>OW971942.1:4002000-5336000 GCA_943193695.1 Acrobasis suavella
CAAACCGGCCGTAATTTTAAAACTCGATATAATGAACACATAAATGCGTATAAGAACAAACACCCAGAAAGGTCAAATTTTGCAGAACACCTTCTTGACAAAAATCATAATTTATCATCAAATAATACGTACAAAATATTACACACCGAAGAAAAAGGGTTAAAATTGAGTATTTGGGAGCAACTAGAAATAAATAAATTTAAAAAATCTAATATTCAGTTAATAAATAAACAGCTTGAGGTAAATAATTCCCCTTTATTAAATATTTTTACTATAGAAAGTTCGGGCAACTCCGCTCCCCCACCCTCTTCTCTAACAGTATAAAAGGATGGCAATACGGTGTAGTTTTATCATTCGACGCTTGACTGCCGAACGATCAACAACTTGTTTGGTGCCTGAAGATGCCTCGTGGAGAGGCGAAACACGTGTCGCGTATGCGGTGTCCGATATTGCTGCAGCCGCAGCGGATGCAGCAGTATCGGAGGGAGCATGCATCAGCTGTTGGTGGCGGGTGCACACGGGCTGTTGGTGGCAGGTATGCTGGGACTAACAGTAGTGGGTGGGCGCCGGCCGGCAATAGTTTGCATGAACTAACTGGTGGCGGAATTGCACAAAGTAATTCAAATCATGTAGTATGTAACTTTGACTTCCGCAAAGTAACACCTGAATCTATTAACTAAAGGAAAAATCTTACATTATTTTTCGCTGATCTAGGGCATAGGTGAAATCCAAGACCATATTAACAGACCAATTGGCAGGCAAGCCATTATTATCTCGATTTCTTTTTCCACCTTCACGCCTGTCATCATACAAAAAGCGACCATTGAGTAACCAGCTTGGTTCTGTCAATCACGTTAGGAAGAGTAGTAAACAGAGTAGACAAAGCAGTGATAAAGTAATATTATCAGAGTAATTCAAATCTTTTATGCACAGTACTTTGAGCAACACGAGTATCTGCAGCACTACAAATCAATGCCTATTCGTCAAAGCTCCATTCATTCCCGGGATTAGTATTGGGATGTACGCGTTTGTATGTGCCCTACGGGCTTTCAATCTTCAATCATGGGCTGGGCTGGTTTGTTACTGTTAAAGTGAAGTAAGTTCAAACATGTAGGGTAAACTTCAAATGATTGGACGCTAATAGTCATTGGACAGAACATAATAAAATCTTATTTATTAAGGTTGTTTTCAAAGCAGGAACACTACAGCTACAGAGTATAAAAAGCTATTCTATTAGATGCGGGAAGATCTTCCCTTAACGTCGAGTGTACGACTTCTCTCAAAAAATGGTGTAAAGCGAACACACTTTTTTTAAAATGACCTACCAATTTATGTACACGGAAAATGTATAGGCACAGAGAATAAGTAAAATAAAAGTTTTACAAAGGCACTACTTCTATTCTACTTAATGGCATTCTCTCCTCTGGTTTTGGGTTGACTGGAAGACATCCCGCAAAGGGATAAGTTCGCCTTTGAATTGTTTTCTTTTGTACCAATTTTTTTTGTGTCCTTTTTTATACAATAAATAATTTACATGCATATTTATCTCAAAAGAGATCTCTTTCTAAAGGCCCGGCCTGTGAGAGGAGATATTTATAATTATGTAAGAAAATAGCTATTTGGGATTGGGTGGTAGGTTTATTGAATTATTTTATGGATTGTTGTAGTAATATGATTGATAAAAGAGAGCAGTTTTAGATGATTTATTAATCAAAATTAATATGTTGGCAAAGAATGGTACACAGTTCAAAATGTGATGGTATCTCCTTACCATTTATCTGATTACTGCATAGAGTCTAAACAACATTAATTAAGACACTAAGCTGTTGTCGAACATACTAAATACTCGTACATACAAACGACTTTTATATTTACTTACGTATGTACATACACATACGTAAGTAAATATAAAAGTCGTTTTGCTAACACGTTCAAATACTTTTTTTTGTAAAAGAGAAATGCTTGAAAGCCAAGATAAAAGAGTATCAGGTGTCGCGCGGCAAGTGATCAATGACCGGACAAGTTTATTGGCATGCCAGACGACCTGCCTTTTTTGTAATAGGGACGTTGACTTCTGTTAGATATGTCCTTCGTACGTATCTTAGTTTTATTTCATTTACAAATAAGAAACTGATTCTGTTTTTTTAAGCGTAGATATTTTTGGACTAATTTTAAACAGATCTCAAGACTCACAACTTCTCAACAAAATCACTGTTTATCCTTATGGTTGACTGGGAGCGAACGCTTTAAGGGAATACTTGAATAGGGTGACGACAGGGTTAAAAAAGTATAATTGTAATTAGCCCGTCTTTTAGATTATCCAAAAATAATGCACTCATATTTATCAGTTTGCTAAACAAGTTAAAATTCACAAAGATACGAAGCATCAAAGTTCCGGAGTGGGGGTTGCGACGTCACCTCTATGTAAAAATCGTACGTAGGCGTAACTTCATGCAAAATTTCAATGTTATATATCTGTGTCAATTTTTATTTGTAAGAGAAAATATAAAATACGTGTTCAATAGTTTTTAATAATCTAACCGATGGGCTTAAGATATTTTTTCATTCGTCATGCCTATTTTTCGGGAATCATTGCTGACCCCATTTGAAATAAATTATTAGAAAGGAAATAGTGATATCATTAAAAATTTTGGCCTGAGTATGCCTCACATAACCCTTCAAACTATTTTATGAAGTACTGTTTTTAACCGACTTCAAAAAAAGGTGGAGGTTATCAATTCGTCGCGATCCTTTATTTTTTTATGTATGTTCACTTATTACTCGAAGACGCGTGGACCGATTTGGAAAATATTTTTTTTGTTTAAATGGGTATACTGTCCAGGTGGTCCCATAGTAATTTTATTAAAATCGGTTGCGTAGTTTGGGGGTGAAGTCAGTTTTTAGTTTTGAAAAATTATATAGTTTAAAGTGAGAACGTGAAGCTTTTCCTCGCACATTTGCGAAGAAAAGCTTATTTAGGGCATTCTCAGGACAAAATTTAAAATGATATCTCCGTTTCCTTTCAAATAATTTATTTCAAATGGGGGCAGCATTAGATTACGAAAAATAAATGTATCCCCTGATTTTTTTAAAATTAAATCCTCTTGTTTACTTTAGGGATATATTTTTATTCTGATGAAAACGGAATCTTTCTAAATATCTTAAATCAGATAATATTACCTGATTTAGCCTTTGCTACTTCTTAAAATCACTATTATAAATACTCCATGTAACTATATCAGCTTAAATTAATGCACTATTCAATACCTTAAATAAAATTAAAAAGCTTTTCTAACAGCAGAGAAAAAGTAAACACACCAAAAACACCCTTTTTCACTTATCTAAAAATTTCCCCAATATCCTCCAATATCTGAATCCACCGGAAGAGACCCGTAGATACCGCAACGCCGGCTATTCCGAGGCCAGGTATGTCGAGGGTCAGGAAGAGTGTGGCGGCCATATTGTGCGTCGTAATGACACGCCGCCAAGCTGACGAATACAAATAACATACAGGTAGGCATCCGTGACCTGATTGTGCCCGGGAAATCCCAAATAAAGGGTTATTGTAGTATTTATTTTAGCTTGGAAAAGAAATATTTTTTTTAAATGTATGTTCACCGATTATTATCACGACCTCCGTGGCGTAGTGGTCACCATGCTAGTCCGCCACCCAGAGGTCCCGGGTTCGATCCCCGGTCAGGGCAAGTTGGAAAATGGCCTTTTTCAAATTGTCCTGGGTCTTGGATGTTTATCTACATATGTATTTGTTATAAAATATAGTATCGTTGAGTTAGTATCCCATAACACAAGTCTATAACTTAGGGGCTAGCTCAATCAGTGTTATTTGTCCCGATATATTCATTTATTTATTTATTTTATTCGATAACGCCTGGACCGATTTTAAATGTTATTAAAATCGGTTGTGTTGTTTGGGGGTGAAGACGGTTTTTAGTTTTGAAAAATTATAATAAGTACTAACACACATTAAGGGGCTACCTGAATTTTCCGGGGTCCAGTGCTGCCCCCATTTGAAATAAATCATTTAAAAGGAAACGGAGACATAATTTAAAATTTTGTTTTGATCAGACCCTAGATAACCCTTCAAACTATTTTATGAACTACTGTTTACAGTTTAAAGTGAGAACGTGAAGCTTTTCTACGCACATACGCCAAAAGTGGCCGTTTTTCGCAATTGTGCGTAGAAAAGCTTCACTTTTTCACTTTAAACTGTAAACAGTAGTTCATAAAATAGTTTGAAGGGTTTTCTAGGGTCTGATCAAGACACAATTTTAAATGATGTCTCCATTTCTTTTCAAATGATTTATTTAAAATGGGGGCAGCACTGGACCCCGTAAAATTCATGTAGCCCCTTAAGCATTAAGAAGAGCCTCCGAGCGGCTACTCTTGATAAATGGAACCGGCGGTACATCTCCGGAGACACCGCCTCCATAACAAAACTATTCCTTCCAGATGCATTGTCGGCATACAGAGTAACGTAAAAGATTGAGCCCTGCGACGTGTTAACGCAAGTAATGACTGGACATGGTGGATTCTCCGAGTACTTAAATCGCTTTAAGTGCAAGGGGAAACCATCATGTATCTGTGATCCAGACGAGAAAGAAACTGTGGCTTATATATTGCTGAAATGCCCAGCCTTTGCAAAACGACGATACGACTTAGAACTAGAACAAATACTGACTGCTGTAACTGTACAAAACTGTACTGTAACAATACAAAACTGACTGCTGACAAAATAAAAGACATTATGACAAGTGACGACAGAAATAATTTTTAGACTACTGCATTAAAATTGCAGAGGAAGTTATAAAAAGAAATAAATAGCAAGCAAAAACATGTTTACACAATATTTTAATGTATTAATGTTAAGCATCAATGAAAACCTTGTAAACGAAAAACAGTGTAAACTGCAGTATTATAAGATAGATAAGATATTGTTAAATAAAAAGAGAAAAAGTAATTTATGCAACAGTTGTATAAATGCGAGTGGCGCAGGTTACGATGGGAGCCTTGGCGAGCATCGTAAACTGACGCCATCGAGCATTTTTTGACTACTTATACAACGTTGCATACAATACTTTTTCTACGACTATATTAACTAAAATAAATACAAAAATAAACAAAGAAAAGTACGAGATACTACCATATGTTTGGTAGATACTAGGTATCTATGGTAGATCTAGTATCTATTTATTATTTTTTTTTTATTGACGTCTTCCTAGTGACTAAATGTGCCATTTTTGAAACATGGAGTCACTTAAATGAATTTTTATCATACAAAAAACCGTCTGTTCAGTGACTTCACGTTTGAAAAATGGCATCATATGTTAAAATAACGATTTAATTATGTTGTCAGTATGGTAGATCTAAAGAAAAAAGTTATAGGTATATGACTAGGAGTATCGTTTTGGCGAAATAACGACACATGTGCTATTATATTAGGAATAGACTATAGACTTTTCTGAAATCATATAATCTATGTTCTTATATAAGTGTTCGGGACCATTTAAAAGACAGATAACAGTACAGGAGTAGAAAAAATAAATTAAAAATACTGAATAAAACTTATTACCCCTAGAAAAGCAGTTAGAAAGGAAAATAATTAAAAAGCGGTAGGCGGCCATCCCACCCGCAAAAAGCTAGTAAGAAGAGGAATAAAAGGAAATAAGTATGAGTATAAAAGTGCGAGAAGAAAAATCGCAAGAACTAGAATGAATCAGGCTCAAGTAAAATCAAAATGTAAAAATCTCCGATTAAGTTGGAGGTAGGAGACAAAAAAAAAACACACATTAAGCTAACCCCAAAGTGTTTTGAACTGTTTTGGCTATTTCTTTTTCACTTCACAAGTACTTTGGCATTCTTAGGTAACCATTTGCATACATACTATATTTAATTGTATATAATTTATACCTAGCTAAAGTGTAAATCTGTATGGTAACTGTAACATAGCCCATCAGGCTGGGTAGGGACCAATACTGAACTAGGTTTCTTTCTGCGTAATCTTCCCGGGTGTGGTCATTCCGAAACGCTAGTAGTTTTTAGCTTTTGCACTAAAATAATATTTAATAAAAGACCGTCTAAGAGATAAATTTATCGAATAAGAGATAAATTTATCCTTTATTGAATAAAAAAAATTGACTTTAACTTTTGACTTTTTTTAGAGATAAAAAGCGAGAAGGCGCACCCAGGCCTTGAAGCAACACAGTTAAGGTCGTAACCAGGAAAAAGCGTTGCCATGACAACCCAACAAGTTTCCAGCCCATTAGCATGGACATCTCAATCAACTCCAGACACACAGCGGCCAACTGCAAGTATTTCCAACTGGAAACATCCAGTTCAAGTTCGTGGACGACCGCCAGTTTTGGAACTTGCACAAAACTTTTAATGGTTTGTGTTATTTGTAGCGTAAGTTTGTGCTGATGTTTTTAGGGTTGCATACCTAAAGGGTAAATATTGGACCCTATTATTTAGACTTCGCTGTCCGTCCGTCTGTCTGTCTATCCGTCACTAGGCTGTATCACATGAACCTTGATAGATGAAATTTCCACAGATTATGTTGTCTAATTTGAATTTCACAGATTGAGCTAGCTCCAATGTATGTTTTAAACTGTGTTAGTGAATTAGATACTAAGTACCAAGACCACCTTTTCCCGTGGTTGTCGTTTGAGGCGACTAAATTACTAAGCACAAGCATTTAGTGCTACAACTGCATTCTCAATGAAGAATGACGTCGAAATAATTTAAACTGTTTCGGCTATGTCTTCTCCACTTCACTTAGTCTTTGGCATTCTGGGGTAACCATTAACATACATATTATATTTGGCAAAGACAAGTGAAAAAGCACACGCAGCGCTTCCAAACAACACAGTCAATCAAGGACGTAACCAGAAAAAAGCGTTGCCATGACAACTCAACAAGTTTCCAGCCCATCACCAAGGCCATCTTAATCAACTCCAGACACACAGCGGACCAACTGCAAGTATTTCCAAGTGGAAACTTCCAGTTCAAGTACGTGGACTTCAGCATTCTTGCGTAATCATTGATATGCATATAATATTTGGAGAAGAAACAGCGAGTAGGCGAACCCAGGGCTTCAAAGCAACCCAGATAGGGATCAATCAATTTAAGAACAAGATGCCTGTCGTGGAGTATTTTTCATGTCTCCCTATTTTCGGCTAAGTACATAACCGTATAAGATACGACCTTTGCCTTTTCTTTTACCATCACACGAACGCTCATGGTTACGGAACCAGAAACGGCCTTCAATGAAAAGCGTTGCTATGACAACCTAACAAGTTTACAGCCCATTAGCATGGACATCTCAATCAGCTCCAGACACACAGCGGCCCAACTGCAAGTATTTCTAAGTGGAAACTTCCAGTTCAAGTTCGTGGACGCCCGCCAGTTTTGGAACTTGCACAAAACTATTACGAAGAACTTGGTTTGTTCCATTTGTAACGTAAGTTTGTCTCGATCACATTTCTTTTTAACCGACTTCAAAGAAAGAAGAGTTTTGCAATTCGATCCGATTTTTTTAAATTTTTTTGTATTAGTATATGTTATGCGATATCTTCGCCACTTGTGGACCGATTTTGATGATTTTTTTATTTGAACGCACAAATAGTTGGTCCTTTGGTGAAGATATGATGAAGAACTTTGGAGATATGGAAGAAACTCCTGAAAAAACTGAAGTAAGATTATTTTTTGTTTTGTTAAATTTTATGTACGGACAACGTACATTGACCGCGCGCGGGGGCACGCCGCGCCCGATTTTATTAACTTTGATTATTTTCGCGAGTTCTTGTAAACTATTTACAAACACTCGTCGCGTGTACTCATTGACATTTGACCCTACTTTTTACCATCTTTAACCAACATTCCCATTTACCATTTATCTTTTATATTGTTATAAGTACCTATAATTGTTGTTTATTTGTGTTTCACGCAATAAACTTTTTTTGTGTTACTTATATAAAATCTTTTATATCTACCAATCCCCCTTTCCTATCTACCATTAACTTCTTATATGTACATAACCCGTACAGTTTAAATATTTCTTTTTAAATTGATATTTTTAATCTTTTTCTGTTACACCTTTTATGAAGAGGAATGCATGTGTAGCAGGAGCGAGGTGATATGCTCGACCGCCACAAAGGGAAGATCTTCCCGCCAGGCATGTAGTTGCGCCTGGGGAACCGCGGCTCCGACGCGACGGTGTATCGTCGGAAGTTGTATATATGCAGCGAATCGGGCGAACTCTAAGATTGAGATGTAGGATACTGCTGGCGCCAACTCATATGCTTCTTGTGAACTATATCGTCGGTTGTCTCTTGATTGTAGTTACTCGTAGTGGCCGTAGAGGTCGCCACACATGTGAATTGTGTATCACAGATATGTGAAGATGAAAATGCGGGAAAAATGTTCTGTTTCATCAATTTTTAACCGAATTAAAAAAGAAGGAGGTTATCAATTAGAATGTACGAGTATATATGTTTTTTTTATGTATGTTTCCAATTACTCGAAGACGTCCGGGAAATTTAATCTTCTGCAGAATTGGATCTAAGTAACAAGATCACAGAGGATAAGAGTTCAGTTCCCAAACTCGGACATACGACAAACAGAATAAATATTGGCAAGTGATATAAGCCTAGCTTGCAGATTAAAAAGCTTGGACAGGCACTAAACTTCTAAACATCGAGTTGATGTATTTCGAGATCAGAGTTGCATCTTGGATCGCATCCAATCTGTTTGGATTAAAAATTCTTGTATTTGTAAGTTGACGTATTTGTAAGCAAGTTTATTTGCCAGACAAATTAAAAAAACCGTCTTTTAAGAACGCCATTTAATGATGAGTAGTGGAACTTCATATTCCAATTGATATCAGTAGCGCCATCTATTATCTAGGCAAATTAAAAAAAACCCTGACCTTCAAGAGTAAATCCCCAAGGCGCCTAGGAAACGTTACTTAATTTAGTTGTAATGATTTGACGTGAATAGAAGTTATTAAATCAATAACAAAGTGACTATTATTAAGAAATATTATAAATATCCAACGATAAGAAAGATATTCATATTTGATATAAAATTTCATGTGATAAAAATACTGATTAAAGGTAATTTTTCAAACGAACCGTATTTTTTTAGGATTTAGAAAAACGCTCAGATAGCCACTAGCAAGATTCTCAAATTATTTGACCTTTATCTAAATCATAAAGCCGAATCAATAATTCTTTCATATAAAGCATTCCCATGTCAGATTAGTTCCATCGAATATTTAAATTAATAGATTCAGTTTGGAATTCTCTATTCGAAATAGTGAAAAATTCTGGATGGGCTCCAGACTTGGCGACTCAAGTTGAATCGAGTCAGGTATTCGATTTAAAATTTATTCGTCTCGACATCGCGACGCCCAGCATCAGACATCACTAATGCAGCCGTTATGTTAATGAATCGATTCAGGATGTAATCGGACTCGAAAAATCGCTTTGAATGTTTTGTTGTATTTGCCATTAAAGAGAAATGGTTGTGGTTAATGCCTTCAATAAAATGAGTGAACTAATAATACTGTAGAATCATAATCAAGCGCATGAAAGTACATTCAAGTTAACGGTCTTCAGAAATACATTACTATTCAACAATTTTTTGGTGTCCTGACATTTGACAAAAACCATCGTGACAAATGATCATTTTAAAGATAACATTATAAAAAGTAATTATTTGACAAACATCTCATTTCGCAAACACATTTTTTATAAGTTAGCTTGTGACAAAATACAGATTTAGCAAATGTTTTCATTATTATTATTTTTTACATGGCCCGCCTACTCCCTCCAGAAAAACATGCCTAGGTATACATATGTAATCCTCTATATATTAAGACTCTTAAAAGATCTGATCTCTTAAAAGAACACCTCTTTTAAGAGATCACTAAAGTCCACTGATATAGTCTGGTAAAGATGGGAATTAAGCATCTTTCAATTTGTTGGCCTTTTAATATAACAGAAACATGATACATAGCTGAACTAAGCCAGTGCAGAATATTATCACTATTATGAAAAGTCTATATGATTTTTAAGGCTAGAAGGGCATTTAAAGCTTCCCATGGGTGAAATCTCTTTGATCACGAGGGCACACTGCGAACACCCGTAATATTATAAAATAGTATCAAACCTATTTAAAGCTTTGGGTCCTTAGGGCTTTGAAATTTGATATTAAAATTATATCCACAGCTTTTAATTATTTAGCTAAGAAAGTAATTCAGTCATATTTGACGAACTCCTTGGCGTAATGGTCAACACGCTAGATCGCCAATCTGAAGGTTCTGGGTTCGATCCCCAGCCAGGGCAAGTTGGAAAATGGCCTTTTTAAATTGTCCTGGATTTTAGGTGTTTATCTATATGTGTATATATTATAAAATATAGTATCGTTGGGTTAGTATCCCATAACACAAGCTTAAGCTTACCTTGGGGCTAGCTCAATCTGTGTGATTGGTCTGTATACATTTATACATAATATATTGTTACACACAACTATAATACGTGGGGGGAATGTGTAAAGCGAGATATGAAGTAGATAGGGTTAATACAGATATGGTAAATGATATAAAACTCTGGAGGGACTTGACATACGGAGCTTTTAGGAGGCTTACCCCAATTACGAAGAAGGCGAGGAAGTTGGTAATTGTTACACACAACTACCTTTAAATTTTAAAAAAGTGTATATTTATGTCATTTAGGATGATGAAAAAAATCATAAGATACCTCATCCAAAACTGTTCAGCCATTTTAAAGTACCTTATGGTAAAAAGAAATCACATATCACACTTGCAAGTGAACTCGGAGAAATTTGCTTGCTCGTTTAAACATACCCATGGCCTTTCTGTCCTTGGCTCTGTTTACTGCATAAGGGATAGACAAGAAAATGCCATAATATTTAAAATTGAACCCGAAATATTAATAAAACAACTTGTAAAGATAGAAAATTTAATATTTATACATAGTGCGCTGCGTGGAGTTCGCAAGACCAGACTTTTTGAATAAAGTACTGGAACTTTTCTAATTTTTCGTAAGACGGCCGGTTTGTCCTCTACCAATGATATTATGTTTCTCGAAATGTGTCTTTAAGTACTTACATTTTTACAAACCGCACTACATTTAAAAATCATCATCATCATCATTTCAGCCGCATAACGTCCACTGCAGGACATAGGCCTCTCCCAACTATTTCCAAAATGACCGATCTAAAGCAGCCTGCAACCAGCGCTTTCCAGCGACCTTAGTCAGGTCGTCAGACCACCTTGTGGGTGGGTGTACGGGTACGCTTCGCTTGCGAGTACGTGGTCGCCATTCGAGAACCTTTTTGCTCCATCGGCTATCGGTTCGTCGCGCTATGTGTCTCGCCCACTGCCACTTCAACGAGCTAATCCGCTGGGCTATGTCAGTGACTTTTGTTCTCCTACGAATTTCCTGATTTCTGATTCGATCGCATAGAGAAACACCGAGCAATACTGGAAAATGGTTTATACTAACAGGCTTAACCCTTTCACCGCGAAGGTTGGATTTATCCGACAAACGTCATCGTGCCCATTCCGCGAGCGTCGGATATTTCCGACAAATAAAAAAATGCTCGTATTGCACATAACTATCCACATCTCTTTTTGGTTGTAGGTATTTATTTAATTTTTTCTAGCTCTCGCGCTGCGGGCACGGCACTCATATAAAGTCTCGCGGTGAAAGGGTTACGGGTGAGGCCTATGTCCACTTCTGGCAGTGGACGTTCATGTCCACTTCTGGCAGTGGACGTTCAGCGGCTGAAATGATCATGATAATGAAACCACACTATGCGCTGTTCTAATCTTTTTAAAGATCCTAGACAATAGAGAATATGTATACTGAGTAGATTTTGATAAATGTCTCTGATTTTGTAAGCATTCACGTAAAAAAGGCCTTTAAGCACAATTATATTTATTTATCGTTTCATTATCTTTGGTTTTAGTTAAAAAATTATAGTTACTTTTTTTAATTATGCTAATTTTGTAAACGCAATATTTGACATAGCACCCGAACAAATGTTCTTACATTACGCCTACAAATTCGACATAAGTGACGTAACTCCTGGCCGGTTTTTCTAAGGCGCTCTGAGACGTCGTCCAAAGCTAGACGTGACTTTGTAACTTTTATATCTTAAAGAGATTATGGGTTAGCAATGTAGCTTTTCTTGAAAGTGACTATTTTTAGGAACTCTTTCCTAAACACAACGAAAACAAAATTATTCATCTTCCCTATTAAGAAAATATGCAATCAAATCCGGTATATCGAGTTTATTTGCCAGGCAAATTAAAAAACCCCGATTTTCAAGAACGTTTTCTAGTGATGAGTAGCGAAATAACATTAATTAATAGATGGCGCTACGGATATCAATTGAAAAAGTTAACTCCAAAGAAAGAGTTAACTCCAAATTACTTTTTAAGCGGCAAAAGAACCTGCTTTCACATAAAAAACAAACATTGAAATCGGTCCATCTGTTCGAGAGCTACGATACGAGTACCACAGAAAGACACACAGTCTCACAACTTATTAACACTCTCTCCCTCTTTTTGTCGAGGGCAAAAGTTTAGTTTATCATAAAAAATATATTACGGAAAAGATTATTCGGATAGATTCGCACAAAGATAATTAAACTCGAGGGCTTGCTTATAAATGTTACGTTACATCTAATTTTTTTCTTTATCAAAGCCTCTTCCAATTTTGACTTAGAAATTGCACCTTTTGATAAATTAAAATAAGGTAGCGGCGGTTTATTAAGATTTTTCCGGAAAGGGTTGTTTTTATTAAAGTGAAATTGGCGGCAGGTTCAACGACTTCAATCAAGTTGTTAAGTAATTTTAAACTTTTTAAAAAGAAAGCATTTTCTCACCCTTTCCGGAAAATGATAACACAAATTGAGCGCTTTTTAATTTTTTTTAGTACTGTTTTCTTGTATTATATTTAAATTAAAAGTTCTACACATTTTTGTATGTAAAAAATAAAGAGTTTGACTACTACATATCCATTAAAATTTTTAACTTGCCTTGTAATTTTTTAAACTTCAATAAAACTTTGCAAGAGATGGTTTATACAATAGTTTAAACCCACTAAATTGATTGTCAAAAATAGAAGTATTTATTGTATAAAACTAGGTCTTTCGTCATATCCACGGCATGATTCGTCAAATAAATATATTAATAGGTGTAAATTAAATTAGTCCAAAACGCCCCTTTCGGTCCATATCTGCGGCCCAAATAATTATTATATTAATTGAGATAATTGGTTTTAATTGATATGCTTTTAATATTTAACGAATAATTAACTATTCTTAAGTTTATATATAAAAAATACACCCCTTTTGGTTTATATCAGTGGCCCAAATTATATAAGATTAATTGACATACTTGGTTTTCATTGATATGCTTTTATTATTTAACGAATAATAATTCTTACGTTTTTATATAAAAAATTTTGTACTGAAAGAACCTACCACTACCAAGTTCATAAGTATATATGCTTTAATCCAAAAGTTAATAATTTACGCCTCAGAAACTTTCCCAAACTTATGGACTCATTCAAAATTATTTGCTAATTGGCTCAATGAGAACGTAACTTCAAATTAGTCGTCTCAAAGCGCTGCAGTATGTGGTCACTTTTAGTGATCCATAAAACTAAACTTCCCAACTAATAACTTGCCGACTTCGCAGGTAAGTTTCTGATTAATTGCGGTTCAACTTGAGACATTATGGCTGCAAACTGTGTTGAAGGAATTTTATATTTTTACGTCATCTAGAATAAGTAAGATGAAGAGTTTTTAATAAATAATGTGATATATTGTCTTTTTTATGTTATTTGGATTATTCATATTATAATAATCAACTTCCTCGCCTTTTCTATTTCACTTCTTTCAAATTCAACGCGCACAAATACAAAAAAGTAGCCAAGGGCGAGTCGGACTCGCCCATGAAGGGTTCCGCAGTAGTATTTTTTTTAGTTTTATCATTCTCTTATTTTAGAAGTTACAGTTACCATTCGGAAGTGTCTCTCGCACAAAGTATTCAGTTTAGAAAAAAAATATATTAGAAACCTCAATGTCATTTTTGAAGACCTATCCATAGATACACACATTGAATAGGTTAGATGAAAAAAAAAAATTGAGTTTCAGTTCTTAGTATGAGGAACCCCCAAAATTTATTGTTTATTTTTTTCTATTTTTGTATTAAAACCTTAAGGGACTACCTGAATTTTCCGGGGTCCAGTGCTGCCCCCATTTGAAATAAATCATTCGAAAGGAAACGGAGATATAATTTAAAATTTCGTCTTGATCAGGCTCTAGATAACCCTTCAAACTATTTTATGAACTACTTTGATTTATTTCAAATGGGGGCAGCACTGGACAATGACAAATTCAGGTAGCCCCTTCATGCGGTTTACAGAATACATCTGCTTATCAAGTTTTAACAGTATAGTTCTTATAGTTTCGGAAAAAAGTGGCTGTGACATACGGACGGACACACAGAGAGACAAACATGACGAACCGAAAAAGCCGAAAATAACCGAATACCAATTACTCACCAAACTATCATTGGCGTCGATAAACTTCCACATTCACCCAGGAATAGTTCTGTTCATTCATTCGTTCAATTAAGCGCTTTTAGTGGCCACAAAAGAATTTTATTTAGTTATGTGGGTCATGAGATAAAGCGCCGTTGTTCAGGTCTGAAAAGAATCGTTCACTAATAAAAGGAAAGTTTTGTTTGTTCTTGTTTAGGTACTTTGCAATTAGGGAAATTGGTTAATGGGTTTTATGTTTAACTAGATGTAGGTCACGGTGTTGCCCGTTTGTGGGGTAAAATCCCAGATTAAATTAGTATTTGAATTTTCCAGGTTAAACTAATGTTTTCGGGATAAAAACTATGTAAATGCTAAATCATTCTAAATCGATCAGCTGTTTAAGCTTAGACATTAATTTATCCACGGAAAAAAGGTGGAAGTGCCAAGTATGTGTGGTGCGCGTATCATAATTAAGCTCAACTGCACTCAATCGCGAAAATATATTTTGACGCAAATAAAGACTTAATTAATCGGATTTATAATTGCTTCATCGGAAAAACGCCATCTATGGTAAAGTACTTGATTTTTTCCTTGAGGTATACAAAATCGGAAGTACTTTCTGAAACGTAGCAAAATAAATCTTATTCATGAAACCTAGAGGCCATTATTGAAATAAATAAAAACGACTAATTAAACGAATTTATGTGCAATTCAAATGTGATTAGTGATTTTTTTGTGTATGTGTAAGTTTGGTGACAACGGTTTCGATACTAATTTAGTCAAATAGCACTTCCACTTGTTTTTGTCTCTTCCGTGAATACATCCATATTATCACAATTTTTATCCCAATAAAATGTGAGGTTCCCGTGTGATTGAGGAGCTCGCTGACACGATGGGAGTGCGCATTACTAGCGCTTTCGCAAGTTAAGCGACACCGGGCGTGGTCCGCATTTGGATGGGTGACCAAAGGTGGCACAAACATTTCTCGAGCTACTCCGTGCTTCGGAAGGCGCGTATAAGCCGTTGGTCCCGGTTGTCGTCATTGTATGGCAGTCGAAAAATCTGACATCAGTGTTGGCCATTTACATACAGGAAAAAAAATGTCAATAATAATTAATGAAACATCATCGTAGGACCAAAATCGTGGTTTATTGCCTTCTGCTTATATCCGCAGTAGGATTTTTAAAACGTTATCTCGACGGATCTCGTTAAGAAAGCTCTCACTGTGATTGGTACATGAATGTGCACGAACGCATCTCAAGAGGGAACACTAAAGTGCTTACATTAAGTAGCTGTTCTTTAAGAGCTCAGCAGTACAGTCAGTAGTGAAAATGAAATATTTGGTGACACGTTTTCACTGGTCACACACGGTATTTTTTACTGCTGACTTTTTTCCTTACGTTCTCTTTTGACGTTTACACATGTAGCGGGATCGAGGTGATATGCTCGACCGCCACAAAGGGAAGATCTTCCCGCCAGGCATGTTATTGCGCCTGGGGAACCGCGGCTCCGACGGTGTATCGTCGGAAGTTGTATATATGCAGCGAATCGGGCGAACTCTAAGATCGAGATGTAGAATACTGCTGGCGCCATCTCATATGCTTCTTGTGAACTATATTGCTGGTTGTCTCTTGACAGGTTAGTTATTGTAGTTCCTTGCAGTGGCCGTAGAGGTCGCCACAGGACTCCCTCCCAAGACCGGAGGTCTGATAGCTTTTTCAAGTGCAGTTTGTGCTTCATGTCGTAGCTTGCAAGTGCCAGATAATTCTTGTCCCAGTGAGTCGGGAGCCTTCCAGTGAGTCGGAAGTGAATTGCTTGCTCGTGGCCTGCGGTGAGTCGAGACCGTGCTGAGCGTGCTCGTAGTCTGCGGTGAGTCGAGACTGTTGTAGAGCGTTGTCGACTTGTTGGCGCCGGAATGATGTCCTGCCGGAGTGCCACGCTGGAGAGTAGATGCCTCAGATCCAGGGTGCGATGCTACGGGGGATGCGCCGGTCGCTGAAGTCGTCGAGTGAGTTGTGGGTGCTTGGTATCAGGACCAGGAAGCTCGGTGAGTCGGCTGCGATGGACCTGAAGATTGACCCGTTGCGCTGGCTTGCTGTGAGACTGCTGCTGACCAATATTGAGTGAGAGAGAGTAGCAATGATGACAGAGTTCGACAATGCTGAAGAACGCTGCTTGGCTGCTGATGATGGAGAAGGTTGCTTCCAATCACGTCGGGGGTCACCACTATAGCGGGATCGAGGTGATATGCTCGACCGCCACAAAGGGAAGATCTTCCCGCCAGGCATGTTATTGCGCCTGGGGAACCGCGGCTCCGACGGTGTATCGTCGGAAGTTGTATATATGCAGCGAATCGGGCGAACTCTAAGATCGAGATGTAGAATACTGCTGGCGCCATCTCATATGCTTCTTGTGAACTATATTGCTGGTTGTCTCTTGACAGGTTAGTTATTGTAGTTCCTTGCAGTGGCCGTAGAGGTCGCCACACACATAACAAAAATGTTTTATTGATTAATCATCAAGTGATACAAATATCCAAAGATAAATGAATCATTTTTAGGATTGCGTACCCAAAGGGTAAATACGGGACTGCGCTGTCCGTCTGTATGTCTGTCACCAGGATGTACTTATGAACCGTGATAGCTAGACAGTTGAAATTTTCACAGATTATTTAGTATTTCTGTTGCCGCTGTAAAATCAAAAACTGAAAACCGAATAAAATTAATATTTAAGTGGGGCTCAAAAATGGGAGATTTTTATAGACAGTGACGATACGGAACCCTTCGTGCGCGAGTCCAATTCGCACCTAGACGGCTATTTACTTTTGTCTTAGTGCCGCAACAGACGGGACGCAAGTTGCGTCGCGTAACAGTTAGAGATGGGCAGTGGATAGTACTCAATCTACCCATTTGAGTATTTACTCGCTAGATTTAATAAATAGAGTAAATAGAGCGTGCTCATATATTGACATCGCATTTGATGTCTGTTTACTTATTTTAACATTAAATTACGTCTTTGCACACCTCCCAGCAAAAAAATATAATTAGTCAAAGAAGCCTACTTTCAGTGTATGATTAGTATGGTATTTTCATATATTTTAGCGTCACATTTAACGTTTACCGACATTTTAAGCATATTATGGTGTATGCACACACTACATCACAAGTACATACACAAGTGTATCGCGCTCGTACGCTATACATACGAACGTATTTCTAAAATATTTCGTTTTATATTGCAAATTTTTGTTAGAGTCAAGTGTCCCCCTCCTCTATCTATTAAACGGTTAAATGGATATGTGAAAAAATCAAAGTAGTATATATAACAAATTTTAAAGGAAAACTATCAGAGCTAATTAGGGTTTACAAGTAAAAAGTTATAGGTGACCAACTTACAAAATGTACTTGGAAAAAGAAAAGTTCATACAAATCCAATAGAAAAAGTGTGAACTCAAAGTCGGCATTCGTAACTACGGAACCCCACAATGCGTGTAGCCCGACATATGTTTTACTAATACGTGTACGTATGTTTTACTAATATTTCACACACACACACAACCATACTAATAGTACGGAGACTACGCAGTACATAATAGGTGCGGATACAATATCCGGTTCAATGACCCTCAGCTTTACCCCCAATCTATTGTGACCTTGAATCATTCTTGGCAAGTTCTCAGGACACCCTATATAATGAATGTTTTACAATCAACCTATATGTTTGATAGTTTAGATCACAGAACGAAGAAGTTGTTTGTCCTTTTTTATTATTTTACTTTGTTTTTCGTTCTTCTATGCTAGTCTGAGAGAAAAGAAATAACTTAGAATGTACAAAGCTGGTTTGAGCAGTTCTAAGCTACAAATTAAGTACTAGTACAAAAGTCTTACTCAGAAATTAAATACAAAGAAATAATTACCTAATGTGGTAAGCGCTATGGTTTAATTTAGTTTGCGTCAGAACTCCTCACCTCTTCAGTTAGATACCATTGCAAGCCAATTTCATTCTTATTTCTCTGGCGAAACGATTCATGCAACTGAATTTTCCCCTTCGAAGTGGCCGCCGCGCGCATAGTAAGAACGTAGGTATATTTCCGATATCTGGCTAAGCTCAGATATCGATACGAGTAGTTTTCTAAGTAAACATTCTGTGCAATTCACCTCAAATATAATTGTAACCCTCCAACATGAGATTTTGTATGAAAATATCTCACCATCCTTTTTATAATATTAACTTGAACATAACAAAAGTTTTCAAAAACTAGCTATGTTTACTCAGTTATATCAAAACCAAAATTCGTAACTTTGTACCTATATATTGTGGATGTTACTTAGTTACTCAATCATGAAAAATACACTACACATTATAGGTGGTAGTGTAGTGGTTTAACAGCGCAATCTATAACCGAAAGGTCCCAGGTTCGATCCCCGCCCAGGTCGACTTGTGTCTCTGAGTTTCCAGAATAATATTTTATTTCTTTTAAAAGACGATTTTTTATTTATTTATACTTTATTGCATAAAATAAAGTGTACAAATGGCGGACTTAACACCATATGGCGTTCTCTGCCAGTCAACCATTGGACCAAGTGGAAAATAATTCAGGTGGTGCGACACAATGTGTAAACTAAATAGAAAATTTTAAATTAAATATCTGCAAGAATACAATAATATATACGAGTATGTATAAATAATTATCATATGGATGACTACTAGTTACTGCACAGGGATATCATGAACCGCCCGTTTGAAGGCTAAACGACTAGGTGCACGTGTAATGGATTCCGTAAGAGTATTCCAGAGAAGAATAGCTTTAATTTGGAAGGATTGATTTATGAAATCAGAATGATAAACAGGTACAGATAAAGTTAAAAGCTGGAAAGAGCGGAGATTTTGCGAATGTGTAGAGCTAAGAAGAGAAAATTGAGACTTGAGATAAGTTGGAGAGTTAGGGTCATTGAGTAATTATTTACGTGTATATAAAACAGAACCATGAATCTTGCTTTAATAAAAAATTCGCGCTCAGAAAAAAAGTTCTTCCTGTCTTCTTTATTGTGTAACTTTATACGTAACGTATATTAAGATAAAAGCTTCTAAAAAGTTTGCTCATGAGCGATCTGTCTTTTCCGCCGATGTTTATATTTTATACATGTTTTAACATGGTTGGGTCACGTTATATGGGAACAAGAAACTACCGATCGGTTTCTGATCGATGACGCAGGCCTTCTGAATACTGATGAGTTGTATGGAGGAGATACAAAGCCGGAGCTAAACTAGTACCAAGGTACAGAAGAAATGCTCTTGGATATACTTGCTAAATCAAACCCAGTTACAGCGTATTTAAGTTTTGTTTAAATACACTATATATTAGGGAAATTGAAATGTTAGATAAGGCAATGTCTCTGTAAACCTCTCTCCTCTTTGGACCGCAATATACTTGTCAACTAGCTCCCTGCATTTTAATTGAAAATTGAAAGGCCCGACCTTCGCCTTACTTTTGCAAGTAAGGCAATACCGGGCATGATACGCCCTTGGATGGGTGACCACAAGTGGCATGAAAATTTCTCAATGTTCTCCTTGCTCGGAAGGCACGTATAAGCCGTTGGTCCCGGTTATCATCATTCTATGGCAGTCGTCAAGCTATATCAGATGACCTTAGGCAGCCTAAAAATCTGACACCAGTGGCTTTGAACGTGAAGGGAGTGTCGTTTTAAGAGGATCTCGTACTTAAATGCCTTTTTGAACAGGTGCTCTGGTACTCTTAAAATTAAAGGGCCACGCGAAGGTTTTCAAAACGACTTTCAAAGTCAAAGTAAAAAAAAAAAAATTCAATGTAGGATAAATTTATCTCTTGTTGATGGCCATTTTTAAAAAAATATTATTATAGTGCAAAACCTAAAAACTTTAAACTATTTGCAATCGCAAACCCGCTTGTCCAGCGTGGTGATTATATTTATGTGCAAAAACCATTTAGTTTAGTAGTGGACTAATGTAGGCTAAATATTAACACACAATGCGGGTTAACTTTTTGCAGCAGCATTCCTTCATTCATAGTATCGGAAGAAAGAAATTACATTATTTGGTGCATTTATATGTGACTCATGGCATCATTTAATAAACAAACTTATCTTACGCTCTATTTACATCTCCTCTGCAGTGTCACGATAAATTACATACAAGCTGTGGGTCATGCCAATAACTTAATACACCCGAACATAGGGCGCCATTTTTATTAAATAGGCTCTTTTGGTGAACTCTACATTGACTTTATTATGTTGATATTTATAAGAACTGTGAGACCGTGCCATATTGAGGAAAAATATATTTACATAGATATATATCAAATGTTATGATGTGATAATACACACTTTGACCAATGATGATATGGTAAAAGTGTGTAATATCACATTGTAACTAATATATTAACGTTTTTATCGTCAATAATTGTCGATTAAAGTGCCAATACCTAGTTAGAAAATGAAAATCCTGTTAGGGCTGGAGGCACCAATAGAGAAGATGCATCATAAGTAGATTTTGATAAATGTCTCTGATTTAGTAAGCATTTACGTAAACAAGGCCTGTAAGCACAATTATAATTTTTATCAATTCATTAACTTTGATTTTTAGTTGATTGAAAAAGTCAATTTTAGAAGTAATAGAAAGTTTAAATATAATATCACCATAGAATTTTCCTAAAAAATTATAGGTACTTTTGTTGTGAGGCAAAACCTGTAAACGCAATATTCGACATAGTCGAACAAATTTTCTTACGCCACGCCTACAAATGTGACATAAGTGACGTCACTATTGTCCGGTCTTTCTAAGGCGCTCCGAGACTTTGTAACCTTTATATCTTAAAGAAATGTTGGGTTAGCAAGGTAGTTTTTTCTTGGAAGTTAAACACAACGAAAAAGAAAAAAGATGCATCTTCCCTACTGTATAGTTATATCATTTCGTCACTATTAGTTCGTTATGTTAGTGTTAATAATATGATAACCAAAAATAAATGAAAACTAACGTGAAAGGACATATTAACACGATTTTACTCACGTTTTGCCCGATGGTTTCGGTGTTTCCAAGGCATACTGTTGTAGTGTCTTGCGCCTTGTTAGGGACAGCGAAACCGTCGGGTCGCCGCTCCTCCTAACTCTTGTCCTGATCATAATCGTCTTAACCGATCGAAATTAGTTGACCTTTTCCAAAGACATTACGTGAGTAAAACTGTGTTAACTGTGTAGTTACTAACCAATTGACTGTAAAATAAAAACGTTGGCGAACTAACATTGGAACATGCTATTTCTAGGCCTCTTTCGTACGGCGGCAATCCAGCAGTATACTTATTTTTTAGGAATTTAAAGCACTAATATCATCATAAAAACTTTTTTTTATAAATCTGAAAATAAGGACAGGTTATATAGGTGGTAATATAGGGGACAGGTTTCTCATGCAAAAGTATCTGTGAAAGGTCATTTCGAAACCCTAACGCCTTCAGTATCAATCCCCAAAAACAATGAGGGTACATAAATCTTTATTCCTGTAATCTTCGGGAACACAGCCAATTCGGACCTTTGGCCTACCGATTCAGCAAAGAAAACCAATAAAGGGCGCCCTGGTAGAACAGAAATTCTGAAAAGTAAGACTTTCATGTACAAATTGTATAATGAAAGGCTTTTGGGTCGACAAATTAATTGAGCTTATTCATATAATGGCCGGAATACCTCATTTTTATATTTACATCCGGGCCCAAATATTATATTTCATTCTACTTAAAAAAAAAAAAATGTTAATCTCTATTAATTGCTCCTTTATCTAATAATTATCTCTTAAAAAAGAATTGAACATATCAATTCTAATGGATACATGTTTACATCACACAATAAATAAGGACAATTCGCAACTAGCCCCATTTTAATACAATATTTATACATTTAATTAACAGATTTTTGAGTTAGATTACTGTTATAATATAAACCCAAATACTTTACACGTAACGTAAATTATACTTATTAACGTGTAAAAGTGCCTGTAAAGGTCTAATTACTGAATAAACATTTGAATCTTTGAATCTTTGATTAGAAGCGGCCTGCATCCAGCGTTTTCCTGTAACCCTGCTAAGTCTTACAGCCAATGGTAGCTAGTGCATGATATGACGTCATATGGTACGCGATGAAATGTCTAGAGTTTTGGGACAGGGTGTAAATAACCCAAAATACTATGCTTGAAATAGGAAATAGGGACGTTATTTATTCAAATAAGAGTGTATTGTAACGTTGATTTGTATCCCTTTGATTGTGGTTTAAGCGATGTTAGTTTGCTTTGAACAGAAGTAATGTATTCTATGTGATCATTACTTTAATGATTCTATATAATTGATATGTTGTTTGTAAAAATAGTCGATTTTGATTTTGTTTCTCTTTAAAAACCTTTAATATATTACTATACAATGAAGTCAATTACAATCTTGGCCAAATTTTGGTCCAAACAAATCAAATTTTAGCTATTTTTGACTATTTAAGAAAAATATGACTGATTTATTTGTGTACAAATTGTGCGAATGTGAGTGGAAGAGTGGGTAAGGGTCATGTTCGACGAACGTTCCGCGATCAGATACGAGTAGCAGACGTTCTTAAAAAAGGAGAGGTCAGAAGTTACCGTAACCGGCGGGCAAGCATGAAGAGAGTGATGAGTGTAGATGAAGCGAAAGAGGTCTGTCAGGATCGTAGCATGTGGAGTTTCATAGTCTCTGCCTACCCTTGTGGTAAACAAGCGTGATAATTTGTATGTATGGCTGCTTTATATACATTGGTTGTTTTTCTAGGAACTTTAACTAAAGACATTATACTGACTGCCTTATTTTTATTTCATTTACCGAAACATACCAAATATGCTCCCCTTGAATCGGCCAAAATTTTTGTGACCGCAGTTTGAGATCATGGATGCTTGGGGCATGAAACCTAAACATTAATAAGAGACTTGGGCCTACGCATTTTTTAAAAGACAAGAGATAAATGCTCCCTGCCGTTTCTTTCTCAAAGAAACTATCGCTATGCAACGTGGAAATGCTGCTAGCATTATGGGAACCTTTGGGCCAGGGACGATTAGGGGCGGTTTATTAGATTGATAATTTTAACGAAGCATGTTGCGGATACTTATTTGTAATTTTTTTGCCAAAGTAGCTGATTTAATTTATTGTACTTAAAATCTTAAGATTGTAGTACAAACTTAATGCTGAGCATTGTCTACCAGTTTACCTTTGGGACGTAGCAAAAAATGGTGAATTTTAGTGTATTGATTACAATGGAGGATAAAACACTATCATAGAATCAATAAAAGTAACTCTATGTTAGTTTCTTTCTTAATTTTAATATATTGAAAAAAGAAATACTAGAAATCATTTAAAAGTAAAAAAGGCGACTTAAGCAGAGATATTATATAAATTCAATTATATTTTTGTGCTACAGAACATCGTAAAAAGGAATGTCATCCACAAAAATATTTATGAAAATATAGCAAAACTATCAAAACGCCACGAGATAAAAGGACAAAACTGAAGCAAAAAGCACTTTCGTTACTTTTGCCCCATTTCTATATATTTATAGTCTTTTATTCCGTGATATGGCATAGTTCCCGGAAAATGCATTCGCAAAATTGTAATTTATGTATGAGCATTGTCCAGAAAGTTGGAGGAACGCCAATAATACAAACTAATGTGATGCCAGAACTGACAACTCATATGATGTGCGTTTAAATATTGCACGTTTAGATTTTGACTTTCAGAAAAGAGGAGATTACCAATTCAAATGTACCTATATATATCTTTTTTATGTATGCTCCCCGATTACTTAAAGACGCCTGGAAAATTTATTTTGTTAAGAGGACATACTTATAAGGAGATCTCATTTTTTTTTTTATCAAAATCGGTTGTGTATTTTTTTTTTACACAGACAGTTAAGAGAGTCAGATTCGGTTTTTAGTTTTGAAAAATTATCTATTCGGTGTTAGATTTTAAAAGAAAATCTGTTTTGGTTTTTATTATTTCCTATAGCGATATATATTATCATTTTTCGGTATTCGCGCTAGGGCCTAACAGTCCAAACGATCCACTCTAAAAAAGGAACTCATAGAGTCAAGACGGAATCTGTTTCTCAAATTTTTTAAATAATTGTTATTCTTGGGTTTGTTTCATCCGGATTGGATCACACGTTCTGGTTGGAGACATGTAAATATACCTCTAGGAGCTGAGTAAATATAAAATATGAACACAATTTATACTTCTACATTATAAGTACTTTGTGTAAATACAAGGAAATACATTATAAGTGATTTCATTAATATGGAGATAGCGTAAGATGAATTTTACTATCATGAATCGGCAATATAAAATGGCGAGCTTATGTACGTCTTAAAAAAAATGGTTGTTGATGTTTATTGTTTTTAAATTTTGTTTTTCGATCAATTGTCAAATTATTATATTTTCGTTTTCTCGTGTCTAATAAATTAATTAAAGTATTAGACGATTTATTTCAGAAAATGGAAAAAGATAATATGAAAAAAAAATACTCCTAACTTTTGCTCGCAAGTTTGTTCACGCGCATCCCTTTGGAACCTTATTTCGGGATAATGTTGGCTATTTTACTGTCCACTATGTTCCTAATCTCCATGCTGGTCTAGTAGAAAAGTCAAAAGCACCAGCTCCTTTTTTGCGCTCATTAGCGCCGAGGAAGGGACCTTATGGGCTTTTTGTATGTAAGATTTTTTGCCAGGCAAATAAACAAAGCTCCGATGACGCCATCTAGTGACGAGTGGCAGAACTACTCGTAGATATATATACCAACCGATGTTAAGTGGAATTGATATCGATTGATATTGAAGCGCCATCTATTATTTGCCAGATTAATTTAAAAAAACCCGACTTTCAAAAGCAATCCCCCAATAACTTTTAAACAGCTGAACTGATTTTAATCAAACATAGCTAAGAAACGGCACAATGAATTGGCTTTCACGTAAAAATAACCGCATCGAAATCGGTAGATCCGCCCGAGAGTTATACGATGCCACAGCTACGGGTACACACAGATAGAGACAGATAGACCGACAGACAGACAAACAGACATTAGCGTAAAACTTATAATACCCTTCTTTTTCTTGGGGGTTAATAAAACCAAAAACTTAATGAACAATTTAGTTTTCAACCTAATAAAACGACTATTCGTAATAAATTTAGTACCCTTTACAATTTTTTTACTGTATTGTGTCCAAATTCATCGTGTGGGTGAGACTGATTGACCTACACATAATGGAAGGGAATCAATATATAAGGAAATCAATATTAATATATACAACTTGGCATTGGAATAATATTAATCCAGCGGCCATCTAGGTTATGTTTTTATAATGTTTATATTTTGGGAACCGCATCTAAAACAGTTCGAGAGCTATGATGCCACAGACAACCAGACAGACATTAACGTCAAACTTATAACGCTCCTCTTTTTTGTCGGAGTTAATAAGTAGAAATAGGGATTTTAATTACAAAAATATTGTTGCCATATCATAAATTTTTAAAATAAGTAGTAGTGAGTTTTTATATTGGTTTTGTGTGTGCCATTTTGTCAAATTTTAAAAAGGAAAAATAAAATTGTTTCTTTCCTTTCTATCCGACCGCGTATCGTAGTATTTTCAAACAATTTACATACCTATTGATTTATCTATATTTAAATTAAAAACTTTATGTACCAATAATAAACAGTACAAAAGGAAAAAGCCTCTACCAGTTGACCTTCGGGATGAATAGAAATCTAGAGTAGTAGGCGCATAATATAGTCCACAAATTACTATCATCAGCATCCGAGCGTATTCCCGGTTGCATCCTCAGCAGTAACGCTTCAGAGCCCGGGGTCCGCTATCTTACCAAGAAGATTTGACGAGGTTGCTGGTTTTTACACAGAGCGACTGCCGCCTGACCTCCACAACCCAAAGGGCAAACCAGGAACCAATCCTTGGATAGTTTGATGATCAAACGCTAGGTGGCGTTCGGGACCCACAGTTTTACGTGCCTTCCGAAACACGGAATCATCTTTCTTTTCGGATAATCAGGTGATTCAAGCCTGCAATATCCTATCCAGACTGGAAACAACTTTTCACAAAGTATGCTTCCCAGTGGGAATCGAACCCATGACCAAGGTCACAAGGCGAACGCCTTGACCACTGGACCACGGAGGCAGTCAGTCCACAAATTACTATCATTCCATTACAAACATGAAGCCAAGTAGTTTTAGCTTTGATATTATATATTTTCCTTTTATTCCCAATAAACGTCGTATTTATAGTGAAGCCAATATCACTGATATTTCCGCTGAGATATATCGATTTGCTCCCTTCTTAACATGCTACTAATATTTTCTAACCACTTTTATATAAAAATGCTTCAAATTCAAAAGCTTTGTGGTAGCTGAATGCTAATATACCTTTATTCATGGCAGTATAATAGCTCTTTGATGCTATAACCGCGTAAAATGTTTTGTGATAATTCTTTTATGAATTTTGAAACGTTATATTAATACCCAGAATCGGTTTTTTCGATTTCTTTAGTATAGTAATTATCTTATGATTAATGTTTGACACGTTTTCTTGGTAATAAAAATAAGTATTTTCTATGCTTAAGGAGAAAATATAATGGTAAATTCATTGAGTGTGTTGGCGACGGACGCGCTGCTTCTGAAAATAAAACTTAAAAAACTAACAAATTAAACTAAAAAGTAAAATAAATTAAAACATAATTAGATTTGAAATTACACACATAAATACTTACCTGTTTGCTGTAATTGAAAAATAATATTAATTAAAGAAGAATTTCGGATGTGCGAGGCAGATAAGATATACGTACCTGCGTATGTACTTACTGCTAGATGCAAACGTTTGTTCGTATTAAAAAGCGATCCCCACCGCTGTATCCTTTAGTCGCACTTTTGATTCGCAACAGGACACGTCTGTTTTTATGTCCTACGCGCACCGCGATTCGCCCTAAAAATAAATCGTTTTTCTATTCAAACCACTTCCTGATAGACGCCTAAGGAACCATTCCCTACAGAGTGTACAACATAACAGAACGATTTTCTGACCTTTAACATTAAGTCCGGATATCACATGACTATACATCTATACAAGAAATTATTAACCCTTTCACCGCGAACGTCGAATTTATCCGACTAACAGAGTCGTGCCCATTCCGCGAGTGTCGGATATTTCCGACAAAAAAAATGCTCGTATTGCACATAACTTAAGTATCCACATCCCTTTTTGGTTGTAGGTATATATTTTAGATTTACTACCCCTCGCGCTGGGGGCAGCTGATATAAATTCTCGCGGTGAAAGGGTTAAAAAAAAAATTATCAAATGCATATCATAAGCAATGAACTTAATAGTTTAAAGTACTCCTCAAGACAAATCAAATGAGTCCAAACTCGATGGATTTGCGTCGTTTCATTAAAATTTTCGTATGGCCACCTCTTGGCTCCATTATCAGATCAGCTCTGTCATCATAATATTGTTATCGAAAACCGGGTAGTGGGTCTGATTTAACTTGCAAGATTTGATAACAGACAGACCTACAGAAAATGGGACAGGCGAAACTAAATAAAAGCTTGTAATCAAATAAACAAGCTTCATCTTTTCCCAATCAGAGTGGAGTTCATTTCATGGAGTCACCTAAACGAATGTTTTTTCAGTCGAAAAAACATTCGTTTAGGTGACTACATGTTTCAAAAATGGCACTTCTGGTCACTAGGAAGACGTCAATTTAAAAAAAATAAAGTCTTCTATAGGTATCTACCAAACATATGGTAGTATTTCATACTTTTCTTTGTTTATTTTTGTATTTATTTTAAAAAATATAGTTTTAGAAAAAGTATTGTATGCAACGTTGTATAAGTACGTCAATAAATGCTCGATGGCGTCTCCTTACGATGCTCGCCCACTCGCATTTTATGAACCTTCTTATACAACTGTTGCCTAAAATACTATTATTTTATGCAACAGTTGTTTAAGAAGATTAATTTTTATTGACGTTTTCCTAGTGACCAAAAGTGCCATTTTTGAAACATGGAGTCACTTAAACGAATGTTTTTTATACAAAAAACCGTTTGTTCAGTGACTCCACGTTTGAAAAATGGCACCATATGTTAAAATAACGATTTTATTATGTTGGCAGTATGGTAGATCTAAAGAAAAAAAGTTATAGGTCTATGGCTAGGAGTATCGTTTTGGCGAAATAACGACACATGTGCTATTATATTAGGAATAGATTATAGACTTTTCTGAAATCATATAATCTATGTTCTTCTATTAGTGTTCGGGACCATTTAAAAGACAGATAACAGTACAGAAGTAGAAAAAGTACTATTATATACATACTATTACCACAGGTTTAGCACGTCATAGAAGCGGAGTATCATTTATGCCTACAACTACTACAAACAAAATTATACATCCGTACACACGTCAATGTGTGCGTGTCGCCCGCCACACACTCGACAAAGCGGGAACGGAGACGCATATTGCGCGTGATCCTAGGAGTTTCCGTTTTTCATGTAATACTTATATTATTTCTGTGCCTGTTACCCACAGGGATAGGCAGAAAATTGACCGCCACATGCTAAAATCCTGACAGACCTCATTCCCTTCATCTACATTCATCAATCTCTTTTTACATATTGCTACAAGTTTATTTGCTAGGCAAATTAATAAAACCCCCGAGGACTACCGAGGATTCTAACCGATTAAGTGGAATTGTCTTTATTTATTCAGGATAATAAGTATATCTAGGTAGAAAACTCTAAGTAGAATAAATTATAAATAATGAAACTAAACCTACATTAAAAAATAACTATAAACTAAAATATATCAATAACTAAAAATAAAACATTATCTATATTATATAAAAAAAAATTGTCCCCAAATCGCTGCAGTCACAGGGCAGAAGGCCTAAGTGGAATTAGTATCCGTAGCGCCATCTAATATTTGCCTAGTAAATTACAAAAACCCGACTGAAAGCGTTAGCACCTGATAACAATTTTCAATGACTGACCCGATTTTCATCAAATAAAAAACCACATTGTCCCTTCTGTTTGAGCACAGATACATACAGACAGGCAGATAGACACAGACAGACAGACGTTACCGTCAAATATATAACATCCCTCTTTTAGCATCGGGAGCCAAAAAGGGGGACTGATGATGTGTAGGCTCTATCTACCTTGTAAAGGATAAAGACGTTAGTATTTGTGACTACCAGTGTATGATCCAATAAAAAAACAACATAATAAAGCGACCATATAAAACCATCAATGCTTAAATTCTCGAGTTTCCCGAAACGTTCCGAAGAGAATATCACGTACTAAGGTGTTTTCAAAGGTAAAAAATGTTATTTTTCCTACGTGATGAGGTTTTATACGGCTCATATTGGCCCATTATGGTGTTTCCACACATGCCAACGTGCCTCCAATTTTCTCCTTTATACCGGTTTAATCCGCAATCGGAGGATAAGAGGAAATTGTACATTAAAAACGATGTTTGTGGTAACTTTGCTCAAAATATAAAATGGTTAGCAGCATTTAAGGGTATAATACATGAGTTTTTCGGGATCGAGTTGTGTCCCCATTTGAAAGGATTCGGAGATATCATTAAAATTTGGTTTTCACTATGCCTTAGATGACCCATCAAATTACTTTATGAACTACTGTTTACAGTTTAAAGTGAGAATGTGAAGCTTCTCTTCGCACATTTACCAAAAGTGGCCATTTTTCGCTAATGTGCGAAGAAAACCTTCACGTTTTCACTTTAAACTGTAAATAGTAGTTCGTGAAATAGTTTACAGGGTAATCTAGGTCTGATCAAATGATTTATTTCAAATGGGGGCAGCAGTTGACCCCGAAAAATTAATGTATCCCCTTTATGGTTTCTCATGTACTTTTTGTGTAATGTAAACAACAAGAAATGAGGTAGAATTACTTATATTTACTAGTTTATATGTCAGTCGCTCAATCTTACAATCTTTTTATGTAAAATGAAGTTATTGTAACCGCAAATGAGTAAAATTTATCTGGTTGTTTTAAATTTTTCCTGTTACACTGTTTGACTTCTGCCCGCTGATATGATACATGGGTAATTACTTTTAGTGGTCTATTTTTTTAAATGAAATTGAAAATAAAACTTTCTTTCTTGCTATTTGATGTGCATTATTTCGTGTTCTAATGCCACCAGAAATTTCTGAAAGTAGCATGTGATTTTGACTTTCACAAAGTAACACAGATCTGTCATTAAGAATAAGTTTTTTGTAATTTTTTGTTGTTGAAGAACAAAACCAAAGACCCCTGTAGCGTAGTGGTAACTACGCTAGTCCGTTGTTCGGAGGTTCCGGGTTCGAACCCCAGCAATAGCAAGTTGAAAAATGGCCTTTTTCATATAGTCCTGGGCCTGTATGTTTATCTATATAATATGTATTTATTATAAAATATAGTATCGTTGGGTTAGTATCCCATAACACAAGCTTAAGCTTACTTTAAGGCTAGCTCAACCTTTAGTTTTATTTATTCATTTCTTTCTATTATCTTTATATATTCCTCTTATATATTTAGAACATATAGTATGGATATGTATGTAGGTACGCCTTTACACCTTGAGGCCTTCTTGGGTAAGTGTTACATTATTATTTTGTAAGTCTTCGCTGATTGCTTAGAAACGGTATTTGATACGGTTTCGGGAATAAATCAAATGTGTATTTTAAGCAACGTGAGTTTATCATAAAATAGTATAGTCATTTATTTATTTTATTATAAAAGGGGGACCTTCGCCCACCTCGCAGGTCTAGTGCGCATAGAAAAGGGGGAGGCCTTTGCCCAGCATTGGGGCAAAAAGGCTAAAATAATAATTTTGAGGTATGTTACAGTGTTAGGTAATATATTATTCACCATTGGATTTAGAAATCATTCGCGGGACAATTCTATATGTAAACACCAATTAACAGCGTACAAAGTTTTGCATACAAATTATCTTCAAAGTAAGTCTGTCTTGTCTGTTTCATAGAGCTAATCAAATATGTGTAAAAAAGTACTTAAGTCAATTAAAGAAAATGTGCAATTTATAGTCTTCCTTTTCCTGTTTTAACATACCTCTGGTTAAAATGTTTACCAGTTAAAAATTATATATGCATTTATTATATTCTAGCTGCGCCCCGCGGTGTTACCCACGGAAAAAGTAGCCTTTATATTAATCTAGGGTGTCAGCTTCCTGAATACCAAATTTTATCAAAATTAGTCCAGCCGTTTGCGCGTGAAGAAGTAACAAACATACACACACACTCACAAACTTTCGCCTTTATAGTGTTAGTGTGATGATATTTATATTTTTGTAGTTTTTAAAGTACTTATTATTCTTAATATTGTATCTTTAGCCTGTTATTAGACGCTTATTTTTTATCTTTTTTCGTTTCCTAAAGGTTGTCAGGGAAAGAATGCTTCAGCATCAAATCTACCTATTCACCTCTTGCCTCAGTAAAGTCTGAAATAAAAAAATAAGCACATTACGTCGTCTTGCACATTTACTGACCTCCATTTTTAAATAACAAAAGGAAAAAAAAAGCGAACAAAAATGAAAAAAAAAATATCATTTCATTTAACATCGTCAGCATGTCGTCTTGCACATTTACTGCTCTAAACAACAAAACGCAAAAAGAACAAACGAAACAAAAATGGGCAAACACTTCATTGCACATAAAACATCGTCAGCATTGCGCTGTTTATTAAATAACCAATGCTGGAAGTTCCTTGGGACAAAATTACAAAAGTTCCTCCCTCATTTTTGGGCAACATGGCGGCGAGTAACAAGTATTTAAATATTAAGTTTGTTTATTAAGCCGCGTTTCTTGAATTAAACTTGTGTACAAAGTTGCTTTGAGAAATTACTTCTGAACTACGTGATTTTTTGGACCTTTTAGCAACTTTTATTGCGTTTCTTTTGTGCGATTGTCTTTGGTCGCAAGGTTATTTTTCAGGCAAATTAAAAAATCCCCGACGACGCCATCTAGTGGCGGAACTACATAATTGTAAAATGCGTGCACATTATCTCCGAAAACTGTCAGCAGCTATACAACATGGAAGAGACATACCCGAAATTAATCGAACCACGGGCTATACTAGATCACTATAGTATAATTAAATTAAAATAATAGCTAATACACAAAAAAAATTCGGCCTTCCCATAGAAAAGTTTGCAGACGCCCAGGCAATTTATATGGGAATGATGAAATGTTTTTTGGTTATTTGGTTGTTATTTTTCTTTCATTATACTATAGTGATATAGTATAGTCCGTGGTTTGATTTATAACGGGTATGTCCCTTCCACGTTGTATAAGTAGTATTTATAAATTTTATGTATGGTTTATTTTTGAACAATTGTTTATGTATTATTTTTGTGTAGGTTTGTCTACGGTATATATGTATGTACTTACTTAATAATGATAATAAGTTTACCCTTAAAATTGTTGTTGATTTTAGTTAGTTCTTATGTACTTAGCCCAAAAGCCTACTTTCTCAGCATCACTTGTTGGTTGATTGGTAGGTAAGGCCCCTGGCCTTGAGAATCCCCTTACCTTAGACTCTTCCATACAAACGTAGTCTAAGTTTTATTTCGAAACGACATGTCAGATATCCGTAAAAAAAATTAATTTTAAAGAAATTGCAATTATCTAGGGTTATAATTGGTTTTCGACACTAAAATTATAAACTGGAAAGAAAATATTAGGGTGTAGAAGTTTTTCATACTGACGGTCAAATATGATAAATTACACTATATTCTCTTTTAAGTTCATAATTTTATTTGAGGGGGAGGGGAGGAGGGGGGAGGCCCCCCTTCCTCTACATCTTCCTGAAAGGCCGGCAACGTTTCTGTTACACCCCTGGTGCATTTTTTACCGCATTTATCATAGGGAATGCTCTGAAGAATTGTTCGACTTGATACCTGCTACAAAATTTCACCACCGCACCACCCGCCTGAAATTTAAAATTTCATCCACTCCACTTGGATAGTGGGCAATCAACCACCGTACGTTTTAAAAGGAACTTTTTACCGCGTACGACCGAACTGTAGAATCACCTTCCTGCATCAGTGTTCCCGGACCGATACGTCATTGAAACCTTCAAAAAACGAGTCTATATCTTCCTGAAAGGCCGGCAGCGCATCTTTTACACCCCTGGGCCCTGTTTAATAAAGATTACAATCCGAAAATATTGTAAATAAGTGACAAATTTGTAAAATTGTACGACAAGTGCTGTTTAATAAACCTTACAATTATGTACCTACGAATGTTACAAATAAAAACTTTACAAATATTGTAATTGCAAATGCTGTTTAATAAATATTTACAACTACAGAAAACGCCTGCAGATTTCAATGAAATATTGTATCTACAAATTTGTAGTTGTAAGCTACAACTTACATAATATGTAATTTTTGATTTAAAAATGTATTAATGAGGGTAGATTTAAAAAAAAAATGACATACTTATTTAGAATTTGGTTTTACCGTTTGGGTTACTATTTATTTGATTCATAACGAAAGTAATGGAACACAATAACAAAATCACGATTTTGTCTCTAATATACGAGAGTAAAATTGTTTTATTCGGTCGGTATAGTGAAAAATTAACACACGATATGAAAATAAAAAAGTGAAAAGACATTGCGGAACAGTAAAAATCTTTGGGCATCTACAACAAAGACTGAAAATACCTACGTAACATGGCAAAACTTTAGAAAAAGGACCATCGTAAGTAGATTATTAAGTTGTTCATAATATTTAATGTTATACTGGGTATAAGAAAATGGCCGAATTCTGCCTATTGCATTTTAATACCTTCGCAAATTACAAATTATTTATTTTATAAATTATAAAACTAATTTCATTCAATAGAATGCAAAACGTGCCCTTAGACGCAATTTCTTTCTTTTTGGTTTGCCTCCTTTTCTAGCATTGCTCTGGATGAAACAACAAGCTTTTCAAACTGTGCTCGCGTTGACGACAGAGCGGTCGGAAATGGCCGCCTTGATACCTACGTCTGTTAACGTCTGCCTAATTAATTTATCATTTATATCATTTAAATTACATAATTTATTTGTAATTTGCAAAGGTATTGATTTATAAAGTGTAAATTTTTATAAAAAGACATGTCAAGATCGTTTACATTCTTTTAAATACCTAAACAAATGGACTATAGTGCCTATTCATTATTTATCAAAGTCTACAAGTCTAAGAAGTGAAATAAATTTCCTTGCCCAGTTCTAGCTGAAAGCTAACATATAGTTCTAGCCTCGAAGTTTGGTCTACGCAAACTTGAACACGCTCATAACTTGAGTAAGTTTGAAAAGCCGTAATATGTTCACCATATTCAGCTATTAACTCCTTCTTATTACATTTTCTACGGAATTTTTTATTGGAAATATTTTATTTATCATTTTTGCTAAATAATTACTATCTATAGTTTTATTATCTTTAGGATTTAGGGCCTAAGCCCACCCCATGTCTTCCAGTTAATGTTGTAAAAGACGATGTTGGGTCGCTTAGCCTCCTTTCAGACAGACGTTTCAGACCTCTGTCCTCTAGGCATAGAGATTATGCCTAGAGGAAGAAAACAGACAGACATTGACATTAAATTAAAGGAAATTTTGACTTGTATCCAGATATACTCTATGGGTTATAATTCTATGCTTTTATACTTCAGGACATTGCGGCGCAAGATACAAAGGTCAGTTTTAGCGTGAAGGTGGGCGAGAAGGTGGAAAATGAATCAAAATAGTGATGGGTTGCTACCCGCATCACCTAATAACTAGATGCACATGTTCGCCCATTCCTTCGATTGTTACGGTCTGCGCGGGAAGAAAAGCAGCTGGTACATTCTAATTATTTCTTTTCTTACACACCGAGATAGAAAAAAGAACAAAATATAAATATTATAAAAACATAACTTAAAGGTCCGCTGGATTAATTTTGTTCCAACGCCAGGTTGTATATATTGACTGGTTAAGTTACCCCTTCATTATATGTTCGTCACTCAGTCCCACTCACGCAATGAATTTGGACACAAGACAGTAAAAAAATTGTAAAGGGTTACAAAATTATTACGAGAAGTCCAAGAAAAGTCCTTTTATTAGATTGAAAACTAAAATTGTTCATTAAGTTTTTGGTTTTGTTAACCCCCGAAAAAAGAAGGGTATTATAAATTTGACGCTAATGTCTGTTTGTCTGTCTGTCCGTCGGTCTGTCTGCCTGTCTGTCGGTTGGTCTGTCTATCTGTCTCTGTCTTTCCGTGTGAATACGTAGCTGTGGCATCGTATAATCTCGGGCGTATCTACTGATTTCGATACGGTTATTTTTACCTGAAAGCAAGTTCTCTTGCGAAAATACGACATTGAAACCTTCAAAAAACTAGTCTGTATCTTCCTGAAAGGCCGGCAACGCTTCTGTTACACCCCTGGTGTTGCAGTTGTGCATGGGCAGCGGTGATCACTTACCATCAGGTGACCCGCTTGTTCGTTTGCCGCCCTATAACATAAAAAAAAGTTATTGGGTTCGTTAAAAAAAGGTATACGCTCGACAGTCGGGGGATTTTTAATTTGCCTTGCAATTAAATTGTAATTTTTGGCTACAAATAACTTGCAACCATCTCTGCAGGGTGAACAGGATATCAAAAAGTAAGTTTTAAAATAAAACAATAACAAAGCTAGACAAAATAATGGCTGTGAAGTTGAAGTCTGGAAGTTTTGTTCGTGGAAACTTCAACTGGCTCATAACGGAAGGCGCTTTGAAACGACATAAATGTATGTTTCTGTCATTATTAAAGCTCTGAACTTACTGCGTACAAAATCTGTTTTACTCAACATAATTAGGATAATGTAACTTTTAGACGAGTTTCTACATAGACTATTTGCGTTTGCGACCATTCGATTCTAAATCAAATATATATTGGCAAACAGCTTGTTTCCAACCGGTGAAATAAGATACGTTTTTTTCATCGTAAAAAAAAAAGTTGTCTATAGGATTTGTATGAAATAGCAATTGGTTTAAACGAAGCTGAAAAAAAAAATTTCTTGTTTATTTATTAAGAGCGGCCTTACCTTACTTTTCATACAAACGCTCATACGTGATTATGGCGTTGTGTCTGATCATTCTTGAAAACTTTTGAACTCACAGGTATCTTGTGCGGTACTTCTAGGTATTTAACGAAATAAAAAAATAAATTTTAGAAAAATAAAGTCAGTATAAGCCTCCAAAAATATGCTTTTTTGCAAAAATTTTAGCTGAACTTCGACCATTCATAAAGTACTCATAAATTGTAAAAGTAAAGAAAATAATTCAATGTTAACCTAATGAAAATTTTGAAAACAAAACATTTATTTCACACACTTGTAAGCCCACAAATGAACACGTATCACCTGGAACAAGTTTTATGAAATTTTCGCATCCTATTAATATAGTTAATATTCGTTCAATGGATAGTTAATAATAATACTAATTTCATTCAATAGAATGCAAAACGTGCCCTTAGACGCTATTTCTCTCTTTTTGGTTTGCCTCCTTTTCTAGCATTGCTCTGGATGAAACAACAAGCTTTTCAAACTGTGCTCGCGTAGACGACAGAGCGATCGGAAAGGGCCGCCTTAATACCTACGTCTATTAACGTCTGCCTAATTAATTTATCATTTAAATCTGACACCAGTCTTAGCCACTTAAACACAGTTATCATTTCGTTATCATTAATGAAGGAACAGGTTGTGAATGCGACTGTATTTTTTTTTTATATGTATGTTACGCGACATCTTCGTCAACCGTGAACCGAATTTGATGATTCTTTTATTTATTTGAAACCCTTTACTACCAAGTTGGTCTCATATTAATTTGGTGATGATATAATGAAGAACTTTGAAGATATGAAAGAAACTCCTGAAAAAAAAATGAAGTCGGCTGTTTTTTTTTTTGTTGAATAATATTTATTCAGTAACCAGTCACACACAACACTTTACAAACCAAGAAATAACTTTACACTTTTGAATCGAATTTCTCTATAGACAATTAAATGCAGTGCACTCGACTTGAATTTCGAATCGGTTTCAAGTCTGCAAACTAAATAGATAGATAGATAGATAAAACATTTATTTCTCTAATTAATCATTTACATTTAATTAGTCCAATAAATTATATCAATGAATGTTATTATAAGGAATTTTGTTAAAGTAAGGTGATTAAAAGAAAGGTTCTCCTTCAAATTTTTGGTTCCATACGAGAGAGCGATCAATCCTACCGCCAGGGAATGAATCACGAACTCGATGATGTGATCCACCAGGAAACGAGTGTGCGGTACTGCAAGTCGCAACGGTTAAGATGTTCAGGACACTTCAAAAGATGGATGATTGCAGGGCAGTGAAAATAGTAACTAATTTCACCACAGCGAAAAAGACCCCGAGGTAGACCCAGGAAGCGCTGGAGAGATCGAGTCGAAGAAGACCTACGTAAGATGGGAAAGTACATGAAGCAAACTATGGCGACTGTGTGCGTCTAGCAACCTATTACTATTTTGAATCCTTTGTCACCTTAATTTCCACCAGGCTAAAAGTGGCCTTTGAGTCTCGCGGCTCTTGGCTTGGTTTTTTGCTTACGTCTCAAAAACGGTGCGTCGTACGAAATTAAGCTATCTCCAATTTTACAGATTGTTAAATGAAAGTAGCAGTAATAGTTTATGGTTTTTCCATCATATAGACCATAGATATGCTAAGATATGATTTAAAGTATTTGTACCTATAAAATACAAACATAATATTATTAGTTTCATTACAAAAAAATAAACGGGCATTACACTGAAAGTTCGAGAACAATGGAAAAAACTATTATCCGGAAGCGATGACCCCCGTGGGAAGGGGCGGGATACTCGTGACGTATTGTAGTTCATATGTTTTGACATATTATCATCGTTTGCTTGGTATTTGCGAATGTATTTTTATGAAAAAAGTGTACATATATTACGAAGTTAACGGCCTCGGTAAAACAGTATTTTAGTCAGTATGGGAAAAAATCTAAAAATATATTCTTGAGCCTATAAACAGTCGCAAAATTAGATTTAGTTTATTTTTTTTACTAACCTATGTCATCTCACTGCTAGGCATAGGTCTTTCCCATTTGCTTCCATGAGTTTCAATACAAAATACACGCCCAGCTACGTGGCGTGGTTGTGGTCGTGGTGTGGTTGTGGTACGTGTGAAGAAGCCCATCTCCTGCCTTCGCTGACCACTCACGTCGAGGTTATCGCACATCTCTTTCTCGGCCTTTCCCTGCAATAGCAATCCGTCCACGGATACGAAAGGGCGACGTCAACCATCCTCGGGTATCCATGGCGTTTGTTTATTCTCCCATTTCTCAGATTTCATTGTACTAACATGGCCCGCCCAATCCCACTTAAGATTTGCAGAGTTTTGTCCCACATTGACCATGCCTGTCAGGGAATAAAGCGTAGTATGTGGAACTTTATGCAATCTTTAGTTCTTACTATCTTTAGTTCATAAAATAACATAGTATATTTTGAAATTCGATTCAAAGTTTTCAGTTATCATAATCTGTTTTTAAAGACGAAATAGTAGCCGCTATGCTATTACGTCATTTGCCTGTGTACACTACTTGTATATTCATCTTTGCCTGAGTAAACTAAAAAGTTTCAACTGTCAAAATGCATACATCAGCGCATTTGCTTACATGCATATCTGTACCTAAAAATTTTTTTTTTGCTCTTTGTCTGTCGTCATGACCATAGAGCAAGATGGCGTCCACTGCTGCAACGTTTTCGTTGCGGAGCGCTGGTATCTGTAGCTTTTCTTTAAAAATCAATAAAATTTTAATATACACAACGTGTAATGTAAATTATACTTATTAACGTGTAAAAGTGCCTGTAAAGGTCTTATTACTAAATAGTTAAACAGATTTTTGTTAAATTTTGTGAGCAGATTCGACAAATATATAGATTTTTTGTCGTTTTATTTCTCCGAATTTTATTTAAATGGCAGAAATTTGAGGGTTGAAAACTTAAAAATAACATATTTTGGCCTTATTTTAAAATTTTAAAATGATAAACTTCGTGAGGTTTACCGCTCATAGAACCACCAGTTATACACTATTTAAACATACGTTTTCATCTTTAATGGGGCAGAAAGAGCATAAAACAATAATAGTAGAAAAAAATACCTACATATCATTGGCAGATAAAATAAAGAAAAGAAACCGTGCATTCGGACCGTTTCAGTACCGCTTTGCGTGTCTATGTCCCAATGATAAGCTAAAAAAGGCTTTTACTGCCAGAAGTTCTAGCATTTATGACGCGAATTTGGTAAAATGCTGTAACAGTGCTCCCTGGGCGGCCTTGCTAACTTTTTTAAATAAAGCAACGTGTAAACAGAAAACAACTGATATTTTATGGCTCACTGGGAAATGAACTTTTTGGGGCCCTATATCTTTTCTGCATTCCGTACTTAAAGGGTAAAAATGGGACCATATTACTAAGACACCGCTGTCCATTGGTCTGTCTGTGTCTCATGAACCATGATAGCTAGGCAGTTGAAATTTTCAAAGATGATGTATTTCTGTTGCCGCTTCAACAAACAGTACTAAAATCAGAATACAATAACTCTCATATTCATAAAAAAATAGAAACGTTTGCTAAACCTATTTTAGCTAAAACATGTTTTGTCCCTTTTCCTCTTCTCAATATTTGACATTGAAAGAACGAGACAAAACTTATTTTAACTAAAATAAGTTTAGCAAACATTTCTATTTTTTTTATGAATTTGGGGGTAAATATTTAAGTGGGGCTCCCATACAACAAACGTGATTTTTTTACGGAATCCTCGTGCGCAAGTCCGATTCGCATTTGCCTGGTTATTTTTAAAAATATCAGGTGACCAATATCATGTATTTTTCTTTGTCACTATGGTCTTAGCTATAATACAACTGATAAGATAGAGTACCTACCTAGATGAAGGCATAGTTAGTACTACTATCCAGAATGTTCAATAAGCAGTTTTCTTATATCTATCTCATTCGTATGCGATTGGCTATGTTTGGAGATTGGTTATTCAAAACAAGTTATCGGGTCGGCTGTGGCATATTGCTGATTCTGGAAGATATTCGAATCGACGGACTGTCTTGCTATGTAATAAACAGTCAGTTATGTTGATCTTGCGAAGCTGTAATACAGTGCTCAGCAACGGAATGCTCCAAACAAGTTAGTCATAGGCAAATTAAAAAAGAACGTGAGTGTTGTGGAATACTCGGTTGGAACGAAGTAACTTTCTTAGTAAATTTTATTAATTCATGACAGAAAAAGTGACGGAAATATCTTACACTTTTTAATTAGTAACAATTAGACCACAGGGCAGCTTGTGGCAAGCTGTAGGTGAGTAACGACACCACGGACCCGAGTGCTCCAAAGAGCCGGTCAGAGCCGACGTCCCCGACGTGTCTTCATCGGTCGGGGTGGAGACCCAAGAGGACTCGCAGGACTCTCAGCTCTGTATTGCCTTAATTGGCCGTGAAGAGAGGAGTCGTTAGAGTTGCTCCATGATTGGGAAGGGCATAACGCCGCAAGTAACTTCGGAGAAAGCGCAGCACTCCTCGCGACACCTCTGAGTCGCCTGCACTGGTGTTGCTCCTTTGCCAGCAACTATTATCGGCGCGTTTGAAGGGCTGAGAAGCCACCACCTGCTTACAATAGTCAGTAAGTAATAATGATTATGGCAGATGACGTTCCTATTGCAATATCCCAGTATCAGTCCATCCCAATCTCATTCCATAACCCATAGACCTTTTTCTTGCAATAGATTTTTCTCCTGCCGAAACCTATTCAAGGGTACACCTTTCATAGGTATATTCAGGAATGAGTTTTGGCGGGAGCGCCAAATTACATCAACTTCTCCAAAGGGCCTCTACGTGTTGGATCTGTATCCCCACGCAAGCCTCACAAAGGACCGGGGTGAAAAGACCCGTGAATCTAAAGGAGAAACAAAATAATAAATTAAACAACCAAATTCAAAAATTATATTGGCCTGTGCTGGGTTTGAACCCGCAACATCGACCATCTCAGGCATACGCTCTCCCAAATGAGCTTTCGAGATAGTCACACAATAACTTGTGAAATTATCTTTCACTTTAATTCGTGACGGAAAAATCTTACACTTCTTTTTCGCCTAGCCTCCGTTTGCCAAGTCCGTACCGTAAAAAAGGAACTTTGTTCCAAAAAGCCCCTGACCCAACCGATGTTAAGGAATACGTAGTGCCATCTATTATTTGCCAGGTGAATTAAAAACTCCCCCTTTTTCAAACGTTAACCCCCATTAGTTTTAAACGGCACCGATTTTCATCAAACTAGCTAGTTTAGCATGGGAATTTACTTTAACTTAAAAAACGCATCGAAATCGGTCCATCCCTTCAAAAGCTACTATACCACAGATAGACACACAGACAGATATCAGCGTCACACTTATAACAACCTGGTTTTTAGTCGGTGTTTAAAAAGCCGAAGATAGAAATATGTGAGGAAAAATCACATGATCGCAACCACTCAGTTTGTTTTTAGTGTGTGTGTTAGTGGCCAACATTAGTGTCAGATATTTCAAGCTGCCAAAAGGCATGTGACATATTTGAGTCTAAACTCAGTAGAAATATATTCGTAATTGATATAAGTAGGTACTGTGAAAAAGGTAGAGAAGTAACCATACCTCTTAGTCATACCCATACTATGTGAAATTAAATAAATTCAGTAAAATTTACCATGTAACTAAAATTAGTATAATAAGTAATTTCCAAAACTTCAACTGTAGTATTTGTAGTTGTTGGAAAAACACATCGTAACCCGCTCTTTTGACATGTGATATCAGTCTGTAGTCTATTTGATCCGAGTGTCTCAGAAGGCGAAATATCAGAGAGTGATTCTGGAAATTTAAACCAGAATGAAGAAATGGATCTTCATTCTGGTTTTACTGGTTCCCTAATCTTTCCTGCAGTATTATCATAATGTGTACACTTTTGGTCAAACTCTTTTGTTGTTCTAATCAAAGAGAATTTTCCCTTGCTTAAGGCAACTCGCACACTAGACGGCAACGACAACTGTAGTCGCTGGCCGCTGCAAAAATCAGATTAACCAAAGAAACCATAATTAACGTCACGCACTTGATCGCAATGGCCACTGGCCGCACACTGGGCCGGCACTGATCGTTGCGACCAACCTACGCAAAGTTTGTATAGTGGTCGCAAACTTGGCCGCAGTCCAACCGTAACTTGTACGAACACAGAATAGTACTAGTAATTTCGTGCAGAAGCCTCACTCAGCAAAGAAATTCAAAGAAATATCTACTTAGTGTATTTAGCGATATGGTTAAGTGTAGTTTGCGTCAGAACTCAGCACCTTTTCGTTTAGATACCTAGAAAGCCATTGCAAGTCAATTTCATTATTATTAATCTGTGGTAGTGATCGTGGCCCTCTAGTGTGTGAGGTACCTAAAACAGCTGCCAGCCGAAACAGTTACTATACAATAATTAGAGCTTCCACTTCGAGCGTAAATTAAAACAAGTCTCCAGTGACTGAATATTTCGCTGGAACGCTATTTGCGAGATTGAATATGAAAACTGAATACATTAATTTTGAATTGAGTTTCAAGGTGAATAAATATTGTTTTAATATTCATCTAACATCAAATGATAGAGCTAAGTGTATCTGAGAGAAGCTGTTTTGTTTATTTAACACTCCGTTACCCGCGCATCTTTTTGGTACTATAAATTACATACGTAGAACAATTTCATTTGTAATTTTAGTATAGGAAAATTTAATAAATATTTTTTTTTATGAAATTATTCTTTCATCTTACATTAAAATAACAAAAACATGTACTTTTAAACTTAATAAGAACTCAGTATCACACATTACGGTAACTTATAAGAAAATCAACACTTTTTTAAATCTTACCTTTTCATATTGGTGTATTTAGTTAAAAAAAAAAACACTTTTCAATAAATTTTACAGCAATGTTATTAATAATATGTAATAATATACAATAACTCGTATCAAAAACTAACAATAAAATAACTTACCTCAAATAATTATTTGAGGTAAGTTATTTTATAATCATTAATTCTTGGGCCGCACCTGCGCCTATCGTCACGAAGCTTCGTGCTATTACATCCGTTGCCGGGTATCGTCCCGAATATTCGGACTTCATCTTCGTTATAGCGCGGGTGGCGGTACATCAAAAGGTTTTAGCGCGCTAACAATTCGCTCTGCGTGGTCGTACTAGCGTTGTTCATTCTGGCGTTTGTTTTCAACTTGTTCAGACGCGTGCTGCCCGATGGTGCCACGGTTGTTAATGCGTAAAAATGGAGTGGAACGATAAGTAGTATAAAATAGTGTTAAAATTTTTAGGTTTTTCTTTCTAAGTTTCTTTTTAGGTTTCAATAATGTATTATGTAATTTTTAGCACACATGTAAAGGTAAAGAAAGTCGTCGTTCATATTTAAAACACGAAGATGACGCCATCTTGGATTATTGCCCGATGGTTCGTGAAAAATAACGAAGCCGCTAGTATGACCACATCTTTATCGCGATCACATTTTAGTGTACAAAACGTACGAAGCTTCGCCGATAGACGCAGGTGCGGCCGAAGCATAACACTAACTCATGAAAACAAAGTAGCTCGAGTGCCCGCGCGCTCTACTATAGTAGAATTATAGATTTTCATTCCGATTTCTCATACGTGCGCTCGCGTTGAACGCGTTGTCCTGATTGTGTTCACCAGTTCATAGCGGTAGAATACTGTGAGTTTGTACGCAGTCTACCCTCAATCTAAGTTGTTACTATCGAAAACGCAAGCCTGTTCTACAATTGTAAACGCGCGGGTAACGGAGTGTTAAGAGTTTGATTTGAATAAATATATTTAGGCTTTTATTTCTTGACGTCAGTTTTAAAAAATATGCATGATGAATTGAAAATACGTTTAGCCCATCGGTTAGATTTTTTTAAAATTATTGTTCAACTATTTTCATTTTCTCTGAGTAACAAAAAATAACAAAGATAGAGCGCATTGATATTTCGCATGACATCACGGATAGGTACGATTTTTACATAGCGGTGACGTCGTAAGCCCCCACTCCGGAACTTTGATGCTCCGTATCTTTGTGAATTAGTACTTTTTTGGGAAACTGAAAAATATAAGTCCATTATTTTTGGATAATCTAAAAGACGGACTTGTTATAATCATACATTTTTACCCTATCGTCTTACCCCTATTCAAGACTTTTTTTGTAAACCCGTAATAAATTACTTAATACAGAGTGGTTAATGATGACATATTACTATCTCGTTCGAAATAAAGAGTGCATCTGTATTCTGTATGTTTATTTTATCCACAACAAGATATACGTTTAAAAAACCAACAGTCAGGTATACGGCTAACAATATATGTCTTTTTGAAATGTGCTTATCAAGACCTTTCATTCGATGCCCCACTCGATAAAGAATAAAAAAAATTGAGTTTCACTTCTTGGTATGTAACATTCGTTATATACATTTTTTGCATTAAATTGTAGCCTTTACTAAGTCAGTCGGACAATTAATTGTGAAAATTTGATAAGCAATTCGGATGCTACGGTGGAGTAGACATACATACCCTCATACATAAGTACATACTCTTCTTAGTATAATCTCAAACCTTAGTGGTTTCACTATGCTAGGTATCACCTACTCAATGTTTTGTAAGACCTTTTATATGGTAATAAATAAAAATAACATATACATGTATAGACTGTTAAAATCATTACTATTCCTTTTCACTTTGCCGTAGTCGGGTAAAAATTGATTAAAATTGAATAAAATAATAAAAATAAAAACCATTCCGACGTCAAAAAGTTATTATCTGCAATTGGGATAAGGCTCAAACTGTAAGATTATTAAAACATGTCCCCGGCGGCGACACCGAAATACCAACGAATAACATCGACAAAATTGGAAATGAAAACGTATTAAAACGAAGAGGTATAAATTGATTTGATTAATATTATTATTAACGCAGCGAAGCTAAGGTTACCTTTTATATTTTTTTGTTAAACTTTATTGTTCCAAAGTACAAGTATACTTTTAACAAATGGCATTTTCTCCCATTCAACCATAGGGATAAACAGAGAAAATTATGCGGTATAAAAAGCAAACAATATACATACTAACCTACATTAAAAACATATTACTATAAATTTCATTATATGCCTATTATATATAAATATAAGAATGAACATCTACGTGTACAATAAACACATACATTTACTTATAGTGACTTATAGTATACTTCTTTTAAAACAGAATTTGGTGGAACTTCTCTTATGTCAACAGGTAAAACACTCCAGAGCAGAAAAAAAGAGTAAAACATAAAATTTGTCCGAAAAAGTGGGATAATGAGCTGGCGTCTCTCATTAGAACGAATTTGGCGATCAGGAATGTCTGAAAGATAATTAAATTTACATTTTAGATATTCAGGATAGTCAGTATTTGAAAGGATAGAAAAAAAGAGTACACAGTAACCGAAGTTCCCTGCGTTGGTAAATAGGAAGCAAATTAAGTTCAGAGCGAAAGAAAGACACATGATCATATTTTTGAAGACAGAAGATAAAACGAATGCAGTAATTGTCGAGTCGATCAAAAACACATCTAGAAGATCTACATCTCTTATCGTATAATTATTTTTGCACCTCGATTTTGTTTAAATTTTTCAGCGTTCAGTGCTGTCTCTATAAGACATAAATTATTGGAAAGGAAAAAGTGATATCTTTAAAAATGTTGTCTCGAACGGCTCCACATAAAAAAGTGAAGTTTTTTACTGCATTTTTGTCAAAAGTGGTGGTTTTTCGCAAAAATACTAGGAAAAGCTTCTCTTTCTCACTTTAAACTGTAAATATTCGTTCAAAAAATATTTTGACCATACTGACATATGGCTGCGAGGCCAGGACGCTAACACTAAAGGAAGAAAACCAACTACTGGTAGCAGAGCGAAAAACAGTTCGTAAAATCCTCGGACCGGCTAAAAGTATTGGCGAAAGTTGGAGAGCCCGGAAAAATGTTGAGATAAAGGATTTGGTAAAAGAGCGAAATATAATTGGTGTCACTGAAGCGCTCCGCTTAAAATGGTTTGAGCATCTGAAAAGAATGAAGGAGGATCATGGAATCAAAGCAGCATATAAGGGAAGGGTATCATGAAGAAGACTAGTAGGTCGACCCAGATATCGCTAGAGCGATACGGTGTAAGCTGATCTGCGGGAGATAGAAGTTATCAGCAGAGGTCGGAATTAGGTAGAGTTATTTATATACTTACACTGATTTTACATACAGCGAAAGAATAAAGTGGATATGCCTCAAACCCCGAGATTAATTTTAAAGAGCAGAAAAATCCCGTGATTTCTTAAATAAAAAGTTATTAACTTCTACACAATTTAAACCACTGCACGCGCGACGTTGCTAATATGTAAAATCGAATAAGAATACTAACGTAAATACTAATAGAAATTGTATGTTATTATCTTTGTTTTATTTGTCTTGTCTATCTCTGAGATTTTTATGATTATTTATTTGTAATATTGTTGGCAACATGGGATTGTCCATTAGAAATTCCGGGAAGATCCATATTAATATCAACATTTCGATGCAAGTACATAAATAACTCTACCTAATTCCGACCTCTGGTTATTAGCTGCCAAGACATCGCTCAGAAAATTGTGGCACTCTTTCGTTTCTGAGGCCAAGATTCACTTCGGGTCGCTGAGCCAGCGAAGTAAGTAAGTATCTAGAGCCGTATGAGAAAATATTAAATGATATCTCCGTTTACTTTCAAATAATTTATTTCAAAAGGGGGTAGCACTCAGAAATATTCATACATATATTTTAATTAAGACCATTTTCTTTATTTCTTTATTTCTTATTACTCGCTTTCATGCACTCATACAGAAGATGGTTAGTAAGTAAGTACATGAACCCTGGCAGGGTGTTGCGAACTTATAGGAATTATTTGAGTTTATATAATAATAGTATTTATAATCAAGTACAAGAAGATAATTAACATAAATTAAGAGTGAGTTCAATTGATGTCAATGGTTAGAAGATTAAATTAAATAATTAAAAATACAATAGGTTCAATTTTTCAGTATAATTGATTTTCTCGTTTCATTTTCATTGATCAACTTTTACGATGAAAGCGGGAAGAGAAGCAGCTTGTTCTTTTTTCTTTTTCTTTTCCTCAGACCAGCATGGAACGAATTCCAAAATAATCGAATAGAACTAATCCTCCTCACTTATGAATATGAAGGTATAGAAAATCTTTTTTTTTAACGATAATACATGCATCTGTCTGTAGTTAACAAAAGCTTAAGCCCCCAGTCTTCTTTTATAAAACAAAGAAACGGAATATTAGGAGAAGCAATATCGTTTTAAAATATGTCGTCGTAAACCCATCACACAAAACCCACTTTATTGGTTGCTTTTCTATCTTTTCGCCCAGCATCACGCTAAAAAAGGCTTTTGATTCTTGCAGCCCTGGGCTCTGTCTGCTTAGAGTCGAAAGACCCAAAATGTCCTGTCTGCCCCATTTGAGATAAAGAGTTTGTATGTATGTACTGTCGCCGAGACTCTATCTTGAAATAATTCTACTACTTCGTGTTTTTGTTTTCTGTAAAATCCCAAAATGTCTGTAACGAAAGTAATGTTATGTCACGCTGCCATGCCTCATAAAGTGGGTCTTATGAATAACTCGAGCACGTCTGCGGCATAAGTCACGCATCGACAGGCGGTAATACTCGGCCGGCTCCTCTACACCATGTGCGGAAATTTGACATTTTGCTAAAAGGGAAAGTAATTTTAGCTTTCAGTGCTTACGACAAGTACAGAAGCTTCTTTTGATAAGTTTTACTTATATTAGAAGATATTGGGACAAATGAAGTCATGTTTAGTGTCATGATGTAAGAGGAAAAATAAAAATTTTTCGTGAGAATCTGTATCATAAATTGATATGATTTATTTTCAGGCCCATTCCTTCAATCGGCATTTACGATCGTTGCAAATAAAGAAGCAGCTAGTGCTTTCTACGTGTTTTTCTTTTCTCTTAGATCAACATGGAAGATAATCTGTGTTTTAAATGTTAAAAAGTGTTATTTACTTCATAAAAGTCTTCGTATAAGTCACGCATCGACAGACGGTAATGCTCGGCTGACCCCTCTACACCATGTGCGGAAAATAAAAATTTTGCTAAAAAGAGAGCATTTACCTACAACTTACAAAAAGTGTATAAGCATCTTTTTGTAAAGTTTTACTTGTCCTAAAAGATATACATCTTATGCTGACGTATGGCACGCTGCCATGCCTCTTAAAGTGGGTCTTATGAATAACTCGAATACGTCTACAGTATAAGTCACGCATCGACAGGCGGTAATACTTGGCCGGCTCCTATACACCATGTGCGGAAATTAGATATTTTGCAAAACGGAGACATTTTTAGGTTAACGGAGAAAATAGAGCTACGTTTAGAGTTATGATGGGCGTAAAGTGGAAAAAGGAAGAAAATAACTGAATCATTAATTTACTCAGATTTAGCACATTCCCTTGATCCGCATTTTCGATCTGGCGCGGTAAGAATAGCTTCTAAATCTGTATTGTAACATAGCCCATCAGGCTGGGTAGGGACCAATACTGAACCGGGTTTCTTTCGGCGTAATCTTTCCAGCAGTGGTCTTTCCGAAACGCTAATGGTTTTTAGCTCTTGAGCTAAAATAATTTTAAAAATTACCATTTATTCAATATTGAATAAAAAGAATTGACATTTTTGGACTTGACTTTTTAGCAGCTCATTTGCACTACTTTTTTTTTCATAAGTAAAGTATGGCAAGATATGTAAATAAAGCTAACACAAAAGGTGGAAAACTGGTAGAAGAGTGAAAAATATTTCGTAAAATACTCTGACTGGCTAAAAAGGCTGACGGAAGCTGGAGAGTCCGGAAAAATGTGGATAGAGGAGCTGGTAAAAAGCTTAATATAATTGGTGTACGAGCATGCCGTACAATATAATGCTACATCAGCACAAGTGTGTTCGATGCGCATTTTTACGTAAAATACCTCTGTTTTAGTTATAAGTGTCCAAGTCTATCCATTGACAGGTATTGCACCGCCTTCAGTTCGCCGAAGTGTAGCATGTGCTCTGGAGAGGGGGAAACAGGTTTTTGATAGAAGACACCCTCTCTGTGGAGCACAACCATCTATAGGCCGACTAAAAAGCCAAAATTATAAATAATACTGTTCCACTTTAAGAGCAACCGGATTCTTCTAGACTACAAATTTGGCGGGAGCAGTATGCTCCACCCCCGATTTTATCCAACCTTCAGAGGAGCTACCGCCAGGTCATAAACGGGCCACATGGAGGAGCTTGAATCGCCTCCGAACTGAGGTAGGTCGATGTAGGGACAATCTGGCGCGCTGGCGCTACATTAACCAAGCAGAAGCACAGTGCCAGTGTGGTCATGTTGACCAGACTATGCAGCACCTCTAATGTCTTTTGTGACCTACCAGCTGTACCATGCTTGACCTATACTCTGCCTCGGAGGAAGGAAAGTAGCGACGTAATGGAAGAACATGAAATTTGAGCCAGCAACACCATAAGAAGAAGTTTAAGTGACTTTTATTCATCTCATCAGTCTATACCGGAATCTCCCGGTACAATTAGTGTTACTAAAGCGCTCCGCTTACAATTGCTTGGGCATCTGGAAAGAATAAAGGAGTATCGTAGCGTCAAGTCAGCATATATGGGAAAGGTATCAGGCCGAAGACCAGTAAGTCGATCCAGATATCGCTGGAGTGATACGGTGCAGGCTGATCTGCGGAAGATGGAAGTTTCTTGTTAGCTGGCAAGATATCGTTTGGAACAGAAAATTGTGGCGCTTTTTCGTCTTGGAGGCCAAGATCAACTTCGGGTCGCTGAGTCAGCTGAGTGTCTAAGTTAGTAAGTTTGGAAATAAATATTACTAGCTTTTGTTTAATTTTTTTGGTCTTACTCGTCTGTAAATGTTGCAATGAAAAAATCTACCTCTAACACTTTATAGCTGGCTGGGCTATCTCAAACTAGCTGCAGTTTAGGCTAAATAACATTTCAGACTACTTTCGTTATGTATGAATTGACATTTAGACCCCTTGCAGCAATATTCAAAGTAACTACCCATATGGGGCTACCCGCAATGTAGTCAAAATAAAACTTAAGACTATATTTGCAACTTAGACGAAGTGATAATTAAACGAGTTACAAGTTGCGTTTTAGACGAGTTGCTGCATAGACTATCTATTTGCGTTTAAGACTATTTGATAGGTACTATATTAATTCCTATCTAATTTCCTATCACTTTATCTATATGGAGAGATTGTCTGGAAGAAATTGCTAAGCAATAAGGCCGTCTTTCGGCTGGGCAGCGTTCGGGAAATTACGTGGTGTTTTATTGTCTAAAATACCTCAGTGCCTCAAGACGAAACTGTTTAATCAATGTGTGTTACCAGTGATGACTTACGGCTCTAAAATATGGTCCCTTATTATAGGTCTCATAAAAAGGCTCAAAGTCGCTCAACGGGCTATGGAGAGGACTATGCTCGGTGTTTCTCTACGCGATCGAATCAGAAATGAGGAGATTCTTAGGAGAACGAAGGTCACCGACATAGCCGACAGCGGATTAGCTCATTGAAGTGGCAGTGGGTGGAGCACATAGCGCGAAAAAACGATGGCCGATAGGGCAGAACAGAAAAGTTTTCGAATGGCGGCCACGTACCGGCAAGCGCAGCGTAGGACACCCACCTGCTAGATGGTCGGATAACCTGAGCAAGGTTGCAGGGAGGCGCTGGATGCAGTCCGCTTCCAATCGGTCGTTATGGAAATCCTCGGGGGAGACCTATGTCCAGCAGTGGACTTCCTGTGGCTGATATGATGATGATGATAATGATGAAGGCCGTCTTTTGCGCATTTCCTAGTTTTTAAGGTAATTATGTCCTGTATTTATTTATTTAGTGTAATAAAGGGTATTGTATTGTACTAATTCAATTAAAGTTTGTAAAAAGTAAAAGAGCTGTACAAACGAAAATTATCACTACTTTTATAAAACTTTCTTTTCCTAAAACTGCTAACTGCATAAGATTTCTAACAGATAAAACTATAAATCAACATATCATAAATGTTTGTCGAAACGAGGTAATAATGAAGAAATTTACTGCAGAGCATTAACCCTCGTCGTCTGGAGTGCTAACTGCGTCAGTGAGCATTATTTGTATGTTTGTATTGGCTAGCAACTTTGTTTCAGTTCAACGTCACAAGTCGATATTTAGTAAATAGTAATATTTATTTACTAAATATCGACTACAACCTTCCGGTAACATAAAACCTTCCGGTTGCATCCAGAGCAGTAACGCTTCAGAGCCCGGAGTCCGCTACTATCCTAGGTGATTTGACAACGTTTCTCATTTTTACACAGAGCGACGGCCGTCTGACCTTCGCAACTCAAAGGGTAGACAAGAACCAATCCTTGGAAAGGTTTGAAACACTAAATGGCGTTTCCGCAGTATATACGTGCCTTCCGAATCACAGAATTATCGTCATTTTCGTATAATCAGGTGATTCAAGCCTGCAATATCCTGACCAGACTATAAGCAACTTCTTACTAAGTACGCTTCCCAGTGAGATTCGAACCCACGACCTCCAGATCACAAGGCAAACGCCTTGACCATTGAACCACGGAGGCATTCTGAGCAGTCAAATGTGTTTTTTGATAAAATTGATTATATTACTTAACTAAAACCTCCCTCGCTTTGATACACAGAAAAGTATATATTTTCTATCATTGATAATTTTTTATAATGACTGAAAGGTATCAATTTTCTCAATTACGAAATTGAAAACCATTCAAATACAGGGTATTACAGACAATTTAACGGAAAATGACCACTTACAGAAAAATCTTGTGTAAGCATTCAATATTTGATTTCAGATCCCTATGGTTCAGCATTTTTTATTTCTTTCTTTGAACAGATACACAAATCGTTTGATGTAATTTTTAAAATCCTGTAAACGTTTTTACATGATTTATTACGTACGTAGAATCAATTACTTTTGAGAATCACGGGTCTTTTCATCCCGTTTCTTTGAGAGCCTTGCGTGGGGATACAGATTCAACACGTAGAGGCCCTTTGAAAAGTTTATGCTATGTGGCGCTCCCACTAAAACCCATTCGTATGAAGGATGTACCTTTGAATGGGTTCCGGCAGGAGAAAAATCTATTGCGAGAAATAGAGGTTATGGAATGAGGATTGGGATGGACAATTACGTATGCGACGGCCTCCGTGGCGTAGTGGTCACTATGCTAGTCCGCCACCCAGAGGTCACGGGTTCGATCCCCGGTCAGGGCAAGTTGGAAAAATGTCCTTTTTCAAATTGTCCTGGGTCTTGGGTGTTTATCTATATATTCTATTTTTTTAAAGAATTACGTAAATATTGTTACAATAATAAAACGATCTGTTTTTATCTACTTGTTCCGGAACACAACATAACATAAAGTTTATTTTTTTGGAAAAAAAAAATACTAACAAAAATCACTTCAAAAGCAAAAGTGTTCAAGTAGGGCTCTTACATCTCACGTCCGTAAGGGCCAATTCACACTGAATTTGTCATTTTATTGTACAAACCATTTTATTGAAGCAATATATGATATAACTAACGTTACGTATAACTTATATGTTGTTATATGTTTTATGTTGTTATAACTGATGTTTATCTATTTATGTATTTATTATAAAATATAGTATCGTTGAATTAGTATCCCATAACACAAGTTTCGAACTTACTTTGGGGCTAGCTCAATCAGTGTTATTTGTCCCTATTATTATTTATTTATTTATTTATTATTATTTTGTTACTAATTCGCTACTTTCCGACAATTGAAATCAGATGCTTTTGTCAAACGTCAAAACAAACATTTTCTCTGGGATTTGTATGAAATGTAGACTAATGTCGTCATAGTTTTTGGGATCAAGTAGCGCTCTTATTATCAGTTAGTCTGCAATAATAAAAAATCAAGTTGAAAATGGATATGATCTAATATCTCTTTACTTCTTTTCTTTTTACTTGCTACTTTCATTTACTTTTTTTTAATGTTCGTACAAATTTTATGGTTTATGTATTTCTATTACTTTATCGTTCATTTATTTGTTATAGTATGTACTCCTATTATTTATTGGTATTCTTATATTCTTCTACACTGTACTTTTTTTTTCGGAGGAAAGATCCCTGTTACGGATACCCGTCAGCCTGCGGGGGAGGCTGTCGGGTTATGTGGGACTCCACGCCAGATCGACGTGCCTACCCACTAAAAAACCTCCGGAGTTCCATCTCAACCGCTTTTGCCGGGGACACGGGAACGGAAATACATCCGCGAACCCCGGCGCGGCTGGCCGCCAAAGCGGCCCCTCCTCGGGGGCGTCACAGCGCCCCCCCACTCACCAAGTCGGCGCGTCCGGAACTCACGGACGCGCCATACCTCCTCGGCCCTATTAAGAGGCGGCAAACTCCGACGCAGTCCACCGCCTGTGGACCCATGGGAGCCAGATAAACCGGCTCCCAGCGGCGGAGAAGATGAAAAGCTCCGCCGCTTACCTCTCGCCGCAAACGCGGTGCGGCACCGCTCGGTCGCGGAGGATGGGGAGAGCGGCAACGTAACACCGACACTCCTCCTCATCCGCGACCGATCTCCAACCACAGCCACGGCGGTGTGGCCCCGCCTGAAGCGCCGGGAGTGCAATGAAACATTCCCCTCCCGGGTGGGGGGAGATCTTCCCACTCCCCCGCCGCCCCAATGTGGGCGCTCACTGCTGGTTGACGACAGCAGGAGCGCCCCCTCGCGGGTTCCTCTTAGCTTCCCCGTGGCTCGAGGCTACCACGGGTACTGAGCCCCCCCGGTACGACAAACCGGGAACCCATTGGGGGGGCTTCTACACTGTACTACTCTAACTGCGCCAACTCCCCCACATCTTTTATAGTCTTTTTTACCCAAAGGTTGGCTGGAAGAAATCGCTTTAGTGATAAGCCCGCCTTTGTACCTACTAGATTTGAAATGTACTTTTGATTATTTTCATACTTAGTTGGTGCAATAAAGAAATTTTATCTTATCTTATCTTATGATTAATGACAAGAAACGTTATTTTGTGAGGTTTTTTTAACAGTACCACAAATTTATTTTTAGCCAAAGAAAGTTGATAAAAATAAATAGAATAAAATTTATGTCGTGTTCTAGTACAACAATGAGATTGTTACAAAGTGACTTACTTATCGTAAACATGTTAATTAGTAACATCATATGGAAGGTTATCACTCGGTCGCCCACCATTGAACTAGGAACAAACCTGTATCTCGAGTAATAGGTAGCTTTACGAGAGTTCTAGGGACATGGATGATTACATCGAGAACTAAAAAATTAGAGACATATTTTTGGTCGTTTTCTTAAGTTGTTACAATGATTCCCAAGTTAGATTTTATCTGTAATTTGAGAAATTATGCAATAGTTAACACGAACATAATTAAAAAAGAATAAGCTATATGAGTATATTAAAATAAAGCTACAGAAAAAAGTCTCCAACGCGAACGTCAGATTTATCCGACAAACATTGTCACGCCTATTCCGCGAGCGTCGGATATTTCCGACAAAAAAAAAATGCTCGTATTGCACTTAACTTACTTCACATCCCTTTTTGGTTGTACGTATTTATTTTAGATTCACTACCCCTCGCGCTGAGGGCACGACAACTGATATAAAGTCTCGCGGCAAAGGGTTAAAGTATTGAGAGCAAGAAACTTGCACTTGTAATGGACATTAAGGCGGCCCTTACCGGCCACTCTGTCGTCAACGCAAGCATAGTTTGAAAAGCTTGTTGTTTCATTCAGGGTAAAGCTAGAAAAAAAGGCAAACCAAAAATAGGAAGATAGTGACTGACGGCTCGGTTTGCATACGATTGAGCGAAAATAGTATTATTATTAACTATTAATTGAACTAATATTAGCTATTCATAGGGTGCGGAAATTTCATAAATCTTGTTCCCGGTGATACGTGTTTATGAGTAAATCTTACAAGAGTGTGAAGTAATGTTTTTTATTTAGAATTTTCAATATATTTGCGAGGTTTGCATTGAAATATTTTCTTTACTTTTACAATTTATGAGTACTTTATGAACGGTCGAAGTTCAGCAAAAATTTGTGCAAAAAAGCAGATTTTTGGAGGCTTGTTTGAGCGTTGAAGACTGAATTTGTGCCTCTAAATTTTAATTTTTAATTTTATAAATAGCACACAAGATACCTGTTAGTTCAAAAGTTTTCAAGAAAGATCATTTACAACGCCATAATCACGTACGAACGTTTGTATGAAAAGTAACACGGGAAGGCCGCTTTTAATAGAGGCTTGTAGACTAGTCAAATGCGATGTTCTTTATATGATATTTATTTATTCGATTGCTTTGGTCTTGAATTAAATTATTCTTCTTACTTACTTCATTCATAAAATCGAAAACCAATCTATGAAAATCTGGCAGAAACTAAATATTCTGAATAGAAACATCGCGCCGCCATCTGACTTAATTTATTCCCTCGTAAACAATTCATTCATGAATATCTTTTGTCTCTGGCCAAGAAATGCGGCTAAGAATTAAATAAGAAAACGTACTGAAATTTATTTAGAGCAATAACAATCTTTCTTGTAATTTTCCTGTTTGTTTATTAATATCATGTTATCGAGTTTTGATTAAAGAAGTGTATAGGCATTTCTTAAACGATATTGCGTGGATATCTGTTTCAACAATGGCAGTGGCATAGGTAGCGCAGAATCACGCTCTTAATTTCTTAATAAGTCTTTATTTTAGTAAAGGTAACCGAATTGATTAAGCCTCAAAGGGGAAAAATTCTGTATGGAACTTCGAAATTTGCTATGAAGAAACTTTCGAAGTTCCGTACATCGATATTTTAAAAATCGAAGTTCAATACGACAGTTAATTCTTTTCTAACTGTCATGTTGAAATCCGACTTTTAAAATATCGATGTACGAAACTTCGAAAACTTCTGTATGGAACTTCGAAATTTGCTATGAAGAAACTTTCGAAGTTCCGTACATCGATATTATAAAAGTCGAAGTTCAGTATGACACTCTTCTTTTCTTCCATTGTCATACTGAACTTCGTTCGATGCTACAGGCGTTCATAAAGCCCTTTTAGCCTATGAGTAAGTCCAAGGTGTCAGCTTCCGGCATACCAAATTTTAACAAAATTGGTTTGTGCGTGAAGAAGTAACAAACACACACACACACACACTCACAAACTTTCGCCTTTATAATATTAGTATGATAACAAATACATATATAGATAAACATCCAAGACCGAAGTCAATTGTTTTATAGCGTGTGTGTTTTTGTTAACGAAGTACTCGTATCTTCCATTTCTTCCGATCTTCCGACAAATGTTTGACTTCCTTGACCAAATACATATACTAGCGCATCTTGTGCCACTAGGCTGGCCACATTGAGCGCAAGTTACGCGACGCAACTTGCGCCCCGTCTGGATCGACACTAACAAGTATATGCCATGACTTCTGCCTTTTCCTTCAGGTCATTCATAAACGGCCTTCTTGGCCTTCCTAACCCGCTCTAGAAACCATAAAATAAATAAAATCACCATAGAAACAAGCTTTTGCATTTAAATATCTTTACAAAAATAAAAACCGACTTCACCCCCATGCTACTCAACCGATTTTGATAAAATTTCCATCGGACCACCTGACAAGTATTCCCCTTCAAATAAAAGAAGAATTTTCCAAATCTATCCAGGTGACTTCAGATAATCAGTAAACATACATAAAAAAAAAAACATAAAAGATCGCGACGAATTGATAACCTCCTCCTTTTTGAAAGTCGGTTAAAAAGGATAAAAAAACATCAATACCAGTCGACGAAACAAAATTATCCTTGGAGCCAACTCTTTTCTAATGAATACATAAAGGTTGTTCCCACGATATTTTGGATCATTATACTGGATTTTCGGAATCCTGTTCTGCTGTAAACAGGCTCGTGGTTTAGCGAGCGCCGGAAGCAAGTACCATGAGTTATGACGCTTTTGATGCGGCAGTGATAGCGTGCATGATCGGGCTGTATTTTAGCCGCCCACCATAAGTGCGGCATCATAAGATCCATGAAACGAGCATGAACCTTTTGAATGAAGTTATTGGAACGAAGTTCCTCATCGCGCGTTGCGAAAGGGAGCTAGACGGAAAAAATTAAGACCAAAAGTTGTAACGACACTTTTAATTCATTCATATTTATGAAGATAATAAAAACTTGATTTTAGAACGCAGAAAAGAGTTTGAATGTAATTTAGACCTATTTATATTTATATTTTACTTCGTTCCATTCGGGTGTCCCTTGACACCTCCCAATTTTTTTTTCAGAAAACTTTTCCGACTTTTCAAACGTGAGGGTGGTAGATTGAAAATGTTTAATCAGTGTTATCAGCCATGGCTCTGAAATGTGATGCCTTACTATGGGTCTCATAAGAAAGCTCAAGGTCGCTCAGAGCGCTATGGAGAAGGCTATCCTCAGTGTTTCTCTACGTGATCGAAACAGAAATGAGGAAATTCGTAGGAGAACCAAAATCACTGACATAGCCCAGCAGATTAGCTTGTTGAAGTGGCAGTAGGCGGGACACATAGCGCGAAGAATCGATGGCCGATGGGGCAAAAAGGTTCTTGAATGGCGACCGCGTACTGGCAAGCGAAGCGTTGGACACCCAACAACAAGGTGATCAGACGACCTGACCAAGGTCGCTGGAAAACACTGGATGCAGGCCGCTCTTGGTTGGTCATTTTGGAAATCTTTGGGAGAAGCCTATGTCCAGCAGTAGACGTTATGCGGCTAAAATGATGATAATTTAGAAACATTCATGCTAACAATTACTTTAAGCTACCATGAGCACAGACAAATTACCTACATCAATTATGATAGAGAATTCTTCAGGTAATCATTGAGCGTTTTCGCACTAGGCGCAGACGATATCGGCACGATATCGTGGGACTGAAAGTTTCATACTTTTTCTGTAGATTACTTTTACACTGTGTCGTTTGTCATCGACACCACGATTGTCATGACGATATCGGCTCGACATAGGCGCAATTTTTTGTTTACATTTTCTCAATTTTCCCCTGTACACGCCCAAGTCATCACGCCTACTCCTAGGTTTGCCGACTCATAAAAAGTTTATTTGTTAGGCAAATTTAAAAAATCTGACTTTCAGGAACTCCGTCTAGTGATTAGTAGCGGAACAACATATTCCTATTGATATCCGTAACGCCTTATATTATTTGCTAGGCCTGATTTTCAAGCGTTAACTGTTAAACTTTGAACTAAGAACCACCGCAAAAGAATTTGCTTTCATGTAATCGCATCAAAATCGGTGCATTCATCGTTATAGTATAGACGAATTTTTTGATGACACACTGTAGGTAACAGATAGACATAGATGTGATAGGTAGAAACCTCATAAATAATATTTAATTTTTGTGGACATTCTTTACGATATTGACGATCACACAGACGGACACATCAACCAACACAGATGGACAGACGGACATTAGCGTCAAATTCATAATACCCCTCTATTATGTTGGAGGTTAAGAACTTGCATTCGAATCAGTTGTATAGATATCACATTGCCGTCAATTGGGTATTTCCCTGGGTAAAAAAAAATGTTCTGATAAGAAAATAAAATCTTGCAAAATAATATCACTGGTCTTTGAACATATAGATGTTGTTTTTCGTATGTGTAAGTGGCCAATATTGGTGTCAGATTGTTTAGGCTGCCTAAAGGCGTCTGACATAGCTTGAAGAATGCCACTTGTGTTCCTCATCCAAGTGCGGACCACGCGTGGTGTCGCTTTACTTGGGAAAGCGCTAGTGATGCGCACTCTCGCCGGACCACTGAGTTCCTCAAACATATACAGTCTTATTATAAAACGAAGACTAACTTTGTTACGAGGTTTAAACCATTATCCGTCTAAATCAAGTTGACATCTAGTAATATCACACACTCACCTTTCAATGACAACATCATTTTGGGCGGATAATGGTTTAAACCCAGTAACAAAGTTAGTTTGTGTTTTATAATAACATTGATAGATTTTAACGTGATTTTAGATTAATTATTGCAGAAAAACTGTTAATAAAGGCGCTAATTGACTCCAAGAAACTATGACGTCATCTGCCTGTGTTCCATATAAATCCCATACAAAAAGTTTGTATTGACGTTAAGAAAAAAGTATTTGATTTGACTTATTGGAAAATAGCGGATTAAAATACCACATCCATTTCCGCAGCATTCTGGCCTATTGCCCCGGGCGAGGTAAACGACGTCGCTTCCGGCTATTATTGCACGGGCCTCTATTTGCCTTTAATAAATCAGGCAGTACCGGTGGAGCCTTGCCCCATTGTTTATATGTTGCCGGAGTTAATATAATTGGCGTATGGGAGGGTTGTGCACGTGCTTCATTGGCTTACTGAGAGTGTAGTACCTATTTTGCGAAAGAACTGACAGGTTAGTAAATTAATAAGCAGTGATCGAATAATCGGGTTTTTATTTGCCTAAACTTCACGCGTCACATAACACAGCGTTGATACAACCATTAACCTGATAAAAATAATTATGTTTCGCAGCATCATTTTAGCGCTTTACATTAACTACATGTAGCTTTAAACAAGTCGTGCACGGGCTAGTAGTGGATCACACAGCTAACATATAGTTAATGTAAATAGCGATTTCTAGCGATTCTAGCGAGAATGATGCTGCGAAACATAATTATTAAGCTATTGCATAGCTTTTATCGCGGGCTTTGAGCGCGGCAACCGAATCAAGAAATTCCGTAACGAAAATAAAACCTAACACCCCCCACTCCGCCTAAATGTTTTTCGGCAACCGACGACCGGAACAGCGGCGCGGCGTTGAAAAACGTCATTTCAGTTCGGCAGATTTCGGCACGATGTTTGTGTGCGTGCGACTAGACGTATGCGTGTAGACTAGCTGTTAACTGCTCATAATGAAAATTCCTGAATAACCTACATGTATGATAATAAAAATATTTTAAACGATATTAACTTCTCATTTATTCAATAAAAGAAAAAAAATGTTTTCTTACGGTCACCACGCTCAAAAGGTGTAACTTGAATTAATATCAACGAAAAAACATGAATTAATATCAAAGAAAAAAAAATAGTGCATTAATAAAAAATAAATAAATAATTATATTGCATAAGTTGATAAAAATGCTATGCAATAGCTTTACCGCGGCAGTCCCCGAGAGCCACACTTTTTTTTTATAAGTTTGGTGGTTGGGCAACGCTGTGTTATGTGCCGCGTGAAGTTTAGGTAAATAAGCGCCCGAATATCCGATCACTGTTAATGAGGCAATATTTATATGTATAACGTCCTACAAAATATACTGAATCTATTTGAAGGGGGAATCCAGTCCATTATACTGAATAACTTCTCCTAAGGAACATATATCGGAATATGAAAATAGTTTCTGGCTTTTCATACAAACTTTCTTCAGATTACTAAAAGATATCAGTCGACTAGTATTAAAATAATAACCAAAAAAAATCGAAAAAAAAAAGGTTTTTTTTTACGACTGAAAATTTTATTTTGAATCAAAAAACAATAATAAATTAAAAACTCCGTAAGTACGTTTAAAACTTTTTTGAGCCTTATCATACAAGTCCATGATCAAAGTAATATCTACATGTAGTTATGCACCCAAAAAGGGGTTCACTCAGCTTTTGCGTCTGACTAAAAAAGAAATGCTGAAAGTCATGTTGACTTTCAGTGAAATGGAATATTTTAATCGGAAGGAGGTTGATGACAAAAAAAAAATACAGATTAATAAATACAAAAAAAGCTCCCTTCAACCGTTTAAAACCCGTAAACACAGCGTAAAGTTACACATTTCTCTTTTAAAAGCGACAGTTAATCAAAGTGAATGAAAGAAACGTTTCAATGATCGATTCGTGGCGCGGCGATAATTAATTCACACGCATTCATCACTCGATCAATCATTCATTCAGTAAAGACCTGGGTTACAAAATACATAACGTCTAGATGAGACGCTTTCAACCCCCAAAGGAGTGTTATAAGTTTGACATTAATTTCTGTCTGTTTGTGGCATCGCAGCGCTCAAAAGGATTGTCCGATTTCGATGCGGTTTTTTTCGTGAAAGCAAGTTCTTAGCTATGTTTGATGAAAGTCTGTTTAGCCGCTTAAAAGTTGTTGGGGGTTAAAGTTTGAAAGTCAGGGCTTTCCCAAAAAAATTAAATATTAAATCGATCGAGCGAATATCAAGATTACGCGGAAGTTTTTCGTGGTTGTGGTCGTGGTCGTGGTCGTGGTCGTGTATATATATTTTTTATTTTTATTTTATTTCTGTACTCTCCATTGTTCGTGCTTAAACGACAGTCGGCGATCGATAGTGAACGGTTACAGTAAATTAACCCTTTCCGCCCTTATCTACGTGTTAGCCCGATTTCATTCAGATTTTGGGAGTTAATGACTTTCGGGTTGAGATTACTTATTGATAGTAAGTTTCGGCTTTATCTCTTTAGCTTTTGAGGTACACAGGGCCGAAGATACTTTAAGCAACGTCATGGTGTTATTCATAAAATAAATATGTTTATTACAACACAGTTGAGCTAGACACAAAGTAATCTTCTAAATATATACATATATATAATGGGACAAATCACACATACACGTATTGAGCTAGCCCCAAAGTAAGTTCAAGACTTGTGTTATCTGGTGCTAACTCAACGAATTATTATTTGTATACGTTAGATGAGACCAGGCAAAAGGAAGCGTTGCACTCCGGGAGTGCCAGCAGAAGTGAAAACTTGAATATTGACGTTGTGCATTTCCATGGATGCACTTGGCACGCTGTAACATAAACATAAATTAACATTCGCGCAAGCGCTCTGCGCCATCTGAACGAAACAGCAGGCGCAGGCACACATTTTCGCCGCGCCGTAGAAAGAGAGGGGAATACTTCCTTTCCTACGCGGCGCCGCGCCGGCTCTCTTACGAATTTTCAATCAGGTCACGTGTCCTGACGCCCTGACGCCCTGACGCGAGTCTAACATTTTTTACCCTTTACAAAAAGTGTACAACGCCGCTAAAGAAATTTTCACTTCAAAAATCAAACTTTTGCGTAACCTATTATAGTTAAAATGTTTTGTAACTTTCTTACTATGTAACATACATATTATCACGCCTGTTTCCCACAGCGATAGGCAAAGACTATGGACCTACACTTGCTACGATCCTGACAGACCTCTTTTGCTTCATCTATACTCCAAACAACGTACGCAAACAAAGATACGCGAATGCTGATTATAGTTGTTATTGTTACCTAAAATTTTTTTTTTCTTCTTGGTTGTATTTCAATATGACATTGTTATTGTACTGTCATTTTGACATGACATTAATGCATGTTTATTTAACTCGCTGAAGTAAACCCAGAATCCTCTCTGGGGCTATTCAATCCTTGTAGGAGCAACTCAGACCGTCAATATGAACAACTTTTCCTATGGGACCAATGCTTAAAACTCGAAGCCGGATTACCGGGCCGGCCGACCACTTTTAGTGGAACACGATACGTCAATGGTAGGCAAGTAGTAGCCACGCTAGGCGGCTCTGAGGATGATTCCTGCCGGGCCCCAATTCAGGCACCGTGCCCTTCAGCCTCCCATGATCTTCTAATACCGCAGATAACAGTACAGTACAAACCTACAATACCACTGACTCATTGACATAGTTGTTTGCCCTGTTCGAGGGTGGTTGGGGTTTGGGTTAATGTACCATCGTATATCTGAAACATGGTCCCTTACTATATGGGTCTCATAAGAGGCTCAAGGTTGCTTAGCGGGCTATGGAGAGGACTATGCTCGTTGTTTCTCTACGTGATCGAATCAGAAATGAGGAGATTCGTAGGAGAACGAAGGTCACCAACATAGCCAAGCGGATTAGCTATTGAAATGGCAGTGAGCGGGACACATAGCGCGAAGAACCGATGGCCGATGGGGCAGAAAGGTTCTCGAATGGCGGCCACGTACCGGCAAGCGTAGCGTAGGACACCCACCTGCTAGATGGTCGGATGACCTGAGCAAGGTTGCAGGGAGGCGCTGGATGCAGGCCGCTTCCGATCGGTTGTTTTGGAAATCCTTGGGGGAGGCCCATGTCCAGCAGTGGACTTCCTGTGGCTGATATGATGAAGATAATGATAACCATCGTATAGAGAGTGTTAAATGGAGTAACTAAAAAATTTGAAGATCACCAGATCCTGATGTGGAAGGGGTACGGCCTGCAAAAACGCACAGGGTTAGGGGCGTGATTTGTGTGTGTCTACGTAATAAATACGAGTAATTCTATATAAAAGTTTCATTAGTGCATTATAACAGTACAGACACACAGATTTCCAGTCTGGATAGGATATTGCAGGCTTGAATCACCTGATTATCCGACAAGAAAGATGATTCCGTGTTTCGGAAGGCACGTAAAACTATGGTTCCCGAACGCCACCTAGCGTTTGATCACCAAACTATCCAAGGATTGGTTCCTGGTTTGCCCTTTGGGTTGTGGAGGTCAGACGGCAGTCGCTCTGTGTAAAAACCAGTAACCTCGTCAAATCTCCTTGGTTAGGTAGCGGACCCCGGGCTCTGAAGCGTTACTGCTGAGGATGCAACCGGGAATACATGAGGATGATGATGATGAGTACAGACACACAGATATGGGTAATTGGGTAAGAGTAGTTATAATATTTCAAAACTAATACCGACGTCAGTATCGAACTTCACAATTGATTTTAATAATATTTCTATGGTACCACATGGCAAGTATTCCCTTGTATAAGTATCCGTGGCGTGATGGTAAACGCCTGTCCGCTTCTTAGGAGGTCCTGGGTTTGATCCCCGGTCAGGTCAAGATGGAAAATGATCTTTTTCTGATTAGATGTTTATGTATGTATTTGTTATAAAATATAGTATCGTTGAGTTAGTATCCTTATTACACAAGTCTCAAACTTACTTTGGGACTAGCTCAATCAGTGTGATTTGTCCCTACATATTTATTTATTATTTCCAACAAGTCCAGGTCTCATCGAATAATCGGTACAAACATAAACAAATATTCCAACGAAAAGATAACCCCCTTCGTTTTTAAGTCAGTTAAAAAGTATTCGAAGTCATTCCATTATGTATCCAATAAGTCTTGGCAAGAGCTCGTGTGACACAGATAGTGGCAATGTACCGAAAATCCTTAGATTTACTGCTTCTGCCGCGTCGTTGCATTTTCGATCTGTTTAGCTGAGAAAATATACCGAGTAGTACTAGTCTGAGGACTATACACGCTGCCTTTTTATTGGTTTTGGGAAAAGAATGTCGTGTAGTAAATAAATTCCTCTATCCATATACGTGATCCAAATTTGTGTATGGCATAAGATAATAAAAGTAAAATTAAAATTAAAAAGACCCCCCGACACAAGAAATAAACTCTGAAAACTAACAAATAAATCATCTATTAAAGAACTGATGATCTTCAAACGGCTGATCAGGTCATGGTTACCTTACCATATCCTTTCAATATCATTGAAGTAACACGGTACCAAATTTCGAATCGATCGGACATAAGGAAGTTGGCCAGATCCCCTCATAAACTATAAAAAAGCCGATGATCTTTAAACGGTTGAATAGATTTTCATGAAACATGGCTACGAACACTCGGGTCGATTTTTTGATGTATATATATATATATATATATATATATATATATATATATATATATATATATATATATATATATATATATATGTGATATAAATACAAATGAATACATACATCAGGATGACTGGGGCTAGGACTGCTGGAGAAAAAAATTATGTACTGCTACTTTGAAACCCAAACGACTAGGAGCTCTTCTAATAGACTCCGTAAGGGCATTCCATAGCAGGATGACCTGAAATTTATTATCACTTAATTTGTCTCGATTAGTACTTTAGTCCCATAAAATTATTCTTGGAAAAAGAATTTTAGACAAAGCCTTAGAAGCATAATATATAAAACGTATACAGTTTGCGACATAAATATTAAATATTTATATTTGCTCCTCGTCAATACATAAAAGAAATAAAGGCAGAGATACAATCTGTCTATTCGTATAAATCTGGAAATATGACAACATAGCGACATACACAAGCGACTCATAGCTTTCATGTGTATCGACATACACAGGGCCGGATTAACCATTAGGCAGAATAGGCAACTGTCTAAGGGCACTATATCGTCTAGGCCTTTGACTCTAGGGCCTAGGGCTCTAACGGCCAAGGCTGGTCACGATCTATTTTATAGGCAAGCAGGCTGGATTGGTGTCTCCTGCTCGCCAATAGCCCAAAACCAGTATTACGTTTGTCTTCCGCATCCTATCCCTACTCTCTACCCTAATCAAGGGTAGAACAAGCGTTGGGTTGGACTTAGGGCCCTCAAAGATAGTTAGTCCCTTTAATTAGCTTCCAGTGACGCATTGCATAAAACTTCATCACGGTTAATCCGGCCCTGGATTAACACATTGACATGGGAACTGCTGAGTGTGCGTCTTTCTGTAACATGATCACAGACATAAATATTAGTACTTATGTTTATGTTACATTACTGGTGTTTGCTATATTTTGTAAAGATATTTCTTGTCTTGTCTTATTACAAGTTTATTTTCGAGGAAAATTAAAAAACCTTCGTCGACGCCAAATACAAATTCAGCTGTTAAGCTGAAATGATATCTGTAGCGTCATCATTCATTCAGTTTATGGCTATGGTTCAGGTAAATTATCCCGACTTACAAGCGATAACATCAATAATTTTTTATCCACTAGACCGATTTTCATCAAACATGGATTGTTTAAAGGGATAAAAACGACTTATATCTATTAAATTTATCACACATGCATTTTTACAAAAATAGAATAATAGTTGAAGAATTAATAACAAAGATACATCAAGCAGTAATTTCAATTTAAGACATTTAAATTTTAAATATTTTCATGACAATATAAATCAAATTTATTATTTTTCACTATCGTCACTATCATAGTCGCGAGTATTACATTGGCCATGCAGAGTACTTTAGTAGTGACTTAATAATGGTAGACCAGTTGTCGAAGAAAAAATCTAAATCAGTGTTGGTCCGAACTGCATTGAGATGGCTCAGAGGATGTAGCAAAGGTGACATCGCGCGCGCTATAGTATAGCCACGATCCACGTGGAAGAGGTCAGGCTGTTGACTGCGACCACGTCAAATAGATATGAACCACCTCAAGGAAACTTGCTTTTACGCATTGAAATCAGTCCATTCGTTCGAGAGCTACAGACAGATACACATACAGAATGAATGAAAAACTCTTTAATGCACCAATACAAAAAAAAACATAAAAAGGAAGTGTTACAATTTAAAATATATATGTAGTTACTATGGGCGGTCTTATAGCTTAGAGCGATCTCTTCCAGACAACCAGTGGATGGAGAGGAATGTAGGCACGTCAGAAATAACGGTGGTGTAAAGAAAACTATAAGTTTAATCAATAGGTAGTTAAGGTTACATACAGACATTAGTATCAAACTTATAACACCCCTCTAATTTGGCGGGGGTTAAAAACTTGGTTTAGATGGATATAACCGAGAACTAAAGTTACACAGTCCACATTATACAATAGAGTATTACTAACTTTTTATAGAGGAATTAATTCACCGATTTTCCTATGTTTATTTGTGGTAGAGCCACGCTACCGGCAAAACTCTGTTTTGCTAGTAGCATGAATGGGCCGGCTCGTCCGAGGAAGTACCACACTCTCACAGAAAATCGACGTCTGAGTAGAAGTGTCACCGCTTCTATGCTTCGTTTGGTGAGTGAGAGAGCCGGAAGCCCCCCCTCCCTCCCTCACCCCACCCCCTTCACTTTCCCCACATCTTCCCTTCCTGAAAGGCCGACAACGCTTCTGTTACACCCCTGGTGTTGCAGTTGTCCATGGTCAGCGGTGATCACTTACCATTAGGTGACTCGCTTGTTCGTTTGCCGCAGTATGACATAAAAAAAAACACGTTCACAACCATGCTGGAAGTGGCCTTTGATCTTATGACCTTGGGCCTCTGGTTGTCTGCCTCATCAGAGACACAGACTTAAGTAGGATAAAGTTAGTGTTGATCGAGTAAAACCTTAACCTAAGCGTAATCTTCATTTAAAATGTTTGACAGGTAGGCGTATCGTTCTGGAGACATTACGACACTAGTGCTTTTATGTTCTGAAGTCATATTATCAATGTTCTTATAAAAGTGTCTGTTACCAAAGTTAGGTGAAAGTACAGAAGTAGAAAATACATTTTATTTTTCATTCTTACTGCCAAATGTGGTTCTAACACGCTCCACGAAAATAAAAGTTTTACAGCAAACACAAAAACGTAAGTACCTACTGCCACATGTTCTTTATAATGAAATAAAACAACCATAATCAGCATTCGCCTACGTAATCTGTTGTTCGGTGCACAAAACATTCTGAATACAGAAATAAATTCTTATGAGTTTGATTCTAAACGTATATTATTCTTACTTAAGTTCTATCTACTATCCAGATTGTTGAATTTGCTGATACACCCAAAAACTTTGTAGGAACTCCACCTGTTCTAGATAGTAGGTGTGCTTCCACGTGAAATATGCAGATCTAAGTAGTCGTAGAGCTAGAGATAGAGAAAACAGAGACACGGCAAGGATTAATACATTAATTTGTTAGAACTGATAAAATAATATAGGTAATTCAACAAAAGTAAGTTGCTTGTATGAGAGGTGGAAGACGAATGAGTCATAATGACGAGGAAGGAATGTGTCTAGAATTAAAAATTGAATTTAGAAATGAAATTTGAAAAGGTAGACAGAATGAAATTATTGAGAGATGAGTAAGAACATGTAGGATGGAGATTTATTGCAACATCGTTACATCGCTAAGCAAAATCGTTTAAAGTAGTATGGGCATATAGTGCGTCGGGAAGAAAACCACACTGGAAGAGAACCACATGACCAGCAAAGTGATGAATATGGACATAAAAGATAGGAAAAGGACGCCGTCCTATTACCCTGGAGTTAAACCATCTTCAACAATATGAGGACGATGTGTTTGAGATCGCCAAAAAATTAGAGAAAGCAGAGAATCTAAACGTATATTTGTGGAATACGATTTTTGTGGAATTCTGGTTTTCAATCTTTGCATTTGAACCAAAATATTATACAAGTATTTATAATACATAAATTTCCAGCAAGGCGAAATAATATTTTAAAGGCATGCCCAGTAAATTATAGTAAAAGGTAGAATTTCGAAATATATAATATACGTAGAAATTTAAAAAAAGAGAAACTAAGCAGCATAGTTTTATTTCTATAGAAGAGTGTTCTGTGTATGAAGCATCAAACGCCGCCGCAAGTACACAGGAACAAATACCGGGATTTGGAGCCGCTGCCTTTTTTATGGCGTGTCGGAAATAAAGCCGTGAGATACTTCCGCTGCGGGCGAGTGTGGCACAAGTCTTAGACGGTTAACTTGGTTATGTTAAGATAACTATGTTTTTTTTACCAAGCGAGCGAAGAGAGCGTCCCCGTTTCAGGTTAGGCAGAAAAAATCATGTTTTTGAATTCCATTTTTCCGTCTGTTCTCGCCTACAGGTTTTACAACCAATTCTCGTGAAATTATGTCAGCAGGTTTGACAATTATACAACGTGGAAGAAACATACCCGTAATAAATCGAACCACAGGCTACACGAGATCACTATAGTATAATAAAATTAATATAACAGCAAAAAAACGGCATTTCCATACAAAAGTGTCCAGCCACTGGGCAATTTGTATGGGAAGGTCGATTTTTTTGGTGTTTTGGTTGTTATTTTAATTTTATTATACTTAAGTGATCTAGTTCTCTAGATCTAGAACCTTTTTTTTTCATTAACCTAATTTGTCCCATTGTTGGGCAAAGGTCTCTCCCATCTTCTTCCACTTATCTCTTTCTTGTGTTAGGCTCGACCATCCTTTTTGGAATGTGTCGAGATTGTCTCGCCAGCGCTTTCTTGGCCTACCTGGGCGACGGTAACCACCTTTAGGCAACCACTCTGTTGTGATTCTGGCCCATCTCTTGTTGTGCACCCTACTGTTGTAGATCTAGAACCTATGGTTTGATTTATTACGGGTATGTCCCTTCCACGTTGTATAGATTTTTTTATGTAGTATGTCGAATTTTTTTAAAAGGTTGAAAAAACAATTTAACAATTTAACAAAGGCTCTTGTACAAGCAAACAATTTATAAGACGCAATTCACTTCTCTTTTGCCAATTATTACTTTGTGTAAAAATGTTGCACGAGCAATATAAAACAATTTATCTTCTTCTTGTCGAGTCAAAATGGTTCCAGTATAGTTTCTAATTTATCTACACCTATGCTATAAATACTCTATTACAGTTTCTGAAACAGTTACCTTATTGCCAACATTAAAACATTCAGTGTCATAGTAACCATTATATCACCCAAACGAGTGTTATTATGTTGTACTAAATTTCATTATGCAACGCAAACTGATCCCTTCCTTACTCATTAAACAGCCACATTCTTAATGAATTTAAAAAAAAACCATTGTCATGTACGCGCGGTTCACTACCACAGCTTCGTAATTTAAAAAAGAACTTATTATTTATTCGAATTCACGTCGTATTCCGCCATTTTAATTCGATATTTGCTAATATCAAACAAAATAATTTGAATTCTAATAATTGTACGATCCAAAATTAAATAATTATTACAATAAATAGTTCTATTATTACCTAAACATACATAGTTACTTTGTATTTGATATTTAGCAATTAAACTTACCAGGAATTTACATAGAGTTCTGAACACTGTACAACACTCTATAGATTTAGAACCTTTTACAGAGGATTCATATCATGGGTGTAGATAAAGTTTTGTATGCAACTGTAATTAGGTTTTAAAACACTCATGTGATACTATTATTTAAATTATTATAGGATTAAACCCACATTCGTGTTTTAATACCCCTTATTTATACTACAGTTGCATTAATAACTATTAGCGTAGGTATTCAATAACACCTTTCCGCTGTACTCCTATCAATTACCTCAAATATTCTCGCTAGAAAGGCGACAAAATCACGAGATGCTTCCGCCATCCATCTTATACTAGTCCACGCTATAAAGTACATTGTTTTTATGTGAACACCAACCCAAAGCCCCAAATGTTTATAATCTAGAGTTCATCATAGCTTATTGAACGTTTGTTCCTCGTTTGAAAAAAGTGTTTTATAAGGATGGGTACCTAGTCAAGAAGCTGTTTATTTGAGAAAGTAAGAGTGTTTTATAATTTTTAAAGTCTTCGTATTGCCAGCCAGAACCTGTGGCCAACTGCACGGAGCGAGTATTATCTATTGCTTACCTACCGACCGACGTTTTATACGCGTCCACTAAATCTCATTATAAGTTAATTTTGTAGATTCTTTTATGAGAATAAATGTCTTTAACCATATATTGGTGTCTTTTTCTCGGTGCCTGTGGCATGACATCATCATGATCATTGCAGCCGCAATGACGTCCACTGCTGGACATAGGTTCTTCAAACAGTCTTCAAAGAATTTCTGAAGTGACCTACACTGAGAAAAAGAAATTGAACCAGTTTTGCTACTTGCGATAAGGTCAGTAGACCAAACTCTTGATTAGCGGAGCCATGCAGTTTTTATTCAAACACATTTTAACTACTAGTAGCCCTGATTCCAGCAGTCACTAGATTTTGGCAACGTGTAGCAAACATTTTTGTTTTAAACAACCATTCTTTTTTCGCAGTGTATATCTAAAGCGGTATTCATCTAGCGTTTTATAGAGATCTGTATATTCTTGTGATAATTTTTAACCAGAGGTACTATCATATACTTGTTAAATTTTGATGGTTATCCAAAAAAAAAACAACCTTAAAACGTAAATTTAAAACGCAGTCGTTCGTCCGCACCCGTTCAATGAAATGTACCATCACAGACGACAGACCATTTGTGGACGTAGACTTCTAAAAATATGGATTAGTAAGGAATTTTTATTTTAGTCAATTTTAAAACATCTTTTTATTATCCTTGTCCACGCTGGTCTCGGAATACAGAAAAATAGGCGAAAATCTGAATAGACGATGTGGCTACCGACCCTTATTTCGATTTCACCAACCGACGACCACGACAACACGACCGATATTTTGATTTCATTTGCTTGTTAGGGCGTGTTTGGACGACACGTGCATGTCAAGTCTACGCCTTTCGTACGCGCATCGTGCGCACGAAAAGCGCACTTAATTTTTTTATTTGCTGCATAGAATTTGAGTCCTATCATACATCAATACAACTCGAATTGCATTAACCGAAGTCAACACGTGCACGCTTCGCCTACGCCATGCTCTCGCTTTACCTCCGCATTGCTTCCGCCTTGCCTCCGCCTTTCGCTCGCCTAGCGCTCGCCCCACCTTGACTTCGGTAAATGCAATTTGAGTTGTATTGATGTGTGATGGGACTCAAATTATAAGCAACAAATTTCAATGCGTGCTAGACATGGCCTTGGCGTGCGCTTGTCGTCTGAACGCACCCGAAGAAGTAAGTATAGTTTTTGAGGGATCTAATATTTTTCTTTAGAAGTCCATGTACCAGTGCACAAAGCTTTCAATCCGGTTAACTGACACGGTCCGCGTTGAAACTGTCGGCAAAAACGATGACACGCAAAATGTGTTTAACGATCTCCCTTTGTTTTGAATCAATATTTTTTATTGAAACATTAATAGAAATAATGTAATGGGGCAAAAAAGTCTTGACTAGCGCCCACACACTCACCCAAGTCACCCACCCACAAGTTGGTCAGACGACCTGACCAAGGTTGCTAGGAGGCGCTGGATGCAGGCTGCTCTAGATCGGTCATTTTGGAAATCCTTGAGAGAGGCCTATGTCCAGCAGTGGACGTTATGCGACTGAAATGATGATGATAGAATGAATATTCACAAAAATTTTCACGTTGTAATTTGACCTCTCCTTTGGGTTTATTTCTGAATTTCTGATCAGACCCTAGATAACCCTTCAAACTATTTTATGAACTACTGTTTACAGTTCAAAGTAAGAATATGAAGCTTTTCTACGCACATACGCCAAAAGTGGCCGTTTTTCGCAATTGTGCGTAGAAAAGCTTCACGTTCTCACTTTAAACTGTAAACAATAGTTCATAAAATAGTTTGAACGGTTATCTAGGGTCTGATCAAGACAAAATTTTAAATGAAATCTCCGTTTTCTTTTAAATGATTTATTTTAAATGGGGGCAGCACTGGACCCCGGAAAATTCATGTAGCCCCTTAACTGGAGCTTCATAAAATCTAAGACTCCGCTGTCCAATTGTCAATCCGTCTGTACATCTGTATGTCAGTCCATCTGTCTGTCTGTCACCAGGCTGTAACTCATAAACTGTGATAGCTAGACAGTTGAAATTTTCACAGATCATGTATTTCTGTTGCTGCTTTAATAACAAATACTAAAAATAGAATAAAATAAATATTTATGTGGGCTCCCAAACAACAAACGTGATATTTTATAAATAATGGTCGGTTATTTCATATACTAACTCTATTGAAATTGGTTTAAAATTAAATTTAATGCAAGGCACATCTGTTTTATATTAATCAGTCAGTTTTTACTAAGCGTTGTTTGTGAACGAGCATATTTTCTCAAAAGTAGATAGTGCTCAACTTGCGACATACGGTCAGAAAGATAAATATACAAAAGCAATAGAAGTATTATTATTTATGAACACGCATGTATGCCTCTCTTACATAAACATCTCCTCTCACAGGCCTCCTGGAAGAGATCTCTTTTGAGATAAGTAGTGCCTTTGTAAAACATTTATTTTATGTATTCTCTTTAAATAATTCCGTGTACATAAATTACTTTAAATAAATAAATATATATGGCCAAATAACACTAACAAATAACATAATTTGTTAGTTCTTTGTCTTCCTTGGATGACCATGACATGCAAATTATTTCTGGAGAAGAATAAAAGGGAAAGCACGCCTCGGGCACCGAAGCATTACAGGTGAGGATGCAAACGAGAACACGGTAATAGGGCACGTTCAGACGACAAGCGCAAGCCTAGCCCACGCATAACGCGCTTTAAAATTTGTTGCATATAATTTTAGTCCCATTAGCAGGCCTGTGTCACTCCCCGTTTAGGTATCGAAAATATACCTACATTATTACTACGCGTGCGGCGACCACTTTTAAGGGGAAAATTCAGTTACATGAACTGTTTGTACAGAGGAATAAGAATGAAATTGGCTTGCAATGGATGTCTAGGTATCTCAACAAAGAGGTGAGGACTTTTGACGCGAGCTAAATTAAACCATAGGGCTAACCACATTGAGTAGATATTTCTTTGGATTTATTTTGTTTATTTAGTGAGAGTTCTGTACTCATCAATACAGATCAAATTGCATTTACCGAGGTCCTCACGTGCACGTCGCCCCAACTAGAAAACCAATTTAAAAAAAATTTAAGCGCGCTTAGCGTGCTCTAGGCGTGGGCTTAGCGTGCGCGTATCGTCCAAATACGCCGTAAGATGAAGAATATTCTAAATTAACTTTCAAATCTATCGCTCAAAATAATAAGTATTGCCATACAACGTGGCAATGCTGCTAGCCTTCTGGGCACACATCCGCAGGAAAAGATTTTAGGTACATATATTTTTTATTAATAATAGTATATGTTAATTAGTAATTTATTTTTAGTATTTAAGTTAATTTTAGTTTTATATTAACTTAAAATGTTTAAATTAACTGTAAATGTTTAAAATCTTCTGATAAATAAATCTGTAATATATCTGTAGGGGTACACTAATACATTTGTAAAACGAAATTCAGCATATTCCTGTAGTGCGGGCGCACGGCAGACGCCCTCGGCCTCCCTCTGCTCCCACTCGCGGACATATTTATTTTCGTGTTTTGTGACGTAGTGATTTGTACTTGTGTTACGAAAAGTTTTAAGGACTATATACCTGGATTTTCGTGAACTGCAAACCCGTTGTTTTACCATTGACACTAACCTTCCTACTAGTTAATTTCATTGGAGTCAGATCAACAATAAAGATAACTTACAGTGCTGAACTTACATATCTAAACTCTCATCAGTACCTACTCGTATACTCTAATTCTGCGTCTACGATGTACATCGTAGACCCACTACATCGTAGACCCACTACATCGTAGACCCACTACGACGAACTACGAAACTCGTAGCGGTTGAAAGCGTTGTTTAATTATTCATATGACGTGAAAATGTTTTCTTTTTAAATTGTAAAACAAGAAATAAAATTATTTTTTTAAAGTATTCCGATGACGTAACTGTAGTTAAGAAAAATCTAGATCATCAGTTTTTAAACAAAAAAAAAACGCATCGATACTGTGCCTAAACAGACTGTGTCTGTATCATACAGACACGTCAAATTTCTTGCATCGACTAAGTATCCCATAACACAAGTCTTGAACTTACTTTGGGGCTAGCTTAATATGTGCGATTGGTCCGTAAAATAATTCAGCCGTGTGTAGTACGAACAAAAACGGGCCGGCGATATCGTAAAAGCTAGCTCGGCCACTCGTCATCTCGAAGGCTTTCGCGCAACCCTTTCTTTATCTGGGGAGATTTATTGACGGCGCAGCTTTATTGAGATGTTTTGTATGAAAGCCACAGACTGTATAAGTAATACCTGGTATTTTTGTTTAGATCAGGAGTTGTAAATTGTAGCTATTTCTTCTTATCTCTTTCTTTAAAGCCCTTTAACAGTATTCAAGTTTGTTGCCTGTAGCATATAATTTAATTGACGTTTTTTTTTATGGACAAATAACACTGATTAAGCTAGCCCCAAAGTAAGTTCAAGACTTATTGCAACATCGTTACATCGCTAAGCAAAATCGTTTAAAGTAGTATGGGCATATAGTGCGTCGGGAAGAAAACCACACTGGAAGAGAACCACATGACCAGCAAAGTGATGAATATGGACATAAAAGATAGGAAAAGGACGCCGTCCTATTACCCTGGAGTTAAACCATCTTCAACAATATGAGGACGATGTGTTTGAGATCGCCAAAAAATTAGAGAAAGCAGAGAATCTAAACGTATATTTGTGGAATACGATTTTTGTGGAATTCTGGTTTTCAATCTTTGCATTTGAACCAAAATATTATACAAGTATTTATAATACATAAATTTCCAGCAAGGCGAAATAATATTTTGAAGGCATGCCCAGTAAATTATAGTAAAAGGTAGAATTTCGAAATATATAATATACGTAGAAATTTAAAAAAAGAGAAACTAAGCAGCATAGTTTTATTTCTATAGAAGAGTGTTCTGTGTATGAAGCATCAAACGCCGCCGCAAGTACACAGGAACAAATACCGGGATTTGGAGCCGCTGCCTTTTTTATGGCGTGTCGGAAATAAAGCCGTGAGATACTTCCGCTGCGGGCGAGTGTGGCACAAGTCTTAGACGGTTAACTTGGTTATGTTAAGATAACTATGTTTTTTTTACCAAGCGAGCGAAGAGAGCGTCCCCGTTTCAGGTTAGGCAGAAAAAATCATGTTTTTGAATTCCATTTTTCCGTCTGTTCTCGCCTACAGGTTTTACAACCAATTCTCGTGAAATTATGTCAGCAGGTTTGACAATTATACAACGTGGAAGAAACATACCCGTAATAAATCGAACCACAGGCTACACGAGATCACTATAGTATAATAAAATTAATATAACAGCAAAAAAACGGCATTTCCATACAAAAGTGTCCAGCCACTGGGCAATTTGTATGGGAAGGTCGATTTTTTTGGTGTTTTGGTTGTTATTTTAATTTTATTATACTTAAGTGATCTAGTTCTCTAGATCTAGAACCTTTTTTTTTCATTAACCTAATTTGTCCCATTGTTGGGCAAAGGTCTCTCCCATCTTCTTCCACTTATCTCTTTCTTGTGTTAGGCTCGACCATCCTTTTTGGAATGTGTCGAGATTGTCTCGCCAGCGCTTTCTTGGCCTACCTGGGCGACGGTAACCACCTTTAGGCAACCACTCTGTTGTGATTCTGGCCCATCTCTTGTTGTGCACCCTACTGTTGTAGATCTAGAACCTATGGTTTGATTTATTACGGGTATGTCCCTTCCACGTTGTATAGATTTTTTTATGTAGTATGTCGAATTTTTTTAAAAGGTTGAAAAAACAATTTAACAATTTAACAAAGGCTCTTGTACAAGCAAACAATTTATAAGACGCAATTCACTTCTCTTTTGCCAATTATTACTTTGTGTAAAAATGTTGCACGAGCAATATAAAACAATTTATCTTCTTCTTGTCGAGTCAAAATGGTTCCAGTATAGTTTCTAATTTATCTACACCTATGCTATAAATACTCTATTACAGTTTCTGAAACAGTTACCTTATTGCCAACATTAAAACATTCAGTGTCATAGTAACCATTATATCACCCAAACGAGTGTTATTATGTTGTACTAAATTTCATTATGCAACGCAAACTGATCCCTTCCTTACTCATTAAACAGCCACATTCTTAATGAATTTAAAAAAAAACCATTGTCATGTACGCGCGGTTCACTACCACAGCTTCGTAATTTAAAAAAGAACTTATTATTTATTCGAATTCACGTCGTATTCCGCCATTTTAATTCGATATTTGCTAATATCAAACAAAATAATTTGAATTCTAATAATTGTACGATCCAAAATTAAATAATTATTACAATAAATAGTTCTATTATTACCTAAACATACATAGTTACTTTGTATTTGATATTTAGCAATTAAACTTACCAGGAATTTACATAGAGTTCTGAACACTGTACAACACTCTATAGATTTAGAACCTTTTACAGAGGATTCATATCATGGGTGTAGATAAAGTTTTGTATGCAACTGTAATTAGGTTTTAAAACACTCATGTGATACTATTATTTAAATTATTATAGGATTAAACCCACATTCGTGTTTTAATACCCCTTATTTATACTACAGTTGCATTAATAACTATTAGCGTAGGTATTCAATAACACCTTTCCGCTGTACTCCTATCAATTACCTCAAATATTCTCGCTAGAAAGGCGACAAAATCACGAGATGCTTCCGCCATCCATCTTATACTAGTCCACGCTATAAAGTACATTGTTTTTATGTGAACACCAACCCAAAGCCCCAAATGTTTATAATCTAGAGTTCATCATAGCTTATTGAACGTTTGTTCCTCGTTTGAAAAAAGTGTTTTATAAGGATGGGTACCTAGTCAAGAAGCTGTTTATTTGAGAAAGTAAGAGTGTTTTATAATTTTTAAAGTCTTCTTATTGCCAGCCAGAACCTGTGGCCAACTGCACGGAGCGAGTATTATCTATTGCTTACCTACCGACCGACGTTTTATACGCGTCCACTAAATCTCATTATAAGTTAATTTTGTAGATTCTTTTATGAGAATAAATGTCTTTAACCATATATTGGTGTCTTTTTCTCGGTGCCTGTGGCATGACATCATCATGATCATTGCAGCCGCAATGACGTCCACTGCTGGACATAGGTTCTTCAAACAGTCTTCAAAGAATTTCTGAAGTGACCTACACTGAGAAAAAGAAATTGAACCAGTTTTGCTACTTGCGATAAGGTCAGTAGACCAAACTCTTGATTAGCGGAGCCATGCAGTTTTTATTCAAACACATTTTAACTACTAGTAGCCCTGATTCCAGCAGTCACTAGATTTTGGCAACGTGTAGCAAACATTTTTGTTTTAAACAACCATTCTTTTTTCGCAGTGTATATCTAAAGCGGTATTCATCTAGCGTTTTCTAGAGATCTGTATATTCTTGTGATAATTTTTAACCAGAGGTACTATCATATACTTGTTAAATTTTGATGGTTATCCAAAAAAAAAACAACCTTAAAACGTAAATTTAAAACGCAGTCGTTCGTCCGCACCCGTTCAATGAAATGTACCATCACAGACGACAGACCATTTGTGGACGTAGACTTCTAAAAATATGGATTAGTAAGGAATTTTTATTTTAGTCAATTTTAAAACATCTTTTTATTATCCTTGTCCACGCTGGTCTCGGAATACAGAAAAATAGGCGAAAATCTGAATAGACGATGTGGCTACCGACCCTTATTTCGATTTCACCAACCGACGACCACGACAACACGACCGATATTTTGATTTCATTTGCTTGTTAGGGCGTGTTTGGACGACACGTGCATGTCAAGTCTACGCCTTTCGTACGCGCATCGTGCGCACGAAAAGCGCACTTAATTTTTTTATTTGCTGCATAGAATTTGAGTCCTATCATACATCAATACAACTCGAATTGCATTAACCGAAGTCAACACGTGCACGCTTCGCCTACGCCATGCTCTCGCTTTACCTCCGCATTGCTTCCGCCTTGCCTCCGCCTTTCGCTCGCCTAGCGCTCGCCCCACCTTGACTTCGGTAAATGCAATTTGAGTTGTATTGATGTGTGATGGGACTCAAATTATAAGCAACAAATTTCAATGCGTGCTAGACATGGCCTTGGCGTGCGCTTGTCGTCTGAACGCACCCGAAGAAGTAAGTATAGTTTTTGAGGGATCTAATATTTTTCTTTAGAAGTCCATGTACCAGTGCACAAAGCTTTCAATCCGGTTAACTGACACGGTCCGCGTTGAAACTGTCGGCAAAAACGATGACACGCAAAATGTGTTTAACGATCTCTCTTTGTTTTGAATCAATATTTTTTATTGAAACATTAATAGAAATAATGTAATGGGGCAAAAAAGTCTTGACTAGCGCCCACACACTCACCCAAGTCACCCACCCACAAGTTGGTCAGACGACCTGACCAAGGTTGCTAGGAGGCGCTGGATGCAGGCTGCTCTAGATCGGTCATTTTGGAAATCCTTGAGAGAGGCCTATGTCCAGCAGTGGACGTTATGCGACTGAAATGATGATGATAGAATGAATATTCACAAAAATTTTCACGTTGTAATTTGACCTCTCCTTTGGGTTTATTTCTGAATTTCTGATCAGACCCTAGATAACCCTTCAAACTATTTTATGAACTACTGTTTACAGTTCAAAGTAAGAATATGAAGCTTTTCTACGCACATACGCCAAAAGTGGCCGTTTTTCGCAATTGTGCGTAGAAAAGCTTCACGTTCTCACTTTAAACTGTAAACAATAGTTCATAAAATAGTTTGAACGGTTATCTAGGGTCTGATCAAGACAAAATTTTAAATGAAATCTCCGTTTTCTTTTAAATGATTTATTTTAAATGGGGGCAGCACTGGACCCCGGAAAATTCATGTAGCCCCTTAACTGGAGCTTCATAAAATCTAAGACTCCGCTGTCCAATTGTCAATCCGTCTGTACATCTGTATGTCAGTCCATCTGTCTGTCTGTCACCAGGCTGTAACTCATAAACTGTGATAGCTAGACAGTTGAAATTTTCACAGATCATGTATTTCTGTTGCTGCTTTAATAACAAATACTAAAAATAGAATAAAATAAATATTTATGTGGGCTCCCAAACAACAAACGTGATATTTTATAAATAATGGTCGGTTATTTCATATACTAACTCTATTGAAATTGGTTTAAAATTAAATTTAATGCAAGGCACATCTGTTTTATATTAATCAGTCAGTTTTTACTAAGCGTTGTTTGTGAACGAGCATATTTTCTCAAAAGTAGATAGTGCTCAACTTGCGACATACGGTCAGAAAGATAAATATACAAAAGCAATAGAAGTATTATTATTTATGAACACGCATGTATGCCTCTCTTACATAAACATCTCCTCTCACAGGCCTCCTGGAAGAGATCTCTTTTGAGATAAGTAGTGCCTTTGTAAAACATTTATTTTATGTATTCTCTTTAAATAATTCCGTGTACATAAATTACTTTAAATAAATAAATATATATGGCCAAATAACACTAACAAATAACATAATTTGTTAGTTCTTTGTCTTCCTTGGATGACCATGACATGCAAATTATTTCTGGAGAAGAATAAAAGGGAAAGCACGCCTCGGGCACCGAAGCATTACAGGTGAGGATGCAAACGAGAACACGGTAATAGGGCACGTTCAGACGACAAGCGCAAGCCTAGCCCACGCATAACGCGCTTTAAAATTTGTTGCATATAATTTTAGTCCCATTAGCAGGCCTGTGTCACTCCCCGTTTAGGTATCGAAAATATACCTACATTATTACTACGCGTGCGGCGACCACTTTTAAGGGGAAAATTCAGTTACATGAACTGTTTGTACAGAGGAATAAGAATGAAATTGGCTTGCAATGGATGTCTAGGTATCTCAACAAAGAGGTGAGGACTTTTGACGCGAGCTAAATTAAACCATAGGGCTAACCACATTGAGTAGATATTTCTTTGGATTTATTTTGTTTATTTAGTGAGAGTTCTGTACTCATCAATACAGATCAAATTGCATTTACCGAGGTCCTCACGTGCACGTCGCCCCAACTAGAAAACCAATTTAAAAAAAATTTAAGCGCGCTTAGCGTGCTCTAGGCGTGGGCTTAGCGTGCGCGTATCGTCCAAATACGCCGTAAGATGAAGAATATTCTAAATTAACTTTCAAATCTATCGCTCAAAATAATAAGTATTGCCATACAACGTGGCAATGCTGCTAGCCTTCTGGGCACACATCCGCAGGAAAAGATTTTAGGTACATATATTTTTTATTAATAATAGTATATGTTAATTAGTAATTTATTTTTAGTATTTAAGTTAATTTTAGTTTTATATTAACTTAAAATGTTTAAATTAACTGTAAATGTTTAAAATCTTCTGATAAATAAATCTGTAATATATCTGTAGGGGTACACTAATACATTTGTAAAACGAAATTCAGCATATTCCTGTAGTGCGGGCGCACGGCAGACGCCCTCGGCCTCCCTCTGCTCCCACTCGCGGACATATTTATTTTCGTGTTTTGTGACGTAGTGATTTGTACTTGTGTTACGACTATATACTGACTGTGGACTGTGGACTATATACCTGGATTTTCGTGAACTGCAAACCCGTTGTTTTACCATTGACACTAACCTTCCTACTAGTTAATTTCATTGGAGTCAGATCAACAATAAAGATAACTTACAGTGCTGAACTTACATATCTAAACTCTCATCAGTACCTACTCGTATACTCTAATTCTGCGTCTACGATGTACATCGTAGACCCACTACATCGTAGACCCACTACATCGTAGACCCACTACGACGAACTACGAAACTCGTAGCGGTTGAAAGCGTTGTTTAATTATTCATATGACGTGAAAATGTTTTCTTTTTAAATTGTAAAACAAGAAATAAAATTATTTTTTTAAAGTATTCCGATGACGTAACTGTAGTTAAGAAAAATCTAGATCATCAGTTTTTAAACAAAAAAAAAACGCATCGATACTGTGCCTAAACAGACTGTGTCTGTATCATACAGACACGTCAAATTTCTTGCATCGACTAAGTATCCCATAACACAAGTCTTGAACTTACTTTGGGGCTAGCTTAATATGTGCGATTGGTCCGTAAAATAATTCAGCCGTGTGTAGTACGAACAAAAACGGGCCGGCGATATCGTAAAAGCTAGCTCGGCCACTCGTCATCTCGAAGGCTTTCGCGCAACCCTTTCTTTATCTGGGGAGATTTATTGACGGCGCAGCTTTATTGAGATGTTTTGTATGAAAGCCACAGACTGTATAAGTAATACCTGGTATTTTTGTTTAGATCAGGAGTTGTAAATTGTAGCTATTTCTTCTTATCTCTTTCTTTAAAGCCCTTTAACAGTATTCAAGTTTGTTGCCTGTAGCATATAATTTAATTGACGTTTTTTTTTATGGACAAATAACACTGATTAAGCTAGCCCCAAAGTAAGTTCAAGACTTATTGCAACATCGTTACATCGCTAAGCAAAATCGTTTAAAGTAGTATGGGCATATAGTGCGTCGGGAAGAAAACCACACTGGAAGAGAACCACATGACCAGCAAAGTGATGAATATGGACATAAAAGATAGGAAAAGCACGCCGTCCTATTACCCTGGAGTTAAACCATCTTCAACAATATGAGGACGATGTGTTTGAGATCGCCAAAAAATTAGAGAAAGCAGAGAATCTAAACGTATATTTGTGGAATACGATTTTTGTGGAATTCTGGTTTTCAATCTTTGCATTTGAACCAAAATATTATACAAGTATTTATAATACATAAATTTCCAGCAAGGCGAAATAATATTTTGAAGGCATGCCCAGTAAATTATAGTAAAAGGTAGAATTTCGAAATATATAATATACGTAGAAATTTAAAAAAAGAGAAACTAAGCAGCATAGTTTTATTTCTATAGAAGAGTGTTCTGTGTATGAAGCATCAAACGCCGCCGCAAGTACACAGGAACAAATACCGGGATTTGGAGCCGCTGCCTTTTTTATGGCGTGTCGGAAATAAAGCCGTGAGATACTTCCGCTGCGGGCGAGTGTGGCACAAGTCTTAGACGGTTAACTTGGTTATGTTAAGATAACTATGTTTTTTTTACCAAGCGAGCGAAGAGAGCGTCCCCGTTTCAGGTTAGGCAGAAAAAATCATGTTTTTGAATTCCATTTTTCCGTCTGTTCTCGCCTACAGGTTTTACAACCAATTCTCGTGAAATTATGTCAGCAGGTTTGACAATTATACAACGTGGAAGAAACATACCCGTAATAAATCGAACCACAGGCTACACGAGATCACTATAGTATAATAAAATTAATATAACAGCAAAAAAACGGCATTTCCATACAAAAGTGTCCAGCCACTGGGCAATTTGTATGGAAAGGTCGATTTTTTTGGTGTTTTGGTTGTTATTTTAATTTTATTATACTTAAGTGATCTAGTTCTCTAGATCTAGAACCTTTTTTTTTCATTAACCTAATTTGTCCCATTGTTGGGCAAAGGTCTCTCCCATCTTCTTCCACTTATCTCTTTCTTGTGTTAGGCTCGACCATCCTTTTTGGAATGTGTCGAGATTGTCTCGCCAGCGCTTTCTTGGCCTACCTGGGCGACGGTAACCACCTTTAGGCAACCACTCTGTTGTGATTCTGGCCCATCTCTTGTTGTGCACCCTACTGTTGTAGATCTAGAACCTATGGTTTGATTTATTACGGGTATGTCCCTTCCACGTTGTATAGATTTTTTTATGTAGTATGTCGAATTTTTTTAAAAGGTTGAAAAAACAATTTAACAATTTAACAAAGGCTCTTGTACAAGCAAACAATTTATAAGACGCAATTCACTTCTCTTTTGCCAATTATTACTTTGTGTAAAAATGTTGCACGAGCAATATAAAACAATTTATCTTCTTCTTGTCGAGTCAAAATGGTTCCAGTATAGTTTCTAATTTATCTACACCTATGCTATAAATACTCTATTACAGTTTCTGAAACAGTTACCTTATTGCCAACATTAAAACATTCAGTGTCATAGTAACCATTATATCACCCAAACGAGTGTTATTATGTTGTACTAAATTTCATTATGCAACGCAAACTGATCCCTTCCTTACTCATTAAACAGCCACATTCTTAATGAATTTAAAAAAAAACCATTGTCATGTACGCGCGGTTCACTACCACAGCTTCGTAATTTAAAAAAGAACTTATTATTTATTCGAATTCACGTCGTATTCCGCCATTTTAATTCGATATTTGCTAATATCAAACAAAATAATTTGAATTCTAATAATTGTACGATCCAAAATTAAATAATTATTACAATAAATAGTTCTATTATTACCTAAACATACATAGTTACTTTGTATTTGATATTTAGCAATTAAACTTACCAGGAATTTACATAGAGTTCTGAACACTGTACAACACTCTATAGATTTAGAACCTTTTACAGAGGATTCATATCATGGGTGTAGATAAAGTTTTGTATGCAACTGTAATTAGGTTTTAAAACACTCATGTGATACTATTATTTAAATTATTATAGGATTAAACCCACATTCGTGTTTTAATACCCCTTATTTATACTACAGTTGCATTAATAACTATTAGCGTAGGTATTCAATAACACCTTTCCGCTGTACTCCTATCAATTACCTCAAATATTCTCGCTAGAAAGGCGACAAAATCACGAGATGCTTCCGCCATCCATCTTATACTAGTCCACGCTATAAAGTACATTGTTTTTATGTGAACACCAACCCAAAGCCCCAAATGTTTATAATCTAGAGTTCATCATAGCTTATTGAACGTTTGTTCCTCGTTTGAAAAAAGTGTTTTATAAGGATGGGTACCTAGTCAAGAAGCTGTTTATTTGAGAAAGTAAGAGTGTTTTATAATTTTTAAAGTCTTCGTATTGCCAGCCAGAACCTGTGGCCAACTGCACGGAGCGAGTATTATCTATTGCTTACCTACCGACCGACGTTTTATACGCGTCCACTAAATCTCATTATAAGTTAATTTTGTAGATTCTTTTATGAGAATAAATGTCTTTAACCATATATTGGTGTCTTTTTCTCGGTGCCTGTGGCATGACATCATCATGATCATTGCAGCCGCAATGACGTCCACTGCTGGACATAGGTTCTTCAAACAGTCTTCAAAGAATTTCTGAAGTGACCTACACTGAGAAAAAGAAATTGAACCAGTTTTGCTACTTGCGATAAGGTCAGTAGACCAAACTCTTGATTAGCGGAGCCATGCAGTTTTTATTCAAACACATTTTAACTACTAGTAGCCCTGATTCCAGCAGTCACTAGATTTTGGCAACGTGTAGCAAACATTTTTGTTTTAAACAACCATTCTTTTTTCGCAGTGTATATCTAAAGCGGTATTCATCTAGCGTTTTCTAGAGATCTGTATATTCTTGTGATAATTTTTAACCAGAGGTACTATCATATACTTGTTAAATTTTGATGGTTATCCAAAAAAAAAACAACCTTAAAACGTAAATTTAAAACGCAGTCGTTCGTCCGCACCCGTTCAATGAAATGTACCATCACAGACGACAGACCATTTGTGGACGTAGACTTCTAAAAATATGGATTAGTAAGGAATTTTTATTTTAGTCAATTTTAAAACATCTTTTTATTATCCTTGTCCACGCTGGTCTCGGAATACAGAAAAATAGGCGAAAATCTGAATAGACGATGTGGCTACCGACCCTTATTTCGATTTCACCAACCGACGACCACGACAACACGACCGATATTTTGATTTCATTTGCTTGTTAGGGCGTGTTTGGACGACACGTGCATGTCAAGTCTACGCCTTTCGTACGCGCATCGTGCGCACGAAAAGCGCACTTAATTTTTTTATTTGCTGCATAGAATTTGAGTCCTATCATACATCAATACAACTCGAATTGCATTAACCGAAGTCAACACGTGCACGCTTCGCCTACGCCATGCTCTCGCTTTACCTCCGCATTGCTTCCGCCTTGCCTCCGCCTTTCGCTCGCCTAGCGCTCGCCCCACCTTGACTTCGGTAAATGCAATTTGAGTTGTATTGATGTGTGATGGGACTCAAATTATAAGCAACAAATTTCAATGCGTGCTAGACATGGCCTTGGCGTGCGCTTGTCGTCTGAACGCACCCGAAGAAGTAAGTATAGTTTTTGAGGGATCTAATATTTTTCTTTAGAAGTCCATGTACCAGTGCACAAAGCTTTCAATCCGGTTAACTGACACGGTCCGCGTTGAAACTGTCGGCAAAAACGATGACACGCAAAATGTGTTTAACGATCTCCCTTTGTTTTGAATCAATATTTTTTATTGAAACATTAATAGAAATAATGTAATGGGGCAAAAAAGTCTTGACTAGCGCCCACACACTCACCCAAGTCACCCACCCACAAGTTGGTCAGACGACCTGACCAAGGTTGCTAGGAGGCGCTGGATGCAGGCTGCTCTAGATCGGTCATTTTGGAAATCCTTGAGAGAGGCCTATGTCCAGCAGTGGACGTTATGCGACTGAAATGATGATGATAGAATGAATATTCACAAAAATTTTCACGTTGTAATTTGACCTCTCCTTTGGGTTTATTTCTGAATTTCTGATCAGACCCTAGATAACCCTTCAAACTATTTTATGAACTACTGTTTACAGTTCAAAGTAAGAATATGAAGCTTTTCTACGCACATACGCCAAAAGTGGCCGTTTTTCGCAATTGTGCGTAGAAAAGCTTCACGTTCTCACTTTAAACTGTAAACAATAGTTCATAAAATAGTTTGAACGGTTATCTAGGGTCTGATCAAGACAAAATTTTAAATGAAATCTCCGTTTTCTTTTAAATGATTTATTTTAAATGGGGGCAGCACTGGACCCCGGAAAATTCATGTAGCCCCTTAACTGGAGCTTCATAAAATCTAAGACTCCGCTGTCCAATTGTCAATCCGTCTGTACATCTGTATGTCAGTCCATCTGTCTGTCTGTCACCAGGCTGTAACTCATAAACTGTGATAGCTAGACAGTTGAAATTTTCACAGATCATGTATTTCTGTTGCTGCTTTAATAACAAATACTAAAAATAGAATAAAATAAATATTTATGTGGGCTCCCAAACAACAAACGTGATATTTTATAAATAATGGTCGGTTATTTCATATACTAACTCTATTGAAATTGGTTTAAAATTAAATTTAATGCAAGGCACATCTGTTTTATATTAATCAGTCAGTTTTTACTAAGCGTTGTTTGTGAACGAGCATATTTTCTCAAAAGTAGATAGTGCTCAACTTGCGACATACGGTCAGAAAGATAAATATACAAAAGCAATAGAAGTATTATTATTTATGAACACGCATGTATGCCTCTCTTACATAAACATCTCCTCTCACAGGCCTCCTGGAAGAGATCTCTTTTGAGATAAGTAGTGCCTTTGTAAAACATTTATTTTATGTATTCTCTTTAAATAATTCCGTGTACATAAATTACTTTAAATAAATAAATATATATGGCCAAATAACACTAACAAATAACATAATTTGTTAGTTCTTTGTCTTCCTTGGATGACCATGACATGCAAATTATTTCTGGAGAAGAATAAAAGGGAAAGCACGCCTCGGGCACCGAAGCATTACAGGTGAGGATGCAAACGAGAACACGGTAATAGGGCACGTTCAGACGACAAGCGCAAGCCTAGCCCACGCATAACGCGCTTTAAAATTTGTTGCATATAATTTTAGTCCCATTAGCAGGCCTGTGTCACTCCCCGTTTAGGTATCGAAAATATACCTACATTATTACTACGCGTGCGGCGACCACTTTTAAGGGGAAAATTCAGTTACATGAACTGTTTGTACAGAGGAATAAGAATGAAATTGGCTTGCAATGGATGTCTAGGTATCTCAACAAAGAGGTGAGGACTTTTGACGCGAGCTAAATTAAACCATAGGGCTAACCACATTGAGTAGATATTTCTTTGGATTTATTTTGTTTATTTAGTGAGAGTTCTGTACTCATCAATACAGATCAAATTGCATTTACCGAGGTCCTCACGTGCACGTCGCCCCAACTAGAAAACCAATTTAAAAAAAATTTAAGCGCGCTTAGCGTGCTCTAGGCGTGGGCTTAGCGTGCGCGTATCGTCCAAATACGCCGTAAGATGAAGAATATTCTAAATTAACTTTCAAATCTATCGCTCAAAATAATAAGTATTGCCATACAACGTGGCAATGCTGCTAGCCTTCTGGGCACACATCCGCAGGAAAAGATTTTAGGTACATATATTTTTTATTAATAATAGTATATGTTAATTAGTAATTTATTTTTAGTATTTAAGTTAATTTTAGTTTTATATTAACTTAAAATGTTTAAATTAACTGTAAATGTTTAAAATCTTCTGATAAATAAATCTGTAATATATCTGTAGGGGTACACTAATACATTTGTAAAACGAAATTCAGCATATTCCTGTAGTGCGGGCGCACGGCAGACGCCCTCGGCCTCCCTCTGCTCCCACTCGCGGACATATTTATTTTCGTGTTTTGTGACGTAGTGATTTGTACTTGTGTTACGACTATATACTGACTGTGGACTGTGGACTATATACCTGGATTTTCGTGAACTGCAAACCCGTTGTTTTACCATTGACACTAACCTTCCTACTAGTTAATTTCATTGGAGTCAGATCAACAATAAAGATAACTTACAGTGCTGAACTTACATATCTAAACTCTCATCAGTACCTACTCGTATACTCTAATTCTGCGTCTACGATGTACATCGTAGACCCACTACATCGTAGACCCACTACATCGTAGACCCACTACGACGAACTACGAAACTCGTAGCGGTTGAAAGCGTTGTTTAATTATTCATATGACGTGAAAATGTTTTCTTTTTAAATTGTAAAACAAGAAATAAAATTATTTTTTTAAAGTATTCCGATGACGTAACTGTAGTTAAGAAAAATCTAGATCATCAGTTTTTAAACAAAAAAAAAACGCATCGATACTGTGCCTAAACAGACTGTGTCTGTATCATACAGACACGTCAAATTTCTTGCATCGACTAAGTATCCCATAACACAAGTCTTGAACTTACTTTGGGGCTAGCTTAATATGTGCGATTGGTCCGTAAAATAATTCAGCCGTGTGTAGTACGAACAAAAACGGGCCGGCGATATCGTAAAAGCTAGCTCGGCCACTCGTCATCTCGAAGGCTTTCGCGCAACCCTTTCTTTATCTGGGGAGATTTATTGACGGCGCAGCTTTATTGAGATGTTTTGTATGAAAGCCACAGACTGTATAAGTAATACCTGGTATTTTTGTTTAGATCAGGAGTTGTAAATTGTAGCTATTTCTTCTTATCTCTTTCTTTAAAGCCCTTTAACAGTATTCAAGTTTGTTGCCTGTAGCATATAATTTAATTGACGTTTTTTTTTATGGACAAATAACACTGATTAAGCTAGCCCCAAAGTAAGTTCAAGACTTGTGTTATGGGATACACAAGTCTTGAAAAGATAAACATCCAAGACTCAGGTTAATTCGAAAAAGGCCATTTTCCAACTTGCCCTGACCGGGGATCGAACCCGGGACCTCTGGGTGGTGGACTAGCATGGTGACCACTACGCCACGATGGTCGCCAAATGAGAAATAAAAGATATCTTGCATGGTCTTAACGAAACATCTACACGCGTACGAAATTTCACAAAGCTCCATTCGAAGTTATCGTTGAACAAACATACAATCGCCGGATTGTTCAAATGGATTCGGAGAACTTCGTTCGCTTCGCTCGCTGGTTCAAAAGTCTGACAAACTTTGAAGAAAATTTGCTTTCACAATATTTTTAATTCCAATGTTTACCCTATGCTAAAAACGAATGCCATGCAACTTGAACAATCTGACTCCAATGATTTTCATCAAGGAATTCTAAAGGTCCATTTAAATGGTGCAAGTTTTTTGCTTTTTGCATACCATTTTGTTAAGGTGATGCCTGAATTTTCCGGAGTCCAGTGCAGCCAATATTTGCAATAAATTATTTGCAAGGAAACGGAGACAAAATTTAAAATTTGTCTTAACCAGGCCCTAGATAACCCTTTAAACTATTTTATGAACTACTTACGGTTTTAAGTAAGAACGTAAAGCTTTTCTACGCACATTTGCAAAAAACGGCCACTTTTGGCTAATGTGCGTAGAAAAGCTTCACGTTCTCACTTTAAACTGTAAACAGTAGTTCATAAAATAGTTCAAAGTGTTATCTAGGGCCTGGTTAACACAAAATTTTAAATAATGTCTCTGCTTTCCTTTCAAATAATTTATTTTAAATAGGGGCAATTCTGGACCCCGAAATTTCACGTATCCACTTAATAAAATGGAATGCAACAGGCAAAAAACTTGCGCCGTCTAAATGGGCCTTTAGAATTCGTTGCTGAAAATCATTGGAGTCAGATTGTTCAAGTTGAATAGCATTAGTTTTTAGTTCTAAAAATATGTTTGTCAGACTTTTGAACCAGCGAGCGAAGCGAACGAAGTTCTCCGAATCCACTTGAACAATCCGGCGTTTGTATGTTTGTTTGACGATAACTTGAGTAATTTCGATTTGAGCTTCGTGAAATTTGGTACACGTGTAGATGTAATCTATAGAATTTTTAAGCTCGAACAAGAGCCAAATTGGTCGAGAAGTTGTTGAGATAAAGGGTACGCAATTGCACAGTTCGTCGCGAACAACTTCAATGAGCGAGCGATACGAGCGTAATAGATAGGAAAATCCACTGTACAAATTATATACCCTGACATTCAATGAAATGTCACCTTGTTAAAACAATAGCGCAGGTCCGCATTATAGAAAAGTTGACCCATTTACCATAAGTTATGTTCTTCTGTGACATGACGATACAAAGTGCATGCAGCAAACGGAGATAAGGATTTTGGCACGCGCGCGGTTTGTCTTCACTTGGAACGCCGCCTAATTTTATGATTTTTCTGAATATAACTTTTATAAAAGAAATTCTTTTGTTGTTACTTTATACTTTATAAAACACACACCATTTTGACAAAATGCTAAATACGCTTTGTGAAATTCGACCCATTTACGATAAGTTATGTTTCACAGTGACATGACGTGACGATACAGAGTGCATGCAGCAAACGGAGATAAGGGTATTGGCACGCGCGCAGTTTGTCTTCATTTGGAACGCCGCCTAATTTTATGATTTTTGAGAATATTACTTTTACAAAAGAAATTTTTTATTTATTTTACTTTTACAGATTCCGAATTACAGAGAAGTTGACCTATTTACCATAAGTAATATTCTTCTGTGACATGACAATACAGAGCGCATTAACCGAGCGGAGATAAGGGTTTTGGCACGCGTGCGGTTTGTCTTCACTTAGAACGCCGCCTAGAGCATAATACGTTTGAAAAGAGATTCTTTCATTGCTTTACTTTATATTCATAAAACACAACCATCTTGCTAAAAATACAAATTCCGCATTATAGAAAAGTCGACCCATTTACTATAAGTTTTGTTTTTCTGTGACATGACGATACAGAGTGCATGCAGCAAACGGAGATAAGGGTTTTGGCAGGCGCGCGGTTTGTCTTCACTTGGAACGCCGCCTAATTTTACGATTTTTGAGAATATTACGTTTGCAAAAGAATTCTTTCGTTGTTTTAATGTGTATTGTGGGTGGACAACTGGCGGTCTACGGTAGCCAAGAACTTAGAACAAATTTTCGACAACCCAAGACCGATAGTCCTGGCGCCGCAGAACGAGAAGAGTCGATCCCAAATATTGGGAAATGGCTCGGACAAAGAAGGAGATTATGTGTAACCAACATTGGGCTCAAATCAAAACCTACTTTAAGAATCAACAGGTTAACCTGCCTTCTAAAACACGGAGATGCTCAAAACGATGTGCCACTAGGAGACGCGGTTTATCTTCAGTCGAAACGCCGTCTAATTTTATGATTTCTGAGAACATTACCTTAGTATTTCTTTTTTCAGATATCACAAAACGATTTTGCAATAATAAGTAAAAGTAAATGGAGAACGTGAGAATGCGAATAATATAAATGAGCAATGCGGCTATTAACCCATCACTATTTGATTCTTTTTTCCAACTTCAGGTCCACCATCACGCTAAAAGTGGCCTTTGGGTTGCTGCCCACTCTGTCTGCTTAGAGCTACAAGACCCAGATTGCTCTGTCTGCCCTTTTGGGAATAACGAGTGATAATTTATATTTTGACAGTGTAAGAACGACTTAGAATTATTTTAGGAACAAGCCAGAAAAGCAATCATATCATGCTCGAATAGGTATTTTCAGTCAACTGAACTAGACAACTGAACAAGCGAGAAAAAAATTCACACTAGTTCAGTCAACTGAAATGGACGACTGAACTAGTGGGAACAAAAGACATTTATGTACGTTTAGTGAGAATAAGACACCAAAAGATTTAATTAAACTCAGAAAGGTTAACCCAGATTTAGGCTTCATTGCTCAGCCCACGCAACAAATCTTGTATTTGTCACCAATGATGTTATGTTTTCTATAGATATCTCATTGTATACAATGTAAATACGGACCTAGAGTTAAAACCATCAAAATTCAAAGTAAAAAGTCAAAATCCCATCAAAGGGGGTTTAATCAGTAATGAGTTAATGTGATTCGACACATGCAATGCAAGCTGCTCTACGAAACATGAATTGCGTTACGTTATTCAAACCTAATTGAGTGTTTTTTTTTTTTTTAAATAAACGGTGTACTCTATTTAAGTTACTACTCCTAAGAACATAGTTTGCAGTCTTATGTTTTAATTTTCTACTAACAAGCTCAACAGCACACTGAAAGTGTCTTTTTGAGGTATTTGGCCATAGGCTTAGTTTATCTGAAAATTATTTCTTTACTTGGTGTAAAGGTTGGCTGGCGGAGAACGCCATATGGCGTTAAGTCAAATGTGTCAAAATTTTATGTGCAATAAAGTATAAACAATATATTGAACCACAGTTAGATTTTTAATATTGTTTAATTTAGGTTTTTAAATAAGTTCTAAAATTTAGATTTTAGTGTTTCTATTTTGTGTGCATGATTTTGTAGATGAATTAATAAATTAAAAAGAGAAATAAAAAAAAGGATTAAAAAATATAAAAATGTAAATAAATCAATAACTAGGATGATTGAGAATATATTGCTGTCCAACCTTTTGTACATTTGATGTTTTGTACAATGACACCTTTGTTGTTAACCAGTGTATGGCGGCACTTACTCCTTAGTAAGTGTGGCCACACAGTTGTTCACAACCTTGAAAAAGGGCATTCCAACTCGCTAAGAAGAAAAAGCTGTCGAATCTATAGCTTTTTTTTTATCAAAGCAAGTAGCAACTGGCATCGTAGACGCATGTTTTTCTACGTCTTTCCCTGACCTTGCCTGAATTTGCTTCCAACATGTAATAACTCCCAACTCAATTTAATTAGGACACAAACCCAGGGCCCGACTTCATTAAAACTAAATTCGTTGAGAGGGAAACATATCCTTTGAAAAGTTTCATATTGGTAGAGTCAAAGTTGAATCTTTTAAAACTAATATGGTTTATGTTTACTTTTGGTGTAATTGTTTGTCAAATTTACTGCCATTTAATTGCATGCACGTCTTTTTGATAGTTTTTTGTTTGTAGTAAAACTTCATCTGGTGGGATAACAATCCTTAAGCGTGGTCAGAAAATTAAACACGACGAATGTTAAGAGCAGCCTTCCCGTCTTACTTTTCATATAAACACTCGTACGTGATCATGGCGTTGTAACTTTCTTGAAAACTTTTGAACTAACAGAAATCTTTTGCGCTATTTCTAGGTTTCTATTGAAATAAAAAATTAAAATTTGGAAAAACAAATTCAGTATAAGCCTCCAAAAATCTGCTTATTTGCACAAAAATTACCTGAACTTTGACCATCCATAAAGTACTCATAAATTGTAAAAGTAAAATAAATTGAAAACATTTATTATTATTATTATTATTTATATTCACACACGGGTAAAATTACTGAAAATCCCGGGTAAATTTCCTGGAACAAGTTTTATGAAATTTCTGCACCCTATTAATATTCGTTCAATGTATAGTTAATATCAATACTAATTTCTTTAATACTTTTTGGTTTGCCTCTTTTCAAACTATACTCGCGTTGAAAACAGAGCGGCCGGGTAGGGCCGCCGTAGGAGTAAATTGTTGGAATAAAAAAACTAAGGTGAAAGTAATTTTGATAAAATAAGAAAATAAGAACCTGGCTTCATAGACAATGGAAATGGTTAATACTCATAAATGGTCCATCATAAATGAGTTAAGAGATATTATGATTAAAACTAACGTGAGATCACATAACTAAATATTTTAAACTCGCCCTGATGTTGATTGTCTAAACTGATCAAAACTAGTCGGCCTTTTACGTCTACACTACGTTAGTAAAACCGTGTTAAAATATTTGAGTTTAGAGATTGGATTACTCATTTTAGTTAATTTAATTCAAAAGTAGTTTATCATAAATGTTATATAACGTTTTTTTAGGGCATACATTTTATCATTTTTTTATAATTTTTGTATTATAATTAGAATATAAGTTTGCCTTTTACAACTAGTAATTGTAGGAAATATGGTACAAACTTTGCATAACTCGACGTACTACTTTCTAATTCCTTTAATTAGGAAGCTATTATTCGTGTCAAATCAGTCAGTAAAAACTCAGCCAAATCCTTGTTCGAGTATTCATATACACCGAGCACTCGGCTGAGACTACTGTCTCGCCCCTGTTCTCACTGCATGTAATCAACCCGTACCTCTCCCAATGTGAACAAGGCACTTGCGTGAATTCTTTACGGGAAAAATCTACACGTGGAGTTATGCCGTGATTGCCGGCCATTTTCCTTCTTACTTAACTAATAAACAAATTACGGGATTGCAAAAGTTACTTTTGCTACTCCTAGTTAATTTTTGATTTGTTTTTCCATGTTGTTTGTGGGTAAATTGATGTTTGTGAATTTTTTTCCGCGTCTACGTTTCGGATTCCTTATGTTTTTCTATTTTTTATTTTTATTTTGGAAGATTATTACGCTACCCAAATAAATTAACGTTGTAAAAAATCTTTAGACATACTAACTGCAACTAAATGTCAGTAGGCAGAATAGCTGAATATTTTTGCTCAATTTCAGACTTAGAAAAAAAAAATTGTGTACTCGTCTTATGTATGTCAAGGGATTACTTCTAATTCTTAAATTACGTCAATATAAAGAAACTTAACTTTGATATTAAAAATGAAAATATGTCTCAAAACTTTGTAGCAGGTGTCGCAGTTAAGACTTTTCTAAATCGTTAACAATAATATCGTTGAATTTTTATATATGAAAGTTAAGAACTTAAGACATTAGTTTTGACACTTTTCGTTTCACAAAATTTTATGGATGAACACAGTCTTCAAGATTAAAAACGTAAAAATTAAAAGGTTGTAGAAGAATTTGTCTCACTTACGCTAGTTATGGAACGAGCAGGATCTTTAGGGTCAGTTTACACCGAGCGACTTCTGAACATAAGGTGGGTGGTCGAGAGCAGTTTTTTTTTTCATTTTAATAATAAAGTAGTCATCATCATCATCATCCTCACGTATTCCCGGTTGCATCCTCAGCAGTAACGCTTCAGAGCCCGGGGTCCGCTACCTAACCAAGGAGATTTGACGAGGTTACTGGTTTTTACACATAGCGACCGCCGTCTGACCTCCGCCACCCAAAGTGTAAACCAGAACCAATCCTTGGATAGTTTGATGATGAAACGCTAGATGGACCCACAGTTTATACTTACCTTCAGCAACACGGAACCATATTTCTAGATAATCAGGTGATATAAGCATGCCCATTGGTTCCCAGTAAGATTCGAACCCATAACCTACGGGTCACAAGGTGAATGTCTTGACCACTGGATAACAGTTAATATACAGTTATTGGTTTTATTCCATTTTATTTATGTCACAATGTCATCCAGATAACCACCATCACGGTGCTGGCATTTGTGTAAGCGCGCCCTAAAATTTTCCAACACAGCCTGCAGGTGCGTGCGAACCACCTCTAAACTGATGTTTGATGTGTAACAAATTGTCCCGTCTTATTGGAACCAATGTGTTGAAATGGTATACACGAAATTCTTGCAATTCTGCATTCAAGTACTGCCTCAGCATTAGAGTACCGTTCAGAGATGACATTCACTGCTCTGCCAAGCAACCTGCAAACGTGTACTGGAAAATTTGACGCGTGCTTACACGAATGCCAGCGCCGTGATGGTGGCCACCTGGCTGAAATTGTGTTCAAAAAATGAATTTCCATATGATCTTTTAAACTTGTATAATTAATAAAATAGATTAAAACTAATCACTGTTTATTATAAACATTTTAATAAAATATTTGCTCTGGTCCACCCAGTTTAAGACTTGTAATATTAATACTTAAATTAATTCTGTAACGCGACACGACGCGACGCGACGTGGCGTACACTTGACAATAATTTCAGTAAATAATAAATAAATAATAAAGACAAATAACACTGATTGAGTTAGCCCCAAAGTAAGTTCGAGACTTGTGTTATGGGATACTAACTCAACGATACTCAGTGTAATGTACACGGCGCAGCGGGTTTTGACTGAAATCGTCGCGTCATGTCACGTCATAGAATTGATATAAATAAGCATATATACGGACAATTCACACAGATTGATAACCTGAACCTTACTCATAAAGTGGCCGTGTTGCAGTTTGACATTAAAGTTTGAAAAAAAATTAATTTTTCTTTTCCTACTGCTGTGGCAAAGGACTCCAAAATTTCTTGCCAGGTCTCTCTCTCTCTCTCTCTCTTAGCCTTATCTCCATTCATCAAAAAGTTTTTTTGGAACGAAGTTCCTTATAGCGCGTTGCAAAAGGGGGCTAGACGGAAAAAATTAAGACCACAAGTTGTAACGACACTTTTTGTTCATTTAAATTTATGAAGATAATAAAAACTTGATTTTAGAACGCAGAAAAGAGTTTGAATGTAATTTAGACCTATTTATATTTTACTTCGTTCCATACGGGTGTCCCTTGACGCCTCTCAAGTTTTACATTTTTTTTTTATATGGCGTTTGGTGAAAAATTACATAAGTACCTTCCTATGGTAAGTCGGGCAGGTCGCTAGTTGATAATGAAAAAAGACTGATATCAAACTCATATCTCCTCATTTATTTAGATTTCCATAATTAAATGAATAATTCCGTGCCTAAACAAACACAGTTCCCGTCGGCACGAGACAGGAAAGGATTATTCCGTGCGCGGACCGTGTAATCGGGCAATATGTTGCGACGCTAAATCTGCTTAGAAAACAGCAGTATTTGAAAATTATTATATGCAGCACATATTTTTCGTCTATTCTGTCTTTTCTTACTGCCATATTTTTTAAATAAATCAGCAATGTCAATTTCTGGTCTTCTTCATCAGTTTCACTTCATTAAACACAATTTCTGAATGCAAATGCTTGATAATTGTAAAACATATAAAAATAACTATATTTATTTGTGCATATAATATTTGAGGAATTCCTTTCATATCTCGAGGATTCCATCATCAAAGCTTCACCTGCATATAAACCCTTACAAAAAAAAAAATCAGTTCAAAAACAGGGAGTTTATGGAGGAACATACAAAGAAAAAAACATTAATTGATAAGCTCTTCTTTTGTTTTGAAGTCTCTTAAAAATATGATTTCTGCCATTTGTTTTGGCATAAAGCCTTAACATTTATTTTTTTAAGAGGGGGGAAGGGGGACCCTATTAGTTTAACACCTTGGCTGCCAGCATTGCAGACACGAGACATTTTTAATAGTTTGTCGAACACCCGTTCACCGTTATGGTGTTTGAAAACTTAACATTTTGCAAACGCTTCACCGAATCGAAAAGATGTCTTTTGCAAAGTGTTTCTATACATAGAAAATATATATAAAAATATGCTGTGTAGGTACTAGGATGAAACAAAACACGTACAGCACTGCCCTTGACCTGGAGCAACCCGCGTAACTCATAAACGACGGATGTCAGACTCAGTCGTGAAACTTTGAGAGAAGTTCGCAATTTTTTATAGGTCACACACGGTGGTTGATGCCAAAGATAAATGTACAGATAGACACGAAATTACGATTTCAAATTTAGTTGTACGTGCAAGCGATGTTCTTTGAGTTTACTTGAAAAATCACCACCCTACAAAAATTTAACTCTATTACCGTTCGTTATTTTCAATCTTTTCTAAAACATACTTAAGACATGTTTAACTGAAAAAAAAAATTGATATGATTGTTATACAACGTTAAGAATACAGTTTGTGTGTGTAAATTATCAGTGGGAGGAATAATTGAACAATCAGCGAGACGACTTCAGATCGGTTGCACGTTCCTTAGTGTTGCGCTCCAAGCCAAGTAAGTATTCCTTTTTTTTTAGGAAATAATTAGACTTTAATCTAGTATATGCATATCTATGTGAATATATAAAGATAATAACCTTTTATATTTGTTTTCCATACATCTAATTTGACTGTATCCACTGTTCCTTTATACTTAAACCGAATGTTTAAATTACAGCGGCATTAAAAACATGTTCTTGCAAGTAGTGTTGCTAGACTTTTGACAGTAGTTAAAATTTTCGTTTATATACTCGTATAGTTATATATGTGATTTTAGTTAATTTAAATAATTTTGTGCATAAATATATATCACGTAATTTTTTGCCTTTGGGATTTGTTGTATGACACAATTAAACGTTAGCAATTGTATTACAATATTTTTTTAACAATCTTCATTTAGGTGTTAATATCTTGTAGATATATTATGTTATATAAAATGTTGTATCAATCACAAGATTAAGTAAATGTGATTCCATTTTCCAAGATACAATTTTACTTTATTAGTCGCTAATAGAATATATCAATTTTAATACAGATTGCTAATAAAAACCCATGCTATCTATATGGCCAGTATTTTTCAATTTTAATGTTTCCCTTTTTTAGGTTCTATATTTTTTTATGAAACTGGCGGTAATAGAAGCGTTTACACAAATAAGTTGAACAAAAATGGCAGACTTCAAAGCATTTTTGTACAAATTCCCGACACGTAAATTAAACCAAAATGGCAGTCGTCGCAGTTAAATAATAGGTAAGTATAAAAATAAAACTAGATAGGTACATAATTTAAATAACTAGTATTTTATAACTAAAAGTATCACTAGAAAACTAACGTTAATCTAGTTCGTTATTTGTATTTATGCAAAATTGCAAATGTACCTATTTTAACGTCTGTGACAGCCACATGAAATTCTATTGTTAAACGAAAACTGCCCAAAACACAGTTCGGAGTTCTTAATTTGTTCGTCGAACATTGGAGCTTTTTTTACCTTTATTTTGGCAAAGTTTTCATGAGTTTTGCTTACGTTTGCATGTGACTGTGTATCGAATATTTACCAGTATTTTAAAGGCTAATACATATAGGTATGAACTACTCAACTGTGAAAGAGAAATTTTCTGTCATCGTAATTTTATGGTGATGGAAACTTGTAAAGATAAAAATGAAAATTGTAAATGAATACAAAATGGTGACACAAGGGCCGTTAAATTTGAAATATCAACTATATACATACATGTAATATATATGACGACCTCCGTGGCGTATTGGTCACCATGCTAGTTCGCCACCCAGAGGTCCCGGGTTCGATTCCCGGTCAGGGCAAGTTGGAAAATGGCTTTTTTCAAATTGTCCTGGGTATTGGATGTTTATCTATATATGTATTTGTTATATGATATAGTATCGTTGAGTTAGTATCCCATAATACAAGTCTCGAACTTACTTTGGGGCTAGCTCAATTAGTGTAATTTGTCCCTGTATATTTAACTTAATTTAATTTAATTTAATATAAACTATGTACACCAAATATTTAATAAACGGCCAAGTGCGAGTCGGACTCGCGCACAAAGGGTTTCGTACCTATAAAAAATCACATTTGTTGTATGGAAGCCCCAATTAAGTTTTTATTTATTCTGTTTTTAGTATTTGTTGTTACAGCGGCAGCAGAAATACATAATCTGTGAAAATGTGTCCACTGTCTAGCTATCACGGTTCATGAGATACAGCCTGGTGACAGGCAGACGGACGGACGAATGGACAGCGGAGTCTTATCAATATGGTCTCGTTTTACCCTTTGCGTACGGAACCTGTGGGGGTTGTAAGTCCCTACATTGATGATAATGATAATTGATAGGGGTTGAGAGAGAAGGGCAGATTGTGGCAATTATTTAAAACTTTAAGCGGGTAAACAAACGCGCCAAAATAAAAATACTAGTTCTCTAGTCTATAACCAGGTTTCGTACTATTACAATGTGATCCGCACTATTACAAACCAAATAAATTGAAAAAAAAAAACTGACACATCCTATCGTGCCAGCATTGCTCTGATTTACGAGTAATAACTTAAAATTGGGAACAAGAAAACAATGTCGAAATTGCAATGTAGTAATTTCAGCGCCACTACCAATAAAATTAACTTAGGGTTCTGTTATTCTGTGCAGTGTTCCGTACAGAACCCTAAAAACTATGTACAGTGTTCAGGGCGGTTATTTCCTGAAGTCATGACTGTCATTTACTCGAAGTTTCTCATGTCCCACTTCATCTTCTGACATCTTTGACGTTATCAAGCGACCAATCGAATAACCTATTTGGCACCCCGTTGGTTCTGTTGTGAAAAAGCGGTCGTGCCAAAAACCTTCACTTATATCTCAACGCATTGGCACAGTTCCTATTCCTAAAATTTTATCACAAGTAACACAAATCTTTTTTTTTATTGTTTTAAGTACGAGTATAATTCATTTTTTTTACGTGTATGTTATAGGGCGGCAAACGAACAAGCAGGTCACCTGATGGTAAGTGATCACCGCTGCCCATGGACAACTGCAACACCAGGGGTGTAACAAAAGCGTTGCCGGCCTTTCAGGTATAGACTCGTTTTTTGAAGGTTACAATGTCGTATCGGTCCGGGAACACTGCTCATTAAGAGTCCCCTTACCCTGGACAGAATTAGACTTTCCCATACAAACGTATAAACGTGTAACGTACAACTTTCTCCTTGAATGCAGCAGAAATTTTTATACTGGTTTTCTATAGTAATAAGACATATTTATTTAATGTATTTATTGTTTGTATGGTTATGTATATATATTATTTATTTATGTATATTGTATAATATATGTTTATTTTATATGTATTTAATATGTTGTATGTTTGGTGCATACTGTTTGAGTATACATTACTTTTACGCCTACTACGCAAAATTTCTATTTATCCCGAAGGTTGACTGGTAGAAAATGCTATTAGCATTAAGTCCGCCTTTTGTACCATTTATTATTGGTAAATAAAGTATTAAATAAATAAATAAATAAACGTAGTCTACGTTTTATTTTGAAACGACATGTCGGATATGGGCAAAATTATGTAATTTTAAAGAAATTGCAATTATCTAGGGTTATAATTGGTTTCCTACGGTAATATTATGAACAAAGAGAATAAACTGTATTATATCATATTTGACCAACAGTTTGGAAAACTTTTACACCCTTATATTTTCTTTCCAGTCCATAATTTTACTGTTGGAAACCAATTATAACCCTAGATAATTGCAATTTCTTTAAAATTACAAATTTTTACTAAAATCTGTCATATCGTTTCAATATAAAACGTAGACTACGTTTGTATGGAAAAGTCTAGGGTAAAGGGATTCTTAAGAGGGGTTGAAAATTTCGTGGGCAGAAAAGAGATCAAACTTAAATGTGACTGGGCTAGGCAGACATGTGTGTAAGTTGCACCCAAATATAGGTCAGTTTTGATTACTACAAAATGGGGTCATCTTTAAATGAGACTGGGTTAAGCGCGTGTGTAGGATTCCTCTGATAGATGGGCTAGGAATTGCCGTAGAATGTAGAATGGGTACCGGTAGGCTCGCGTCGCAAGAGAGGTCGCCGAAAGATATCATTAATCATCATAATTTCAGCCGAATAACGTCCACTGCTGGACATAGCCTCTCCCAAGGAGTTCCAAAATAACCGATCTAGAGCGGCCTGCATCCAGCGCTTTCCAGCGATCTAAGTCAGGTCGTCAGACCAACTTGGGGGTGGGTGTCCTACGCTTCGCTTGTCAGTACGTGGTCGCTATTCGGGAACCTTTTTGCCCCATCGGCCATTGATTCGTCGCGCTATGTGTCTCGCCCACTGCCGCTTCAACGAGCTAATCCGCTGGGCTTTCTCAGTGACTTTTGTTTTCCTACGAATTTCCTCATTTCTGGTCCGATCACTTAAGGAAACACCGAGCATAGCCCTCTACATAGAGCTCAAAGATAAGGTGGTGTGTATTGGGAATCCTTTTTCTCGAAGGTCAAAATATCGAGAGCAAATTTAATTAGGAAAGAAAATGACCCCATCTTCTTACGTTCGTTCTTTATTGACAAGTAACCATGGTAACCTATAGTGATGTTACACAGTGATGAGTGTGGGGAAACTATCTGTATTCAACAGTGTGATGATCTGGCGCTTCTTGACAAGACCTGGAAGTCCATCGCGCAAGATAGAGATCAGCGGCATACTAGAGGGCGTACTAGCCTTTACCCAGCAGGTATAGACTAATAAACCAGCCAAGTGCGAGTTGAACTCGCGTGGAAAGGGTTCCGTGCAATGCCAGTTTTTAAATTATAAAAGGTATAAAATAACATAAATTAATTTTAATCTCTATTCAAAATTTTAGTCTCTATAGTCTAGGGTAATGGTCAATTTTTGTCTTCTTTTTTACGTATAATTTTTTATATATAAAATCAAAACGACTCGTATTTTATTTTACAATAATACCAAAAATATATTTGAAATTCTCATAACAAGCCCTTTTATTTAATAGGTGACACAGTAAGGTTTGCAAAACTTTTTTTTTTTTAAGTTCCTAATTTGTCCCTCAAGAATGACCCTTATTTTAAAAATGTGAAGATTACACCATCCTACTAAATTTCACCTGATTTAGTTCAGTAGATTATTATAGAACAATAGAACACAGAACTAAATGTTAATTGTAAGTTTTTGTCATGTAACCTGTTGGTGTACCTAATAAATAAAATAAAATAAAAAAATAGATTCGAAGCAAATTATCTGTGATAGACAGACACAAAAGTGATCCTATAAGGGGCCGTTTTTCATTTTTGTACGGAACCCTAAAAAGTATACTCAATTAATTTTATCGATCTGCTTGAATTTGCAAATGAGGAAAAGGGGCGATTTCATCACAAAGTTTGTAATATACATTTTTTTTGACCCAATAATAATGAAACGGAAAATAAACTAAACGTTAAATTGTCGATGATTTAGATTTTTTGATATCAGTTTCTTATGAATGATATAATGATCTGAAAGAAAAAATCACACTTAAAATGTAAGCTTCTCTTAGTGCGCAGATCGTAAAGCCGATCGAGGGAATGGGCGGAAATATGAAACCTATTACTATTTTGATTTCTTTTTCCATCTCCTTGTCCGTGCTATTACGCTAAGGTGGACACTAAGGTCTGTCTGTGTAATAGAATCGCTAGACCCAAAATGCTCTGCCTACGATAGTAAATAATCGTAAAATATATGTTTTTTTTTTTGATAAAAAGAGCAGTTAAACCATAGCACTCATCTATTCCACTCTCACTCGATCACACTCTCTTGTCCTATCCCCAAAAAAACTAATTTGGGTAATTTCAATTACAATAACACCCGACCTCTTATCATAAACAGAGCACATGAAAACGAATAAAGCAACAAAAGTTTATGCTAACCGCAACCGTCATTCCAATTCGCGCAAAATGTTTCAGCGAAGTTTCCTGTTTTCAAGATTAAGTTTGTGGGCCTGCGCGGACCGGGACGGAACGCTCAGTCTAGTACGACGCTTGCATGAATCGGAACGTGCGAGCCGGTTCGGTGAAACTTTCGTGTTTGGTGTGCGGACTAGTGCGGACTAGTGCAGTGTGGTGATGTGTTTGTGTTGATTGAATTGTTGATTGAACATCAACAGTGATGACTCACCAATTTATCAGGTGAGTGATTTTTTATCTTTTTAGATATTTTTTGAGGATTAAAACTAAAACTTAATAAAATTACAAATTATGTAGTCCCACTAAAATATTACCCCTCGGCAGCATGGCCAAAAGGCCGGCAGCATTTCCACGTTGTATAGCAATGCTTTTTGAGCCAGGTAGTTACCGGCCCTTTTTTAGTTTTAGTTATTTTTTTTAATTAAGTAATTTTTTTGAGGATATCTATGGGAGTCTGGACAGCCTTTGCCCAACGATGGTACATCATGGGCTAACAAAAAATAATGATCGATTTTTAATTATTTTAGAAAAATTGTTGATTAAGTATCTACTGAAATAACTTAAAAATATATCAAATAAGTGTACTTTTACTTTTTTCAAATAGTTAATTGATTCTGGATCTTGCTTTCCGTGTCTTTGGGCAAGAAAAAGTCGGCAATCCTACCGCGAGATCCAAAGCAGCAAGTGATGATGATTCGTTTGAGTTTAATTTTTTTTTGCTGTTCATATAAATATTTAGGTACTAAATAAAAACTAGACCAAACTATACTAAATTGTAAATGTATTTGGCAAAACAATTAATAATTTCATTGAAAAAGCATCTTCTTCTACAATGATACCATTGCTATTCAATTCAAGTGTTTTTATTCCTATTTTTCTATCTAGAGTTATGGTACCCGGCTGTCAAAAATTAAATAAAAATAACGTTTGAAATAAATAATAAATCATATGAAATTCTTTCAATAAAATATACAATATAATACTCAAGCTCTAATAACGAATAAAAAAACCTGGACCTAGCTGGTATCATCGGATTTACAGATCGGCGGCAAACCAATACGTATGTGTAGCACCGTAAATTTAAGAGACCGAAGGTTTTTCAGTTTGTTGGTAAAGACAATGTTGTACAACTTGACGACCTCCGTGGCGTAATGGTCAATACGCTAGACCACCAATCTGAGGGTTCTGGGTTCGATCTCCAGCCAGGGCAAGTTGGAAAATGGCCTTTTTCAAATTGTCCTGGGTCTTAAGTGTTTACCAATATATGTATTTATCATAAAATAAAGTATCGTTGGGTTAGTATCTCATAACACAAGCTTAAGCTTACTTTGGGGCTAGTTCAATCTGTGTGATTTGTCCGTATATATTTATTTATATAACTATAAAGAGACGAATAGCCATTTTATCTAAGATTAGCCAAGTGAAAAAACAATAAACGTAAAGGTAAAAACGGTTTTTCGGCCAATCGTTCGTCGCCAAAGTATAATTTGTAGAACCGACTAATGGCAAACGGTTTTGTGTTAAACAGTTAATCGGACAGCGATAATTCGAATAAACGTGGTAACCTCCTTAAATATTTGAAATCATAATTAATGTAGCGCTAAAAAAATTAATTTTGCTGTGAAAAATCAGCCAAGAATTTTTCTCAAAGAAGTTTCTGTATTATAAGTAGCGGCGTCAAATTACTAGCAAGAATAAAATTTGTATTTATATCTACTAAACATTGTTTCTTCGAAAATATCCCAATTTTCCTAGAATCAAAAATAAACGGTAAACCCTAAATATAATATAAAACGTTTACATTCCGCAATGACGATGTATTTTTAACGAAAGCAAGGTATTTTCAGAGTACTTAGCAAATGTCTTCACCGTTTGTAGTCCATTAGGATGTTGGCTGAAATAAAGCGGCTCAATTTATAAAATTCTACGTGATTTATCTTGTGTCCATTGGGAGCTATTATAACGTGAATAAACATGGGTAAAATAAAAGAGGACATAAGTGGAAAGAGGCTATAAATGCACCACTTAATACACTTGTGAAATATTTGAGGTTTTGCCTGGTCATCCATCAGTGATGAAATTAATGGGAATAATTTGCTACCATTTATATAACTATTTTTCTTAATATATGGTAGGAATATGATATATGCTGTCACGTTTGTATCTCTAATGGGGTAGATAGAGTCGCAATGCCCAAAAGCCACGTTTGGAGAAATGGTGGGCGTAAAAATGGAATTAAATAACTGCCCAAGTGCGAGTCGGACTCGCGGGCGAAGGGTTCCGTACCGTTATCTATACTTGGACTTGGATTCTTGCTCATGGGCTCTCCTTCGATCGGCCTTTACGATCTACGCGGAAGTAAAATCAGCTGGTTACTCATTCATTTTTTTTTTCTCTCTTAGACAACCATGGATAAAAAAAAAGGAAATTAATGAAAAGAAATTAACCAAAACTATTAGGCAAATGTGTGTCCTATTCTGCCGAACGTTCTCCGACCATATAAAATTATTTCCTAAAAACGTTTCGAAAAAATATTATGAGAAACAAATAGAACCAATTTTACATCTGAAGAGCACGCAATTCGCAAACGGGGTCAAGCATTTGCAAATGTCTGCCCGACTCCAGTCCAAATAAGAAAGTAAACGTAACATAAAAACATCATTCATATAATTATTCTACATGGACAATCTTACAAGAGCGGAAAATTGGTGTAAAAGATCAAATGTTTGCAGAATTATGAATATTTGCATTGAATAATTATTTTATTTGCATTTCAATAAATTCGTCTTTTCTTTTCCCATTATCTGAGGCAGTTTGCCTTGTCTCTTTATGTCCCTCTATCGCACATCATCCATTCACATTCTTCCTATTTATAATAGGGGTGATGAGAGGGTTAGGAAATTATAATTATTAGTCCGTCTTTTAGATTAACCAAAAAGAATGGACACATATTTTTCAGTTTGCCAAAAAAGTAAAAATTCACAAAGACACGAAGCATCAAAAATCCGGAGTGGGGGCTTGCGACGTCACCTCTATGTAAAAATCGTACGTAGCCGTGATGTCATGCGAAATTACAATGCGCTGTATCTCTGTCATTTTTCTTTTCTCAAATAAAAGAAAAAATACGTGTCTAATATTTTTTATAATCTTACCGATGGGCTAAAAATATTTTCCCATTCGTTATTCCTATTGTAAGAAGGCATTTTTGGAGAAAATGCTGCAGTGCAGTTTGTTACCGCTTCTTTTGTACATGCGCTTAGGAAGCGGCAGTAAACTTAGCTGTAAGTAAATGATCTGACGTCAACAACTACCTATTATGAAATCAAAAGCTAAATTTCCTGTGTCAAAAACATATTTGGTGCTGTTAAATAAATAAATAAATATATTAAATAAATAAATAAATATATATATACAAATAAAACTGATTGAGCTAGCCCCAAAGTAAGTTCGAGACTTGTGTTATGGGATACTAACTCAATGATACTATATTTTATAACAAATACGTATATATATAAACATCCAAGACCCATGACAATTTGAAAAAGGCCATTTTCCAACTTGCCATGACCGGGGATCGAACCCGGGACCTCTGGGTGTCGGACTAGCATGATGACCACTACGCCACGGAAGTCGCCGATTTAAGGAAAAAAAGTCATAAAATAATGTCACTTGTCATGACTTGTTTGATTTTAGATTTATTATTGCAGAATAACTGTTATTAGGAGCGCTATTTGACTTTAACCCGTCAGCTTCCAGACGGTCGGATCCGACCGAGAGAACAATAGATAACAATGGGTTTGCAAAATCGCGGTTGTTAACGGGTTAAGAAACAATGACGTCATTAGTCTATATTATATACAAATCCCATACAAAATGCTTGTTTTGAGGTTTAGAAAAAAAATTATCTGCTTTGAGTTGTTGTAAAATATCAATTATCAAGTGATACAAATATCCAAACATAAATAAATGGTTTTTGACTTTGATTTAGATACAACAACATACTTACGACCTTCGTGGCATATTGTTAACACATTCTGGGTTCGATTCCCAGTTAGGGCAAGTTGGAAAAAGCCTTTTACAAATTGTCCTTAGTTTGTGTGAACTTACATGTTAATTTTTTTTTAAAAAATCGTCATTCCCCTACAAACTGCCGGAGCGGCTACACACTTTTGTATGAAAATGGATTTTTTTTGCCTTTTGACTGTTATTTTAATTTCATTACACTATAGTGAGAGTGTAGTATAGCCCGTAGTTTGATTCATTACGGGTATGACATTGCTTGACGACATTTTAATAGTTACTAAAATCTCGAAATATATTTGTTCGATTCAAATCAAAGTTGTGTGGTTTTCGATCTAGAATAAAATCACTTCATTTCTTACTGTGGCAGTGTATCATAGTGTTGAGGTGAAAAAAAATCTAAATATAAATTAAACTCGTCCTTTCGTCCCAAGAAAGGTTGACAATTGATCGGAGCCGATACAAAATCTTCAACCAAATCATATTTTTTACTTCTAGAAGACCTTTTTACCCGCCAAAAGGAGGGTTATGTTTTTCGAGAGTAGGTATGTATGTAGAATTGTTAGGTACGCTCTGCGGCCTGAACTTTCATTAGATTTGTGTTAATTCTGAGAGTGACACTGGGTATATAAAAAGGCAGTCGGCTTTTTTGTTCTTTTTTTTTTAATAATGACTTGTATAATGACAGTTATTATTCTAAGTAGATATCAACTCCGTATATCTTTTGATTCTATCAAAGAATTATCAATTCAGATTAAAAAAAAAAAACAAAACAATCTCCCTGAGCTATCATCGATGGCTTAAAAAAATATAGAAGATAAGTCCATTGTGTACTGTATAAACGAGAAAAGCAAATCCTTCCTTTTGTAGCGGGATAAGCCTCTAAGAATGAATTCTTATTTCAGCCCTCTGAAAAGAGGTTCTAGGTTTAATCAATAGCCGCCGGAGACCAAATTATTTATATACAGGCACAGAATTGATACAAGATAGCGGTTTACCCGACCGCGCCGGAAGGTTAGTTATGTTTTTTTATTTATTACAACTTTATTGCTTCTTTATTGCTTTACAATAAAATTGGCTACAGGCAGGCTTTACGCTCGAAGCGTTATTTCTCAGTCAACTATTAGGGATAAACAGATAATTTGTTGCGGCGCAAAATAATTTAAATCAAAACACACCAATTAATATACATAAAAATTAATATAATTATAAGTATTTGTAATAAATACATAGGTACTCAATAAATACACATACACACCTACAGTAAATAAATAAATAAATAAAAACTTACTTAATTTTACTTCTTTGTTACGCATCAATATCGCCCTTCATCTAGCTGATTATATATATATTAATATATGAAGGGCGATATTGATGCGTAACAAAGAAGTAAAATTAAGACTAAGTAAGTTTTTCTTATATATATTTATGTAAATTTGCTTGATAGGTCTTAGCTTGAGAGGTGTCGTTAGATTCGTCTCAGTGGTTCGAGTAAATTGGGTATATGAAAAATTGGGGGTTTTCGTTAATCATTTCATGACAATGCGCCAAGAAATAAAGTTCAAAATAGGTATCGTTTTAAAAAGTTTGCTATTCGCCGTACATTTGGCAATTTTTAATTAACCTACTTTATTTATGAAGATAATTTTGTTTTTTTTTTGTTTGAACCTGGTCCAAACATTTCGATAATCCTGCTGCTGGCATGGTGTCTAAAAGAAAATCGAAAAAACATATACCCAGACAGTCTCATAACATAAGTAATTATAATTTAAATTGAAATATTAGGGCTACTATATAATTTATCAGAATGTGCGAGCAGAAGCTTTGGTACTAACAAAATATGATTTGATTCCAACTACGAGTAAGAAGCTGCATAATCAACTACGTTTGAACATATTACTAATGTTGAATAATCTCTCGGGTTTGTATTCTCGCTATGATATAAATAAATCTTCTCCTATGCACTGGAACAAAATGTATCCTAAATAAATAAAGAAATATAAATATATAAGGACAAATAACACTGATTGAGCTAGCCCCAAAGTAAGTTCGAGACATGTGTTATAGGCAAAGATCAGAATCACGGGTGCTATTGTTATCAAAAGTATGGATATGACTAAAATTTCCGGGATTTCTCGAGAATCTAATTGGTTACTAAGTAAATAAAACAATCATAATTATGTGATTTCGGGGTAAGTAAATTATTTTCGATTAAAATATATCCTGTAGTCACATAATTATGATTGTTTAATTTATAGATTATATAGTCATATCCATACTTTTGATAGCAATAGCACCTGTGATTCCGATCTCTGGTTAAGGGATACTAATTCAATGATACTATACTTATAATAAATACATATATAGATAAACATCCAAGACCCAGGACAATTTGAAAAAGGCCATTTTCCAACTTGCCCTGGCTGGAGATCGAACCCAGAACCCGCAGATTGGTGGTCTAGCGTGTTGACCATTACGTCACGGAGGTCGTCAAGTTGTACAACATTGCCTTTACCAACAAACTGAAAAACCCTCGGTCTCTTAAATTTACGGTGCTACACATACGTATTGGTTTGCCGCCGATCTGTAATCCGATGATACCAGCTAGGTCCAGGTTTTTTATTCGTTATTAGAGCTTCAGTATAATATTGTATATTCTATTGAAAGAATTTCATATGATTTATTATTTATTTTAAACGTTATTTTTATTTAATTTTTGACAGCCGGGTACCATAACTCTAGATAGAAAAATAGGAATAAAAACACTTGAATTGATTAGCAATGGTATCATTGTAGAAGAAAATGCTTTTTTAATGAAATTATTAATTGTTTTGCCAAATACATTTATAATACATTTCTAACTTGTCCTGACCAAGGATCGAACCCGGGAACTTTTGGTGGCGGACTAGTATGGTGACCACTACGCCACGGAGGTCGTCGAAAGTAGTAGATTCTCCATTAGGTTTGTCAGATATATCCGATCCGATGTTGTTGTTTTAGTGTGTGTAAGAGGCCAACACTGGTGTCAGATTTTATCAGTCTGCCTAAAGGCATCTGACGACAGCCATAAAATGATGACAGCCGGAATCAACAGTTTATACGTGCCTTCCAAAACATGGAGGAGCTCATGAAATTTTTACTTCACTTGTGGTCACCCATCCAAATGCGGACCACGCCCGGTGTCGCTTAACTTGCGAAAGCGCTAGTAATGCACATTCCCGCCAGACCACCGAGCTCTTCAATCCGATCCGGAAGCGTTTATGGAGCGGCAATAAACTAAGCTGTAATTAAATGATCTGACGTCAACAACTATTATGAAATCGAAGGAAAAATTGACAATTATCAAGTAATCCAAATATCCAAAAGTAAAATACATGATTTTAGACTTGACTTTTTTTCTCCCGTAATATTCGCAGTGATGAATTTCGAACTAGGGATTCATAACTGTGTATATAGCAGCATTATTATTGGACATACCAACCCCAGTGTGTTTCAAAACAAGCCATTTCTACTTTTAAAAATACGCTCAGTGTCATAAGAAAAAAGTACTCCAATTATACAATAATGAATACCTAAAAATACAATATAGAAACTATAAACAAAACCTCAAGTCAACTCTCAATTATTCTTAATTTCTATCTATCTATAATTTCAAATATGTGATTCTGTAGCAGACTCTGAACTCATTTAATCTTGCAAAATAAAAATAATAATTTGCCCAAAAAGCATCCATATCAAATAACCCAAAAGAGAATAATAATCTGTATTCAAGAAAGTATTATTCAAAAATGTTAATAAATTTCTGTAAATTTAAATAAAATGAACGCAAAATCAACAGAAAAGTTGATATTAAAAATCATTCAATCACACGCTCGAGTGCTTTGCATTAAATCGAACGTTTGCTATCTCTTTTATGTGCGGTTACCTTATCTTTGCTTACCGATAACGTTTCGAGTAACGTATTGAAAAACGTTTAAGAGCGTTATTTTTTTTTTTAATTACTTTTGATTTTCTATTTAGTGGCTTAATTAGGGTTTTGTACCTAAAGGGTAAGAATGGGACCCTATTACTAAGACTCCGCTGTCCATCCGTCTCAAAGATTTAAAGATTCAAATTTTTATTCAGTAATTAGACCTTTACAGGCACTTTTACACGTCAATAAGTATAATTTATGTTACGCGTAAAGTATATTAAAATTTTAATTTATTTTTAAAGAAAAGCTACCGATACCAGCGCTTCGTAACGACCACTGCTAAGAAACGCCGAAAGAAACTCATTTTCACAGTATTAGTCGCCTACTCCCCAGAAAGGCTTTGTCATATTATTATTATTGTCTTTTAATTAATAAGTACCTATAATATAATACAATGTTGACACATTATAACATGTTATGCTTGCGAACATACAAACAAACATAAATTGCGTAATAAAAAATAAAAAATATTAAGTAGTCAAAAAAGCGAAGCCGAGCTGACCAGTCCCTCTCGGCAGCACCCGTTCACGAGTTGACGCACGGATCAGCCATCGTTAAACTCAACCATATTAGAGGGAATCCAACGACCCGACCAACGACGACACCACCGGTTTGGATATTTTAGTGAGCAGTCTCTTCGTCACCAGGCTGTATCTCATGAACCATGATAACTAGACAGTTAAAATTTTCACAGATGATGTATTATTTCTGTTGCTGCAATAAAAACAAATACTAAAAACAGAATAACATAAATATTTAAGCGGGGCTCCCATATAACAAACGTGATTTTTTTATAGATAATGGTACGGAACCCTTCGTGCGCGAATCCAACTCGTACTTGTCAGGTTATTTTTATACGGATGCTACATAAAAAGGAGTGCAATGGTTTAGGTTTATGTATGTGTACTTTTATTAATCGCACAAGTGATCTGGTGACCACCAGTTTGTCGAAACTACGATATTTCGAACCAAGATTCTTCGCACGTTTGTAATTCGAAGTTCAGATACGCACTCTGTATGTTCATTATTGTTCATAATAAATTTAGTAGCGAATGACGCCCACACAATGACCAAATAATAATTGGCCAAGTGCGTGTCGGGCCACGCGCAGTGTAGGGTTCCGTAGTTACGAATGCCCACTTTGAGTTCATGCCACTAAAAATGTCTAAAAACTAATCATCTATTGAATTTGTGTAAAATTTTCATTTTGCGAGTACATTTTATAAGTTAATTAACTATAACTTTTTTATTTGTAAACCCCTCTTAGCTCTGATAGTTTTTCTTTAAATTTCGTTATATATAATAATTATACATATCCAAGCCTAATCACAGCTTTCTAGTACTAATAGTCGCTGAGTAAAACTGCGGACGGATAGACAGACAGACATGGCGAAACTATAAGGGTTCCTCGTGGAACCCTAAAAACCGCTCTACAACCTCAATATGTCTGTCCAATTTTGAAGCTGAAAGGTTTTATTTATAACAAAAATAAAAAGAAAATACAATACATCAATCACTCGAGTGCTTACATTTAATCGACCCTTTGCCATCTCTTTTACGTGCGGTTACGTTATCTTTGCTTGCCGATAACATTTTGAGTAAAATATTGGAAACGGTCGAAACGTTATCGACGATTTCTAAGGGCTGACAGAGTGCGTGGCAAACGTCATCGTTATCAAGATGAAATCAGTATTCTTGCGTTGTTGATAAATAATATTAAAAATGTAGTAAGTATGTGTTTTTTAACAGACTTGTAGTCTTTTTTTATGTCGATTTTTTATGAGACCAAACAAAGGATTAAATTCTCAAGAAGGGGATGGAATGAAATAGACAATGAAACAATAGAGGTAATTTCAAAAGTGCAGGAAATCACCGTGGAAAAGACTTGCGTACTATTTTTTATGTCATTTTTTAACATTTTTTGAAAATTAAAAAAAAAACTGATCTTACAAAATTTTATCCAATAACGTTGTGTTTTGTTGGAGTATGAAATACCGCAAATGTATGAAATATTCAAGCTAGTTACAGTCGACACTCATTATTCGCGGAGTTCATCTCACGTTATGAAAGTTGTGTAATGAGTGTTACCTACATTAAAAATGATAAACTAATTCAGTTTTTCATGGTTGTAAATAATACAATATGAACCTTCCTATTCAATTTTTCTATCTATTGATAAAAACCCATTGAAATCTCTTGCTTAATTTAAATGATAATAAATAATAATAAATTTTTATTCAATTTCTCAAAAATGATAATATAAACATTATAATCACACATTATATAAAGAATTACAAAAATAAATGGTACCTGAACTACGATGAAAAACACCCTGTGTTTCAAGCGCTTAGAAGCTACACTAAACATAGACGATAAACAATTAAAAAATAAAACAATGGTTTAAAAAATGGAAAAATGTAAAATGAGATAATGATACTTACAGAAAGCTACTTTTTTTGTAACGTACTAATACTAATAATACATAAAATAAATATATACGAAGAAATCACACATATTGAGCTAGCCCCGCTGTAATTTTGAGACTTGTGTTATGGGATACAAACTTAACGATACATAACAAATACATATAGAGATACACAACCTATTGATATTCATTTGCTGAAATGAAAAGAATGAAGTGCATTAGATATCAGCATCGATGGGCGTAGCCAAAAATATGTTTCAAGGGGGGGGGGGGGTTCGAGCCAGCGCCACCTACACGCCCACGAGAGATCTTTCAAATTTTAATTTTGAGTTTTAATGTGTTAGATTCATTTATGAATGCATCATTTTATTATTTTTATTACAGCAGTAAAAAATAGTATTTGAAATTATTTAGATCATGATCTAAAATCAGTGATCAAATTTAGCAAAAAACACTTAAGTAAGAACTAACTACAAATATTTATGGAGAATATTTATTCTAATTCAGTCCATGAAGACTCATATACGGTTTCAAGAGTGATTATAATTGATACTAACATTTTCAATTGATTCTCAGTAAAATCATCTGCTTCTTCAACTTCTCTTTGATTAAGCCACTCTAAAGTCTAAACTGTTGTCACTTGCGCATCGAATTTTAATATTTAAAAAGAATATGTGAGATTTCGCCATATTCTAACGTAGAAACATGTTTCACATTAATTTGATTTAATTTTCTCACATTTTAATATGATAACGTGATATTTTTCGAGTTCCCCTCTCTTTCCCAGGTGAGACTGATTGACTTCCTCCCCTCACTGATCACCTCACGTAATTAATGGACGCCCCTTTTGGTTGGCTAGGTTTTGGGGGAGGGAGGAGTTAGAACCCCCAAATATAAACTTAAAATAATAACATATACAACAACATTTGAATTGATAACCTCTCTTCTTCTTTTTTGAGGTTGGTTCGAAATTGTTCCCTCAAATGAAATTGGCAAAACGGGACAAATGTTCCAAAAAGACGAAACTATTTCCATACCGAGCATTTCTCGTACGACATCAGAGTACAAATAATGCGTTTATATCAAAATTGTTGTATTAGGACTCGGCGCCCTTGACGGCTCAGAATACTAATATAGACGCGTCGGTCGTGGGAAGATATATAGAGGTAATAGAAGGGTACCTTATTTATTACATGGAATTATAATACAAAAAATATATAGGGATAAATCACACAGATTGAGCTAGCCCCAAAGTACGAGTAAGCTTAAGCTTGTGTTATAGGATACTAACCAAACAATACTTGGTATATTTTATAATAAATACATATATAGATAAACACCCAAGACTCAGGAAAATTTGAAAAAAGCCATTTTCCAACTTGCTCTGCCTAAGAATCGAACCCAAAACCTCCGGATTGGTGGACTAGCGTGTTGATCTAGCACTATTAGCTGATGGCCGCGCGGTCGAATTTTTGACAATCCCACGGAAACCTCCCTTCCCGAGATTAAAGTATTTTATTTGTCAAATCCTTAATCCAGATAAGAAGGTAAGTACATGGCAAGTTTTATTCCAATCTGTTCAGCAGTTTTAGTATGAAATTTGAACAAACATCCATACATTTCCATACAAACTTTTGATTGGCCCGGTAAGAAAACGCAAATTGAGCTTACTGAAATGCTACTGGTAATAAGAAAGAAAATTTATTTAAAGATAATAATTTCTATTATATAAATCCGTGATTTTCTTATTGTCAACGGTAATCATGTCAATATTTTTTCTTATTTACTCACCTTTTAAAGGAAATATACCTACTTAAATTATTTAAAGAAAAAAACAGTCCGTGATAAGACTTAAGACTGACAAAGTTTTGCGCTCTGAAAAATATAATAAACAACAAAGCTAACCACATTTTTATCTAATAGTATTTGAATTCTCTTTGCCAATCTATATCAGGTTAAGAGCTTTTGATTAAGCACATAATACGGTGATTATCCTTAGCCCACGGATCATAATTAGCTTCTAATTTTCAATTTCTGTTGATTTATTTATTGCATTTAATGTACATCAGTTTTAACTACTAAAAGTCACTTTCTTCTATTATAATAGATACACTATGAACCCTGTCGGGTATCGCAAAACAAAAATGGAACGGCAAGCGGTTTTTATGTTATACAGAGGATAATTCATAAATATAAACGTAGTATACCTAGAATAAATGTACTTAAATATACCTGGTAGGTATTTGAAATATTATGGTAAGTAGTATTATTTTTTGTGAATGATTGTCATTGTAAGATGTCAGTTTTTTATTCAGAATGTGAATTTCAAGGGGCCACATTATAATAGAGTGACATATCCGTACACTTTTTATTGCGTTCTGTAGTTATTTGTCGTTTCTAGACCTTTCTGTCTACAGTCGAGTGAGACGTGTATGTGGGTATGACCCGCTGGAGCGAATAATATTTTACGTATTGTAAGTTTTAATTGATTTTATTGTTGACTGTTTATAAAACAGTACACAAGTTTTAGATAAAATACTTTAACTAATTTTATATAGCAATGAATTGCCTGCAACAGTTTGAAATTAAATTGTTGGACACATACGCCATCTATGTGGCTTGCATTGCATTATGTTACTTGATGCTATAAGCAACCCTTTCAATAAGTGATTCGATTAGCCGCCACTAGATGACATTATTATTGTAAGCACTTTATTTAAACATTTTTTTGGAATTTTCGTCCTCTTTTTCGAAGCGCTTTAGCAGTCACCTCGGAATAAATCGATAAGATATCAATTTCCCTCGTTTCCTCGGGTACCTATTTTACAATTACATTAGATTATTATTAAGTGGTTTTAAAAGCTATCCAACATCTGAATCAATTGGTACCAAATATGCTGCAGCTGCAAATGAAAATAAATATTACATTTAAATAGAACAAAGTCATAATAAATTTTGCCTTTGAAGCGGAGGTGGGCGGAGGTAGTCAAGCGGTTTATATTAGGCACTGGCTGTGCGTGTGTGAGGCACGACTTCGATCCTCAAGGGTCAACTACCTCTGAGCGCTACCAACCACCACTTGCTTCCGGTGAAGGAAAACATGGTAATAAAACCTGTACACTAATGGTTAATAAGTTTATTAAGAGAAAGAAAGACAGAAAATTTTTATTTGGCAAACAAATTCTTATGTATTAGACTTATATCTATTAATTGTTGAATCAAGGCCGGCAACGCTTCTGTTACACTCCTGGTTTTGCAGTAGTCCATGGGCAGCGGTGATCATTTACCATCAGGTGACCCGCTTGTTCGTTTGCCGCCCTATAACATAAGGAAAAACTTACTTGTCAGCAAAGAGCAGCACTTTTCTCTATATAGCATAAAGAAAAGTGCTTCTCTGTCGCTCAAAACCGTCATTTGCCAGAGCGAGAGAGAGCGACAGTTGCTGCTCCGTGCTGATACTGCTGATAAGTGATATCCAACCACAAGTGTGCCGAAAAGGCAGTTAGCTCAGCTTTGTGCTGCGATGTGAATTTATCAGCTGGTACCAAGTGATTCAGAGGTTGGATAGCTTTTAAAACAACTTAATATAGTCTAATTAACATAAAAATCGACGATACGATACTACAAGTGTGTGAAAATGGAGAAGGTAATGGAAAACAACTTTATTATGTCTGCCAAATTTGTCATTATGTGCGTCTATTTCCTTACGTTTATAGAGCCTAGTCAAAGACGAAAATAGACAATCAGGGGAAATAACTCGTGTGGTATTAAGCAGAAAATAGGCAATTAGGCGTAATAATTAGTTTAGTTTTGGAAATTGGCACAGTCATACCTTGTAGTGTCCAGATATGACGACATCCGTGGTGTAATGGTCAACACGCTAGTCCGCCAATCCGGAGGTTCTGGGTTCGATCCCCAGCCAGGGCAAGCTGGAAAATGGCCTTTTTCAATTTGTCCTAAGACTTGGGTGTTTATTTATATACTAGCTGATGCCCGCGACTTCGTTCGCGTGGACTTTATGACTCCGGCGTATTAATATAAATAAAAACTAATGAGAGAGAGAGAGAGAGAGAAAGAAAGAGAGAGATAAGAAAGTACTTGTTACAGTGTTAGGAGTTAAAAGTCAATATTATTTTAATTCTTTCCTTCGGGAGCCAATATGAAAAGAGCTGAAGTATTACTAACCCTGGAGAAAGCCACATTAAGTTGGCCATGCGAAAAACCAGTCCTTAGATCGACATCAGCAGCTTCAAGCCTCTAAAACTGTGACTTATTTTCATAGCAAAGCAAGTAAACACATGGAACTGTGTATTTTCAAAAGGAAAATTGTTAGGGATGAGTGGCATACGCGGAATAAATACAGTTTCACTGGCACCACTCACAGTAAACTTTAAGTGTCTCAGCAGACTATGCCGAAGTTTAGCGGCTAAAGTTCAGTGTTTAAAGTTCGGTAGGGATGACACACTAAATAAGCTGAAGTTCAGCTGCTGAAGTTCGGTGGAAACGCCGGACAGTAGTGATGTGCCGATATGAGAATTTAATCTTCCGTCTTTGGCGCGTCTGCGGCGAACGGAAACGGGAGCGGAAGAGGGAATGGAAGTGGAAGAGGGAACGGGAGCGAAAGCGGAAACGGGAGCGTAAGCGCGAGCGGGAGCGGAAGCGGCAGCGGGAGTGGCAGCGGCGGCGGAGGCGTCGGCAGTGGCTGCGGCGGCAAAGGCTTCGGCGGCGGTGGCAGCGGTGGCGGCGGCGGCGGCGGAAGCGGCGGCGGCGGTGTCGGCGGAAGCGGCGGCGGCAGTGGCAGCGGCGGTGGCGGCGTCGGCGGTAGCAGCGGCGGCAGTGGTGGCGGCGGCGGCAGCGGCGGCGGCGGCGGCAGCGGCGGCTGCGACGGCGGCGGGAGCGATGGCGGTAGTGGCGGCAGGAGCGGGAGCGGGAGCGGGAGCAGGAGTGGGAGCGGCAGCGGCGGCGGCGGCGGCGGCGGCGGCGGCGGCGGTGGCGGAGGCGGAGGCGGAGGCGGCGGCGGGAGCGGTGGCGGGAGCGGTATAGGGAGCAGGAGCGGGAGCGGAAGCGAAAGCGGAAGCGGAAGCGGGAGCGGGAGCGGGAGCGGGAGCGGGAGCGGGAGCGGGAGCGGGAGCGGGAGCGGAAGCGGCGGCGGCAGCGGCGGGTGAGGCGTCGGCGGGTACGGGTCCGATTCAGGCAAAAGCATCGGAAGTTCGGCATTATGTGTTGCTAGTAATGCAAATAACATTGCAGGCATGCATTGGCTGAAATTCAGCCGCTGAACTTCGGCATACAGTGCTGAGACACTAAGTTGGGTTCCGTTACACAGTTTCGGCGGAGTCAAATTTTGCATCAGCATTATTGGCCCTTTGACATTAAGACTTATTTTGTGAGCCGAGAGTCCATTTGCTGCAAGTGAATTACGAAACTCAACTGGATAATTGGTGGCGTCGTCAACAAAACTATCCAAGAAATCAACAATAATTTGCGTCATAAGTTCTTTATTAATTGATTTTTAATTTTTTGTTGTTAATATGGAGCGTTCACGTAACCAAGAATTTTTCTGGTGTGTTTTGCTCTGAAGGTCCGCAAATACTGAACTTATAAGTTTTTCTTCGGACGAAACAACTTTTTTTTGGAAAAATTTTCAACGTACAGACACATTTTTTTTACTCTTTTATTATAGTATAGATAGATAGATTTAGTACGTTTTTGTTCAGCGGCAACAAAAAAACATCATCTATAAAAATTTCAACTGTCTAGCTATAATGGTTCATGAGATACAGCCTGGTGACAAACAGACAGACAAACAGTCGGAAGGTCTAAGTAATAGGGTCCCGTTTCTACCCTACCCTATGGAACCCTAAAAATCGAATAAAATAAGTATTTATGGGGCGCTCCCATACTACAAACGTAATTTTTCATAGATTATGGTACGGAACCCTTCGCGCGCGTCCGACTCGCGCTTGGCCAGTTGTATTATAACTCAACAAAAAGTTCTCATCAGACTTAACAACTTTTGCTAAGGCGGCATTTTAATATTTCTTATAGTTTAGCTGGACCATTATAGTTCTGCATCATGTGTTCCATTTTCCAAAATCAATTATAGCCTATATGTTGCCCAGGCTTCACAGCTATATAACAAAAAAAGTTTCATTCGAATCCGTCCAGTATTTCCGGAGATTAGTGTATACAAACAGACAAACAGACAAACAGACAGACATTTTTTTTATTTTCTTACTCTATTACTATATCTCCATCGCCCCAAATATTTTTTTTTGAAAAATTTTCAATGTACAGACACATTTTTTTTACTCTTTTATAGATATTTTTATCATAGATTGTATAGATGTATTTATCATAAAATATATTATCGTTGGGTTAGTATCCCATAACACAAGCTTAAGCTTACTTTGGGGCTAGCTGTCTAATTTGTCCGTATATATATATAAAAAAAGATTATATTAAAAGTCCTCAAGGGTGGGTTGAAGATTTTAGTATGATCTATATATTCTTAAGTATAAAAACAAAAATCTGAAAAGAGGTACCTTCAACCCCCCAACACTCTCGGCCCATTCTTTCCTTGAGGACTTTAGTATAATTATCTGGACATCATAAGGTATAACTGAGCCAATTTTCAAAACTACACGAATTATTTCCCCTGATTGCATTAATTTTCCTGGACTAATGTATACCCTGTTAATACATTGCTGACGTGCGTCATTGCTCTGGGGAAATCTCCATCTGGCTTTGAATCACAATGATTTTGTCTGAGAGTACATCTCTGGTATATTATCATTATATGTTCTCTCTCATCCATTTAATCCATCCAACTTCCAACTATTATAAATGCGAAAATGAGTTTGTATAATTGTTTGTTTGTTTGTAACATCTTCACGCTTGAACCACTTAACCTATTTGGATGAAATTTAGTATAAATATAGTTTGTGACCCAGGAAAGGACATAGAATAGTTTTTATCCAGAAATTCTTACGGAAAGCGGAGCCCGGGGCACAGCTAGTATCTTATAAAGTATCTAGCTGTAGGCCCTGGAGACTTATTTGTGTCCCTATTTCTGCGTAAAGCCGTACAACCGGTTGCCACGCGACGTTAATTCTTTTTAACCTACTTCAAAAAAGAAAGTCTTTTTATGTACGCCCCGATTACTCGAGGAAGCCTGGACTACTGGACTAATTTGAAAAATTCTATAAAAGGCATACTTGTCAGGTGGTACCAAAATTTTGGTAGTTCCATAAATTTTATAAAAATCGGTTGTGTAGTTTGATGTTACAATCAGTTTTTAGTTTTGAAAAATTATCAGAAATATAGTAGTTACACAAGTTGTTGTGTTTAGTCATTTAGTCGCCTCTTATAACATCCAAGCGAAGAGATAACTAAAGTCTAGGACAGAAATTACACGACACAAAGACCTCTAGACCTCCTACGATGAAAATAGACCATCGTTTCTCTAAACCAGAATATGCTTTGCGTGAAATTGTGAGAGCGTTGTCAACACTGCGCGCCGTATGATGTTAATGCATTTCTGACGAGCGGAAATATTGCATGTTGCTTAGAAATATACACAGAATAGGGGACAACAGGATGGACACGTTACTCGTATTCTTAAAATCTTCATCATAATTTTATATATCAGCACAGGAAGTCCACTGCTGGACATAGGCCTCCCCCAAGGATTTTCAAAATGACCGATCTAGACCGGCCTGTATCCAGCGCTTTCCAGCGACCTTAGTCAGGTCGTCAGACCACCTTGTGGGTCTTAAAATCATACAGTTGTCTTAAGAATATTTTAACGCATAAAATTATTCACGAACAAAGTTTGTGTGTATCGCAAAGTAGCTACTAACTAACTTAATGGATTCTCATAGCAACTTTTGCGCATTAACATTTGACAGCCACAAACATTCGACGAAGTTTAGAACTTGTAACTTTGAAATATCAACGTTTTATGCCATTATTGAGGCTGGAATATAAGTTTTAAGAGCGATCCGAGTATTTTCACAATTTTTTGTATTTGAATTGTAATGAACGAAAAGTGTAGACATTGCGATCTTGCTGGGCATAAAATAAGGTCCATTTTTTTTTCTCAATTGTTTATTTAGTAACATCTGTCCCGTTGTCTGTAATCAAATTTTGCAAGTTAAATTTGACCTACTTCCCGGTTTTTGATTGAGCTTTTACAGAGAAATTTTACACACATACGTATATCACGTGACAATGCAATATTATAATGACATGGAGCTGATCTGATGATGGTTCTCGAGCTTTGTTTACCTAAGAGTGGCATTTCGCTTTAAGTAAAAATTTAGGGAATTCTTAGCGAAATTTACATTCACAGAATATCCGTATTCTTGATACCTTGCGTTTCAATCTGCCGTCAACCCTCGTTTATGTCCGTGATGTCTCCAGGCGATAGTGCTCTCAAACGAACCAGTAATCGATTCTGAATGGTATTTGCTTACCAAATGTACTGAGACTCGAATCTGTTAACTTGTGTTTAATTACGCTTTACCTCATATATGATGTTTGAATGGGTATTGAGGGAAACGATCAAATTCACAAAAGATGAAAGTATATGTCGATGACCTCCGTGGCGTAGTGGTCACCATGTCCGCCACCCAGAGGTATCGGGTTCAATCCCCGGTCAGGGGAAGTTGGAAAATGGCCTTTTTCAAATTGTTCTGGATCTCGGATGTTTAACTATATATGTATTTGTTATAAAATATGGTATCGCTGAGTTAGTATCACATAACACGAGTCTCGAACTAACTTTTGGACTAGCTCAATCAGTGTTATTTGTCCCTGTATATATATTTATTTATATAATAAAATGTTCAGACATGACTCCTTCAAGCTGGTTTGGTAGAAAAGATACAACTTAGATTGTACCAGCTGCATCTCTTCTCGCGCAGATCGTAAAAGCCAATCGAGAGGATGGGCAATACCTTTTTGTAACAAAAAAAAAACCATTTTCTTTTCATCATACGTCACAAAATTAATAAGAGACAACTTGATACTATAAAGGGTTGCAAATAAAAAAGATCGAGATCTGTTCACAGAGAGAATCGGTTCACAATTGGCGAAGATATCGCGTAACATACATACAAAAAATAAAGGTAAAAAACATACGGGTCGAATTGATACTCCTTTTTTGAATCCGCTATTTTCCAACAACTCAAATCTGATACTTTTTTCTAAAAGTCATAACAAACATTTTCTTAGGGATTTGTATGAAACACAGGCAGATGACGTCATAGTTTCTTTAAGTCAAATAGCGCTCTTGTTATCAGTTTTTCTGCTATAATAAATCTCAAATCACGTTAAAAACGATATGTTTAATGACAAGTAACATTATTTTGCGACGTTTTGTTTTCTTAACAGTACAAAAAAAACGAGAATGTAAAATGCGAATGCTAATAGGCAATGCGGCTAACAACTCATTGCTATTTTGATTCTTATATTCATCATCATCATTATCATATTAGCCACAGAAAGTCCACTGCTGGACAAAGACCTTCGGAAGCGGCCTGCATCCAGCGCTTTCCTGCAACCTTGCTCGGGTCATTTGGCCATCTAGCAGGTGGGTGTCCTACGCTGCGCTTGCCACACGTGGCCGCCATTCGAAAACCTTTCTGCTATGGACCATCGGTTCTTCGCGCTATGTGTCCTGCCCACTGCCACTTCAATGAGGTAATCAGCTTGGCTATATCACTAACCTTCTTTTTCCTACGAATCTCTTCATCTCTTCATTCGATCGCGTGGAGAAACACCGAGCATAGTCCTCTCCATAGCCCGTTGAGCGACCTTGAGCCTTCTTATGAAACCCATAGTAAGAGACCACGTTTCAGAGCCATTAGTCATCACTGGTAACACAAATTGATTAAACACTTTCGTTTTGAGGCATTGCGGTATTTTAGACGATAAAACACTGCATAATTTCCCGCCTAGCCGAGTCGGATTCGTCAAAAGACCACTTCCTCGAAGCTGGAACTTCCTGCCTGGATTAATTGACACAGGTAGACATTGTGGTCTACAACTTCGAAGGTGGAGCTCCCAACAGAAACAGGTAAAAGCGTAACGTGCATATTTGACATGACCTTGGTCTTGTCAATATTCATTTTTAAGCCGACCTGTTCGGGGACTCGACTTAGGTCTTCAAGCATCGTATTTAAGTCCTCGGTCGATTCTGCCATGACAACGATATAGCCGGCAAATCGAAGATAAGTGATATAATCGCCATTAATGTTAATGCCTAGTCTTTCACATTCCAGGAGCTTGAAGGCATCTCCCAGAGTGTCAGTGAACAGTTTTGTAGATATGACATATCCTTGTCTCACGCCTGTATGGAATGGAATATCCTTCGTTTTATTTAATATTGTGCTCCTGTAGGTACTCGGATCGACATAGTGGTTTTGTTGTATAAGCACTTCAACACCTCGATTTACCGACAGTCAATACGGAACAGCTAGAGAGACAGAAGCACGGCCCATGTTTCGATCGACTCAAAGGCTTTTTCGTACTCCACGAACCCCAAGCACAGCGGCTGATTATACCCTCTCGTCTTCTCTATAACCTGCCGGAAATGGATGTGGTCCGTGGTAATGTAGCTTTTTCGGAATCCTGCTTGTTCGGAAAGTTGAAAGGCATCAAATCTGCTAGCGGTGTTATTCTTATATTATCATTTTTAAACAAAATCTTCTATAAAGATTTCATTCATATGTACATAACATTCATATGTACATACTATCACGTCTCTTTTCCTAATGAAGCAAACAGAGTAGCTTGGGTCTTGCGACTCTAAGCAGACAGAGCCCACAGGGGGCTGCAATACCCAAAGGCCACTTTTAGCGGGGTGTAGAAGGCGAAAGATAAAACTTTAAAAACGGTTAACTTTATAATTTGACCTTGTTAGTTCACTTCAAGCAGAAACCACGTAAACCATGGAACGTAAACCCAAGTTTTGAGGGAACTTCACAGAATTTAAATCAGTAGGGACTCAGCGAGGATTACTTCATAATAAAATTACCGCGCGTGACAAACTTCCCTGACGCCATTTAGCGATATCGATTTCTTCAGGCAGTATGTGATGTACAGTCAGCTATATTATATCATATTGTGATATACTTAAGAGTACCTTACAATTAAAGGACTTGTAAAATGTTAGTCTTAATGTAGCACTGAATGGAGTCCTCTAGAGAAAATTATTGTTTAAATATTCTTAGGTTCACTCAAATTATACTTTCAAACACTAAAAACTAACACTTCTTTTGGCGAAGAAGGGAAAGAAGGATCGATTTATTATTTTAACTCACGGAATGTCTGTGACTCAACGAACCCACTGAAGATTCAGCTTGACAGATAAGTGGAAACGGTCCTGTCAGGATTTTATAGAAATATATTCAAATTATCATAACATTTCAAATGCTTTTTTAACAGTCAAATTGTCTTTTTTCTCTTCAATGAACCATTTTACAATCTTATATTTAGTTTCACCTGTCCCGTTGTCTGTCGGTCTGTCTGTCTGTTTGTAATCAAATCTTGCAAGTTAAATTTGACCCACTTTCTGGTTTCAGATTGAGCTGAAAGCACGCATACGTAATAATATCACGCCTAGGCAGAGACCACCACTTGCTACGATTCTGACAAACCTCTTTCGCTTTATCTACACTCATCAATCTCTTCATACATGCCCTTCGGTTACGGGTACTTTTTACCTCTCTTTTTTTCAGAACGTCTGCAATCTGGTCGCAGAATGTTCGCCGCGGCCGACCCTTTCCTACTGTTCTTTCCACATTTGCCTTATAAATATTTTTTGTTAATCTGTTTCCATCCATCCTTTCTACATGCCCAAACCATCTTAACGTATATTGTGTGATATTTCAATATAATGATAACATGGAGCTGATCTGATGATCGAGCTTGAAAGTGGCCATAGGAACTCTGTAATGAAACAACGCAACCTCATCGAGTGTAGGCTCGTTTGATTCGTCTTGAGGAACAATATATACGTTTAAGGGGCTACATGAATTTTTAGGGGTCCAGTGCTGCCTCCATTTAAAAGAAAACAGAGATATCATTTAAATTTTGTCTTGATCTGACCCTAGATAACCGTTCAAACTATTTTATGAACTATTGTTTACAAATTAAAGTGAGAACATGAAGCTTTTCTACGCACAGTTGCGAAAAACGGCCACTTTTGGCGTATGTGCGTAGAAAAGCTTCACATTCTCACTTTAAACTGTATTCAGTAGTTCATAAAATAGTTTGAAGGGTTATCTAGGGTCTGATCAAGACAAAATTTTAAATGATGTCTTTGTTTTCTTTTAAATGGAGGCAGCACTGGACCCCTAAAAATTCATGTAGCCCCTTAAGTTCATTGTTTTAGAAAATAGCTTTTTTTAAATAAGTTAATAAAAACTTGTTTACCGAAAGTTTTGGCGTTTGGACTACGAATTTTTACTACAAAAGCCTGTGTGCTTCTTGGCCGAAATCAACAAGCTTATGGAATGTCGCAAGTGACATAAAGTCAGAAGGAATAAAAAACTATTAGTCAATACTACAGACTGCTATGGAGTCATTTTAATGTCTGATACTATACTTTTAATATTACAGCTCATACATGGGGCACAAGCTTCGAAATAATTACGAAATGCGTAGTTTACATGGAGTACGCAAACCAAAACTGCTCACGGAAATTTTGTAGATACACTTCTGTGTATCTACAAAATTTCCGTGAAAAAATCGCTTTAAATTATTAATTTCCATAACTTGTGCCGGTGGAGATGGCGTTTTAAATATTTTATCTTGTGAATATTTCAGCGGGGACCCGGTTGAGGTGCGGGAGGAGGTGTAGGAAATAGGAAGCGGTGTAGCTTTTTTAGACATTTTTAAATTGAGGAATTTGTTGAAAGGATTATTTATATATACTAGCTTTTGCCCGCGGCTTCGCTCGCGTAGGGGTGTAATTTATCAAAATCCTTTCTTAGGGGATGCCTACGTTATAGTAGCTTTATGCATGCAAAGTCTCAGCCCGATCGGTTTAAAATTGACAAACTTTCATACAAACTTTCATCTCCTATTTTATCCCCTTGGGGGTAGAATTGATCAAAATCCTTTCTTAGCGGATGCCAACGTCATAACATCTACCTGCATGCCAAATTTCAGCTCGATCCGTCCAGTGGTTTGGGCTGTGCGTTGATAGATCACTATGTCAGTCAGTCAGTCACCTTTGAGTTATATATATTTAGAAGAAGAAGATAGAAGATATATCCAAAAAAAATCGACATTTTCATACAAAAGGGTTCGACTGAAAATATCGATTTTTTTTCAAATTTGAAAGCATTGGTCTCATAGGAAAAGTTGTTCATATTAACAATCTGAGTTGCCCCTACAAGGATTGGACAGGTTTTTTGTTACATATTGTATTTAGCTTTATATTCTTTTTTCGTGTAGATGATACGACGGAATTTTGTCAATTCTGTGTTAGGCCACATTTATACATACCTACGGTCTTGGCATTACATGAAAATGTTTTGTTGAGATTTATTTTTTGGAAGTTTATATCACTTGTTACTTGTAAATTTTTCTTTCGATTCCATAATAGTTGTTGGCATCAGATCATTTACTTACATCTAAGTTTATTGCCTTCCGTATACACTTAATCCTATAACGCTTAGTTTGCTTATGTCAAACTTGGCACCAACTTTGACACTTGGAATTTGGTAAATAAACACACGGCAACTAACCGTGTTATAATTATAATTATATTTACTCTACCAGTTGGTTGTTAGCATTGGTAATATAAATAATTACAACATTTTTTTTGGTGAAGTCTGAACGTCTGCCATATGAGTGTATTATATTATGAACTAGCCTTTATCTGCAGGTAAATTTACCAGATTTTAATATAAAGTCTTTTTTTGCATGGCAAAATAGGATTTATCATACAAAGTTCCACTTCCCTTTCCATTCCCATAATGGATTTTTTGAATAAAACCATCCTATGTCAAAGGATAGAGGTAACAGACAGACACAGTTATTTTAGCATTTATATATCAGTAAATTTATGTTCCTCAAACGTATTATGGAAGATTCAGAAATATTATCAAAAGAGGTGTGGTGCGGCAATAAGGTATACTATCCAGGGTCAAAAATAACTATTTGGTACTCTGTTAATAGAATAAAACGTCACAAAATAATGATCATATCCATTTTCAACGTGATTTTAGTATTATTTAAGCAGAAAAACTGATAACAGGATCGCTATTTGACTCCAAGAAATAATGACGTCACGTCGAGCTGTATAAATCCCATAGACAATATTTGTTTTGACGGTTAGAAAAAAGTATCTTTGATTTGTTGGAAACTAGCGGATAGCGTGCTCTGTGGATGTTTAAAATTTAAACGAAGTTCTTTTTCGGACGGTACAGACTCGGCAGATAGGGGCTAAGCGTAAAAACGTATAAAAATAGTCTTCTTCACTTTCTTCCGTCACGATTTTTTTTTTAAACTTTGTTCTATTTGACAGTTCCACGACTCTCACGCGTTTTTATTTTAGCTTTCGCATATTAAGTAGCACTGACCGTAGTTTACTTTAAGAGCGGTTACGATAAGGCTCAATTAACACTGCGGCGGACTATGGCATTGCCGGTGGTCGCGGGCAGTCAAGCAAATCGGCGCGACACGGCGCGTCGCCGCCGGCAACGCCAGTTTGAACATTATACGCTAGACATAGCGTTCATTATGCTATGTACGATTTCGTTGCTTCGCTTCAATTCTGCCGCAGTGTGAATTGAGCCTTATAGACACCGCTCTAAAAGTAAACTACGCTCAGTGCTACTTAATATGCAAAATAAAATTAAAGTGTCATAAAATATCGCGAGACCCTGTATACATTACCTCAAGCTTAGCTCGTATTAAAAAAAGATAAAACCAAAAAAGAAGATACTCATATCGAATCAAAAACATAATACTAATACATAAACTCTTTTATATATTTGTTGTCCACACAAAGATTCAAAGATTCAAATGTTTATTCAGTAATAAGACCTTTACAGGCACTTTTACACGTCAATAAGTATAATTTATTTTACGTGTAAAGTATATTAAAATTTAATTTATTTTTAAAGAAAAGCTACCGATACCAGCGCTTCGTAACGACCACTGCTGAGAAGAAACGCCGAAAGAAACTCATTTTCACAGTATTGGTCACCTACTCGCCAGAAGGGTTTTGTCATATTATTATTATTGTCTTTTAATTAATAAATACTTATAATTTAATACAATGTTGACACATTATAACATGTAATGCTTGCGAACAAGTAAACAAACATAAATTGCGTAATAAAAAATATTAAGTAGTCAAAAAAGCGCACATATATTTCATCCAAATCTTGGGTAACAGGACTACATGTTAGCTCAAGCTTAGCTCGTCGTTGCTCATAAACAAATTGAAAAATATTGCTTATTATGTCACATATCCGAGAAAATTAATCAAAGATAGTCGGACTTCACCATAAAAAAATAACAAAAACACAAACCCAAGAGAAAAAAGGTATAAAAAAATGTTAAACTCAAACACTGAATTCTTTTATTTATATTTCTGTTGTTCACACACACATTACACCCAAATCCAGGGTATCACGTTCCAAAATAATATCAACACACCGTTCCCCGTAATTCTATTATGGTACAAAGAATGGTACGCCACAGGAAAAGCCAGCGGAAACGCGCGTCCCAAAAACGGGACACGAATAATGGGACGTAGGACGTACTTGTACAGAGTAAATAGAAGGAAAACTATAAATTGCCTGCTTTTTGTATTGTGTTTTTATGTACTTAGAGCACAAAGAGCAAGAATAAAAAAAATCTAAGATACCTACAAAGATTATACATGAAAATATAGCATAATAAGAGCCTTTACAGACGAGCAACTCTATGCCCACAACATTTGACGGCGACGGTCTGCGACAATCGGCGACATGTGGCGCGCGACAGTTCTTGACAGGAGCAAAAAATCTTCCCTTCTATACAAAATTAAATACCTAATGTGCCAAAATGTATGGAGCTGCAGATTTATTTTAACGATTTCAGGGATGATCTCATAGTAAAAGTTGTTCACATTGACAAGTATGTTTACTCTCTTTTACACGTTGTATAGGCTGTAAAAAAGAGGAACGCTCCAAGTTTTACAGCCTTTAGCTCTGTAATTCCCAAAGTATAAAGACATGAGAGTATGTACGTTTCTCTGCAAACAAGTGACGTCATAAAAGGTAGGACGTCAGAATTCGCCGAAGCACATCATTTATTATTAAAGCTTGTTGTAAGCTCGGATCGATGGAAAGTTCGCCGTGTGAGCTTATGACGAAATTGATAAAAAATTTAAATATAATATTTTCAGTAAGGCACCTTGCGCACTAGACGGCCACGATCACGATCAGTATCGTGACCGCAAACGTAGCTTCTGCAACAAATAAATATGTAAATAAATACAGGTATATGGACAAATCACACAGATTGAGTTAGCCCCAAAGTAAGTTCAAGATTTGTGTTATGGAATACTAACTCAACGATACCATTTTTTATAACAAATACATATATAGATAAACATCCGAGATCTAGGTCAATCTGAAAAGGATCATTTTCCATTTGACCAGGGATTGAACCCGGGACATCCGGTGTGACATCCTGGCACGATGACCTAGCCACAGAGGTCGTCGAGCAAGAATTGCGGCCACTACACGAACTAGAAAAAAAGTTTGGCATTATCATACAAAAGAGTACAGCTGCCTGGGAAATTTGTATGGAATTTCAAAATTTCTTTTTGTTTTTTCACTGTTATTTTATTATCATTTAACTATTATGAAGTTATGCCTGTGGTTCGATTTATAACGAGTATGTCCCTTCCAAGTTGTATAATAAAGTTTGTTTGTTTGTTTATAAAGCTTTATTGTACATAAGAAAGAAGACAGTTACAAATCAGAAAAGTAAACATACAACGGCGGACTTATCCCTTATAGGGATCTCTTCCAGTTTATGCAAAGGAATAATTTGTAATTTAAAAACCAATAATATGAAATAATTGTAGATTTAGTTGAAAGTTGTTCAGTATTTTGCTGTCGCGGATATTTGAACAACTATTGAAAACAACACATCTATCAAACCTCTCAAACCTCGGGCTATCTGCAAACATTCTCTAAGTTGCAAACTCTCATTAGTGTTAATGGAGGCCAAATGTTTGCCATTTGTGTTGGTACTTGCCTGATAGACAGACGGATATTCTGTCTTTCGGTTAAAATATTAGCTTTTAAAAAATACAATTAGAATAAAAAGTATACTACGTACAAACTAAATCTAAGAATAAAACCCAGTCTTAAATATTGATTAAGAAATCTAATAGATTTTGAAAGAACGGCATGGTACCAAGAATGGTAGCTGCGTTTTCTCTCTGAATAGCTAGCCGTATATATTTATTTATTCATTTATACTGTCACTCCAGTTTAAGGGTTAACTTCAAGTTAATTTGGCATAAAAAAACTTATTTTAATATTCAAGGGATTAAAAACCACTTTATTATTCTACGTTGTGTTCCAACACTGTTTTTATATCCTGTGAATTCAACTTTGCGGCTTAGCACCGGGCTGGCGCGGCCACTAAACCCGCGTATTATCCCAAAGTCCATTACAGTTAATTATCTTTAATGGCCCATAATAGTTGGTTTGCGCTGTCCGATTGCTCAAATCGCTATCAACCGGAATACATAGAACAGAAATATATTTCCGGAACTAAAATTTGTTATGAGTAAATTTGGAAGAGATGAACTTTTTGTAGACACCTATGTATATATATTTGGATTACAAGGAGCTTAAATATCTACATCTGACATAGCTTGATGATTGCCATACAACGAAGACAGCTGGAACAAATGGTATTACGTGTTTTTCGAAGCACGGAACAAGTCGAGATTTTTTATGTCTCTTACGGTCACCCACTTAAGTGCGGACTACGCCTAGTGTCACTTAACTTCCCATAATTTCTTCTGCTATAATGGTCAACAGACATAATATTGTTTCTCATAATTTCATATGTCATACTCGTTGTTTACTATGTTAATCACGTGCTAGAAACTTTATTTCCCATAAAGTCAATTTCAAAAATATCACTTGTAATCATCAATGTAAGCCGTAATTATCATATGCCATAACATCGTTTGCCATCGTTATTACTTGCTATCAGAAAGTAGGTTAGGTTAGAACTGTGACCCCCTCAGAAACGACTTGCGACCAGAAAGTAGGTTAGGTAAATTTAAAACTGTGACCCCCTCAGAAACGACTTGCGACCAGAAAGTAGGTTAGGTTAAGTTAGAACTGTGACCCCCTCAAAAACGACTTGCTACCAGAAAGTAGGTTAGGTTAAGTTAGAACTGTGACCCCCTCAAAAACGACTTGCTACCAGAAAGTAGGTTAGGTTAAGTTAGAACTGTGACCCTTTTAAAAACGACTTGCTATATAATGTATCGATTATAGTGATAAGTAGGAATTCCATGAACAAATGCATAGCTTGAATAGATTCAAAACTAATTTAGTATGGTGTTGAAATATTCTGTTAATAATTTTGCAATTAATAAAATGGATAACAATACGTATGGCACTCATATCATTATGGAATGTAATGACGTGCAAACAAGAATATGTAACATATCTTTTAAAGTAAATAAAACATTCGGGCATATGAAATTCGGGTAAATAAAATTCTGGCATATTATATTATTGCATATAAATTTCAGGCAAACAATAGACAATCAACTTGCGGAAGCGTGGAAGAACGCGTGATCCGCCGGTCCACCGAGCTCCTATGACAAGCATAAAAGACTAGTAAAAAACAAGTAATTTTTAATTTCTTTTCTACTGCATGTGTGTGTTTCCTACAAATACATTTATTAATATATTTACGTATTTCACCTATTTAGTCATAATTAAATTAGTGCAATGTGTTGTTTGCCGTAAAAAATACGTTATACGAAAAGCCGCATCGGCCTATTCTGGGAAGTGTTTTTAACATTTCGCTGCGGAGCGTTTTTCGATGATCGATGGGATGTCTATCCCAGTTGCTGGAAATTCAACCTGTCCGCGAAAAAAACGAGGCCTTTTTCTCAATGTACGTTTTTCTGTTTAGGACAGGAGGAAAGTTTCAGATGAAATTTATAATCATGTAATTCGTAATTTTTTGTTGAAAATAAAAATATCTCCGTAGTTTGGCTAATTATCTATCTTATTGGTAACTTTATACATGTTTGGAGATAGTTATATTATAATTGAATGAGCGAGCGAAGCGAGCGAGATTCTTCGAATCTACTTGAACAATCTGGCGTAAATATGTATTTATGTAAGTAAGAATGTATGTTTGTTTTATAACGGTAACTCGAGGAGTTTTAGTCGGAGTATCATAAAATTTGCTAGGCATGAAGATATAGCCAAAATAATTTTTAAATTGTATAGTAATTTAAACATGAGCTAAATCGGTCAGGGCTTTGCCAAGTTATTGGGTTTTCGAGTTCACAGTTCATTATTATTTATTTATTATTATTACAGTTTGTGGCGAATTTCTAGTGATTACTTTTAAGCCAGGTACAAATACAGATATTATCAAGTTATTTATCCTGAACAGAATAAAGAGAGCTTAAGGTCTTCAGACCTAAAAGCCACTAGTCAGACTTAGTTCCAATTATATTAATCCTCCTAAGCATATTAATTACGCGATTAAGATTAATAATTCCCTATGTTCATCACTTAATAGGTGCTTTACTATCATGTCAGTTAATGACTATTTCGTCCGAGAAACCGTTTATTAAGGCAATAACGAGAGATTTCTGGAGTCGTTATATCTAATAACTGCTATCCTGCTATAATATTTATAGCGGGCGGCAAAGCCTCTTCCACCAACGACGGCGTCGCCCACTATAAGCAATGGAATAAAAAGAAATCGCGCATTACGCGTGTAAAACTATTTTATTATTCCGGTGAATATGTGCTAACAACTAAACTCCGTTATTACAGCAACAAAACCACTTTAAAAGAATATTCTGGAGCAGAAATAAGTTCGCCGCGCGTAAGCTCACAATATTTGTAAAACTCAAAAAATCTACTGTCTTAAGCTAAATCATAGACAGAGCACCTGAGGTGCTCTTCGCGCACGCGCGGATCGTCGGGTTGGAAGCAAAGAGGTTTGCGACGGGTTATTCATAGTATCCGCTATATATTATAAATAAGACTGTTTTTGCTAATATATCGAGGAAAATAATATTTTGATTATTAGATGTGTTTCATGTAGATAATGTACGAGAATAATTTGGTTGAAAGAACCTTAACCCTTTTACCGCGAGATTTTATATCAGTTGTCGTGCTCCCAGCGCGAGGCACAGTGAAAGTCATAGCAGTTTTTTTTTTAAACTTTGTTACAACAATTTTACAGGTGGACTTAAAGCCCAAGGCCTTTTTTACCAGTCAACCTACTTACATCGTAACTGAATCTAGTGTTTTTTTAAACAAAAGCCCTATGTCAATATAAATAAAGGTTTGGTCTAAATAAACATTATTTACAAACTTTTCTTTGGCATCAATGCTTGACTGGCAATCACACGCCAATTTTTTTTTTCGACATTTACATTTAATTTTTTTTTGAGTTCCATCATCATCATACTTTTAAAAGAAAAGGTTCAATCAAATACGACGTTTACGACCGGTTATCATTTGTTTATATATTAATAAATTAGTAAACTTAAATAGTGTGTAATAAAATAAATAACTAGTGTCAAAATGATAACAAAACTTATCTGTATACCGCTGTTTTGTGTTTTTGACCCAAATATGACACGGTAACATGTCCCAGTTACCTAAATGACAATCTCCCTGCACTATCACTACGCTACTCTACAAAATTGCACTCATTTCAGCTCAAAATTAGTTCTAGTTAATATAAATTTCAGGTCAACGTAATCATGCCACATACGTCCATACGGACATTCGGACTTTGATTTGGACATCCAAGAACATTTTTTTTTTTATGTTATACTTGTCAAATATTTCCTACAAGTATTGAATGTGTTTATAAAAAGGTTTTTCTTATCTTTGTACTTAAAATAGGCATGACGATTGTAAAAATATTTTAGCACATCCGTTAGATTATTAAAAAAATATTTCACATGTATTTTTTCTTTTCAAAAATACAGATAGACATGCAAAAACAAACAACAAACCATCAAATAATGCAATATGAATATAATAAATAACAGTTTAATTCCAGAAAAATGCTAAACCCTGACATGTTGAGAGTAGAGCATTACGAGCTCAACGCTCCGCTTATGATGCGTGCAATATTCTCTAAATTAAAATAAATCTTTTCAGATTCACTTTTTATCGTTGTCACCTTAGAAAAATAAAAACTCTTTTGAACTTAGCTTTCAAACGAAGTGCAAGTGACATAACAAAGAAAAGAGTAATGGATCACGTACAGGAGGGCCCTCGGACGGCGGCGGCCAATTTTAATGTATTTTTATTAAGGGGTATTTTCACAAATTACTGCTACGTGCGAAAGATAAAAAGGCTGTAATTTAAATTTTGTAGTAATAAAATAAATGTGCAAATATTGTGCTCAAATAATTGTTGAAATTTATGGAAATTTATTAACGCGAATATTGAAATATTTGTAGTGCTATATTTTTAAATATAAATATGAGTTATTTTAGATAATCATTTAGACTAAGTTTCATTTTTGAGGTTTAATTTGTTATTCAATATTGAGTGTTTTTTTTTCTCTTTCTTGATAAATCTTTTATTCTTATTGATCAATTTATTTAAGAATGAAATAGTATACAAGGAATTTATGGCAGTTCAGTACATTATATATGAACAATTTTATCCAGAAATATGAAGATATTTTTGGGCTTACCGTCCAGTTCCTATAATAAATAAATATATGTTTTGTCTGGGATAGGGTATTTGGTATTGCACTGAGGCTTTTTTTTAAGAATTGAAAAAGAGATACGGGTGTGTATGTTCATTTAAAAAACTGTTTAATGGCATTACTCCCTTAAAACATTTGCAAGTGTAAAATAATACTGGCTTATATCTCGCGCTGAAAACTGCAGTAGTTAATCAGCGCGGAAATACAGCCAGTGTTCTTGGCACCATGCTACATGAACAGTATTTAGATTTCTGATTTATTTTTATTTGAGATTTAAGTTTAGTTTTAGACAGATATTTATTATGAGTACTTATTTCATACAATTTTTTTTCAATATAAGTCAATACATGTTCCATAATATTCTATCTTATACGATATGTAACAAAAACCCTGTCCGATCCTTGTAGGAGCAACTCAGATCGTCAATATGAACAACTTTTCCTATGGGACCAAAGCTTGAAATTCGAAAAAAAAAATCGACATTTTTAATACAAATGTGTTAGGCCGGCTTGGCAATTTGTATAAAAATGTCGATTTTTTCTTCGAACAAGGACAAGGATCGGACAGGGTTTTTGTTACATATTATGAAATGTGTTACAAGATATCCTGAGACTATTTTAAGGATGAATTTAGTACATGATATTGAACAACTTTTCCCAATATAACCTAAACTTGGTATCCAAGTTCAAGTACCTAGGGCATGTTCTCACCGATAATTTGTCTGATGATGAGGATATTGCGAGGGAACGAAGGGCGTTGTCGGTCCGATGTAATATGTTGGCCCGCAGGTTTTCAAAATGTACAAAGGATGTAAAAATTACTCTTTTTAAGGCATATTGCCAGTCTTTTTCACCTTAGTCACCTATAGCCTATGGGTCAGATATACGCAGAGGGCCTACAACGTACTTCGTGTACAATATAATAATGCTTTCAGGATGCTGATGGGGCTCCCGCGATTCAAAATGTTTGCTGAGACGCGTACTTACGATTTCTTTGCCATATTACGCAAAAGAACGGCTTCCTTGAGGCGCAGAATTCGTGGGAGCCGTAACAGCATTCTGAAAGTAATCACTGATAAGCCGGATTGTCCAATCCAGTGGCACTGGACGCGTATGCACTGTGACACGAAGGGGATCCCCGGGGGTGTGCACACCAGATACTTAAATTAATTTAGTGTGTAATTGTGTAATTTTTTTGTAACCTTGATTAATTTAATTTATATAATAAGTATTTTGAATGAACGCACTACTAACACTAGGCTTTTAAGTTTCTTTTTACTAACAATAAAATGGTTGTACAATGACCGAAATAAATGATTATTATTATTATAACAATATCGAAAAATAATTTTTGGTTTTCCGTACAAGTTGACCAAAAAGACCTTGCCGGCTGGAACCTCCTGGCCTCTCGCGCACAGACGGAAAACGACCTGACGGTATCATATTGATACCGTGGCAGAGGGCACGTTGTTTGTTATGGGACGCAACTTGTGTCAACACAATCCGCTATTTTTCAACAACTTAAATCAGATAGTTTTTTCTAAACGTCAAAACAAATATTGTTTTTGGGATTTATACAGCATGTCGTGACGTCATTATTTCTTGGAGTCAAATAGGGACCCTATTATCCTTCTTAATCTATGCTAAAATACAGGCAGATGACGTCATAGTCTTTTGGAGTCAAATAGCGCTCTTATTATCAGTTTTTCTGCAATAATAAATCTAAAATCACGTTAAAGTCAGTATATAATAACGTTAAAGTCAATAAATAATGACAAGTGTCAATATTTTGCAATGTTTTCTTATCAGTACAAAATAATTTATTTCTGACTCAGGAAAATACCCAATTGCGGCGTCCTACCTCACTAACACTATGCGATCACCTGTGGTGCAGCAGCAAAGGTGGCAGCTAGACATAAAAATACCAAATATTCGGTTTTATCTAACCAGCACGAATTCGTTCCTGTTGCCGTAGAAACAGCTGGACCACGGTGTTCACAGGCGAAGCACTTTGTTAGTGAGATAGGTCGGCGGTTAAAATCCTGTGGATATGACCACCGCTCCGGATAATACCTGGTCCAAATGCAATGCAAATAGCAATTCAAAGAGGTAATGCAGCAAGCATAATACCTTTGGTCCGGGTACAATTCGGGGTGGTATTTTTGACTGATTTCTGTCATATTATGTATTCATTTTGACGAACCTGTTGTGAATTTTGTAATTTTTTTAACCATAAATGTAACAAAAAACCAAAAAAAGTTGATCGATCAGCTGATCCTAATTTCTAGGGAAGTAAATTTTTTTTTTGTTTCGATACGTGTTTTTTAAGGAAAGTTGTTTATCTGAACTCACATTTGAAATAGTTTCAGTATGTTTTTTAGAACCTGTATTTTTTCATAACTATAGTCCGTTTCTTAAGGTATTTAAAATAATGTAAACAATCTTGACGTGTCTTTTTATAGAAATATACGCTTTATAAATAATACCTTCGCAAATTTAAAATTATCTTATTAATTATAAATTACAAATTATAAATTTCATAATTTATTTGTAATTTGCAAAGTTATTGTTTTATAAAGTGTATCTAATCTAAATATATATAACTCAAAGGTGACTGACTGACTGACATAGTGATCTATCAACGCACAGCCCAAACCACTGGACGGATCAGGCTGAAATTTGGCATGCAGGTAGATGTTATGACGTAGGCATCCGCTAAGAAAGGATTTTGATCAATTCTACCCCCAAGGGGATAAAATAGGGGATGAAAGTTTGTATAAAACTTTGTCAATTTTAAACCGATCGGGCTGAGACTTTGCATGCATAAAGCTACTATGACGTAGGCATCCCCTAAGAAAGGATTTTGATAAATTACACCCCTACGCGAGCGAAGCCGCGGGCAAAAGCTAGTATTTCAATAAAAATACATGTCAAGATTGTTTACATTCTTTCAAATACCAAACAAACGGACTATAGTAGTAAATTACGATTAACAAAAATAAAGTTAAACTCCTGCCTGCCATAATATTAACTCCTTAACTTCAGACTCTACGCCTACCAATATTTCCGCAAATAAACCCGTCAACTCCAATTTTAATCTGTCGATTAAATTACCCCCGAGTTAAACGGCAGTTACTCACATCGATTCTGTTCCTTGCCGAGTCACCATCAAATAATTATGTTACCCTGTAAACGGTGAATAAATTAACGTGATATAAACACAGGTAACGAAGCCTCGACAAACGTGGCGTCATTAGATTTAACTCATATTTATGAAAATGTCGGAAGGTTGCGTTTTGATTTTTTTTTAAATATTATTTTATTATGGCCTGTTTTATTGCAGGTATGGTGGTGTTGATTTAATATCGTTAATGATAATGTAAGTAGTAACTGAAGATCAACTCTCTTTTTGACCCTGACAGAAAAGAGGGGTGTGATAAGTTTGACGCGAATGACTGTCAGTCTGTCTGTGGCATCGTAGCGCTTGGACGAGTAGACCGATTTCGATGCGGTTTTTTTACGTGAAAGCAAGTTCTCTTGCGGTGGTTGTTAGCTATGTTTGATAAAAATAGCTTTTTTAATTATACTTGTTTCTTGACGACGATATGTTTTCTAAATTTAAAAAATCACGATATCTGTGCCAATTATTTTTTAATTTAAAACAAAATTCTTCTTATTTTTTTTAGGAGTTTAACATTATTTTGATTCTACATAGATTACTCTCGTGTTCAGTTTTCAAATTGGTTTCAATCCCTAGAGATTATCTTTTTCACTTTTTAGTCTTGAGAGAATAAATGGTAAGTTTAACACCAAATTTTTTGGGATGAAAACATTGTTTTTTGAGTAGATGAGATGAAAAATACATTTCTACCTGAGAATATGGTTCTATATACGCATGTGGCAATTAAGCCTAATACTAAGAGGAACTATGTTTTTGTTTTGAAAATGGAGTATTTTTTATTACGTTACTTCTTTTTTACGCTGCAAATAAACCAAAGATCAATTTAGCCCTTATAAGAAAACTTTAATTAAAGTAACGTTCACGTATCACAGAATTTAGAGAACATGATTCATCTAAGTTTAGAATTTAGGTTATTGTTTTTTAATTGTTATTTAATAAACAATTTATGCTTATTCAATAACAATAACAAGTAATTATTACAAAAAAAAAACCTGAATGCCTTTTGTATTATCACTTTTTTATTTTGATATACTATCAAGCTAAAATCCATCGAGCCATTCTGGCTGCAAAACGTACCAAACAATTGTACATACTTTTGAAATATATAACCCTCCTTCTGGCGCAGTCGGGTAAAAAGAAAACATGAAAGATTGGTGTCCCTATTAACCATTGGCTAGAGTGAGAGTTTATATTGATTACCCTGCTCTCCATGGCATCACTCGCGGTCATAAGTTATCGCCTTGTTAGGAAATGGGCGATATTACAGATGATAGCTATTACTTTAACTGGCCAATATAACTTATGGAATAGACCATCAAGGATAGGTTATAGGAACTTATATCACAAGTTTGATGGAAGTTTTGTTTTTGTTAGCAGATCTTATATGGATTTAAGGGCCAAGGGTCCTTGTGTGTTTTAATACTGACCTACAGCTCTTGGCGTTAGGCTTATTTAGGGAAAAAGTAAAAGTGTCTGGAGCAACTAGATTATTTATTTAAATATTTATCTAATAGTGAGGCACGTGATGGCCGTAAACAAAATAAATTAATATTATAATTAGGAAAAGCACTAAAGCATTGTATCATTTCTACGGGTTTGATCTCCAGCCCTGGCAAGTTGGAGTATGGCCTTTTCTATAAAATAAATATACTGCCTGACGGGGGTCGTAGGTTCGAATTTCACTGGGAAGCATACTTTGTGAAAAGTTTTTCACTCTGGTTAGGATATTGCGGGCTTGAATCACCTGATTATCCAAAAATATAGATGGTTCCCTGTATCAGATGGCACATATAAACTGTGGGTCTCGGACGCCATCTAGCGTTTGCTCATCAAAACCTATCCAAGGATTGGTTCTGTTCTACCCTTTGGGTTGCTGAGATTAGACGGCAGTCGCTCCGTGTAAAAACCAGTAACCCCTTCAAATCACCATGGTTAGGTAGCAGACCCTGGGATCTGAAGCGTTACCGCTGATAATGCAACCGGAAATTCGCTCGGATGATGATGATAACTGCTGTGAATATAACTTATACTATATTTATTGATTTAAGCTTCAATAATCTTTAAGCAATTCACGTGAAAGAGTACCCACGTCCCGGTCACAATAGGCCATATTAGCCACGAATTCCGCCCACGCTGCCGACACGCGGCGGCGTTATTTATTCAGAGGCAATGTGCGGCATCGCGTGGAGGCACAGTTTTCAGGCGAATATTACTATTTTCGTACCGGTATGCGAATAGGTTGCTATAAGTTTGTGTTATTATTAGATATTTTAATAATCAATAATATCAAATATTACTTTCAACGAGCAATGCTTGAGTGGTAAATGTAAATGAACGAAGATCTTGAAAACCGCTCTAACGATTTCGATGAAATTTTACGGAAAAAATCGATTATTATCGATCGGTAATGGTTTCTCTTTAAAAACTTGATCTTAAAGGTCAGAAGTAGGAATATATCTGATTGCGTTTTCTAAATGGATTTCTAAAAGGACTTCTTTTTTATGTATGTTCACCGATTATTCGAAGACGCCTAGACTAGACCGATTTGAAACATTCTTTTTTGTTTGAAAAGGCATACATGTCAGGTGGTCCCATAAAATTTTAATCAAAGTCGGTTGTGTAGTTAAAGGGTGAAGTCTGATTTAGTTTTGAAAAATTATATAAACTGATATTATAGCTTAAAGTGCAAAATCTTTCAAATGTTATGTTTTTAAACGACTTCAAGTAAGAAGGAGTTTGAGAATTCGAATGTATAATTGGTTATTTTCCTGGGTTAAAAATAAATTATATTCTAAACTGATAAGAAAATAAATAGTCGCAAAATAATGTTACTTGTCATTAAACATAACGATTTTAACTTAAAACTTAAATAATTGCATAAAAACTGATAATAAGTGCGCTATTTGACTCCAAGAAACTATGACGAAAATGTATGTTTTGACATAAAAAAAGTATCGAATTTGACTTCTTGGAAAATAGCGGATTGTTTTTTTTTTATGTATGTGTTCCGATTTATCGAAGACGCATGGACAAATTTGCTCGCTCACTCATTTATTAAAATAAGCTTGCTTGTCAGGTAGTCCCATTGAAATTTTATCAATAAATAATAAATATATAGGGACAAATCACACAGATTAGCTAGTCCCAAAGTAAGTTCGAGACTTGTGTTATGGGATACTAACTCAACAATACCATATTTATAACAAATACATATTTTATTACAACAAATCAAAATCGCTAATATGTGTTAGGTGTTGAAGTCAGATTTTTATTTTTGAAATATTGTGGTTTTAGAGCTGTCAAAAAAAAAACACGTACAATTAGTAGATCATATGCATACTTGCAATTAGCTTTATTAAGATGTATATTTTTCCTCACATTTTTTAAATATTTATACCACATGCAGTAGCATTTTAGTTAAACTTTGTTGTTCCTCAGTATGTATTGTAGCATATAATGGTACTCAAAAGTTGTATAAAGTTTATGATATCCCGTTCACTCAGGCTAACACGAACCACTCTAGAGGGTAGAGAAAATGGCGGTTGTTTTAAAACTTAACATGAATAACTTTTGAAGACTAGGTAAGTACTCAATCTAGTTGGTTTAGTACGAGTAGAAGTCGGTTTTATATTTTCTTGTTATTTTTGTGTTTCATGTTAGCATCAGAGTAAAGCTATTATATGATAATGTTGACAAACTTGATAAGTATGGCCTTTGGTTTTTATGGCCCTGGGGCTCACCTACCCATGAGAACCTGAAAGTAATTATATTTTGTTTTTGAATACTTAAGGAAACCTTTACTATTTGGCAGTTGACTTTTTGCAAACGAAACGATATTGGAAACAAACTTGATAAGCGAGATACGTGAAAGTAATTATGTATTTTTTATCTGTTTTTTGGACAAGGTTAGGAAACTTATACCGTTAGGCAGTTGACTTTTTGCAAATGAAACGATATTGGTGATAAACTTGATAAGCGTGGCCTTTGGGCTTGATGGGCCTGGATCCCATCTACTTCTAGGGAGATACGTAAAAGTGATTATATATTTTTTATCTGTTTTTTGGACAAGGTTAGGAAACCTATATTGTTAGGCAGTTGACATTTCGCAAATAAAACGAAAATGTTGACAAACTTGATAAGCGTGGCTTTTGTGTATGATGGCCATGGATCCTGTTTACCCCATGAGGAATGCGTGAAATGATTATGTTTTCTTTATCTGATATTTCGGAAAACTTCAGAGAAACTAATATTGTTAATTGTTAATTGTTGTTGGCTTTTTGCAAAAGAAATGATAATGATGGCAATACGGATGTGGACAAAAGAAAACCTCATTAGGTTTTATTAAAAAATATTGTCCTTAAACGTTTTTTTTTCTGATTAGAAAATAATGGCAAAGATACAGCACATTTGAATTTCACACAGCGTCACGATCACGTACAATTTTCACTTGACGGTTTTTTCTTTGTGAATTTTGACTACTTTGCTGAACGAATAAAACATAGTTCGATTATTTTTGTATAAGTAGATTGGATGAGGCAAGCAAGAAACAGAAAAGAGTGGAAAAGGACTTCCAAAATAAAATAATATGAACGGAAAAATTAATGAAAATAATGATATGAATTGTAAAGTATTTTTTGTAGAATAAAAGCTTTTTTATTTTACTTATAAATTATTAAATAAATATATACCGAAAAATTACACTGATTGAGCTAGCCCCAAAGTAAGTCGAGACTTGTGTTATGGGATACTAACTCAACGATACTATATTTTATAACAATAACATATAAAGATAAACACCCAAGACCCAAGACAATTTGAAAAAGGCATTTTTTCTAACTTGCCCTGACCGGGGATCGAACCCGGAACCTCTGGGTGATGGGCTAGCATAGTGACCACTACGCCACGGTGGTCGTCAAAACTTATTTATTTAATCCAATTGAAGGACTAAATAAAATATTTTCTACCCAGTCCACATCCCAATTGTTGTGAGAGAAATAAAAGTCGCTGGTTCAAAGAATTATTTAGAAGGAAGCGAAGTAGGTAGGTACATCACTCTAACTTAGCCAAATATTTTCACAATCACCCAGTTTGCTCCGCAAGATTCAAATACCGTACCTTCGACCCAATTCATATAAGATTAGCTCTGGGAAGGACGAAGAAATAAATTTAGATGGATCTATCTAAAAGGTGAAATGCTTTAAACATTGTTTAGATATCGATTGCAAACTATTAGATTCCGGTTTGAAAATAATATTCCTTATGTTTTGTTTGTTGTTACTTACATAGATTTTTTTGAATAATAGAAAAGAGCTTTGTTTTACGTTCTGTCCAAGTAAAAAAAACGATGTAAATCCGTAAATTTTATACGTACTTACGAAAATAACCAGCTAAGTGTGAGTCAGACTCACGTACGTAAGCTTCCGTACCATTATCTTTAAAAAATCACGTTTGCTGTTTTGGGAGCCCCACTTAAATATTTATTTTATTCTATTTTTATTATTTCTTGCTATAGCTGCAACAGTAATATATCATCTGTTTTATTTTTATTTCATTTTATTTATTTAGGTACGTAAAACAGGTTACAATCATTAAAACTAATAGAAATACATACAAAATTAAAAGACTAGACTGTAGCTCAAAACATACGCACACAGCAAGATCACAAATACACCAAACGTAAACATAATAATAAATTATTAAACATTAAATATATACGGAAAAATTACACTGATTGAGCTAGCCCCAAAGTAAGTTCGAGACTTGTGTTATGGGATACTAACTCAACGTTACTATATTTTATAAAAATTACATTATATAGATAAACACCCTGTCTGTGAAAATCTGTGAAAATGTCAACTGTCTATGTATCACGGCTCATGAGATACAGCCTGATGACAGACCGACGGACAGTGGTCTTAGTAGTGGGGTCCCATTTTTATCCTTTGGGCACGGATCTCTAAAAATACAGCTTTGGTTTGCTCTTCTGTATAGTAAAAAGAAACGTTAAAATCGTGTAAATCAGTAAATTGTTACGTAAAAAGCAACGAACTAACATGGCAAATTGTTGAAATCCTTCACTTTCATTTAGATATTGCTTAAAATACTTCATTTCCCCGGCAGGTCGTAAAAGCCAGTCAAGCTATTAGAAAATCATTGGAAAAAAAATCAATGAAAAATAAAAGTGTTAAGTTTGGCTCAGTCTACCCTTTCACATCAACTCTACCGTCCGTGAACGTGGCTAGGAGTGCGTTAAAGTCACAGTTAAAGCGCTGATACAGTATTTTTTCCTTCCTTACAGCCTATGTCTAATCAATGATGGAATAAGGCCAGTCTCAATAATGACGATTCACCACTCTGAGCAACGTACTCCTAGTAGATGGTATAAAGTCTTTGCACAGAGGATGTTGCCATCCGTTCTACGTTACCTATACCTAAATCGATGTTTATTTATAATATATTTGCTATAAAACGTAATCATTAAGTTAATTTCCCATAATACAAGTCTCGAACTGTCTTTGGGCCTATAGCTGAATCTGTGTGATTTGTCTGTATACTTATATTATGTGATTAAGTCAATTTATACCCGTGAATAAGTATAAATTGAAATTGCTTAGTACTTTCTTCTTCATACAACCGCGTTCATGGTTGCCTCCTCTGCTGCTTGGGAGTACAGGGTGCGTTTTCTCGCTTTTTCTTCTTTAAATATAATATGTATCTGTATCTCAGTGGTGACTCAAGGCTACCAAAGATCTTGCAAAGTGGAAAAGAATTAGCCAGAACAGTTTAAAAACGAAAAACTAACAAGGAAATAAAAGTTTCAATGAAAAATAAAGGTTTCAATGGGAAATAAAAGTTTCAATGGATAATAAAAGTGTTTAGTTGTGCCCTGTCTTCCCTTTCACGTTAACTCGACCGTCCGTGAACGTGGCTAGGAGTGCGTTAAAGCGCCGATACACTATTCGGTCATGTGGAATACGGGTCGATAAGATAAGGGACAGTAATCCGGGGACAAGAGGGCCTTGTCTTAACAAATTTATTTCGATAATTTCTATTTACACTCTAGTTCACTGTGATATAAGCCTTGCTTACAACAGGTTTCAGTCTCGGCTGATACCTTAAATTCTGTTTCTAAGCCGTCATGCTTAGAGCCGCAAGACCAGAAATGCTCTGTTTTTAACATTTACTGGGAGAGATCCATAGATAATTCCGCCATTACATATTTGCTCTTTCGAATTCTTGTACTTTATTTTGTTCTTTGTTACAATAAAGGTAAAACAAATCGGATCATTGTAATGCTGTTAAAACCAATAATTTAAAAAAAAGCCTTCTATACTTCAATAAACTTTCAATTCATCTAAATTGAATTAAATTAAATACCAAACATTTATATAGTGAGTAGTAATGAAGAATAACGCATGCTTTAAATGCGTGTGCACTATATGTGATGAGAAGGTTTGTCACGGTGATTCGAAGTCCCGGTAGCACAATTGTTATACGTGCACTCACGGCGTTGACGTGAGGGACACGGGTTCGAATCCCACTCGTGACGAAATTTTTCATCACATGCTTTAATTTGGGTATCACAAACTAAAAAAAACAAACAAACCACTTATATCCATCACTTGATCAGATTTAATGATCTGCGCGGGGATATAACCATCTGGTACATTCTTATACAAAGTAGTAAGCTTCATATTTGTGCTAAAAATATGTCTTCCTTTAATGTTTACTCAAGCGTACTTTATGAGGAATGGCTCGTGAGTGCCAAATCTCGAATACAGTAGCTCGGGCGGAAGCGGAAGGGACGCCGATAGGAAACACATAGATATGGATAAATAGTATCACTACAAATCTTGTTTGAATGCGTAGAAAAAGGTCTCAAAGTAAATATAATGGCTTTCCGAAAGATGTATAGCCTTCTTAACAAGTGTTTCTTTCTTTATTTTATTTTTTGGCAACATACAGTCATGTACTTATATTAATACTCAAAAACTATCTTAGATAATAGACCTTGAGTGCCTAATATGGGTAGATTATGTTACTAATGCACAGTATTCCAAAGACCCTTCGGACCGGACATTTTTAACTGACGTAGTTTGTTATACTGAGCAATTGTCTAAAAGTAACCCCTATTCAAATATGGATAGTTTACGAGAAAAAAATTCTTAAAGTTCGCGGTTCCGGAGGGACCGAAAAATGAAAAATATTATTTATTTATACTATGTTATTTTTTTTTCAACTATTTCTTTCTAGTATGATGTGCCATTCAATTATGAGCTCTTAAGGCTTTTTATAAAATAACAATTGTTAACAGTTTAGAAGATATAAAAAAAAAATCAATTTTAAAATATCAAAAAAAATCAAGTAAATTCAGTATGTACTTAATGTACCAGATTATGACCATTTCTGAGTATACAAACCTTTAAGAGGGACCCGCGCCAAGCTCAAGCCAGACTTTGTTGTCTTTAAGATAGTCATCGGTCCTATAATAAGCCTTCTCACAGAGTACCTTCTTTACATAAGCTTTAAACTTTTTGTCAGGCATATCAAGGACCGATTATGGCAGTTTATTATAAAAAAGTATACCGTTCCCCATAAACGTTTTACTAACTGTTTTGAGCCTATAATACGGGGCAACTAAGTCACTCTTATTGCGTAAGTTTCTGACGGTAAAGTCGCTTACTTTATTGTATGAGGAAATATTTTTCCTTACATACAGTATGTTTTCAAATATATACTGTGACGGTAAGGTTAGTATACCTATTTCCTTGAATAATTCTCTGAGTGAGTCTCTAGATCCTAAGCCGTAGATAGCTCGAATTGCCCTTTTTTGTAAAATGAAAATAGTCTGAATATCGGCTGCACTTCCCCATAGCAGTATGCCGTATGACATTAAACTATGAAAGTAACTAAAGTACACTAGTCTAGCAGTTGCTACATCTGTCAATTGTCTTATTCTCCTAACAGCATAAGCCGCAGAGCTAAGCTTATTTGAAAGTTTTGATATATGAGCGCCCCACTGAAGTTTCGAGTCGATCGTAATTCCTAAGAAGGTAGTACTTTCAACAAGATCGAGTTTTTCGCCATCTATCAGTATGTCGACGCAAGCTTGCCTCACATTGGGAAGAGAAAATCGAATGCATTGGGTCTTTTTCGCATTTAACATGAGGTTATTGGCAGTAAACCAATCAGAAATGGAAGACAAGGTGCTGTTTACCGCGCTAGCATCTGTGCTATGACGGTCAATTTTGAATATTAGCGAGGTGTCATCAGCAAACAGCACTATGCCTGCCTGTTTCTCAACCATGTAGGGCAAGTCATTTACATAAACTAAGAAAAGGAAAGGTCCTAGAATAGAACCTTGTGGTACGCCGATTTTAACATTAGATCCGTGCGATTTTATGCCGTTTAAATCAACAGTCTGAAGCCTATCTGTTAAATAAGATTCTATTAATTTAATAGAATTTTCATCAAAACCATATTGACTAAATTTAAGCAAAAGTGTCGGATGATCTACGCAATCAAATGCTTTAGAGAGATCGCAAAAGGATCCAATCCCATCATTTTTGCTCTCCCATGCGTCGTAAATATGAGTGATGAGTGCCACTCCCGCATCGGTGGTTGATTTTCCGCCAGTAAAACCGAACTGTTGGCTATGGAAAAGGTTGTAGGTCTTGAAGTGAAGTAGCATATGATTGAGCATTATCTTTTCGAACACCTTACTCAAAACTGGCAAGATAGATATAGGTCTGTAGTTGCCAGGGTCTGTTTTTTCTCCTTTTTTGAATAAGGAGATTAGTTTACTACATTTCATTAGGTTAGGAAATATGCCTTCATCAATACATTCGTTAAATATAAAAGCCAAATCACCAGCTATGACATTTATTTATATTTTCAAGTAGCATAGCAGTCAGTCAATGAGCTCGGACGTGCATATTTTTTAATAAGCAAAATAAACAATTACCGCGCATTCTTGACCTAGATTTTTATCTGCGTCACTAGTTTCCGTGTTTATAAAGTAACTTTTAGTGTAATGTTTTGTGTATTGTACAAATAATAAAATAAAATGGAGGACAGTCCCTTCAATCGGAGTGGGATGACACGCCGCAGCCCGCCCCACACCCGCCCGCGCTCCCGTGTCCCTGGAGGAAGAACCGCCAGAAATCAGATCCACGGCCGAGATCCAGTCCTGGATGAGCTCCATCGAACAGTGCCTTCAAGAAGTATGCGCTATTTCGGCTGAAGGAAAACTGAACTCGGACCAGAAATTAAGGATCAGCAATCTCTGCCGGAAAGTTGGTCATGGCACATCTCAGATGGCAGTTCAATATCAATCCATAAAGCAAAAAACCATTCAGTCCTATAGTACTATTCAAGCCCTTAAAGAAAAACTGGACCTATCGCAGCGCCTTCAAGACCTAAAAACAAGTATTGACGAGTCCTCCAAACCCTCTTCAGGAGCGTCCTCTTTCGCCGACATGGTGAAAAAGGGAGCAAATAATTTCGTCCAGCCTCCCAAAGTAAGTGCCGTAGCCATCTACCCTACGGATAAACGGAAAAGTAGCGAAGAGACTAAAACATTAGTTCAAAAAATTATTAGCCCTGTCCAGATGCAGCTACATGTACGAGGATTAAGGAAAACTAAAAATGGCGGAGTCATCATCAGCACCGAGAACAAGGCCGACGTTGAAAAACTGAAGCAGTCAGCGCAACTAAAGACCTCTGGCCTTACTGTGGATGAGCCGCATAAACGTAAACCCAGGATTGTAATTATTGGAGTTCCATCATCCATGCCGGAAACGGAAGTATTTTCTTGCATTTATGAACAAAATTTAGCCGACAAGTTAGCCGACTCAACTTTGGAAAGTTTCTTAGCATCTATCAAGTTAAGCCACAAGTCTGGAAAAAAGAATGCTGAGTCCTGTAATTTCGTGATAGAAGTCTCAGCGGACATACGTAGAGCCCTTATCACTAATGACAGAGTGTTCGTGAACTGGTCTTCTTGTCCGGTGAGAGACTTCACTCTGGTGACCAGGTGCTTCAAGTGCCAACAATATGGTCATGCGGCTAGAACATGCCGGGAGACGGTTAACACCTGTGGACACTGTGGTGTGGTAGGCCATGCCTTGGAGGAATGCATAAAGAAGGGAGACCCCCCAAAATGCGCGACATGCCTTTATTACAAAAAACCGTGCGACCATAAAACAGGTGACCAAATTTGTCCTGCGAAATTGATGGCCGAAAAAAGGTATATTAATTCTATAGATTATGACGGCGCCTAAGAGCGCCACTTATTAGTTTATTTTAGTACTTAATCTTCTACGTGTAAACTATTGATAAGTTAATTTCTGATTTAGACAATTTCTCTGTTTTAGAATCGAAAACTTGTGAAGTTGAATGCTGCAAACAATATCTATCTTCATTTAGTGACCCTTTAACATTCATAACACAAAATATTCAGAGTATATATAAAAACTTTGACGATTTTCACGTTCTTCTACATAGGCTCAACTTTGACTGTGACATAATCGTGTTAACTGAATGTTTTCTACAAAATCGTGGTAATCTACCCATCATACAAGGTTACAATATTTTTAACAGTTTAGATAATTTCAATAAAAACGGCGGGGTTGTAGTTTACACTCGGAACACATTGGATGTCATTGTAGAAGAACCAACTATATTAGACTGTAATCGGCTACTTATAAAAATCGGAACAGATATTGCAATATTAGCCATTTACCGTTCCCCTTCTCATACAAACGCCAGTATTTTCTCAGTGTCTTTAAATGAAACACTGGAAAAGTTATCCTCTTTCAAACACATAGTTATTATAGGAGACATTAACATCAATATTCGCCCGGAGAATAACGATTCAGATGCCTTGGAGTACCTTAATATTTGTGCTTTCCACGGCTTACTCCCTGCACATACGTTTATCACGCGACCCAAAAGCGGTACTTGTTTGGATCATATCATGGTAAAAACTAACTTTCAATCATTAACATTAGTACCTAACTCGAGCATAACCGATCATAGAGCTGCCCTACTAACATTAAATCGTAAATCAAACTTTTGTCAAACGCAAATTAATACTAAAATAGATTACAATAAACTTGAAGGTTACTTATGCAACATTAATTTTGACCTGGTTTATAATAACGCTGATGCGAATACTTGTATGTCATACTTGATACAAACGGTTCGGCAAGCTATAATAAGTAGTACAACAAGAAAATATTTAAATAATAAAAATCGAAACATTAAGCCCTGGATTTCCCCAGGGCTCATTCGTTGTATGAGACATAGGGATAAATTACACAAAAAATGCAAACAGCAATCCGGAAAATTTTGTATTACAGTTATCATATAAACGCTATCGTAATTTTTGCAATAACCTACTTAGAAAAATCAAGTGCAACTACGAAAAAAATGAATTATTAAAAGCCGGTGGCAACAATAAAAAAATATGGCAGACTATAAAGCAGGTCACATGTACTACAAAAAAGCATGAGTCATCTTCTAGTTTATTACAAGTGCACGCGTCACAGATGACCTCTGCAAACATTGCAAATTCGTACTTTGTAAATATAGGTAAAAATTTAGCAGAAAAAGTAAAAAAGCAGTTGCCTTCAAGTTCGATTCCCTGCTGTTCTCTCAATTCATTTGTGTTACTAGACACGGATGAAACTGAAGTGGAAGCTATTATTACGAGCTTGAAGGATACCTGTACCACTGGTTGGGACAATATATCTAATCATATACTTAAACATTTCAAACATATACTGGTCCGCCCATTAACCCATATTTTTAAAAAATGCCTGAGTGAGGGTATATTCCCTAAATGTTTAAAAAAAGCCGTCGTAGTTCCTATTTATAAATCCGGTGACAAAGAGCAAGTTTCAAACTATAGACCTATTTCATTATTGCCTTCGATATCAAAAATATTAGAGAAAATTATAAACAAAAGGCTTATTCCTTATTTGGAAAAGTACAATTTACTATCGGAAGTGCAGTATGGTTTTAGGTCTAAGTTATCATCAGCGGATGCTGTTCATAGTCTAACCGATTATTTAGTACAGGAACTCGATAGTGGGAAACAAACAATTGGAATATTCCTTGACCTTGCAAAAGCATTTGACACAATTTCCATTCCCATTTTATTGCACAAGCTAGAAAACATAGGGATAAGAGGAAATGAGCTTAAACTTTTTGCAAATTATTTGGAAGAACGTACTCAGTGCGTCAAAATAGACAATATCATTAGTTCTGACCAAAAAATTAGCTGTTTTGGAGTTCCCCAGGGAAGTATCTTAGGCCCTACCTTGTTTTTAATTTACATCAACGACCTATGTAATCTGAATCTACAAGGGGGGAAAATAATTTCGTATGCCGACGACACAGCTCTTTTATTTTCTGCTAACTCAGTTGATGAAGTCTTTAAACTTGCGCAACAAGGTTTTAATGTTGTAAATAAATGGCTTCAGCAGCATCTACTAACTTTAAACACTGAAAAGACGAATTTTATTCAGTTTTCCATGCGCCATTTGCACTCATCTCATTTTAACACAAAAATGTATGCACATCACTGCACAAACCCTGCAACTAACACGTGTCAGTGCCCAGTTATTTCTAGCACCGACAAAACAAAATATTTGGGTATTGTACTTGACAAAACACTTTCTTTCAAGCATCACATTGAAATCTTAAATGGCAGAATCCGTAAGTTAATATTTGTCTTCAAAAAATTACGCTCTATTGCGGACTCAAAAACAATCAGGCAAGTTTATTTTGCCCTTTGTCAGTCAGTATTAACTTATTGTATTACGTCATGGGGTGGCACAGCTAAAACATCCCTACTAACTATTGAAAGAGCTCAGCGAGCCATTCTTAAGGTGTCTACTTTCCGCCCTTTCCTTTTTCCCACAGACCTGCTCTATCAATCCTGTAAGGTATTAACAGTTAGACAATTATTTATATTAAGCACAATCCTCAAACAGCACGCCGCACTGCCATTCAGCACTCAACTAACGAACAAAAGACGGAAAGATATTGTTTGCACAAATAATGTTCAAACAAAGCACGCCTTCTCCTCTCGATTTTTTCTATTCCTTGGCCCACTTCTCTACAATAGACTTAATAAAAAACTAGGTTTTCATCCCCTCACTTACAGTACAACTAAGAAAATTCTTCAAGAAGCCCTACTTAATATGTCTTACGAAGAAACAGAGGAATTGCTAATGGTTTTAAAATAATACTTAAGCGTTTCGTTTGTTTATAATAGGTATATATTTTTTTATATTTTCTTTTTATTTTTTCCTAACGTTTTTAATATCATTGTAAGTGTAATTGTTTATTAAGTTTATTATGAGCATATAATACGTGTAACGCCTGAAATACAGGATGATTTTCATCCTAGCTCAGGTACCTTTAGATTATAATATATATCCTTAATGTATCAATAATGTGTTCCTTTTAAAATGTCTAGCACCTAATTATTTGAATAAAGATTTTATTATTATTATTATTATGTTTTTATTTCACTATGCGTGCTCAGGCGGAACCTGGTCTTTTTGTGCAAGCACGGGTTTACAACCAAGTGCTCACACAATAATTTCTGCTTTATTGATTGAACGTCGGCGTCGCATTATCGGAGTCTAACTGCAAGAATTTCCGGACAATTCTGCAAGTGTTCAGTATGGCAGCTTTCTGTATTGTCAGGTATGTGTATTTTGGTAGGTTTAACTGATTAAGTTGTTGGAAAATGTCTTTTGGTATCACCCCCGTTGTGGATATAACAAGAGGTACTATAGTGACTGTGTTCATTTTCCACATTTTCTTAATCTCTTCCTGTAGTTCTGTGTACTTGCGTATTTTTTCTGTAATTGTGGGTTGGATGTTGTGTGTATTAGGTATTGCTATATCTATGATGTAGGTGTGTTTACTGTTCTTATCTATTAAAGTAATATCCGGTCTATTGTTATATATGGTGTGGTCTGTCAGTACGGTTCGGTCATAGTATAGTTTATGAGAAGCGTTTTCAAGTACATTTTGTGGAGTGTATTTATAATATGGTGTACAATCTGAAATGAGTTTATATTTAAGAGCTAGTTTCTGATGTACAATATTTACTATTTGATTATGGCGATGTGTGTAATCGTTTTGGGCCAGCTTCATGCATGCGCCTGTAATGTGTTGTATAGTTTCTGGTTTATTGTTGCACTTTCTACATAGGTCGTTAGTGTTTCCGTCTTTCATTATATGCTTCCTGTAATTTTTTGTGGCAATGACCTGATCCTGAATCGCAATGATAAAGCCTTCAGTTTCTGGAAATAACCCTGCAGAGCAAAGCCATTTGTTTGAGGCTTCGTTATCAATGTGATTCTGGTTCAAGTCTTTAGGATGTCGGCCATGAAGTTCTTTATTATACCATCTATCGTGTTTTTCCTGTGTGTTTTGTGGTATGTTTATTAATTCTGTTGTTTCTATCTCTTCGGCAAGATTTAACGGTGTATTATGAGTGTCTATTTTGCAGATACTTTTGTGCAGTAGACTGGAGGATCTCTTATTATGAAAGAATTTCTTCAAGTTGAGTATTTGTTTATTATGCAAATGACTAATATGTATTAAACCTCTACCTCCTTCTTTTCTGGCTATTGTTACTCTTTCTATTGCTGATTTGGGGTGGTGAAATCTATATCTAGTCAAAAGTGTTCTTAGTTTAATTTCTATGCCTTTTAATTCCGATTTAGACCATTTCAGGATACCAAATGAATAAGTCAATACCGGGATTGCGTAGGTGTTTATAGCTTTGAATAGATTTTTACTTACTAATTGTTTTTTGCATAATTGGTGGATTCTATGAAAAAAGTCGGCTTTAATTTGATGTTTCATTTGTGTTTGTTCTATTAACCTACCTTGTTTGTATCCTAAGTATTTGTATAATTCATCGTTTTTCATAGCTATAATCTGCTCTTCTTCATTTAATTCGTAATTACCCTCTACTATTTTTCCATTCTTTATATTGATTCTACGGCATTTGTCTAGCCCAAACTCCATTTTTATACTAGTTGAAAAATTATGGGTAATATTTAGTAATCCTGTCATATTAGTCTCTGTATCTGAATATAGTTTAAGATCATCCATATACAATAAATGGGTAATTTGTGATAATGTATGATTACTGGAATTTTGTTTTATATTGAAGCCAAGGTTTGAGTCATTAAGTTCATTAGATAATGGGTTTAGGGCTAGACAAAACCACAAAGGGCTTAATGAATCCCCCTGAAAAATTCCTCTTTTGATGGGAATTTCAGCGGTGGACAAAGTGGTTTCGTCGGTCTGTATATTTAACGTAGTAGTCCAGCGGCACATTGTGTTCTGAAGAAAATTAATTATAAATGGATTGATTTTGTAAATTTGCAACACTTGAATAAGCCAGGTATGCGGAACACTATCAAATGCCTTCTTGTAATCTATAAAACTGCCAAATAGATCTTTCTTACCTTTCTGAACCTGCTTTAAAATCACGGCGTCAATCGTTAGTTGTTCTTTGCATCCCATATGGTATCTCCTGCATCCCTTTTGTTCTTCGGCTATTAGTTTATTAGTTTCAATATGTTGGTTTATTCTATTAGCAATGCATGCAGTAATTACCTTGTATAAAGTCGGTAGGCAAGTTATTGGTCGAAACTGTGATGGGTCCTGTGTCCTATTTGATTTTGGCAACATAAAAGTTAGACCCTTGGTCAAAAATTCTGGCATCGGAGAATCACCCTTAATTAAATCTGTTAGTTGTTTTGCTAAAATACCGTTTAAACTAACAAGTCTTTTCAACCAAAAGTTATGAATGCCATCTATACCAGCAGCTTTCCAGTTGTGTGTCTTCTTTATTATATTATGTAATTCACAAGGATCTATGTCTTCAAATTCCATGGGCTCTACATTCTCTACTCTTAACTGTTCATTTAAAATCCATTCAGCGTTCTTGTCATGCTCTACCTCCTGGGACCAGATTCCTGACCAAAAATCAGTAAATTCAGATTCCGAAGGCATTTGGGTCACTGTAGCTGTATCTTTCAATTTCCTGTAAAATTGCTTTTCATTCTTTGAAAAAAGTTTATTGTTGTCTTTCCTTTCCTGTAGTTTTTTATATCTAGCTAGTCTATTACTTTTGACAGAGAGTTTTTGTTTTAGGGTGTCTATAAAGTCTTCTACCGTTTTATTGTTGTCTTCATGTCTGTTATGTGTTTTGTACTCTTCCATTATTTTCTGCACATTGATTACTAATTTTCTGCTTCTTACCCCGTTTTTATACTGAATCAGTCTACCAATATTTTTTCTTAACTGTTCTATGCATTTTTCTATCCTTATTTGCCACTTAGGTTTTGTCTTATTTCTTTTAGTAAAAGCAGAACTCATTTTATATTTTAAGAATTCGGCAGTTGTAAAAGCTATACAGTAGATTAGTGTGTGGGTGTCTGTGATATCATTTAAATTTTCTATTCTGGGGGGAATTATGAATTTATTAAATATAGTTATAATTTTTGACAGATCCTTAGATGTATTTATTTTGGGTAATCTTGGTCTTTGAGTAGGGTTAATATCTTTATATTTTGAAATGTTATTTTCTAAGAGTGTATTTAATGTATCAATCAAATCGCTATTTCTGTCATTTTGCTCGTCGTTGTTAGAGACAAAACTTAGAGGTTGGTCATTTTGAGAGGTTTGATTTGGAATCGATTCAGTAGGTTCTCCGGTTTGGATCGAATTAATAAGTAAAGATTCAGTAATATTATCTATATTTGTAGGTTCGTTGCATGTTGTAGGCGATTGTTCTAATTCGCGGGCTACTTTGTCTTTAATATTTTTAATTGTTCTATGCTAAGATATTTATTTTTAACAATAGCTCTTTTTTGATCTGATATTCTTTGTTCTGAAACATGGTTCAGTTCTGGATATTGTTCTATTATTGCTTTGTGTAATATTGGTCTATAGGCTGTTAAATTTGTTTCTAATTGAGTTATTTTATAGTAATGCCTCATTATTGCTTCGTTAATTTCAGTTGGCCATCTCATTCTAGTCTGCCTTGTATATTGTGTACGAGAAGAAGTGCCTAGGATAGTTTGAGATGATGTAGATGTAGGAGGTACTGATTGTTGTGTACTAGTTTGTGATAACTGTTGTGTGGTATGTTGTCTTTGAGATTCTATTGCAGCTAATTCGGTTTTAACTTCCTGATATATCTCTTCAAGTTTATCTTGGGGTATGCTTTTATTTCGCATAATTGCCCGTCTTTGGTCTCCGATTCTTTGGCGACTTACGTCCATATCGGGGAATTTTTCTAAAAATTTTACGTGAAGTGGTTCTAAGTAAGTTTTGAGGTCGGATTCTAAATTAGTTAATAATAGATAAGTACGGATGATGAATGTATTCATTTCCATTGACCATTTCATTCGCGTACTGGGTCTACTAGGGGTGGGTACAGGATCAGTGGCACAATGTGCCTCTTGTACAACATCCTCTAGCTTTGAACTACTTATTGTAGACTGCGTTGGGGAAGAGTTCGGGCGATAGAGTGAATTAGTTGGTGTTGAGAAAAGATGATTACTGTCTGACGAGATTTCACTACCTTTATCGGCAGCTCGTATTTGTATTCCAGTTAGAGCCCGCCTATTCGGGTTAACACTGGTCTTACTTCTCCTACCTACTTCATTACTTTCAGCGTTAACGCTGGGATCCCGAGACCGGCTAGGACGAGATCTTAAAAAATATTTTTTACTTATTTCTTCTATTGTGTTCCCACGGCAAGCTAGGGAAAATAGGTCAACCCTCTACAGAGCCCCGCTTGTAGAGGTAAGGCATTCTTACGTCCCGAGGTCGCCCGGTATCGGGAGTCCACCGTTCGCGACCAAGCTCCCCCTTGATCACGCATCCCTCGGCACGGTTGGTCACACCTTGGATTGGGCTTGGGACCGTTGGTTAAGGGAGAGAAGGTACCTTGGTGGTCAGGTATATAAGATCATCCCAAATAAGTGGGGTGTGCACTCCTCTCCCCGTAAGCCCCCCCACCACGTCAAGGTGGCCCCTCGGGGGGGTTATTATTATTATTATTATAATATGGCTTACTACAGCAACCGACATGCCCCAATGATCTTCTGATTTTTTTTAAATTTAACTGTTTAAATGCTTCTACTATATCACTAGGGCCAACATGCTTAAATTTAAATTTAGAATCACAAGGCCTAACATTATTCTTAAGCAACGCTTCAGCACGTTGGGGGTTAGAATCCACATTGGAAGTAAGTTCCAAAGGTATGTTAGTAAAAAAATTATCAAAAATATTAACAATTTCTTCAGGTTTAGTAATAATCTTACCGCTAGCTTTAATTTGACAGATATTTTCTTTTGCTTTATTTTTACCAGTTTCTTTATTAATAACATTCTAAGTTTCTTTTATTTTGTTAGGGGCATTATTTATTTTTTTACTAATACGATTGGCCTTGGCTTGTCTACAAACTTTTTTAAATATTTAAGAATAATTTTTAACATATTCTACAAAGGAAGGATTAAAATTAAATTGTTTTTGAGCATATAAGTCATAAAGCTTGTTCCTACTTATGTAAATGCCGGTAGTAGCCCACTCACTAAATTGTGATTTACTATGCACAGCAACATTTTTGTTTCAATGTTTTAGAATATTCTGAAGAAATACAATTAAAAAGTTTGTTGTAATGGTCGTCCGGATTTTTCCCTGTGTATACGACTGATAACAGTTTGTTATCTAAATTATTTTTAAGTTTTCTTATATTTTTTGAAGTAATTGGCCTACAGAAGGTCTTATCTTTGTTCAAGTGGCTGAACTTGCCTTTGGACTCATTGACATAAGCTACGTATACACCCGAATGATCAGAAGGCAATTTATTGATAACAGATTTGTCAGAATATTGAATATTACTAAAAAAACTGTCTAGACATGTGGCAGATGTAGCAGTGATTCGGGTTGGCTCAAAGAATACGTTTACTAAATCATAACACTTAAAAAGATTTACGAATTCCGTACTTTTTGGATTATCTACTAAGATATCAACATTAAAATCTCCACAAACAATAATATTCTTTTTACTAGTTGAACAGGACTTAAGTACCTGGTCCATTGCTTTTAGAAAACTTTTAAAATCACTATTATGGGGACTGTATACACAAATAATTATATGATGATCTAGCTCGGCACAGGTCACCTCACAACAGCGCTCAACAGAAAGTCTGACAATATCCTTACGTTCTTTGCTGCGGAAAGAATCTTTAACAAAAATTATGGAACCCCCTCGTTGAGCAGACTTCCTATTAAAGCAGCTTACAATATTATAGTTGTTTAGGCTGAACATCATCTGACTCTCATACAGCCAATGTTCAGTCAAACATAAAATGTCCACATCCATTTCTTCTAAAACTAATTCTACTAATAATTCTTTGCCGGAAAGACTTTTGATGAATTATTCTTAGCTCATGAGACCTTTCCGTTGTCTTAATGTTCAGTTTAAATCTGCCGTCAAGTCTACAGAATTACCTTTACATATTACTGGCAATTCTGTAGGCATCTTATCCCTAGGTTTTTGTTTACAATGTAAACTCGTCCAAAAATTAATATTATTTACTACTAATGTAGCAATCTTACGTCTAGAATATTTTGAAAGATATATATTATCTTTTGTCAGATTACATTCACTTATGAAATGGTTAGTGTCAAAAACACATGTTATATTATGTATTAAATTATTAAGATAATTAATGTTTTTGTTATTTGTTGGAGACTGGCAACGTAGATATGGGAATGCACATAATATTATTTTGCCTACTTCTAGTTCAGTTAAATAATCCATACAGCTGATTATTTCTTTCTTTCCTATTTTGTTACTATTGCCTATAAGTAATACAACAGTAGAATTATAATTCAGTTTAGTTGATTTAATTTTGTCTAAAATTTGAGTATAGGTTGCATCCGGGAAGCAGTAATTAACACAAGCGTTATCGAGAATTGTGTTAAGCATGAAACCCATACTGAGACCCATACTGTCAGAAAAAACTACTGTATTACATGGAGGTTCAATAAAGTCAACACAATCAGACACATTATTGCACAAATTACTGTCACAAGGAGAGAGCTCTGGTGTGGAGACACTGATGGTGGGCTGGTTGAACTGCCCGCAAGTACATTGCTTAGCTACAGTTTGCCTAGGTTCAAGAAGTTGTTTTTTTTTTAGAATGAGAAATGATGAGCAAGGTTATATGTTATTTTTCAGCATTTTCCATTCCAAATTACACTAACAATTATAAATTACTCGATAGACTTTTTTAAATTTCTACGAGCTGATTGAGCTAGAACTTGAAAAACTTGCACGTTGACAAAATATTCAATTATACTTTCAATTCTAAGTACACTTCTAATTCCTTACTTACTTGAAAAGTCCGTAAAATTAAATATTAAAAGCTGAATTAAAATTAGACCTTAACTGGATGGAATCTCGCAAGAAACCGGAAGGCAAAAAGCCGGTCAGTGTCAGTTTACGGAAGACAAGATGACTAATTAAATTCATCTAAAAGACGTTTAAACAAAAACTTAAAAAAAATGTGCATATCACACGAATACGAGTAAGCTAGAATACAACCCAGTTATTTGTATAATGGGAAAGGTTTGGTACCTTTCCCATTATACAAATAATCAAAGATACAATATTTTTTTTATTAATTTATAAATTTGATGACGTCATCCGAATTCATCTAGAATATCTGTGTTTCTTCCAGATTCGGACGATTCGACGCGGACAGGTGTGCGAGGTTTCATAGGATTTATATAAAGAATTCGAAAATTCGTTTCGTTCGGCTCGTTCGACGCGTCCGGCTTAGAAGTTTGCGTTCACCTTAAATAGGACAGTTACAAACCTTGATTTTTCTGATAAAAATGTGTAATTTCAGAAATAAAATATGCCTCGCCTTCCATTAGTTATTAGTAGAACAAGTTTGATTTAAGGTGCACTGGTTTTTTATTAATTTATAAACACAGTCTACATTTCTTAAATTGGTAGTATAGTTACTATATGATATGACTTATAAATATGATGGTTAATTTATAACATACTCTCGAGTATTTCCATGAAATTTCATTAATTTTCACCGCTACCCTTAAGTGTTCGTAAATTTGAGAAAATTAAGCTAAGCATATACTCTATCGACGCAAACAGTCTTTGACGTTACTTCAAAGAGATTCAATTACCCACTCTCGGTAACGCTTCGTTTGATACCTATTTGTTACGTCAAGACAAGTTTTGGAGAATACAAACCTTAGGATATGTTTCGATTGAGAATTTTGTAACGAGTATTTTGATGTGTTGATTGCAAATTTCTGTTTCTCACTTACAACACAATTAGTTCTTTAGTCGGTCAGTCTGTGGCATTTTTTTTTTACGTGATAGCAACTACCAATGCATCACCGCAAGGGAAGTTGATTACACCGTAAAAAAAATTGGTGTTAGCACTTTAAATTCGGGGTTTTGTAATTTACCTGGGAAATAATAGATGGCGCTATGGATGTTAATTCCACTTACCACTAGATGGTGGTGTCGGGGTTTTTTTGATTTGCCATGCAAATAAACGTGTATCTGTTACGTTTTGTTCTGCAAGTTAAAGCACTTACCCCTTATTCTTCTTATTAAAGACCTAAGCTCTTGTCTGTGGAGCAACCAATGCCTTCCATCTCTCTCTCTGACCAAATTAAACTCCCTTACAACGCGACACAAATAAGTTGAACAAAAATGGCGGACTTCAAAACATTTTTGTACAAATTCCCGGCACGTAGGTTAAACCAAAATGGCAGTCATCAGCGCAGGTACAAATAAAGCGCTGACGACCGCCATATTGGTTCAGTTTACGTGTCGGGAATTTGTACAAAAATGCTTTAAAGTCCGCCATTTTTGTGTCACTTAATTGTGTCGCATTGTACATCCCTTTATGTTTAAACATTGATTTGATCTTTTTGTTGCACTTACCCCAATCAACATTTTATAATACGATCAGTTTTCGCCAAAGATCTTGGTCACAACTACTCCCTCATCTGTGGTAGCTGAGATCTATTTTATTAATCAATTTATCTATTTTGCTTTATAGCGTAGCCTTGCAAAGGCTTCGTTAGCGATATTAATCTCAATACTTGAAACGGCTCGACGAATTTGGGATAAAATTGAACAGTACAATACTTTAGAACAACGGGTATTGTTTAAGGGTTTTGGGTTAAGTATTTGAGTGATTAAAACTGTCTTTAATAATCAATTGATTTTATAGGATGATATTTTATTAATTTATTTAACTTCATACACAAATAAAAGTGTAATGGCAGACTTAAAGCCTAAGGCCTTATCTACCAGTCAACCAAACGGGTGATGTGGAGAATGTCAGGGGTAGTGCAAAACTTGAATAGGTTTGTGGCGAAAAAAAGACTATACGCCTTATTAAACGAACAGAACATTCAATTGGACACTTTCTTTTTTCAATGATTTGATTTTAGACAGTATTTCACAAGTTAACATTCACTTATTTTCTCGTGGGAAACGTGTTTTCCCGCGATAAAGTACGTAGAAACCTGCATGGCTTTGCACACAGCAACTCGAGATCACCAAAGTTTCAAATCAATCAGATGAATTTTATGGGAACACAATAGACAAAAAACTCACAAACATTTATTTAATTATTCGACAGATAAATAAAATCAATTTAAAATGTTTTACTTTCCCTTTCTTGAAATTTCGAATAACGTAGTTACTAATTCAATAAATTAAATCAACCCCACAAAAATCCGGAACTTGTCGGTAAAAAGGCATGTCTATGTTATGTACGAAATCATACAAGTACCAAAAATCACTCTAACTACTCCGATCACTGGTAATTAGCGTAAAATATATACTTACTTAGTCATAAACAAAATGTTTTAAATTTGATTACGAACGGTCATTTTGACATTCAGATTACAAATGATATTTATGAAAATAACAAACATTTTTTTGAAATATTTTATTGACAAAGTAAGTACGAAAGAATTCCAGCATTTTGTTGGCAACACTGCGATGAATTGGTGGAATCTCATTTCAGTATACGCGATGCAATTTACAATACGCATTCCCTTGCACGACAAATAGTTATGGCGAAAAGGGAGTTGTTTTGTCGTATATTTCTTATTTTTTTTTTTTTACAAAACAATAAAAAAATATCATTTTTTTTTGTTTGAAAGCTGTCTTCATCATAGTTCTTGGCTATGTTTGATAGAAATCGGTTAAGCAGTTAAAAAGTTATTGCAGGTAAACGCTTGAAAACTTGTTACCTTTTACAAAATGTTATCAAGCTCATAGGTTAACCTACTCTTTCTTACCTAAGATTCTAGAAAAATAAGTAGCAATCGCATCTTGCAACACCAATTCACAAACAGATATTAGGGTTCTACTTTAGATCAGAAACCACACTTTTACTAATTGTCTACTTTACTCATCAAATTTCAGCTTAAGGAAGTCAAGTGCTGGACTATAGCAGTGGGGTGAACATCTTTATTTTTATTTTCCTAGCAAATATAAAATTTTTTTTCAATCTCCTCAATGAAATAATAGAAAGTTAAAGTACATAGTTAAGGCACGTAATAATATAGTTAAAAACTTTGCATATTCAGAGTTTGATTCTCATAATACATCACATCCATTAACTGACTTTCATTAGGCCACAACAACTGGAACAAAACCTCCATTCAGGCAACATGTCCCCGAGATTAATTCCAGTAAAAAGCTCCCGAAGCTCCTGAATAGCGGAGGCGCGTAGCTAATTCATCACATTGATCCGAATGCGAACTTTTTGCGTCCCCCGCGGTAATCTTGTATGGATTGGATCGTATAATTGCGTCTTGTAGCTACTTCGTGATTGCGAGAAGTTAAAAGAACTAAGTATGTACTAATAATGTGTAGATTTTCTACTCCTTACGCCGCGCCGCCGCGACATCGGTTTTCGCCCACAGAATCAGTCGGAGTATATTAAGTAGATACATACATTTTTCGATGTCCAGTGCTGCCCCATTTAAAATAAATTGTTTGAAAAGAAACGGAGATGTCATTTGAAATTTTGTCTTGACCAAGCCCTAGATAACCCTTCAAACTGTGTCATGAATTTCTGTTTACAGTTTAAAGTAAGAATGTGAAGTTTTTCTACGCAAATTTGTCAAATCGGCAACTTTTGGCTAATGTGCATAGTTAACTATGCAAATTAGCCAAAAGTTCGTCTTTTCTTCACGCTTTCACTTTAAATTGTAAACAGTAGGTCATAAAATAGTCTGAAGAGTTATCTAAGGCTTGATAAACTTGACATAATTTTAAATTATATCTCCGTTTTCTTTCAAATGATTTATTTCAAATGGGGGCAGCACTGAACCCCGAAAAAAACGTGTATCCCTTTAACAAAACCTTAGAGCGCGGTAAATACCGCAAACCTGACAAGGCGTAATGATAAACGCTCCAACTTTTTTTATCAAGCTCGTAGCTAAAACCTTCTCTTCCTGACCTAAACTCCAATATTTTTCTTATCCGAGTACACTTTAAAAGTTTATCGACTTGAATTCTTTAATTTGTAAACTTACTTAGTTCTGATAGTTTTTCTTTAAACGTCCTTAATATACTAGTGCCATTAATTTTTTCGCTTGCCGTCAATTTACAACCGTTTATCAGATAGAGGAACAGGACCCTGACAAAAATTTGCAACCAAATATTTCACAAAAGGTTCTCTAAATCGTAAACACCATGTTGACAAACTCACAATATCCTTGAAAAACCTATTCAATAACACTCCACACCATGTGGTAGTAAAAAAAAAATGATTCCCACTTTATATGTATGGGAGCTACCTTAAAAATACCCTTTGTGGTATACATACTACATACCCATGTCAAATTACAGCTTTCTAGTACCAATAGTCTCTGAGTAAAACCGCGGACAGACAGACAGATATGGCGAAACTACCTTCTACTAGTTCCTTGTTTACTACGGGACCTTGACATCGTACGTAACATCATGAATCTCAAATGAAATTGAACAGGTCATCTAGCATGCCGGAGTGATGGTCGGTTGATTAGGCCATTGGTGGCTAAAGACGGGTTGAAGAAGCGTCAGACGTCCTGTAATGAGCAGCACAGGACCGGGACTGGTGGCGTCGACAAAGAGAGGTCTATGCTCAGCAGTGGGCGGAAGAATGGCTGGGATGATGATGATGAAGCCTAACAAATTTATTTGCTGGGCAAATTTTGAAAACCCCCGACTTTCAAGCGTTTACCTTAACTTTTAAACCGCTGAACCGATTTCCATCAAACATAGCTAAGAACCATCTAGATCAAGTCAGCTTTAAAAAAAACCTTTATTAAATCGGCCCATTTGTTAAAAGGCACAGACAGACACACAGATACACACACCGTTAAACTTGTCAAACAGCGTAAAAATTTAAATTCCTGAATATTACCTCCATCGCAGCATTTTTGGCAATTGAAAAATCTTTATTTGGGGCATAATATACAACAAATTGGCTGGAAGAAATTCCTCAATGGGATAAGCCCGCCGTAGTACATTTTATTTCTAATTCATATGTTTTGTAACTTTTATTTTTAAATGTGCAATAAAGAGTTAAAACAAACAAACAATCAAAAATATAGAACAGAAAACACTTACAATTAACAAAATATGGTTTCTATCAGCGTTTGTGTCTAGGCTTTCCGGAGCCAAGACGCGGGTTTTTGGAGAAACCTTCTGCTCTTTCTTGCATTAACTATAATGCAATAAGTTATGAGATATATTCAAACATAAAAAGCATTGATTAATTTTGAACGTACAGTTTTTATCAGTGTTATTTGCACAGAATAAATGTTCTTGCAAAAGCATGAAGAAAACGGTGTACGATCGATGTAGCGACACTCATTCATAATTTATGTACGCTATCACGCGCAGCTGAGATCGGAAAGGTGAAAGTTCATGTATTGTACAGTCAACAAAAACGGTATTTTAATAATAATCTTTCAATTTGACAGACTTGTAATTGAGCGAGTGATTGAAGCGTTTCATTTTCGGCAAAAAATGATATGTGTGACTGCATTCTGGATGTCCAGTTTTCTAGTTTTCCGATCGTTCTGTGTCGCATTTCTCAACCAATTCTCGTGAAATTTTATGAGCCGGTTCGATAATTATATACATATTTTTTGATAATACAGTTTTTCGAAAGTTTTTCTAAACAAACAACCAACGGGTTGGGGTGATTTGCGAGGCCTACAACTTTTATGGGACAAAATCAGTTCTTAAAAAGTTCATCGACTTGAAAAATCTGACACCAGTCTTGTCTAAATACATTATGTGTTAATTACTTGGAATTTGATCAAAGCCCTCCTAAAACTGTTTGAAACCTCACAAGCTATAAATTAATTCAAAGGCTATGCAAACAGAAGACATTCAATTCTGAGTACGGTCTACGAGCAACACGAGAGACCTTTCAAATTTAGCCTTGGCCCTGGAACCGACGATGTTATATTTTTTTAATAATTTATTAAATTTACACATATAAAATATTTTACATATTTTTCGAACTCATAGCTCAAAAAAATATTGAGAAAACATCCCATACAGTTATATGGCAGACATACACGATTTTTTCCCTGGTACTTATGATTTTAATTATAAGAAATAACTTGAAAAATGTGAAACCAGTGTTGTCTACATTCACATAAACAGATATTTGTTACTTACTTGTGGCATCAAAGCCCTCTTAAGACAGTTAAAATTTTCGTGAGCTGCAATTTAACTCGGCTATGCATACAAAAGACTTTTAATTCTGAGAACAGTACACGAGGCGGCTTGAGAGACCTATCAAATTTAACCTAAGCCCTGGAACCAACGATGTTTGGTTATAATTTCTTAAGATATTGCATTACCTCTTCCTTCTTACCTCTATCTTTCCTGCTACTACAGGGTGGGGCAAAAGAATCATCATCAGTTTTTAAGGGCTATAGAAGAGAAAAAAAAAAAAACAATTTACCTTACTTTTCCGGTTTATTTTATTCAATTCAGTATATAATGCTATTTGCTACATCAAGTTTTGAAAATGACATCAGCAAAATTGCGGCCATGCAGCAGCGATGCCCTGATGAAGGCGATTTCTGACATCTTCAACAATTTTCCGGCTCATTTGAGTGGGTATGGCAGGCATTTCCTCCCTAATCCTCATCTTTAATTCGTCCAAAGTATGAGGACGATGTTTGAAGACTTTTTCTTTCAGGTAACCCCAAAGAAAAAAGTCACAAATGCTCAAATAACAAATGTTCCAGTTCAGGTTGAATTTTTTTCCTACGTAAGATTGTTGAAGATTTCGGAAATCGCCTTCATCAGTGAATCGCTGCTGATGGCCGCCATCTTGCTGATGTAATTTTCAAAACTTAATGTAAAAAATGGTATTGCACGGCATTTTCCCTTTTTTATTTACCAAGAAGAAAAAAATGCTGGATGAAATGCCACTACCAATAAGTAAAGTGAGGATTAGTGCCCAACATATTTTAACTTTTTATGGAATTTCATTCAAATTGAATGCCTCCACTGAGGCGTCAATGTACTCATTTGTAAAAGCTGTTGCCATATCTTCATAGTTATATTATTAAAATATCAATGCGTTAGATCGAAATACGTTTTATCTTGGAAATACTTACTCTTATACGAAGAAGAGTGTTTCTAAAATGACGTACCCAAAGTAGAATTCATCAATTTGCTTGCGATAAAAAAAGTTTAAGTTATAAATTCGATTTGCTTTATAAATACAATTACAAGTATATCGAAATACTAGTTCAATCAAATCAAGTGTGGAAATTTGTACATCTAAACCTTTACTGACCGAGCGAGCGAAGCGAGCGAATCGTCTCAGTTTCGAGATTGGCTAAAAACGTCCAACTGTCCGGTTGTCTTTCAGTCTGTCGGGCCGCATTTTTCAACCAATACTTGTGAAATTTTGTAAGAAAGTTTAAAAGTTGTATTGAATTTTTTGTTGATTTAGTTTTTAGAAATTTTTCAAAATGGCGGAAATATGGGGGTAAAAACTTTAAAAATATCATATTTTAGCCATATCGAAATTTTTCAAAATTGTCATAATTTATTTTTTTCTTTTTAAGACGCAACTTTTTTTTCTGAACAACTTGTTTATCTGATATGATAAACTTCAACGGGCCGGGGTGACTCGCGAGGTCTACAGCTTACAGAGCCACTATATTTTTCCAGTCTTATATTATCAGGTAGATTATTCAATTAATAAATAAATAAATATATAGGGACAAATAACACTGATTGAGCTAGCCCCAAAGTAAGTTCGAGACTTGTGTTATGGGATACTAACTCAACGATACTATATTTTATAACAAATACATATATAGATAAACATCAACAACAGGATAATATGCAAAAAGCCATTTTTTACTCTGACCGGGGATCGAACCCTTAACCTCTGGGTGGCGGACTAGCATGGTGACCACTACGCCACGAAGGTCGTCTATTAATTATAATTGTTAGAATTTTATGTAAAATATGCATGTATCGTAAAAATAAAAGTTAAGAGTAATTACATACTCGTCTAGCTGCATCAAATGACCAATTTAACACAAATCCCCTTCAAATACTTTCAGAATCAAAAACCTCCATTACAATACCAAAGTTCGCATTCAGCCTATTAATCATTCAAGTTCATACATATATACGAGTTTCGGAGAGGAAACTCAATGGAAAGCTATTAAACAGAATTCGTTATCAAGGAGACAATTACAAACTTCGTATAATATATATTGTGATAATTCATTATGTAATGTGGGCTATTAGGCGGAAAGAACTTAGAATTATTACCTGATATGAAAATTGAGAGAATAAATCCTTTTTACAATCATTTAGTTCATCAATTTATCTAACTACATATATTTATTAAAAAACGTGCGATTCGGACTCGTGTATGAAGGGATCCGTAATATTATCTATAAAAAATCACGATTCTTGTATTTTTTACGTGAAAAAGAAATCGACATTTTCATACAAATTGCCGGGTAGGCCGAACACTCTTGTATAAAAATGTCAATGTTTTTTACGAGTTTCAAGCATTGGTCCCGTAGGAAAAGTTGTTCATATTGACGGTCTGAGTTGCTCCTACAAGGATCGGACAGGGTTTTTGTTACATATTGTAGATTACATTCTTATAGTAAATTTCGAAGTGGTAGTGTATTTGTTTGATATTTTAAAAATACCTACCATACTTAGTCGGGTAGGTATATAACTCTCTATAAAATATAAATGTTCTATCTATGAAAACGTACATATATCCTCCATAACTTAACGGTCGGAACACCTTGTAGATTTACGAAGATACTCGTATTTTCGAAAGATATCACGAAATATCTTGAATTGATGACTGCTATTCGGAAAAAGGGAGGTAGTACTTGACAAATAAGAGCGATCGATGTCGGATATCGTTTGCTTATTATCGAACTGTTGATCTATTACCATAACCATACTTCAGATGCATATATTTTTGAAATGTGCTAAATAAGCCCCATTTAGTATACTACACGGTATGTTTTATTTTTAGTCACAAAGTCTATTAATATATCGTAGCTGATCGTGACGTCACGCGAAATTTCAATACGCTGATCATGCCACGCTGTCACACCGGAGGTCCCGAGCTCGATTCCCGGTCAGCCAAGATGGAAAATGATCTTTTTCAGATTGACCTGGGTCTTGAATGTTAAAATATATATGTTTTTGTTATAAAATATAGTATCGTTGTGTTAGTATCATATAACACAAGTCTCGAACTTACTTTGGGGCTAGCTCAATCTGTGTTATTGGTCCGTATATATTTAGTTTTTTATTTCTTTCAGTTTTCTGTTCGTCGATTGTAAAATGTTCTTATTTTCTTAAAATATTCTTGTGTACAAAAGATTGTTATGTTAATAAAATTAAGTTCATGAATAAGGACTTTCTTTAGCATGAAAAGATTTCCGCGTTCGATTCAAAAATTTCAATAACAAAACAATCTCAAACAATTTTTCTTATGCTAATGTCCTATTGAATTCCGAATCCGAATTACAACATCAAGTCGTACAAAGAGTTGTTCAAATAAACTCCATTTTTCGGTACATCCAGGTAATGACAGAAAAACGATGACGCATTGAGGAATGCCATTCAGCAGCATTGCCAACTCATGACAGATAGCGAACGGGATTTTCTGTGGTCCAAAATATGGGCGGAATGCATACTGAAGCGGGAGCGAGGTAAATAAATATATATATATGGACAAATAACACTTATTGAGTTAGCCCCAAAGTAAGTTAGAGACTTGTGTTATGGGATACTAACTCAACGATACTACATTTTATATCTAATACCTATATAGATACACATTAAAGACCCAGCACAATTTGAAAAAGCCATTTTTTAACTTGCCCTGACCGGGGATCTAACCTGGGACGGCGGACTAGCAAGGTGACCACTACGCCACGGAAGTCGTTGAAAAGTGATATGCTCGACCGCCACACAAAGGGAACATCTTCCCACCAGGCCTGCGGTGCCATTTTACAAATGCGGAGTCACTAAACGAACGTTTTTTGTATGGAAAACTCATTTGTTTAGTGACTCTGCGTTTCAAAAATGGCACTTTATGGTGTTGCGCCTGGGAAACCACGGCTTCGACGGTGAATTGTCGGAGGTCGTATATAATGTTAATTTGAAACCAGAAATCTCATATCGAGATGTAGGACAGCGCCATCTCATATACTTGTTATGAACTATGTGGTCATAGCACAGCGGATTAGTTAAAGTGGCATTGGGCAGGACACATAGCGCGACGAACCGATGGCCGATGGGGCAAAAAGGTTCTCGACTGGCAACTGTGTACTGGCAAGCAGAGCGTAGGCCACCCACAAGGTGGTCAGATGACCTAACCAAGGTCGCTGAAAAGCGCTAGATACAGGCCGCTCTTGACGGGTAATCTTGGAAATCCTTGGGAGAGGCCTATGTCCAGCAGTGGACGTTATGTGGCTGAAATGATTATGACGAATATAAAACTGCCTTAGGGCCGGCGCACATATGGCGAAGCACAGCGCAAAGCATTTTTCACTGTCAAACTGTTATCGACATTCTCCTCTTTGAAATAATATCCAAAATCAATTAACACAACTTACGCAGATATGGCGAATTTCTTAAATTGTTAATTGATTTTGGATATTATTTCAAAGAGGACAATGTCGATAATAGTTTGACAGTGAAAAATGCTCTGCGCTGCGCTTTGCCATACGTGCACCGGCTCTTCATTCTGATACAAAGACATTAGTGACAGAATCTTCGCTTAGACCGTGGAGACTGATGACAGCTAAGCTTACGTCGCATACAATTTGACTAGTCACTAATTCCGTCTCATTGTTGGGCCTGTCTCAGGTTTGCAAGTTATTGTTACTAAGCCTCAGAGATTACGACGTATGATCGATGTTCCTTAATTAAATTTATGTATTATGTAATGAGAAATTTATTGCTGAAACACTATCACGTCTTTTTCTCTAACGGTGTAGACTAGTAGAGGAGCTCAGTGGCCCGGCGGGAGTGTGCAAGGGTTGGATCTCACTTGAGAGAGAGAGAGTGACGGAACGCTATAGCACGGCCGATGCTATAGCGTTCCGTCACTGTCTCTCGCTCTGACAAGTGACGGTTCTAAGCGACAGAAAAGAAAAACAGCATTGAAAAGCGCTGTTCCATGCTGATAAGTGAGATCAAACTCTCACTAGCGCCAGGCCTGTGTCACTCCCCTTTAGGTATCGAAAATATACCTACATTATTACTATGCGTGCGGCGACATAGACATACGCTACTCCGGAGTGAGAAATTTATTTATGTGAATCATTCCTTCGGAGTAATAAGAATGAATTTGGCTTGCAATGGATTTCCAGGTATCTAAACAAAAAGGTGCTGATTTCTGACGCAAGCTAAATTAAATCATATTGCTAATCACATTGAGTACAAATTTCTTTGCTGAGAGAGAGAGTTCTGTACATCATACTAGTGATTATTCTAAAGCATTATTATCGCTTTCGCAAGTAAAGCGACACCGGGCGTGGTCCACATATAGATGAGTGCCCAGAAGTGGCATAAAAATTCTCGAGCTCCTCCGTGCTCCGAAAGGCACGTGAAGCCGTTGGTCCCAGCTGACATCATTGTACGGCAGTCGTCAAGCTATTACGTCACATGGCTTTAGACAGCTTGGAAAATTTGACACCAGTATTGACCAATTACACGAAAAAAAAAAACAAATAAAGGGTATGGTGCAGCAGAGCCTAGCGCAAACGAGAGGTGTTATGAGTTTGACGTGCCTGTGTATCTGTCTGTGGCATCGTAGCGCCTAAACGGTTTTTATGGAAGCTGACTTTATTGAGATGGTTCTTAGATAGGTTCGATGAAAGTCGGTTCAGCGGTTTAAAAGTTATAGGGTGTCATCATCATCATCAGGTATTTTTATCTCCGCTGCAGGAGCACGACCTTCTTTGTACTACCAGAGCCATACTTGGCTAGAGTAGCTAGAGGACTTGGCCTACACTCTCCATGCTGGCCAGACGGGTTGGAGAGGTCTCGTTGACATTTATAAGCTTTTGCTTGTATTCCCTAAGTCGCCTTCTACGACATCCACGGGAGGACTTGGTTTGGCCCTATTCTACTCTGCCGGAAACCACACGGCTTAAGTTATGGGGTGTGAACCGAGTGTTCACACCCCATAACTTAAATGATTTTTTTGTCAAATAATCTTTATATTTGAAATATTGAAATTGAAATACCTAAGTCTCGAACTAAACGCTTCGACAATTCCTTTTTGGTTCGAGTAGCTAAGGTGTGGAATGAACTGCCTGCGTCTATATTCCCAGAGAAGTACAGCCCCGGGACATTCAAAAGTAGATTGAATGGGTATCTTTTGGATAGGCATGCTTCATCCTAGTCTTCATCGTCGCTTACCATCAGATGAGATTGAGGACAAATGCCTAAACCAATATATTATATAAAAAAAAAATAGCTTGGGCCACTCCCCTAACATTATAAAGTAAAAGCGTTGAAAGCGAGCGAAGCTGTAGCCAGCTGTAATTGCGCGTTCATTGTAAGCGTTTTCGTTTCCATGACTCATGTTACATTGATAATGATGCATTTGAGTTAAGGGGATACCCGAATTTTACGGGGTCCAGTGCTGCCCCCATTTGAATAAATCATTTGATAGGAAACGGAGACAGCATTTAAAATTTTGTCCTGACCAGGCACTAGATAACCCTTCAAACTATTTTATGAACTACTGTTTACAGTTTAAAGTGATAACGTGAAGCTTTTCTACGCACAGTTGAAATAGTTTAGTAGTTTGAAGGGTTATCTAGTGCCTAGTCAAGACAAAATTTTAAATGATGTCTCCATGTATTTTCATATGATTTATTTGAAATAGAACCAGCACTGGACCCCGTAAAATTCATGTAGCCCCTTAAAAAAGTAACCTGCGGCGTGGTTCGCGTTGAGTGGTTTGAAAATCCCACAGGAATTTTACATCTTTCTGCAATAAAATATTGAGTATTGAATTAAGTTTTTTTTCAAGCTGGTCTGGGAGTAAAGAAAAAGCTCATATAGTGTTATGGACCAAGTTATGGTGTAGATTTTTCTCCCTCGACGGATTTTTTCTTCTAGGCAGGGTTTCCACTTGCCAGTCTTGGGAGGGAGTCTTATGGCGACATCAACACCACTACGAGGAACTACAACCACAAAAAACAATGAATAAACAGCGATACCATAGTTCGTAGGAAGTATATATACATAAGAGATGGCGCCATCAGTATCCTACATCTCGATCTCAGAGTTCACCAAATTCGCTGCATATATACAACTTCCGACGAGCCGCAGTTAACCAGGCGTAAAACCATACCTGGCAGGAAGATCTTCCCTTTGTGGCTGTCGAGTATATCACCTCGATCCCGCTAAAAAGTGATTAATAAGACATTTGAAAAAAAGTCCACGTGTATTATAGGACGTGGTGCGGCGAGGATGCCTTGGGGACCACCCTAGCTCCCAACAGTGTTTTTCCAGAATCATGTAGACCACCCAGGTCATGTAGAATATGTTGCCAACAGTGTTCTTCCAGAATCATGTATGTAGACCACCCATTTCATATAGATAGGTTATGGTGTCACGGGGTAGCCCTTGGGGTACCCTCTGGCCGCCAGCTGTGTTCTTCCAGAGTCATGCATACCACCCAGATCATGTAGTATATGTTACGGTGCCGCTCCATAACCTATCTATAGCCATCCAAATTGTAACCAATTGAATTTGTTGCTTTCGTCACTTGGTCGATAGGATAAATCAACTGTAGGTGAATCGTCCGTGCAGTTTACTCGTATATAAGATTGCCCGAAAACCACATGACAACAATTATAATGTCTAGGCAATGTGAGTCTTTGAAAAATAGCTTATAATTTTCATTATGAATAATGTCCCAATGTATCACTTGGTCCAAAACATATCTATTAATTTTCTTAGCGTGTCCTTTAGGTGTTATGATCATTGACACTGATTGCTCCGTACCATGGGTGTACCGAGGGAAGGGCAGGGGGGGCAGCTGCCCCCCCCCCCTGGATTTTATTTACGTCCCTACTAACTATCTACTTTTGTCGATGAAAATTAAGAAAAATAACTTTTTGCCATTAGCAATACAACATACAACTTTGAACTAGTTTATTTGCCAGGCTAATAAAAAAATCCCGAATAAAAACCGATTTTCATCAAACATAGCTAAGAACCACCGCAAAGAAACTTGCTTACGCAAAAAAAAAACCGTCTAACACGTCATCAACTGATTTGCTGAAGATCCTTGAAAGTTAATTTTTAAATAGCTATTGTCTATTAAAGAATTTATATAAAAATAGCTATTTTAATTTGTTTATCTATTTGATTATTTAAAAAAATGATTTGCCCTCCCCTGGCCCAGAAACTGGATACGCCCATGTACGGAGCCATTCAAATATAACGTTACATAGAATTTATATTTATCAAACCCCTCCGCCTCCCCCGCCGCTAGGACGAAGTAGGTAGTTCGATTGCTCGCTAAGGTCGAATACTTAAAACGTCATTAAGCTTTCCACATCGATCGTCAAAAATTAATAACACTAACTACCTATATTTTCTTTAATAAAAATCATTTCCTATTTTACTGTAAAAAGTAGTAATGTAAACAGAAATATGCTATTTCTTAAAAAATATTCAAAATTTAAATGTTTATTCAGTAATTAGACCTTTACAGCCACTTTTACACGTCAATAAGTATTGTTTACATTTCTTGTATATTAAAATGAATTGATTAAAAAAAAAAACTACCGATACCAACGCTTCAAAACGACTACTGCTGAGAAAAAACGCCGAAAGGAAACCAATTTTCACAGTATTGGTCGCCTACTAGCCGGAAGGGCTTTGTCGTATTATTATTATTATGCACATGTTATGCTTGCAAACGAGTTAACAAACATGAACTACGTGATACGAGGTACTAAGTAGTCAAAGAGGCGAAGCCGAGATGACCAGTCCCTCTCGGCAGCACCCGTTCACGAGTTGACGCACGGATCAGCCATCGTTAATTACAAATATTTTCCCAAAATCTGACAAGTCGTTGTTAAATAACAGCTAAATGACGAATGTTCTGCTTAGACTCAAATCGTCCTTCAGAGTATTACTTTATATGTTTCAAACTAACATTGCATTTCTTTTTCCAGGTAAAGCTCCAGTGAAACAAATAAGTTCGAATGAAACAAGGTTATTTCTTGGACTTACTGCGGCAGGTAAAAGTTGCGAGTGTACTTAAAGTCCTTTGTTGCGCGACTGTACTTACCTACCCAACAATCGCAGAACTGTAATAAATTACAGAAATAGGTTGTTGTTACCGTTCTACCGGTAACCGTTACTATTTTAAGATTTAATCGTTATTTTGTACATGAAACAAAAATGAAATTGGGTCTTTGATTATACTCGTGGTCAATAGGGGTGACGACAGGGTTAGAAAAGTATGATTGTAATTATTCCGTTGTTTAGATTATCCGAAAAGAATGGACCCATATTTTTCAGTTTGCCAAAAAAGTACAAAAATTAACAAAGAAACGAAGCATCAAAGTTCCAAAGTGGGGTTTGCGACGTCACCTCTATGTAAAAATCGGACGTAGCCGTGACTTCATGCGAAATTTCAATGCGCTGTATCTTTGTAATTCTTTGTTTCTTAGAGAAATGAAAAAATACGTGTACAATATTTTTTAATAATCTAACCGATGGGCTAAAACTATTTTCCATTCCTCATGCCTATTGGATATTTTCCTAAGACAAAAAATAATTATTTGGTACCGTAAAGAAAATAAAACGTCACAAAATAATGTGACTTGTCATGATCATATCCATTTCCAATATGGTTTTAGATTTATTATTGCAAAAACTAATCGGCCTTTTCCGACTACACTACGTGAGTGAAACCGTTTTTATATATTAATTTATCTGTTTTTTTGGGAAGTAGCGAATTGGTCAAACGTCTAACAAAATATACTGAAACTTTCTTCATGCTACTGAACAACTTTCCCCAAGGAACATGTATCGAATTATGAAAAAATATTACGATGAAAATAAAACCTAACAACCGCCACTCCGCCTAAACTCTAAACGTTTCTCGGCAACCGGTGACCGGCACAGCGGCGCGGCGTTAAAAGCCGTGCATCGTCTAACGTCGTTTCAGTTCGGCAGACTTCGGCACGGTGTTTGTGTGCGTGCGGCTAGTCGTATGCGTATAGACTAGATGCTAACTGCTCATAATAAATATTCCTGAATAACCTACATGTATTGTAAGATAATAAAAATATTTTAAACGATACTAACTTCTTATTTATTCAATGTTTGCCGACGACGTATCGCTACTCTTCAAGTGCGACACTACAGCTGAAGCTAACGCAATTCTCTCAAACGCCACTAAAATACTAAAGACATGGCTTGACAAACAACATTTAGAAATAAATATTAAAAAAACCAAAATAATCCAATTTCGTCCCTATCAAAAACAGGCATTAAATCTAAACCTATGTTTTTAAAACCAAAAAATAGAAGAAGTCAGCCACTTTAATCTACTGGGAATCACTATAGATACCTTCGTTGACTGGAAACAACACATAGAAATAACAAGGAATAAACTTTCTTAATTTATATATGCACTAAGCATCTTGAAACTCAATACAAACTATGAAACTGCATTGACTGCATACTATGCACATGCATACTCGTGGTTGAAATATGGAGTAATGCTCTGGGGTAACAGCACCGATGCTGATGATCTTCTAATTATGCAGAAAAAGTGTATACGAATATTATGTAACCTTCCGTACAGACACACCTGCCAACCTTTCTTTATAAAACATAATATTCTCACACTACCCTCAATCTACATATTTGAATTATGCTCATTCGTCAGAAAATATATGTCCCTCTTTAAACAAGTAAAAGACACACACACAATAAACACACGGCACAAAAACAGACTAGCGATACCGGTAAGTAAAACTAAAGGAAAAGATTTAGAAATGTATAAAAAGGGTATACCTAAGCGCAATCAAGATGTACAATAAACTGCCAAAACTAATTACATCGGAAGAAAATGATAAAAAATTCTTTAAAAAATTAAAAGGGCTACTATTGTCAAAGGGGTATTACTCGGTTAACGAATATTTAAATGACAAACTATAATAAGCGTTTTAAAGAAAGACTCAATAAACACAATATATCTGCGTAGGTACTCGTAGTTTTTAGTTCCAGTTTTCAGTGTCAAGTTTCATCTGACCAACGCACTTGCAGTAATTATATTTACAATAATTATATTTTTTTGTCTGTACACACCTATTACTAACTTTTTGTTGACATTGAACTTATTGTATTTTTAACTATTTAATTTAATCTTCTAACCATTGACATCAATTGAACTTACTCTTAATTTATGTTAATTATCTTCTTGTACTTGATTATAAATACTATTATTATATAAACTCAAATAATTCCTATAAGTTCGCAACACCCTGCCAGGGTTCATGTACTTACTTACTAACCATCTTCTGTATGAGTGCATGAAAGCGAGTAATAAAGAAATAAAAGAAATATAATTGTTTTCTTATCGGTCACCACGCTCAAAAAGTATAATTGCATAAGTTGATAAAAAATGCTATGCAATAGCTTTACCGCGGCAGTCCCCGAGAGCCACACTTTTTTTTTTAATGAGATACTCAACAATAGTCACCAAACTAATACATTATATACATATATGTTTAAATATTATAGCAAGTCAACAACTCAAAACATGTGCATACAGCAAGTTTAAGTATAAAAACAGTTGAGAGCTTAGTATAAAAAAAAATATGTAGGGAAGTACATTGCTGCCAAAGTCTTAAAAGTAGTAAGTATATATATATCAAAGTAACTAGTTTAGAAATGGAGAAGACGAGAGCAGACCCCTTCATAAACATTACCAAGAAAGTCACTGGGTGCAATTTCACACAGTGACACCAACAGTAGCACAGTACAAGTAAAAAAATAAACACTTATTTTTGAACTGTGAGATATCTGAAATGTGACGAATTTTGTTTTTGAAGGAGAACAAAGTCCATCTTTAATTTAACACTGACACGTCTATCTATACTTATGAAATATGATTGTTAGTATACAATTTCCTTTTTTTATAAGTACAAATATTTCAAAAGGTGACACCCTACATTGTTTTGAACAACTTTTCCCAATAAATGTATATCGAAATACGAAAAAAATTATTCATTATCCACAGTACCGATATCACGTGACTACTTGGATTTGTATGAGAACCTAAAATTTTTTTTCGTTATGTGTTTCGCTGCTATGTTTGTATGAACATAGCAGCGAAAACATAACCCTTCTTTTGGCTCTGCCACCGTCGGGTAACAATTGTACAAAAAAGAACAAAAGCCGAAGAAACAGAGATCCCGACGCGAATCAAATTACGTGTTAATATTGCAAACAAATTGAATCGTAGCCCGTCCACGCGAGTTCCAACTCTATCATAAACAAGATAAGGGTTATTTCATGTCGTTGACGTACTAGTGTTATTTATTACATACTCCAAAATGTCGCAGTGTATGATATATAACTCTTGACCCCGTAGTAAACTATGCGCATGTGAAATTTCATTTATATTCCGATATGCTCCATTAAGGCACGCAAATCAAGTTAGTTTGAGCTCTTAGGGAGATGAAGATTTATCTTATCTTGCCCCTTAGTAACTATAACTAGTATTAGTTATAGTTAAAATAACGACTGCCTCCGTGGTCCAGTGGTCAAGGCGTTTGCCTTGTGACCCGGGGGTCATGGGTTCGATTCCCACTGGGAAGCATACTTTGTGAAAAGTTGTTTCCAGTCTGGATAGGATATTGCAGGCTTGAATCACCTGATTATCCGAAAAGAAAGATGATTCCGTGTTTCGGAAGGCACGTAAAACTGTGGGTCCCGAACGCCAGCTAGCGTTTGATCATCAAACTATCCAAGGATTGGTTCCTGGTTTGCCCTTTGGGTTGTGGAGGTCAGACGGCAGTCGCTCTGTGTAAAAACCAGTAACCACGTCAAATCTCCTTGGTTAGGTAGCGGACCCCGGGCTCTGAAGCGTTACTGCTGAGGATGCAACCGGGAATACGCTCGGATGATGATGATGAATAACCATAACTAGTGAGTTAGCGATCTTCTGTAATTACCTTTTTTATGAGCTATTTATGTCCCACTGCTGAGCAAAAGCATCCCCTCTTGCCTTCCAGATTTCTCTATTGCTTGGTTACCTATCCATAACATACTAACATCCCTAGAAGAAGTACATATGCTTTAGAGCACTTCCTGATCCAAAATGTAAATAATCAGTGTTATTGAAACGTTATTTTTCATCAAATACAAATTGTACAGAACAATAGGCGAACTCAAAGCTAAAAGTATAGTCTACTAGTCAACCTGTGGGTTATACGGATAGTCTAAATGTGGGTTGAAATATAAAAGTAAGTTTAGTACATAAATTAATGTAGGTTTAGCAACTCTTATCGCTTTTAGACAGTCAGCATTTAAATGATTTCATATATCAATCTTAATCTGAAATTCATGACGATTTACTGACTTGCCTATAACAAACAAGTTTGTAAATGTACAATTGACATAAATACAAATATTAACTTATAACTAGTAGTTCGCCGCGAACAGATTCAGATTCGGATTTTTATTACAAGTCACAAGTTGGAAGTTGTTGTTACATAAAGATAAGTACAAGTGACGCCCTGCAAGGGCACAGCAAACATGAGGGCAGCTAGTTGCCACTTTACTTACAAATTAAATTTTACAATTTACTGTTTTTTCATATAATTTTTAATATAGTTTTCATATAGTAGAGAAATCAAAGTGAATTTGCAGCAAAGTTATCATCAAAAAAATCAGATATTTTGTAATAGCATTTATTTATGAACTTAGACCTCGCGATTATTATTCGCGTTTTTATTGATATACATCAGACCTTTCTAACAAAATTCAGTTCTCTTAGTAACACCTAGATAGTGCTATCCAAAGTTAGAACGCGCTATGGTTTCGTTTGCTACATAATCGCAGACATTTTATAAATATTTCAAAAACTACTGAACCGATTTTGATGCCCCATGAACTTGAAAATTCTATTGATATTTCCTACATACCTACCAAATTTCATCAATATCGGACCATCGGTTTGGCAGTTATCGTGGTACAAACATACATCCATGCAATGTTTTTTCGCCCCCAACTCGATTTAGAGACCTCGCTCGCTTGGTCTATTATGAATAAGAATTATCCCAAAAACCCTTTATAGGTATCCTAGCTAAATTTCAAAGTGCTATCTCAGACCTTTCTGTGCATTAATATGACTACCATGTAATACGATATTTTAGCTCCGAACCAAACTTATTAGTAAGAGAAATCTGCTGTCTGGTTTGTTGATCTTCAAACAGAAAATGAAAAAAAAAGAAACACGAAAATACAACAAAACATTTCGGATAAAAAAGACAGTGTTTACTTTTCTCTTTTTTCGCCTACGATTGCTTTTCGGATTAACAGCTGGACCCAAAGTCATAAACATAACTTTTATATACAACACCCCTTCTTTTACGCCATGACTTTCGTCAAGAGTAGAAAAGAATCGTACGGTCTGTTTTGACAAGCCATGAGGTTTTGTATATGAGTCGACCCTTATCAAAAGTCGAAAAGCATATATTGTATACTTTGACATTTACCGTAGCATTTCTGAAAACATATTTAAAGCTAGGAACTTACATTAATTTGTAAACATATTTGTTATAAGTTATAAATAACAAATATGTTTATTTTTATAATAAAAATGACTTGTATGTTTTACTTAATATTGTTTTGTTTGTTTGTAATAACTTTATCGTACCAAAGAACCAAATAAAGGAGACAAAATAACTGACCAAGTACGGGTCGGACTGGCGCACGAAGGGTTCCATACCTTTACATGAAAAATCACGTTTTTTGTATGGGAGCCCCACTTAAATATTTATTTTATCCTGTTTTTAGTATTTGTTGTTATAGCGGCAACAGAAATACATCATTTGTAAAAATTTCAACAGTCTAGCTGTCACGGTTCAGGAGATACAGCCTGGTGACAGACAGTCCGACGGACAACGAAGTGTTAGTAGTAGGGTCCCGTTTTTACCCTTTGGGTACAAGCCCTAAAAGACTTAATGATGACATAACAGAAAACATCCCAACAGGTTACAATAAAAAAATCAAAGTACATAAACACTTTATTGCACCAAAACACTTGAAAATAATGTACAATATTATAGGCGGCATTATCGCCAAGGTAATCCCTTATAGTCTACCTTTAGGTGACAGGATTATCAAGTAAAAATAGTAATAAATAAGTGGTGCGATAGACATAATATTAGATTAATCCCATTTCAATTTAGTGGGCCGTTCATTTCAAAGCATTTCGACTCTAAACACCGCAATAGTTTCAAACAAATGTAACTATGTTCGTTATACTAACAACCTCGCCGAATATCTTTCTGGTCAATAGGTACGAATGCCGCAGACGAGGGTAAAAAGGTCTTGCCTTAACGATATTCAGCGGACAATTAACTAGACACCATTAATGTGTATCCATTAGGACAGACAGACAGAAGTATCAGTAATCAGGGAAAGGTCTTTTACCCTGCATTTGGAGAGGAAAGGTGAATGAGTTTATTTAAATGTCTAAATCCTATAAACCTTGCCGTATCTATATATATATATATATATATTTCTTTTAATTAATGTTGGAAATTTACGTAATTATTGTTAATATTTATCTGAATTATACCCAACAACTTTCCCTTTTACCCATCCGATTATTTTGCACTGAACTAAATTTCTCTAACAATTCAAAGGTTTGCCTGTTAGATAAAGCTTTTAACATTATAGGTCCATCTATTGTGTTGTACAAATAGTATTTTGTACAATAAAGGTTAAATAAATAAATATAAAGGTTAAATAAAGTACACTACAGGATTAAAGGCCTTTCTCAATAAAGGAAATATTCGCCCGTGATTTTACTGACTATGCGGGCTTGCGATCATAGTAGATGGTATTTAAGTTCTTGCACAGAGCACGCTGCTGCTCATTCATACATACATATCATACTATCACATTTTTATCCCTAATGGGGCAGACATATTAGATCTTGTGGTTCTAAGCTGAACCTAGGGCCGCAAGACTTGAAGGCCACTTTTAGTGTATTGATAGTCGATAAGGAGTTCCCGTTCTCTGTCACAATATAATAACACAGGTTTGGTGCTTCATAGAAGCGGATTATTATTTATGCCTACACTACTACAAATAAAACTTTACATCCGTGCAAACGGCAATGTGTGTGTGTTCGCCCGCAGCGGCTCTGCACCCTCGACGGAGCGAGAACGAGGAAGAGGTACGAGGACGCATATTGCGCGGTACCTTAGGAGATTCTGTTTTTTATGTAATTCTTATATAAATTCTGTTATAATACCAACCATTACACCTGAAATAAGTCAAAGCGGAAGTCTTCATTTATTTTGATTATGCAGTATCCTTACTCCAGGATCAAGCGCTTGGAGTAGGCACTCCAGCAGGCAAACCCAGATAAAGTTTATAACGCACGACAGAATAGTTCCATCCCGCTCATTGTTAGTACAGTCAAGTACCAAGATACCTGACCAGGCCCTCTACATATTTTAATTAAACAGCTAGGGTTGGGATTCATCTGTCAGCACGGGACAGCACTTTCCTATCTGCTATCCTTTTTTCTCGCTCAGAACAGTTAATTTCTAGAGCGAGGAAGGGCGACGGAAGGCCACGGAACCGGTCATGCTTGTAACGATGTTACAATAAACCTCATCCTTCATGTTCCCGTTTACCTCCTTTTTCCATTCTATACTGTCCATCTGTCTAAAAATAATTTCATTTTCTTAGATTTCTTTAGATTCCTTCCTCATCATGCAGATTCATTTCACTACCATATCTCGAGCTGATTACATCTATATCAGTATTGTAAAGTTATAATAAATAACTCTGTTGTATATTTCTCTCAAGCTCTCCACTACGTGCTAAGTAAGTTGTAAGCGCTCCCTGTACAAATTAAAATATTTTCTTCCGGGAAATGTAAAAACTATGCTCATTCAAACTCTTATTCTCCCTATTCTAGACTATGGGGATGTGTGTTACTCGGACTTGAATTGTGACCTCGTAAATAAACTCGGCAGACTTCAAAATAACTGTCTTCGATTTATATATAGCCTTCGTAAGTACGACCATGTGTCTGCTTACCGTACTCAACTGAAGTGGTTGCCTATTCGTCAGCGTCGCCAGCTGCATATTCTCACAACCCTCTTTTCAATTCTTTTTGACCCTAAAACTCCGTCATATCTGAAATCAAAATTCACTTTTCTTGGTGATTCCCATGGCAAAAATCTTCGCTCTTCTAGCAATCTCCGTCTCGATATACCATTTCGCCGGAGTGGGTTCTTCGAACGTTCGCTGTTCAAGCGGCAAAGCTTTGGAACGCCCTACCAATCAATATCCAGAAGGCTCGTACTCGAGTAGCGTTTAAAAGTGCAGTGCGTACACATTATCTTCGAGAACTGTCAGATAGAATACAAATAATATATTTGTAGTATACGTATTGGTTATTATATCTTATACATATGTATATTTTGAATGTAAATTTATTGATATATATTGCTATTTTAAATAATATATTCTTATATCTCATATTATTAATATATCTTCCAAAATCACATATTTTGCGCCTCCTTCAAAAGACTTCTTAATCTCGGCATCATCAGTAGGTTGACTGGTAGATAAAGCCTATGGTTTTAAGTCCGCCTATTACATTTGTAATAAAGTTAAATAAATAAAATAAATGAATACGTACCTTACCTACCTCTTCATGTAGGAGCTCCATCTGTCCTAGCTAGTGTGCGGCTACCTACCTACATGCTGATGCGTTCCGTCGTTCTCTCTTGCTCTGGCAAACGATGGTTCTGAGCGACAGAAAAGGATATCAGCATGCGAAAGTTCTGTTCCACGCTGACAGATGAGTGCCAACTCTAAGGGGGCAGGAATAGAGTGGCCGATGAATACTTGAACTCTCAGTATTATTTCTTGCCAAGCCATTACACGCTTGACCATGTAATGCACTAATACGAGAATCTCCCAACAATTTTCCTCTCCGCCGACCGTCTTTGTACCAGAACAACGTCCCTCACCATTAATCATGTCTGCCCGGATTTTCGTCTAATTACATTGACTTATCTTACGACTGAGGGACAAGGTGAAAAATTAAAACTAAATAAAGAGGATAACGTCTATCTATCTATCTCCTGGCACTTTATAGAGTCGGCCCTAAAGACGATTAAAAATAATAAAAAGGGTATCATATAATCTCTAAATATGGTTTCTATTTTTTACATCTTCTATGCTGCTTGCTTACAGTGCCTACTATTTGACGATGTATGTAGGTGCGCGTGGCTACCTGTTTTGTTGTCAATTTCAACAAAAGCCAACCGTCACAATAGAACCTTTCACAAGACAAAACAGTTTCCACTGCCCGAAGTGTCACACACAAAGTGTAGTGTTATATCAGATAAATAGTGGCTTCCAATTCTGACACTACAGAAAGCAAGCACATGTACGGTGTAAACGGGACTTAGCATGAATCTGTAATATAAGTAATTTTGTTGGACCCATCTTAAATTGTCTTATCACAGGTGTCACTTTAAAGTTAGACAAAGTGGCTAAATACTTGATAATAACTAAATTACTGTCATGAAATTGACTTAACACTATTTAACGTACCTTTTAAAGCCAAAGAAGCTTGATATATATTTTTATTTCACTCGTAGTGTACGGATACCGGTTCAAATCGTAGGGCCCAAAGTTTATTGTAACTTGCATCTTATTGAAAAATTTATGTATGGTAGTCACCATGAAGGTCATTCATGGATGAAAGTAAAAGAAAAGGCAGAAGTCGTCAAATTTTGAACAGCACCATCTATCGGTGACCAATAAAACTAATTTTTAAGGATAATCAAAATTCTTAATTTTTTATGTGCACAAATGCACAAACAAAAAGACATAAAATATAGAATATTTTTTTGTGTTTTATTGCGTTGAAAAAAGTATTGCTGCGCTCAGAAAAATATTGCTATTTTTCTGACTGCAGCGATCCTTTTTTGTTGAAACCTTTGTAGTAAATTATTAATTCGTGGCTTAAATAAAGTGTTATTAAAGTTTAAGTAATCAATAAAGGATCTACATAATAATAAAATAAACAAAATAAAATTAAAATACATGTATAAGCTGGGACTTGAACCCGTTACCTAGAGTACATTCAATCAACTGAGCTAAAGACGAGTTATATTATTTCAGTTTATTGCGCTAGATAGCGCCATCTAGTTATAAACCTTGATTTAGGTGGTGATAAAGAGCTGATATTGTCCAAACTGCTGGATCGATTTTTACCAAACATAGCTAAGAACCACCGCAAGGAAACCTGCTTTCACGTAAAAAAAAAACCGCGTCGAAAATACTGCACTGGTTTCCGTCGGTAACATAATAATAATTGCTGGCAGGAGACATGAAAGACAGAAAATACTCCACTGATAAGAGTCGGTGGAGTTGCTTCCATCTCTGTCATCCCAGAACTAGGTTCTAACCAAGTTCTTCAATTTATTAATGTGTTATTGATGATGCACCAATCGTAGTAATGTTTTATGAATCTTTATATCTGTATTCGTATAATTTGTACTATTTCTCGACACTGTTCCGACAAAACAAGAAGTTTTGGTCCCGGATATTAAGAAAGGTTTTGTTTCATTCGTCTTTAGAGACTTCATTACTGATCTTTGTTGTGACCTATTCTTGTCAGTTCTATTGAACTCATCACAGATTTTCTCACTTTAGTTTTGTAACATTAACCTGTATTGTGTGTACTTTATAAATAGGCCTTTCCAAATAACCTGCTTTTAATATCTAGGTGGAACTTGTCTAGCAACAATCTTTATAATTGCGAAGCTATACAAACCAAGGATCACCTTTTCTGTGTCCCAATCTCTACTGTCTTAATATCTGAATGAGCCAATTTTTTTTAAGAGTACATAAATAAATATATAGTGACAAATTACACTGATTGAGCTAGCCCCAAAGTAAGTTCGAGACTTGTGTTATAAGGTACTTACTCAACGATACTATATTTTATAACAAATATATATATAGATAAACACCCAAGACACAGGACAATTTGAAAAAGGCCATTTTCCAACTTGCCCTGACAGGGGATCCAACCCGGAACCTCTGGGTGGTGAACTAACATAGTGACCACTACGCCACGGAGGTTGTCGACTATAATAAGACTAGAATAAGTGTGATTAAGGGGCTACATGAATTTTCCGGGGTCCAGTGCTGCCCCCATTTGAAATAAATCTATTAAAAGGAAACGGAGATTTCATTTAAAATTTTGTTTTGATCAGACCCTAGATAACCCTTCAAACTATTTTATGAACTATTGTCTACAGTTTAAAGTGAGAACGTAAAGCTTTTCTACGCACAATTGTAAAAAACGGCCACTTTTGGCGTATGTGCGTAGAAAAGCTTCATGTTCTCACTACTAACAGTAAACAGTAGTTCATAAAATAGTTTGAAGGGTTATCTAGGGTCTGATCAAGACAAAATTTTAAATGATATCTCCGTTTTCTTTCAAATGATTTATTTAAAATGGGGACAGCACTGGACCCCGGAAAATTCATGTAGCCCCTTAAACACATGGCACAGCGGCCGCGGCATTGCCGGCCACCGCTGTCACTTGTGGCGCCGCACTTTGTACACTTTGTATGCATTTGTATGGAGATTTATACATGGCCACATTGGCCACCACTCATCGTTGCCTTGTTGCAGCCGCTGCAGCAGCGCGTGCAATGCAAACTAAATTCAAGCCACCGGCGCCCCACCCCAGTAGAGGCAGTGTCGCCACGCGTAGAAACTCTAAAGCAGTCAGGATTGTTCAAAAGAAACTTAAATATACCCATTTAAAACATAATATGACGAAAAATAATAAGGATTATTTTACGAAATAACCAGCCAAGTGCGAGTGCGAACTTGCGCACGAAGGGTTCCGTACTATTATCTATAAAAATGACGTTTCTTGTATGGGAGACGCAATTGAATATTTGTTTTGTTCTGTTTGTAGTATTTGTTGTTACAGTGGCAACATAAATACATCATCTGTGAAAATTTCAACTGTCTAGCTACAACTCATGGTTCATGAGATACAGACGGACGGATGGACAGACAGCGGAGTCTTAGTATTAGAGTCCCGTTTTTACTCTTTGGGTACGGGACCCTAAAAAGTTTTATAAATATCTTCAAAACTAAAATCACGAATTCTAGGCAAAAATAACTGAATGTAATTAAATTCAGAAAATAATGACGCTTTTCCTCAAAGCTTTTTCTTAATCTACGTAATTGTTTACAAATTTGCGGAATATCAAAACTGTGATACACAACAGAAAATAACAATATCAAATGTAAGGCGAAAACCAACTTAATTGCTAAGAGGATTACGTGTATATTCGTTTATCAACTACTCCGATCAGAGAAGTATGACGAAAAGAGGAATCACCCGTCATTGGCCGCCGGAACTACCGAGTTGTCCCATTTTGGGGTAAGATTCGAGACACACTGAGGAACTTCTTTTTTTTATTACCGTTTTAAGGGGATACATTATTTTTTGGGGGTCCAGTGCGACCCCCATTTTAAAATAAAAGGAGATATCGTTGAAAATTGTCTTGATCAAGCCCTAGATAAACCTTCAAACTGTTTTTTTGTTTTTACTGTTTATCGTTTAAACTAAGAACGTGAAGCTTTTCTACGCACATTTGCGAAAAACGGCTACTTTTGGCTAACGTGCGAACAAAAGTTTTACGTTCCCACTTCAAACAAAGTAAAATTTTAGATGATATCTCGGTTTACTTTCAAATCATTTATTTCAAATTGAGGCAGCACTGACGGTGAAAGAGGAACCCTTTACGGACACGACGCAGACTCATCGAGTTTGGGCTTATTGCATTTGTCTTGATAAGAGTACTTAGGTAACACAATAAAAGCTTATAAAAATATAAATAAGAAAAAGAAAACATTAATATGATTAGTAAAAACCGGCTAAGTGCGAGTTAAACTCGCGTGGAGAGGATTTTGTACAATTCCGAAGCTTTTAAAATTAATACAAAATATCGCATTTGAAATCCCCACAGTTAAACTTGAGTTAATTACTACTAGCGCTATCTAGTGGTTTTATTGAACTATTTTCCGTAAATGAACGTTTTATATTGCGATTACCACTTTATTTTTAATTCATAGACTTTTTATACGTTTTTCTGTAATCTACAAGGAATAAAACTCATACCCAAAGTTTTTTTTTTCCAAATTTTAGACTGAATCGTTTCAAATATCAGGGGTAGGTGGTCAATTTTCGTCTTCTTTCTTGAATAAATCAAAACTATTTAATTTACAATAATAACAAATTTATTTAAGATCCTCATTACAAGCCCTTTCATTTATAATATATATTCGTAATACAGTAAGGATTGCAAAACATTTGTTTTGCAATCCTTACTGTACGATATATACTCGTAATACAGTAAGGATTGCAAAACATTTGTTTTTTGGTCATAGGATTACACCATCCTATCAAATTTCACCTGATTTGTTCATTGACATGTCATTTCATTTATCCTTTTTTCGTCACCATCAAGTTACTTTAAAATACTATAAATAAATCATATTACGTGAAAAATGTTGTGAAACTTTGTTGCCGTAGGGTTGTCAATATTTTTTGCCATCGTATTCAAACCTATTGAATAAATATACCCATGTTCTCAAATATTGGTAGGCAACTGAAGCGAAAAACATTTAAAGATCAACTAAATTGGTTTTTAATGTGATCAAATTTTTGAAGTAGAATAAACTGCGATGCGAGACTGATTTATGAGTTAATTTTGTTGAATAGAATAAATTTTTTATGAACCTAATCCAAAATTGTACAAGAAAACTAAAAAAAATATATTTAGAATTTTTTTTTGTTGTTTTACTTTTCAATTCACCTAACACTGTCATCAAGGGAGCTATATTTTACTGCCCCTTAAAAAAATACGTCTCATTTATCCTCTCAAAAGAATTTGTTGTCATTACAGTATTTCTAACAAGTTGGAGGAATGACCGCAGATCAAATAGCAAACAATTTATCAAAGTTAATTTATTGCTTTTAGTTAGAGAAATAATATACTTTCGCATTTTTTGATTGATCCTTTGTGTTGTACTTTAGATGATTTGTTTTGTAACAACTGTTTTTATTTTAACCTGTTTTGTTCTTTGAAATAAATGAGGTTTCATTGCGTTTCAGTGTGTATTGTATTCATTTTTTTAAGGTTAGAAAGCTTTGATATTGTCGTCATAAGTACTTAAGCTTCTTCTTTTAGTGGTTAATGGTTAAGGATGGAGTGACGACGTGGCAAAAACCTCATTAAGAAAAACAACTTTGAACCGACTTCAAAAAGAGATGGAGGTTATCAATTAGAATATTTTTTTATTATTTATATTTGTTCCCTTATCCCTTCACTTGTTTGTCAAGGTGGCCTCATTTTTTTTCAACATCGAGTGTGTATTTTTGTGTTGGAGTCTGTTTTAGTTTTGAATAAAAAAGCGGCCGAGTGCGTGATGTACTAGGCGCAGTGTAGAGTCCGTAATTGCGAATTCACGCCTCACGGTTTAACAACTTTTATTGAATTTGTATAAAATTTTCATTACGCGAGTACAGTTTATTAGTTGGTTGACTATAAGTCTTTTATTTGTAAACCCTACTTAGTTTTGATAGTTTTTCGTTTAATATACTATAGCCATGAAGTTTTTCACTTGTCCGTCCATATACAACCTTTTAGCTGAGATAGATGGGGGGGGGGGGCGAGGGCACTGCACTCTAACAATAATTTTCACAAAATAAAATATTTCACAAACGAAACCTCCTTTAATCAAAAATGATGTCCACAGACACACATTCGACGTTAAAAAAAACACGTTACAAGAGAGCTACACAAAAAAACAAATTTTCAAATTTTATTTTACCAGACATGGAAAAACTATAAGGATTCCTTGTTTACTACGGAACCCTAAAAACTATCTTAAATTATAGAGCAGATAATGGCAACACAATTATAACAATTATAAGACTTATCTCCTAAACTGTCAGGTTGTCTTATAAATTAAATTTATAGGACTACCTGACACTCTTTTCTGACAGACTTCCGAACAAATAGCATTATCCAAATCAGTTCAGGCGTCTTCGAATAATTAGTGAAAATAATTAAAAATCGGTCGCGGCAAACCTCCTATTTGTAAGTTGGTTAAAAAAGAACCTACCACGATTTCTCGTATTCTTGTTTCTTGAAATTTATATTAATATTGAATATAAAAAGTGTCAAATAATAATTCATTATCAACGGATGACAGATAATGTAACCTGATGTCTAATATCTTCAACGGTTTTTGTAACAAAAGTTTGTTAATTAATTTAATCTTGCAAGTTATAGTCATGTTTCGAAATTAATTTGCTACGAATATTAAACTTTTTTCTTGGTATAAACTTTCTGATATCACTCGGAGAGAACGAGTTTAATTAAAACTTTCCTGACACATGATGCTGCTTGGTTAATGTTACTTTTGTTAAGTATTCGTGTAATTATTTCATATATATATGTATTTGTTATAATGCACGTCTTTATCATTAACGGGGTAGACAGAGCCTAAGGTCGTTAGACCTATTTAAACAAAAGTTAACAACCCTGACATGTTTCTTAATTAAAATATACACTTTATAAATCAATACCTTTGCAAATAACGAAACATTTAATTAATAAATTATAAATTACATGCCTAATTTGTAATGTGTAAAGATATTTTTTTAGCTGGTAAAAGAGCCAAAGATAATTGGTGGTACTAAAGCGCTCCGCTTACAATGGCTTGGGCATCTGGTAAGAATGAAGGAGGATTGTGACGTCAAAGCAGACTAGTAGGTCAACCCAGATATCGCTGGAGCGATACGGTGCAAGCTGATCTGCGGGAGATGGAATTTATCAGCTGGCAAGATATCGGTCAGAACAGAAAATTGTGGCGCTCTTTCGTCTTAGCGGCGTTAGTAAGTAAGTAAAGCTATTCATAAAGTGCATATTTCTAAAAAAGATATGTCCATTTTGTTTACATTTATTTAAATACCTAACCAAATGGAGTATAAAGTCATTATATTTATAATGTCTTCGCACATAGGCAGCTGAGGAGCTCGGTGGCCCGGCGGGAGTGCGCATTACTAGCGCTTTTGCAAGTAAAGCGACACCGGGCGTGGTTCGCACTTGGATTGGTGACCACAAGTGGCATGAAATTTTCTCGAGCTCCTCCGTGCTTCGGAAGGCACGTACAAGCCGTTGGTCCCGGCTGTCATCATTGTATGGCAGTCGTCAAGCTATGTCAGATGCCTTTAGGCAGCTTGAAAAATCTGACACTAGTGTTGGCCACTTACACACCCGAAAAGCAAGCAGACAAGCAAGGTAGCTGCCACCTTTTTTATTCCACTTTTAATTGCTAATTGTAGTTTTGACCCCACGAACGTCTTATTTATCCTACAAAAATGTTCGTGCCCATTTTGGGATTGGCTTAAAGAATCCTTGTAATTTCATTAAGAAAATTCATCGACGGAAAAATCCGGAGGTTTAAAATAAACTCGAAAAACATTACCCTCCTTATGACGCAGTCAGGTAAGAACGACTGCAGCGTCATCATTTGAGGTGCTCTAAAGCCTGGTTTACATATTAACAAGTGACAAGTGTGAGTGACAAGTAGGTGATTACACGTCACTGACAAGTGGATATTCAGCACTGCTATTCACTTGCCACTTGTCACTCGCACTTGTCAGTACCTGTTCACATGCACTTGTCATTTGTCACTCGCACTTGTCACTTGTCAATATGTAAATCGGGCTTAAAAAACTCAGTGGTTCGCCTATAGAACTAACAAAAGTCACAGGAAAAAACAAAATCTCAGTGGATCCGGCAAATACCCGAATAACAGGCTACTTACATCAGGTAGCAGTCGTTACGGCCCTGTAAGACCAAAAGCCTCTTCAAATAAAGTGCGAATTGTCAGCGACCGTCGCGAAACACATGTCAGTCTGTCAATACAGATACGAACTGTCACGCGACGGTCGCAGACGGCGCCGACATAAGAGCCCTTACCTATAATCTGATAGTCGCTTATTATCTATTTAAACAAGTAAAAAAATAAAAAAAAAATCATAGGAAAAAAAACAAAATGTCAGTGTACCTCAGAGCGGGCAGCATCCGAGTACTTGCATCAGATAGAAATCGTTACGCCCCTGTAATGGCCGCGGCTCTAATGCCCCCGTACGGAGTAGTAATCAGAGATTGCCCAAATGTATACAATTATACAATGGACTGATGAAGGAATTTATACAAAAATGGCTAAGCAGTTCACTGCTGGACTTAAAGCCGCTTCAAATAAAGGGAGAATTTGCCCATAATCAAATTCGCTGAAAAGGTGGGTTAGTGATCGCTGTAGTTTGGTACACGTATATAAAGCCACAGAAGAACAGACGAGCGACAGTATGCCCGTGACACTTCTTGGCGATGGTTGGCGATACATGTCAGTCTGTCACTCCTATGGAAGTAAAGTTTATTTTTTGCTCTTTAGTCACTCCAGTTTCGAACTATCAAGCGACAGTTGCTGACTATTGCCGCCGGCGACGATGTAAGAGCCATACTCTTTTAGTCGCTTCTTACCTATTTAAACAAGTAAAGACATAGAAAAACTTTACAAGAAAAAATTGCACATGAACACTGACAAGTGACAAATAGGTGTTCACACGTCACTGACACGTGGATATTCAGCACTGCTATTTAATTGCCACTTGTCACTCGCACTTGTCAGTGCCTTTTCACGCGCACTTGTCATTTGTCACTCGCACTTGACCTATAGAACTAACAAAAAATCGCAGTAAAAAACAAAATCTCAGTGTATCTCAGAGCGGGCAACACCCGAGTACTTACATCGGATAGCAGTCGTTACGCCCCTGTAATGGCCGCGGTTCTAATGCTCCCGTGCGGAGTACTGATCAGAGATTGCCCAAACGTACACAACTATAGCTAGCTATATATAGGGACAAATTACACTGATTGAGCTAGCCCTAAAGTAAGTTCGAGACTTGTGTTATGGGATACTAACTCAATGATACCATATTTTATAACAAACACATATATAGATAAACATTCAAGACCCAGGACAATTTGAAAAAGGCCATTTTCTAACTTGCCCTGACCGGGGATCGAATCCGGGACCTCTGGGTGGCGGACTAGCATGGTGACCACTACGCCACGGAGGTCGTCAATGCTATAGACCTTATACTGATGAAAGAAAAAGTATTGAGATATCTACCGATTTATATAAAAAAATAATTATGTGATGAAAATTTTTTGCTAGTGGGATTTGAACCCACAACCCTCAAGTCTGTATCATGACAATGACTGCTCAACCAACTATGCTGCCGTGATTTTCAATCTCCCTAACAAATTTCCTCATTACATATATTTTCAATTACCGTGCACAATTTTTATTTATTTTACTTATTGTTGCATAGTAATTCTATAAAACTCAATTGATGAAATGTAAACTTACTAAACGTAAACAAATACACGCTAGCGGACTGTTGACAGGTTAAATATAGTGACAGTTTTACCCGAACTCCGAACTCGCAGCCAGATTACAAAGTCCCGTGGTGTGGTGAAAAATTAGACCATCCAGGCAGCGTTACGGGCATCAGCCAGTCAGTCAGTCTAATAATTTAACAATACTATAATGTCTAATGCTCCAAAAATACAGTCAAATCAAACCAATAAAGAACCGATATTTTTTGCATAAACCAAGGAATGCCCTTTTGATTTACTGGGCTATAAAGATCGTGCCAGTCTCCAATGGCTCCGTCACTCTCTTACAAATAAAGTAAGCACAGAATGATAACTAAAACTTATGATGTTTATTACGACACGTAGCTGTAAGTGCAGTCACGTTCATTCTAAAGTGGACTTATTTCATTCGTTCTTGAAGATCGCTCCATCATCCAGACGTGAACTGAACTACATATGTCGTTTTGTTGGGCAGAGGCCCTTCTGCTTTGACAGTTCTCGATCTAGGGTAGCTTGCTGCTCAGATAGCGTTCAATGTCATCTCGCTATCTCCTTCTCGGTTTTTCTCGTCTCCGATGCCCTTCTAACTCCAGAAAGGCATCAGAGACGACGAACTAAACAAATGGGCAAGAAAGGCTACGACATACAATCGGATTGATAACGCCAAGTGCGCTTAATTTAGACTCCAGGCTATGCTTTGAGCCTGAATATTTGAGAGTCTATCAAAGGCTAGGTTTTTTCACCGTAAATTAGAACGGGTAAGATAGGACTTATCAAGTATCAAAAATATGACATAATCAAGGAGTTTGCGTCCAAAATTAATGAACAGTTTTCAAGGTTCCATACCCAAAGGGTAAAATGGGACCCTATTACTAAGACTCAAGTGTCCGTCTATTCGTCCATCTGTCACCAGACTGTATCTGATGAACCGTGATGACGAGACAGTTGACATTTTTACAGATGATGTATTTCTGTTAAAAACTTAAGTGTAGCTCCCATAAACAAAAGTATTTTTTTAAAGATAATGTTACGGAACTCTTCGTACGCAATTCCGACTCGCATTTTGCCGGTTATTTAAAATTATACTGCGACTCATGATGGTAATTTAGTAAAATTTCAGGTAAGTAGAGCTAATGCGCAATGTAGGTATGAAGTGAATGTTCTTTGCACTTTATATTTCCGACGTCGCCACTTAGGGAATCCACGCACGCTAAGCTACGCACAGCGCTTGTCTCAATATACATTTATTCTCTAATGGTATTTTTATATGCCACTACATGCACATATAAAGTAATAATTCTCCAAATATCTAATGCGGTCACATATATGACGACCTCCGTGGCGTAGTGGTCACCATGCCAGTTCGCCACCCAGAGGTTCCGGGTTCGATTCCCGGTCAGGGCAAGTTGGAAAATGGCCTTTTTCAAATAGTCCTGGGTCTTGTGTGTTTATCTATATATGTTTTTGTTATAAAATATAGTATCGTTGAGTTTGTACCCCATAACACAAGTCTCGAACTTACTTTGGGGCTAGCTCGATCAGTGTAATTTGTCCCTATATATTTATTTATTTATTTCTATATTTAAATGAAAAAATTAAAAAGAAGAATTTTGTATTTTTTAAATATGAATTAGTATGTATACAAATAAGTATAGTTACATTTCATAAATGTTAAACAAGTTCAGTTCATCAAAACTGAACTCCATTCTAAAAAAAGATTTATTCAAAATTGATAAAAAATCTTCGTCCTCCCATATAAAATCCGTTTGTCCGAGTGCTGATTTGTATGGGGAAGCCGAATATTTTTTTTCATTTTTAGGGTTCCGTAGTAAACAAGGAACCCTTATAGTTTCGCCATGTCTGTCTGTCTGTTTGTCCGTTCGCGGACAAACAGACGTTACTCAGAGATAAAGTACTAGAAAGCTGTAATTTGGTAAAGGTTTGTATATTAATCATGCCAAGAAAGAGGTAAAATAAAACACTGAAAAAAAAAATTGGGTGGCTCCTACAAGTATTTACATTTTTTTTCTCAACTTACTTACCCATTGTGTAGGCTATAGTTCAATAGGTCTTTTAAAAATATTGTGAGCGTGTGAACTTCATTTTTCGATTTAGATCCGTTTCTGAAATATTTGGTTTTTTATTGCAGATTTTGTTAGAGTCGAGTGTCCCCCCTCCCCCTCTATCTATCTATCAAACGGTAATATTTATACATGTCAAAAAAATTCAGAGCAGTACTATATATAACGATGTTTAAACGAAACCTATCACAGCTAACTACGGAACCCTACACTGTGCATGGCCCGACATGCACTTAGCCGGTTATTTCATAATTATTTTCAAATTTATATTTCCATCGCGATACAACGCGGCAATGCCGCCAGTATCATGGGAACATTTGAGCCGGGAACGATAAGGGGTGGTCTCTTAGATTAATAAATTTGACGAGGCATGTTGCGGATTACCAACTGTGAATATTTTGAGAAGAGTTAAATAAATATAATATATTTTTAAAATAAAAAAAAATATAATATTGTTGAATTAGTATCCCATAACACAAGTCTCGAACTTTGGGGCTAGCTCAATCTGTGAAATTTGGCCCTATATATTCAAATTTATTCAATTTAACATGTACCTACATGTAATAAAACAAAAAAAAACCATGCCACATGAACCACACTTAGATTTTTTAAATTAAATTTAAATTTTTTATTTTATTTTAAGCCTGTGTAAGGATAAATAAATAATCATTATTTGAAATTATATGTAGAGAAATGTACATCCTCTGCCTATCTACACAATTTTATCTCAGCTCTATATTGTCATAGTAGATTGACATAGTACTATAAGCCGGTTGTTTCTTTTCACTAGGGTTGGTCCGCCGCTAGTTTATTTAGGATTGGGCTCCAGTCTTCGGACAAACAGAGGTCTCATAACTTGTGGCAATTTAATTCTGATAGGGCCGCCTATATACTTACATTGTATATAGGTTCTTTTAGAAATATTCGTAACAAGTAATTATTTAAAAAAATACTTTTTAAAACAAGCTTTAATCTAAAACAATGAATTTTAAAGTTTGAAGTGCTCCTCAAAAAGAATCAAACAAGCCCATACTCGATAGGGTTGCGTATAGGGTTGCGTCGTTTCATTACAGAGTTCCTATGGCCATCTTCCGGCTCCATCATCCGATAAGCTCCATGTTATCATAATATTGCATTGTCACGCGATATACGCACGCGTACAAAATTTCAGCTTAATCGGAAATCGGAAAGTGGATCAAATTTCACTTGCAAGATTTCATTACAGACAGACCGATAGACAACGGGACAGGTTCAGGGGGAAACTAAATAAAGGTTTGTAATTAAAAATTTGATAAGCTCCTCAAGACGAATCAAATGAGCTCATACTCGATAGGGTTGCATCGTTTCATTACAGAGTTACGGTTAATCATAATAATAATCATATTTATTCATAAAAAATATTTACACGTCATACACAAATAAAATAGGATTATGAAATAAAATAAACAAACGAATAATACAATTAAATAAATTACGCATACACATGCATAACTAACAATAATCATATAATGACAAAATAATCAAAGGAAAATTAAAAACATAAATTGGTATTACAAACGATACTCATAAAATTCTTCTACACTGTAAAATGTACGCTCAAGAAGCCACTTTTTTAGCTTGACTTTAAAGCTTGTCAATGAAGTCGCCTGTTACGGTTTAAGAAATTTATTTCTCATAAAAAGAATACAATTCACTTATACTCGTAATGAGGAATACATGATATCTTAATTATACCTAATTAGGTACAAACACTTACTTATTCCTGCAAGTATGGAATGGTTATTTGTAATAATAACATATCATCATTACGAAACAAGTGATAGTTTTACAATTATTAATAAGCGGGTGTCAAACATATTTGAGAGATCAATTACGTATCGAAAATGATAGCAATTATGTGTTAGTGACACAGTATCACTTTTAAGTAGTATATCATTTATTACTCTATGGTATCATTATGAAACAAAAATAATCTTAATAATATTAAAAAGATTAAATAATCTATTAAAATGTGGTGCTTAAAGGTATTTTTTAATTGGTAAGACTGTATCTTTTTAATGTTTTGGGCAGTTTGTTATATAGCTGTGCTCCTTCATACGTGACTGTTTTTTTGCCATAGTTTGTGCGAGTTATTATGGCCATCCTCCGGCTCCATCATCAGATAAGCTCCACGTTACCATAACAATGCAAGTTACTCGATTTCCGTACGCGTGCAAAATTTTAGCTCAATCAGAAATCGGAAAGTGGATCAAATTTCACTTGCAAGATTTGATTACAGACAGACCGACAGACAGCGGGACAGGTGAGACTAAATAAAAGCTTGTAAAATAGAGTGCGGCTCAGGACGGCATCGTACGCGTGTCTCAAGTCACAATTAGTGTTGCCGAAAAATCGATACCCTACAATCGATAGTTTCAATCGAAAAATACTAATCTATCGATAGGCCTATCGATCGATGACGACGAACAAACTATCGATAATATTGCCTTTCATAAACTACTATCGATAGTAGGTAACAGTTTGAACGATTTAGCTTTAGTTTCATTGACACAAACAACCCTCTTTGGTAACGCATTTGTGCAAATTTTTTTACAACCGGCTTCCACTCTAGATACCTTTGGGAATAGAGTTGTAGCCTGAGATGTTTATGCTTAAGTCTTTTAGTCACCTCTTACGAAATTCACAGGAAAATATGAAGCGGTCCTATTATAGGCTAAAAACCAGACCACAGGTATCGCACTTTATACAAGTGGAATAACAACTACTATAAACTATACATCCGTACACACGTCAATGTGCGCGAACACACACACATTGAACACACAGGTATCGCACTTTATACAAGCGGAGTAACATTTATGGCTGCAACTACTACAAACTATACATTCGTGCACACGTCAATGTGTGTGTGCGCACACATTGTCGTTTACAAACACGCAACAAGGCAAGATCGGTGGAGAAGTGCAGGGCCGGGAACGGGAACACGTATTGCGCGGGACCCTAGGAGTTTCGGTTCCGAATGTAATACATAATTTTATTAATTCTGTTACCAAATGGCCCAATTGAATTTTTCATTATGTCAAGTGAATTTTAAGGGTAGATTCTGTTTATACCGAACAACTTTTCGCAAGAAACATATATTATAATATAATTTTTTTCGCTTTCTAGAGAAACTCGGTTTAGCTGAACTTCTATGGGCACATAATTAATATAACTATAACATACAGAACGCAATCTCCTAAGGTCCCACGCAATACGCGTCCCGGTACCCCGTCCCCGCACTTCCCTTTTCTCCAGATCTCGCCTTGTCGCGTGTGTTGGATGAACGTGTGGTGAACACACACAAATTGAGTATGCGTGTGCACGGATGTATAGTTTCGTATGTAGTAGTAGACACATATAGTACTCCGCTCGATGTCTCACCTACATTCTTTACACCTATACCTCTCGAGAGCTGTACCTACATTCTGATGTACCATTGACCCATCCTGTACTTCTCTACTTATTCAGGATTTGTTCGCTCAGAAACCATCAATTATGTAAATCGACTCCACACAGGTAAATGCAAATAACTTGTTTCCCCAAATGTTTATTGAAACAATAGTATCTACTTGCGTTTAGGCGTATTAATTATTCAGAGAACCTGTGTGGGTTCTGGTGAATTTTAATTAACAACATTTTAATTAAGGTGATCCCGGGGATTGGGTCGATAATATAGGTTTGATGATGTTTGAAGTTACTGCAAGATAGATCTTAATGAGCGAAGCAAACGAAGGTCTCTGTTTCAGCTTTGGCAAAAAATCGGTACTTTCCTGGATCGAAAATAAATTACTTTGTACTAATAATAAAACAAAACGTCGCAAAATAATGTCACTTGTCTTTAAACAAATTCATTTTAAATATTTAGATTTATTATTGCAGATAAACTGATAATAAGAGCGTTACTTGACTCCAAGAAACTATGACGTCATCTGCCTGTATTTCATACAAATCCCGTAGAAAAGGTTTGTTTTGACGTTTAGAAAAAAGAATCTGATTTGACTTGTTGGAAAGTAGCGGACGAATGTCTACTGATTACCTTTAATCGATATCAGTACGACCCATTATACACGATAATCTTTACCGATTCTCGTGTAATTTTGTGAGCAGGTTCGATAATAGAATATATTTTTGACGAGACAGTTTTTAATATTTTTTTCAAAATGGCCGAAATAAGGAAGTTAAACATACATACATATTAATCATGCTTTTTTCCCAAAGGGGTTGGCAGAGGCTATGGACCTCCACTTGCTACAATCCTGACAGACCTTTTCCGCTTCATCTACACTCATCACTCTTTTTATGCATAATCGCCGGATACATCAAAAAAATTATACTTTAGCCATTTCAAAAAACCTTTAAACCCTTTTTCCTGTAAAACCTTTTTGTTACCCTAATGTCACAACTTTTTAGTCTGAACAATTTTTTTTAACCCGATACATTTAAACGGGTTACTCGTGAAGTCTAAAACTCACAGAGCCTATGTTTGTACTCGTATTATTATTCATTACCACAATAAACACCTCTGTGCCCCTGTATTGTTTCTTTATTACTTTATTTTTCGCAGAAGTAATTTATTTATTTTTATTTATTTAACTTCATACACAAATACAAGTGTAATGGCTGACTTAAAGCCTAAGGCCTCATCTTCTGAAAATTACACTTGCGGTAAGCAAGAGTTTCAAAAATAATCGAAAAGAGAGTTGTAAGGATGTGCAAGTTACGCCGTTGACAAATTAGTAACTCGACACATGATCATTGCATACTTACGAAGACCAAAGATATAGCGAATACAATTATTGAGAAGACGGTCGTTTGTTAAACATATTGCCAGTCAAGTCCGAGTAGCACACAACAGCATAGTCTATGATTGGCAGGATCAATGTATTCACCAGCATTATTTTATTATCACTGGGGAGGATTTTTTTAACTTATAGAGAGTTCGTAGGACACCCGTAACCTTTTTAGAAATTTCCGTGATCTGTGTATTCCACGATAGATATGGATCTATGTGAAGACCGAACGGTATTACTGAACCTTCAATAGATCTATGTGAAGATCCAAGTTTACTGCACCTTTTAAATAAACAGATAGTTGGGAATCAGAGTCAATCCGCTTAATACAGTATGAACTACCAACTAATGAGTAATAAGTACATGAAACCTGGCAGGGTATTGCGAACTATAAGTATGTAGTTGTTTTCATCTCAACACGTTCCCGGTTACATCCTCCGTTGTGCTGCTTAGTCACCTCATAAGACATCCACAGGAAGAGATGTGACCCTGTATAGTGTCTACCCAAAAGAAACAAAGACGTATTGAAAGTAAGTTTTATTAATAATAATTCATGCTTGCAATTAGTTTTAAAACGTAAGATTAAAATTGCAATTTTTAATTTGCACAAAAAAGTAATTTGAATAAATCATATAATCCTACTTATATATCCTCAGGAAACTCATTAAAATATCCTTTTGAAAGGAAACATTTACTAAAAACCGCAGTTCTTTTCCATCCACCTCAATTTACTTCACGTAATAATTTCCACCAGACGCGCAAATACTTAGTGTCTCTACAAAACGTGAATTTATTTGTTTTGTTTGAGACTAAAAGAGATTAAAATTGTGCAGAACATAAAACTGTGGTATAGAATAGAAAGGTTACAGATATTAACCCGTCAGCTTCCAGACGGTCGAATCCGACTGTGAGAACAATAGGTAACAATGGGTTTGCAAAATTGAGGTTGTTGACGGGTTAAGAGGAAAAAGTTTGGCCGAATTTCCATACAAACGTAGTCCCCTGATTCCTGGCCGGATTGTAAAATCTCAATTTCTGTTCATCATATTCATTTAACTCTTTCTTACCTAATTATATCAAATTAATAAATATACTAGGCTACTCAGAAAGAATTACGAAAAAAAAAGTTTTATGTATGTAAGACTGGCCGGTTACAATCTATTTTGAAAATATAATTACTCGTATTTATGAGTAAAATAAGTTTCAATTTAAAAATTGCCCTGCAAATTTTTTTTCGGACAAATTCACATTATCGTCTCTCTTTGAAAAATTGATCTGAGCCGAGAACATTTCGTGCTATGATTTTTTAAGGTTTCAAGTGTCGCCTAAAACCGGATGAATTGCACGATAGGCTTCAAATGGTATTTATGGGAAAGGCCCTTCTAAGGCAACCGTGTATCGTTGGTATAACGAATACAAGCACGGTCGACCAACTCTGAGGGATGAGGAAAAATGTGATCGCCCTTTGATGGCTGTTACGGAAGAAAGCGTGCTAGCAGTAAACATTTTAATCCACGACATTAGGCGAGTTACGTATCAGGAAATTCAGCACATCCTGCAGATTGCATCAGGAAGCGTTCACGAGATTCTACACGTGCATCTTCGCGTGAGAAGGATTGTTTCACAATGGGTGCCGCACAACCTTACAGATGCTCAGAAGCAAGCCCGGGTGGAATGGTGCCGCGATATGATAAACAAATTTAAAGCAGGCTCGTCTCGCCGTGTTTACGACATCATTACAGGTCATGAGTCCTGGACTTATCAATACGATCCAAAAAAGAAGCGCCAGTCGACGGTTTGGGTGTTTCAAAACAAATCAACGCCTACCAAAGTGAAGCGACCTAGAAGCGGGGGGAAGATTTTGATAGCGAGTTTTTTCAGTTTTACAGGCTACTTGATGTCAATTCCTTTACGGAATCAAAGAACCATCAACGCCGAATGGTATACTACCAAATACTTGCCAGAAGTTTTCTCTGCTGTGAGCAACAAGCACAGGGCTCCGCGGACAACTGTTCCACCACGACAACGCGCCCACCCACATCGCGCTCAAAACGAGGGACTTCGTGGACAGTACACCGGTCAAACTCCTGGGTCACCCTCCTTACAGTCCTGACCTAGCACCATATGACTTCTTTTTATTCCCGAAAATAAAAAATATGCTCAAAGGGATACAATTTTCGTCGCCGGAAAATGCGCTTGAGCAAGCTATAAACGAGGTGTGCCTGCAGCGGACTGAAAAAAGTGTTTCGAAAATCTGTTCAGACGCATGAAACTTTGTATAGAGGCTGGTGGAGAGTACTTTGAAAAGATTCTATTAAAAAAATTACCATTAGAACCCAATTTTTTATTTTCGCGAAACTTTCTGCATGTCCTACGTATAGAGACAAATTACACTGATTTAGCTAGCCCCAAAGTAAGTTTGAGACGTGTATTATGGGATACTAACTCAACGATACTATATTTTGTAACAAATACATAGTAGGTATATAGATAAATACTCAAGACTCACGACAATTTGAAAAAGGTCATTTTCCAACTTGCCTTGAACGGTGATCGAATCCGGAACCATCTGAACCTGAAAATAAAGTATATTATACGTTGTACTTTATATTCATAATAACGAAATAAATGTATTCATTATACTTATACAAACCATAATAAATATAAAACACTACACACTATACACTTATAGTCAAAAAAAGGTGGGTTAATTCTTTACTCAGCGGCAACGTGCCCAGAATGCTGGCAGCATTTCCATTTATGGCTATTAAACGAAAAGAACATTCATGTACTTATTCATACTTTCTATAATTTGTGGCTGTGTTGCATTAGTGTAATAACAAAAGCAGACTTTACCACCTGTTTGATAAGAGAGAGAAAAATGTTTTGTGTATAATATTATAATAATTTGATATAATATTGTGTATATTTTATTGCGTTTCTTTTGTAGTGAAATTGTAGTTTAGCTGTTCTCTGTAAAACAATATTGCTACATGTTGCTCATTTCCAGTAGATTTTATGCGAATTACGTAACGAATACGAAAAACAGAACTCTTATAGGATCACTCGTGCGTCTGTCTGTCCGTCCGTCTGTCACAGCCAATTTGCTTCAAATCTACTAGACCAAATCAGGTGAAATTTGGTAGGATGGTGTAATCTTATAACTCAAACACAGATAAGAAAAGTAAATAAATATTTAAATAATTTGCCAATTAAATAACGCGCAGTATAGGGTTCCATAGTTACGAATGCCAACTTTGAGTTCATGCCACTGAAAAGTGAAAACATCTAAAAACTAATTTTCTATTGAATTTATATGAAATTTTCCTTTTTCGAGTACATTTTATAAATTGATCGCCTATAACTTTTTAGTTTGTAAACCCTTCTTAACTCTGATAGATTTCCTTTAAAATTCGTTATATGTACTATAGCTGTGAATTTTTTCACGTGTCCATATATACCCGTTTAGCAGATAGAGGGGGGGGGGGGACACTTGACTCTAACAAAAATGTTCACTTTAAAACCAAATATTTGAAAAACGGATTTCTAAATCGAAAACCAGTGTTCACAAGCTCATAATATTTTTGAAAGACCTATTCAGCAATACCCCACATGATTGGAAAATCGAGAAAAAAAAAATTATTTTTCACTTTAGTTGTATGGGAGCTACCCCAAAAAAAATTGTTTTCCATTATTTTATTTTACCACTTTTTTCGCATAACTGATATGCATACTCATGCCAAATAACAGCTTTCGAGTAGGTACTTATAGCCGCTGAGTAAAACCGCGGACGGACAGACAGACAGACAGACAGACATGGCGAAACTATAAGGGTTCCTTGTTAACCCTAAAAAAGGTTAATTTTAATAATTTCAATAAGGGTTATTTTCGGGGGACAAATTACGAAATTAAAAAAAAGTTTCGCTAAAAAGTACTTTACTGTATTACACATCAAATGAAAGTGAGCGAACCAAGCTCGCACATTTCGGCTGAACGCGGCCACATATTATGTAGGTCGCGTGTCAGCTGTTTTACTTTCGTTTTAAATCAAATTATAACAAACATTGAGATACTATCGAGCGGCGATCGAGAAAGGATCCGTCACAAACTCACAACCAACTCTACAACATGTAACAAAGACAATAAACAGTTTCTAGGTGGAATAAAAAAATACATAAGATGAAGTAAGTACGTACGCAGTTTTGCTAGCTTGCAAATTCTTTCCACTGGCCTTGCATTGTGTAATGTGTATTTTTTCAACCCCTGGCGCTATAAGAAAGTGTCATAAGTTTGACGTGTCGCCGTGTGGGTCTAATGGCGTCAAAGCTCCTATACGAATGGACCGATTTCAATGTATCTTTGACTCACCTACATTATCTATGTGCATTCAAACAAATGCAAAGCATACCTCTCAAGAGCTGTACATACATTCTGATGTACCACTGACCCATCTTGTACTTCTCTACTTATTCAGGATTTGTTCAGCTTGCAAATTCTTTCCACTGGCCTTGTAATGTGTAATGTGTTATTTTTCAACCCCTGGCGCTATAAGAAAGTGTTATAAGTTTGACATGTCGCCGTGTCGGTCTGATGGCGTCGTAGCTCCTATACGAATGAACCGATTTCAATGTGGCTTTTTTATTTAAAAACCTTGTCTGCCGAGATGGTTCCTTGGTATGTTTGATGGAGTAAGGGTTTGGTAGACATGTATTGCGCTTAGGTCGCATTTGGTCTAGACAATAAGTTGAATGAAAGGACAGTCGCCCGCGCACAGCCGTATGTGTATTACATGTATACTTGAAGCAATGTATCAAAGTTTGGTTTGCGTATTTGGACTTTACTTTAGATGCCCGTTCCAGCTAACGCCCATATAAGCGTTACACTGGAAATCAGTTCAGCCATTCAAAATATACGGGGGTAGAACGCTTGAAAGTCTTTTTTATAGTTTGCCTGACAAAAGGTTACCTGACCATTGAAAATAAAAGTAATAAAAATTGAAATCACGTGTGTTTCACTTTTAATTAAGAGAACGACAAGATGGCTTTTAAAGTCCATTGTATGGATATGACATCAGCTCTTAGCCCTCATAAACCTCATAGCATTAATCTAGATTATTATATCTCTATGAAAAGACGTTAAAACTCTCATAAAGTGAAGACCTCTGGATATGAATTGGTAGTAAAGCGGAAAAATATTAACTGACTGGATATAATTTAATGAAACATAAAAGCTTTAATGATAATCGACTTTATAGTTTGTTATTTGAAGAGAAGATAGATGAATATTTAACTTAAATTTTTTTAAATCTTACTTTGACTTTACCCACCTGTGGGACGTGACAGGTAGTAAAAAATAATAATTAATTCAACAATTTTAAGAATTAAGAGAAAAGTATTTATAAATTGATTATTTAAATAATATTTGTGCATTTAACGATGGCTGGTCCGTGCGTCAACTCGTGAACGGGTGTTGCTGGGACTGGTCAGCTCGGCTTCGCCTTTTTACTGATAAGTATTTCTTACTATGAACTTTTTGTTAGTTCACCCATTCTCAAGCATTATTTGCTATAAATGGTCAAGATTGTGTTATATTATAAAATAATAGTTATTATATAAAGACATAATAATAATATGACCAACCCCTTCAGACGACTAGGCGACCAATACTGTAAAAATTAGTTTTTTTCAGTGTTTTATTCTCAGCAGTGGTCGTTGTGAAGCGCTGGTATCGGTTGCTTTTCTTCAAAAATAAACACGTAATGTAAACTTTACTTATTTACATGTAAAAATGTCTGTGAAAGTCTAATTAATAAATAAACATTTGTATTTAGAATTTTGATCCCACAATAAATTTTAAGTGTAATATTACAACACATCAAAAACAAAACTTTCCTAATGTAGCAGTTGAAACTGTCAGCAATGTCTAACATTTTCATAATATGTTTAGTTTTCTTTTTATATATTCTTCATATGAGCGTTTATTATGCAAGCATCCATTGCTTTTTAAATACCAAGGCACAATTTATTGTAATATTATGACTGTATTTTTGTGCCGTTTGGTGAGGAGACTTTCGGATTTTGAGGCCCGGTTGCTAGGGGTCTTCTTAAAGCGATTTCTTCGAAACTGTTCTCCGCCGCTGGTGACTAGAGGGCTGGCTGTTTTCTCGCCTAACGCATCAGTATTGCGATCCAACAAGGAAATGCAGTCAACGTTTTTGGCACTATGCCACATGGGCACGATTTTTTAGATTAAACATGCAGGTATTTTCACTTTTTCTTTTTATTTGTAAGTTATTCTATCGCACTTATTTAAATGTACTTTTAGACAACTTCCTCTTGTAATATGATGATGATTTTGTAGTCCTCGTGCTATGAAGCTTTTGCGATGTCATCCTCTTTCAAATTTGTACAATTCTCTCCATAAGTTTCCCGCAACGTTTTTAATGTCGTCTACGCCTTAGGTACTAACATACGTCTTTTAAAGGTCTACCTAAGTACCTATCCTTTTTTTTAAATATTGTAAACCAGTTTTTTATGTAGGTAACTAACACCATCTTTCGAAAACAGGCAAGAGCGAGAGGTAAATGAAAGAGTTTGTCAACGAGCTATTAAGAGTCCCCTTACCCTGGACAGAATCAGACTCTCCCATACAAACGTAGTCTACGTTTTATTTGGAAACGACATGTCGGATATGGGCAAAATTACGTAATTTTAAAGAAATTGCAATTATCTAGGGTTATTATTGATTTCCGACACTAAAATAAAATTATGAACTTAAAAGAGAATATCGTGTTTTATATCATATTTGACCATCAGTATGGAAAACTTCTACACCCGTATAATTTCTTTCCAGTTCATAATTTAACTGTAGAAACCAATTAAAACCCTAGATGATTGCAATTTCTTTAAAATTATAAATTTTTACCGAAATCTGACATGTCGTTTCAAAATAAAACGTTAGACTACGTTCGTATGGCAAAGTCTAGGGTAAGGGGATTCTTAAGAACAGCATCCTGAGTTTGCGTCTTGCAGTCAAGGTGCGAAACACACTAAGTGAAAATGGAACTGCGGGGCATGTTTGCCAAATGCAACCCGAAATATGGGCCAGATTGTCTTCATTTTGGCTTCCGTATGAACGCAGATGTAGGGGTTGACCAAGGGCCAGAAGCGGGACGAACTTAAAAGATTTATGTACAACTATCAGAAGATCGCTGAAGTTAGGGACGTGTGGAGGGATAAGGGGGAGGCATTGCCCCGCAATGGGAAACTACTGCTACAGGCTAGTACAAAAACGTATCTAACAACTGACCTAGTTTTACACGTAAGGCTCACAGACGAGTGACAGCACTCGCGACAGTTCGGAACACCTGTGTCGCGCGACCATTGGGGATATTCAGCGGAAATTCATTTCCCATTAGTATATTAATCATATAAGGACTTTGTTATAACTTTTTATCATAATAATTGTTTCACATGATGTTTCTTGTAATTATGGTTGTGTAGCCATAATCATAGTTTGTAATACTAGTATTTTTCATAAAATGGTTTCTTTTAATGGCTTTGTCATAACCCATATGGTATGGTAACCATAGTTTAACATAATGTATTTTATTCTTTTTTTACATTTTGTAGATACATAAATGTTACATAAATTTCCTTCCTGTATCCAATTATAATTGGGATTAACCAAAACATATTATGTGTAATTTTTACTTTACAATGTCGTATCCGTCCGGGCATTGTTATAATGCTTATCACATAAGTGGCATAATAGCCGCCAACAGCAGACTCGTTATTTCCGAGTCATGTGGACCCCCAGGTCATGAAGTATGGTACGGCGGAGGTGGCCTAATAATTTTATAATTTAGTTAGAATAAATTTTATATTAATGAAAATAATGAGTAATTATTATTATTATAACATTTTATTATAATTATAACTATTTACGACAATATGTACGTATGATCCATAATACCTACTTATGTTAAAAAAAATATGAGAAACAAAATTATATGAAAACTAGCTTTTGCCCGCGGCTTCGCTCGCGTAGGGGTGTAATTTATCAAAATCCTTTCTTAGGGGATGCCTACGTCATAGTAGCTTTATACATGCAAAGTCTCAGCCCGATCGGTTTAAAATTGACAAAGTTTTATACAAACTTTCATCCCCTATTTCATCCCCTTGTGGGTAGATTTGATCAAAATCCTTTCTTAGCGGATGCCTACGTCATAACATCTACCTGCATGCTAAATTTCAGCCCGATCCGTCCAGTGGTTTGGGCTGTGCGTTGATAAATCACTATGTCAGTCAGTCAGTCACCTTTGAGTTATATATATTTAGATTCATTATGGGTGATTATGATTATGTATAAAAGCATTATTTCAAACTATAATATTACAAATATTTTTATGAAAATCATTAGAGACCCCATATTCAGCGATCCTTCGTGACAGCAGTGATAATCGGTGACCTGTATTGCCATACAGGTCACCGACGGTCGCTTATTCGAATCGCGGGCATACTGTCACTCGTCTGTTAGAGAGCCTTTAATCCTACATCGATACTTAGTCACACCGACTTAGGTAAGCTTATGAATATAAACCTAGTACGAATATTTTGAGGCACTTGAGGATTTACTCGAATTCTAAATTCACTAAAACGTCTCTCAGTTTTATTTATGATTTTTAGATATTGCTTAATGTATTTCTAAGTGAAATTTCATTGACGTCTAAGTAGAATCTCAAGCGAGTAGCTTTAAGTTTTTTTGAGATTGCAATTTTTTGCGATCTGTGATGTAATAAAATAATCTTAGTAATTTTAAACGATTTCAAAGAAAAATATATTATACGGGTACTTTCGGGATACTCATCGTCACTTGCTGTGTCTGCTCGTTCTTTTTTTACAGACGAGCCACAGTAAATGACTGTTCGCGACCGTCAGCGACCGTCGACGATCGTCGGCGATCGTCGGCGACAGACAGCAACAGTGGGTAATCGTCACGGGACAGTTGACAACCGGCCGGCGGCACTGTCGCTTTTTTGTCAGAGTCGATATGCCGAGAAAATAGTCAACACCAGAAACCTTGCAGCGCAAGCTACTTATTGTTTGTTTTTTTCTATGTGCTTAAGTAAAAGCCCTGTGTTTGGTCGCTCCTTTTATACAGACTAGTGACAGTATATCTCAATGACAGTTGTCGACTGTTAGCAACCATCGGCGACAGTCGGTAACCGTCACGCGACAGTACGTTTGTCAGAGTCAACATGCTCGAGAAAATAGGTTACACCAGAAACCTAACGGTGCAAGCTCCTTATTTTTTGTTTGTTTTTTGTGTGTAAGTGACCAACCATTGACCTTATCTCAAAGGTCTAAACTCGGGGTTTACCAACGAGCCATGGAACGAAGTATACTAGGGATTAAACTAACAAATCAAGTACGTAAAACCAGCATTCGCTCCAAAACTAAGATAGTAGATGTGGGGAAAAAAGCAGCCAAACTCAAATGGGACTGGGCTGAGAATGTGTGTAGGATGCACCCAAATAGGTAGGCCAAGATTTCTACAGAATGGGTGCCGGTAGGCTGGCGTCGCAAAAGTGGTCGCCAAAAAGGACGAGGTGGTGTGATGATCTGGAGCTTTTTGACAAGACTTGGAATTCCATCGCGCAAGATAGAGATCAGTGGTGTAATAGAGAGGAGGCCTTTGCCCAGCAGTGGGACAGTATATGCTGATAAAAAAGGTGACCAACACATGTCAGATTTGTCAAGCTGCCTAGAAGTATCTGACATAGTTTGACGACTATCATACAGTAATAGCCGGAACCAACAGCTTTACGTGCCTTCCAAAGCACGTAGTAGTTCGAGATTTTTTTTTTCCACTTGTGGTCATCCATTCAAATGCAGACCATGCGGAGTCACTTAACTTGCAAAAGCGCTGATAATATAAACATGTTTTTCCACCACAAATTGAATAAAGGAACATACAAGCATCTTAAAGGATTTCCATACACAAAATATACAAAGTAATCTTCAAAATCTGGGCCAAACATTGCGTAATCCATAGCTTTAATCGAAAACATTGAATATACAGAAATAAAGGAGTGTAATAACTAGGTAAACCATGTTTTGGCGTGAGTTAATCTTTCGTTTTTGAACTCTTTGGCTAACTATATAAGTTATGAATTAATCTGATAAGCTATGCTTAGGCAACTTATAAAAATTGTTACTGCTTTGGTTAACTAATCATTAATCACATAAAAAGTTTATTTGCCACGCAAATTATACCGCCAACTTTCAATAACTTTTGAATAACTAAACCGATTTTCATCAAACACAGCTGAATACCACCGCAAGAAAACTTGCTTTCACGTAAAAAAACCGCATTGAAATCGGCCTATCTATTCGAGAACTACATGCCACAGACAGATAAAATGATATTGGCCTCTTTATGAAATCCCTTTTTTTGCGCCGGTGGTTAAAAAGATACTTTTACAGGATGATTTACCACTGTAAAAACCTAGACTTCCAGCGAGGTACCAACTATTTATGCAATACTGGTACATTTTTAGTTTGGTTCTTAATTGCTTTATCTTAACGATGGGCTGCGAGCTTTTAGTTATATGAAAATCATTTAAGCAAAACCAAGGAAGTTTTTAACATAATACATTTCAATATACCTACATTAAAAGGCTATACATTTAAAGACTTATCATATGAGGCAATACATACTAGGCCTCCCCCAATGATTTCCAAAACAGTTGATCAGAAAAGACCTGCGTTATTGGACTATATACCAGTTAAAACTCTTATATTGAGTTGAAAAACAGTAAATGCGTTATAAGAGTTTGTTCTCTGTATTACGTATTGTTCCGTGTCCAGAATGTAAATTAACCCGCCGCTAAATAACTCGGTTACACTGGAATTGACGCACATTTTGTTGGTATTGGGTAGGTAATGGGAACCGGGAAGATTTCTTTACCTTATATATGTAAATTTAAACTACGACCGTGTTTGGGTTAAGGCATTTACTATACTAAGAAGTTTAATTTCCAGGCTTCTAAAAAAACCTCCAACGTTTTATATTTATGTATATAAATTTAAGTTAGAGCTGTGTAAGGTTAAGGCGTTTATTGCACTGACAGTTTATTTGCAAGGTAAATAAAAAAGAATCCGACTTTTAAGGGTTCTCCCTTTAAAGAGGAAAAAAAATTACGTCTATGGTTCTCCCCACATTACTTTTAAACTGTTAAACCAATTCTCGTCAAACATATAGCTAAGAACCATGTCATTCAAGTCAGCTTTCAAACAAAAAAAAAATGCATAGATATCAGCCAATTCGTTTAGGTGCTACGAAGCCACAGGCAGACACACAGATGCAGAGACAAGTCAAACTTATAACACCCCCTTTTGCAAGCTTTATTTATTTCACCTGTCCCGTTGTCTGTCTGTCTGTAATCAAACTCCACCGAAGACCCACTTTCCGGTTTCCTTTTAAGCTGAAATTTTGCATGCATTAATGCAATATTATGATGACATGGAGCTGATCTGATGATGGAACTGGAAGGTTTTGACAGGTAATGTAACAACTCTGTAATGAAACGATGCAACCCCATCGCGTTTAAGATTATTACATATATATATATATATATATATATATATACCTATAATTTATTTAATTTTTTACCTTTTGTTTACATTTTATACTTTTTTTTTCTTTACTTAAATGAAAACATAAAGTTTTTTAATCAATGACCTACATTGCAATCACGTATCAGAAAGCGTAGCGTAGGACACTCACATACTAAGACGATGAACAACCTGACCATTTTTGACACAAGGGAAACAATACCAAATTTGCACATTTTAAGATACAAGATAGTCTTAACAGCCGAGTAATTTGAAAGTAAGTGAAAAGTAACGTAATTTTTGGACGCCTTATGTCATCCTTTCATTCTGGTCTACGAGAAAAAAAATTGTACCTTACTTCTTTTCCCGCACAGATCGTTAAGCAGATCAAGGGAATGGAAGAAATTACGATCATTCATCTAAGCTCATCAATCAGAATTTAGATTTTAATTAACATTTTTAATTAAATTTCTAGTCTAGTAATTATATTATTTAAAATAAACAAAAGAAAAAAAAGACAGGATTCTGACGTGTCTAATAATATGCGGTGTCTAGAACGCAACATAAAAAATTTTGAACGAAACAGAGACTTCAAATTCTGCTCTTCTTTAGATCTATTTCACTAAAACACACTTTCTGAATGCAAATTCTTGATTTATTAACACAACCATAAAAATCAATACATATGCATAAAATATTTAAAGAGTTCCCTCGATTTTCCATCATCAGTTCACTTAATGTCAATTCCAATTTCAATTAAAATATTTTTTTTCAAATCGGTTACAAAACGGATAAGTTTTTGAAGAACATACTTAAACAAATATATGCTCGTATACATTTCAATTGAGAAGTGCCTCCATTTTTGTAATCGTTTTAAAAAATCTAAAACGTAGAAGCCTGGCGTTCATATATTAAACGTAGATTTTAAACGCGCTCACTAGTTAGCCCCAAGGGTCATGTAACAACATATAAACCATAAAATCCGTGGCTTATCTTCTATCTCGAGTTTTACCTCGGCGATAGTACCTACTGGCTTAGAACTTGAATTTAGGGCCCTTTTAAATATAATCGGGTTTTCCATTTTATTTTAAAAACGTCATTTTTTATTTGATTAACTGAAATGTTAAACTTTATGCACCAACCAATTATGAAAACCATAGTTACAATGCGACACAAATAAGTTGAACAAAAGTGGCGGGCTTCAAAGCATTTTTGTACAAATTTCCGACACGTTAATAGAACCAAAATGGCGGTCGTCGGCGCATTATTTGTAGCTGCGCTAATACCTACGTGCCGGGAAGTCCGCCATTTTTTTTCAACTTATTTGTGTTGCATTGTAATACATTGTATCTGTTTCGGATTGAATCTTCTTTCGCAAGGTATTTGGTATCCTTGGGTGACCATTGTCATGTATATTATAGTTGGAGAAGAAAAAGCAAAAAAGCGCACCACGGGCTCCGAGCCAGCACAGCTGAGAATGCAGCAATGAAAACAATGATAACAAAATAAGACAAAGGCATTTCGAAGCATGTTGCGTATTACTAACTGTAAAAAGTTGACGAAGCGTGTTGCGTATTACTAACTGTGAAAAAGTTGACGAAGCGTGTTGCGGATTACTAACTGTGAAAAAGTTGACGAAGCGTGTTGCGGATTATTAACTGTGAAAATTTTGATGGAGCATGTTGCGGATTACCAACTGTGAATATTTGACGAAGCGTGTTGAGGATACTGGCAATTTGTCACTGAAATTAATGACAAAAAAACTTAATAATTTAAGTTATTTAAACAATATTTTAGATAAACTTGTTGTAAAACCATAAGCAAAACTAAAATAACCAGGTAAGTGCGAGTCGGACTCGCGGACGAAGGGTTCCGTATCATGATTTTAAAAAAGTCACGTTTTTTGTATGGGAGCCCTACTTATATATTTATTTTATACTGTTTTTGGTATTTGATGTTATAGCGGCAACAGAAATAAACCATCTGTGAAAAAGTTCAACTGTCTAGCTATCACGGTTCATGAGATACAGTTTGATATCAGACAGATGAATGGACGGACGGACGGACAGCGGGGTCTTAGTAATAAATTCCCGTTTTTAACCTTTGGGTACGGAACAATAAAAAAATAAAATAAGTCTAGAGTAAAACTAAAAAAAAAATAGTTTCATAGATATAAACACATCTACGAAACTGAAAATATTAGTTTAAAAAATTATACAAAAACATGCATATTTTATATTTTCACCATTAAATAAACCTTTTTTTGAGTACCTATGTTGATTTGTTTTTTAATTTTATTTGTTTGTTTATTTTTTGTGACATATAACGAAATATAAATAAACCACATGCTATCTAATGATAAAAGAAACTAAAACGTACACTTCAATTCTTTTATTTCGCACAAGGCAATAATCCCAAGACCTTAAAAGGAAATCGTCCCAGCCTTTCTTTATGGGTGTCATTGACCACATTTTATTTATTTTAGCCTCTTTTCGCTTTAAGAGGGTTCACGAGGCGCCTGGGCATAATTTAACGGAACTTATAGACTTTAAATTGATTTTTTTATGTTCTTAGTACGTCGTTTTAGAAATAAACTGTTCATATTGTTACTGTTTCATTTAGATTTCGTTATACTGTTATGTGGTTTCCAGCAGAGTAGGAAAAGACCACACTGTGTCTTCCCATGGATTTCGTAGAAGGTAATATACAAGCATAACAAAGCAAACATCAATAAGACCTCTCCAACTAGTCTGGTCAGCGTGGAGAGTGTAGGCCAAGTCCTCTAGTTGCTCTGGTAAAGTATGGCTCTGGTAGTATAGAGGGTCGCGCTTCTGCAGTGGAAACTAGACAAGACCTGATGATGTTAAATGATGATGATGAATACTGTTGTAACAGATATTTTGTATTTAGTGATATTTTTTTTTATTCTTTTTAAGGTTTTGTACGTATATAGGTTAAATTAAGGTTTCGTACCTGAATAGGGCAAAAACGGAATCCTTGCTTCAAAATTAACTGTCTCGTTTATTATCAACGATACTAAATATTAGGTCTTTATCTATGAAATGGCCGTTTTGTATGAAAAAATTTAAACGAATTTTTTTCATGTATTTTTTATTTCTATTAATCGAAGTATTCACCCATGCAATCAACGCATCTTTTCCAACGCAGTAGCAGTTTATTGATGCTCTTCTTAAAGAAATCAGCTGGACGGGAGGCAACAAATTCTTCAAACGCATTTTGTACTGCCTCTCGGGTATTGAATTTTTTTCCCGCCAAGAAGTTATACAAATTCTGGAAAAAAGTAGTAGTTTGTAAGCGCAAGGTTTGGTGAGTAGGGCGGATGACGGAGAGCTTCCAACCCCAGTTCTTGCAACTTGGAGACCGTCTGCTGTGTAGTATGAGGTCGCGCGTTGTCGTGCAGGAGCAGCGGAGAGGAGCGATTGACCAATGCTGGTTGGAGATGTGCCAGCTTCTCCATCATTGTGTTCAATTCTTCACAGTACACATCTGCAGTAATGCTGACCCCGTTTGGTAAGAAGCTGTGATGAATCACACCGGCGCTAGACCACCAAACAGTGACTATTACTTTTCTAGGGGTAAGTTTTCGTTTAGGGCATTGTTTAAGTGCTGAACCAGGGTCCAACCAACTTGCTGAGCGCTTGCGGTTATCAAAAAGAATCCATTTTTCATCGCAGGTAACAATGCTGTTCAAAATTCCTTCATTTGTGTGTCTGTTGAGCAGTGCAAGGCACGTCTCGACGCGTACTTCACGCTGGCGATCATTGAGTTCGTGGGGGACCCATTTGTCAAGCTCTTTTACCTTGCCAATTTGACGCAAATGGACCAATATTGTTTTGACGCTAACGTCGAAAGCTGCTGCTAATTCAGCCGTAGATTGTGTATCATCAGCTTCCACAATCGCCTTTAATTCGTCATTGTCGACCAAAGTGTTCGGACGACCACGAGGTTCATTTTTCAGGTCGATATTTCCAGAACGGAAGCGAGCAAACCAATTACAGGTGGTGCGTTGGTTTGTAGTGTTAGCTCCGTAAACGTCGTTGATGTTGCGTGCCGCTTGTGCCGCGTTACTGCCACGACGGTACTCATATTCCATAATTACTCGAATATTTAACGTATCCATGATGACGAAAAAGATTGAAATGCGATGAAAATGTTACACTAATCAATAAACAAATGACTACTTTTGGAAAAAGAATTCCATGCTTTCAAAATAAAATTAATTTGAAATTAGAATTCTTAGCCAAACAAAAAATATTTTGATTTGAAATGGCCAGTACTGCAGAACGGCAATTTCATAGGTAAAGACCTATTAGAATATAATTATATTAATCTACGCTAAGCTATTAAATTATAAGGTATTACAAGTTCGCGAGGTCTAAGGTGAGCTTTGCATTTGTGGGAGTGCACATAGATAGTGTAGGTGTGATGTGAACCTTAAGCACGGCTCGTCCTTTGCTTGGTTAAAACCGGTTACTGCTTTTTGGCAATCGGTCTGATGCGCACCTTTCATACTTTACCTCTTGTACTGGTAGCAGCGTGACATATTTAATTCTTAATATTTTGTTCTTGTGTTCGATTTATTTGTGAAATGGCTGCAAACACAAGTAAACGAATAATACGAAAACCTTTAAATAGCCAAGTAAAAGAAATATTATGTAATTTAAATAGTTATTTTAAAGACATTAACGATAAAGACGTATCAAGTGTCACTACATTAGCCCAATTGGTAGCGACATCGACGAGAATTCCGCTGTCCACAGTCAAAAGAGTTTTATTGGAAGGTAAACGTCTTTTGGAAGACGGAAGCAAATTTAAATCTCCGAAAAAGACCAAATGGAAGAAAAATTTCATTATCATTGACGATTTTGATAAAGCGGTAATCTGAAGAACTATTCACAACTTTCACATTACTGATAAAGAGGTGCCAACTATGAAGCAAATACGTGAAAAGTTGAAGACAGAAATAATCTATTCAGGTTTAATTTGGTCATTGCTTAAAAAAGTGTCTCTTTTAGGATTTAAATAGAAAAGGACAGAAGATAATAGAAAAATTTACCTAGCTTTTACCTGCGCTTTGCCCACGTAGACTACACAAATTAGATTGTTTTTTTTTAAACTTTTTTTTAAACTGACATACCTGTAATAAATCGAACCTCGGGCGATACTACATAGATCACTATAGTATAATGAAATTTAAATAACAACCAAAAAACCGAAAAAATAAACGATTTGGAGATTAAAATTTGTAAGGTTTTGTCACTAGATGAAACATATGTACACAGTTAGGCAATTGTATTATTTTATGTTTTATGATTTGTAATTTTTCATTTGACATTCTCATATTCTCGAAAATTACCAAACCATCGCGCGTTCCTGGCCACATCTGCGTCTCCGTTATAATACCGTTGATTTCCCAAAACGCGAATGATTACTTCTGCCGAAACCAACTGGGAAATTATTATTTATTGCAGGCCTCTGTTTCTATTCTAATCAGTTATTCAATCAACATTTATTGGTAGTTTCATCAAAGTTCCCTTTTAAAAAAATGTTTTCTTAAAACACGCATGGCCCAATGGCATCGTATTAAATAAACTTCGAATATACTATACCTGACTAAGCTGTAGCGTCGATGATAATGGTTCTATCTCACTCGATCGTCAAGAAATATACTAGGTACATATTGTTAAAAGTGATACATTATTTACATTTCGTCAAACACATACTTTTAAGCATTTTAGAAATCCTCGAGTCCATCAGTAGACGTCATGTGACTAAAATATAATCTTTACGCCCTGCAAGTCTAATAATCGTGGAACAAAACAACCGGATCTCTCATCCAATCAAATACGGCAATCATTTCGATATTTGGCACCGGCACTGGGTAGGTCTGCCAACTTGGTCGTGTTATTCCACTCGCGTATTCAGTGCTTGCTATCAAATTGCAGGATGTCTGTCATCGCAGCTATGTTTCCAAATGACTTTATTTTAGTAATGGTACGTCTTATGGCTGTTAGATAGATTTTTTCAAAAAAAGAGTGTAATATTTTTAGATTTCATGATTGTTTGCACGCTAGTCTTCATTTACCATGATTTAGAAATGCCTGAACAGATTTGGATGTATAGAGAATGATTAGAATCGTATCATATAGATATGAAAGGCATTAAATCTTACAAGTCACTTTGTGTAACTTGTTAAAGTGTCGAGGGTATAAGATATCAGGTTCATTCCCACGTAACATATTCCTATTTAAAAGGGGATATAAGACATTGAATAATACGGCGCATCAATCAGGTGGATTAGCCTTTCACGTTTTAGTCTACGAGCATGATAGTATAACCACGGGTTTTACCTTGTGAGGTGTAGACGCGAGTCCTTTACATAGCTTTCCTAAAAAGACGCAATGATTTCAAAAACATTCCAAATTATACTGACTCGACTAAAAATCGATACATAAATTATCCAACCTGATCCCAAAATTTCACGAGAAGCGGTTGAAAAATTGACCCTGTAGAGAACAACCGTACAGCTGGACAAGTCTTGACGCTCGATAGTAAACTATCGATAGACGACGACCAACTTGTCGATACTATCAATAGTATACACTATCGATCCTGTTGTTAGTTTATGAAACGATTAATATAGAAAATAGTATGGATTGCTTGCTTGTCGTAATAGCTCGATATTATTGATACTATTGATAGTATCAATGGTTTGTTCATCGACATCATCTTTACTATCGATAGGCCTAACGATAGTTAAGCAATTTTCGATTGTAAAACTATCGATTTTTCGGCAACATTAAGCTGGAATATTACACTACAAACCCCTAACACTATCTCGAATCTGACGATGGTCATCCAAATCGATTACAAATACACCTTGTAAGTAACCCGAATAAAATATAATTAACAAGTTAATATTAAAAAATCTACTTTTTCTGAAATTTTAAGCCACAGGATGAAACGTAAAAATATATTTTTTTTTAAACTAAAACTACACAACCAGTTTTGATAAAATTTCTATGGAACCACTTGACATCTCATCATCATCATCATTTCAGTCGCATAACGTCCACTGCTGGACATAGGCCTCTCCCAAGGATTTCCAAAATGAACGATTAAGAGCGGCCTACTGCATCCAACGCTTTCCAGCGACCGTGGTCAGATCGTCAGACCACCTTGTGGGTGGGTGTCCTACGCTTCGCTTGCCAGTACGCGGTCGCCATTCGATAATCTTTTTACCCCATCGCCCATCGGTTCTTCGCGCTATGTGTCCCGCCCACTGCCACTTCAACGAGCTAGTCCGCTGGGCTATGTCAGTGACTTTTGTTCTTCTACGAATTTCTTCATTTTTGATTCGATCACGTAAAAAAACATCGAGCATTGCCCTCTCCATAGCGCACTGAGAACCACGTTTCAAAGCCAAAAGTAATCAATGTTAACATACATTGATCTTTCGTCTTGAGGCACTTTGGAAGGCAAGGTATTTTGGACGAGAAGACACTGCGTAGCTTCCCGAACGCTGCCCAGCAGAGTCGGATTCGTTAAAAGACCTCTTCCTCGAAGCTGGAACTTCCTGCCTGGATCAATTGACCCTGGTAGATATACTGATCTACAACTTCGAGGGTGGAGCTCCCAACACAAACAGCTAGTGGCGCGACATGGGCATTCAATATTACTTTCGTTTTGTCCATGTTCATTTTAAGGCCCACTTGTTGGGAAACTCGATTTAAGTCTCTGAGCATACTTAAGTCTTCCATCGATTCTGCAATGACAACGATATCGTCAGCAAATCGAAGGTGAGAAATATACTGGCCATTGATGTTGATGCTAAATCCTTCCCAGTCCAGAAGCTTGATGGCATCTTCCAGTGCTACGGTGAACAGTTTCAGAGATATAACGTCTCCCTGTCTTACACCTCTTTGCAGTGGAATAGCCGTCGTGCACTGCTCTTGTACTCGAACTGACATAGTGGCGTTATTGTATAAGCACTTCAACACTTCGATATACCGATAGTTAATACGGCATCGCTGGAGAGACTGAAGCACGGCACACGTTTCGATCGAATCAAAGGCTTTTTCATAGTCCACGAACCCTAAGCATAACGGCCGGTTATACTCCCTCGTCTTTTCTATAACCTGCTGCAGCGTGTGAATGTAGTCCATGGTACTAAAGCCTTTACGGAAACCGGCTTGACTTGACAACTATGCCCATTCAAAAAAAAAAACAAATCTGTTTAGGCATCTTCGAATGATCGGTGTCTACATATAAGTTTATAAAAATTTTCGATGAATTGACAACCGCCAAAGACTAACATTAAAAAATAAATAGGTACTTATATTTAAGTTTTTAGCACCATATATTATAAGAATTATTTCGACGAATTGACAACCGCCTCCTTTTCAGAAGACGGTCAAAAAGTTTCTTGCGTGGGCTTGAGCCACGTAAGTTAATTTCGGACAATGGACCAGAAAATTTTCTGTTTAAAACCGCATTCCAGCTGAAACGAAGAACATCTAAACTTTGGAATACCTTCCAGTCTTACTTACGTCATAACACGAAAGATTTAACAAGGAGCGTTGTTAAAAGCCCCACGGGAGAGAGAACAAAGAAAGTAAATGTATTAAAGACATGCACGTATGAAAGCTTCTATTAACTCGTTTTCTTAAACGCTGTTATAGGTTCACTTTGAGTTTTGCGAGGTAATTTGCTATCATGTTGTTTTTGTTTCGGGTGTCTTTGTTTTTTTTTTTAATAATTATTTTACGGCTCTGGATACTAGTCCCTTAGAGCCTATATTTATTTTATCACTTCTTTATTCCTAACCCTAGCTATACAATCAAAGGTTGGTGTAGGGTTTTTGACTGCTTCAAGGGAGTTTCTGGCGACAAATCTATACGAGTCTATTGGTTTTCATAGTCGATTGAGTGGCGGACGGCGCCTAAAGACGCCCACCACAGTCTGCAAATAAATATCACTACTGCGCACTATGAGTGTCCACTTTAACCATTTCACATATTGTCCATGAGCATGAGCATTTATAACACTAAACTACACCGATTTCATATTATAAAGTCCACTAGAATAAATTTGCAAAACAATTTAATCCAAACACGAACTGAACCCCTTGACTTCCCGCCAAAAACTCCCCGGGTGTCTTTGAGGACAACACTGGTGTCAGATGTTTTTTTTTTTAAGTTCGGAGCGAACTACTAGTATTTTAGCTACCCAGATGAAATACTAGTAGTTTGCTCCGAATTGTGAACTCGCGCACCCCAAGTCTTTAACCTTTTTCACGCCAGCGGCAGTTTACTTTACCCCCGACGCCAAGCCTAGTAAAAACAGTACAATTTAGACAACTTAAGTGGTCAATGGCGCTTAAAAGATAAAAAAAAATAGGTAACAGACCACAAAAACGTATACCTAATTACACAAGGTTTCCCAAACTGCCTTAATAATTCCAATAAAGATACCAGGAAACCAGGAACGAGGAAGGGGTCTTTATTAATGGATCTCGAAAAATAGGGAAGTTAGGCCTCGTACGTGCGTACAAACTGTCGTTATCTTGCTGGGGATAAATGGGCCTGCCGTGAGGACATGACAAGGGCCGACCGGGAGCCCTGAAGAATGGAGGAGGTGACATTTTGCGACCTCATTTCGTTTGAAAATTGAACATACGTACATACACTATCACGGACTTGTACCTAATGTTATGTTAATTGGGTTTTGAGCTCTAAGCAGATAGAACCCAGGCCCGCAAGACTCAAAGGCCACTTTAAGCGTAATTGTAAATAAGGATTAAAATTAGTGACATCTTACTAGCCACATTGATTCGCATTTTTGCCCGTTACCTATATTAAAAATTATATATATGATAAAGTCGTTTGTATTTTGTTAGATTTAAATACTTAGGTAAGTGAGACTGCCACGAAGACATGACAAGGGCTGACTCAGAACCCTGAATAAAAGCATAGAATATACTAGTACTCACATACAGAAGTCTTACTCGGAAAATAAATTCAAAGAAATATCTACTTAATGTGATTAGCGCTATGGTTTAATTTAGCTCGCGTTAGAACTCCTCACCTCTTCGTTTAGATACCTAGACATCCACTGCTAACCAATTTCATTCTTATTACTCTGGACAAACGATTCATGTAACTGAATTTCCCCCTTCGAAGTGGTCGCCGCGCGCATAGTAATAATGTAAGTATATTTTCGATACTTAAACGGTGAGTGACATAGGCCTGATAAAAGAGGGGGGGGGGGGGGGTAACGTTTTGACAAGTAATGTCGTATAAAAACCGTCGTCGAGAACTAATTATCATATGACAAGAAAATGCTATTGAGATTTAAAAATACTACATCTGTTCTGTTTTTAAATGTCACTAACATTTTCTTTATTTAGGGTGCCTTCACGAATATGTATTTGAGTAAAACTCTCAATAGCGTTTTATTTTTACAAGCTGCTACTTTATATGCGATTCCACTTGCACCCCGAGGGCACGTAAGATATTTTTATAACTTTTAAATAAACATCTTTTGCACATGTACTGTATGTAAGCCAAAGAATTCACAAAGGCCACCACATCTGCGACAAAGCAAAGCTTTAGTTGCTTTATCGCAGAACATCCATCTTAAATTCATATGACTTCGAGCTCTGCGCTGTCCAGTGTAAATGTAGGAATAATATGAACAAGGCTGTATACTCATCATTGCGTGTTACAGCGTTTTGTTGCCTTGTTGAGATGTTGAGCCTTGCTACTTAGTTAGATGAAATATGCCTAACACTTTTTAACCGACTGCTTCAAGGAGGGTTCTGTTTGCTTGCAGTGTTTCTTGTCTATGTGTGGTGAATATCGGTTCTGCTGTTGAACAGTTATTGGGGGTTAACGCTTGACACTCCGGGTTTTTTTATTTACATGGCAATTTTTTATTATTATTATTAACACTGATTGAGCTAGCCCCAAAGTAAGTTCGAGACTTGTGTTATGGGATACTAACTCAACGATACTATATTTTATAACAAATACATACATAGATAAACATCCAAGACCCAAAACAATTCGACATTTTCCAACTTGCCCTGACCGGGGATCGAACCCGGGACCTCTGGATGGCGGACTAGCATGGTGACCACTACGCCATGGAGGTCGTCATAATAGATGGCGCTACGGATATCAATTCCACTTAACATCGGTTGGAATATGCAGTTTTGCCACTCATTACTAAATTGTGTCGTAGGGTTTGTTTTTTAATTTGCCTGGCAAATAAACTTATTCGAGAGTATGCCTGTGGGTACTCGTATATTTCTTTTACACGCTCTGCAGCTAAACGGCTTGATGGGTTTTTGCTTCAGAGATATCGTTAGCTTCGTCTTAATAATCTTCCAAAAATGTAGAATGTGCCAGATGGCAGCACAGTGACGTCAGGTCCAATCGATTGTTGTCATCAGATTATCAGTTGACAGGTTATTTTGCTCTGTCACATGTTCCATTAAGGTTGTACTAGTCGCGGGCCCGAATTTACAAGTGGGCGCGGCCTTACAGCATGCTGTCTCACCTAACATTGTGTCCGGGCGAAGCAGTGAGGTGAAATGCACGATAAATTCATAAAACGAGTGAGTAAAAATACGTAAAGTCCTTTGGGAAAAGGGGTTTTATTCAAAAATAACTGCATTAATCAATTACAAATTAGGTTTATTAAAATTTTCGATAAAAGCCGTGTCGGTGTGAACTTAGTTTTGGAGATTTAACACTTCTTTTACTACTTATTTACGCAAAAGCTTGCGTAAAAAGAAGCAAAAAAAAAACAATCTTTGATGGTACATATCTTTTTAATGGCTTTTTATTTTACTATTCTGTATCCATACAGACAATACTTATAATCAGACAAAACGATATCATGTTAAACTTTGAATGTACAGTGTAGGAAATCGCGTCCAAAATTTGTATAGAAAAAGTATCGACTAGTTCGCTCTTAACAGCAGTTTATTGCATAGACCTAGATATATTTATTAAACCTAACTTCTCTGAGCTACCATCCGGTGTCCTATATTATTGAAAACCCTTATTGACGAAGTGACACTAAGTATATGAAAAAAAAATGGCGGAGATTTGTAATTTTAGGTAAGATATTTTTACAACTAGCCAACAAGCCCACAAAGACCGTGACATCTAAGCCAGAGCTTTGCTTTGTCGCAGAATATCCATTTTTAATTCATATGATTCCCAACATTGCGCTCGTCCAGTGTAAATGTAGGAATAATATGAACAAGTATGTATGAATATTGTAAAGACTAAACTGAACAATTAATAATGCTGTGTTAATATTTTTTTGGATGTGATTTCTTCTTGTTTTAATTGTATGTCCTTTTTTTAAAACAAAAAGTAACTGTTAATAAATTCATACAAAAAAGTTAAAATAAAAGTTAAATAAAAGTTAAAAGTTAAAAAATTAAAAAACAGACAATTAAAAAAAATACGACCCATTGCGTATCGGACTCGAGCACGAAGTTCCGTACCATTATCCATAAAAATCACGTTTGTATGGGAGCCCACTAAAATATTTATATTATTCTATTTTTAGTATTTGTTGTTATAGCGGCAACAGAAATACAAAGTTAAAATTTTCACAGATGATGTAGGTAGTACATCATCTGTGAAAATTTTAACTTTTTAACTGTCTATCAATTACGGTTCATGAGACACAACCTGGTGACAGACAGACGGACAGTGGAGTCTTAGTGATAAGGTCCCCCTTTGTTACGAACCCAAAAAATTACCAAAAATCCCATTTCGAATTGTACCCAGCTCCAAGAATATGATTCTACGGTTAAATCCTGAGTAAAGCGAGGGATTCATGTAGGTATTTTGCCCGACGTAAAAATGTCTCGAGTATCACACTCTACTTTTCATCTCCGTCTATAAGAAAAATCAACAATTCAGAAACGTATTATTCATACGAATTCGTAAAATTCGTATGATCAGAGTTCGACCGACAGTTACTAATCATTATTTGGGGTTTTTTTCATTCAATAAATGTAAGTACCAAGAAAAAATTTTTCGGAGCGCACAAACCTGTGGTAAAATTTTATTTATTTTGTCTTTGTGATCCTTCATAACATTTTATTTTAAAAAGTAAACTTGACGTTCACTATCGGCTTAAACTTGAGAAAAAGCATTTAAAACCCAAAAAACCACATGTTAATAAATAACCTAAAACTTCTGTAATTACTTTGAATAAAAGAAGAAAATTTTGTTGCGCTTATTTTTTTGATTAAACTATTTTATTTCTTTTTCCTAAGCGAAGAACATCAAAATGTTTAACCTACATTCATCCACGTTGACGACGACCTATAACATTTTATAATTTGGTGCTCAAAGTTCCAATTGTTTTAAATTTCTATACATTTTCTTTTTTACTTTTCAGCCCCGAGAGAATTGGCCATAGGTAATTTTAGCTCCAAATGTTTTGGGATCAAAATATCGTTTTTCGAGTAGATAAGATGAAAAATATTTTAAACTAAGTATTATTAGGCGTTGACGAAGTGAGGCCTATGCTCAGCAATGGGCAAAAGAAGGACTCATCATCCCAGTCCTTCTTGACTTTGATGTGAGAACACATTTTCCCAAATTTGCCGGGGGAAATAACCTTATCTATTTATTTGGCTAAATCCTCAGCTGAACAGCACTCCAATTAATTTTGCTAAGCAGAAATGTAACGCTCGAATAATTAATTGCTTGTGTGCAAAGACATTCACGTAGCTAAAGTAATACGCGAATTAGTTTTCGCGTAATGAATAAACATACAAACTGATACGACGTGAGGAGCTTGGTGGCCCCGCGGAAGTGCGCGGGAATTACTAGCGCTTTAGTGGCACCGAGCGGGGTCCACACTAAGATGGGTGACCAGACCACAAGTGGCATAAAAATTTCATGAGCTCCTTCGTACTTCAGAAGGCACGTATAAGCTGTTGGTCTCGGTTCATCATTGTATGACAGTCGTTCAGCAATAGTAGTTCATATAATAGTTTGAAGGGTTATCTGGGGCTTGGTCAAGACAAAATTTTAAATGTTATCTCCATTTATTTTTAAATAATTTATTTCGAATGCGGGCACCAATGGACCCCAAAAAAAATTTTGTATCCCCTTAAGGACATAGCGCAGTATAAACACTTAAATATGAAAGTCTAGCTTTCATCGATCACTTTTGACGGAAACATATTTCAAAGCAAGACGAAAACAAGTTTTTTTTTTATAAACACGCTTTGATATAAAACAATGAAATTTAAATGTTTAAACTGCTCCTTAAGAAGAATAAAACGAAACCAAACTCGATAAGACTGCCTTGTTTCATTACAGTGTTCGTATGGTCACCTCCTTGACTCCATCATCAGATCGGCTCCATGTCATTACAATATTGCATTGTCATGAGATACGTATGCGTACAAAATTTCAGCTCAATCGGAAACCGGGAAGTGGGTCAAATTTAACTTGCAAGATTGGATTACAGGCAAACAGACAGAAAGATAAAGGGACAGGTGAAACTAAATAAAAGCTTGTAAAAATACAGGGTGCAATTGAAATCATTAAAATCAATTTAATTCATTAACTTACTCATTTATAGGATATTTTCTACGGTAACAACACTACAATTAAAACAGTAATTAAAAAGTATCAAACAGTAAGAAAAATTACCATAGAATCAAAACACTTGAGTCACGCGCGCCGCATGGTCAAAAACCTCGCCGCACACAGCAGGGCCACTGAGCGGGCGCGGGCGGCCGGCGTACAAAATTAGACTATGAGATTCGATTAAATAAGAATTGAGTGCGGACGGGTGGTATCACACAAACGCTTGAGGATAGTGGGTTATTGAAAGTTACGTTTTAAGTAGGAACGAATGTTAGGTAACTACGACGCGACAAGATTGATACTATTATAATAAATTTATTTGTCATGACTTTAATGACAATTCCTTTTTTTTATTTATAACTGCAATAATGGTATCTATCAAAGAGTCTAAAGCATGTTTAGAGGTTTTCTTTAATATGAAAATGACTACTTTCGACTGACGTTTTATAAAATAGTATAATAGATACTTAAAAGAATGCCAACGAATTCAATTCCACCCTGTTTACTGCAATAGGACGTTCCTCTTTGAAAAAAGTTGTATAAAATGTTATTGTAGTACCATCGACTGAATTCAGTTTTAAATAAATAAATAATAATAATAAATATATAGGGACAAATCACACTGATTGAGCTAACCCCAAAGTAAGTTCGAGACTTGTGTTATGGGATACTAACTCAACGATACCATATTTTATAACAAATACATATATAGATAAACATCCAAGACCCAGGACAATTTGAAAAAGGCCATTTTCCAACTTGCCCTGACCGGGGATCGAACCTGGGACCTCTGGGTGGCGGACTAGCATGGTGACCACTACGCCACGGAGGTCGTCAAATAATGTTAGAGTAAGTATATATTTTGTCACTCCTCATATAAAATTATTAAAACATTCAAATTCTCGATTCGAGGAACAAACCTAATATTCACCGAAAGCAAAATCTGCACATTGTCACGAACTACCCAACTACTCCAAAAATTAATTCAGCATCATGTAACGCACGATCGTGTTACATCCCCGCGGTCCTATTTACCTCATAAATAATTCAAATTGTAACATTTGACGGCATCATTCTGAGATAAGCCGGATTAACGTTCGCGTCACTATGAATACTGATGTGACGCTGTGCGGTTTAAAATTGCCACCTAGCAAGTATAGTTTCTTAGTCTTATGACTTATCTCAAGATACGAAGAGGTTACAATTCGAACTATATCTTAAGGTTGAACTAGTCGATACTTTTTCTATACATATTTCGGAGGGGATTTCCTTCACTGTTTGACATCGTACATTCAAAGTTTAACATGATGTCGTTTTGTCTTATTATACATCTTATCTGTATAATAAGACAAAACTACAGATGACAAAGTCTTGTGTTTGTATCATAGTATATTGATTTAAAATAATTTTTCAAAACTAAAAACCGACTTCTCGCCCAAACTACACAACCGATTTTAATAAAGTTACTATGGGACCACCTGGACAGTATACCTATTCAAACAAAAAAATAATTTTCCAAATCGGTCCACGCGTCTTCGAGTAATCAGTGAACATACATAAAAAAATAAAGGATCGCGACGAATTGATAACCTCCTCCTTTTTTTGAAGTCGGTTAATTACTCTTAAATTACTTTAAACTTATCACAATTTATCGTTTTTGTTGCAGGTACAATTTAAAGGGAGATATGGTTTGTAAAGATTTTAAGAATTCCCCTAAATTATTTTCATAAAAACGTAGTCTGCGTTTTATTTTAAAACGACATGTCAGCTATCGGAAAAAAAAATTTTCGTAAATTTCGTAAATTTAAAGAAATGCAATTATCTAGGGCTATAATTGGTTTCCGACGGTAATATAAGTATAAGCCAACCAAGGGCGAGAATCTGAGTCATGTGAAGCGATTCAATTAGCAACCCATCACTACTTTATTCCTTATTCCACCTTCTTGCCCACCATCACGCCAGTCTTGGGGTCTGTCTGAAGAGCCGCAAGACCCAAAATGCACTGTCTGCGTCATCAGAGAAAGACGTAACAGTGTTTTGGCCTTATAATCAACAACTTCCATCAAAGATATTCAAGTTAGAACCTTAAGAACGGAAACACCTAGGATCCCGCGCAATATGCGTCCCCGTTCTCCTTCCTAGTATCTATCCCCCGTTCTCGCCTTGTCAAGTGTGCACTGCATGGATGTATAGTTTTGTTTGTAGTAGTACAAATTCAAAGCGCGCTAAGCGCGGGCTTGGTGTGCGCGTGTCGTCTGAACGCGCCCAAAGATATTTCGCTTCTATAAAGTGCTATACCAGCGGTTATAGTCAAAAATGGTTACCTAAATTATGTTTTTCATACAAATATCGGATTAGGCAAGCATACTTGAAGAACTTCGCTCGCTCGTTCAACAGAAGAAGTTTAGCTTTTAAGCAAATATTTGGGACACTAGAATACATTTACTTAGCCTTATAACATGACACCAATTAACTAGCACTTTCATTAGACCATCTGAAACGCCATTAAGTAAGGTGACGCGCAAAGACAATTTTGCAAGGAATATAATAACAGAGAAGCCGTCAACCCCGGGTTTTCAAAGGATAAAAGGTCGCCGGGAAGATTTTTCATAAACAATTTACTTTACCCTTTCCTGTTTTTTTAAACCGAAGCGAAAAAAGGATGTTATACGATTAACGTGTCTGTGTTGTATTTATGTTAGACTAGCTTTTGCCCGCGGCTTCGCTCGCGTAGGGGTGTAATTTATCAAAATCCTTTCTTAAGGGATGCCTACGTCATAGTAGCTTTATGCATGCAAAGTCTCAGCCCGATCGGTTTAAAATTGGCAAAGTTTCATAAAAAATTTCATCCCCTATTTTATCCACTTGGGGGTAGAGTTGATCAAAATCCTTTCTGAGCGGATGCCTACGTCATAACATCTACCTGCATGCCAAATTTCAGCCCGATCCGTCCAGTGGTTTGGGCTGTGCGTTGATAGATCACTATGTCAGTCAGTCAGTCACCTTTGATTTATATATATTTAGATTTAATTAGATGGCTGTATGTATCGCATTGATTGTGTTATAAAGTTATGAAAAGACTTACCCATGCACATTACACATATGGTACTTTTTCTCTGTAACTGACTGAAAAAAGGAGGCGGCTTTTAATTCGAATGTACCTTTATATATTTCTGTTTGTATGTTCCCGATCACTCGAAGACGCCTGAACCGATAAACTTTTTTTTTGTTTTCGAATTCATACTTGTAAGATGGTCACATAGAAATGTTATCAAAATCTGTTGTGTACTTTGGTGGTGAAGTCGGTTTTCAATTTTGAAAAATTTTCATCGTCAGCTTTCTTGAACCCACTGTTGGGAAACTTCCTTTTATCTCGTTCCTTTAATTTTCAATTTTGCCTTTTAAGAGTCCCCTCACCCTGGACAGAATCAGACTTTCCCATGCAAACGTAGTCTACGTTTTATTTTGAAACGACATGTGGGATATCGGCAAAATTATATAATTAAAAAAAAAAATGCAATTATCTAGGGCTATAATTGGTTTCCGACGGTAAAATTATGAACTGGAAAGAAAATATAAGGGTGTAGAAGTTATCCATTCTGTTGGTCAAATATGATATAATACACAATATTCTCTTTTAAGTTCATAATTTTACGTCGGAAACTAATTATAACCCTAGATGATTGCATTTTTTTTTAAATTATATAATTATATAATAAGTGGGCAGAAAACATAGCCAGAATGGACTCAAGTCGGTGGACCAGAAGGGTAATGGAGTTGCAACCATGGGCCAACAAGCGAGGTAGACGACAACCAGCAATGCTTTGGGTGGACGATATAAGCATCACGAAGGCCGCAACTGGATGCAGGTGGCATGGGAGAGACATAGATGGATAGATATGAAAGAGATCTATGTCCTGAAAGGGTAACATTTCTCTCTCATTTCAGCGTATTCCCAATTACACCTTCACCTGTAATGCTGAGAAGCCCAAAGACCGCTTTCCGACTTTTTCTTCTCGACCTCGCACGGTCTTGAGCATCCTTGGTTGTAAGACGATTTCATCATCCTTGTCTACCACGCCTGGCGGGCCCCGGTGGAGGCGGCATGGCCATACATTTGTTTCCCGCGTAACTTGCCGGCTTCCGTAGGACGCGACCGTAGGCGACCTTCTTGCAGTTTGTCTGCTATCTCACGCACATGAAGGCTGCCGTGGATGCGGGTGTTTCTTACACGATCTCTCCGAGATACCCCGCATGGAAGAATAAGATAACCCCTGAAAGGATAACATAAAGGCTGCTATAGATGGATGTATTACGACCAGCCGCCTGCCTGACGCCTTCCATCTTTGGGAACGATAGCCGCTGTACAACATACAAGATAATCCCAGTGACGGACGGGTATCACAACCCCGAAAAACCTGGCACTTACCATCTGACATTTATGAATTATGTTTACGCACGATCCCTCTTTTGTCATTGAATTAACGACCTTATTCTGAGGTGGTAAGATGCGGAAGTCGCGGAGGGAAGGCGTGTTTTGTTTTCCTAATTGGATTACATCTTGGGTAATCTTAAGCTTGGCCTTGTTAATGTGCAGAAAGTTTATCCTGTCTGCAAGGAATAGATGTTATTTTGTATAATGTTTATACTTCATTAGGCAGTGCGCCCAAATTCAGTTAGTTGAAACTTTAGCCATTTGAATACCAAAGGTATCTTTTGTAGTCAAACACCTTGATATATTGTTTCTATAAATATGATATCTTTAAATGAATTATCTTATGTACGAGTATGTTTCCCGATTGCTCGAAGACACCTGGACGAATTTGATAAATTCTTTTTGATTGAATAGGGATGTTTACTGTGTTTTTCTACGTGATCGAATCATAATGAGGAAATTCGTAGAAGAACAAAGTCTGACATAGCTCAGCGGATTAGCTCGTTCAAGGAGCAGTGGGCGGGACAGATATCGCGACAAACCGATGACCGATGGGGCAAAAAGGTTCTCGAATGGCAACCGCTTACTGGCAAGCAAAGCGTAGGACAACCGCCCATAAGGTGATCAGACTATCAGACCGCTCTTGAGTGGTCATTTTGAAAATCCTTATCTAAAGTTATGCAGCTGAAATAATGATGATGACGATGATTTATTTGTTCCCTTAACATTTTGATCAAAACTGGTTGTGTAGTTTGGTGCTAAAGTCGATTTTTTTGTTATGAAAAATTATTTACGAACAAAATTTGAAAAAGGTTCACAAATCGTGAAACGTCTAATAATTTCTATTATCAGAACATGAGAAAAGCAAGACAGGTGTCGGTAATTGACCATTTGGGAACTCCGCAACTCCGCATGAGTAACATATGGCGGTGGAAACTATCGCAAAAATCCGCACGCAACAAATTACACAGAAGTGTAAGTGGGAAATTATATAATATAACTATTACTAGCACGTTTGAAACTAAAACTTTGAATAACCGAGCGATGACGGGAGAATTTTTCAATATTATTATTTTTTTTATTTTATTCCATCTAATAATAATTTGCTTTTCTAATTTTATTCCATCTTTTTCTTCTTCGCAGCCTTTTTTCACCCATTGTTGGGTAAAAGGCCTCTTCATAGAGTTTCCATTCGATCTGTTCTTCTGCAGTCCGCATCCAGATCTTGCCCAATATTTTATAGATATCATTGGCCCAGCGCAGGTGGCCTCCCAACATTTCTCCTGTCAGGCCAAAGTCTCCATTCTGCAATTTTACGCGCCCAACGCCCATGTTATCTTCTGGTCATATGTCCAGCCCATCTCCATTTCAACCTGGTCACTATTACTGCGATATCAGTGACTCCAAAGCGTTTCCGTATGATGTTGTTTCGGGTTCGATCTATGAACGATATTCTCAACATCGCTCGCTCCAATGCTCTCTGTTCTACCTGGAGTTTGTTCACAAACTTCTTCGTTAGTGTCCAGGTCTCGGCGCCATATGTCATCACAAGAGATCGGAATCACGGGTGCTATCGCTTTCAAAAGTATGGATATGACTAAATGTCCCGGGATTTCTCGATAATCGGTTACAAGATTTAAAATTAAGATTATTCTACTGCTTTTAGTAAACACAATTTTTCTCTTTAAAAGAATAATAGGAAATTGTAAACTAAACTAAGTCAATAAAAACAATCATTGTTATATGATTTCAGGATATATTTTAATTTAGTATTTACGTCCGTTATTAAGGTACTCATTCTCAAGAAATCCCGGGACTTTTAGTCATATCCATACTTTTGATAACAATGGCACCCGTGATTCCGATCTTTGGTCATCACAAGTATTCCATATTGAATACAAATTTTGTTTCCATAAACATTTTGTTACGCCGTCGCTACGGACTTCGATTTTGTTAGAAAACAAGTACATTTTTTTTTAATTTCCATATAGGTCCCATTCTTGAACAAAAGTCTCCCCTTTTTCTTTCCATAAGTAAGTAATCATTTAAAAATATTTAATAAAAACAACCTTTTATCTCTAAAAATTACCAAAAAAAGGTTAAAGTACTCCTCAAGGCGAATCAATCTAGCCCAAACTCAATTCAAAATGCAAATGTTTATTCAGTAATTAGACCTTTACAGGCACTTTTACGTGTCAACAAGTATATTTTACATTACGTATAGTTTATATTGAAAATTAATTTATTTTAAAAAATAGCTACCGATACCAGCGCTTCGTAACGACCACTGCTGGAAAGAAACCCCGAAAGAAACTCATTTTCACAGTATTGGTCGCCTACTCGCCAGAAGGGCTTTGTCATATTATTATTATGTCTTCTTTTAAATAATAAATACTTTTAATTTAATACAATGTTGATACATTATAACATGTAATGCTTGCGAACGAGTTAACAAACTCGGGGTTATATTGTTTTATCACAGAGATGCCATGATCCATCATCAGATCAGTTGGATTTCATTGTAATATTACATTGTCACGCGATATTATGCTTGCAAAATTTCAGATAAATCGAAAATCAGAAAGTGTGTTAAATTTAACATGCAAGATTACAGACAGACAGACAACGGGACAGGTGAAACTAAATAAAAGTTTGTAAAAATTAAATACTTGTAAAGGCGAAAACCACTGCTAGTTGACAGTTTTCTTTCGTTTTTTCTCCCTGGTCCAACAAATGCTGTAAGCATTTGTTCAGGTTGTCTTACTACATAGGCATACCAAATCTTTTTCGGTCTATCGCGTTTTTTTTCCAACAAAGTCATCTTCCCAATAATTATTGCCTCCATTTCCTTTTATTAAAATATTGGGTAAACTTCCAGTCATTGGACGTTAACAGTTATTGGACAGAACACAATATAACCCTTCCTATTAAGGTTTTACTAGCTGCAGTGTTCTCATTTTGAAAACAACTTTAATAAATAAGGTTTTATTGTATTTTGTCCTATGACTGTTAGCGTCCAATGACTGGAAGTTTACCCTATAATATCACTCAAAGTCAAATTCGATGCCAGATCGAAAAATCGTTGCCAGGTCATGCTGTGCAGCCTTTTGAATAAATGGCGTAACATCCGGAATTCACAGATCTGATTACGGGACCGACAACGTGCATACGTGCCGCGCTTCGCAAACGGAAGCGACAAACAGTCCAACCTATTTGCACATTTCCGGTACTTGTATGTGGATGTGGAGTGCAAATCGCAATACACACCAACACCCTAGTCATCGACCCGCCGACATATGCCGGGTTGCGTCGGCGTAAAATACCCTTTTCAGGGTTCCATACACAAAGGGTAAAGTCTATCTTTCACCAGGTCTCATGAACCGTGATAGCTAGACAGTTGAAATTTTCACAGATGATGTGTTTCTGTTGCCATTATAAGAAAAAATACTAAAAACAGGGGGGTACATACACTCCCATACAACAAACGTCATATTTTTGCTGTTTTTTGCCCAATATTAATAACGGCAACAGATAAATATTTACAGAATATTAAGTTGTATATTTATTTTAAAAATTAATAATAAAATTAAAATAATAAATCTCGCCCGAGATTTTTAGCACCCCTGATTCCAGCCAAACCTAACCATGGCACCGTCGCCGCCAAGTTCGTCCCTGGAGCCGCAGGGTCTTGGGCCTTCTTTTATTCTGTAATAATAAGGTTTGGTTTGTCACAAAAAATATACAAGACAAAAATAACTCAAAAAACTAAAATAGATAAGCGCAAAATACGGTTTTTTCGTTTAACAAATTATTTGAGGCAACCTCCTTGTATAAAAATTGATGTCAGTTAGTACATTCTTACTCTCGTAATGTTTGTTGTACATTTCAAAGAAAAATATAACAATGTTCAGATGGCGTGCCTTTTTTGAGAAAAATCAAACGAAAATACGCTAATTTTAACAAGTGTCGTACATTCCCTGTACTTGGATTTTGGATTGGTAGCTACATAATAGAATAAAAATATTTTCAGGCTTTCCATCCCTTAGGAGCGGCTCTCATCTCGTTAAAACGGCAGTTGTTAAGCTATGTCATATGACTTTTGGTAGCTTGAAAATCTGACGCCAACACTGGCCACTTAAACAAAACAAACACTAAAACTAAATATTGTGAAGTTTATAGGCATAGCCATATGATATCCATAAAACGAAGTATCAAAACAAAATCGTAGAACTCAGATTACTTCCCGAAGAAAGAGTCATAAGTATTCGGTTTGGAATCCCAAAATCCCTACTTCATTCCCATGTGACGTGGCACAGTAAGAACTGTAAATCCCGCCCCCCATTTCAGTGTAATAGAGTAGGTGCTACGTGAGCAGGGCGCAAAGCGATTCTTTATTGACCACTCTGCTTCCAATTCCTAGGGCAGACATAGACTTCTAATAGAGGCTTTGAATCGGCTATTTTGGAAATCCTTGGGTGTGATCTATGTCCAGCTGTGGACGTGAAGCGGCTGAAATGATGAAGTGGGGAAATAAATAACTAATTGCAGTGAAGAGAAGATTAAGTTTCTAGGGTTCCGTGCCCAAAGGGCAAAAACGGGACCCTATTACTAAAACTTTGCTGTCCGTTCGTCCGTCTGTCTGACTGTCTATCTCTGTGTCTGTCTGTATGTCTGTCACCAGGCTGTATCACATGAACCGTAAAAGCTAGAAGTTGAAATTTTCACAGATGATGTATTTCGGTTGCCAATTTAGCAAAAAATACTAAAAAAAAATTAAGGGGGCTTCCATACAACAAACGTGATTCTTTTGCCGTTTTTTGCTAAATTATAATAACGACAACAGGTAGACGCTTGAAATATTTACACAAAATTAAGTTGTATATTCACTTCAAAAATAAATAATTTAATTAAAATAAAATAAATATTTAAGGGCTCCCATACAACAAACGTGTTTTTTTATAGATAATGGTACGGAACCCTTTATGCGCGAGTCTAACTCGCACTTGGCCTGTTATTTTATACTGCTAACGTTAAAGGATGAGTATCTTTGAAGCGTTAGTGGTCTGAGCTCAACCTATAACTGAAAAGTCCCTGGTTCGGTCCCGGCTCGGCACGGCGTAACGCTGAGTTTGTAGGATAATCTGACTCATGTATGGTCATTTTCATTGACCATGTATGGTTATTTTCATTGACCATATATAGTCATTTACATTGACCATGCATGGTCATTTTCATTGACCATGTATGGTCATTTTCATTGACCACTACCTACTTGCTTCTGGTGAATGAAAACATCACGAGAAAACTTGCACAAAAGTTCTTCTTCTTCTGCCTTATCCTCATCCCACTATTTATGTGGGGTCGGCACAGTATGTGAGGTTTGCCGTTTTGTTCTATATCCAGTCAACAAGTCCGTCACCCCCTTCCTACTCATATCCTCCTTTACACCTTCCATCCAACCTTTCTTTGGTCTCTCTGTCAAGACCGTGCATTGAACTGCATTGCCGATGATCATAGGGTAGGCAAATTGTGAACCCGAGGGTTTACATACAAGTTTTATAGATGGGACCGTACTCAGCAAAAAAAAACTTAGGTAATTATTCTTGATTTTCAATATAAATAAATATATATATATATATATATATATATATATAGGGACAAATAACACTGATTGAGCTAGCCCCAAAGTAAGCTTGAGACTTGTTTTATGGAATACTAACTCAACGATACTATATTTTATAATAAATACATATATAGATAAACATCCAAGACCCAGGACAATTTAAAAAGGCCATTTTCCAACTTGCCCTGACCGGGGATCGAACCCGTGACCTCTGGGTGGCAGACTAGCATAGTGACCACTACGCCACGGAGGTCGTCATACCAACATACATATGGAAACCAACTGAAGAGATGGCAATATTCGACCACCTCAAAATTCCATAAATTAATTGATATGGGAACATATTAATTCAAGGATACCCAAAGTGTCCTTGAAAAAGGAAAGTAAAATGTTCACATAAGGTTAGAAACCGCGCGATTATTTGAAAATAGGGCCCTATTATAATTTATTTTTAAATAAAAAATGCTCATATATTAGAAAAGCTCCGTGTAGACGAAGTCTTTTCTTCTGTATGGACAGCACGCTACTGCTCTCTGTTTCGATGTCCTTTGAATTGCATTTTCAGAACCTGCCTGATTATATGGATTTCCTCTCTTCCCTTAACATGTCCATACCAGCCTTACCTATTACTCCATAATTTTTCTGTTATAGGTGCCACTTATCAGTTCCTATAGTTCACTAGAGTGTAAAAATTACTGTTGTCACTAGTTGACAGTCTCTGAGCTACGACAGATACATTTAGACAGATTGCTCGAAAATCTGACTCCAGTCTTAGCTATTAACACACTCGATAAGAAGAAGGAGAATCAACTCTAGATGTTAAGGGGCTACCTGAATTTTTCGGGGTCCAGTGCTGCCCCCATTTGAAATAAATCATTTGAAAATTAATGCAGACATCATTTAAAATTTGGTCTTGATCAGACCCTGGATAACCCTTCAAACTATTTTATGAACTACTGTTTACATTTTTAAGCGAGAACGTGAAGCTTTTCTACGCACATACGCCAAAAGTGGCCGTTTTTCGCAATTGAGCGTAGAAAAGCTTCACGTTCTCACTTTAAACTGTAAACAGTAGTTTATAAAATAGTTTGAAGGGTTATCTAGGGTCTGATCAAGGCCAAATTTTAAATGATATCTCCGTTTCCTTTTAAATGATTTATTTCAAATGGGGGCAGCACTGGACCCCGGAAAATTCATGTAACCCCTGAACCGCACTTGTTCGGTTTACACAAGTGGCATTCGAATGTTTCAAGCAGAATTTTACTGAAAGAATGTCGTGATGATGAAGATGACGGTGATAACTATTAGGTCTTACTTTTTTACTAAGCCCGGCAAAGTTAAGAGTCACCGATTTGTGTAATGTAACTAAGTCCCAAAATAGTTACCACTTGAAGGTGAACGCACATGTATCAGAGCCGAACGCGGGGAGTCGATTGAAGTTTTTAAAGCCTCGCATATCTATCCGCACCGAATAAAACGACCGCGCTGAAAGAATCGTTTTCATTTCCTTTACACGTGTCGCACTGTAATTACATGTGAATTGTGATGAATCTTGACTTGATTTTTATTATCAGTGCTTGATTAATCAATTATGATAAACACTCATTTTTTGTAACATTTAAAAAAATTGAAGTAGTTACTTGATCACATAACTTGTCATTCTAGGAATGCAGGCGATTCGATCGCATCACCCGCGCCGTATTTGATGATCATCCGAATTAGTATAAGGATTCTGTGTTTCTTCCAGATTCGGACGATTTGACGCGGTCAGGTGTGCAAGCCTAGGTTTCATAGGACTTCATAAAAAGACGTTCGTTTGACGCGTTCGGCTTGGAAAAGTGTGCGTTCACCTTAATGGTTCTATTTTTCCTTTCCAGTGCCACCGTCTGATTATTTATACGAAATTTCAACCTGATTTTGCGCAAAATTAAACGTACATTCTTCAACATAATCCGTTTTATATCAGTTCATATTATTTACGATACCATGTGACGTCCAAATAAAATATAGGAATCGAGAAATGAGGTTTTCGCGTGAGCTTGAAACATAAACGAAATGGCAACCTTTTATTGTTCTCTCAATTTCGTTCAGTGTAGCCACTTTAATTTAGCAGCTTGATTTACGGGGATAACAATGTTCATTTCAACATTTAATTACGAAAATTATTTTTTGTGTCGTCGTTTTGCGGAAAGCTGGGAATTACGAGTAAGTTAAGGAGGTTTTTCAACTTTATGGCGATTTTCCTTGTTTTTAAAGTATTTTTTTTTTTAAACAAATTTGTCTTGGATATTTTAAGATGGAGACTGAAATCTTGTAAAATTGAGAAAAAAAGCGGTAAATAAGGAGACATACAAATGAAACAATAGTTCCTACAATGTTCTTATTAAAGGTTCTTATTGGCCCTTTATGCTAGTATCGACTGTTTATTTGCTGACTGTAAAATAAACGTACATAAATAAAGATAGAAAATACTTCAAAATATGTATTTTAACAGCTTGAGAAATCTGACAGCAGTGAATGCGCTCACGAGTTGCCATCATTGTATGGTTTTTGATAGATTACAACATTTTCGTAAGTACAAGAAAAGGCAAAGGACAAAACAAATTCGTGCTGTTTTTTGATGTCGAGCGGCAGCCGGTTTTTTCTTTCTTTTTTTATGACATAGGGCGGGAAACGAACAAGCGGGTCACCTGATGGTAAGTGATCACCGCTGCCCATGGACAACTGCAACACCAGGGGTGTAACAGAAGCGTTGCCGGCCTTTGTAAAGCTTTTCGTACAAATGTGTTCCTATGGAGAGTTCATGTTAAGGTTCTGTTCTTAAAACCATACAACTTTGTCTTCTCTACTTTGCGCAGTCTTCAGCATATTTATACTACTACTATTTTTTCTTATAATTAAATAAATATAGGGACAAACCACCATTGACATACATATCATCTTCACGGATCATCTTTGTTAAGAACAAACCGGGTTAAAACCGCGCTTAAAAAAAACGTCATCTACAGATATTTTCAAGGTATTTGGTTGTAATATTTTATCTGCGTGTATTGTGAGTTTGCCAGGCATAATGAAAATACATATAAGATGGAAAACAAATAATTACTCGCTACAAACATTAATAAGGCCTCGATGAAATAAATATTATGTGCCTAAGTACGCGTATTTCACCATCCATCCATTCCCCACGAGCAAATTGCTAAGATTTTATTCCCTCGCAATAACTTAATACGACCTTTCTGAATATTTGCCTTAATTTCATATCGGGCCCTCATTAATACAGCTCTTATTTTCAGAAATACCTTCTACCCTTAATATTTAAGGGTGCGAAACCATTTGGTGCACGTGTCTTCTTTCTTTTATTCTCATCTCCGTGATAATAATTTTTGTATTATAATTTGGCAAAGAGACTAAATCTAATGAAAAAAGAAATGAGTTGTCATTCTTAAACGTTAGCAGTTTATATTATTTAAATAACAATAAAAGTTACTAATATATATATATATGATTCGTTAACATGTAGTTTTTCGGCCTGCGTGTTTTTTTTTTGTGAATTACTCTTTTACATATACTGCTGTAAAAGTGTAATTTACAATTTTGACTTTAGATCTGAATCTGAATGGTAAACATTGTTTTTAAAACATCATTCATTATTTCAATGCTCTTTTCGTTTTATTGAACTTTTGAATGGATTATATATTTTAATGATTAACTTCGAACGGAAAATATTTCACAAGTAAAAAACAAATAAGTACTTGTAGAACTTCGAGTAATTCACGATTATCTTTTAATTTGAATTATTTGAAGTAAAATTTTTATTATATATGTATTTATAGCAATGTGTTCTAAGTTTATCTAATCATCATCATCCACAGCTTTCAATGGCCCACTGCTGGGCATTAGCCGCCTTTTGTCAGCGTTGTATCCATTCCCTGGCCTCATACAAGATAAAGGAAAAGCCCAGAAATAAACCTTTAGCGATAAATACCGGTCCTTGTAATCTTGAGAGCGTGAACGAAAGTCCTTAGGGAGTTTATTAAGGCCTTTATTACCAGGTGATTCTTTTATTGCCTTTCCGAAGTTATCGTCTATTTATAAGCAGAAGTGAAGTACGAATTACTATCGTGCGAAGGGTATAGAAGGAAATTATTTTATCGGGAATAAAGATTCTTAAGTATCAGTCATACTGTTGTGAAGAGATTGCCGTATAATTCTAATTTTTTTTGAGCATATATGCTCAAAAAAAAAAATATCTTAATAACAATGTAAGCAGCTTACAGTGTTATTAAGAGCCTTTTCACCTTTGTTTGGCTGTCTCGCTCGCACAATCAAACATTTTTAAAGATTATTAAAATATGTGACTCATTTGAAGAAAAGTGTTTCATAAACTTTTTAATATATTAAATGTAAGATATTGTAGACAAGTTTTTTATTGTTTATGTGTGTGTATCGAGAAAAAGGACATTAAAAATTAAAAAAATTGATGACCTCTCGAATATATCTAATATCTAATATGTTAAGTAGTAATATATTAAAAAGTTTATGAAACACTTTTTCAAATGAGTCACATTTTTTAATAATGTTTAAAAATGTTTGATTGTGCGAGCGAGACAGCCAAACAAAGGTGAAAAGGCTCTTAAATGGGGAAGGCAGCTGTGGTTCCTAACCTAAAACTAGAGGTGGGCTGGATTAGGTAAAACCGAGACCTGTTCCATCTAATACTAATACTTAAAAATACCTAATCCGAATATTCTTTCCTAATCCCTGCTATTCGCAGCCAAAATTCAATCACTACGTGACGATAATTGTAATAATGTTAAATATTCTCGTCATCAAAGAACACTAATCCTTAAAGTTATTAGAAATAAATTAGAAAATCTGTTGCGAAAAAATATTCGCTAGTGGTATTGTCTGGATTAGGTCTGCCTTTATGTAATTATTTCATCTATAAACAACAATGAACTTTACACGTCTCAACAGTAAGATCGAAAATCCGTTGCTAAAAAAGTATTAGCAAAGTGTACTAGCTGTATTAGATAAGATTAGCTATTGCGTGAAATACTTACATCTCGGGAGTGTTATCTAATATTTTCGTGTTACAAACAATAGTTACCCTTGGAAGGAGTGTAAGACATAAGGTTGAAATTTGGCTGCGAACAGCAGGGATTAGAAGGGATTATTCGGATTAGGTATTTTTAAGTATTAGTAGATATTAGTTGGAACAGGTACCGTTTTTACTTAATCCAGCCCACCTCTAGTTTTGACATTTAATTAGGTTAGGAGCCAACGTATATGACAGCTGCCTTCCTCATTGTTCAAGCTGCCGAAAGTACCTATACTACCTTTCGTTTTGCGACTTTGTCTTTATATAATTGAACGTGCGACCAAATCTAGCGAAGTTTTCCGAGCGTACTTAAACAATCCGGCTTTTGTATGTATGTATATTTGTATGAAGATAAATTCGGTAGGCGTGTGGAAAGAGCCCGTAATTTTTTTTAATTCGAACGTGAGCCAAATCGCTTCAAGGGTTGCGAAGATATAGGGCACGCGAGTTCATAGTTAGGGGACGAAATACTAGTATAATATAGTTGCTTTACTAACTTACTACAATGGCGCAGCGAACCGAAGTGGACCTTGGCCTCCGACACTAGATGGCGCCATTTCTTGCGGTCGTGTGAGCGTTGCTGCCAGTCGTCCACTGCGAGGGTTCGCAGTTCTTTTTAGTTAGAAGTTAGTACCTCGTCGGCCCATCTGTATCTGGGGTTACAAACTAGTCGGCGGCCATTCGGCCGACCCAAGTAGGCTCTCTTCAATGCCTGATCCCCTCCCATTCTTTCTACGTGTCTGAGCCAGCGAAGCCTGGCTGCTTTCGTTTCACCGATGATATTTGGATCGGACACTAGATCTTCAATCTCCTGGTTCTTTCTAATTCTCCAGCTTCCATCTTCCCTTTGCGTTGGTCCCAGAATCTTACGGTCGCTTTACTCTGTTTGTTATTTATTTTGTTTTCTGTTGTATATTTCGTTTTCCTCCTAAAGAATATAATGTAAGTACTATTACGTAACGTGCCTTCCAAACGGTGAATATATATTATACTAGTTTTTTTTATAAGGCGACAATGCAGGCATTGTCAGATGGTATTTGATATCTAGTGCAATATATAAAAATTACTATTATGCCATGTGCAAAGATATTTATAATAAATTGCCATCTGCACTAAAAGAGCTCCAGTTAAATTAATTTAAATCATGTCTGCGCTAATGGCTGCTAAAAAGAAAAGTTTTATTCAATTAAGGAGTTTTTAGAATGTAAAGTTAAAGATTACGTATTCGATGCATGAATAAATTAATGGTATATACGTTAGAAAACTTTAATTTGCATGCTATATATATATGGCTAATAGGTTTAAGCTACTGTTTTTTATTTGTATTTTTAAACACCTGTACTGTACACCCTATTTATTGCCAAAAAAATATTATCTTACCATCTTATCTTATGGAAACCTCACATTTTCTGGAATAAAAAATCCTATGCTATATAATCCAGATATCTATACAAAGTTTTGCATTAATTTTGAGTAGTATTTTCCACAAAAAGGTTAGATATAGTTACGACAACGTCTATCCCATATATACATTAAGTACTTATCCATACATTATGGTCTAACAACCCGTGAAATATAGACTTGACTACTGAATCTGTTTTAAATTAAAAACCACCTAAATGAATACACAATGAGCATCAAACAGCTAAGTTAGTAAAACTTTTTGACGCAAACCAGTCCAATGGTTATTCAGCGAAAGTCAAAATGATACGATTGAAAAGTTGTCGGTTTGTTTGAAGTTCTGTCGGCAACAATTTTCGAGACTGTGGGAAGGTAAGGGGCTCCCTGAATTTTTCGGGGTCCTGTACTGCCCCTATTTGAAATAAATCATGTTAAAGGAAACTGAGATCATTTAAAATGTTGTCTTGATCAGACCCTAGATAACCCTTCAAACCATTTTATGAAGTACTGTTTTAGTTTATCCGATTTTTTAAAATGAAATCTCCGTTTCCTTTCAAATGCTTTTTTTCAAATGTGGGAAACACTGGACCCCAAAAATTCAGGTAGCCTTTTAAGCGTTGTACACAACTGACACATACAAATATTTTGGGGGACAAATTTTGATAAAAAAATTAAAGTGTTATTTTTTTAAATATGGCTAATGATTACACATCTAAACAAAAATTTGAATTAATATGTTTAAATCCCAAAAAGATGAAAAAATAGTACTTATAATGATCGTTTTTAGTAAACTGTATCACAAAAATGTAAAGTTGGGAGATAGTGATCTTCTTCTTCATCGGTCCCTCAATGCTGAGGATCGTGACCACATATTTGTTTCCAGGCTGTTCGGTCGTCAGTACTATGGACCGCTTTATGCATGGAACCTCCAACAACTTTCTTTATACAATCGACCCATCTAGCCGGCGGTTTTCCGGTAGAAATCTGTAATTGGCAGTAAGTAATAGTTCATAAGATAAAATTATATATTGTAAAGTGTTGTTGACTAAGTTTACCAAATGATTTGACGATCTCTGTGGCGTAATGGTCAACATGCTAGTCCGCCAATCCGAAGGTACTGGGTTCGATCCTCAGCCAGGGCAAGTTGCAAAATGGACTTTTTCAAAAATATTATATCGTTGGGTAAGTATTCCATAACACAAGCTAAGGCTTACTTTGGGGCTAGCTCAATCTGTGTGATTTGTCCCTATCATCATCATCAGCTTTTAAAAGCCCACTGCTGGGCATAAGCCTCCTTTTGTCTGCGCCATCCCGTTCTGTCCGCGGCCGCTGCTATCCAGTTCTTTCCAACGACTTGCTTGATATCGTCGTCCTACCCTGCGCTTACCATTTCTGGGATACCACTCGTTGGCAACCTTACTCCACCTACCATCGTTTCATCTAGCCAGGTGTCCCACCCAGTTCCATTTAAGAGCTGCATTTGTCTCTATATATTTATTTATAAATAAATAAATAAAAAACACACGTTTCATCAGTGAAAACGAGGCCCTATTACGTTTCTTTATGTTTAGGAAAAAAGATATTTCAGAAAATGATTCAGATTTAAATTCTCGGCTTTTCTTTCCGACGAAAAATCTTATAATGCCACGGATTCCACAATAACCAAATCAAAGGAAGGGACCAACTACCGAATATTTGGATCAGAATTTCGTACTTTGAGGAAATGGATAAAATGCTTACATTTTCGAAGAAGCAAAGGCCGGAATAGCTCAGTCAAAGTTTGTACAAATGCATATGGAATAACGAACTGGAATTTTATGGTGATCTTTTTGTTTAGGTACACAAATAAGTACACTATAGGATATATCCCTTTACAAGTTTTACTTTATTTTTACTTGCAATGTTGGAATCGGAAGACAGCGCAATAAGTTGTTGTGTATGTGGTATACTGTGTGTCTGCACTCTTATGTAAGGTTGTGTGTGTGGTTGACTTTACCAAAAATCAGGAAGTTTTCCCACGCTTAAAGGTTCAGACTAATCAACTCGGAAACGGATCGACACCGAATCGCCTTTCGCCGCGTCGTCCACCAGGCGTCAACTTGAAGTAAGAACGTAACCAAATCGGATCAGCTTCGGTACGTAATGAGTAATTCATTCAAATACAAATGTAATCATTTATAAAAAAAATACTTAATTAAATGGTCATTTTGCATAATTATTGTTAATATTAAAATAGGAAAATTCTCTTAAAATAACATCTCGATCATGATTAATACTGAATATCTAAGACCATATGTTACTAGTTTATTTTCCATAATAATGTAATTTTTAGCACTTTTCACTGCACTTACAATCGAAATCGCAGTCAAAATCTTCACACGAAATCGCGTATAAACACAAAAAAATAGTCAGTCGACACTGCACTTTGATCAGACAATTTTTTGAATCAAATAATGTTGTCTTCGTAGTATATAATTTGTGCTGGAGTATTCACTAGTTCCATAACATATCTTTCCAAACCTGCTTGGGCTTACCATTGAATGCAAAAATGACAAAACAACAGGATTTCCAATTGTAGTTGTGGAAATACATTTCACTCGTTAGGAATCAAACAAAAATATCTATAATTTGACTCAATTGATGAAAATTCTTTAAAAAAAATTTTAAAAAATAAGAAAAAAATTACTTTTCTTTACTTTTGACTGCACAATGAAAAGCCTGAATTCAAAATGATATAAAAATACTTAGCCAATATCCAGACGACTACTAAGGAATGTCCTAGTAACCTTGCTTTTTCGTGTTTCTTTTATTCAGACTACAATATGCTGTATGCATACTTATCTGCAACGATATTGAGTGAATCATTTAAGGTTTAGGGATCCACGCAGAAATAATTTACACTCCAAAACTCAATTTGACAAGTTATCTACTTTTAGATTCCAATTTATTTATAATAAATGTTATCACAAACTATTGCTTAGATCTAAACTTAATGTTAAAAAATGTATATATTTCTGAAAAACTTAATAATATATTAGTTATACGGAACAGTCAAATTTATTAAGACACACAATTTAATTGATGTAGTTGGTACTTTTTTGGCAACTGACTTATATTGCAACATAATTGGTATTCGACCTTTTTTTCTTTTTAAGTTAAATGTACGGTTCAAAGGCTTTTAAATTGGTTTTTGATGTAGAACAATACACTGTTGCATAACTGTCGGTATAATATGCCGATTCAACGACTTTTTAACATAGCCTATAAAAATTACGAACAATCTCAATTAAATTTTAAAGTATAAGTCTCACAATTATCTTATTTCTCATCGGTTAATACTTATTAACATATTGGGAATTTTTATTTAAATATATTCAATAATTAAATATTGATTTATATTATTTATTATTTTATATCACACAATATTTTCATTTCATTTATCAATAACAGTAAAACATTCATGATTTATAAACGAATGCGTGGTTATGTCAAGACAGACGAGTTAGTTGGCGGTATTGTATACAGCGCGCTTGTGAATATAGCTGTTATACAAGCAAACCATAAAAAACACGTAGCCCACCAGAACACGCTGTAATACTAACGAGCCACAAAAGTCCTCCTTTCTGTAAAGGCCGAATGCGGCTTGAAAGGCCGTATTTTCGGGTCGCGGGGATCAAGAAAAAGACATTTTTTGGGTATACAATTGACCAACTGTATATTAGATTGGGCATAAATTTACGATGATTTTCATATATATACATATACATAGATGCATATATATATATATATATTTGAAGCCTTTGACTTTCCGCCGTAATCATTTTCTCGAATATTTTCTTTCTATTTGTTTATAATCCTAGTAAGTTAGATCGTGTACTAATAAAGTGCACTTTAAAATATAAACAAAAATGCATTTCTAAAAATTCCGAAAATTTGGCTCATTTGGGTTCCGTACCCAAAAGTTGGTACGGGACCCTATTTAGTAAGACTCCGCTTTCAATCTGACTGTCAGCAGGCTGTATCTCATGTACCGTGATAGCTAGACAGTTGAAATTTTCACAGATGATGTATTTCTGTTGCCGTTATATTAACAAAAACTGAAACAAAATAAAATAAATATTCAAGTGGGGCTCCCATACAACAAACGTGATTTTTATAGATGGTACGGAACCCTTCGTACGCGAGTCTGACTCGCACTTGGCCAGTTATTTTTTAATTATGACCTTAATCTAAAAAAGGAAAACTGTTTTAGGTTATGGTGAGTAAAATGAAGTACCATAACTTGATAGATAATTGTATGATTTACTGTTAGGCAATTTAACTATAGTACATACTGGTACAACTAGTAAAGCGATATTGGATGGATTTGAAGTGGCACAATATTTTCTAGAGCTCCTCCGAGCTTCGAAAGGCACATTTAGCCGTTGGTCTTAGATGTCATCATTGTTCGACAGTTGTCTAGCTTTGGTGCCTTTAGTCGGCTTGAAAATCTGACAACAGTGTTGGCCACTTAAACAACGCAAAATAAAAATTTACTTATTGACCTCGCTGATCTATCTTTGCATAGCTTAAAACTGAATAAGTAATCACCGCGTTCCTAAATCCCCAGGGCCATTTTGAAAAAGAAACATGTAAGTTATTATCAAGTAAGACCTGTAGAGAAGAATAGCCAACAAACATATCATGAAAGCATTCTTGCCCAAGCTGACACCGATATACTTCGCGCTAAGTTAAATGATAACTGCTTTCAACAAGTTTTTTTGCTAGGCAAATTAAGAAAACACCCTCGACTTTAATATTAAAACGCCATCTAGTGACAAGCGAAAGATTTAAGTAGTGGAACTAATATCCATATTATATTTATATATATTTTCCAGGCAAACTACAAAAACCACGACTTTCAAGCGTTAGCCCCCTATGACTTTTAAATGGCTTAGCCGCTTTTTTATTATACATAGCTAAGGACCACCACAAGGAAACTTGCTTTCACGTGAAAAATACCACATCGAAATTGGTTCGCATCGAAAAGACAGACAGACAGACATACAGACAGTCATTACAGTAAAACTTATAACACCCCTCTTTTATGCCAGAGGTTAAAAACATGACATAGCATGGCTCACTTGACATTTAATTAAGAACTTGCTAAAGAACAGATAGCTAAGTAGAGATAAGTCGAGAGATCATTTTATGACCTATTCATTTGTCCATTGGTTATCTCACGACGAAGATAATGTTATCTACAAAGGTCAACCTAACCCCATGTTACGCGAATTCTATTTTCCGCTTATTCCCTTCGCCTTGTAACACTATTTTATTATTTAAGAAACTTCACATAAATTTGATATACATCGATGCATTGTTAAACAACAAGAACTAAAACTTTCAATCCGAAAAGCAATGTATGATGCTTTAATACGAATCTCGTCACGTTAGGAGATTGATCTGATGTTTTTCATAGTGTTGACAGAATAACAGATGAAATATTTTTTATGGCAAGTCTTGTGAGGTCAAGATAGTCGTTAATCTAGTTATAACGCTGGCCAAATGTCTAGAAGCTCTGACCTATGAAATGTAGGACACAATAATATTGTATTGTTTATGAAAAAACATGACATATTGCTGTACAAGTACAGCGTAAATACGTATGGAATACATATGGAACAAGGGCCTGACACGCTTTGATAGAGCGAGATAGTCTAATTGAGATTTCTAAAAGAAGAAAAAGAAAAGAGTACCTTGTTTTGCCTCTATCACCGACCGGTCATTTTTTCATGATCGGGTTATAGGCACACTAAAAATTGCATAAATTTAAAGTGTGCTTTTAACCCGACCATGAAAAAAATATACATAGAATCATTAATTAGTCTTTCTCTTACGCCTGGACGCTCGATGGCAAATCTACACTACTTGTATATTTTGAATCTTTGGAACTTGACGTCAACTTCTTTTCAGAAATTAATTTGGAGTTTTTGGCGGAAAGTCAAGGGGTTCAGTTGGAGTTTGCTTTAAATTGTGTTGCAAATTGATTCTAGTGGACTTTATAACATGAAATCGGTGTAGTTTAGTGTTATAAATGCTCATGCTCATAGACAATGTGTCAAATGGTTAAAGTGGACACTCATAGTGCGGCTGTAGTGATATTTATTTGCGTACTGTGGTGGGCGTCTTTAGGCGCCGTCCGCCAATCATTCGGCTATGAAAACCAGTTGACTCGTATAGATTTGTCGCCAAAAGCTCCCTTGAAACAATCAAAAGACCTACACCAACCTTTGATTGTATAGTTAGGGTTAGGGTGAAGTTAAGATAGGAAATAGAAGTGATAAAATGAAGATGGGCTCTAAAGGACTAGTATCCAGAGCCATAAAATAAATATAAAAAAAAAGAAATTAATCTTGGAGTTTTTGGCTAAGTCAAGGGGTTTAGTTGGAGTTTGTATTCAATTGTTTTTAGTGAATTTATAATATGAAATTGGTGTAGTTTATTCTTATAATGCTTATGGACAATATGTGAAATTTTTAAAGTAGACAGTCATAGTACGGCTGTAGTGATATTTATTTACGAACTCTGGTGGGTATCTTAAAGTTACGTCCGCCATTCAATCGGCTAGAAAAACCAGTGGACTCGAATAGATTTGTCGCCAGAAGCTGCCTTGAAGCAATTAAAGGACCTGCGCAAACCTTTGATAGTATAGTTAGGGTTAGGGTTAGGTTAGGAATAAAGAAGTGAAAAAATTAACGATGGGCTCTAAAGGACGAGTATCCAGAGCCGTAAAATTATTTTAAAAAAAGAAGTAAATCATAAAAGAACATTTGAAATCGTCGTCACGTCTTCATCTAGGTGACTCATTTTGTTAAGAAAAATCCAAAAACACATTCCAATTTCAAACTTTTATTTCGTTTATTCTTACGTGCCAGTAGCTTTGTTAAACTCCACAACTGAACCTTTTTGACACACACATCGTCATTGTGTATGTATATATACTGGCATGCAGTATGTATATATATGTATATGATATATACTGTATGTATACAGGAGCTCCTATACAGGGTGACTTTTAAAAACACCAGCAACGTTTTTTGAAGCCAACTCAGTTCATGATAATGAAATACTTTCCACAAAAACAATTATTATAAAACTAAAAAATTAGGCTTCTCATACAGTTCATTGCTCATCCAAATGGATTTTGTATGGGAAGACGATTTTTTTCTATCGATTTTCAATATATTTTTTATAGAAAATAGTTTAGTATCATGGACTCAACTTGCTCTTTAAATGTTGCTAGTGTTTAAAAAATAACCTCGTATAAGTAATGTATGTTAGCCAAAAATAGGGACACATGGTAAACAATATACTCACCGGCAAGAACCTACTTCTTTAATTGATGATGTATACTGAAATCTAAGCCTTGTATTCATCAAAATTTGTAACCGTTTGTCAAACCTATTTTAGTCAAAACATCTTTTGTCCCTTTCCCTCTTTTCAATATTTGACATAGTAAGAACGAGACCAAACTTAGTTTAACTAAAAGAGGTTTAGCAAAAGTTTGTTAATTTTTATGAATTTGGGGATTACTTTAACAATTTTTGTTACACAACGTGACAAATGTGTCGACGAAACACTTCCCAAAGCCCACAATATCCCAGAACGTCTTAATTGATTACTTCCACATAAAATTCATTTCTTGCGAACGACTCTGGACCGACTCGGTGGAGACTCGCATATCAGTTTCATTCAGTTCGCTTCCCCCAATCTATTAGCTGGATCCATTCCAATAGAATCAATGTTACTTATGGTGCCATAACGGATAGAGTTCGAGGATGGAACTTACAGTTCGATTATCACCCACAATGCGAAATGAACGTTTTAGAAAATGTAGATTACTTAAGTCTTCTTTTGGACAAGTTAAGCTTACACTTGTGTCAAATTTTTCGAGTTGCTTAAAATAAATAAATATGGACAAATAACACAGATTGAGCTAGCTTCAAAGCTTAACCATCTAACGTAGCTCAATTTACTCTTATTGAGTGACAACAAATGTCTAAATATATATAACTCAAAGGTGACTGACCGACTGACATAGTGATCTATCAACGCACAGCCCAAACCACTGGACGGATCGGGCTGAAATTTGGCATGCAGGTAGATGTTATGACGTAGGCATCCGCTAAGAAAGGATTTCGATCAATTCTACCCCAAGGGAATAAAATAGGGGATGAAAGTTTGTATGAAACTTTGTCAATTTTAAACCGATCTGGTTGAGACTTTGCATGCATAAAGCTACTATGACGTAGGCATCCCCTAAGAAAAGATTTTGATAGATTACACCCCTACGCGAGCGAAGCCGCGGGCAAAAGCTAGTCATTACATAAAGTAGCACAATTTGCACCTTACCCTATGTTGCATGTGTATGCACCCAAGTTTCTAATTGTTTAGAAACTAGGGTGTCGATTTTCTCACGATATATTCTTTTACCGGACTGCCTCCGTGGTCCAATAGTCAAAGCGTTTGCCACGTGATCCGGAGGTAGTGTGTTCGAATCCCACTGGGAAGCATACTTTGCGAAAAGTTGTTTCCAGTCTGGTTAGGATATGGCAGGCTTGAATCATGACCTGATACCTGACCATATCCGAAAAGATAGTTGATTCCGTGTTTCGGAAGGCACGCATAAACTGTAGGTCCCAAACGCCATCAAGCGTTTGCTCAAACAAATTCAAGGATTGGTTCTGTTCTACCCTTTGAGTTGCGAAAGTTAGGCAGTTGCTCTGTGTAAAAACCAGTAACCTCGTCAAATCACCTTGGTCAGGTAAACGGACCCCGGGCTCTGAAGCGTTACTGGTGAGAATGCAACCGGGAATATGAGAGGCTGGTGACGATATTATTTTACCGGAAACAAGAGTTGGTAGTTAAAAGTGGCACATGAGGGCAAACTCAGAGGTACAACTCATGCCTTAAGGGGCTTAAAGTTGTGCCTCACAGACACACAGCCAGTGCTTAAGCCACGTTGCCTATACGGTATTTATCCCTAGGACAGAAAGAGCATATGGGTCTTGCAGCTCTTATCAGACAGAGTCCAGGCCTCAGTACGAGTAATATACAACGTAGAAGGGACATTCCCGTAATAAATAGAACCACGAGCTATACTAGATCAGTATAGTATTATGATATTAAAATAACGGTCAAAAAATTAAATAAAATGTCATTTACATCCAAAAGTGTGTGTGTCCGGTGGTGGCGTCGCTGGTCGGGTCGTTGAATTCCTTCTAATATGGTTGAGTTTAACGATGGCTAATCCGTGCGTCAACTCGTGAACGGGTGCTGCCGGGAGGGACTGGTCAGCTCGGCTTCGCTTTTTTGACTACTTAATATTTTTTATTACGCAATTTATGTTTGTTTACTTGTTCGCAAGCGTTACATGTTATAATATGTCAACATTGTATTATATTATAAGTATTTATTAATTAAAAGACAATAATAATAATATGATAAAGCCCTTCTGGCGAGTAGGCGACCAATACTGTGAAAATGAGTTTTTTTCGGCGTTTCTTCTCAGCAGTGGTCGTTACGAAGCGCTGGTATCGGTAGCTTTTCTTTAAAAATAAATTAAATTTTAATATACTTTACACGTAACATAAATTATACTTATTGACGTGTAAAAGTGCCTGTAAAGGTCTAATTACTGAATAAACATTTGAATCTTTGAATCTTTGTGCCGCCAGAGTTATTTGTATTTGTAATGGAATGTCGTTTTTTTGTTTGTTATTTTAATTTCATTATACTATGGTGATCTAGTATAGCCCGTGGTTCGATTTATTACGGGTGTGTCCCTTCCAAGTAGTACGTGTCTCATATTAAATTCAATTTAGTGAAATCACATTCGCCCATTTAACCTAAGTCTCAGACGTGTAAAGCGATTATTAAAGGCAAACATCTTAACATTAATCCTTGTGAGCTGAGATTAGAAACGCCCAACGCCCATCCTAACTTAAGTTGAATAATTTTCAATTTCTACAGAAACTAAACTAATTTTATACAAATTTACTAAGGTAAAATATTTTATCAAGGCGAAAATGTGATATGTTAAGAGGCAATGCGGCTAACAATCTATCAATATATTAATTCGTTATTCCATTTTCGCGCCCACCGCCATTCTAAAAGTTGGCTTTAGGTCTCGCGGGCCTGAGTTCAGTGTCCCTTGAGCGACAAATACCCAAAATGCTTTGTCTGCCCATTAAAAAGCAGAAAGTGGAGCTTTGCGAGGGCTCGCAAGGTATTTTTAATTAAGTACCTAATTATAATAATTTTAGAGACAGTGTCTTTAATAGACAGCTAGATTTTGGTGCATGCGCGAGCTGCAAACAGCTAAGAAATGCATCTGTTGGATTCATTGATTTTTTATCACAATAAAAAAAACAAGTGACTCAGTAATAAATTTATAAGGCATTCAGATATACTTTTTTTGATTTTGTATCTCCTCCATACAATGAGAACACACATAAAGCAATGAGATGAACTTACTTATTATCCCGCCATACAAAATTTGTATACTCTCGGATGTCCCAAAGACGCAATAACATAATTATAGTGTTTTATTATAAGTCAACCCTCAAGTATTTTCAATAAAAAGCCATCAACAAAAGTTTCTAATGTAATCAAATCTAAACTCCACGGCATGTTGAACTAGATTAACGTGCTAGATAGGGGATTCTAATCCGTCGCTTTGCTTGTTAGGCTCCACGCCGTAGTTTTGTATTTGCTCGTATTTGGTCTTACAGCCCTAGGCACTGTCTACCCCGTCAGGAGTAAATACATGATAATTTTTTAATATTATTTATTTATTTAACTTCATACGCGATTACAAATGTAATGGTGGACTTGAAACCTAAGACCTTAATCTACCAGTCAACCAAACGGGTGATGTGGAGAATAACCGGGTAGTGCAAAACTTGAAATAGGTTTGTGGCAAAAAAAAAATGTATCTTAAAATTAAATCATCAAAATAATAAACTTTATACAAATAAAACATACTATTAAGTATGAACTTTGAGAAACAATACCTATATAAACTATATTAAATACACTATGATCTATCTGACAGTTTTTTAAGAAAATGTGCCTTTACCTGTTTCTTAAATAATAAAATAAATAATAAATAAATAAATATATAGGGACAAATAACACTGATTGAGCTAGCCCCAAAGTTAGTTCGAGACCTGTGTTATGGGATACTTACTCAACGATACTATATTTTATAACATATAAATATATAGATAAACATCCAAGACCCAGGACAATTTGAAATAGACCATTTTCCAACTTGTCCTGACCGGGGATCGAACCCGGGACCTCTGGGTGGCGGACTAGCATGGTGACCACTACGCCACGGAGGTCGTTGTAAATGAAAAGCGGGTTTAAGCCTCCCGGACATCAACTGGTGAATCGTTCCATAGTTTTAAAGCTTGCATAATGTACGTTCGAGGTAATTGAACAGCTATTTTATCCATTCAGCATGTCAGCATTTTACATTATGATTATAGTTAGGCAATAAGTAATTCAGTACGCAATAACCAGCCGCTCGGCGTGTACCTACCATTTCTTACCATTTTAAATAAACCATTAAGTTTTAACCTTATTATTGTTATGTTGGTATGCTTTTCAGCCACGGGTCCATAGGGACCCGGTCCTTTGAGGCGTTCTTGGGGCCAAAGCCATCATGAAGAGGTCTTTAAGTACCTTTTTATCTCAGAAGTGAGATGGCTGCATCTATGGAGGTCTATCCCTTAATGTACCATTGAGATGCACTAACGGACAGTCTTCTATAGCTGCCGAACTATTGCCAGGGAGGGATTTACTTGATTTGGGCTTTATGGATGGGATGTTAGTGGACCCGATAACTGGGTTATGGAGTGAGATACGGACATCTACCTAAAAATCGATCACAACAATTTTATCCTGGTAGATGGTGACTATTATATTAATATTATAACCATTTTATTCGTGCTCCATCTTTCACCAAATAACCATTTCATGTAGCAGAGAGTCTAATACGTTAGGGTGAACTACTACAATGTATCTGTACAGTTTATTGATGTAATCAAGTCTAAACTCCGCGGCCTAGTTCTAACTAGATTAACTTGCCAGAAAGGGGATTCTAATCTGTCACTTTGGTTGTCAGGCTTCACGCCGAAGTTCATCGGTTAGCATTAGCGCTTCGAGAGTCAGCTCATATCGCCCGAACTTGCAAATCTGATTATATGGGGAAGATTAAATAGGGACGCGAAATTAAATTCTATGTTACAAAGATCATCAGAGAGTATCACTTGGGTAAAGCAACAAATTAAAATGACTTAAAGTTAGTTACTGTGTATGTACATCCTCTTATTAGCAATTCGAAAAATTATTAACAAGTATGAATTTTCTAATGTTACATGATTTTTTGTTTACCTCAATATATATCGACATATTTAAAAAAAAACAATTTTCTACTTTTTTTAAATATTTATCTAAAAAATAAAAAAGTACAAAAAATACACCGCTTTTTGCATAAGGCAAACGTATTTCTCCTCTCTCATCTTCTTTCTCTCCTCTCAAATCTCAAATTTAATAGGTAGTTTTTATAAATTACATTTTTTACAAGCTTTTATTACGAGTCCAATCTACTTGTTAAGATAAACGAAAAAAGCGCAGACTCTATGGAGTTTCGTCGTTGTCACGGAGACTGAAGGTGGTGGATGGAACTCAGTAAGTTCCCTAGACCACCTTCTGTCTTCGTGATCAGACCCTAGACATCGTCTACCATAAAGTGCTTTTCAGGACATTTTTTTTTTGACAGGAGCCTTACTGAATGAGTTTTATTGTTTTTTAGCTGTGTTCTGTGTATATCTCTCCATAATATTGTATAATCATCCAACTTACACAAGTATGCAAAATTTCAGCTCAATCAGTTCAGAATAACTGGCTGAAAATTGAGTTCCAAGATTTGACTTAAACAAACATACATACATACGTGCAAACAAGATACATTGCAAGTTAAATAAAAACTTATAATAAAAAGTCATCAACTAAAGTTACAGATTTAACTAAGTATGCTTAAAAGTAGGCCAAATATAATATTTGTAGAATTTCTTTTACAAAATATATATTTTTTAAGTATATTCTTGGCGGACTGAATTAACGTGATAGAGAGAGGAAACTCTAATATGTCACTTTGGCTGTCAAGCATCATGCTTCGGTACATCATCCAAAGTTGCAAATCTGATTATATAGAGGAATATTAAATTGGGACGCGAAATTTAATTCTGTGTTTCAAAGGTCCAAGGTTAAGGATATAGGTCTAAGGACAACACATAATTCATTTTTAATAGTTATTAATGTAGGGGATGTTAGACGTTAGTAAAATTCATCTTGATTTTTAAACAATCGTGGGCTTATTTTTGGGAAAAAGTACAGAGCAGCGATAATTTAAAGTTGTTCGTTATTTATTTGCTAATGTCAAATATATGTGGCTTTATGCCAAACAGCGTCGAAGGGGTCGGCCTCGGCGAACATTCTGCGACCAGATTGCAGAAGTTCTGAAAAAAGGAGAACTAAAAAGTACCCGTCACCGAAGGGCATGTATGAAGAGATTGATAAGTGTAGATGAAGCGAAAGAGGTTTGTCAGGATCGTAGCGAGTGGAGGTCTATAGTCTCTGCCAACCTCTGTGGGAAATAGGCGTGATATTATATATGTGTGTATGTAATGAGATGTGTCGTAAAATGTACATTGCTGCCGTGTGGACGCAAACCCACAACAAAACGCGGCCACCGACCACTTTCCCGCTAATTTAGTGGCCGCCACCAGCGTCACCGTGTGCGGCGAATCCATAGAAAATGTATGAAAACTACAAGAAAGTCATTTTGTGGTGGCTCGTTTGCGCCGAGCCTAACTACAAGTAGATAGAGTCTCGGTGGCTCGGTGAAAGTGCGCATTACTAGCGCTTTTGCAAGTTAGGCGGTCCCGGGCGTGGTTTGCTCTTGGATTGGTGATCACAAGTGGCATAAAAATTGCTCAAGCTCCTCTGTGCTTCGGAAGGCTAGTTAAGCCATTGGTCCCGGCTGTCATTGATGTATGTCAGTCGAAAAATCTTACACCAGAGATGGCCTATATACAAAAAAAAAAAACAAATAAACATATCTAAATACGATTTTCTGGCAATGTTTTGAGTAGTACTATTTGTCTAGTAAAAATAAACTCACAGATATGGACACGGCCTAATATTTCTTCAAGTTTCCATTAAAATAAAATCTCTGTTTTAAAGATATACAATTAGTAACTACTCTTATATAAAACTAGTAGTTTGCCCCGACCTGTGAACTCACGGACCCCAGATTTCGGCAATCCCTTGATCCATATGGCTCATCCATCTTCGAACTTGATAATTCTATTTAGCTACATCTACAGGCGTAAAAAAAAATCATTAATCTACCATCAATATTACTCGAGATGTCATCGAACAAACATACTCACCTACATACATTCAATTCCTGGTTTGTTCAAGTACACTCGGAGAAGTTCGCTTGCTTCTCGCGCTCGTTTAAAAATAAACTGTGCTTGAAAAAATATTTTTGATTTAAGCCAATCAAGCCAATTAACAATAAGTAGGTTGTTATATTTTTAATTTACGTTTTAAAGTCCTTATTTAATCACAACACACAATTAAATAAAATAAACAAATCATACTTCAAATATTTCGTTTATACCTCTAACTGTTGTAGGAAATATGCGTTCGTTTCGCTGATACTGAATGTAATTTCATTGGGATTGTTGAGGCGTGATGGAGTAACAAGCAAATAGAATTTATAAATCGGTTTACACCGCACATTTGTTATTTCGTTCGGTTGCCGAAGTGTAGAATCTTGTATTTATTACTGATTTTGAAACAAATGTTGACAGAAAATTTTTATTGTATTCAGGTTTTTGATGCTGCCTAAAGCTTGACGACTGCCATACAATGATGACAGATGAGACCAACGGCTTATACGTGCCTTCCAAACCACGGAGGAGCTCAAGAATTTTTATACCACTCGTGGCCATGCATCCAAGTGCGGACCTCGCCCGTTGTTACTTTACTTGCGAAAGCGCTAGTAATGCGGATGTCAACATTGTAAGGGATGCATAATCAGCCTGAAAAATCTAACACCAGTATCAGCCACTTACACACACGAAAAACAAACAAACACACAAAAACACTGACAACCTGTTAACTGAACCTGTCTCATAAATGTATATATAATACGAACATATAACTTTTTGGCGACAAAAATTGAGATATCTGATGTCACGTGGCTCCTCTACTTCTTATAATTACATTTGCGAAAAAAAAATAATACAATGAGCAGACAACGAAAATATAGTATCACAAAAACGGTACTTAGCTCATTCACATCAACAATTCATCTTTGTCAAGATAAAGCATGTTATAACGAGATAAAATGTTATAATATACAATAATATCTTCACATAAACTGACGAGAACACATGCCAAAATGTTAGGTTGTTAGATGATTTATTTCTTGAACGGAAAGACGAATAGAAAAGCAACATTTTGGGTCTTGTGACTCTAAGAAGACAAAGCCCTGGACCGCAAGACCCTGTTTCCACCATCTCATGCTAAGGACGTGGTAAGTGGGTGAGATGGTGGAAAAAGGAATTGAAATAGTGACGGGTTGCTAGTCACCTGGCCTATTGTGGTCATCATGCCACGCAGTCACACCGGAGGTTCCGCTTTCAAACCCCGGTCAGGTCATCTATATATAGTCTTGGATGTTATATATGTATCTGTAATATAAATTTATCGTTGAGTTAGTATCCCATAACACAAGTCTGGATGGATGGAACACAAATCTCGAACTTACTTTGTTGCTAGCTCAATCTTTGTGATTTATCCACATATATTTATATATTTTTTTTTTGTTTTCAGAATGTGTAGAACAAAATTAAAAATGTGTGAGTGTCGTAGAATACTCGGCTGAAACGAAGATGGAAAAAGAAAATTCGTGACGGCAAAATTGACAATCTTACATTTTTTTTCGCCAAGTTCGTATCTTTCGAAAAGAACTTCGTTCAGAAAATATACGCGATTTTTGTGCAATTGTCGCGTATACTTTCTGACGCTTATTCAGTGAATAGTTATGAGATCACACATGGCTAGAATCTTCATACTCTGACATTGCCGAGTGAGTTTACAGTTATCATTCAAATTATTAATAAAAAAATTGAGGGTGGATATAAATAGAGGTACATGTTGACAATTTAACAATACTCACTTAAATAATATAAACAAAACAAAAAAGAAACAAAACTAAACTAATAACTTAAATTACTTACTTATAAATAAAAAAGCCCTAGCAAATCGCTGCCCCGTGGTAACGTGCCCAGAAGGCTGGCAGAATTGCCACGTTGTATGGCAATGCTTATCTTTTGAGCCAAATAAAAGCCAACCCTCTGGTCACGCGTAATTTCAATCAATTGTCGGGCGACAGTACTATATAATTTATGCGCCGATGGTCGCCACGGCCCCAAAGTTTGAACCCCAAACGGCTCAAATAAGTAATTATTGCCGAGTCTACTATATTTGCGAAATTTACTTATTTCATATAATTATATTCATATAATTATATTTATGGTAATTAAAATAAAAAAAATTACCAAATATACCGAGGTACATACATGCATACATGTTATCACGCCTGTTTCCCACAGGGGTAGGCACTGAGGCAAAGACTATGGACCTCCAATTGCTACGATCCTGACAGACCTCTTTCGCTTCATCTACACTCATCACTCTCTTCATGCATGCCCGCCGGTTACGTCCACTTCTGACCTCTCCTTTTTTAAGAACGTCTAAAATCTGATCGCGGTACATTCGTTGAGGACGACCCTGACCTACTCTTCCACTCACGTTAGCTTTGTAGACCCTTTTAGTAAATCTCCTTTCATCCATCTTTTCTACATGTCCGAAGCATCTCAAAATTCCTTTCTCAATTTTTGTAACTACACCTTCTTTTAGTCCACACCGCTCCGCTTATTGCGTGACATCCTTTATTACTGTTATAACTTAACGACGAGGTTTTTGAGCTTGAATATTGCTTTCAATCAAATTACGGAACAATTTGTACAATGCCGTAATGAGGACGTTGAATAACATAATAGTTGAAATTATTCAATCCATTACATTGCGAGGGTTTCGTGACGGTTTTATAGGTTAAGCTAAGCTTTTGGAGGAATTATTCTCATGTTGGATAGGAACTATTTAACGCAGGTAAATTGTGCCTGGCATGTTATAATGTTCGAAAATTGATCGAAATTTTTTTTACAAACCTAAAAACTGACTTTACTTCCAAACTACACGACCGATTTCGATAAAATTTGTATGAGACCACCTTACAAGTACACCCTTTTAAACAAAAAAGAATTTTTGAAATCGGTCCAGTCGTCTTTGAATCATCGGTGAATCTACATAAAATAATTGGCCAAGTGCGTGTCAGGCCACGCGCAGTGTAGGGTTCCGTAGTTACAAAAGCCAATTTTGAGTTCATGCCAAAAAAACGTCTAAAAACTAATTTTCTATTGAATTTGCACGAAATTTTCCTTTTCCGAGTATATTTTATAAGTTGATCGCCTATAACTTTTTAATTTGTAAACCCTACTTAGCTTTGATAGTTTTCCTTTAAATTTCGTTATATATATTAGGTCATTTCCTATGAAATTGCCGTTTTGTATAAAAAAAATGAAACGAATTTTTTTCACTCATGCAGTATTCACTCATGCAATCAACGCATCTTTGCCAACGCAGTGGCAGTTTATTGGTCCATTTGTGTCAAATTTGCAAGGTAAAAAAGCTTGACAAATGGGTGCCCCACGAACTCAATGATCGCCAGCGCGAAGTACGCGTCGAGACGTGTCTTGCACTGCTCAACAGACACACAAATGAAGGAATTTTGAACCGCATTGTTACCTGCGATGAAAAATGGATTCTGTTTGATAACCGCAAGCGCTCAGCAAGTTGGTTGGATCATATAAACCATAAACAATGCCCTAAACGAAAACTTACCCCTAGAAAAGTGATGGTCACTGTTTGGTGGTCTAGCGCCGGTGTGATTCATCATAGCTTCTTACCAAACGGGGTGAGCATTACTGCAGATGTGTACTGTGAAGAACTGAACACAATGATGGAGAAGCTGGCACATCTCCAACCAGCATTGGTCAATTGCTCCTCTCCGCTGCTCCTGCACGACAACGCGCGACCTCATACTGCACAGCAGACGGTCTCCAAGTTGCAAGAACTGGGGTTGGAAGCTCTCCGTCATCCGCCCTACTCACCAGACCTTGCGCCTACAGACTACTACTTTTTCCAGAATTTGGATAACTTCTTGGTGGTAAAAAAATTCAATACCCGAGAGGCAGTACAAAATGCCTTTGAAGAATTTGTTGCCTCCCGTCCAGCTGATTTCTTTAAGAAGGGCATCAATAAACTGCCACTGCGTTGGCAAAGATGCGTTGATTGCGTGGGTGAATACTTCGATTAATACAAATAAAAAATACATGAAAAAAAATCATTTAAATTTTTTCATACAAAACAGCAATTTCATAGGTAAAAACCTATTAATATAGCTGTGAATTTTTTCACGTGTTTATTAACCGTTTATCAGATAGAAGGCACTTGACTCTAACAAAAATTTTCACTTTAAAACCAAATATTTCAGAAACGGATCCCTAAATCGTAAAACGTTGTTCACAAGCTCATAATAATTTTAAAAGACCTCAACGATACCCAACATTATTGGTTAGTCGAGAAAAAAAAAGACTTTTCTCTTTACTTGTATGGGAGTGTTACCCATGCTAAATCACAGCTTTGTAGTATTTATAGTCGCTGAGTAAAACCGCGGACGGACAGACAGACAGACGGGTATAAGGGTTCCTTGTTTACTACGGAACCCTAAAAAAAACAATACAGATCGCGACGTCTTGATAACGTCTTCCTTTTTGTAAGTCGCTTAAAAAACACTGGTTTTTTTATGACTTTGTATGTGCGTCTAAAAAAAAATCATCTAATCCCGTTCAGGACATTTTGATTCCCTCGATTCCTCAGCAACCTACGCTCCGCTACATTTTATACTAAATACTTAATGATGAGGGATGTATGAATATTTCAAGGTCCAGTTGTGCCCACTTGAAATAAATTATTTGAAAGGAAACGAAGATAGCATTTAAAATGTTGTCTTGAGTATGCCCTAGATAAAACAAAGAAAAATTAAAGGATATTCATACAATATGTAACAAAAACCTCGTCCGATCCATGTAGGAGCAACTCAGACCGTCAATATGAACAACTTTTCCTAAGAGATCAATGCTTAAAACTCGAAAAAAATCATCGTCATTTTCAAACAAAAGTGTTCGGCCGGCAATTTGTATGAAAATGTCGATGTTTTGTTCGAGTTTCACAAAAAGTTTTCTCTAAAAGTTTTTTATATTGACGGTCTGAGTTGCTCCTACAAGGATCGGACAGGGTTTTTGTTACATATTGTATAAAGGTACTTTTCTTGTCTTACCTAGTAAAATATAGGTATATTTTACTAGCGTAAGACAAGAAAAGTAAATTTAATTTCTCTAACAGCTTTTCAAAAAGTCGGTTCTTTCCGAGAAGTACTTCCGTTGGCACTGACACTTTAAAGTCTCCATTAGCGGCTGACGTCCGGTGCAGAGTGGTCTTTGTACAGTTGGCTTGCACTTGCATTTCGAACATAAGGATATTTAACCTTGCTTTACCTGCTGAATTAGAGAGAGAAAAAATCTTCCTGAAAAAGACATTGAGAGAAACGAGAATACTGCCAGCATATTGGGTACGTTACCTCGATGGTACGTTGAAAGAAATATTTTAATTACAACACGCTATATTTAAAAAAAAATCGATAAAAAGGCCACTTTTAGGGATTATGGGCGAGAAGCTGGAAAAACGAATCAAAAAAGTGATGGGTTGCTAGCCGAAATCGGTTTTTACGATCTGCGCGGGAAGAGAAGCAGTCGGTACGTTCTTAGTTTTTTCTTTTTTCCCAAAACGGCATCAAAAGGAAAGGATATACATACATATATATTATAGTGATAAAGGGTTTGACTATTACTGCTTTCGTATGTATAAGTGGCCAATCATCATCATCATCAGCTTTCAAAAGCCCACCGCTGGGCATGATGGGGTGGCCTCCCTTTGTCTAGTGGCCAGTACTGGTGTCTTTAAGCTTCCTCAAAGCAAGATACCTTTTATTTATTAATTACACTTGGAACCAACGAATAAACGTCCTTTTCAAAGCACGGAAACTTAAGCATAAATTGACTTAAAAAGCAAGCACATATCAATGAAGCTAAAAAGTTATCTAAGATAATTGTTCCCTAAAAAAACTTATCTACCAACAAACTAATTTATACAGGGCAACCATCGCCTACAACTGTAAACTCAGGTCTACTTATTCATTGGTACCTGGTACACGACGATATGTCTCGCATTACCATAATCGTCTGTTCATGGTAATCCGGGCGATCCATCCGCATACATTACCAGCTGTCCCGCCAGAAGTCTACTCTACGTATTTGCTCGTGATGTGTATAATTTGAACATTACCGCTTGAAAAATGTGTGGGTTTGAAGAATGAGGCTTTCGTAGACTTTTTGTATTTAATACATTTTTGAAAAAAATAATATAGATTATTTTTATTAAACTGCCGTTGTTTTTTGTGTACGTAAGTATGTAAATGACTAATATTGGAGTCAGAGTTTTCAAACTGCTAAAAGACATCTGATATAGCTTGCTGTGTTATTTTTTTGATGTTTTCATTTATAGTCTGGACCAATGATTTAACATCCGAATTATCCGAAGCAGTCAAAAATTATGAACTACTTATTCAACGATATCTGCAAAACTAGGACATGGCTTGCATTACCATAATCGTCTATTAACGGTTATCCGAGCGATCCATCCGCATACATTACCAGCTGTCCCGCCAATTTAAACATTACCGCTTGAAAAATGTGTGGGTGGAATGAGGCTTCCAAAAACTTTTTGTGATGTAAATAATTTTTTGGAAAATCCAAAATAGTTCGTGTTTATTTAACTGCCTTCGTTCTTTGTGTACTTATGTTTGTAAATTACCAATACAGGATTCAGAGTTTTTAAACTGCTTAAAAACATCTGATATAACTTGTTGTGATCAATGACAGCCTGGACCAATGATTTAAAGTTCCTGCCGAAGCAGTAAAAAATTATTTACCATTTATTTATCGATACCTGCTAAACGAGGATATGGCTCGCATTATCATAATCGTCTGTTTATGTTAATCCAGGCGATCCATCTGCATACATTACTCGCTGTTCCGCCAGAAGTCTACTCTACGTATTTGCTCATGATGTGTATCATTTGAACATTATTCATTTGAACATTACCACCTGAAAAATGTGTGGCTTTGAGGAATGAGGCTTCCAAAGACTTTTTGTATTTTAAAGACGTTTTTGTAAATCAAATTTTTTTATGATTATGTTTATTTAATTGCCTTTGTTATTTGTGTACTTACGTATACATATGTTAATGACCAACACTGGCGTCAGAGTTTTCAAACTGCTTAAAGACATCTGATATAGCTTGTTGTGTTATTATTTAGATGTTTTCAATGACTGCCTGGACCAATGACTTATCATAATTTTTGAAGCAGTCAAAAATGGTAAACTACTTATTCAGCTATACCTGCTAAACGAGAACATGGCTCGCATTACCATGATCGTCTGTTCATGGTAATCTGAGTGATCCAGCCGCATATATATTACCAATTGTCCCGTTACAGGTCTACTTACTCGTAAAGTCACAGAATAAGTACTAGTACTCACGTACAGAAGTCTTACTCTAAAAAACATTCAAAGTAATATGTACTCAATGTTATTAAAGATAAAATTTAGCTCGCATTAGATTCAAAAGATTCAAATGTTTATTCAGTAATTAGACCTTTACAGGCACTTTTACACGTCAATAAGTATAATTTATGTTACGTGTAAAGTATATTAAAATTTAATTTATTTTTAAAGAAAAGCTACCGATACCAGCGCTTCGTAACGACCACTGCTGAGAAGAAACGCCGAAAGAAACTCATTTTCACAGTATTGGTCGCCTACTCGCCAGAAGGGCTTTGTCATATTATTATAATTGTCTTTTAATTAATAAATACTTATAATATAATACAATGTTGACACATTATAACATGTAATGCTTGCGAACCAGTAAACAAACATAAATTGCGTAATAAAAAATATTAAGTAGTCAAAAAAGCGAAGCCGAGCTGACCAGTCCCTCCCGGCAGCACCCGTTCACGAGTTGACGCACGGATAAGCCATCGTTAAACTCAACCATATTAGAGGGAATCCAACGACCCGACCAGCGACGCCACCACCGGATTGGACATTTTAGTGAGCATGAAAAACCCGAACTCGCAGACCTTGTCAAGAGAAAATATTAATTATATGTTGGTCACTTATTGATCGCAGAGCATTTACATGTTTTTACAGTAGGCTTATTATGGTAACAGAAAATGCAGCTATTTATGTTTCATGTGTGGAGTGTAATGGAAAATGTTTAGGAAGTATCCACGCGTTTTTATCTCTTAAATAATCATTGATAGTATAGTACGCATTGTTCAATAAAACTTTTTTAACATGTGTTTTAAATTTTGCCATTGGTAGGTTAACGATCGCTTCGGGAAGTTTATTAAATAATGTTATACCTAGACCTAAGAGTGACTTTCTAGTTTTAGCAAGTCGAAATTTAGGCGTATGAAGCTGATTTTTGTTGCGAGTAATATAACTGTGAACATCACTATTTTTCTTGAAATTATTTAACCTAGATTTAACAAATAGAAGATTTTCGTAAATAAATTGAGATGTCACAGTAAGAATATTTATAGATTTAAATAACTCTCTTAAGGAATCGCGTGATTTTAGTCCGTAGATCGACCGAATTGCTCTCTTTTGTAGCACAGAGATAGCATGTATGTTAGCCGCTTTACCCCATAAGAGCAAGCCATATGACATTATGCTGTGAAAATAACTAAAGTATACAAGCCTAGCAGTTTCAACGTTAGTACACCGTAGAAATCGATACCTCCTCGTTTTTATACCTAGAATTTCAGTTGCAAGCCAATTTCATCCTTATAGCTCTTACCAAACGGTTTATAATTGGTAGGTATCTGCAAAATACCTATTGAGTGAGCCGTTTGCTAGGGTTGACTATTATAAGTTACTACTATCGCCATCTAGCGCACCGCGCCAGAGTCGCATCGCAGGCAATGCGCAGCCAACGCAGCGACGCAGGACAACGCGCTCAGAGCTGCCACGCCGTCTCATCAGAGTTACGAATGATAAAATGTCTATACATTATCTAACCATATTATGCCAGTAAGAGAAATAAAATAATTGATCGTAATATCTCAAACATAAGAAATCCCTTTAATTTTCGTTCATAAAAGTCTTATATTCACCTACCTAGTTATTTGGTATGTGATATTTCTCATCCTAAATAAGTATTAAACGTACCTACATAGGTAACATGCGAGTATATATCGTGTATAAATCATTCTTCGTAACAATAACCATATATACCTTAGTATACCTATCATATAATAATTCATAAAATACTAAATAGGTACGTAGGTACATAATAATGTTACAATAATCACTTTAAAGTAGATCTTAACTATTTGCATCCTTAGAAAACTTAAAAAAAATTTGGATCGCAGTTCTTACGGAAATAAACAATGCACAGTTTTTTTTTTGTGTTCTTTCTTTTTCATTCCATGACGACCAAGTTGATGAACACAGGTAAACAAACCGCGCGTGCGTCACTGCTCACTGCTTGAGCAAGTCATCCTTGCTGAATGTCCCCCTTGCAAGCGGTCGCAATCCGCAGGTATATTTTCGATACCTACACGCTTAGTGAGACAGGCCTGGTAAAGTGTATAATTTGATCTTTACCGCCTAACAAATGCGTGAGTTTGAGAAAGGAGGCTTCCAAGACTTTTTGTATTTTAAAGACATTTATGGAAAATACTCATGGAACCTAAAATAGTTTCTGTTTATTTGATTGCCTTTGTTTTTTTTGTGTAGGTGATAATGTAAATGGCCAACACAGAAGTCAGATTATTCAAACTGCCTAAAGACATCTGATATACCTTAACGTCTTATCATTTATTATTTATGTTTAAAAACTTTATTGATCCACAATATACAATAGGGGTGACGACAGAGTTAGAAAAGAATAATTCTAATTAAGCCGTCTTTTAGATTATCAAAAAATAATGGGCCCATATTTTTCAATTTGCCAAAAAGGTAAAAAATCACAAAGATACGAAGCATCAAAGTTCCGGAGTGGGGGCTCTCTATATAAAAATCGTACGTAGCCGTGACGTCATGTGAAATTTCAATGCGCTGTATCCTTGTCATTTTCGGTTTCTTAGAGAAAAGAAAAAATACGTAAAATAATTTTGATAATCCAACCTATGGGCTAAAAATATTTTTCCATTCGTCATGCCATTGTTTACAATTGGCGGAATAAATGCTAGAAGCGTTCTCTCCCAGTTAACCATAAGGGTAACCAGGGATTTAGTTGCGGTGCAAATTATCTAAATAAATTCAACACATGCCTAATTATTTTGATGTGTTCAATGATAGCCGGGATCAATTACTAAACATGCACTCCACAGTAGTCAACAACGCTGATCTACTTATTCATCGATATCCGCTTAATGAGAAATGACGACATGTCTCGCATTACCCTAATCGTCTATTCATGGTAATCCAAGCGATCCATCCGCATACATTACCATCTGTCCCGTCAAAGATTTTATTTGTACGTAAAGTGTATAATTTGACCATTACCGCCAGAAAATCGTGTATCGGATGAGGGTTTTTTATACGCGTTTTGAAGCCATTTTTTAACATTGTTGTCATTTAAGAGAAAATGAGGAGATAGTAGATAGATTGTTGCAATAAAATTATGAAAGACGGGGCGTTTAGGCCTTTTTGTAAATTAAAATATTTAGTATCGATACATACTTAAATACAGCAACGGTCTTGTGAGCTAAACACTTTTTCAACCTTATTAGTGCACCTATTTATAGTAGGTTAATTGAATGTTTTGTTGTACGGCAGTAGAGCTACTTTGTTGTAGCCTTAAAACGTGAGTTCAGTAAATATTTATTGTAATTGCTATAAGTATACGTGAAAATAATATAAATTAAGGCCTGTAATTTAAATATAAAAAAAAAAATATATAAAGCAAATTTATGCTAATGATACTTCTGTGAACAATATACGGGTCGCGCACACCCCCATTATTTATGAATTTGAGAAAATTGTAAGGAAAGTTGGTAATATACTTGAAAAAATGTACCTAAAACAAGAGAGAGATGTAGGTAGATATTCGTTTTAAAATTCTTCGTGTAATATGATATTATTCAAATGTTTACGGTAGGTACTATAACGTTTTGTATAGCTTAGGCTTAACTTTTTAACTCACACTGGAAAGAAGCGGTGGACAGCCTACTTTACTGTCAAACTATAGTCACTTTTTTATCTATGAAATGTCAGACGCGAGACTTTTGTTTTATTCAAGCTAATCTATGCATTGTTTTAATAAAAATAAAGGTGAATACGGTCTGAAAATGAAAGTGTGCTGCCGCCGCTTCTCTTCCTGTATGAGTTAAGACTTACTTTCAGAAGGGCAGCTTAAGGCGGCTCTTTCCGGCGGCTCTGTCGTCAACGCGAGCATAGTTCGAAAAGCTTGTTTTTTCATCCAGGACAATGCTAGAAAAAAAAAGCAAACCAAAAAGAGAGAGATAAAGCCTTATAGAATGAAATTAGTATTATTATTACTATCCTTTAAACGAATACTAACTATTCATAGGGTGCAGAAATTTCATTAAACTTGTTCCAGGATATACGTTTTTGTCAGTAAGCCTTACAAGTTTGTGAAATAATTTTTTTATTTCAAATTTTCATTACATTTGCGAGATTTCTATCGATTTTTTTTTTATTTTTACAATTAATGAGTACTTTTGGAACGGTCAAAGTTCAGGTAAGATTTGTGCAAAAAAAGCAGATTTTTGGAGGCGTATACTGAACTTGTTTTTCCAAATATTCGTTTTTTATTTCAATAGAAACCTAGAAATAGTGCACAAGATATAAATATAATATTGTAAATTATTTAAGAGCTGTGGATTTTGTGAAAATAAATAAATCAAATCAAATCAAATCTGTTAGTTCAAAAGTTTTCAAGAAAGATCTCTTACAACGCCATAATTACGTACGAGCGTTTGTATGAAAAGTAAGACGGGAAGGCTGCTCTTAAGGTTACATTGTCTCCAAAATCAGCATTTTAGTATCATAGCACGCGGCTGACTATTGCGGTGTTAGTTAGGCTTTCTACAAATTGAACATTGATTTAATTAATGGTGTGGTGAAAGAAATAGGTGACAAGCGGAAAAAAATGTACTTATAAAGCAAGATTATGAAGACAGAATTAGGCTTAGAAGGAAGGAAGGAAGCAGAGAGTTCAGGAAAGCTGATGATGATTCATAAGCATGTCAATTATACTCCTCATTTTAAACTTGGATATGGGTACGTACATTCATAAAATTTGAGATCCTGGAATCAAATCAATGGATTAATATTGAATTGACGGCCTCTGTGGCCTAGTGATCATCATGCAAGACTGTCACACTGGAAGTTCCCGGTTCGATCCCCGGTCAGGAAAAAGATAGAAAATGATCTTTTTCAGATTGACCTGGGTCTTGGATATTTATTTATATATGTATTTTTCATGAAATATATTATTGTTGAGTTTGTATCCCATAATACAAGTATCGAACTTACTTTGGGGCTAGTTCCAATGTCCGTATATATTTATTTATTAACATGAAAAGTATAAGAAATATATTTTAAAATTGATCAAAAGATAATTTGACCTTACGTATGCATATACTGAGACAATATTCCTAAAATAAAGTTAAGTGTTCAATCCGGGGGCTGCAATTAAGCTGTAATTAACAAATAAAAAATTTGGTTTCTTAAAAATGTTTTGTTAGTATATTTATGGGATAAGAAAACAATAATCATTGTTTATCTTTTTTTAATTACATTAAGTAATTATATAACTTTTCTGATTACGTACTTATATAACTCGCACATACTTAGCAATAATGTCCTAGACATGGCCCTTCAATTTCGAAAAGTAAACTGTGCTTAATTTAAGTAGAATTAATTACTACGACCCTAAATAAACTAAACACATTCGTTTTAAGTTTACATTACTAAGTATATCTTTCAGTAAATACATTATATAAGAAAACAAACAGAGGTCTACCAAATTACTTAGAAATGGGAATGGCGTAATTTACTTGAATATGCCAAAATGTTTCATTTGTAAAACGAAATGAGAATAAGTATATAAGTAGTAGAAAAATGACGTCGTATAACCAAGGATGCTCAAGACTGTGCAAAGTGGAGAAGAAAATGTCAAAGCGGACTCCCGGCTTCTCAGACTTGCAGCTGAAGACGCAACGGGGAAAACGCTGAGATGAGAGAAAGACAGAGAGAGAGAGAGAGAGAGAGAGAGAGAGAGGGAGAGAAGTGTTAGATTCAAAGATTCAAATGTTTATTCAGTAATTAGACCTTCACAGGCACTTTTACACGTCAATAAGTATAATTTATGTTACGTGTAAAGTATATTAAAATTTAATTTATTTTTAAAGAAAAGCTACCGATACCAGCGCTTCGTAACGACCACTGCTGAGAAGAAACGCCGAAAGAAACTCATTTTCACAGTATTGGTCGCCTACTCGCCAGAAGGGCTTTGTCATATTATTAATATTGTCTTTTAATTATTAAATACTTATAATATAATAAAGTGTTGACACATTTAACATGTAATGCTTGCCAACGAGTTAACAAACATAAATTGCGATAAAAATATTAAGTAGTCAAAAAAAGCGAAGCCGAGCTGACCAGTCCCTCCCGGCAGCACCCGTTCACGAATTGACGCACGGATCAGCCATCGTTAAACTCAACCATATTAGAGGGAATCCAACGACCCGACCAGCGACGCCACCACCGGATTGGACATTTTAGTGAGCATGAAAAACCCGAACTCGCAGACCTTGTCAAGAAAAAATTTTAGTTATATGTTGGTCACCTATTGATCGCAGAGCATTTACATATTTTTACAGTAAGCTTATTATGGTAACAGATAATGTAGCTATTTTATGTTTCATGTGTGGAGTGTAATGGAAAACGTTTAGGAAGTATCCACGCGTTTTTATCTCTTAAATAATTATTGATAGTATAGTACGCATTATTCAATAAAACTTTTTAACATGTATTTTAAATTTTGCCATTGGTAGGTTAACGATCGCTTCGGGAAGTTTATTAAATAATGTTATACCTAGACCTAAGAGTGACTTTCTAGTTTTAGCAAGTCGAAATTTAGGCGTATGAAGCTGATTTTTGTTGCGCGTATTATAACTGTGAACATCACTATTTTTCTTGAAGTTATTTAACCTAGATTTAACAAATAGAAGATTGTCGTAAATAAATTGAGATGTCACAGTAAGAATATTTATAGATTTAAATAACTCTCTTAAGGCATCGCGTCATTTTAGTCCGTAGATCGACCGAATTGCTCTCTTTTGTAGCACAGAGATAGCATGTATGTAAGCCGCTTTACCCCATAAGAGCAAGCCATATGACATTATGCTGTGAAAATAACTAAAGTATACTAGCCTAGCAGTTTCAACGTTAGTACACCGTCTGACCCTCCTCACAGCATAAGCTGCCGAACTAAGTTTCTTGGCAGTGGCCTCAATGTGTTTATCCCATTTTAAGTTCCAGTCTACAGTTATGCCTAGAAATTTGGTGTTGGGTACCCATTCTAGAACTTGGCCATTAAGACTCAAAGGTAGTGAGTATTGGGTTTATTCAATAGTGAAAAATTAACGCACTTAGTCTTTTATTGTGTTTAAGGCCAGATTATTAGTCGTGAACCAACTAAGTTAGAAAAATGACAGACAAATGAAGGTCAGACTAAACTCTTTGGTTTTTACAGAAAATACCAAATAGAAACGCGATTAGCTACGATCTGTAAAAACACACTAAGTTTTCGCCGTACCGGTTTTTGTGGGGACTGTAAATAGGACTCAGTACAAATACAACATGTACCAAAAAGGAGGTATCAACCCGCAAAGAGGTAAACGTACTAATCAATAGGAACATTTTTTGCTATGGGACCATCTGAAATTCCAAAAAAAAAAACACCAGCTCCTTACTGAATTAAATACCCGAAGGGCCAAAATTTATGGAACTACAGTTTTTTTTTGTGCGATTTCGGGCATGTTTCTATATTAAAAGTGTTCACATTGATTAGAACGTTTACTCTCTTTTGGGTTGATACCCCTTTTCGTTACACGTTGAATGCTACAAAATCTACGTAAAGTCAGATGTAATCGCTTTATCTAGGTATATATCTATGCCCTTAACGTATTTTTCAGATATACCACTGTAGAGTATAGTTGTGTGGGTACTAATGATTTGAGCTAATATTACTCTACGATCAAATTAAATTTTCCGAGACTAGACGAGCAGGCCAGTACATGACACCATAGAATTTTTAATTCAGTCACGGATCAAAGTCGAGCAGTTGCCGATATTGAGGGATATACAATGGGTCGCCAGTTCACAGTGAAAATACTAATTCAAAAGAAGTTTATATAAGAATGACCGCAAATTTTCTCAATTTGCGCCACAAGTTTAAAATGAACAAAGTAACGATCCCAGACCCAGTGAAACGAGCTGCAATTAGAAACGAAAGCCTTACATAAACTGAGAGGCCAGGCTTGATGACAGAACTTCCCGAATTTACATAACACACCTTGAAGAGACCTTGAAGGGCAGTGGCGAAATTAATATCATTTACATTAATGGAGGGTATTCTCTTCAAAGTAAAGAAGAATATATGTTGGAGGAGTAACAGATGATTTGACAAAGGACATACCAATAATGACATGGAAAAACTGTCATGCTGTACCGTCCCCACATAATCGTGGAATAAAAGTTAAGGGGGAAGTATAGCGCGCATTCGTCCATACAAAAAGAGAAAACATTTTTTCTCTCCATTTTGTGATCTCTATGATTTGTAGTATGTTATATATAAACACAAAAAAATTGACAAAAACAAATTCATGACGGAAAGTCTTACACTTTTTTTCACCTAACCCCTCATTCGCCAAGTCCGTAAAGTCTGAAAAGGAACTTCATTCCAATAAAACACTAGGCTAATAGGATTTTATTTTTTAAATATTTTTATCAAAGTAAAATCTATTGCAAATTTTAAAAAAAAGCCTATAAACCAAGTTTTTTATTGTGTCGACAACATTCTGAAAAATCATTGAGGTTAGATAACATTTAGAGGTGGAAAAACGTGATCTCCATCTGTTTTTTTTTTTCTTTAAATTATATTTTATCGAACTAAATAAAACTGTTTTGCCTGGTACACGTTTCACAAAACATTGATTCAAAGATTCAAAGATTTTAATGTTTATTCAGTAATTAGACCTTTACAGGCACTTTTACACGTCAATAAGTATAATTTATGTTACGTGTATTACAATACGTATATTACAATTTAATTTATTTTTAAAGAAAAGCTACCGATTCCAGCGCTTCGTAACGACCACTGCTGAGAAGAAACGCCGAAAGAAACTCATTTTCACAGTATTGGTCGCCTACTCGCCAGAAGGGCTTTGTCATATTATTATAAAATATTTTTTTTATAATAATATGACATTATATATTTCAATATAAAAGGTTTTGCAAACATTATATATTGAAATATATAATGTTTGCAAAACTTATTTTAGTTATAATATTTCAAAACTAAGAAACCGACTTCACCCCTAAACTACAAGACTGATTTTGATAAAATTCTCTGGGACCATGGAACAAGTCTGCCTTTTCAAATAAAAAAAGAATCATCAAAACAATTTTTATTTAAATTATTAAATGTGGAAAAAAAAAGTTTTATTTCTTTCACTTTTAATAATTAAATAGAAATAGACTTTTATTATATTAAAATAAACTTTTATTATATTGACCAATTAAAATCTTGACAAAAAATATGTCTTATTTCTTTATCAAGATTTTTTTAAAATAACAATTCTGTTCTCCGAAACTCGGGAAACAGTTTGAACTTCGGTTATCGAATTGGCCAAATATTTTCCCCATTCTGTTTACCATTTCCCGACCACGATAACCAGAAGACAGTAACTTGGTAAACGTAATTCAATCTCACAGAATATTCTGACGACTACATTTAAGGAACGATTCCACCAAGAGAATTGAGAAATGTATTTTCACGCTATGAGCAACTTGTAATGTCAATTCACCGTGATTTGTCTAAGAGCGCTAAGATAATATGCGTGTCAATGGTCAATTTAATATCAATATAAAATATCTTTTTTTAAATTTTTTTATACAAAATAAACTGAAACCTCCATCAATTTGCACGTGAATAAAAATATTTTTGTTTTTTAATTTACTTTTAATAAAGCCGTTTCCACATTTTAAAATATAAGTACAATGGTATAGAGTTAGGTCAGTCTTTTTATTTTCAAAGTTTTGTTATGTTCTAAATAATATACGCAAATATCGCACGTGATACAGACTAATGTTACTACTGGTGGACTAGAGTTGAGAACCCATCCATTAAGTACTTTTTGACTCCTCCTTTCTCCTTGTCACAGTTGGTCACAATTTCGAGACCCCCACCCCCTAGTGTGTCATCTAAACATACCGATTTATTTCATAAAAAAACAAGCGAGCAAAGATACAAATTATTTAACTGATAAACCTGGAATTATTTTATAGTTTATTTATTATTAGTTAAAATTTGTGTTTTATTGCCTAAATATGGATTTTGTATTGTGACATAATGAACCTTATGATCCTCACCCCTTATCGCACAATATCACACTAAATGAACCCCTTCCTCTCCCTTAATGTGTGACGTAATTTATGGATGGTCCCTGAGGCCTTTGCTCAGCGTTATTCTCAAAACCTATGATGAAACTTGTGCCATTATTATGTAACTATACTTACTTAGATATGTGGTGACCGAGACAGGGAAACAGACTAGTAGGGAAACCAGCAGTACGTTGGTTAGACAATATTTTAAGGTCAACGGAAGCAGTGGATGGGAATGGCACAGGACCGTAGGAAATGGCGCAAAAAGGAAGGCCTATGCCCAACTGTGGGTTGATGTCGGCTGAAAATAATTATGATGGTACACCTCCCATTTCCCGACCGGACCCATGGGAAAATCGACACAGACGAACTTCGATCTTATTACATTGATATAAAGTTTCAGTTTTTCAGGCAATTTTGATCTTTGCCTAAGCGTTGCAACGAGTACCCCACAAAATATGCTAAAGACAAACCTAACAGCCGAGCTAAGTAAGCGTACTATGTAAACCGACCCAAATCCTAGAGTATAATGCGGCAGTTATGCCAAAGGAGGTAGCACTACTGAAACTAAGCCGTTTGCAAAATAAATTTTTGTTGTTGTTAAATGAAATATTTTTTACCACATTCTTTACAATTTGCAATAAGAATAAAAATATAATGTACATATATGAACTAAATAATATCTTTTCCATCCATCCATCTACTGAACTAGATAAGTTATTCAAAAATCAACTCATCTGTATTTTTTTAGCAAGGAAGGGCTGTTAATTGTCTTTATCTTTTTAGGTATTTTATTAATATCGTTTTTAGAAAATATATGAGCTACTTTGCCTAAACTTTGAGTAAAATTGCAATAAAATGTACTCTTTATAATATTGGTAGTCGAATAATGTCAGATGCCTTTAGGCAGCTTAATTAATCTGGCACATGTGATAGCGACTTACACACAAACCACAAAGAAAACAAATACCTAGTTATTTGTTTGACCTTTTACTCTTTTTAATAAAAAGGTTTAGCAAGCATCCTTTTTTTTTTAACCGACTTTTACTAAGGAGGAAGTCTTATCAATTCGTCGGAATCTTTTTTTTAAGGTACGTATGTTCCCTGATTACTCGAAGACGCCTGGACCAATTTGGGGAATTCTTAAGAGGCCTAGACCAATTTGGGGAATCTTTTTTTTTTGTTATTTTGGCTAAATCGGTTATGTAGTTTGATGTTGAAGTCGGTTATTAGTACTAAAATTATAAAAGTTAGCCTCTACGTTAATCTACTGCAAGTTAGTCTAAGATTTGGCACAAACCGAAATTTCGTATTTGTTCTGGCGCATACAAAGCTTATTTGCGAGTTGAACAAAGAAAACCACACACGAGTTTGACTAAAGTTAGTGTGGCTTCCCCTTCCTTCTAGTTAGTCCTTTGTGAATTTTCCATGCACGAATTCTGTGCTCATTTGGGTCATGTCAAAGATGCTTAGTTTTTTTGTTTCATTTTAGCTGAGCAGCAAACGATAGTAATATGGCAGAATAATCAAAAACAAAAAATCTACCATCAAAAGTACTTTCAGTGGTAAATATTATGTACATTCAATGATATGTAGCACAGAGAAGGAATCAACCGAAGCCTAATAATAATAATAATTAATACGTTCCTATTACAATATCCTAGCATTAGTCCATCCCAATCTCATTCCATAATCCATAGACCTTTCCCTTTTTCTTGCAATAGATCTTTCTCCTGCCAAAACCTATTCAAGGGTTCACCTTTCATAGGTATATTCAAGAATGGGTTTTGGCGGGAGCGCCACATTACATCAACTTCTCCAAAGGGCCTCTACGTGTTGGATCTGTATCCCCACGCAAGCCTCTCAAAGGACCGGGGTGAAAAGACCCGTGAATCTAAAGGAGATACATAATAATAATAATTTTTTTGTTTGGCAAACCAATACAGTTCAATATCTACATCAGCAATAGTACTTAAATATCTAGAAACACAATTAACATTATGAAAGTCTTTTCGCCGAGAGCTCATAAATATTGTAATCGTCTTTGAATATCGACTGTCGCTTAATTAATTATCGCAAACAGTATGGCGGCCGTCGCTAATCTCCCGCTTTCGCCGTTTGAAAAGTATGAGGTTATTGTCAACCGTGGCCCGATAGGGCGAGCGGACGCGGCAGCCATATATTGCCATACCGTTCTGGAATGCACTTCGAGTTAATCGTTTGGATGTTTGCGGGTTGTTTTCTAATTTGTACAGTTTAGAATTGTTCAAAATTGTGTTAATAAAATTGTAAAAGTTTTTAAATAATTAGCGGGCCGCAATTTGTAATGAGTTAAGAAGCCCTGACTATATCAACTCTCCGGTCCGCAAACATGGATCTAGAATACCTACATGTTAATGATCACCCAAGAATACTATGGCCGTGTGAAGTATCCACTTAACACGGCCAGATAAAAAAGGCTATAAAAAACAAAAAAGTTCTTGTTTTTTGACCTCCCTGCCGTCTTCCTTGGGAATGCATTTATACGAAAAGTTTTACAATCCGCTGCCGTGTGACCTCGACTTTACATGGGAATGTAATTGTATTACGAGATATTTACGTTTGGTCCCATTAAACATTATATTACCGTCTGTACGGATCCCTGCATAGGCTCAGTACATTTAATGTATGTCATGTCAAGGATAGGATGTCAAAGATGGCCGTCAAACCCGATTGCTAAGAATATGTAGGAAACAAAAAACGATCGAATCTGCTGAGTGCTTTTATTAGGTATTTACACTAAAAATTAAATGCTACTTATTTGAGTGGTCACAATGTCAGTGTACCAAATCTAGGTCGCAGATGAGTGTTGCGTTTGTAAAAAATATTAACTATGAAAATCGGCTTTGCCTGAACACCATCCACCAGAATTCTAAATCTTCAAACATATTGTTAGTTGTTTACGTGTGTTTTACTATTTTTTGTTACGAATCTTGAAGACTCACTCAATCCTTCAAAATCCTACTTCAGTTTCAAGGTACAATGTAAATCAAGCAAAAATACTACCTCATCTTCATAAGCTTTTAGAGTTAGCAAAATGAGCTCTTTTTCACAAAATAGAGATAGGAATAAAAGGATAACTTAAATAGTATTACTTTTTGCGAAATTTATTACTATTACACTGACTTGAGGTATAGGAAAATGTCGCGGACTCGTATAGGCGGCCCTTCCCGGCCGCTCTGTCGTCAATGCGAGCATAGTTTGAAAAGATTGTTGTTTCATTCAGGGCAATGCTAGCAAAAGAGATAAACCAAAAAGCGAAAGATAGCACCTGAGGGCACTGTTTACATTCTATTGAATTAAATTAGTATTATAATTAACTATCCATTAAAAAAATATTACCTTTTCATAGGGTGCGGAAATTTCATAAAACTTGTTCCAGGTAATACGTGTTTTTCAGTAAGCCTTACAAGTGTGTGAAATAAATGTTTTTTATTTAAAAAAATTATATTTGCAAGGTTAATATAGATTTTTTTTACATTTACAGTTTATGTGTATTTTATAAACGGTCGAAGTTCAGGTAAAATTTGTGCAACAAAGCAAATTTTTGGAGGCGTACACTGATTTTGTTTTGCGTGATTTAAATTTTTTTTTCTATAGAAACCTAGAAATAGCGCATAAGATATTGGTTAGTTCAAAAGTTTTCATGAAAGATCAGTTACAACGCCATAATCACATACGAGCGTTTGTATAAAAAGTAAGGGGATGGCCGCTTTTAAACATGTTAAATAGTCATTATATGATGTCACATTAGTTTTAATAATATAATTTATAAACGCTTTGACCAGCTCTTAAGATTTACTGACCAACAAATTCCTCACTAGGCGCGACTTGTACCTCTGATCTGTACTTATGTACGGTCATTTTCAACTACCACCACTTGCTTCCGATGAAGAAAAACATCGCGAGGAAATCTGCATTTTATTCACTAGTTTGTTAAAATGACTGTTATCACTAGATGACATTAGTTGGACTACGTCAGACGAGAAGACGAGACTTTTAGAATTTTCTCGAAGCAATTGAGCTCAGTCTATAGTGTCGCATTAATCCCTCTTTTTAATGCATCATTATCTTTTTGTTTCAGATTATGAAGCCTCGAGTGGGGCGTAGCCTCGTCCAGGCGCTATGTGGAGTGCGGGCTTGTTATTTCTCTCACAGATAGTCCTGTGTCAATTTTCTACAGGTATGTACTATGTTCTTTTTGTAGTATTTTCTTCTTCTTTTTTTAATAGCCTATTGGCCCACTGCTGGGCAAATGTCTCCTCATCTCCTTCCAAACATCTCAATTATTGAGCGCCACTTCCAACATTTTACTCTAAAACTATCGTAGTTCGAGCATCGTCGGGAGTTTCTTCTCAATGTGGTTTTTTCGTATGTGTCCGATTTTTTTCAAAGAACAATTATCTCATACCTTTGTCACCCAGGGCTGCTGTCACACAAAATAGAGTAGAAATAGCTAGAACAATTTGTCGTATTACATGCAATTGTAGGAAGATTGTGCTTAGTTCTTTAGTCGCACCTTACGACATCCATAGGAAGAGATGGAGTGGTCCTAATCTAGGCCAAAAGCTATACGGTATATAAATACTTAATTCAAGTACTTTTTATTGCATCGTTAACAAAAGGAAATACAAAAATAGAAAGAAAGAAAGAAATATAAGTACCTATAAATTTAAATTACTTAAATTAAGCTACTTACATGATTTAATTATATACCTTTCCATCTTCTACACATAACAGTGAATATTCTTCTCCAGAAAACCCAACACAACCAACCACAGAGGAGGACCAAACAGTGACGTCATTCTACGCGCTCAGCACCGGCATAGCTCCCGCTCCTGTCATGTTGAAACTTGGCAACTCCACAATCGACAGCACCAAGTCCTTCAAGGTTCCCCAACCCCCGGAACCCACGGGGACACCACCCACCTCCCCTCATGCGTTCCCGAAGGTGGACATGGTGCCCCACGTGGTAGCTGCAAAGAATACGTACTTCGACCATGATAGGAAATATGGACCCACTTTTGAGGATATTCCAGAAGGGAATATAACTAAGACTACAGTACAGTTAGGAGATGATGCGTATTTGAATTGCAGGATCAGTCTACTTTTGGATAAAACGGTAAGTCGTTGAGTACACTTTTTTTTTCTATTTAAAATACAAAAATAAGGACGAATCATTACATTTAAACAAGATATAGTTTTGAAAACTAAAACCAGGCTACGGGAATATTCTTGCTGAAAAGTATGTCTAGTTAACGCACGCACAGAAGGGAGAAAAAGCTAGTAATGAATGAATGAATAAATTGTTCATTTTTATCAAGTACTACATGATTCATTTTGTTAGTAATAGGTACTTATAAACTAGGAATTAGGTGTTACTTTCAACAATATTTTTTGCAGTCGGTAATGTGTATAAGTATTTTTAAAATGTGTTAATGATTACACAGAATTATTCAATTTTTTTTAGTATATAACCATATTGATTTTACTGCGTCCTCATTAGTTTTTTTTAAATAATTTATTCAAAATTTATAAAACAATATAGGGACATTGAAATAATACCGAACCACGGAAACCTCGCAGGATTTATTGGACGATCTATAGTTGTAATGTATTATAGTATCGTTGTTTTAGTGTCCTATAACACAAGTCTTAAACTTACTTTGGAGCTAGCTCAATCAGTGGATATATATATATACAAATTAATATATATGCAAATTTTGGCTTCCCCGTCGTAGGATAAAAATTATGTTATTGATTTCTAAAAATAACTGACTTGCGTTGCTTCTAAGAAAATCTCTTTTTGTTTAATTTCAAAGAATCTTTTCAAACAGCTTCGAATTTCCTTGATTGTTTAGTAACTTTAAATTAATTCTCCATTTATCGGCTAACTGAAATAGCCAAAATGGCTGACTTAAAAAGTTTTACAAGACGATAAAAGCGGCTAAGCTATTCCTTTTGAGACTAGTATTATAATATTTTCAAAGGAAAAATGGCGCAGACTTCATATTCTTAGTCTTATTTGATGTCGTACTGGTTGTCGTCGTCGAGTTGCATAAAAAAGTGATTTTATTATTTAAAACGTTAAGATTAAACTATATAAGACATGCTTTATAAATAAATAAATATATAGGGACAATTCCCAAAGTGAGTTTGAGACTTGTGTTATGGGATACTAACTTAACGATACAGTATTTTATAACAAATACATATATAGATAAACATCCAAGACCCAGGACAATTTGAAAAAGGGCATTTTCCAACTTGCCCTGACCGGGGATCAAACCCGGAACCTCTGGGTGGCGAACTAGCATGGTGACCACTACGCCACGGAGGTCGTCAAATAATAATCTATTGATAAATTTATAAATATTTGTATTAAATTATTGATATTTTGCTGGAGTTTAACTCTGTGGACAGGCAAAAAAAAATCCGATGCAAGTGATTTAAAATTTGCTAATAATGGCATTCCCTAATAGCTGTCGAAATTACTGGGTGGTAATGACCATTGTTAGGAATTAGAGGTTATTCAAAAATTACTTCTTTGTTTCACAAATGTGTTTTTAAAAATGAAACGTAGGTTTTAATCTTTAGATGCTTGATGCAATATATTATAATTTAAACTAAGAACGGACACTCATTTGGTAATAGGGAATATGCACGTATTTTTTTTTTATTTGCTTAATAAAATCCTTATTAACCACAGAAAACAAATATAAAAGAATTTATAATATATATTAATCAGCGACGAACCTGTGATACTTTAAAGTTTCAGTTAGAAAGAGAAGTCCAATATGGATATTACTCGTATCATCTATACATTTGTCATATAAAATAGCGTTTTTGCGAGTGAGATAGACATATTTTCGTAAAATCGTTATATCTCGTTCGTTTTTCAACCAATTTTAATTTTATTTTCACTGGTAGTACTTTACTTTTGAATATTTTTAGATAAACTGGTTAGATAACATATTTTTTTTTCATGCATACTCCCTATTGAATATTTTCATTACGAGACCGTATGTAACTTTTTATCGACTATGAGATTGTATATGTAACTTATTTATTTTTCTAAAATATTAAGTTATGAAAAATACAATTAATCCACCTCTCCCTTTAGTCGCTTCTTACTGCTAATGATCCAATTCTTGGCTGGAAGTTCTGAATAACTCTGATTAAAATGCTGTATTTAATTTAATACGTCTTGCTAGAGATTTGCTCTAAGGACAATCCTTTCGTAACTATATAGGCTGAAAACTCTATTACTCAGATTAAAAGACTATATAATAAATTACATAACCCGTCTTGCTGGAGTTTCACTCCGTAGACAGGCCATTCTTAACAGAGAAAATTGCGATGCAAGTGATTTGAAATTCGCTAATGGTCGCTATTGTAGTATTCCCTAATAGCTGTCGAAATTACCGAATGGTAATAACCGTTGTAAGGAACCTTTTAAAGGGGTAATTTAATTCAGTTCCTAGTGTTCTACAATTTTGTGGTAAAATTAAACCATTTAGACATTAAATATTTGAATTCTTCTTCATTATAAAAAATATTTTTGATACTTTGGTTTTAGTTCCGTGAGGATACAATTATAAAAGGAACGAACTAAAAGCGACTTTATCCGAGAGCTCTCGAGTCCGTTTATCTCCTAAATCCTTCTAAATTTTGACGACCTCCGTGGCATTTTAGCACACCTTCACAGGCAGCCATAAGGAGATATATAAATTTTTGGGGGCTAGTGCTGCCGCCATTGGAATTAAATTATATGAAAGGAAACGGAGATTTCATTTAAAATTTAGTCTCGGAAAAAATATTCGTATGGAAAAAATCCGCAATAGCTCAAAGTCCACGGACAGACACAGTCCGCAACTCCACTCCGCATTACTTTCTCCACTGCACTGGACAGGCAGCCTAATGTAGATACTCGAAGATTGGTAACCTACTTTAAAACTAAGCTAGAAACGCTGGTCATTGGTATGTTTAATGCTCTGCATGCTAGGCAAACTTGCAACGTATTGTGATAACTAAATTGTGCCAATAAATCTCAGCTCCGAATTCCCACTAACTCCGACTAAGACTAAGTTATCACTCTGTGAATTGGCTAACTAGTTGGCAACGCCGTTTGTGCATGAGATGCTGTCTTCGAACTGAGCAGTTGGTAGTTTCCGATACATAGTATGGGAGCTAGAAATCGTACTTATTCGTTAATCAAATTATTGAACGCAATGGTACAAAAGGTGATCTTAGCGCTAACGCAGTTTCTATCAGTCAAGCTATAGTTCTTCTTTTTTCTTCTTCTAAAGTCGAAAGGCTATTAAATTAAATTTTAACAAATTTGACCAGTGTTCATCAATAAAAAAATATATAGGTATATATGCCAAAAACCTATGATGTGGTTACTCGAGAAGAGAAAAAATTGTGGAATATAAATTGGAACTCTGAAATTTTTATTTTGTTATAAATAGGACTAATATAGGTATTTTTTATGTAAATAATCCGACCAAGTTCCAGAAATCTTTCATTTTAACCAAATCATACTTTTTCTAGGTATCATGGGTCCGACGCAGAGGTCGAGACGAGATGCCAGAGCTGCTTACAGTGGGGGCTGTCACCTACGCAGCTGACAACAGAGTGACAGTGGCGAAGAGATACCCTGGCAACTGGAGGCTGCTCATCAGGGAGGTGAAACCTGAAGACGAGGGCGTCTACGAATGTCAGATATCGACGCACCCGCCTAGAGTTAGCAAGACTTATCTTCACGTCAACAGTAAGTATTAGGATATGGCTTAGTTAGTAAGAGGTACCCTGGGAACTGGAAGCTACTCATCAGGGAGGTGAAGCCAGAAGACGAGGGCGTCTACGAGTGTCAGATATCGACGTACCCGCCTAGAGTTAGCAAGATTTATCTTCACGTCAACAGTAAGATTATGATATAGCTTAGTAAGTAAGAGGTACCCTGAGAATTGGAGGCTGCTCATCGGGGAGGTCAAACCTGAAGACAAGGGTATCTACGAGTGTCAGATATCGACGCACCCGCCTAGAGTTAGCAAGACTTATCTTCACGTCAACAGTAAGTATTAGGATATGGCTTAGTTAGTAAGAAATACCCTGGGAATTGGAGGCTGCTCATCAGGGAGGTGAAGCCAGAAGACGAGGGCGTATACGAGTGTCAGATATAGACGTACCCGCCTAGAGTTAGCAAGACTTATCTTCACGTCAACAATAAGTATTATGATATGTCTTAGTTATTAGGAAATACCTCGGGAACTGGAGGTGAAGCCAGAAGACGAAGGCATCTACGAGTACCAGATACTGACGCACCCGACTAGAGTTAGCAAGACTTATGTTCACGCAGCAAGATTCTAGCTTCTCTTTTTTTTTTTAAATACGTTTGATATCTAAGTCCACTTCATTCGTTCAAATTATTTGCAATACACCTTCACGCCGAAACTACAGTTTAATGGTGGACCTCTAAAGAAAAGAAGAAAAAACACCTTCAGGCAATTTGTAACAAATTCCCTGTTTGTAAATAAATAACAAAAGTGAAACATTTAATTTGTTCAAATACGACCCATGAGACTGTTAAATTGCCAAGATATATGAATTTATTCTTAGCTAAAGACCAGACAGAAATAGTAGTTAAGTTTTTAATAACCATTTTTGTTCTCAGCTCCTCAAGTCTACGTCGTAGACGAGGCTGGGGGTCCACTCTCGGAGAAGTACTACGAGGCCGAATCGACCCTGGCATTGACCTGCAGAGCCAGGCACGTGGAGACGCCAGCAGTGCTCACGTGGTTGCACGAGGGGCGGGCCTTGAATGCTGATACCACGAGAGGAGGCATTAGGTATGCTATTTTATCGGGTTTGCTACTCATACTAAATAATGAAATAAGTAATGTGAAAAAATACACGTGATCGGGGATTGAACCAGCGATCTTAGTCTTGATACGACTGTGCTCTCACCAACTGAGCTATCACTAAAATATTATTATTTTTTGGCTCATTAGATAGATCATTAAAAGTATGGTATTCGTATATTTATTTTTCTCTAATAAGCAAAAAATTACGAAGATACAGCGCATTTAAATTTAGTGTGACGTCACGATCAGCTACGATTTTAACCGAAGGTGACGTAAATCACCCCCACTCCGAAAATTTAAAGCGCTGAATCTTAGTGAATTTTACCACTTTGCTAAACGAATAAATATAGGTCCTTTATTTTTGGATAAACTAATTTACGGACTAAATAAAACAATATATATTTTTACTAAGTCCACATTCTTCACTATCCTTTTTTAATTCCTTTTAACATGCATTTGGACATATTATACGTCGAGAGGACACGTCTGTGGAGCGACTCGTGGTCCAAGGCAAAATTGAGGGCACGAGGGCGCGCGATAGATCACCAATGCGCTGGACTGACCAAGTCAAAACTGCACTAAATAGTCCACTCCACGAATGCACGAGGCAAGCTACAGTACGAGAGGAATAGCCACGAATTGTGAAGTTTGCCACCACCCTATCATGACGACCACGACCACTCTGCCAAGAGTGTAACGACAGAGAAGAAGAACACGTGTTAGGCTTGCGTCACCTAACACTACCTGCTATTACAAGTAAGATACCTATTAGGTATGCTGTAACCTTAAACTACTTCCCTATCAAGTGTGTCAATAGCTAGCATTGGTGTCAGATTTTTAAAGCTGCTAAAAGGTATGTGACATAGCTCAAAGACTGCCTTCTAGTGACGTCAACAGTCATTGTTACACATCAGTGAACTAGTGTGCAGGTTTTCTCTCACCAGAAGCAAGCGATGGTAGTTGAAAAGGACTCTACAGGAGCAGAACTCACAGGTATAAGACGTGCCTAGAGAGAATTGAACTTGTGCCTCATAGATGCAGAGCTAGTGCCTAAACCACCTGACCTCAACCGCTTTATATGAATATAGTTTTTGTGCCATTCAATAGGCTCTAGCATGATCTTGTGGTCAAGGCGTTTGCCTTGTGATCTGGAGGTCGTGGGTTTGAATCCCACTGGAAAGTATACTTTGTGAAAAGTCGTTTCTAGTCTGATAAGGATATTTCAGGCTTGAATCGCCTGATTATCCGGAAAGAAAGATGATGAAAGGTGTTTCGGAAGGCACGTATAAATTGTGGGTCCCGAAAGTCATCCACCGTTTGCTCAAATGTACCCAAGGATTGGTTTTGAGCTACCTTTTGGGTTGTGGAGGTCAGGCGGCAGTCGCTCTGTGTAAAAACCTGTTACCTTGTCAAATCTGCTAGATCAGGTAGCGAACCCCGGGCTATGAAGAGTTACCGCTGAGGATGCAACCGGGAATACGCTCGGATGAACAATCGGTCTAGACAGACGGAAGCTGTACTTCGACTTCCACTGCTATAAACTAAAAGTGTAAAAGTATCCGATTTGACTTGTTGGAAACTAGCAAATATATATTATATTACGAGTATTAAAGCAAAGAATCAGTGTACTCGCCTGACCTTTACAACGACACTTCATGCCCTCCATTATTTGGCGGGAAATGAAGCGGGTTGTTCATAAATAACTAATGTTACACTCCACTTCGCTGCCCACACAGACACTTTCGTCTGAAAAGTTTCAAAGCATACGGTATTTTAAGAGTTTTTTAAAATAAGTGTATATTAAAAATACTCCTAAAAATAATAAAGGAATATATTATCTCGTATAAGTATAACAAAAACATATGGATGTATATCTATATATGTAGTTGTTATAAAATGTAGTATCGTTGAGTTAGTATCCCTTCACACAAGTTTCGGACTTACTTTGGGGCTAACTCAGTCTGTGTGATTTGTCCGAATGATGCCGCCACATGAGAGATCTTACGTGAGCCTTATAAAAATGTGACGGAAATCCAGTGCTCCGCTTTGCACTGAATCAGGAATTCCAACCACCATGTCTGAATTCCCTGGCCCCACAGAATTGAATACTGTGTGTGTTTACACTTGGGCTTACTGTCTTGCTGAAACAAACAGTCATTGTAATGAATCAGGTTCAACAATCCACATCTATTACAATAATCACATTTAAATGAGTCATGGCCTAGCCACAGTAAACCACACAAACGAGTTGTGCACAGTACGGCCGCTCGAACAAGACTCTCCCACTGTCGCTAAGGCGACCGGTTTTATAACTTGTTGCTAACGAATATTGCCATTTAAAATCCAACGGTTGCATTTTGTAGAAAACAACTTTCTCTTTGCGCGTATAAAATAATAAAAAGGCAATTTACTTTAAACTCTCCGACACACACATATATATTTATGCAAGATGAAAAAAACCATAGGAAGTATCTACCCACGAAGGTACCGCCTTCCAAGAACTCAGGTCTTTGATGGATTCTCAAATTTCTGATTCGATCTCATAGGTGAAGACCCTTATATTATGATATATATGGGTTTTATGGGGTTCAACAAAACGACAATACGCATGTAAACTGGAAAAATATTTTTGGCCCCATCGGTTAGATTATTAAAAATATTGTACCTACTAGAGTATTTGATCCCCGACACCATCTGGTGATGAATGGCGGAACTACATATTCCAACCGATGATAAGTAGAATTGATATCCGTAGCGCCATCTATTATTTATGAGGTAAATAAGAAAACCCCAACTTTCAAATGTTAACACTCAGTATAACTTTTAAATAGCTTAACATATTTTCATCAAACATAGATAAGAACCACCGCAAGAGAACTTGCTTTTACGTGAAAAAATCTGTGTATCCGTTCGAGAGCTACGATGCCACAGACAGACACACAGACAGACAGACCGACAGTCAGACAGACATTAGCGTCAAACTTATAATACCCCTTTTTTATCGGGGGTTAAAAACTTTGACAAACAAAAATTACGAAGCTAAAGAGCATAAAATTTTTTAATGAAGTCTTGCAGACATCACAAGTCCTTACTCTGGTTCTTAGATCTTCATCATCATTTCAGCTGCATAACGTCCACTGCTGGACATATACGTACGTGACTCCTCTACTGGTCCTCTCCCAATGATTTAGAAATGAAATTACTCGTAGATGCATTTTCACTTTTATTTATTTTATTTTATTGGTTCATGTTTAATAAATAAATTATTATTAAATTATTATTATTATTATGTACACTTGAAAATTTACAAATAAAAGCTTATAAAAGTTAACATAGTACATAGGTGCTACTTGTTTCTAAAGAAATTTCTTCCAGCAGACCCGCAAGAGGAAATGGGAAGAAAGAGGTAATTGTCGTGTACAATACAAAAATAAATAAATACTTATATCTACAAGAAACATAAATAAATTAATAAAATACCTACATAGACGTACGTAAAATAAACTTACATAAATACATAAATATATACTGATATATACAATTAATTAATACATAAGATAATATTTCTAAATATGATGATCAGGAGGATAAAGTTAGATAGTAATCTTTTACACTTTTAATCTTTCTTTTTTTAATAAACTTCTTCTTTTCGTGTAGATTGGCGCAAATTACACTATATTTTGTTCCTTCAGTAGGTTGCCACTCTTATGCCTCTCTCCGATGCCGAGTACAGGTCATATTTTGTACAGCTGGTCGGGCACGATGAACACGAGAGAAGGTGCTGCATGGTCTGATCAGCCTGACCACACTGGCAGCGGGCCTCCAATTTTTCAATAACTAACCACTTCGCGATCTCGTGACCGCATCTGCCCTTCTCAGTACGTAGTCGATTAAGGCACCTCCAAGTTGCCCAGGGTAGGTTATGGCCCGAGGGCAGCTCTTCCGACAGAAGAACAAAGTCAGAGGGAGGGACGTATTGCCTGTTGCTCCACATTCGAAGCCGGGAGCACTCCAGTTGCCCTTAAAGTGGTTTTGAATACTTTATAAAACTGTTACGGCTTTTGAGAAAAAATATAAATATAATATAACAAAAATACGGACCTTTCCATTATTTTTGTAAATATAACTAACAAATAGTTAAATAAACTCCATCGTATCGCACATTGCAACAATACACTGAGTCTTTTAAAATTGAAAATACAAAGTTATTTGAAAATTCAAAGGCAGGCAAGTCAAACATTTTCAGAAAATACTCTCTAAAAATGTTTAATACACATTTTGTTAATTTTCCCGCTGTTCCACTTTTTATAATTACCGATCAGCAAATGCAATATTTTTTAATAATTAAAAGGCTGGCGTTTAATTAACACTTTAATATTGGCACTCTTGGCTAAAGTGTCAAATTACGACACCGATAAAAACGAGGAAAAAAACGTCTAAGTGTGAGAGTTTCTAAGCTCCGTAATTACAATATATATACTGGAGTTGAAATGGAGGAACACCAAAAATATAATTTATACATACAAACTAAACATACTACCATCTCTTTATCCTTATTAAAAGAGAATTTTGTGTCTTGCGACTCTAAACAAATAGATCCCAGGGCCACAAATCTCAGGGCTTCCAAAGGCTACTTTTATCGTGATGGTGGGCGACTCACGAGCCTCACGTTAACACCGTGAGTACACTACCAATTATGCTACCGTGACGTCGAATCACCCTGACCAATTTTCTCATCACATAGTACACGCGCATTAAAAAAAAAACAATAATAGGGACGTACACTGGGTAAAAATATATAACGTCACCTTTGGCTGGTCGGGTCGTTAGATTCCCTCTAATATGGTTGAGTTTAACGATGGCTGATCCGTGCGTCAACTCGTGAACGGGTGCTGCCGGGAGGGACTGGTCAACTCGGCTTCGCTTATCTGACTACTGAGTATTTTTTATTACGTAATTTATATTTGTATATTTGTTCGCAAGCATTACATGTTATAATATAATATAATGTGTCAACATTATATTATATTATAAGTATTTATTAATTAAAAGACAATAATATTATTATAACAAAGCCCTTCTGGTGAGTAGGAGACCAATACTGTGAAAATGAGTTTCAGTCGGCGTTTCTTCTCAGCAGTGGTCGTTAGAAAGCGCTAATATCGGTAGATTTCTTTAAAATTAAATTAAAGTGCCTGTAAACGTCTAATTACTGAATAAACACATGCACTTTGAATGAAAAATTTTAGCTGATCGTGACGTCACGAAAAATCAAATTACGCTGTCTCTTCGCCACCATTTGCTAATCAGAGAAGTAAAAAATATGATAAACCATACTTTTTAATAATCTATCTAATAAGCCAAAATATTTTAGACCACATCCGCAGCTTGGTTTACACATTGTCATCTGATAGACAAATAGATTCTTTCTAATAGGATCTTACTAACAATTTGGGATGCGGATCCCTGAAAATTGTGCTTCAACTAATCCATCATGCAATAATAAATATTTTTATCGGCTTCTAGGAATTACTTTTTGCAATTATTTTTCCTGAAACTCGTTCAAAGTTAATGAAATGTCGTAAAAACCGTACCGTTGTGATATAGTGGATCATGTTATTTACGGTTTTTTTTTACTGACCTAACAAACCATTTGACACTGACACTGTCACCTAGAGATCCTGGGTTCAATCCCCGGTCAGGTCAAGATGGAAAATAATTTTTACAGATTGTCCTGGGTCTTGGATGTTTATCTGTATATGTATTTGTTATAAAATATAGTATCGTTGAGTTAGTATCCCTTAACACAAGTCTCGAACTTACTTTGGGGCTAGCTCAATCGGTGTTATTTGTCCGTATATATTTATATTTATTTAGTGTAGGCTGCCACGACCACAGCAGAAACTACGGTTGGACCATAAAATTAATTCAAGTATTATCTATAGAACGGAACCACATAAGGTCCCGCGCAATATGCGTCCCCATTCCCCACACCTCTCCCCACTTGTCGCCTTTTCGAGGCTGTTGAGCTGGTGGCTGCGGGCGAACACACACACATTGCCGTGTGCACCGATGAATAGTGACATTTGTAGTAGTGTGCATGAATGATACACCGCTTCTATGAAGTGCCGTACCTGTGGTTGGACTGCGGCCAAGTTTGCGGCCACTTAATATACGTAGGTTGGTCGTAACGACCACTAGTCGTGGTCGTGGCCGTCTGAAGCACGAGATGCCACATCTTTATCCTAATTATTCAAAACTAATAACCGACTTCACCCCCAAACTACACAACCGATTTTGATAAAATTTCTATGGCAATACCTGGTAAGTATGCCCTTTTAAACAAAAGAATTTTTAAAGTCAGTCTAAGCGTCTTTAAATAATCGGTGAACATACATAAAAAAAAAACGTGTGGCACTCGGGGACTGCCGCGGAAAAGCTATTACATAGCATTTTTTATCAACTTATGCAATTATAAGTAATTTTTATTTTTTATTTATTCAGTATTTTTTTCTTTGATATTAATTCAAGTTACACTTTTTGAGCTTGATGACCGATAAGAAAACATTTTTTTTTTTCTTTTATTGAATTAATGAGAAGTAAAAATCGTTTAATATATTTTTATTATCTTACAATACATGTAGGTTATTCAGGAACTTTTATTATGAGCAGTTAGCTGCTAGTCTACACGCATACGTCTAGTCGCACGCACACAAACATTCCGACAAAATTAAAAAGAAGCTGTCATTAGGTAGATATACTAAACAGAAAATAATTATTAATATATTTAATAATAATAACATTTGATTACATTATGAGCAGTTAGCAGCTAGTCTACACGCATACGTCTAGTCGCACGCACATAAACACCGTGCCGAAGTCTGCCGAACTGAAACGACATAAGACGATGCACTGTGCCGGTCGCCGGTTGCCGAGAAACGTTTAGGCGAAGTGGGGGTGTTAGGTTTTATTTTCGTTACGGAATTTCTTGATTCGGTCGCCGCGCTCAAAGCCGCGCTCAAAGCTATGCATAGCTTAAAAACCTTTTGACAAAATTAAAAAGAAGCTGTCATTAGGTAGATACATTAAACAGAAAATAATTAATAATATATTTAATAATAATAACATTTGATTAATTTTTTCCACTTCTTTCTCTATCACGCTAAGCATGCCTTTGGGGCGTTACCCCCTTTGGCTCTGTCTAACTCTTTAGGGATATACTTAGATGTGATAATGTATCTGAATCTATCTGAAGACTTTCTCTATGTCTTTATTCCCGGTTACAAATTTGTTTTTTCCTCCCGGTTTGTAATAGTGGATCATGTTACTCGTAGTTTAATTAAAATACTAAAATGACAAAGCATTTAACACGTTAACACACAATTTGTCACGGCACGTGTCGTTCATTTAAATTAGCTGTCATTAGACAAATACATTAAATAGAATACAGAAGGGAAACTTCACATTATAATAACGTACTTATCTACTTTTTATTCCACTTCACACGGTCTTTGGCATCTTTGTTTGGAAAACCTTTGGAACGCATATTATTTATCCCTTCTTTATGCACTTAAATCTTCAAACACCATGCAACAATTAAAAATCTATTGTGTCTACATGGTGATATCTTATCTAATTAATTTACTACAGAAAGGCTCCATGCTTAGGTGTCACAGCCATTATAGTTTAATGAAACGTTCCTTAATTTATTGAAGTGTTAGTTTAAGTTTGTGTATATGCTTTACTAATGTTGAATATTTGATAATTGGAATGAATAACTTCAGAGTTATCAAAATATAATAAAACCGGGCAAGTGCGAATCGGAGTTCACGAAGGGTTCCATACTATAATCTATAACAAGTAGTTCGCCGCGAACTTAGACCTCGCGATTATTATTCTAACCCAATTCAATTCCCTAACTAACACCTAGATGTCGCTATCCAAAGTTAGAACGCGCTATGGTTTCGTTTGCTACATAATCGCCGATATTTTTATTTATATTTCAAAAACTACTAAGCCGATTATGATGTCCTACGAACTTGAAAATTTTATTAATATTTCTTACATGCCTACTAAATTTCATCAAAATCGGACGTTTGGTTCGGCAGTGATCGCGTAAACAAACATACATACATTACATACAATGTGTTTTCGCCCCAACTCGATTTAGAGACCTCGTTCGCTTCGCTAGCTTAGTTAAAAAAGCACGTATGTTGTATGGGAGCCCTACTTAAATCTTTATTTTATTCTGTTTTTAGTATTTGTGTTATAGCGGCAACAGAAGTACATCATCCGTGAATATTTCAACTGTCTAGCTATCACGGTTCATGAGATACAGCTTGGTACCGACAGATGGACAGACGGACAGTCAGTAAAGTCTTAGTAAAAGAGACCCGTTTTTACCTTTTAGGTCCCCTAAAAACGTTATTTAGATTTTGATTGCGCTCTAACAGAACTACCCTAAGTAATAGAAAAAAATATTTATATCCAAAGAGGTCCAGTATTCCATCTGTAATTTCGTTAGTTTAGGCAACCGAAAATGACTGAATTTGTCGTTAGGCGCCGCGAATGACCTGTAATTATAATAATAGTTCGGTAAATTTCAGACGGCCCTAACAATAGAATCTTATAGCCTTTCTAATTAACTCATTTACTCGTCGTTGAATTCGTAATGTGTGAAACTTTGTGTTAAAGAATATTGACCTTTTAGTATTTATTTGAGCTGCCATGTCTGATTTTTTTTGGTGTGTCTATATTCTGTCATAAACTGCCATAGGCTTCATGGAGGTGCTTGAATTGTCTCCGAACTGAGGTATGTCGATTTAAGATCACCTGGCGTGCTGGCGTTATATTGACCAATCAGAAGCACCCTGCTTACACGAGTATGGTCATTAGGACCAGACCTTGCAGCTCCTTTCATGCCCTTTGCGCCTCACCTGCTGTGCCATGCCTGACCTTTATGTACTCTGCCTATGACGGAGGCTTAAAAGTGTCAACGTCCTGGAAGTGTATCATTTAAAATTTGAGTTTACCTGCGCGATTTGTGTTTTGTGAGAATGCTACTGAAAACGCGCTATAATAATATGTAAGAGAATATTTTTATGCACCTTTTTTATCATTTCGCATAACCGTCATCTCAGCTTATTCTTAATTATTGCATCCTTAGCTGAAATGCTTTGAAGTCTGGGGTTCGCTTTCTGGATTTTTCTCTTAATCGGATTAAATCTGTTAGATACATAAATATTAGACTTTATTAATGTTGTTGTTGTTAATGTCCGACCGGTTCGGTCATGGCGACTGCTTCATAGTTGTGGAACTATTATTAATGTATCTATTTGTTAGTCCTTATTTTTTTTTATATCTTAAAATCAACTTCTTCCTGCCTTCAACAGTCTCCAGTCTCCTTCAATGGGTGTTGGTAACACTTATTAGCCTTTGTATTTCCTGTACGATTATTGGAGAAAATAAATTATGTTTTACTTTCATTTCTTACTTATTAATTTATTTATAAAACTTTATTGATCCACAATATACACTTATTTACAATCAGCTATTTTCCAAAAAGTCAAATTAGATACTTTTTTCAAAACGTCAAAACAAACAGTTTTTATGGGATTGGTATGAAATACTGGGTAATGACGTCACAGTTTCTTGGAGTCAAATAGCGCTCTTATTACCAGTTTATCTGCAATAATAAATCTAAAATCGCGTCAAAATGGATATGTTCAAAGACAAGTGACATTATTTTGCGACATTTTATTTTTTATCAGAACAAAATAATTTAATTTCGACCTAGGAAAATACCCAATTGGCTTTACGCTAATAGCGTTCTCTCCCCGTCAACCATAAGAATAAATAAAGATCTAGGTGCGGCGCAAAATCATTACTAAATAAATCCTAATAAATATACCTACATATATCTACATTTATTATACGTATATACATACATAAACAAATATACAATATACACGGTGATTTTTCTTTGGTTTTGGAGCCGAAGGCCACTTCATAAGGATCGTTAGTAAGACCTAATGCTAATCAAGTTAAAAATTCAGAAACAAAATATGTTAACTAAAACTCGAAAGTAAAATTGTAAGATCAATTAGTAGTACCGCCCGCCGGCTAGATTTCGAGTTCATCGGGGTCACGCGTCAGTTATGAACGGGCGCAACGACGTAGTCTCGATCGAAAATCATTTTCACAACTTTTTTATCTTATGTCATACACAATTTTGGATTACGTTTATGGATAGAGGAATTTATTAACATGACATTATTTTTTCCAAAACCAACGTAAATTCAGCGTGTATAAATAATGAATGATGATAGTAAAAATGAAATAAACATTATTTTAGAAGATAAGAGTGTACTTTTCTTTTAAAAGAAAATTTTGTTAAAATGTCCTTGATGTCAACGTACGAATTACCGTAAAATTTTCGTACCAATTTTCTTTACGTTTTACGTAACGTACCAATTTTCTTACTGCAAAGCATCCTTGGCAGTAAGAAAATTGGTACGCATATCATCATGCTAGCTTGACATGGTGATGTCAAGCTAGCATGTTGTGGATTTAACACACTTATATTATCCCAATGGGTAAAGGTCTCTATCGTTTTTTACATACATACAAACATACATATTTTCACGCCTGTTTCCCATGGGGGTAGGCAGAGACTATAGATTTCCACTTGCTACGATTCTTGCAAACCTGTTTTGCTTCGTCAACACTCATTACTCTTTTCATACATACTCTCCGGGTATACGTACTCCTTACTTCACCTTTTTTCAGAACGTCTGCAATTTGGTCGCAGAACGTTCTTCGAGGTCGACCCGGTCCAGTTTTCACTATCGTTTTTTGTGTCACTATACCTACCTCATAGATAGATAATATCGTTTTTGTTAAAAATGTATGTTTAGTAGTTACTCAAAATGTCAGATTGTCAAACATTTAGAGACCTCTTTGAAACTTAAATTGCGCGTAGGTACCTTATGGAAATGAACCGTATAAATTAACATTTATTAACGTAAGAGGAAAGTTTCAAGCCAAAATTCCAGTGGAATGATTTTGAGATTAAGTTACTTTGAACTTATCTACTGCCTGTACTGGGACGGGTCACCACAAGTAGCATAAAAAAAATATTGAGCTCCTCCGTGCTTAGGAAAGCACGTATTATATACGTTGGTGACTGTCATCATTGTATGGCATTCGTAAAGGTGTGTCAGATGTCTTTAGGCAGCTTTGAAAATCTGACACTAGTGTTGGGTATTTACTTACAAGAAAAACAAACATTTAAAGAAAATATACGAAAATAACCTAATCAAACAAATCTACATCAAAAATCCGTACATATCTTAAATACTAAAACATACAGGGTATTTTAATAAAAACAGTGCAGAAACCAGAAAAATACTGGACTCCCTGAAACTGTATTCATCTGAGTTTGTTGTTTGAAACTTTACTCGTATTTTTCATAGCCCCGCAATCTAACCACAATGCAACAAGCGTTTGATTGAAAAACTAGTGCACTTCTATTTTCTTTTGTCAACACTCTTTCACTGCAGCCTTAATTGGCTACAGTTCTTTTGTTGCCTTTACTTTAAGATCCGTATGCAAAGGGTGCCAACGGGACCTTATTACTGAGGCTCCAATATCTATCCATAAGTCTGACCGTCCATCAGAACAGGGCTCTACCTCTTGAACCTTAATAGTTAGACACTTAATTTTTTACCGAATAAGTATTACTGTGGCCGCTATAAGAACAAGAATAAAAAATATTTTTTTAAAACATTGAAAGGAGCTCCGGAACCCTTCATGTGTAGTGAGTCCGTTTCTCACTTGACCGGTTTTATTCATTTTATTAACCCCTGGAGGTAAAAAGAGGGATGGTATAAGTTTGACGATAACATCTGTCTGTCTGTGTGTCTGTCTGTATCACCGTAGCTCTCGAAAGGATGAACGGATTTAGATGCGGTTTTTTTGCGTGAAAGCAAGTTTTCCTGCAGTAGTTTTAAGCTAAGTTTTATGTGAATCGGTTCAGTCGTGCAAAAAAGAATGGGAATGAACGCTTGAAAGTCAGTGGTCTTTTAATTTTCCTGGCAAATAAACTTGTCCATAGACCAGCATGAAAAATGCTCTACCAAGAATACAAAATTGTATATAACGTCTAAAAAATATACTGAAACGATTTTAAGGGTGAATCCAGTCCATGATACTAAATTCTTTTTCCCAAGGAACATATATCAAAATATAAAAAATATTTTTTGGCTTTCCATAATACACGGGTTAGCCTATCGGTCAACTTGACTTTATAGGAGGCCAAACATTATTTTCATATTTTGATGTATTATTATATTACACAACAACAACATGAGGTCCAGAGGAAGACTTAATTGTGAATGAAAGATGAGATGGAGGGACGAGTTGTCCGTTTTTGACAAAGAATGGAGAGAAACAGCTAAGGATAGAAGTAATTGGAAACAAAGAGGGGAAGCTTTTGCCAAACTATGGAATCTAAATAGTGGACTTACACATTTGACGCCAGTACTGCAATTGGCCTCAATTTTGCTGCCCTGGGAAATGTGCCGCCAGTAGGACATTCATATTTTGCCTCCCCTAAGCTGCATTTACTGAAATATCATATATTCAATTCAATTCAATTCGTTTATTGCTTCCTTAATAATAATTTATACAGGTGTTAAATAAAAGATGTGTAACAATTAAGGACCCTGACGGGCGCTGCAATGTGAGAGGGGCTATATTTTATGTAGAATATTTCCTGTGTATTTCCTATAATTATTTCATTTTCCGAGTATAGTATGTACCTATCTTTTGTGTTAATAGTTCTAAGCTTATATAGAAGCACCTTTTTACCTTCTCGATGGGGAAGGTGCAATTGGCCTCAAATTTGTCACCACCTCAAAATTGTGCCGCAGGCTTTAGCCTACTCAGCCTATTGGTGAATCAGCCACTGGATCCAAATGGCTAAAAAAAATGTTCCTTGAGGAAAGTATGTCAGTATCATGGACTAAACCCACCTTTAAAATAGTTTTAGTATACGCCCCTTTATAACACGTATACACACTACAATTCTCAAGTCATTGACTCCGAGAATAAACCGACAAAATCACGAACACCCAAACTTATAAACGTTGACCAAATGCACGAGTATTACTTTGAAAAGTTCTCATGTTGATTTCCAATAAGTTGTCATCTAGCGTGTAAAACTTGCTAACTTATTTGCTCGATTCTTGTCATTCAACTAACACTACGTAGGTAACTTTCATTGAGAACTTAAGATTTTTGTTTTTCGTGTGGCCAACAATGGTATCAGATTTTATTAAGCTAGTTAAAGGTATCTGGCATAGCTTGATGATTGCCGTACAATGATGACAGCCGGGATCAACGGCTTATAAGTGCCTTCAAAGCACGGAGGAGCTCGAAAATTTTTAAGCCAGTTGTAGTTCCATCCAAGTGCGGACCACGCCCGGTGTCGGTTTACTTGCGAAAGCGCTACTAATGCGCACTCCCGCCGGGCCACCGTATAGACTGAAGGCGAGATAGACAGGTGACTTGAAAGCATTCGAACATGATTGGAAAATTAAGAACAGGGACAGAAAGTTATAGACGGATCTGAACCACGGAAATGATCGACACATTTTGTGCCACTTGCGGTCACCCATCCAAGTGCAGACGGGTTGCTAAACTTGTGAAAGCGCTAACAATGCGTACTCCCACCAGACCACCGAACCAGGCCTGTGTCACTCCTCGTTTAGGTATCGAAAATATACCTACATTATTACCATGCGCGAGGCGACCACTTCGCAGGGGAAAATTCAGTTACATGAATCGTTTGTCCAGAGTAACAAGAATGAAAATTGGCTTGCAATGAATGTCTAGGTATCTAAACGAAGAGGTAAGAAGTTCTGACGTGAGCTAAATTAAACCATAGCGTTAACCACATTGAGTAGATATTTCTTTGAATTTCTTTTCTGTGTAAGACTTCTGTACTGTACTTATTCAGTGACCGAACTCCTCACAGGGAGATCAAAATTTAACGAGATATACCTAAGTAATGTATTCGTTCTATTACCGATAGACTATGTAAAATATATTATTTCATTTAGTTCGTGAACTAAATTATCCAAAAATAAGGGACCCATATTTTTTACGTTAAGCAAAGTAGTAAAAATTCACAAAGATACAGCGCTTTGAAGTTTCAGAGTGGGGGTGATTTACGTCACCTTTGACGTCACGCGATTTTAAAATGCGCTCTATCTTCGTTATTATTCGCTAATCAAAGAAAGGAAAAACTATTTATACCATACTTTTTAATAAATTACCTAATGAGACAGCTGGCCCTTGGTGTCCTGAAGCTAAAAGTTTCATTAGTGAGTTTGGGCGCCGTTTACGGGACCGCGGATATGACCAACGTTCGTATGGTACCTGGTTCAAAGGATATCCATTGCTTTTCAGAGAGGCAACGCAGCAAGCGTAATGGATACCTTTGAACCAGGGAGAATCCGGTTAGGGATTTTTAATTAATATTTTTGTTTTATTTAAATTTTCTTTTTCGAAATTTATTATTTGTATTACTGATCTGTTATTAGATTATTTCTGAATAAATGAATTATTTTGCAGGCAAAAACATTTTTAATCCACATTCCTATCCAGCTTGTTTGCTTTACATCTAACACAATTTCTTTCGTTACAGTGTGAAGACAGAACAAGTGGCTGGCGGGGCAGACAGTCTGCTCCGACTTGCTCGAGTGAACAGCAGCGACGCTGGCAACTATACATGTGCTGTCCGTGGCGCGAGGTCCCACACCGTGTCCGTACATGTGCTCAACGGTAAGATGAAAATAAGTTTAACCCTTTCACCGCGAGACTTTATATCAGTTGTCGTGTCCCCAGCGTGATAAATCTTAAATAAATACCTACAACCAAAAAGGGATGTGGATACGTAAGTTATGGGCGGAAATATCCGACGCTCGCGGAATGAGCACGACAATGTTTGTCGGATAAATCCGACGTTCGCGGTGAAAGGCTTAATAAAACAAGTAATTATTTAAAAAATACATTTTTTAAGACAGGAACTTTGCTTGGGTCGTAGGATTACACCATCCTACAAAATTTTGCCTGATTTGGTCCAGAAGATTCGGAGCAAATTGGCTGTGGCACACGGACGGACAGACAGACGCACGAGTGATCCTTTACGGGTTCCGTTTTTTTCATTTTTTGTACGGAGCCCCAAAAAGTATATAAACCTCTTTGGAGATAGGGTGAGGTCTTGTTTTTTACAAGGTTTTATTTTTTAGTTCTGTCTGTCTGTCTTTAATCAAATCGAGCAAGTTAAATTTGACACTTCCTTGTTTCCGATTGAGCTACAATTTTGCAGAAATACGTATATTGCGTGACAATTCAATATTATGATGTCAAGGAGCTAAGTAATTTTAAATTTTAAGTTAGATAAAAGCTTGTTTAAAAATAAAATAACTTTTTTGAATTCCCAATAATGAGTCGCAAACTAAACGTGTGTTGAACTCTTCTAAAAAGTCTTTTCGGTATTAGGTATCTATCAGCCCACCAACTTTTCTTTTTTAATTTTTCGCTCCTTCTCTCTCACTTTACATTCAACTATATACCTATTTATAGTGCAATTTTCTTGCCGTATAAATACTAGTAGAATTTCAAAATCTTGTTACTTATTAAAACAAGCAAATATGATTTGAAATCGAGACTAAAATTCAATTAAGGATAGCCAATTGAGTCACAAACAACGTTTTAGAACAATTCAATCAATCATGAAATGTCAATTAACCCTGTGGACTGCGTCCTCGATTTCGTCCTAGGCCGTAAATATATTAGGTTAGAACGAAAATCAGGCTAACGCGATGACCTACATTATACTTGTAGGTACGCTGGACTAAATATCCAAATCTGAATGAAACGCTGTTTTACAGCGTGATTTTATGACAGTAAAAGACATTTTTAAATAAATTGACAAAAAATAACACTCAAAGCTTTTCTTAATTTGCTCCCTTTAATAATGTATGTTAATTCTTATTCGGGACTTGACTTTTTTAAGTAAATTATACTTTATAATTAGTTTACCTTACCCTCTAAGTAGGTATTTATAGGCGTGATTAAATGCATGCTCTTTTTTATTGTTTTTGGTTTAAAAGTATTAAAAAATAAAGTATTTTATTCAGTCAATTTGTTCAGGTTTAAAAGTGTTTTTACAAAAATGATAGGCAGATTTGATTGTAAAAGAGGTTTTAGCACAATAGGTATAATACCCAGTGTAGCTGGTGAAGCTTCATAAAAACTAAAAAAAAAAAACAGTGGATCTCCGGGAGTGGCTCCCTCTTAAAGTTTTGTATTTGTACACTCACACATGTCATAATAGGCTATTTGACTTAGTTTGTTTTTGGACAATATTTTATACGAATAACAAATAAGACTAACAAGAAACCGTTTTTTCCGAAAATAGAAAGTAAATTGGTTATTAAATTAGGCAGCAATTATCATTTTAAGTATAAGAGTGGGAGCTTGGTGGGGATATCCCGCTTTCTCTTTCGTAAGCGTGACATCTAATGACAGTGACGTCACGCGGGTGTATCCTTTTTCTGTTATTTGACAGTTTCCCCTTCCACCGGATTTGAAAGGCTTATAACTTGCTTAATATAGAAAATAAAATTATTATTTATGTTTTTGGTTTCGTATCATGTTACTTTTTGATATGAAAAAGAAGAAAAATCGAGTCAAATATCGAATTTGAGTACAATCGTTCATGTTTAAGTATTTTAACTACAAATTTTCATTAGTTTAAAATTTGACATCATCCGTAAATAATAATTATGACATAATGCAGCAGCACAGTTTGTTAACGCTTCTTCTGTACTTGCCCTTAGGAAGCGGTAAACTAAGTTGTAAGTAAATGATCTGACGCAACAACTACCTAATTTGAAATCGAAAGAAAAAAGTTGATAATTATAAGTAATTCAAATATCCAAAGATCAATAAATAGTTTTTACTTTGACTTTGAGTGCCGACAGAAGTGAACAGAGTGAAAACTTGGTGTTGGTTATGGTAACGATGTCGCCGTTCAATGGTTTTTTCTCATCTAAAAAAATGTCCAACGGGCCAAAAGAAGTATTTTTTTTTCACTTCATAGTCAATATTTAGTCTAAGACCAATACAATAAATGTCAATGACTCCGAACTCGAATCAGTTTAACGCGATGAAAAGAAAAAACAATTTTGTGGTAGGGGAAGCGTCTAAATTGGATAAGAGCCCCAAATTGGACTAGGGTGGAGCCTGACATGTGTCTATCAGTGTGTACTCGGAACATGCTCTTTGAAATATACAATAAAACAACGACAACACACTTTATCGAAAAATTCGGCATTTTACGGTAACTTTGTGGTATTATTTTTTAACCAACTTCAATAAAGGAGGAGGTTATCAATTCCTCCTATTTTTTATGTATGTTCACCGATTATTCGAAGACGCCTTGACCGATTTGGAAAATAGGATATTTTCCCGGGTCAAAAATAAATTATTTTTTACTGATAAGAAAATAAAACAATTGGGTTTGTTTAAAAGGGCATACTTGTTTCATGGTCCCGTAGAAATTTTATCCAAATGGGTTGAGTAATTTTGGGGTGAAATTGGTTTTTACGAGATTCGAAAAATTATTAACTGTTAAGAGTCATTAAGACTCTTAATTTGATATAGTTTTTGTATAAGTTTCGGGTGGCATTCGGTGATGGAACACCCTTCAACAAGTTTAACATCTTGTGCCTAAACACCCTTTCACCGCGAGACTTTATATCAGTTGTGCCCCCAGCGCGAGGGGTAGTAAATCTAAAATATATACCTACAACCAAAAAGGGATGTGGATACGTAAGTTATGTGCAATACGAGCATTTTTTTTTTGTCGGAACTATCCGACGCTCGCGGAATGGGCCCGACAATGTTTGTCGGATAAATCCGACGTTCGCGGTGAGAGGGTTAAGGAGAAGGTAAATCTCGTGATGTACAGAGTAGTAAACCAGCTGACCTAAGAGTAACAAATGGAGAAGAGTATGAATAACTCCACCAACAAGAACCCTTTAAATTTGTTGATAACGATGTTTTTAAACATGATAATTTTTTATTTACTCTGAAAAGAAGGCTTTTTTTGGACAGCAGAAAGCTGATTGCTCGTCACTAATGAAATTTATATTCTACAAACATTTTTTTCCGTATTTTGCCAAATTTCCCTAGAGTAAAAGTTATGATATAGAATAAACGGAGGAAGCTCTTTAAATGCGAATTTTTTGTCTTTTGTTTTTTGGTAACAGAATATATTTAACTCCCAACAAAAACGAGGGCAGTTATAAGTTTGACGCTTATGTCTGTCTGTTTGTGTGGCGAATGGATCGATTTCGATGCAGTTTTTTTACGAGAAAGCAGTTCCCTTACGGTTGTTCTTAGCTATGTTTGATGGAAATCGGTTCCGCCGTTTGAAAGTTATTGGAGGTTAAAATTAATACACTTAATATCGGTTGGAACATATAGTTCCGCCTCTCATCACTAGGCGGCGTCTTCGTGGGCCTGGGTTGCCTTAATTTTGCCTGGGAAGTAAACTTATATAGGATGGGCATAGGTACCTGAACCTATATTTAACATCTCCGTGGCATTTGAAGACCTTCATGCTAGACCGCTACTCAGAAGTCCCGGGTTCGATCCGCAGTCAGAGCAAGTTGGAAAATGGTCTTTTTCAAATTGCCCTGGGTCTTGGATGTTTATCTATTTATGTATTTGTTATAAAATATAGTATCGTTGAGTTATTATCCCATAACACAAGTCTAGAACTTACTTTGGGGCTAGCTCATCAGTGTTATTTGTCCCTATATATTTATTTATCTCTAAGTACCTTGGTTGCCTGGAAGAGATTGCAGTTACAATAAGGCCGCCTTTTGAACTTTGTTTTATGTTATCCATTTTTATGTAACATTAGGTTTTGATGCAATAAAAACAAACTAACTCACTAAATGTCTATGATATTTTCATCCCACTGCGGCTTTCGAAACCGTTCGCTATCTTTTCTTGTATACAGGGTGACTTTTTACCGACTAGCCAAATTTTTGGAACAAGTTCAGAACATGATACTGAACTTCATTCCATAATAAAAGTTACTAAAAATCGATAAAAAAATTCGTCCTCCTACACAAAATACCTTTGGCCGAGCGCTGATTTGTATGGGAAGCCAAATTTTTCTTTTCGTTTTTCATTAACTATTTTTATGGAAAGTATTTCAATATCATGGACAACACTTGCTTCACAAATTTGACTGGTGGTTAAAAAATCACCCCGTATATTAAGAAAGACTGACATACTAATCACGCTAATCACGTCTTTTCTTTATTATGAAAAGCATCTTATTTTAGTTTATTATTTTATGATTATCTGTGAAGCAACATAAAATATAGAATAGAATATACTAGCTGTATCTTCTCACGCGTAGAACTCGATCGAGGAAATAGGCGAGAAGCCAATTGTCTAGGTATTACACTTATACGTTATGTTACGGCTAGTAATCTGTCACAATTTATTTTTAATTTTTCTTATCAAAGTACACATTAATATCGTGTCTAAGGATTTATAGCCTAAGGGCCGGCGCACATATGGCGCAGCGCAGAGCATTTTTCACTGCCAAATATTATCGTCATTGTCCTCTTTGAAATAATATCCAATATCAAGGAACACACAAAAAAAAACTTATGAAAATATGGCGAATTTCGACTAGGCTATAAGTATTGTGGTAATGATGAGGACAATGTCGATAATAGTTTGACAGTGAAAAATGCAAAATGCTCTGCGCTGCGCTTTGTGCACCGGCCCTTAGGCTATAAATCCTTTGGCATGATGTTAATGTGTACTTTGATAAGGAAAATCATATTTAAATTGTGACAGGTTAATTATAAGCCGTAACACTTAGGTATAATACAATAATTGGCTCCTCGCCTATTTCCTCGATCGAGTTCTACGCGGGAGAAGATGCGGATGAAGATTTTTTCCTCCACAGATAATCATAAAATAGTTAAAATATATAAAAAAGTACACTTAAAAAAGTCGAAATAACGCCTAATTTAAACAATATTCAAATATCTTCAAACAAAAACAAGTCGAAACGTAACTTACCGAAAGTAGGTTACGATCAACAAAAGTTGAAGCTATTTGGATTGTAATCCTATTTATTTCACAAACGGCTGCAAACTCTTTGAAACTGATCCCATAATTGACCCGAGCCTGAAATTAATATTCTATTATATTAACAAAACGATGTTCATATTTCATTTCAAACTCTTTCGGATAATTTCATTATAACTTAGTCGGTTATTAAGACGGCTTCGTAATTTAGATTACTGAAAGTAATATTTAAACGTTTGCATTTTCTGCTTAGAAAGGCTAAAAATCTAATGAAAGGAGGTAACTACTTTTTGTTTCATTCAGAACAACCCTCATAAAATTGCTTTTTAAAACTTTTTAGAATGAAATTAAACGATTTTTAATAAATTTTATTTTTCTATGCACGCGCTATTTTCTTTCTTTGATAAACTGTATTCCATTGAATAGCTTTACCTTTTAGATTTTTATTTTTTTTAGGTTTGACTTATTAGTGAAAAGGCAAAGAAGCCAACTATGTTATGATTTAGATTAGATCTTTATTTTCCATTATTATTTAATTTTTTTTTATTTTTACACCTATATTATTAGTGCTTACTCTATTAATCAAATGGTTCTTTAAACTATCTGAAGTTTTTGTCCCTATAAAAAAGATAAAATTGAAGTCCTTTAATGGATTTTATTTTATTTCTGCAAAAAAATACAACTACCGGATTAGACTGTCAAATAAAAAACCCTCTACTTTTAAGCGCTAACCCCCAATAACTTTTGAACCATTTAACCGATTTACATCAAACATAGCTAAAAATCACCGCAAGAAAAATTGCTTTCAAAAAAAAATTGCATCGAAATCGGTCCATCGGTTTGAGAGCTACGACGCCACAGACAGATAGATGGACAGTCTGATATTGACGTCAAATTTAAAACATCTCCCTTTTTGCGTCGGGGATTAAAACAAGATCGTCGACGTCATTTTACTCAAAAGTAAAAAAAAAAAACTTTTTTAGTTAATTTCAAAACATTATTCTCACATTTTTTACTCAAAACGTGAACGCTGATGTTTCTCAGTTAAAAAGAAATAAAAAGGTAATCACTGAAAAGCTTAGTCACAAAAAGTTAAGGTGATTTAGGAGATCGCCAGACGGACAAGCTGCTATAAAAAAGATGGGACAAGCTCTGTGTAAATAAATGACGTTGCCAAAGTTGCCTGTCCCCTTTAACTGAAAAGCGAACAGTTTTTGCAAAGTTGTCTAGCAATCATTCATCTTTTAGGAATAAGCAATCTTGATTATAGGAGTAGGAATGGCTAGGCAACGAATCACAAGTGCCTATCCAGTGTTGAACATCATTTCAGCCCCGTAACATCCTCTGCTGGACATAGGCCCCTCCCAAATCTTTCTAAAATAACCGATCTAGAGCGGCTGCATCCAGTGCACCTTGATCAGGTCGTCTGACCACCTTGTGGGTGGGTCCCCTAAGCTTTGCTTACCAGTGCGTGTTCACCGTTCGAAAACCTTTCTGCCCCATCGGCCATCGGTTCGTCGCGCTATGTGTCCAGTCCACTGCCACTTCAATGAGCTAATCCGCTAGGCTATGCCAGTGAATTTAATTACTCTACTAATTTTCTCATTTCAGATTTGATCACGTAGAGATTAGATCAGTGTTGATCAAATAGTTTAAAATAGTTATTATGCATTTTAAACAAATTACCCTTAAAATTTCTGCTAATATAGTGTAGGGTCAGGCCTGTGTCACTTTCCGTTTAGGTATCGAAAATATTACTATGCGCGGGGCGACCACTTCGATGGGGAAAATTCAGTTACATGAATCGTTTCTCCAGAGTAATAAGAATGAAATTGGCTTGCAATGGATGTCTAGGTATCTAAACGAAGAGGTGAAAAGTTCTGACGCGAGCTAAATTAAACCTTAGCGCTAACCATATTAAGTAGATATTCCTTTAAATTTCTTTTCTGAGTAAGACTTCTGTACGTGAGTACTAGTACTGATTCTGTGATAGAGTCAAATTATACCTACTAGCCGAGAATTGGCTCAGGTACTAACTCGTGGTGATTCTTATTATTCTACTTTCCATGTCAATACATTATGAGCTATTGTGGTGTATAATTTTAATATTTTATACCTACATTATTCCTTAGCCCATCAACAAAGAACCAGGGGTCGCAAAACCCCAAATTAACACTCATTACCACTCAGGCACCTAACGGTTTCATTAGACTGGTTCACGCTACTTCAGCCATTGCTTAATAAACCTTATAATAACAACTTAAGAGTTTACTTTCAAATGACACATGTCAAAATAAGCACATCAATTTATAGGTATCATCCGCTATTTTCCAATAAGTCAAATCAGATACTTTTTTCGAAACGTTAAACAAACAATTTCTATGAGATTTGTACTAAATACAGGCAAATGACGTCATAGTTTCTTGGAGTCAAATAGCGCTCTTATTATCAGTTTTTCTGCAATAAAAAATCTTAAATCACGTTAAAATCCACATGTTCCATGATAAGTGACATTATTTTTCGACGTTTTTTCTTCTTATCAGTACAAAATAATTTATTAATATAATAATATTACATACCCGCAGGGCAGCTTGTGGCAAGCTGTTGCTGAGTAACGACACCACGGACCCGAGTGCTCCAGGGAGCCGGTCAGGGCCCTCGTCCCCGAGGTGTCTTCATCGGTCGGGGTGGAGACCCAAGAGGGCTCGCAGGGTTCTCAGCTCTGCATTGCCTTAATTGGCCGTGCAGAGAGGAGTCGTTAGAGCTGTTGCTCCAGGGGTGGAAGTGTTAAAGAGCATAAAGCCGCGAGTAACTTCGGAGAAAGCGCAGCACACCTCTCGACACCCCTGAGTCGCCTGCACCAGTGTTACTCCTTTGCCGGCAACTATTGTCGGCGCGTTTAGGGGCTCATCTAGTTGGCGGCAAGCCACCACCTGCCTACAATAGTCATTAATCATGATTATGGCAGGTGACGTTACTATTGCAATATCCCAGCATCAGTCCATCCCAATCTCATTCCGTAACCCATAGACCTTTCCCTTTTTCTTGCAATAGATCTTTCTCCAGCCAAAACCTATTCAAGGGTACACCTTTCATAGGTATATTCAGGAATGAGTCTTAGCGGGAGCGCCACATAACATCAACTTCTCCAAAGGGCCTCTACGTGTTGGATCTGTATCCCCACGCAAGCCTCTTAAAGAACCGGGGTGAAAAGACCCGTGAAGCTAAAGGAGATATACATATAATTAAATAACAATTTATTAATAATTAAAGGCAATATCCAATTGATATGGTCACTAATAAAGTTATTCTTTTGTTTCAGAAAGCCTAGCAGAGCTGCACGCTGGCTCCTCATCAATCCAACCACCATCAACAGCAACGGTTATAACGTTATCAATAGTGTTAGTTTTAATAACAGAGCAACCGTTATTCAAGACTGTGATTGTTTTCACTGCACTAGTTTATACGATTTCGGCCCAAGGCCTAAGGTACGATCAAGTGATGGTTCTACTACCTACGTGATATATAGGTTATGTACATACGAGTTTGATTATAAAAGATAATTATAAATAGTTACTGGGAAATAAAATTTCATTATATACAACGTTGTTTTATTCCGTTTTAACACCCCACGCAAAAAAGAGGGTTTTCTTTTCGTGTCGTTGGCTCAAAGAATCATTTTTTCCCCTTCAGAATGATGCCACTCTTACAGCGTTGTCCAAGGCCTAATAAGGGTCACGTTTAATGCAGCTGGTGGGGCACGATGGGCAAGTAAATGGATGTGACATAGTCTGGTCACTATGGCACTGTGTTGCGGATTTATTAATGTAACAACATCATGCCAAGTGCATCGGCCTACCTCAGTCCGAAGGCGATAAAGGCTCTTCCATTTGGACCATGACATTTCATGGACCGGGGGCAGTTCCTGTGAAGGCGGTATAAAATCAGAGGGAGGTGGGTAGCGGTTGCGCCACATTTCGAGTCGAGAGGAACTTGGGTCGCCTTCTAGCGGATTTGTGTTAGTAATACTATTTCGACTTATAAGTCGACTATCATAAGGTTGAGCTCCATACAGCGGGTGTCTGGGATCAGAGACTTGTTTTTTCCTTTCGAGATTACTAGCGACACTTCTATGCACAGTCGGTGGTGCAATACTCGCTAGTGGGTGTAATAAGTTTACTGGTGTCGGTTTTAGACAGCCGGTAATTATTCGAAGTGTATGATTAAGTGTGACATACACCTCTCCGGCGTGTGCAGAACGATGCCTTACTGGGCATGTATATTCACCTACCAAGAAGCAGAGTGCCCGGTCGCTAGTCCTGAGGACGTGTGATTTGGCTCCCCATGTGCTAGATGTTAGCCGCTGTAGTAAGTTATTGCACATTTCAACCTCAACCTTGCTTTTCTTGTGCAAAAAGGGGGTGTTATAAGTTGACGCCAGTATATGTCTGTCTATCTGGCGGTCTGTCTGTCTTTCTGTTTGTGGCATCGTAGCTCTCGAGCGGATGGACGGATTCAGATGTTTTTTTTAACGTGAAAGCAAGTTTCCTTGCAGTGATTCTTAGCTATGTTTGATGAAAATCGCTTTAGCGGTTTAAAAATTTTTGGGGTGAACTCTTAAAAGTCGACGGTCTTTTAATTTGCCTGGCAAATAAACTTATTGTGAAGATTTCTCGATGATTATAACAATGAAATTTCTTACGCTATGTGAGACCTAAGACACCTTGCAGCCTTGTCATAAAAAAATTGCCGATGGTATACTGAAACAGCCATACACATTATCTGCTAGCCAAATAGTAACAAGTTGTTATCCCTTATGCCTTACAAGATGAATGAAAAGGGTTGGAAGATTCAAAACCCACACTTAATAAATTAATGAACCAATCGATGGAACTTGCTAGCTTTTTCTGGAAGATATACATAAATATATATATAGGGACAAATTACACTGATTGAGCTAGCCCCAAAGTAAGTTCGAAACTTGTGTTATGGGATACTTACTCAACGATATTATATTTTGTAACAAATACATAAATATATAAACACCCAAGACCCAGGACAATTTGAAAAAGACCATTTTCCAACTTGCCCTGACCGGGGATCAAACCCGGGACCTCTGGGTGACGGACTAGCATGGTGACCACTACGCCATGGAGGTCGTCTAGATAGATATAGGAAGAGATAGCTATAAGCCGACCACGGCACAAAATAAATATAAGTATTGAATACAGAACGGAACCTCCTAAGGTCCCGCGCAATATGCGTCCCCGTTCCTCGTCCTCACACCTCTCCCCTGTCTCACCTTGTCGAGGGCTGTTAAGCGAGCGGCTGCGGGCGAACACACACATTGCCGTGTGCACGGATGTTTAGTTTCGTTTGTAGTAGTGTAGGCATAAATGATACTCCGCTTCTATGAAGTGCCATTCCTGTCACTACGGTGAAGCCAAAAGGAGGGTTATGTGCTTCGCCAATATATATGTGTGTATATTCATCTGTTCCCTTGTATCGTCTCTGATGTCCATGGTACCTTAGAAAATGAGGTATCGTTAGAAGCGTCTTGGCTGTACTAGATATAGGCTATGCGACGTCACAATCAATTAAATATGGCGTAATAGGCCAAAAAGTAAAAAATATAATAAAACGAATCATAATTTGTGGGGAATAAAATGATCCTTTCATTTAATATGTGCTCAATAAGCACATTTAAAAAAAAAATAGTACTAACTATTTCTCCATGCTGTGTTTGCATCTACTGGATAAAAGTTCTTTTTAACCGACTTTCTAAAAGGAGGAATTTATTACTTTGTCGCATTTTTTATTTTTTATTTTACCTAGGTATGCTTACCGATTATTCAAAGACGCCTGGACCGATTTTGAAAATTCTTTTTTTGTTTGAAAGGGTAGGTACTTGTCAGGTGGTCCCGTAGAAATTTTATCAAAATTGGTTGCGTATTTTGGGGGTGAAGTCGGTTTTTAGTTTTGAGAAATTATCAGCAAAAGTCTTCCCTTTATCGGGTTTTAAATCCTCGTGGTTCGCGGATCGAAACAAGTGGAATTTTAAATGTCCTCTTGGACCAATGGTCGAACTAAGTGGGATAAAAAAATCCTGATAGTCCGACATGTCGGACAGCAAGGAATCAAAATTCCTCGTCGTCCGATATGTCGGACAACGTTGTCCAACCACGTCGCCGCAGGGGGTATTTCTTGTTTAAACTTTTGAGTGCAATTGACTATTTTAGCTGCCTAACAGTGGCGTAACTGAGAGACGCTATTGACATCAAAGTTGTCTAAATTTTACTAATTTTACTAGGCTTGGCGTCGAGGGTAAAGTAACGTAAACAAGCGCTTGCGTGCAAAGGGTTAAAATCTAGTTTTCGTTAAATGTTCTATAAAGAATGTTGACTCATTCACACACTCTAAAGAACGTATCCAAAGCAGTGAAATAAATCTAAAAGTGAGTTTTTCGCTCATTTCGGTTCTGTGGGTCACACTAGTCATCTTCATTTATGTTTTCTCCCTCCGAAACTACTGAATACTTAAGCACCTCATTTACCCGTCGATTTTGTGGCGCATATTAGGGTTTGCTGTAAAACCTCAATTAAATATGCAACAATACCCACGACCTCTACAAACATGTATTTCTGTCGCAAAGCCTGAATTAATGCAGGGTTCAGAATAGCGAAACAATCCCGTTGATTATATGGAATGATAACCTGGGGAGGGGTTTGGTTGTTTGTAATAACTTTATTGTACCAAAAACAAAATAAAGTACAAAAAAATCGAAAGACCAAATATACAATGGCGGAATTTTCCCATATAAGGATCTCTTCCAGTCAACCTGCGATAAATTGAGATGATATTTACTCAATTAAAAAGGTAGGAGTAAGTACGTACTAGATATTTTAAAAGGTATTTCGAAATACGCAATAATATTTGGGTTTTCTATTCCATATCACTATTAAAAGCTAGCCGAAGATAAGACACAAAAAAATTAAAAGTTGACGGTAAGGTCTGGCCCCTGCCCGCACAGCCCCATGAAACTGCCTGAGAAGCTGTATTAGTCCCTCTCGCCCACACAGATATTCTGTGTCCACCTGGGCTTACCGTCTCAAAGTATAGTCATTTTAAGTCAGTCTTCTCCTAAGGGTTAGAATTAAGCCAAAAACTAATGCTTTCGGGTTTTATAAAGAATTCCAATAAAATAGCACGACTTTTGAAGTGCTACACAAATGGGAATAATTATCAATTCACAATCATTAAAATCCAATGCAATGTTGCCCGATAGCAGCCGGTATAAGACTGATTCAAAATTAAACGGCGCTTACCTCTATTGTGATGTGACGAAAACAAAGCAAGCCAGAGGGAGCCACTTGTGCCTTTAGATCACTTGACTATCCATAAATTATTAACTCACTGACAAATAACTAAGCGAATACGTGTAGAATAAATTATATAAAAATACATATAAGATTAATAACATATCTAATACTATGATGTCGAGCTTCCTTAATATAACGACATCTTGGGAGCTGGAGTCTTCAGACCTTGCACAAGTAGAAATAATCTCGGACCCAACAAAAGAGCCACCTGGATTCGACGCTCAGCGTGCGGTATTCAGAACTGGGTACGGCCGATCTAACCACCATCTTCACTAGTGGAATTCCAGAATATCTTCGGAATGTGACTGTGGAGCTGTTGACCAAACATTACAACATATCGCCAACGAATGTCCGCTATACCAATTCTCTGGAGGACTTAGCGAACTCCATACTATAAGTTCGCCAGCTGTAGGCTGGTTAAAATACACACCATTCAATGTTTTGGATTCGTACAGTGACATGCCATGTTTGTTTTGTTTTTCGAGTATGTAAGTGGCCAACACTGGTGTCAGATTTTTCAGGCTGCCTAAAGGCAACTGACATAGCTTGACGACTGCCATACAATGATGACAGCCGGGACCAACGGCTTATACGTGCCTTCCGAGCTTGAGAAATTTTTTTGCCATTTGTGGTCACCCATCTAAGTGCGGACCACGCCCGGTGTCGCTTAACTTGCGAAAGCCATACAATATGATGATGATGACGTCAAGCAAGCTATCGGTCGTAAATCCCACAGACAAAGGGAAGCAGACCAAACATTACATACTTAGAACGCGTGGCAATTTTTCACCCGTAGCTTATTTTTTAATTGCCTAAATAATATATTTATAAATAATTATTGCGACTGTTTGTATTCTAAGTACTCTTTCACATTCATAAAGAATATTACTTTACTATTTTTGTTTCAAATATTACCAATTATGATAATGAAAAACAACAAAACAAATTTAGCTTAAGTGTAAGTTCATGCCACGCGGTATTCTTTGTATTTTTCTTTATTAGCCTATACTGTCCCACCGCTGGGCAAAGGCCTCCCCTCTAGTACGCCACTGATCTCTATCTTGCGCGATGGATGTCCAAGACTTGTCAAAAAGCGCCAGATCATCACACCACCTTGTCCTTGGGCGACCTCTCTTGCGACGCCAGCCTACCGGCACCCATTCTGTAGCAACCTTGGCCCACCTATCTGGGTGCATCCTACACACATGCCGCGCCTACACACATTTGAGGTTAGCTGCTTTTTTTACCAACGTCTACTATCTTAGTTCTTTGTATTACGCAACAATATTTAGTCCTAATCTTCCCTTTATATGTCCTTGGTTAAACCATAGCAAAATCATTGAAATTCATGATAAAGCTTCACTTCAAGCAATGATAATTATCTATCCAAATAAAGGTTCAACTTAATATAACAGAGAACCCTGTTTTTACTCGTAAATGTGAAAATATAGGTAAGAAATCTTCCCTGCTGGTCTAGGAGTGAAGAAAAAACTAAGAAATGTACCAGTTGCTTCTCTTCCAACGCAAATCGTAAAAAACTGATCGAGGGAAAAGGCAAGATTTGAATCCATGTCAATAGGCGATGCAACAGCAAACCATCACTGTTTTGATTTCTTTTTCCATTTTAACGCCCACCGGTACTCTAAGCGTAGCTTTTAGGTTTTACGTCCTTGGGCTCTGTCTACCCCGACAGAGAAAAAGAGGTGAAAATGTATCTGTATAGGTAAAATAAACGGCCAAGTGCGAGTCGGACTCGCGGACTAAGGGTTCCGTACCATTGTCTATAAAAACCCTAGCCTACTCGTACCTACCCTTATCTGTTTGTAGTATGTGTTGTTATAGCGGCAACAGAAATACATCACCTGTGAAAAATTTAAGTGTCTAGCTATCTTGGTTGATGAGATACAGCCCGGCGATAGACAGACAGCGGAGTCTAAGTAATAGGGTCCCGTTTTTACTCTTTGGGTACGGAACAAGGCAAGACATCAAATTGAATTCAATATAGGAAAATCAATTTTCGCTACTTAGCTCTTCTTTGTGCGCCTATGACTTGATAAGGCACAATGGATCACAATATTGATGGTGTCAATCACAAATTATAGTAAGCTTAGAAAGGTAAACAAAGTAATATTACAAGAAATTTCCGTACCTATTTGATCACGGAAGAAGAAAAACTAGTGTAAGAGTCACTTGATAAAATTACTGCCGGAACCGTTGTCGCCAAACTCACAGAAATAAACCATTATTCAGTGCATTATATGCAAACAATTTATTTAATTGGTCGTTTTCATTTATTTTAATAATGGCCTTTCGGCCTCATTGATAGGATTTATTTTGCTACGGTTCAAAAAGCACTTACGATGTTTCGCAATCTGTAGTATACCTTTATGAAAAAAATCTGGTACTTTAACGTAGATGGCGTTTTTTCCTAAAGAAGCAATTATAAACTTATGTACGTTCAACATAAGGTCTTAATTTGCGTCAAAATATACTAACTGTCGGGATCGAGTGAAGTTGTGCTTAATAAGGACACGCGCGTCACGACCTGTTGGTAACTTCTACTGGTTTTCGGTAGAATAGAATAGGACCACGTCGTGTCTTCCTGTGGAGGTCGTAGAAGGCGACTTAAGAAATACAAGCTAAACAAAGTTTAAAAACATCATTGATGCCTCAACTCGTCTGGCCAGCGTGGAGAGAGACTAAATCCTCTGGTTACTTTGACTAAATATGACACTGGAAGTACAGAGAGGGTCGTGCTCCTGCAGGGGAAACTAAAAAAGATCTGATGATGATGACATAAGCATAGACATGGTATCAGGAGGTGAGGAAAGAAGGCTCGAGAGGGAATGATATTTGATACAGTATCTTACAGCTTGACAAATTCTCAATGAACGAATTCCAAACTATCGAAGATGTTTGCGCGTGCTCATTTGATACTAACCAAACTATATCTAATACTTGAAACATTGAAATAAAAAAACAAACTTATAAAAAATATTTTTCATCTAAAGCGCCTCATCTAAACAACGTGCCTAAAATGCTAGCAGCACTTTTCAACTGGATAACTAAGCTAATCCACAAAAACCAGCTCTTGGATCTCTAAATGAGGCGTATTGTTATTCGTTTTACATAAACTTTGGCTTCACCACCCCAAGGACCTAACGTTTACCTTGAAGAATGATATCAATATCGTTATGAAAATTATTTAAATGTGTAATTCCGCATTCTCTCTATTTTGTGCTGCAAGTAAAATAGGGATCTCCTTAAAATGGTTATGTTTAGATGTTTTTCGATAACCAAATTTATTTAGATCTGAGGAGAGAATATTCGCAAAAAGGGTTATTTATGACGTCGCTACCGATGTTTTATGTTTTGAGATGAGTTATTGGAAGATTTCAGCGTACATTTGAAATCTAGTTTATTAATTAAAATATTGGAATGGACAACAATTTTCTAAATTTATTGATAAAACCAGTAGAACCTTTTTGATTTCGGTTTTTTACCTTCTATGCTGGTCTGGGAGCGAAAAGAAATATCTTGGAATGTTCCAGCTGCTTTCCAACGTAGATTGTAAAAACCGATCGAGGGAACGGGCGAAAACACGAATCATACTAATGGAAGATGCGGTTAGCAATTCATCAATATTTAGATTTCTTTCTTCACCTTCTTGCCTTTCATCACGTAAATAGTGGCCTTTGGGTCTTGCGGCCTTGGGCTCTGTCTGCTTAGAGCCGCAAGCTGCTGGTGCTGCTGCAGTACAGTTTGTTACCGCTTCTTCAATACTTGTGCTTAGGAGATGGCAGTAAACTTAGTTTTAAGTAAATAATCTGACGTCAACAACTAGCTAATAAGAAATCGAAAGAAAAAAAAAGTGATACAAAAATCCTAAGATAAATAAATGATTTTTGAGTTTAGACTTTTGACTTTTGCCGCCCTGAAGACCCAAAATACCCTGTCTGCCCTATTTGGGATAAAAATGTGATAGAGAATTTATGTATAGAAATACTTTTTTGCGATGGGACAAAAAGGTTCTCTAATGTCGAACACGTACTGGTAAGGGAAGCGTAGAACACCCACCCACAAGGTGGTCAGACGACCTTACTAAAATCGCTGCAAAGCGCTGGATGCAGGCCGCTCTAGATCGGTCGATTTGGAAATCCTTGAGAGAGTCATATGTCCAGCAGTGGATGTTATACGGCTTAAATGATGTGAATTAAGTTTAAATATTCACTTCTCTCTCTACCCAAAGTTTGACTGGAAGAGATTGCTATGCGATAAGTCCGCCTTTGTATCATTATCTTTTCTTATTTTCTTTCCATTTTTTTGTTGTTTTTCCTGTTGTTTATGATGCAATAAAGAATACTTGTATTGTATTGTATGATGATAATGACTTTTTCTATTTATTATGAATATGTAAAAAAATCTATCAAACGACAGGAAAGGTAAAATAAGGTCTTTTCATCCCAAAATTGCCACCAAACACACTCAAAAGGGGACAGTATACAAAATCGCGAAAAGGGTTCTTTACAAAGCATTACTTGTCACTAAATTCATTTCAATTTCCCAGAATCTTGATAAAACCTGAACTTTATTTCGTTTTCAATATAAATTATATTTATAGTCGTATTTTCGTGGGTATTTATTGATACACAAACAAGTTACTTTCTGTGCTCAAACCTTTGTGTTTGAGCACAGAAAATAACTTGTTTGTGTTTGCTAAGTATAAGTAAGTAAAAATCATAAATATAATGTTACTTTAACACAAGTTTAGATTGCACAAGTAGAATTATGTCAGGCCTGTGTTATTCCCAGTTAAGATATCGAATATATATACCTACGCACGGCGACCGCTCCGGAATGGAAAATTCAGTACTAAATCCGCCGCTCACTGAATCGGTTTTGTTAGGAACCTACTTATTATGAATCTTATGTCCAGAGTAATAAGAATGAAATTGGCTTGCAATAGATTTTTTGGTTTCTAAACGAATAGGTGCTGAGTTCTGACGCGAGCTAAATTAAACCATATCGTTAACCACATTGAGTAGATATTTCTTTGAATTTTTGTTTACTGAGGAAGATCATGTTCAACATTGTTCCTTGTAGGTTTGTGTGATACTTACTAGTATGTTAGTAGGGAGAAAAGATTAAATGTACTACGACGAGTACGTAGCTCTCGTAGCACCGCTACGACAACATTTGATATAAAAATAAATTTATATTCTTTCTATGTCAAAAAAGTTATAAAACTTAAATTGGCCCACCCTTGACCACTTGAAGATTATTGGATTAAAACGTGTTTGGCCCATATGACATTTTTGGACAATTTTCTAAATGGCTGAAATATTTATTTTTTTATAATTTTATTATCATCTCCATATTTCCGCCAGTTTGGAAAATATCAAAAAAATTGAATTGACAAACAATTCTATTCAACTATCGAACTCGCTTATATTTCACGAGAATCGGTAGAGGTGGGTGAAAACAGCCTGAAAACTGGAATCCGGAATTCGCGATAGAATTTTTGCCAAACCCAAAACTATTATCGGCTAAAAATAAGTTGACTGAATACATAAAAAAGTTAAAAAGTGGCACCTGCCACCGTATCACGGTACCAGTGATAGCGTTTATCGATCGCTATCAGCTTTCACTATCTCGCTTTACGTAGTAATAACAAGCGGGATGACACTAGTTCGCCGCGCGATATAAACTTTACTGGTTTTTAAACTGGTTTTATCCACGTTGCCATGCTACGAGGGCTGTTTCAGTACCGTATTATCCGCTACTTTTCCACAACTTAAATCAGATACTTTTTCTAAACGTCAAAACAAGAATTTTCTATGGTTTTTTAATGATATATAGCCCAATGATGTCATAGTCTCTTGGAGTCAAATAGCGTTCTCATGGGCGTACCCAGGTTCTGGGCCAGGGCAGGGCAAATCGGGTATTTTTAAAAGCATATAATCAAATAGATAATAGAATTTATACAAAAACAGAAATTATCTGTTTTTGTATAAATTCTTTAATTAAACAATAGCTATTTAAAAAGTAACTTTCAATGGTCTTCGGCAAAACAGTTTTAACAGTTTTTTTATGAGAAAGCAAGTTTCCTTGCGGTGGTTCTTAGCTATATTTCAAAAGTTATTGGGGGTGAAGTGAACGCTTGAAAGTCGGTTTTTTTTTTTAATTTGCATGGCAAATAAACTAGTTAAAAGTTGTATATTGTATTGCTAATGGCAAAAAGTAAAGTTTATCGTCATAAGTAGATAGTGAGTAGGGACGTAAAAAAATCCAGGGACGGCAGCTACCCCTTTCTGCCCCCCCCCCCCACCCCTCGGTACGCCCATGAGCGTTCTTATTGTCAGTTTTTTTGCAATGATAAATCTATGAACACGTTAAAATGAATATGATCAATGACGAGTTACGTTATTTGGTGACGTCTTATTTTCTTAACAGTACCAAATGGTCAATACGGAGTTGATCTCTCTTTCTATCCCCGGTCCTCAGAGCAAAATGTCCTTATCGGCATTTAGTTCTCAAACCATAAAGTCCGTTAAACAAAAAAGTCCTTACGGAAAAAAGCCCACGGAGCAAATCGTCCGCAATTAGTTTTGACCCAGGAAAGCAACTTATTGATAGAAAACTCATAAATCATATGAATGATTTAAAACCCAGGTTTTTGTGAATATGGCAAAAGGCTATATTTCTCCGTATTATTGCTTAAAATATTAATCCCGTGGACGAATAGGGACGAGACCACATGTTTCAATTTTATTTAGACCTTTCAATCGGCGACCTTAACGGGACCAGTGGGTCCATTAATATAAATATTTGATGTTACTTTAGGGACGGGTCATGGACCTCCATGTATTATTTATTGGTAGGTATATGTACTTATATTAAATTTTGCAAAACATAAAATAAAGTATAAACAACATGGGATTATAAACTGTTTGCAGAGTGCATGAGTGTGTGTAAAAATCTAGTATCTCTTTGGTATGTACATGTACAAAGCGTATTAGTATATCTGTTTGTATGTTACTGGCAATGTGTTGAATTCAGGCATTGTATACAATGCCTAGGTTGGCTCTTGTAGATGGAGTGCTTTCCTTGTCTTTCTTTCATCCGCCAAGTTCAAAGATCTTGGCGGAGGTAATGTTTACAATGCCTAAAATAAATGTTAGGCAATGTATGAAATGGTATATATGTCTTACATTTCATACCCCAAATTTATCACGGAAGGTAGGTTAGGTTGATTTTGCATACAATATGACTTTATGGTTGAGCAGTAAACATAAAGTGACCATATCAAAGTAAAAGTAAAGCCAAAGCCGATCTGGTCACTGCACTGCAAAACCATCCCAAATAAACAAACACAACTTCTTTCTACCTACCGTCACTCTGTGGCATCGTATTCTTCTCCTTATCGTGTCGTTGGTTCAAATTTTAAATTTTATAAGCATTGCCCCTTTTACGCCTCCCTCCTAAGCAGAGTATAGATTAAGCTGGTGGGGCACAGAGGGCCCCACCAGCTGCTGGTGGGGCCCTCTGTGCCCCAGGTGCTGCATGGTCTGGTCATCCTGACCATACTCGCACTGTGCTTCTGCTTGATCAGTATAGCGCCAGCGCGCCAGATTGTGCTTACATCGGCCTACTTCAGTTCAGAGGTGATTTTAGCACCTCCATGTGACCCATGGTAATTTATGTCCTGGCGGTAGCTCCTCTGATGGTATTGTATACAATGCCTCAATTCAACATATTGTCGGTAACATGTACACTAACTGAATTTTATCCAAAGATAGGTTATACAAAGCATTTTGGGTCTTTCGGCCCTAAGTAAAGAAAATACTTATAATGTACCGCTGCTTCTCTCCCCATGCAGATCGTAAAAGCCGATCAAGGGGATGATCAAGGGGATGCGGCTAGCAACCCATCATTGATTATTTTGATTCCCTTAACCCTTCTTTTCAATATTTTTATACATCCTCATATTCTAAAACGTTCATCCAGTTGCAGTAGGAAATCGCTTTTGTGCATTTTTTAAAATCGATTTGTGCTGTAAGTACTCTTACTAGAATAGCAACATGCCTTCCCTTCTGTCAATTATTTACTGGCCTGCCACAACACAGCATTAAAATAGCCTAGGGTATCGATTCCTGAAGTTTTATTAACTTAGTTACCAGTAAGTAAATAGTAAGTACAAGTTACCTATCAAATCTTGTTTTGTTTACGAACAGTAAGCAAATCGATACTGTTAGTTTACTCTTCGATTTTGCCCAATCTTCGGCAACCATTGACATAACCTATACTATACTTATTCGTAAAGCGCCCCTGGGCTCCAAATCAGTACAATATGCAACCGGAAACGCAGTATTAAAACTAACTATGCCTAAAAGTTAACACTTCAATACTACTATGAAACAAAGTCGCTTCCAGCCGTCGTCTGTCTCTCTCTATGAATGAATATATGTAGGCTTAGATCCTACGCAACAATATTATTAATGAAACAATGAAAGTGTATTTTTATCAATAAATAGATTGATTTAAAAGGTATGCCTGTATGTTCCTAAATAAACCTATATGTTTCATACATATCCACCTAGCCCTATCACACATCAATACAATTTAAACAACATGCGCATGCCTCGCTTACGCCACGCGCTTGCTTTGCTTCCGCCTTGCGCCCGTCTGGCACTCGCCCCGACTGGACTTCGGTAAACGTAATTTAAGTTGTATTGATGTGTAATAGGACTCACATTATAAGCAACAAATTCAAACCGTGTTTGTCGTAAGCAAGGCGTGGCTTGGCATGTGCGTGTCGTCTGAACGCGCCCTAACCGTGATGATAATTGACTGCTATATTTTGATTATTTGTCACCCAAGATTTATAATATACAACACATTCTCTCTTGACATTTACCTCACTCGGTTGCACAAAGGCTTATCAATCACATACCTGCTGTTATTCTCACAGCTGGCACGAGTAATAACATATGAATGTGTAATAAAAAACTTATTTCGGGCGTCGTATTAACTCGTGAATATTTTATAAACGTATGATACAATCGGTAATAACCGATGCGAGGTATATATTTTCGTCAATTCGACTTTTATATAGACGTTATCTAATTTTTTGCCGTAAGAACCTTCTACAAAGTTTCTATTTTTTATTTTTTTATTCTAACCTCTACTGTCCCACGGCTGGTCTCCCCCATCTCCTTTTAAGTAGCTCAATCGTGTGCCACTTCCAACCATTCCCTTTCAAACTGTCGCAAATCGTCACACCAACGTTTTCGGGGCCTACAAAGTATTAAAAAACAAAAAAAATGTAAGTAGTTGAAATCGATAAAATTGTTCTTAAGTGATGGCGTGACCACACCACGGGAAATATCGATTCATTTTTAGAAATCTGTTGTAAAGAAGAATCCTTAAAGCTTCGCCATGTCTGTCTGTTTGTCCGCGGTTCCACTCAGAGACTATAAGTCTTAGAAAGCTAAAATTTTGGCATGAGTATGTATATTAATCATACTGACTAAGTGGTCAAATAAAATCATGGTTTTTTTTTTGGGTAGATCTCATACGTGTAAAATGGGAGTCAATTATTTTCCTCGACTAACTCATCATCCGGGGTATTGCGACACCCTACAATGCACGTGGCCTGACACGCACTTGGCTGATTCTATATATATAATTATAATAGTAAGATAGATAAAGCGATGAACCGATGGCCGATGGGGCAAAAAGGTTCTCGAATGGCGACCTGGTACTAGCAAGCGAAGCATAGGTCACCCCACCATAAGGTGGTCTGACCAAGGTTACTGGAAGGCGTTAAATGCTGGCCGCTCTAGATATGTCGTTTTGGAAATCTTTGTAAGAGGCCTGTGTCCAGCAGTGGACGTTATGCGGCTGAAATGATGATGGTGATGAGGTAGATAGATAAGTGAAAGAAAATAGGAGAGACCTTTGCCTAATAATGGAACAAAATAGGTTAACAAAAATAAATAAATAAGTTCTTTATTCGCTTAAAGATTTGTACAGCATACGTTTGTTATTACACAAAAAGGTTGTTAAAGGTAATACAAATTAATTTTGAAGCCCTGATTTCCAAACTAGGCAGGAGCCTGTACTTTGGAATCCAGTGTTCGGCCGTATTTTATATGAAGCGAGGACCAAAAGTTTAAAAAGTGAACAAATTTAGGTACTTAGGCTCAAAAACAAAATAAAACGAAAATAAAATCTATTCAAACGTAGTCTTTTAACGCGATTATAAAAAGAGGGCCTTTGCGTCCACCTTATTTTTAAAATTATAGGGTTTCCTTACAGAACTCTACCAGGTAACAAGAAAAAAATGTTGTTCTATGTAGATGATGGATGAATCATTTTAAATAGGTGATGCGGTTAGCAACCCATCACTGTTTTCATTCGTTTTTCCACCTTCGCGCCCACCAATATGCTAAAAGTGGTCTTTGAGTCTTGAGGCCCTATCTGCTTAGAGCTGGACTCTAAGTGCTTAGGGCTCTAAGCACTTAGAGCCCAGCCCTAAGCAGACGCAAAATAAGCTGTCTTCCCCATTAGGGAGTGTTCAATGTTCATCCCTATTAGAAATCCTTTGAGACTTTGAATATCTTTAAAAAAATAAGAGTAAAATCTTATTTTCTTTCCTTATGAAAGATAAATAAATATCCTTTCCTTGTTTTCACTTTTCTTGTCTATATTGTATGTTTATAAGTAAGATTGTTTATTATTATTATTAGTATTTAATTATGTTGTTTATTATATTGATCACCCCGTACTAACTAATTTCCCATCACTTTTTGCTTAGCGATAAGGCCGCCTTTTGCGCATTCCCTAGCTTCTAAGATAATGATGTCCTGTATTTATTTATTTTGTGCAATAAAGGGTTATAGTATTGTGTATCTATTATTTTACCTCATGATCTGTATGACATAATCTGTCTTAACATTTCTACCTCACTCAGTGGCATAAAGCCTTATTCTAATCGTTCTTATCATCTTAGACGACGTCTGTGGCCTAGCGGTCATCAGACCAGACTGTCACACTAGAGGTTCCGTTCGATCCCCGGTCAGGTCAAGATGGAAAATTTTCTTTTTCAGATATACTTGGGTCTTGGGTGTTAATCTATATATGTATTTGTTAAAAAATATAGTATCGTTGAGTTAGTATCCCATAACTCAAGTCTCGAACTTATTTTGGGGCTAGCTCAATCTGTGTGATTTTGTCCGTATTATATTTATTTATTTTATTTGCCAAGCATCCCGCTGATGTTCCTCATAGCTACTCATAGTAACAATATACATGTGTAATAAAAACTTATTACTAGCGTAGTATTTACGCGTGAATATTTCATGAACGTGTGAACCAATCGGTTGTAACTGTAACAGATACGAGGGACCTTATTGCTTGTTGTTGGACAGTAATTTAGTAGGTACTTATTTTTTACTTGACTACAGTAAAGCCAAGAGGAAGGGTAATGATTTTAGCAGTCTATGTATGTATGGGGGTATTTATGTCTGTTCTACCATAGCATCTGAATATGACTGTCAATCGATTCATCATTCATTACTGTCCAGGTGACATAGGCTACAATAGGGAAGATGCATAATGTTTTTTTCGTTGTGCTGTGTATATAGCTTGACGACAGCCATACAATGATGATAGCTGGGACCAACAGACCTAACGTGCCTTCCGAAGCACGGAGGAACTCAAAAAAATTGCAAGTCACTTGAGGTCACCCATCCAAGTGCAGACCCCAGCCGGGATCACTTAACTTGCGAAATCGCTAGTAATGCGTACTCCAGCCGAACTACCGAGATCCTCAAATAAAATCTTTCTATACAAATACAAGATACGGTTGAATAACGCCTACTACTTTACTGGGTTGTTATACATATTAAATCATTTGACGAGTTTTAAAAACAACATTTTAAAAACTAAACACATTTAAATTTAAATCATCCCATCACGACATCGTGTAATGGTTTACTCGGCGTATAATTTAACTTAATAATATATTCTCGAAACGAAACGGGTGTCTGACTGTTGAATAATTAATTTTGGGATAAAATAAGTCGCGTGTACGACCGTGTTTTCTAGTTCAATAATTTTGTCGAATAATTTTCGTATTAAGTGGTATCTCCATTTTAGAATATTTGGTAAGGGACTCGTTGTTTTCTATTTTACATAAAAAAATGAATTAATTGCCCTAGAAGTAAAACAAATACTCAAGACATGTATTTTAAGGGAATACATCATTTTTTCGGGGTTGATATCTCTCTGTTTTCTTTCAAATTATTTATTTTAAATGGGGGCAGCCCTGGTCCCCGAAAAATTCATGTGTCCACTTATGGTTACTAATCTGATTTTGACCGTGCCTGGGGTTGGGTAAAGGACTTATTGTTTTCTATTTTATTATTTGATATAAAATATGAATTAACCCATTCAAAACCGCCAATACCAGCCACAACAATAAAACAATGAACGTGAATTTTTATAACGGGTCTTTAGAAGTTATGTGCCCTAAAACGAATTCTCAAGATATGTATTTTATGTGACTTCTAATAATTCTGGGAAAAAAAGACAAAACAACCTCTGGGTGGCGAAGTAGCATGGTAACGAAGATCGTCATTCTGATCCAAGTTTATTGATTTCTAGAAAAAATAATTAACGTTTTCAGGGTTTCTTACCCAAAGGGTAAAAACGGGATTCAAAGATTCAAATGTTTATTCAGTAATTAGACCTTTACAGGCACTTTTACACGTCAATAAGTATAATTTATGTTACCTGTGTATATTAAAATTTAATTTATTTTTAAAGAAAAGCTACTGATACCAGCGCTTCGTAACGACTACTGATGAGAAGAAACGCCGAAAGAAATTCATTTTCACAGTATTGGTCGCCTACTCGCCAGAAGGGCTTTGTCATATTATTATTATTATTGTCTTTTAAATAATAAATACTTATAATATAATACAATGTTGACACATTATAACATGTAATGCTTGCGAACAAGTAAACAAACATAAATTGCGTAATAAAAAATATTACGTAGTCTAAAAAAAAGCGAATCCGAGCAGACCAGTCCCTCCCGGCAGCACCCGTTCACGAGTTGACGCACGTATCAGCCATAGTAAAACTTAACCATATTAGAGGGAATCCAACGACCCGACCAGCGACGCCACCACCGGATTGGACATTTTAGTGAGCATGAAAAACCCGAACTCGCAGACCTTGTCAAGAGAATATATTAGTTATTATGTTGGTCACCTATTGATCGCAGAGCATTTACATGTTTTTACAGTAAGCTTATTATGGGAACTGAAAATGCAGCTTTTTTATGTTTCATGTGTGGAGTGTAATGGAAAATGTTTAGGAAGAATCCACGCGTTTTTATCTCTTAAATAATCATTGATAGTATAGTACGCATTAATCAATAAAACTTTTTTAACATGTATTTTAAATTTTGCCATTGGTAGGTTAACGATCGCTTCGGGAAGTTTATTAAATAATGTTATACCTAGACCTAAGAGTGACTTACTAGTTTTAGCAAGTCGAAATTTAGGCGTATGAAGCTGATTTTTGTTGCGAGTATTATAACTGTGAACATAACTATTTTTCTTGAAATTATTTAATATAGATTTAACAAACAGAAGATTGTCGTAAATAAATTGAGATGTCACAGTAAGAATGTTTATAGATTTAAATAACTCTCTTAAGGAATCGCGTGATTTTAGTCCGTAGATCGACCGAATTGCTCTGTTTTGTAGCATAGAGATAGCATGTATGTTAGCCGCTTTACCCCATAAGAGCAAGCCATATGACATTATGCTGTGAAAATAACTAAAGTATACTAGCCTAGCAGTTTTAACGTTAGTACACCGTCTGACCCTCCTCACAGCATATGCTGCCGAAATAAGTTTCTTGGCAGTAGCCTCAATATGTTTAATGTTTATCCCATTTTAAGTTCCAGTCTACAGTTATGCCTAGAAATTTGGTGTTGGGTACCCATTCTAGAACTTGGCCATTAAGACTCAAAGGTATGTGAGTATTAGGTTTATTCAATAGTGAAAAATTAACGCACTTAGTCTTTTGTGTGTTTAAGGCCAGATTATTAGTCGTAAACCAACTAAGTACTTGTGACATAGTATTGCTTACATCGTCATAGTTTGTGCATTTTCTGTCAACCTTAAAAAGTAAAGATGTATCGTCAGCAAACTCTATCACTAAGACTCCGCTGTTCGTCCGTCTGTCTTTCTGTCATATGGCTGTGCCTCATGTACCGTTATAGCTAGAGCCTTTAAAATTTTCTCTGCTACGATCTAACAAACAAGATTTTTTTATAGATAACTAGCTTTAACCCGCGACTTCGTCCGCTCTCGCTCTCGCTCTCGCCCTTGCTCTCGCTCTCGCTCTCGCTCTCGCTCTCGCTCTCGCTCTCCCTGTCGCTCTCCCTCTGCCTTTCCCTTTGTGGATAAGCTTTGAAAAATCCTTCCTTAGTACACCCCTAGACCTAATAAAGAACCTGTGTACCAAAATTCGAGTTGAATTCTAGACCCAGTGGTTTGGGCCGTGCGTTGATATGTCAGTCAGTCATTTATTCAGTTTCTTCTTTTATATACGTAGATGATACGAAACCCTTTGCGCGCAATTCTGACTCGCACTTGGCTGTTTATTATTCCACTTGCGTTGTCAAATTTTATAATGAATGATGAATTTCGATTTTAAAACCAAATACAAGTGAAATTGTAGATATGTAGTGATTTGTATATATGTGTTTCCTTTTATCAAGTTATGTAGGTACAACACGTAGCTTTGATACGAGAATTGTGCACAAACGTTTAAGATAGTACCTGCTCTAAACGTTAGCTTATCCTGGAGAGGTGACAGCCAAAAGCATAAGCGATTTTACAATGCGATCTGAAACTGATTGTAAACCCGTTTTGCGATAAAATTTAAGAATTCGTTTGGAAAATCCAAAAATGTATGCCTCATAACGCTTACAAAAAAATAATAATTAATAAAAAGTTAAATTATTAATTATAATTAAATTACACTGAATAGGATAGTAATTGTTAATAGGAAACAATCCCGTGACGTAATGAAGCTATAACCAAAATTGGTTCAAATATATTAAGTATTTCAAGCGAAATCGTGGCACATACGTCCATCCATGAATTTTTTTTAATAATTTTTTTTAAATATATTGTTCGTGACAATTATTTTATAAATATATAGGGAAAAATTACACAGATTGAGCTCGCCCCAAAGTAAGTTTGAGACTTGTATTATGGGATACTAACTCAACGATACTATATCATTTAACAAATACATATATAGATAATCATCCAAGACTTAGGACAATTTGAAAACGGCCACTTTTTCGTCTTGCCCTGACCAGGAATCGAACTCGGAGCTTTATATAAGTATTAAATGTGTTTATGAAAAGGTTATTCTTCATATCTCTGTAATTATATTAATGCAATATGAATTAACACAGACAGTTTAAGTCCAAAAAATGCTTGACCGTGGCATGTTGAGAGTAGAGCACTACCTCAACGCTCCTTAATACCTAAATTTTCCGGGGTCCAGTGCTGCCCCCATTTAAAATAAATCATTAGATAAGGAACGGAGACATCATTTAAAATTTTGTCTTGACCAGGCTCTAGATAACCCTTCAAACTATAGTATAAACAGTTTACAGTTTAAAGTGAGAACGTGAAGCTTTTCTACGCACAATTGCGAAAAACGGCCGCTTTTGGCGTATGTATCTGATCTAATGATTTATTTTAAATGGGGGCAGCACTGGACCCCGGAGAATTCAGGTATCCCCTTAATGGAGCGTTGAGGTAGTGCTCTACTCTCAACACGCCACGGTCAAGCATTTTTTGGACTTAAACTGTCTGTGTTAATTCATATTGCATTAATATAATTACAGAGATATGAAGAACAACCTTTTCATAAACACATTTAATACTTATATAAAGCTCCGGGTTCGATTCCCGGACTGACAATTAAACTTGTCCTCTTTTGAAGTACTACTTTAACACAGTGCTTACTATACTATCATTTCTTTATCCCTGACGTGGTAGACAGGGTCCAGGGCCGGAAGACCCAAAATCGTGATAATACTGTACGCTTTCCTTTTATTATAGTTTTTTTACAAAATAATAAATATATAGGGACAAATGGGACAAATTAAACTGTGTGTGATTGAGCTAGCCCCAAAGTAAGTTCGAGACTTGTGTTATGGGATACTAACTTAACGATACATTTTTTTTATAAATAATACACATATAGATTAACATCCAAGACAATTTGAAAAAGGCTATTTTCTAACTTGCCCTGACAGGGCATCGAACCCGGAACCTCTGTTGGCGGACTAGCATAGTGACCACTACGCCACGGAGGTCGTCGTTTTTTTCTTAATGATGTACATATGTTTAAAAAAGGAAGGAGACCATAGATAGTCATTCAAGGATGTAGAAGACCACAAATTAAAGAAGAAAAAGCCAGAACTATTAAAATTATTTTGTTGAGAAAGTCGTCCGCAGTCGTTTATAATATGTACCAAACTGGTATCTATGCCGAGGTATACAGTAAATTAAGGGCTTACAGAAACGAGTCTGAGACTGAGATTTGACGCATAAATTGTGCTCGTAGGCAGACTTAGAGCAATGCCTCATTCCGGATTTCCAGGTAGAATCTGTATACTTTGAAATAAATGACAGCAGCTTTTTGAGTGTTAGGTAAATAGTTATTGCCGTCCATAAAATTAAATGATTATATTTTCGGTATAAATCGACAGAAAGTAATTATAACCAAAAAGAATTGTTCAATACAATGAAAGAACGCTTTGTAATGCTTTTTGAAGAAAAAACGCATGGAGCTGCGTTACAGGAGGTTCTTCGACCACGATCTTTTATTAAATTAGATTCGTATTATTCCGATAGTATCGGCTGCCAACCGATACTATCAATAGACTATCGGTAGTATTGATTTTATTTAAAATATCTATAGTCTATCGATATTCGACTATCGAGCGGCAACACTACTAAAAACGTTTAATATCTAAGAATTCAATGTAAGCTTACATTTTTTGATAATTTAATAAAATAGTTGAAAAGCTTAGAGTCCATTAAACCCTCTGGATCAACGGTTGATTGCCCGAAAGCCTTCCTTTATTTGTTTGTGCGTAGAGATAATAAAAAGCTTTAAATATTGTTTCGTGGCAACGTGCCTATCGGCCTGTTACAGGGATTAAAATCATTTTATCGTGTTATTTTTAATCCGTAGAACCAAAGGCCACTTAATATTAAAGCCTAAAATAATACACGTGAAAGTTTAATTAAATATTTACAACGGTATTACTCACGTAGTGTAGTCGGAAAATGCCGACTAGTTTCGATCGGTTTAGACGACTCCACTACGTGAGTAATACAGTTTTAAATATTTAGTTATGTCATCTCACGTTACTTTTAATAATATCACGTGAACGTTTGTTTTTATTTTATTTTATTTAATGGGAACACAAACAGCTACATTATAAGTACAAATACATGAAACATTTTACATAAAAAGACTTATTAATAACGTAGCCCACAACGTTATTCACAAAATAAAAAATAGTAATCAGGGCTATTAAATGTATATAGGCTTACTACTTAGTTAATTAAATTAAATTAAAGAAACGGATGCGCATATTCACAAATTTTATGAAACAAAATACATAAGAAGAAAGAAGAACATGATACAGGAAACATGCACTTGCAGTAATTACATTTACAATAATTATATTTTTTTGTCTGTAAACACCTATTACTAACTTTTTGTTGACATTGAACTTATTGTATTTTTAACTATTTGTGAAGTACAAGATTCAAAATTTAATTTATATCTTCTAACCATTGACATCAATTGAACTTACTCTTAATTTATGTTAATTATCTTCTTGTACTTGATTATAAATACTATTATTATTATATAAAATCAAATAATTCCTAAAAGTTCGCAACACCCTGCCAGGGTTCATGTACTTACCTAATAACCATATTCTGTATGAGTGCATGAAAGCGAGTAATAGGGAATAAAGAATAAAGAAAAAAAATATAGGATTTTAATGTAAATAATGAATAACATATACCAAAGTAAAAGTAAAATGAAAAAGACCAGTTACGAAGGAGTAAGTTAAAAGCCTAAATATTGAGCAGAAAGGAGTAAAAATATTGTACAAAGTTGTTGCATTAGTTCTCCTTTTTGTATCGCAAGCAAAAAGCGAATTCAATGACATGTAGTTAATATAAGTATGAGCTTGAACTAAATTTAAATAGTACCTGTTGTATCAGTTGCAGTGCGTTTTCATTTTAATGTCTTTTTCTATGCGTGATTGCGTATATTTAAGTATTGTTGTTTATTGGGGTATAAAGTATTACTTATATCGATTAACTAGCTTTTGCCCACGGCTTCGCTCGTGTAGGGGTGTAATTTATCAAAATCCTTTCTTAGGGGATGCCTACGTCATAGGAGCTTAATGAATGCAAAGTCTCAGCCCGATCGGTTTAAAATTGACAAAGTTTCATACAAATTTTCATCCCTATTTTATCCCCTTGGGGGTAGAATTGATCAAAATCCTTTCTTAGCGGATGCCTACGTCATAACATCTACCTGCATGCCAAATTTCAGCCCGATCCTTCCAGTGGTTTGGGCTGTGCGTTGATAGATCACTATGTCAGTCAGTCAGTCACCTTTGAGTTATATATATTTAGATAGATCAAATTTAAAGTTTAAAAGTAATTATCTTATGTCACTGTTTATTTGAAAAAATCCTTTATAAAATATGTAAGATGTGATATTTTTATCGCCTTTTTATTCAAAGATTCTGTTTTCCATCCACACATTTTATGTACGGATTCAAATCAACCCGATCCGAGCAGCGCCTGAAAAATTCAATTTTCCGTTATCGCCCGTGTCGTCACGAGACTACATCTAGCCTAGTCAGTTCTGGAAATAAAATCTAGATATCTACAAGATCAAACTCGCTTGACAGGTAAGAATGGAACTGAAAATATATTTTATCAAGACCTGCAAATGTCGATATACTTACTGGTTTTCTTTTTTTCAAATACAAATAGCCCACCTTTGATATCTATTTTATGTTATCTATTATTTCTGTAACATAATGTTTGGTGCAATAAATATTTTTACTAACTAACTATATCAAGGGACCGAGACGTATGGAAAGAGAGGGGGGAGGCTTTTGCCCAACAATGGGACTTAAATGGCTAATTAAAAAAAACTATATCATCATCATCATCCCAGCCCTTCTTTCGCCCACTGCTGATCATGGGCACAAAGTTAATATAAGTATTAGTACAGAACGGAAATTGCTTGGGTCCCGCGTAATATGTGTCCCCGTTCCCCGTCCCCGCACCTCTCTCCCATTCTCGCATGTCGAGTTTGTTGGAAGGCGAACACACACATTGACGTGTGCACGGATGTACTTATATTTTCGTTTGTAGTAGCAGTAGACATGAATGATACTCCGCTTCTGTGAAGTGCCTTACCTGTGGCATACGTCTCTTTTCGGCGTTGCCACCCATCTCGGTCCTGTGCTGCTCTTATCCAGGTGTTCTTTTTAAGGGATACCTCACATGGAGATCATTGTAGTTTTTACCATATATAGAATTTATATCTTTATTATTATTATATTTCCGGACATTAGTGTATCCATCATCTATACCTTGGTATCCATCCATCCGAACTTTCATAGTTACTCGTATTACGACAAAACACATTTCTTTGAACAGTTTAATCTAAAACCGCGATTGTTCTTGACATTAAAGAAGTGTTAAGTGAGTCGTAGAATAAAACTTTATTAAGTTTGCAATTGCATTGATAAAGTTTTTACGAGTTTTCTACAGTGTCTAACTTCTGAACTGGGAATGCTTGAAATAAAATTTATAATGATGTCTTAGAAACTGTACTTATAAATACCTATGTATGTCAAAAGCAAAGTTTAATTTTTTCTTCTTGGCCTCTTGTCGCTCTATACATCCTTGCCTAATGTCGCTATGTACCGGTTATTACAGAATCGCGAAATAGTGTATTACGCAATTAGTGAATAAAAGACGGATTTAATTCGAGGGCCATAGATGAATCACGAGCAAGTGAAGGATTCTAACGATTGAATCACGACCTTAGGGAGTGATTCATAATGATTGAATCCCGAGCGACGCGGGTGATTCAAGGGTCAGAATCCTGAGCGACGCGTGTGATTCATAGCCCTCGATTAAATCCTTTTTATTCAAGAGGTGCATACTATACTGTATACCATGACTACGATAAAAAGAAAGAATTAAACAAAAATAGACATTTAAAAAAACAAAAAGAAGGTGAAATCAATAAAAAATGCAAGTTGAAATTGGAACAATTACTCAAATCAAGAGTAATTTTTCTTAACTTGTTAGTATTTTCATTTAACACGCCACAGGATTCATAGTATATTTTTGAATTGAAAATAAATAAATTAATATATACGGACAAATCACACTGATCGAGCTATTCCATTGTTTGTTAGTTTTTCGCGTGTGTAGGTTAGCCACTTACACACAGGAAAACTTTTCAGGCTGCCTAAAGGCATCTGACATAGCTTAACGACTGCCATACAATGATATCAGAGGGAACCATCGGCTTATACGTGCCTTCCGAAGCACGGAGGAACACGAAATTTTTTTATGCTACTGGTGGTCACCCATGCAAGTGTGGACCACGTCCGGTGTCTCTTTACTTGCAAAAACACTAGTAAGGCGCACTTCCACCGGACCACCGAGCTCCTCCCTTTCATCCCTTGATCTTCGTTTACAATTTGTATGAAATTAAAAGCGTCTGTTTTTTCTTTGCACTCAAATCCAAAAGGTAGACAAAAGACACCAAAGTTTTAATCGAATATTGTGAGCACTAATTTACGACCTTAGTGAAGTTAACTTTTCACTACTCCATAAACTTAAGTTGCAGTAAGTTTTCCTTTTATTGCTTAAGTTTTCTCTTTAAGCTTGTAGTTTTAGGTAGATGTATATATTTTTTTACATAGGATGATGAAAACTATTTGAGATAGTATTAAGCATTTGGATGGGTTTTATTCTAAGAATGAAACTCGCACATGAACAAAAAAAGCTATCAAAATACCTTTTTTTCTTAAAAAGTTGAAACACCTTAAACAACTCAACATTGCAAAAATGTCGCATGTAGAAAATAGTAGATGATTTGCAACATTCATTTATCTACTTTTGTAGTCACCAATTGTTAGTTTTTTTAATTTATTTTATAAACTCATGTAAATATTTATTTATGTGAACTCAATTATCAAATTATGAAACTCCTTCTCCCTGAGGGTCTCAGGGCGGGAGTTCAGCTTAATACCGACCATACCGGTCGAGAAGGTGCAAACCTAGAAAAGTCTAATAAACATTATAATATTAATAATAGACAAAAAAGACGAAGACATACAAATGAAGTCAAACAAAGGAATTTCTAATCGAAGTTTATGACTAGAGCGAAGCTCTAGGCTGTAGGACTTAGACTGATACTGTTTACTCTGCAAGTATTCGGGAGAAAAAGGATTCCTTAGAATAGATAATTTTTCAAAACTAAAAACCGACTTCATCCTCAAACTACAAAACGGATGGTACCACCTGGAAAGAATACCCTTTCAAACAAAAAAAGATTTTTTAATTCGGTCTAGAGTCTTTGAATAATCGGTGAACAAACATAAAAAAAACAAATAAAGGATTGCGACGAATTGATAACCTCCTCCTTTTTTGGAAGTCGGTTAAAAATAGACTGCAGAGCAGACTTTACTGACGACCAGGGAGCCACACTAAATACGCCATCAATGTAACGAATGTAAAAAGTATAAGAAATAATGAAACCGTAAAATATTAAAAAATAATTTGACAACACGTCTAGCTAAATAGACAACATGCTACTTAAACATATTAAGAAAAAAAACTTTTGATATTCACGTTTATTTTCTTAGAAATTTTCATGAGAAATGTTTGCGAGTTTCTTTGTCCTGGCTCAATAATTTCCAACGTCGCACGTGTATATGACATATGTATGTCGTAATCTGAGTACATTCTGCCACTTCAATAGACCTAAGAATTCGCGTGCGGCACGCCAGGCGTTCCTGAGTTATGAAAATACGGTTGAAAAATGTGTTTGCTACTATCAAAATTTAATCGCATTTACCGAAGTCTGCACGCGCCCGCCTCAATTACCCCACGCGCTCGCCTTGCCTCCGCCTTGTTTCCTCCTTGCGTCCGCCTCAAGCCCGCCCGGCAATCACCCCGACTGGACTTCAGTAAATGCAATTCGAGTTGTATTGATGTGTGGTAGGACTCAAATTATATGCAACAAATTTCAAAGCGCGCTAGGCGTTGACTAAGCGTACACTTTTCGTCTGAACACGCTCTTATAATACGTGATATTATTGTCACATTATTTCATACCGGTAATCCCCATTGCCATCGCTACATGGCAGAGGTTAGAGAGGCTAAGTTGAGCGTTTAAGTGATGCCTAACTAATAAATAAATAAATTATTATTATACGGACAAATCACACAGATTGAGCTAGCCTTAAAGTGAGTTCGAGACTGGTGTTATGGGATACTAACTCAACTATACTATATTTTATAACAAATACAAATATATATAAACATCCAAGACCCAGGTCAATCTGAAAAGGTAATTTTCCAGCTCAAACGGACCGGGGAGCGAACCAGTTACCTCCGGTGTGAATGCGTGGCATGATTACCGGGCCATAGAGGCCGCCACTATTGTAAACCAATAAAAAAATCGTCTCTTATGCATTTCGACAAGTTTTTACGAACCTTGAGCTCATAAAATTTCATACCTATTTGATTATTTGTTTAAAACGGGTACCATCTATCTAGCAGAATCTTGATGCTCCGAATTTAATTTGGTATAAAATACTTGGTAGAATCTTATTTATTATGCGTTTGAAATGTTCTGCATAATTTTTTTAAAATATAATTTTCGTTTGGCGGAATATTTATATTTCCGAATGTACAATGGCATACTTTTAAGGTGTCAGAATTTCATTTAGTACAATTACCTTTTACGTAAATTAAGTTTTGCATAATTTGTTTTAGAATAATGTTTAATTAGTGTTACTTTTGCTTGGTAACCTATCATTGTTACAAAGCTTTACTGTTCGAATTTAAGATGATCGAAAACGGTATATCGAAGTTTTAAATACCAAACTGATTATTTTACATAATTTTGTTCATCCATAAACTCATTTTACCTATATTTTACCTTCCAGAAAAACATATAGCCGAATATTAAATGTTTTTTTTTTTCAATCGACATATATCTTGTTCACTAGTACTAAAGGTCGAAGTAACTTATTTACTATTATTACTTAGCTACTGTTTCGTATTATAAACAAATGTGTACCATACATTTCATGATTTAAAAACAAAACGTACTACATGAATCGAGCTATATATTTTATTGTAAAAATTAATTTGAAAAAATTATCATTGCCGTAATTTAAGTTAGGCATCAACCAACGATTTTTTATACCCTTACTTAGGGTGAAAATAACAGAGACACCAAAACATTATTTTAATGTTAAAGGTTATGTTAGAACTGCGACCACCCTACGGTAGACAGCCTTTTCATACTATAATATTCAGATAAATAAGTATTCCATAAGAAAATTCTATATTAGAAAATTATATTACATCATGATTCTGCTTTGAAATGAAACACGATGGATTAAGTACGAAAAGGCAATTCTGACTGCGAAATTTCTGCTATATGATAATTCTACTTTTACATTATTGTGTATTTAAAATTTATTCTTTAAGATTATTCAATTTTTTTTTTAATTATTGGTTTTGAATCTATGATAAGAGTAGATGCCAAACTATTTTCTACGACATGACGTTTCTGTAAACTGCTTTTATGCATAATAATATTATAACATAAAAAGTTCTGCTACAAAGGGAAAAAGGTTGGTTTTAAAAGGGTTCTGCTCCCTTTTAAAACCAACCTTTATCAAAGCTCACTTAAAATTAAAATAAAAGCGTTGATTTCAGTAAATCAAGTTTCAATATTTTTGATTACGGATTTATGCGATATTAGCGTTATTCAGCGCTAACAAGCTTATTTGCCAGGCAAATTAAAATAATTGGCCAAGTGCGTGTCGGGCCACGCGCAGTGTAGAGTTTCGTAGTTACAAATGCCAATTTTGAGATCATGCCACTAAAAACGTCTAAAAACTAATTTTCTATTGAATTTGTATAAAATTTTCCTTTTCCGAATAAATTTTATAAGTTGATCACCTATAACTTTTTAATTTGTAAACCCTACTTAGCTCTGATAGTTTTCCTTTAAATTTCGTTATATTTTCTGTAGCTGTGATTTTTTTCACGTGTTCATATATAACCGTTTAGCAGATAGAGAGGACACTTGACTCTAACAAAAATTTTCACTTTAAAACCAAATATTTCAGAAACGGATCCCTAAATCGAAAAACGATGTTCGCAAGCTCATAATATTTTTAAAAGACCTATTCAACGATACTCCGCATGATTGGTTAATCGACAAAATAAAATTGACTTTTGACTTTACTTGTATGGGAGCGACCCTAAAAAAATTTATTTCAATATTTAACTTTACCACTTTTTCCACATGATTAATAAACATACCAAATTACAGCTTTCTACTACTTATAGTCGCTGAGTAAAACCGCGGACGGACACACACACAGATAGACATGGCGAAACTATAAGGGTTCCTTGTTTACTACGGAACCCTAAAAACCCCGACCTCCCCATCTAGTGATGAACGGCGGAACTACATATTCCAAACGATGTTAAGTGGAATTGATATTCGTCGCCACATCAGTTATTTATTTAATCTTTATTGTTCATCAAATACAAATTGTACGTAACAATAGGCGAACTTCAATCAACCTTTCATCAAAGAACCAATCAGCCTTTGGGTCAATTATCTGCAAGGTAAATTAAAATAATTGGCCAAGTGGGTGTCGGGCCACGCACAGCGTACGGTTCCGTAGTAACAAATGCCAAGTTTGGGTTTATGCCAGTGAAAACGCCTAAAGACGAATTTTCTGTTGAATTTGTACGAAATTTTATTTTTCCGTGTACATTTTATAAGTTGATCGCCTATAACTTTTTAATTTGTAAACCCTACTTAGCTCTGATAGTTTTCCTTTATAGTTCGTTATATATACTATAGCTGTGATTTTTTTCACGTGTCGATAATATAACCGTTTAGCAGATAGATGGGGGACACTTGACTCTAACAAAAATTTTCACTTCGAACCCAAATATTTTAAAAACGGATCGCTAAATTGAAAAACGGTGTTTAAAAGCTTATAATATTTTTGAAAGACCTATTCAACGGTACCCCACATGCTTGTTAATCGAGAAAAAAAAATTGTCTTTTCACTTTACTTGTATGGGAGCTACCTTAAAAAAATATATTTTCCATATTTTATTTTACCACTTTTTCCACATAATTAATATACATATCCATGCCAAATTACAGCTTTCTAGTACTTGTAGTCGCTGAGTAAAACCGCGGACGGACAGACAGACAGACAGACATGGCGAAACTATAAGGGTTCCTTGTTTACTACGGAACCCTAAAAACCACGAATTTTAAACAGCTGAACCGATTTCCATCAAACGTAGCTAGGTTGCTAACTTGATTTCACGTAAAAACACCGCATCAAATCGGTCCATCCGTCCGACAGACATACAGAGAGACATGAGCGTCAAACTTATGACACCCCTATTTTTTGTGAGGGCTTAAAAAATACTCTTACAGATAAATTAAAAGGGTTGCTATATGTAATCAAACTTAAGCAAAAAATAAATATATTTTTTACTCAAAAGAACATTATCACCCTCGTCATTCAAGTGGACAGAGGTAAGTCCCGATGGAACGAGTTTAGTCGGATCGTGTTTTACGCATTCAATCCTTCACGAAAGTCGCACAGATTGCTTTACTCCTTTGGGGTACTCCGTGCTGCATATCTGATTTAATTTTTAATATGAGGGAACTGCTGGTATAAAAATTAAAAAAAATTTTACCTCTTAGGACGTGTTCAGACGACAACACATAGTACCCGCACACACCGCCACGCGCGTGTGTGCGGTTGGTATGGGTCAGCAAGTGCAAGCATTGCGCACGCCTCTCGCCCGCTTCAATACAACTAGTAAAGATTAAACGACACTAGACAAAGCGCGTATGCGGGGTGAATGCGGAATGGCGCGCGCGTGGCGGCCACGGGACGAGCGCGAGGCGGGCGCGAATCAGGGGCGAGGCGAGCTCGTGCCTTGCACGTAGCGAATGCGAAGCGTCCCTGTGGACTTCGTTGAATATAACAATTATTTACATTGTATGAGTGTATTAATGAAGACTTGTATGGTATTGCACTGCTGGACAAAAAGACCTATTCGAGGCAGCCTGCATTCCGCATTTTCCTGCAACCTTGTTAAGTCGCCGGTTCACCTAATATAAGTGGACCCACCACTGCACAAGTTTGTTACCAAACTGCACAAATATCTTAAGTTTAATGCTATCTTTTACAACAATAAAGGGAAATTCTACAACTGAATGTCTTGAGCTGTCACCACAGTCCTTGACGTTGAATCGCGTCGTTTCTCTGTGCAATATGACACCGTGTGTTCCAACCAAGCGTGCAAGAGAAGGAATTTCCCAAAGTAAACTTTAGTCATTCGCTATGTATACTTTGAGAATAGGAGAGTACGGAATTTCGCAGAATATTTATATCATTTATTGCCGTTGTTTCGCTGGATGGATAGTTTGTCCTAAAAATATCATAAATTGTTTGTAATATTATTTTCGTAGATTATATTAATGCTATAATAATATCATATCTTAAAATCAAAATATGTTGCATTTTAGAGGAGGTCACGTAATAAAAAATACTAAGTATGTAATAAAAAAAGGCCAAGTGCGAGTCGGACTCGCGCACAAAGAGTTCCGTACAATTATCTATAAAAATATTTATAATGAAATTTTCTGACAGAAAAGAAACTTGGTGATTAACCGTCGGACGAAAGTTCACAACGTATTCTCTAGAATTGCAGCTCTTAAGTGGGTAGGACACCTGGCTAGAAGGAACGATGGTGGTTGAAATAAGGCCGCCACCGAGTGTTATCTCAAAAATGGTAAACGCAGTGTGGGACGTCCAGGGGCTCGATGGGTCGACAATATCTAGCAAGTCGCTGCAAAGAACTAGATAGCAGCGGCCGCGGACAGAACGAGATGGGGAAGATAACAGGAGGCTTATGCCCAGCGGTGGGTTATTGAAAGCTCATGATGATGAGAGAAATAATCTTATCCTCTCATCTTCTCACCCACCGTCACGGCCGTTGGGTCTTGCAGACCTGGGCTCTGTCTGCTTAGATAGCCTGAAGATCCAAAATGGTCTGTCTATGAGTAGTATGTATAAAATTGAACGGGCGAGTGATGCGAGTGAAGTTCTCCTAGTCTACATTTGCTGGCACTTGATTTTAAAAAAAATGAAAACTAAAAACCATTTCAAACAAAAAATAATAATTTTCCAAATCGGTCCAGTATAATGAAAAATCGATGAACATACATCAAAAATGTAAATTTCTTTTTTCAAGTCGGTTAATAAATTTATATTTAATATCCGAGTTGTTTTTAAAGTTAATTTAAGGCCCGTATTCTAACATAGAACCGCAGAAGATCTCAGGAGAAGAGGGTTGCCTATAAAACAGCATTACTTCAAGCCTAAATTCGAGGTATGTTGGCATGCCTTTCTCCTAAATTAGGTTTTTTTTATGTTATAGGGCGGCAAACGAACAAGCGTCACCTAATGGTAAGTGATCACCGCTGCCCATGGACAACTGCAACACCAGGGGTGTAACAGAAACGTTGCCGGCCTTTCAGGAAGATATAAAGGTTATTTGAGTGAGTAGTCTGCAATAAATTATTTTATTATTATTAGAATTGAATAGAACAGAATTCCTTTATTTGCTAAAAATACCACAACACTAAATAGAAAAAAGTACATTGAACAATAAGATAAGGATGAAATGTCTCCTTTATCTTGTACATTTGTGCAGCATTGTTTATTATTCTCTTTATATATTTTAAAACATAAGTAAGGTTTTTATAATATATCTATAAAAAGTAAAATAGTAAAAAAACATTACAAAATTTAAACATATTAAGGAAAAACTAACCTAGCTGTCCGCTAGCAGCGGAGAAAGGCCCAAGCTACCGGCTTTTACGCCCGCAGAGAGAGAAACCTCCGGACAATGCGTGCCGTGTCCAGGAGTAATGTCTTCTGTATCTGACCCTTGATCCAGCCATCTAGCGAGAGAGTCTTAAGGTGTTGGTCAAGACTCTTCGCTATAAGATCGTTCGCCAATACGACTATCGGGACAATGATCGTCGAATCCACATCCCAAATAGCAGTCACTTTCTATTATTATTGATATTACTTGAACAATCCGGCGATTGTATGTATGTTTGTTCGACGATAACTTGAGAATCTTTAATCGGAGATTCATGGAATTTTTAAATTCAAACATGAGCCAAATTTCAGGGCGAAATACGAGTTGCATGTATGTAGAACAAGTTAATTTGTCAGGCAAAAACTCATGACTTTCAAATACGCCTTCTAGTGATGAGAAGTGGAACTAAATACAACTGATATCGTGTCGCCATTTATTATTTGCTAGGTAAACTAAAAAACCCGATTTTCAAGCGCTATAAGCTCTAATAACTTTTAAACGCCGGAATCGATTTTCATCAAACATAACTAAGAACCACCGTAACCACGTAAAAAAGGTATCGGGCATCGAAATCGGGCCATCCAATCGAGGGCTAAGATGCAACTTATATAACACCGTCATTTTTGTGAGGATTCTAAATAGGCCGGGCCAAACGTTTGATATTTTAATTCTCACTCAAAAAGTTGCAGGGGCAAAGCCTAAAAGCGTTCGTACAAAAGTATGGCGTGATCGTAACCGTGAAATCTGTACGCACCGAGGTGACCTATGTCACGGTGGTCTTAATAGCTGACACGTGCGTGCTCGGGTATGATTGAGCTTGACTTGCCTTTTTAGCCGACTTCCAAAAAGGTGGAGTTTATTTATTCGTCGTGATCTTTTTTTTTATGTATGTTCACCGATTATTCTAAACCGATTTGGAAAATTATTTTTTTCATATACATCTAGATTCCATAGAAATTTTATTAAAATCGGTCGGGAATGTTGAGGGGTGAAGTAGGTTTTTAGTTTTGAAATATTATACATACAAACATATTATCACGCCTGTTTCCAACAAGGCGGCACAGACTATGGATCTCCACTTAGTATGACCCTGATAGACACGTCTCGCTTCATCTACATGCCCTCCACATACAGGTACTACCGACATCTCCTTTTTACAATATACCTCCAATCTGACCGCAATATGCTATAAAATCATATTTACATATATATTTTCATACAAACTTAGTCCTCCCCTGATTCTTCACCGCATAGTGGCAATCCAACAATATTTTTTTTCCAAAAAAAAATTTCGTTCTCTATTTTAACATGTCCCTATGTTTTCGTATTTTTCATAATTTCATTACTAAAAGAGATACGGACCTCCATATACCTTAAAATGGTAAAGTTTTCCACTGAGTCCCAATATCTAGCAATCAAATTTGACGAGATCATAATCCAAAAAAAAAGAAACAGCCGTAGGTTTTTAAATTTTTTTATGACAAAAGAAATTAAATCAGTTGAGGTTTGGAGGAGAAATTAGGGGAGTACGAAATGTTAATTTTGTATAAGTACTATTTATAGGCACGATTATTTGTATTTGCGCTCCGAGCTGCAGTTTTCTCTATCGCACATCTCGACAGCGCGATAGCAACAAATTTTAAACATACCTATTTTCCATTCTTTTGACCTAAGTGTTTCCTCTTAAGATCAAAATATTTAGTCGTCTATGAAACCGTGAAGTTGGCCTAATAGCCTAAAAGCTTTCGTACAAAAGTTATAGCTAAATCATAACCGTGAAATCTGTACGCACCGGGGTGACCCTTGTCCCGGTGGTCTTCATAGCTGACACGTGCGTGCTCGGGTATGATTACAAATACAAATGCGTTTATTTATCGAACTCCTTAAACTAGTGATATTTACTGTTGGCCCTACACTAGGCAAAAATGCCTGTCCTGTGGAAGCCTGAAAATGTCAATAAACATTTTCAAAAACTGATTTTATTGTGTAAACTGACTTAAACCGGCAATAATTTATTATCAGAAAAAGCTTATAGGTAGCATAGTTTATTCTTTTCTATTATAATAATTAATTGTTAAGTTGGTATTTTATATAAAAAAAGTGTGCATAGTTGTAAGTAAATGATCGGACATTAACAACTATTATGAAATCAAAAGAAAAACAATTATCAGGTAATAATATTAAAGTGAAATCAAAAAAAAAACAATTATCAAGTGATAATATTATGAAGAGTAGATACATTAGTCTTCAATGCGTAGGAACTTTTCGGTAAAATTATAAGTCCATGTTAACAAAAGTGATTGAATGATCTTGCTGTTCCAACTGAGGATTCTCTGATATTACACATCCTGCAAATACTATTATAAATAAATGAAGATGCAAAGTGAGCGAAGGCAGTGTTGACGCCGTGGATATAAATTCTAAACACTCTTCTCTTTAGTAAACTGGGATATTTTGGAAATTTCAAAACTTGGCGATTAGTGTCTAAAGCGATTTTCAAAATATGAAGCTTACGTACACTTAAAACTTGTGTACGTAAGTAAAAGTGAAACTGTGGGATATAGTCATGGTCTATGCATCATTGCTTTCAGGATGGCCTGCTGTGTCCTTGATTGACTTGCATTTTACATTCATACATACCATTACGCTTGTTTCCCACTTATCTCCACTTGCTACGATCTTGTAAAGCATATCTCGCTTCATCTACACTCATCACTCTCTTTATGCCCGCCGTATACGGCTACTTCCAACTTTCCCTTTTTAAAACATATCTAAAATCTGACCGCAATATGCTACAAAATCGTACCTTAGATATATATATCACTTTAGCCGTCTGTGATACTCTTAACCTGGCCTAAAAGCCTAAATGTAAATCATTGTGTAATTCGCCCTTTGTAAGTCTTCCATTCGCTAACGTTGTGGTCGAAAGTAGGTAAAATTCCCCAAAACGATTGGGCCATTGTGGGCAGATATCGTCGCAAGCGTTGGGTTCTTCTTTGTTTGTGTGTTTGTAATAACTATATTGTACAAAAAATACATTACAAAGACAACATACGAAAAATATACAAAGGCGGACTTAACCCATTTAGGGATCTCTTCCGGTCAACCTGCGAGAGATTGAGAGGATATTTCCTCAATTAAAAGGTTCATATACAATATGTAACAAAAACCCTGTCCGGTCCTTGTAGTAGTAACTCAGACCGTCAATATAAACTACTTTTCCTATGGGACCAATGCTTGAAACTCGAAAATAATTTCGACATTTTCATACAAACATTTTCGGCCGGCCCGGCAATTTGTATGAAAATGACGATTTTTTTTCGAGTTTCGGAACCGAGAATCTGACAGGATTTTTGTTACATATTGTATATATGGAGACAAGTAAAACCACGGACTGCTAGTAGCACACTGCTTTATTAAAACTTACACAGGGTTACGTGAAGCCCGCACACAAGTAAAGTATGATATTAACACAAACACAACACTTAATAACTGACACGTGCGTGCTTGGCTTTGATTGAGCTTGACTTGCCTCTAATATTTATGCCCGTTATTTTGGGGAAATTTGATGTTGATAGCTCGTTAAAATACCGTTGTATGTTTACTTTTTGTTTAGTTTGGTTCACGATAAACAAATTAGGGTAAAGAGTATCGACAGACAATTTAAAAACAACAGAAGGATTTTATATTTAGTACGTAATTTTTACAGTTAGTTTGACTTTTTTAAATTTTTTTTTAAAAGACCCTAGATTATCGTTCCGTATAGTTTCTTGCTCAAAAGATTTTCATTGCTGTACATGGTGGAATGAAAGGCCGTCACCGAATGGTATCACGGAAATGGGAAACGTAGTGTGGGGCGTCCGGCGGCTAGGTGGGTTGATGACATCAGGCAAGTTGCTGGAAATAACTGGATTGCGATGGCCGACAACAGAGCAGGATGGCGCAGACAAAAGGAGGCTAATGCCCAGCAGTGGGTACCTGAGAGCTGTTGATGATGACATGGTGGAGATGCTGGGATGCGAAAATGGGAACCTATGGGTCACGGACGATTTGAGGGGGTTTATTAGATCGATAATTTTGACGAAGCATGTTGCAGATACTTATTTGTAACTAGGAAAGTACAACTTTTGACGAAGCATGTTGTAAATTTTTTTTACAATACAATACCCTTTATTGCACAAAATAAATAAATACTGGACATAATTATCTTAAAAACTAGGAAATGTGCAAAAGGCGGCCTTATCGTTAAGCAATTTTTTCAAGGCAATCTCGCTATATAGAAAATAGTTATGGGAAATTAGGTAGTGCGGGGCGGTCAATATAAACATACTTATATACAATAATTATAATAAACAAACATATACATCTTACATAAATACATATGTACACGTTACACTGAATGCCGCAAGCCGCATTTAGGACTTTGTTCTAAAAGGCAGGGAAATAAAAGAAGCAAATCAGGTTTAAGTCAGCTTTAAGGCTCATTTACACGGTGCAAGTTTCTTGCCCGTTGCATGCCATTTTATCAAAGCGATAAATGATTTGTATGGCTGTATTCGTCCAGACCATGCAGGTTAATTGTATGTAAAAGGCAAGAAACTTCCACAGTGTAAATAAACCTTCACGTGCCAAAATGAATCAAAATAATGAAATATTTACAAAAAACAACCGAATTTATTTTCTTTCAGGAGTTTTTCTATTTCACCAAAGTTCTTCATCATATCTTCACCAAATTAATATGGGTCCAACTTGGTACTAAAGGCTTTCAAAACAAAGAATCATCGAAAACGGTTCACAAGAGGCGAAGATATCTCGTAACATACATACAAAAATAACTGGCGATGTGTGAGTTGGACTCACGCAAGAAGGGTTCCGTACCATTATCTAACAAAAAATCGCGTTGTTGCATGGGATCACTTGAATATTTATTGGAACGAAGTTCCTTACGGCAGGCTTGGAGGAGATAGGGATTTTGCTGCGCGACCGAACTGAAAAAAATGTGATAGTAAAACCGTAAGGATGACCTCGTTAAATGAGACGTGCGCAGGCGCGACAGTCGTATACACATTGTGTCGATTCTACATTAGCCGAAGGAACTTCGTTCCTACCTGGTGTCCCACGACACCACATTCTTTTTTTTATTCTATTTTTAGCATTCGTTGTCATAGTGGTAACAGAAATCATCTGTGAAAATTTCAACTGTGTAACTATCACGGTTCATAAGGCTGCCATCAGACGGACTGCATCGCAGCAACCCCACATAGTTGATGTATTCAACTGCTTGCAGTTGTACGTTCGACTTCGTTCAGTCATGACATCAACTTCACGCGGTCGGCTGCAGTCGTGTGAAGTTGATATTAACTGCATACAGTTGTGACTTTAGTTTTGCGCGGTCGGCCACAGTCGTGTAGTGTCGACGCACTCTGCCATCGCTAACCGCATACAGTTAGTGCGCAGTGCGCACGACTGCAGCCGACTGCGTGAAGTTGATACCATGACTGAACGAAGTCGGACGTACAACTGCATGCAGTTTTAATATCGACTACGTGCGGTTGCTGCGATGCAGTCCGTCTGATGGCAGCCTTAGATTACAGATTGATGACAGACAGACGAACAGACAGAAGGACAGATGAATAGGGTCCCGTTTTTCCCCTTGGGTACGGAACTCTAAAAAAAACATACCATTGATAACCACCTCCTTTTTCCTTCCAAGTCAGTTAAAAATCAATGACTTCGTAATGTTATCACAGCGGAGAACTATCACACACATAAAACAAAACTTCCTTGTTTCATTTGCTTTGGCAATAAAGATGTGATACTCGTATGTCACAGATATTTATGGAAATGAATTCGTTTATTTATGCACGGAATATTTCCAGCAACGTAAAATGTACGTAAAAATGCTGATAAAACGTGGTTTATTTTTGTGGATTTTTTTGTGTAGGAGAAACAGATTAAGTAGGAAGTACAAATATTGGAATTTGATTTAGGCTGGTTATACAGTCACGCTTTTGCACGAAACCATAAACATTACAAGTTATAAAGTGTATATACCAGTAAAAACTGATAGGTTTGTTATGAATTCTGTGGTAATATGATCACACACCCTATTTAAAACAACTACATACACATCTCTAGTTCAATTTAAATTCTAATTATAGAAATGCGTTTATGTAGCTAGGAGCATTTGAGCGAAAAGATTTATACTAACCGCTAGCAATCAACTCTCCATGGAGACGCAGTTATTGCACGCGATTTTTTGCTTTGTGTTTAGTCGCCTCTTACGACATCTACAGGAACAGATGGAAGTAAACATATTCTAGGCTGAAAATCACACGAAGAAAACTATTGGGCACATCATCATCATCCTCTCGGTAGCATCCTCACCTGCAACGCTTTACAACCCGGGTTCCGTAATCTAGGTGATTTGACTAGATTCCTGGTTTTTACTCAGAGCGACTGCCGTCTGACCTCCGCAACCCAAAGGGTAAACCAGAACCAATTCCTGGTTAGGTTTGAGCAAACGCTAGATGGCGTTCAGATTACAGGTATGGCGAAGTATCATTTAGGTATGCCTACTACTACTTCAAACGAAACTATACATCCTTGCACACGTTAATGTGTTTGTTTGCCCCTCAACATACTTTATAAGGCGAGAACGGGAAAGAGGTGCGGGGACCCTAGGACTTTCCGTTCTATATGAAATTCTTTAATTAATTTAGTTCGGGACCCGAAACACGGACACAAAACTATCAATCAAATATCGGGCATTAATGGCGTTTTGTTTTCACGGCAAACAATGTGTCCATTCCGGACGTGTGGACGAAATAATGAATTTTATGTAGATTTTAAACGGAATAATGACGCACGTAACCAATTAAATCGGCTGAGACGACTAACGAGTTGTTGTTGGGTTAAACTACGCAAAATTTGGTTTATATTTTATCTATTTATTAAATAAATAAATATATATATAGGAACAAGTTACACTGATAGAGTTAGCACTAAAGTAAGTTCAAGACTTGTGTTTTGAGATATTAACTCAACGACACTATATTTTATAACAAATACATTATATATTTTGAAAAAGGCCATTTTTCCAACTTGCTCTGACCGGAATCGAACACGGAACCTCTGTCTATATTTCAGAGCTAATCTCTTGTCGGTGGAGTATGAATTTTGTTCTACTGAACTACTGACAGCGTTTTTATTTAATGATTCCAGCTTTTTTTTGTCTACTTCGCACTGTCTTTGACATCAATGGACCTACATTCATATGCAAATTATCTTTTTCAAAGAGAAAAGCGTAAAGTGCCCCCCACACCCGGTAACGTAAAACATAACAACAATTAGTACGACAAAAAAGAACATAATGTGTTCGCGGTATTATTTTATAACTTGATTTGATATTAAAAATACATGTTCCAAAAATAACAGCTCACTACCATTATAACTCAACCAGCAGCAATATAGCGTAACAAATAGTCGCCATTCACAGATAAAAGGAGCCAAAACAAATGTACCACAAAAAGGTAATAACGTCGCTCGATCAACCGTATCAGATACACAAATACCCGATAAAATCACTGTTATATTTCATCTCGCGGAACACCTGGTCTCCAACAAACAAGTCAAATAAATACGTTGATACAGAAATTATTCGTTCCCATACCAGTCACGTGATATTCATTGACATAAAATTTATAGATCAGCTATGTCAAACATTGGCCCTTGCTCCATTTTTTAATATTATTATCGGCGTGAATTTTATCACACGTATATAATTTTCAAACGGTGAAAATTATACCGATGGAAAGTTATTTCTTTACAATTTGCCGCTTTTCTTGAATTATTTGTACAGTATTTTAACACACACCAAAGCATTTTTACGACTGTATAAAGTTAATGGAGATGGCTTAAATTGAAGGGACAAATTGGTGATATGTGGTGTCTTCTCTAGTACTTTAGTACATAATAGCTCTTTATTGTAATCGCAAGTATTTTGAATACGCCGCTCTGGAAGTTTACCGTTGGGGAAGTTTTAAATTGTTTCGAGTTAAAATATTGCATTCTGATGTCGATTTTATTTGTTTGTTGTCGATGTTTCTGATTTTATAAATTAAGTTGTTATCTTAATCAATGTAAAAAGTTTTTTTTTTTTTATTAATATTGTTTAGATTCTAAATTGCATCTAGTGATTAGCCATCGGATATCGGCAAGTGTTGTGCGAAACAAATGTACAGTTAATGCCGTTTCTACTACGCCCCGGCAGACGTGGTAGACCAAGAAATGCTGGCTTGACATCATCAAGGATGACATGTGTGCCAATCGTATTACAACCAACGATGCTCAAGATCATACGAAGTGGAGAAGAAAAGCAAGCAGACTTCCGGCTTCACAGCAATACAGCTGACGATGCAACTGGGAATTTGCTGAAATGAAAAAGAGATCTTGTGATTAGGAACGATACCACAGAGCATCCATTTCAAACTGTGTAGTTTTTGCCCAAACTAGACTAGAATCACTACATCTCGATGATGTAGTCCTAGTGCAGATACATACATATTATCACATTTTATCCCTAATTGGGCAGACAGAGCACAGGGCCGCAAGAATCAAAGGCCACTTAGTGTGATGGTGGCCGTGAATCTGGAAAAAGGAATCAAAATAGTGATGGGTTGCTAGCCAAATCGCCTATTAACATGATTCGCGTTTTCAACCAGGCCCTCGATTGGCTATTACGATATGCGCGGAAAGAAAGCAGCTGCTGGTACGTCATGTATGTCAGTTGTTTTTTTTTTTCTCACAGGCCAGCGTGAAAGGTATACCTATTCAGAACGTGTGAAGTGGGTGGAAGGGGTAAGGAAAACGATCGTTGCGCTTGTCGCGGCAGAAATGTGCAACCAAAGGGGCTCGGTCAGCAAAACAAACTTGTCATGTTTTTAGGTTAGGAGAGTACTTACGTTTAAACTTGTTTTATAGGGTGTTGAGGTCACAGACGTTTGACGAATGATGGTGGCTTGTATTAAATAACTATTGCCATTAGTTCTTAGTTCTTGTACATACCTTACGTGTTTTGCTAATACCAATTTATTTCCTTTTATCATAGTTTGAGGCTGGAAAGTTATTGTATGATTTGCACTCTCAAAACCAGTTTTTATAATAATGTCCATTTTTCATACACAGTTTTTAAGACGAAGTGGTAGCTAAAGTGGCGCCCTCATTTGAAATAAATTGTTAAAAACTAAATATGGTGATATGTAAAAAAAATATTTGTATCACTGTCTAGAAAGACCTTTATACTATTTTATGAATAACCTTTGAAAGTAATATTGTTAGTTTTAAAACAGTTTTTCGCCAAAAGTGGCCACTTTTGGCGAAAAACTGTTTTAAAACTAGACGCACTATTAGTAATAATTTCAAAGGTTATTCATAAAATAGTTTAAAGGTCTTTCTAGACATTCATACAAATCAAATTTTTAATTATCACCATATTAAGTTTTAAACAATTTATTTCAAATGAGGGCGCCACTGTAGCTACCACTTCGTCTATTCCTCTAAATATACCATTTATTTTCTTTCAAAATAAATTTTATTTACCCCAATCTATGCAAAATAAACAAACTCTTGTTATTTATTTTTTGACATATGAACCTAACGTTGCATTTGCAAGGTGGCGCTACTGTCGTGCACGTTCCGAATAGTGAAGATGTCGTAAGACAGTATTTCCATTACAAGATAAGCTGACGTATAGCAGGCCCAATTTAATAATGACACGCCAAATCGTTTAAATAACCTTGCTGTTTTCTTGCTCGTCATTAACATAAAAAATACCATATTCCAAATTTTTAAAAATGTTGGAAAATGTATTAACACTTACATGTAACTCATACTTTTTAGTGACGACCTCCGTGGCGTTATAGTCAACACGCTAGACCGCCAACCTGGAGGTTCTGGGTTCGATTCCCAGCCAAGGCAAGTTGGAAAATGGCCTTTTTCAAATTATACTGGGTCTTGGGTGTTTATCTAAATAAGTATTTATCATAAAATATAGTATCGTTGGGTTGGTATCTCATAACACAAGCTACTTTGGGGCCAGCTCAATTTGTGTCATTTGCCCGTGTACATTTATTTATTTATTTATAATTTTTATTATAGATACTTAATAAAAAAACTTATAAAATTTACGCTACTTATTTTTCCGAATAACAGGTTGTTTGTATTTCGTGAGTGGCGACCAACACTGGTGTCTGATTTTTCAAGCTGCCTAAAGGCATCTGACATAGCTTTTCGACTGACATACAATAATGACAGCCGAGACCAACGGCTTATACGTGCCTTCCGAATCACGTAGAAGCCCAAGAAAATTTCATGTGACTTGTTGTCACCCATCCAAGTGCGGACTACGCCTTATGTCGCTTTACTTGCAGAAGCGCTAGTAATAGGTACGCACCCTCGTCGGGCTACCGAGCTCCTTTAATAACAGATGTTATGCAAAACAGACTCGCTAGATTAGGTCTACAGTTCATAGAACCACAACTATAAAGTTTTAGTTTATAGAAGGAAATAATATTACTTATTCCGAGCTAATATTGCAAGACAGCAGTTCACAGCTAGTTAAGAAAATACAAAAGTATGCATTATTCAATAATGCAGCACGCCCCAGCGGCGAGTCTATGCACCTGCATATATTTGCATGGCATTATGAGCAACTTAGCCTAGACTACTGATATTTATTTCAAATAATGCTTAAGACGAAGTGGTAGCTAAAGTGGCGCCCTCATTTGAAATAAATTGTTTAAAACTAAATAAGGTGATAATTAAAAATTTGATTTGTATAAATGTCTAGAAAGACCTTTAAACTATTTTATGAGTAACCTTTGAAAGTAATATTGGTAGTCCCTCTAGTTTTAAAACTGTTTTTCGCCAAAAGTGGCCACTTTTGGCGAAAAACTGTTTTAAAACTAGACGGACTATTCGTAATAATTTCAAAGCTTACTCATATAAAATAGTTTAAAGGTCTTTCTAGACATTTATACAAATCAAATTTTTAATTATTACCTTATTTAGTTTTAAACAATTTATTTCAAATGAGGGCGCCACTTTAGCTACCACTTCGTCTTAACAAACCAGGAATTGAATTTTTAATAACTTTTTGTCATAATATTTAGGCGATTGAGAATGAAAAAAGCAAAAATAAATACAATAAAGATTACCCTAAAAATAACACTTTTTATTCATCAACAAAAACATAGTATAAAACTAAATAAACTAAGAATAAACTCAATTAAAACTAAACAAACTAAATTATAACCTAAATAAAAACTAACTAATCTAAAATATTCAAGAATTAATTAAAATTTAATTAAAAATGTCATTTTATTTTTGTAATTTATTTTATTTTGTAATTAAATTTAATTTATTTCTCCATTAATAATGGTTAAAGGCATTATATCTAATGTGCATGCTGTGTTCGCTCCAAGTAGGTTGGCAACTTGTATGCTCTAATTTATATAAACTTGTGTTGTTCAGCCAGTTAGCAAACCAAATAAAAAAAAACTTTTTTTATCTTTATTTATTAAAGAGGGTTTTATCTTAACAGAATATGTCTCTCAAAGGACCCTCAAAGGTGCACCTAGGTTTTTTAGATGCACCTTTGAGGTGCGTCTAAAAAACTTATAAAAAAAATCATTGATATATAAAAAATATATATATAAGTTATATAACAAAACTTTTTTATAAATTGTCCTTGGTGCCTCAAATGTGGGAGTGGCAAGTATGCTATTTTAGCATATATATTTAGTGTATGTAAAGTATGTATATATATATATATATTAATTCTTAACCTTAAACTAAATTCAAATTAAAAAACTTACACACAAGTTTTTTTTTTAATATTAGGTTTATACATTTTGTAGGACTCCAGGACATTTATAGCGATAGTTATGACATGCCTACCCATTGCCTAATAAATATAATCATTTCTCTTCGTTGTCACTAGATGGCGCTATATCTATTTATTAAAACATAAATATCTTTTATTACTGTTATTTAAATAAAGTAGTACTATAATTAATTGATTATGACTTATACGAAATGCAATACTTATTTTTAAAGCAAATTCAACCCTTCTGTCAGTTTTTTGCTAGTCGAGTATGCTGCCATCTCTGTGTGCCTACCGGCAACTCTAGTTTTGCCTACTTTTGGGCCCACGAATCGTTTCTATGGCGTTGGGTATCTGTTACTTTAGTAGTTATATTATCTTTGGTTATGGTTTCACTATTTCCTTTCTTCCATCTTTAGGCTAATCTATCACCTGGATTTTGGTTTTGACGATTCTATCTAAGTTATATCTACTCCGTTTGAGATAATGACGTGCGTGATAATGTAACTGTTTTAGCATTTTTTCCTAAAGGTATATATATACCTCTACAATCGGCTACAAGACAAAGTTTGCATTTATTTATCAAGTAAATTATTTTGAATTTAGCACGGAAATTTAGGAACAAATTTAATCTTATTAGCAACCTTTAAACTCCATCCAACATCTAAATTAATTACCTTAAATTTTACAAGACCTCATTCTGTTTATAACAATTTCTAAATTCGATTCTAGCATGATTGGAATTCGTTTAACTGGCAACATTTTGGAATTTAATGTCGGCTACGTCATTCAAACTGTCAGAAGTAAGATAACTCAATTTTATAGTCGTTATTTTGTTGTTATTTGTCTTCCACAGCGGTTCTTGAATTAATTATTGGAAATTTTCTGCCGGGTTTAAAATGATTTTTAACCGACTTAAAAAAGAGGAGGTTACCAATTCATTGGAATCCTTTTTTGTGTATGTTCCCCGATTACTCGAAGACGCTCTGGACCAATTTGGAAAGTTCTTTTTTGTTTGAAAAGGCATACTTGTCAGGTGATCTCATAGGAATTTTATCAAAATGTTTGTGTACTTTGGTACTGAAGTCGGATTTTAGTTTTGAAAAATTGAAAATTCTGGTCTTGGAAAATGAGAGAGAAAAGAAACAAATAATTATTTAAATATATATTTTTAAAACAAGCTTTTATCTTCTGTAATCCTTAAGACGAATCAAACGAGCCCAAACTCGATGGGGTTGCGTCGTTTCATTTCAGAGTTCCTAAGGCCACCTTCCAACTTCATCATCAGATCAGCTGTATGTTATCATAATATTGCATTATCACGCGATATACGTATGTGTGCAAATTTTAAGCTCAGTCGAAAAGCGGGAAGTAGGTCAAATTAAACTAGCAAGATTTGTTTAAAGACAGACAGGCAGACTGACAGACAACGGGTCAGGTGAAACTAAAAAAAAGCTTGTAAAAAAGTACCAGCTGCTTCTCCTCTTGTGAAATCCGTAAACGCTGATCGACAAAATGTGCAAAAATCTCAAAAATCTATAAGGGCGATGCAGCTAGAAAATCATCAAGGTTGAGTCTTAATACAATTAATTTGTAAAAAAAATACCTTGTGTCTGAAATTAGTTGTCTGGTATAGGTCCAGTCTACTCCATATGGTGTAAAAACTTTATTAATATGTATCGTCGTATACATAAAAAGTATGTACTACTTTATTTAATATTTACATACGACTGCCTCCGTGGTCCAGTGGTTAAGGCGTTCGCCTTGTGACCCAGAGGTCATGGGATCGATTCCCACTGGGAAGCATACTTTGTGAAAAGTTGTTTCCGGTCTGGATAGGATATTGCAGGCTTGAATCACCTGATTATCCGAAAAGAAAGATGATTCCGTGTTTCGAAAGGCACGACGTTAAACTGTGGGTCCCGAACGCCACCTAGCGTTTGACCATCAAACTATCCAAGGATTGGTTCCTGGTTTGCCCTTTGGGTTGTGGAGGTCAGACGGCAGTTGCTCTGTGTAAAAACCAGAAACCTCGTCAAATCTCCTTGGTTAGGTAGCGGACCCCGGGCTCTGAAGCGTTACTGCTGAGGATGCAACCGAAAATACGCTCGGATGATGATGACTTTATTTAATATTTCTTTAATGGTAACGATTTTTCTGCACATAAGATTTTATAAGACTTTTTGTTGTTGTTGTTTTTCATAAACAGGTTTCAATCAAAGGAATATAAAAAACCATAATATAATGTATAGTTACAAAGGCAGCCTTATTGCTTAATGGGATCTGATCCAGTCAACCGAGTATAGCGAAAGGATACAATAAAACTTTTTTGGTGAATACGTTGATTCAAAGATTCAAATGTTTATTCAGTAATTAGACCTTTACAGGCACTTTTACACGTCAATAAGTATAATGTATGTTACGTGTAAAGTATATTAAATTTAATTTATTTTTTAAAGAAAAGCTACCGATACCAGCGCTTCGTAACGACCACTGCTGAGAAGAAACGCCGAAAGAAACTCATTTTCACAGTATTGGTCGCCTATTCGCCAGAAGGGCTTTGTCATATTATTATAATTGAGTTGAGTACGTTGAATAATTAAATAATAGGCATGACGAATGGAAATATATTTTTAGCCCATTGGTTACATTATTACAATATATTGTACATGGTTTATTGATATTCTCTAAGAAACAAAAAATTACAAAGTTACAGCGCATTGAAATTTCGCATGACGTCACGGCTACGTACGATTTTTACGTAGAGGTGACGCCGCAAGCCCCCTCTTCGCAAGTTTGATTCTTCGTGTCTTTGCGAATTTTACTTTTCTGGCAATCTGAAAAATATGTACCATTATTTTAAAACTAGCTAATGCCCGCGACTTCGTTCGCGTGGACTTTATGACTCCGGCGTATTAATATAAATAACAACTAATGAGAGAGAAAGATAGAGAGAGATAAGAAAGTACTTGTAACAGTGTTAGGAGTTAAAAGTCAATATTATTTTAATTCTTTCCTTCGGAAGCCAATATGAAAAGAGCTGAAGTGTTACTAACCCTGGAGAAAGCCACACTAAGTTGGCCATGCGAAAAAGCAGTCCTTAGATCGACATCAGCAGCTTTAAGCATCTAAAACTGTGACTTATTTTCATAGGAAAGCAAGTAAACACTGTGTATTTGTAAAACTGTGTATTTTCAAAAGGAAAATCGTTATACGCGGAATAAATACAGTTTCACTGGCACCACTCACAGTAAACTTTAAGTGTCTCAGCAGACTATGCCGAAGTTTAGCGGCTAAAGTTCAGTGTCTAAAGTTCGGTGGGGATGACACACTAAATAAGCTGAAGTTCAGCCGCTGAAGTTCGGTGGAAACGCCGGACTGTAGTGATGTGCCGATATGAGAATTTAATCTTCCGTCTTTGGCGCGTCTGCGGCGAACGGACACGGGAGCGGAAGAGGGAACAGAAGTGGAAAAGGGAACGGAAGCGGAAGCGGGAGCGGGAGCGTGAGCGGAAGTGGCAGCGGCGGCGGAGGCGTCGGCGGCGGCGGCGGCGGCGGCGGCGGAGGCAGTGGCGGCGGCAGTGGCGGCGGCGGCGGCAGCGGCGGTGAAGGCGGCGGCGGGAGCGGCGGCAGCGGCGGCGGCGGGAGCGGCGGCAGCAGCAGCGGCGGCGTCGGCGGCGGCAGCGGCGGGAGTGGCGGCGGGAGCGGGAGTGGGAGCGGGAGCGGGAGCAGGAGTGGGAGCGAGAGCGGAACGGGTACGGGAACGGGTACGTGGAAGAGGGAACGGGAGCGGAAGCGGGAGCGGGAGCAGAAACGGCAGCGGCGGCGGCAGCGGCGGTGGCGGCGGAAGCGGCGGCGGCAGTGGCAGCGGCGGTGGCAGCGGCGGTAGCGGCGGCGGCGAGAGCGGGAGCAGCGGCGGCAGTGGCGGCGGCGGCGGCGGCGGCGGGAGCGGTGGCGGCGGCGGCGGTGGGAGCGGCGGCGGCGGCGGCAGCGGCGGGAGCGGCGGCGGGAGCGGAAGAGGGAGTACGGGTACAGGTACGGGTATGGATACAGGTACGGGTACGGGTACGGGTACGGGTACGGGTACGGGTACGGGTACGGGTACGGGTACGGGTACGGGTACGGGTACGGGTACGGGTACGGGTACGGGTACGGGTACGGGTACGGGTACGGGTACGGGTACGGGTACGGGTCCGATTCAGGCAAAAGCATCGGAAGTTCGGCATTATGTGTTGCTGCAGTAATGCAAATAACATTGCAGGCATGCATTGGCTGAAATTCAGCCGCTGAACTTACATACAGTGCTGAGACACTAAGTTGGGTTCCGTTACACAGTTTCGGCGGAGACAAATTGCGCATTCGCATTATTGGCCCTCCGACATTAAGACTTATTTTGTGAGCCGAAAGTCCATTTGCTGCAAGTGAATTAAGAAACTCAACTGGATAATTGGTGATGTCGTCAACAACTCTATCCAAGAAATTAACAATAATTTGCGTCATAAGTTCTATAATAATTGATTTTTAATTTTTTGGTGTCAATATGGCGCGTTCACATATCCAAGAATTTTTCTGGTGTGTTATGCTCTGAAGGTCCGCAAATTCTGAACTTATAAGTTCTTCTTCGGACGAAACAACTTTTTTTTTGAAAAAATTTCAATGTACAGACACATTTTTTTACTCTTTTATTATAGTATACATTTAGTATGTTTTTGTTCAGCGGCAACAAAAAACATCATCTATAAAAATTTCAACTGTCTAGCTATAATGGTTCATGAGATACAGCCTGGTGACAGACAGACAGACAGACTAACAGTCGGACGGTTTAAGGAATAGGGTCCCGTTTCTACCCATTTGGGTAAGGAACCCTTAAAATCTAATAAAATAAGTATTTATGGGGGGCTCCCATACTACAAACGTGATTTTTCATAGATTATGGTACGGAACACTTCGCGCGCGTCCGACTTGCGCTTGGCCAGTTGTATTATAACTCAACAAAAAGTTCTCATCAGACTTAACAACTTTTGCTAAGGCGGCATTTTAATATTTTTTATAGTTTAGCTGGACCATTATAATTCTGCATCATGCGTTCCATTTTCCAAAATCAATTATAGCCTATATGTTGCCCAGGCTTCACAGCTATATAACAAAAAAAGTTTCATTCGAATCCGTCCAGTATTTCCGGAGATTAGCGTGTACAAACAGACAAACAGACAAACAGACAGACATTTTTTTTTATTTTCTTACTCTATTACTTTATCTCCATCGCCACAAATATTTTTTTTTGAAAAATTTTCAATGTACAGACACATTTTTTTTACTCTTTTATTATAGTATAGATGACGAAAATTATGTACATTACATACAGAAAGTACAAAATAAAAAGGGGTAAAAGTTTATTTTCATAAAAAATTATAATATTTGTACCTAAACCTGCAGATAAACTTTTTAAGAGCTTATTTATTTAGTATTGGTCTAAATATTGTGGCAGAAAATGAGGTAAAGTTTGAAAAGTATTAAAAGTCCATTACAAACGTTTTTAAAGGTAGCGAAATAAATGTGTTTCAAAATTTAAACCTTATTTGGGAGGCCCTTTCAACTTATTTGGGCCTTGGCCTTATTTGAGCGACTATTTGGTAATATCTTTTTTCAAGTTCTCATCTTAGCTGGTTCCCAATCACATCCTCAACTATGTTACGTGGCGAACGGAGTGTGCTGAGTGTTCCTAATTTTTCTTCTCCGAAAAACACAAGGCCGCCGAAGACGGAAAGTTCTCAAACGATTTGCCTGTAGCACATATTAATATAAGTATTACATACAGCTACGAATCTCCTAAGGTCCCGCGCAATATGCGTCCCCGTTCCCCGTCCTCGCACCTCTCTCCTGTTCGCACCATGTGGAGGGTTTTGAGCAAGCCTGTAGCCGCCTCGCCAAGGCGGAAACGGGGGAGGTGTGAGGACGGGAAACGATGACGCATATTGCTCGGGACCCTAGGAGATTTCATCCTGTATGTAATACTTACTATCCTGACTCAGCGACCCAAAGTGAGTCTTGGCCTCCAGCACAAGACCACGGCAGCACTCCAGGTCCTGTGCTAACTCTTGCCAGCTGTCGCCAACTTGAAGCTCGCGCAGGTCTGACATCACCACGTTGCTCCAGCGATACCTGGGTCGGCCCACTGGCCTCGACGTGTTGACGACGACGACGTGCCGAGCCAGCGAAGTCACGTCGAAAGAATGGAAGAGGATCGGGGGGTGAAGAGAGCGTACCAGGGTACCTGTATGTAATACTTATATAAATTCCGTGCCTATAGTTTTACGTCCGGCCGCCTTTGCCTGGCGACGAATCCTCTTTGGAAATTTTATTTATGCGAAATGTTTTATGATGTCGATGTGAACCCTCCTCAGGAATGCTGCTTCATTGTTGACCAGTTTGCTATTTCAATGAAAATATTTTTTTAAATCAAAAAAGAATGTGGTGTCGTGGGACACCAGGTAGGAACGAAGTTCCTTCGGCTAATGTAGAATCGACACAATGTGTATACGACTGTCGCGCCTGCGCACGTCTCATTTAACGAGGTCATCCTTACGGTTTTACTATCACATTTTTTTCAGTTCGGTCGCGCAGCAAAATCCCTATCTCCTCCAAGCCTGCCGTAAGGAACTTCGTTCCAAAACAATGTGAACTGATTTCTAGCCGCTCGATGTCGGCCGTCCTTGGGTATGCAGTTAAGGCAGGCCTGTGTGACTCCTCGTGTAGGTATCGAAAATATACCTACATTATTCTATGCGCGCGGCGACCACTTCAAAGGGGAAAATTCAGTTACATGAATCGTTTGTCCAGAGTAATAAGAAGGATATTGGCTTGCAAGCGATGTCTAGATGATAAATAAATAGTATCTAAACGAAGAGGTGAGTATTTCTAGTAGATATTTCTTTGAATTTGTTTTCTGAGTAAGACTTCTGCACGTGAGAACTAGTCTTATTCTGTGGTTAGGGCACGAGATATTCGTGCCAAACCATGGAGGTTCTTTTCTAGGCTGGAAGTCACACGGCACTGTTGATATGTGATAGAAGCGTTCTCTCGCTCTCTCTCGCTCTAGCAAATGACGGTTCTGAGCGACAGAAAAGAATAGCAGCATACAAAAGTGCTGCTCCGTGCTGACAGATCTAACCTAACCCTAAATGAGATCTATGAAATTTTTAGAGCATAAGTTTAAGGGCCGTAACAGACGCGGCGCAAGTTGCGCCGCGTAACAGCTAGTGCTGGGCGATGCATAAATACTCAATCAACCCATTTGAGTATTTACTCAGTAGATTGAGTAAATACCCGATAAATATCCTTATTTATTCATTTGGTGATTAGATTGATTTATATGAGTTGCGACTCATATTTATATTCATATTCATATTCATTATTTCATGCTTTCATGACAATTTTGAAACTTAAATCTAGTATAAACTTGCAATTCTTGTCGGAAAGTGTGTGCCTACGCCATAATATGCTTAAAATGTAAATACTATACTTATCACACACTGAAAATAGACTTCTTTGACTAATTATCATTTTTTGGTGGGAGGTGAGCATAGACGTAATTTTACGTAAAAATAAGTAAACAGACATCAAATGCGATGTCAATACTTGAGCACGCTCTATTTACTCTATTTATTAAATCTAGTGAGTAAATAATCAAATGGGTAGATTGAATACAATCCACTGCCCATCTCTAGCTGTTACGTGACGCAACTTGCGCCCCGTCTGTTGCGGCACTAAACAAGTACATTGAATAAATGCATAATTTTGCATGAACCATACCATTCTGCGTAAATGGAATGACAAATGACGTAATACATTATGACGTGAATTTTTATCTTTAACAGATAAAACGTTACCCCGACGGACGGCGAGACGTGTTCGTATTCCTAAAATGGGATAAAAGGCGGGTATCGAAAAATAATATTTTTTAAAGGTTTCCTCAGCAATCACTGAGATGTTATCGTATTTTGATGGCTCGCAATTGATTTTGTTATTAAAAAGAGAGGTTTTACAACCAGTATCGTGTGTAGGCTTCACGTTTTTTATACAGAAACCCTTGAGTATTGTTCGTACGCATTTGCAGAGTCGCATCAAAATTGACCACGTAATTTTTGGGATTATGTTGATAGGTCATGGGTTGCAACTCTAAAATAGAATTGGAGAGACACCTGGCTTCAAAGAACGATGGTAGGTGGAGTCAGGCCGTCACCGAGTGGTATCCCAGAAATGGGAAACGTAGTGTAGGACGTCCGGCAGCTAGGTAGGTCGACGATCTCAAACAGGTTGCTAGAAGAAACTGGTTTGCGATGGCAAGGGATAGAATAAGATGGCGCAGACAGAAGGAAGCTTATGCCCAGCAGTGGATCCCTGAAAGCTGACGATGATAATAATGATGATGATGTTGATAGGTACATAACAAAGATGAAAACCATTTAAATATATTTTTTAAGCCTGTTCCATTGTTGGGAAAAAGCCTCCCCTTTCTGCTTCCACAGTCCTCGATTTAGACCAGCTTGCTGCTACTCACTCAGATAGCGTTCGATGTCATCTCGCCATTTCCTCCTTGGCTTTCTCCGCCCCCGATGCCGTTCTGGTATATCTTAGCCTTTTTTGCCAATCTTTCTGGCAACACAAAAAACACGTCATGTCTACTCTCATTTTTTTAAATGTATTCAAAAAATTCAACAAAAAGAAAATTTTTTTTTTGGTTGTTGTGTTTTTGTAATGCCGCCGTGGCACCTTAGTATAAATGCATAGAAAATTCTATATTTACCAAACTCAAATTAAATACTGTTTTCCAACTTCAAAAGAAACATTTTTTTGGGACTTGTATGAAATATAGACTAATGATGTCGTTGTTTTTTGAAGTCAAAGTGCTGCCTGCCATATAAGTTGACCGATCCGCTAATCCAAATTAGTATGGAAGGGAAAAATATTTTTCATATTTCGATACATGTTCCTTAGAGAAAGTTGTTCGGAAAAAGCATGCAGTGAATTTCAGTATATTTTGTTTAACGTTAGGCCAATTCGTTACTTTTCAGCTACTCAAATTAGATTCTTTTTTTTAAACATCAAAACAAACATTTTCCATGGATTTGTATAAAATATAGACTAATGACGTTAGGAGTCAAATAGATCTTAGTATCAGTGTTTCTGCAATAATAATCCCACCAAAAACATTTTCATGTAAAAATGTTGCCAAGACGAGTCTACATAGCTTACCCTGTAAAAAGTTATCAGATCTCGTATAAAGCCAAGCTCTAAAGACTACATGCTCTACACTACACCTTAATCAAAATCTATGAAAAAGTGGTCAGATCTCATGTAGAGCCAAGATTCTTAATGCGCCCTTACTTTACCAGGCCTAACTTCACATACTCTACATTTTAGTCAAAACGTGATGCATGGCCGTTTTGCTACAGTTACGAAGATTTCATCATTGTTCATCGTGTGTGAAATAAAACGGCCAAGCCACACGTTTTTACTAAAATGTAGAGTATGTGAAGTTAGGCCTGGTAAAGTAAGGGCGCATAGATGAAGAATCTTGGGTTTACATGGGATCTGACCACTTTTTGATAGATTTTGATTAAGGTGCAGTGTAAAGCTTGTAGGTTTAGAGCGTGTAGTCTTTGGAGCTTGGCTTTATATGAGATCTGATAACTTTTTCACAGGGTAAGCTATGTAGACTCGTCTTGGCATCATTTTTACATGAAAATGTTTTTGGTAGGATTTCATTTATTTTTGTAAGTTGGTTAATGGACTTTTTTGAGTTTAAAAATAACCTTTTTTGACACCGGGCCTTTACTTTCGCCTTACACTTCGTCTGGAATTTTGATGAACCAACCAGTAGGGGCCGGTCTGTTCCGATGGTTGGGGGATTAGCCTATTTTTCTTCCTTTTTTAGGGTGTATTTCTTTCAGCCACAACTTTTTTATAGCCCATTTTCTGTCTTTGTCTTTTTTATTTGATTGTTTACTATTTAAAATAAGTGATAGAATAGGGCGAAACTTCTTTCTTAGGGGATTATATTCGACTTTAGCTGTGTGTTGTGCTTTGATACTGTTAAAATCAATATTTATTTGTTTAATTCTTCTTACACTATTATTACAGGTTTCCCCAGTACAATAGCATAGTCACACACATAAATTTTATCTATTAGATATTACTATTTATATTACACAAAACGGAATTCACAAAGGCAGTTGGCCTTTGTGAATTCCGTCAATGAGCAACTGAATAGGTCAATGTTTTCTGCTACCTTATTTAACGTGTGTAGGGTTTGAGTGGCTAGAGTAACAAATTTACAAGGTGTACACCTTGTAAATTTGTTACTCTAGAGAGGTTTACAAGGTGTACACCTTGTGAATTTGTTACTCTAGAGAGGGCTACATAAACCTGCCCACATGAGAAAGTTGATGATCCTATATCAATAAGAGCACTGTTCAAGCTTAATCCTTGGCTTTTGTATATGGTTATAGCGTATGCGACACAGATTGGAAATTGCTCGCGATGAACGAATGCTCTGTTGATAATTTTGGTTTTATATATCTTGAGGAAATGAAAAAATGTGTGGGCGGCCATGTTGGATCCAAAATCTGTATGCAGTTTCGAGTTTCGCGAGGTGCTTTACCCCCACCTACAAATTTTCAGGCTTCTACGTAGTCACAGTGAGACGTTATGAACGAAAAAGTTATTTTTCTAAAATCCGGACGCCATCTTGGATTCCAAAAAAATTACAGATTTTAATTATTTTATTCTTTTTTTGTTGTCTTTGTAGTCATATTAGCTTACACACCAAATTTCAGCGTTCTAGGATTTCAGGAATTACCTTTAGAATTTTGATGATCAGTGACGAAATCGGGGGTTTTTAGACATTAATAAAATCTAAAGTATAATAGCTACGACATTCAAACTTTGTATGTTTAATGATTGTACTAGTTTCATAATATCTTGAAATTTTTAACTATTTAGCATCATCTAAACCAAACGTATGAGTGTTCAAAAAAACGACAACGTTTCGAGAAAAGGTAGGTAGTGCCCTTGCGCTCCGCTTGGCTAGTCTTGGTGAACAAAAATGGCGTACTTCAAAGCATTTTTGTACAAATTCTCAGCACGTAGGTTGAACCAAAATGGCGGTTATCGGCGCAGATACAAATAATGCGCCGAGGACCGCCATGTCGGTTCAATTTACGTGTCGGGAATTTGTACAAAAATGCTTTGAAGTCCGCCATTTTTGTTCAACTTATTTGTGTTGCATTGTAAATAATTTTTGATCTTGGAAAGTACCCGAAAATTATGGTCTGACTCTATTTTTATTTTTATTCGATAAAGAAAGAATGTTACGTTTATTATATTGTAACATTGTATTGTTACACCGAAGTGAAGAGTTTTCTGATGAAATGTCTTACTTCCCACTTCGGTTAGGTTTATTTAAGGCCACACTCCGAAACTGGGTCCACTCATCTTCATAAGTATTTTCGCTGTTCCACCAACTCGTTTATATTTAAGAGTTTTCCGGCGATCGAGAAAATAGCCCCGAGCTAAGCCATTCTTCAAAATATTTGGCCAAAAGATATGTCAGATAAATATATATGAAATGTGGGATGTAGGAAGGAAGTAATCAAAAATAACATTTACGGTTTACAAAATGTATTGTTTCTATGCATGAGAATTTATCTCGCAACGTCTTGCATAGTTTGAAAAATCGATCAGCGTTGGCCACTTTGACACTTGAATAAAATTTTTTTTTTAATTATTATCTATAAAAAATCACGTTCGTAATATGGGAGCCCCACTTAAATATTTATTTTATCCTGTATTTGTGTTTGTTATTACTTATAGTGGCAACAGAAATACTCGTACATTATTTGTGGAAATATCAATTGTCTAGCTATCACGGTTCATGAGATACAGCCTGTTGACAGAAAGACAGACGGACAACGGAGCTTAGTAATAGGATCCCGTTTTTACCTTTTGGTTTCAATACCCTAAAAAACAACGCCGGAATATTAAAGGACAATGAAGAATATTGACGTCAGAGTTTCGTAAAGCAAGTTATTTAATATTGCTCAGTACAAGCTTTTGTTTCTTCATCATAGCTGATGTTTCCGTTTTTACGAAATTTCCCGGTTTTATTTCCGTTCTCATCCCTACACATCACAAAGTAATGAAAATACAGAATCATCCTTTAGGACATAAAGCAAATCCCGTGCCGCAGGTCTTTCTGCCTCTTTTATTTAAAAAACTAAAGAAACTCTAGAAAACACGTCTGGAGGTTTTGGGTCAGTAGAAGCTGCCCCCTGCCTACGTCCCAGGAGGTGGCGAATGGCTACTGGGCTCAATTAGCTTAGCTTTACCTATATATACATTTGTGTCATGTGAATTCATCCGTTACCAAAATTTTTACCTTATGACATTACTTCCCATACTAGAAGCTTTATTTGAGAAATGAAAACCATACAACGAAGTTAAACCAAAGTGATCTAAACAGATAACAGCGAAGTCATTTTTCTCCTTGTGGTGTCAATTATAAAAAATCTCATTTTATTGAATTACTCCCAGCCAGTAAAATTAACTACAATTATTGAATACTTTTTGACACTCTCATTCGATTGAGGATTGATAATTTTATAAGCTTTCCATTGAAAGTAAAACAAATGCATGGATTCCGGAATACTGAATCTCTTGAATTATTGAAAAATATTTTATACAAACCTATATTGATAGTTACTCAGTCTCGAAAGGCTTTTCTTGCTCGATCTAATAATCTGCATCTAGATATGTAAAAGTAAAACTTCTGCACTATTTATATTATCTGTCCACGTTCGTGCTTTTTGGATGTCCTTTGTATGCACTGTCCTTTGTCGATGCGGAATCAAGCCCAGGTACTTGTTAAACAAAACATGGCTTTGTAGTTTGGTATGTGAACAATATCTGTACTTTTTTGTTTTGTGTCCTCGTGCCAGATCTCTTTTCCATGTCCTTTGTCGCTTTGGAGTCAAGCCCAGCGGCTTATTATGTTATGCAAAACAATGTGTTTTTCTGAATATCTCATCTCACTTTTGTAAATTGTTGGCTAAATTGCGTTGCATTGAGATAAAGCTCACGTAGTAGGTGTAATATAATTATATTTCAATTTTCATATTTTATGGTTTTCTAGCGGTCTACTTCGGATTTACGTGGATATCCGCTAATTACCAACAAGTCAAATCAGATCCTTTTTTCTAAACGTCAAACAAATATTTACTATGGGATTTGTACGATTATGAACCTGAGTCAAAAATATGTTATGGAACTGTTTAGAAAATAAAACATCACAAAATATTGTCACTTGTCATCGATCATTTTCAAAGTGATTTAAATTTATTAGGGTTCCGTACCCAAAGGGTAAAAACGAGACCCTATTACTAAGACTTCGCCGTGCGCCCGTCCGTCCCTCCGTCTCTCACCGGGCTGTATCTCATAAACCGTGATAGCTAAACATGTGAAATTTTCACAGATGATGTATTTATGTTGCCGCTATTAAATAAATATTTAAGAGGGGCTTCCATACAAAAAACATGATTTTTTTAAATAATTGTACGGAACCCTTCGTGCGCGAGTCCGACTCGCACTTAGCCGGTTATAAATTTAAGAACTTGGAACCTAGGAACGGCAAACTATCGTGGTTACCTCTACTCCATGGAGTTCGTCATATGTGTTTTTGATATAAAACACTAGTTTTTAACCGACTTCAAAAAAGGAAGAGGTTATTAATTCCACTATTTTTTTTTTGTATGTATGTTACTCGATCTTCGTCCACCGTGGACCTATTTTGATGATTCTATTTTGTTTGAAAGCTTGTAGCACCAAGTTGGTCCCATATTAATTTGGTGAAGATATGATGAAGAACTTTGGAGATAAGAGGGAAACTCTTGAAAGAAAATGAAGTCGGTTGTTTGTTTTTTTTTTTAAATTTAATTATATTGAAAAGCGATCTGTTCAACAGTATAGCAGCTCACGAAGGAACTGCAGCGGGCTTTAGCAAGCACGAACTGTCGATAGCGGCGAACACGAGGCATAAACTCCAACAGCTGACAACATGAGGTTAGTTTGAGCTTAAAGTTCTTAGAATTACTACTAATTATTACCAATTCCTAATAAGACCACATGCGGTTTAGTTGCTATTGCTACAAAGGGTAATTGCGTCGAGTCTAACTCGGAAAAAGAAACTATCAATTATTTTCAATATTATATTATATTATTTATATATGTATGTAAGTATATATGTAGGTATGTATGTACGTATCTATGTCATTGTATATATTATGTAAGTGTAAGTATATAATTACTGACTGTAATTACAGCTATTTCTTTCTTGGTTGCCAATATATAACTTAGCACCTCACCTGTTTTCGTCAAACATCTCCAAGTACCTCGGTTGCCTAGAAGAGATTGCAGTTGCGATAAGGCCGCCTTTTGACATCTGTGTTATGTTATCCATTTTTATGTAACATTATGTTTTGGTGCAATTAAGATTTTAACTAACTTATTATAAGTGTCATGTACAGTCAAGTACCAAGATACCTGACCAGGCCCTCTACTTATATCTTCAATTTTCTCTTAAACTAAAAATAATATTAACATGAAAACGTATATTCAGAAAGACTTAATTAAAATCTGTCTGAATATAAATTTTCATGTTAATATCATTTTTAGTTTAAGAGAAATTTCAAAATATAAGTAGAGGGCCTGGTCAGGTATCTTGGTACTTGACTGTACCTTAGATATAGTTTGCTTTGTAGATAATTCTTATAAATTGGGAAATATATGTGTGACAAACATACATACAAATTAAAGACAGGTGGAAGACCTTTTCCCAGCAATTGGAAAGTATAACGAATATGTCAGTCGACACATACTTGAAGGAGTATGTACTTTTCCAATGTTGGTTGGCAAAAAAGTACGTGACACTTTTTTTGAAATTGTAGGAAAAGTGTAAATTTTGACTGGCAGACCTTCCCCTGAACTGAACTGAAAAAAAGATTAGAATTTCGTTATAGTGGAGAAAATCTTATTAAGTTTATAAATTATGTAAGTATGTTCACTTTGTTTCAAAACTTACAACAATGTAACATTAGCCAGTACGTGGTCGCGTAATTACAAATGCGACTTTAGAGTGCCTGCACTACGACACTTTCAATTACTTACTAACGGCTTTTGTTACACAGTGCAAGTTGCTGACGTAACAGTAGATAGCTGGCGTGACAGTGGACAGCTATTAAGACGTTGCAGCTGACTAGGACTGTTCTTTTAATTTTTAGGTAGGACTTTAGTCTTAACTTTTCTTTAACAATTAGAATAACAAAACCCGTGGTTTTCTTTTTCGCCGCAGTGAGTCTTAGACCGTTTACACTTTACACATTCCGCCTCTGCGTCGCCGAGGGTATTAGATTTTTTATGCATTTGTTCTGAAATTTAGACTGTAGTAGATTTGTTTACATTTAATATACATTTTATGGTGTCATAAACGGTTGCGGTTGCGGAGGTCAGACGGCAGTCGCTCTATGTAGCGGACCCCGGGCTCTGAAGCTGTTCTGCTGAGGATGCAACCGGGAATACGGTCGGATTATGATGATGATATATACATCTTTTCTACGACACTTTCAATTACTTACTAACGGCTTTTGTTACACAGTGCAAGTTGCTGACGTAACAGTAGATAGCTGGCGTGACAGTGGACAGCTATTAAGACGTTGCAGCTGACTAGGACTGTTCTTTTAATTTTTAGGTAGGACTTTAGTCTTAACTTTTCTTTAACAATTAGAATAACAAAACCCGTGGTTTTCTTTTTCGCCGCAGTGAGTCTTAGACCGTTTACACTTTACACATTCCGCCTCTGCGTCGCCGAGGGTATTAGATTTTTTATGCATTTGTTCTGAAATTTAGACTGTAGTAGATTTGTTTACATTTAATATACATTTTATGGTGTCATAAACGGTTGCGGTTGCGGAGGTCAGACGGCAGTCGCTCTATGTAGCGGACCCCGGGCTCTGAAGCTGTTCTGCTGAGGATGCAACCGGGAATACGGTCGGATTATGATGATGATATATACATCTTTTTATAGCTTATTAATCTTACCAATGTTAAAGTGGTCATGCCCCGGAGCAGTACGTACAAAATCCAATATGCGCAGCACCGCAGCGGCGAAAACTACTACCACAGTGCCGAAATGTGTAATCGCACTTAACGGTCTAACGCTCTTACTTTTACCGTCTAACCGGGGCCTAAAGGCTGATTTACTTTGATACAGTAGCTGGCGCCAGCATCACTCTGTTTTGCTAGTAGCATGAATGGGCCGGCTCGTCTGGGGAAGTACAACACTCTCACAGAAAATCGACATCTGACTAGCGTCACCGCTTCTATGCTTCGTTCAGTGAGTGAGAAAGCCAAAGGCCCCCTTCCCTCACCTCCCCCTCTCCCTACATCTTCCCTTCCTGAAAGGCCGGCATCGCTTCTGTAACACCCCTGGTGTTGCAGTTGTCCATGGGCAGCGGTGATCACTTACCCTCAGGTGACCCGTTTGTTCGTTTGCCGCCCTATAAATATAGAAAAAATAATAGACCGGTGAAAGCCCCCCCACCCTGCAGCTGCGCATCTCATGTCAGTGGCATTGGATCTGTATAAACACTATGCGCCAGTCGCTAGCCTAATCGTACAGTAGTCACCGCAGCAAAGTAGAAATGACTATTGGATGTGGATGCGTCTAAATGACGCGATCTAGTGCCAGTGCAGCGCCGGAATCCAGTGATGCTGGCGCCAGCTACTGTATCAATCTAAATCAGCCTTAAGTTAAAGTTGCACCAACCTGGCCCGTTTATTTAACTGCCGTCGTAAAGTACAAAGTTTAATTCAATGTTGTTTTAATGGATATTGGATATTCGGATTCTTCTGTGTTGACTAGTAGTAAAATAGCTCTATAGTAATTTAAAGGAAGTTTTGTGTAAGTGCTATAGTGTCTTAAGAACGTGCACTAACTAAAGTGCTGCTTTATTTGAAATATAATTTTTCTGAAAAGGGTGAAAATTAAAATTTGTTTCAATGAATGTTTACGTAAATCATCATCAGTATCATCATCAGGTCTTTTTTAGTCTCCACTCTGCAGGAGCACGACCCTCTCTGTACTGCCAGAGCCACATTTAGCCTGAGAAGCCAGAGAATTCGCCTACACTCTCCACGCTGGCTGGACGGCTTGGAGAGGTCTCATTGATATACAACGTGGAAATGAAATACCCATAATAAATCGAACCACGGGCTTTACTTTATCACTTTAGTTTAATGAAATTAAAATTCAGTCAGTCAAAACACAAAACAATCGGCGTTTCTATAGAATAGTGTGCAGCCATCCGGGCAACTTGTATGGAAATGTCGATGGAAATTTCGTTTTTTTGGTTGCTATTAAAATTTCATTTTACTAGTAGTGACCTGGTATAGCCCGTGGTTCGATTTATTACGGGTATGTCCCTTCCTCATTATAAGCTTTGTTTAGTTTGTAATTGATAAGTCGCCGTCTCCAATATTTACAGAAAGCGGAATCGGAGCGGACCTATTCTACTCTGCTGGACACCACAAGGCAATACGGAATGTTTAGATAAATTATCATTATTTTGCGAACTGTTCTTTTTTTAAAGGTTTAAGTGTGTAGCTGTTTTGAGCTGAACTTACCACAGAAGTTTATAAATAATTTGAATAATTATTTCACTACTGGAAACTTTGAATTGGCGATGGTGCGCGATAATATAAATTCAACAAAAACTAAATTAAAACTTAAAAAAATAGAATAAATAAATGTAACAAATATTTATTAAAAAAATATAACTATGTAATAAATAAAGTAATCTTAGGGCCCGGCTCGAAAGTGCCCATGCTAGGCATCGTTGCCACGCTGAATGGTCAGGGCGTTGCGTAAATAGCACAGAATTAATATGGTAATAGTCTAACTATTGATTCACCATTAATTAAATTTTATAAACAGCAAATTTAGATTCATTTTTCACCTTCGCGCTTCTTCTTCTCGAGTCGAAAGGCTATAAATATAATATAATTATAATAAATTTTACCAGTGTTTGGCCACGGCAACTCTCCGTTCATTTGCCTCACTAAGGCCTGCAATGTTTGACGACCTCCGTGGCGAAGTGATCACCATGCTAGTCCGCCACCCAGAGGTTCCGAGTTCGATCCCCGGTCAGGGCAAGTTGGAAAATGGCCTTTTTCAAATTGTCTTGGGTCTTGGGTGTTTATCTATGTATGTATTTGTTACAAAGTATAGTATCGTTGAGTTAGTATCCCATAACACAAGTCTCAAACTTACTTTGGGGCTAGCTCAATCAGTGTTATTTTCCCTATATATTTATTTATTTAATGTGCAGGAAGTGGATCATTCATTAAACTGCACCACATTCGCATTTATCATTTTTGGAGAAACGCCACGTAACCCGGGTCTCTTGACATCTCCCAACGCCAGTTCGGAGTCTGTTTAACGATTTTCAGACTGCCCAGGGAAGGTCGGCACCTAGTGGAGCTTTCTCCGCGGGCGGAATATCCATGGCTCCATAGCTCTACTCTAGATCTAGCGTTTCTTTGGCATCGAGGGCTGGCTGCCTGTGAAAACTGTTATGGCTGTTCAGATGTGCGGATAGTGGTACACGTTCACTAGAGATGAGCGTTGAATGAACAAACGGTTTATTTCAACCGTTTAACTGGCATGAACTATTAGACTAGTTTACCGTCGAATGATAAACTCGTCAACACCTTTTTTTCGGGACAATCAACGTCAACATGTTCGTTCGGGACTAGTCGTGTCGTGATCGTGACTCTTCGTCGTTTCGCTACGCCAGCAAGCAATCTGTGCGCTTCATTCATACTTAAATATTTGCTGATATGTCGGTCTCTGTCACGCGCGCATGCGCGAAATCCATGCACTGAGTGTACAAACTGCGAATATGTATCTGCTTGTAGTAAAAAACGAAAACGACCTTAAGTAAAACAAAATAAAAAATATTATTAAAATATTCTAAATCTAGTTCCCGTTTAACATTCGACATGAGACTAGAAGCTAGTTCACGACGTTAACGTTGTCATTGAATCGTGCAATAATAGATTTGTTTACGTTGTCATAGTTTATTGAATGTGGTTCCGTCGACGACGTAAACTAGTCGAAAATTAGACTGTTTTATGAACTAGTTTAAAGTTGACGAAAAACGGTCTAGTTTCGTCAACGTCAAAGTCATCGATGACCCACCCCTAACGTCCATAGCGCCTTCGCGTTAAAACCTTCGCGCTAAAAGTGGCCTTTAGGTCTTGCGGCCCTGGAATCTGTCTGCTTAGAGCAGCAAGACTCAAAATGCTCTGTCTGCCCCGTTAAGAATATCGACGTGATAGTCTTTAGTAAATTATAGTTTTGTAGAAAATTTCTTATTTCAAATGAGGGCAACACTTTCGTTAGTACCTAGCATTAATCAAAATACATTAAGTTTCGTATAAAATGTTTCATGATTCGGTAAAACTTTTGTCAGTTTTTTCAAACTACTTAAAGGCGTTTACAAACCTTACGTTTGTAACCGGGGCAAAGTTTAACGTACCTTCCGAAGCAGTAAAAAAGCGGATAAAAAATGTATTGTATACGCAATAAAGACGTACAATATAGGGTTAACGGTCTACTTTATTTTAGAAGAACTAACCCCAAACTGTATTCGATATTTACTACCGATAGAACATTAACCCGTTAAAGGTTGGCCGGTCGTTAGACGCTTCCACTTGATTGAAATTTTCCACGAAGTCCATCAATCAGGCCCTGATTGGTCGTTGCCGTTATAGTAAAATCCAATGAGTAGGTTAACTTTATTTCTAATTTAATAAAAACAAAAATATAATTCAATTAATAGTTATGTGTGATGAAAATAATAAATACGTGTGATGTTGTGATATGATGTACGTGTGTGTGTGTGTGTGTGTGTGTGTGTGTGTGTGTGTGTGTGTGAGAGAGAGAGAGCGAGAGAGAGAGAGAAAGAGAGAGAGTGTGTCTGTGTTTATATGCGTGTATGTGAGGGTGAGTATATGTGTTTTGTGCAATGATAATCATTTAACTCAATAAGTCAAAGAACCTTCGCTCAGGATTGTAATAGCTCTATCAAACGAAGCCATTGTTATTGATTTTTGCCATTGTTGGGATAGGTGTATCAGTGACGTGCACAAGTATTTTTAATACAAACGGCTTCAAATCAAGCAAAAATAATTTTTCAGTAGTATCCAATATTATACAGGGTGACTTTTCACCTACCAGCCAAATTTTTGAAGTAAGTTCTGTCCATGATACTGAACTAATCTCTATATAAAAAGTTAAAAAATATCGATGAAACATTATCGTACTTCCATACAAAATCTGTTTTGCCTAGAGCTGATTATATACTGAATACTTTTTTAATTGTTTTTATGAAATGTAATTCAGTATCATGTAATCAATTGCTACAAAAATTTGGCTGATGTTTAAAAATTCACCATGTATTAGGGTGGCACAGGGTAGACAAATTCTACATGTCTGTATGAAATGAAGTGTATGAGGCTTAAATGACATAGCCATTGAGTTTCTAAACATTTTAGAGAACCATCTTCTTCAGGACTAAAATTGTGAGTAAAAAAAACATTGCAAAGATGTCTTTCTGCTCAATCTTTACTATACAAGATGACCAAAAATTGAGTTTGTTATTTAGGAGAGAAACGATTTATCAAGACCTACTTCGGAATTGAATTGCAGTGTTACTTAGTTGTTAATTAGTGTTTAGTGCAGATGTATTTGATCTCCGTTGATTTATTTTGTTCCAGTATTCATACCGGCCAATCCGTGTAGAAATATGAAAGGTTATGTCACTTCAAAACACCCCGAATTGATTCATTGGTTATTACGCCTACCTAGTACCTTACGCCTGTGAAGCTCGGTGGCCCGGCAGGAATGCGCATTACTAGCGCTTTCGCAAGTAAAGCAAGACCGGGCGTGGTCCGCACTTGGATGGGTGACAAGTGGCATTAAATTTTCTGAAGTGCCTCCGTGCTTCGGAAGGCACGTATAAGCCGTTGGTCCCGGCTGTCATCATTGTATGGCAGTCGCTAAGCTGTGTTAGATGCCTTTAGGCAACCTGAAAAATCAGTAAGCGTAAATGTCACACCAGTGTAAGTGGCCAACAGGCCAATAGGCCACTTACACATACGAAAAACAAACAAACGCCTACCCATTTTTTTTTTATATTTTCGTATAATATGTTCTTTAGGGACAGCTGTTCAGTAACATGGACTGAATTAACCCTTAAAAAAGGTTCAATATATTTTGTTAGACCTTATAATAAATTAAAGAAGAGGTCATCTAGTGCGTCTATAACGCAAAGGCTTGGCCATCCTTTTTGCACTACTTCTTTGTAACCGACTTTAAAAAGGAGGCGGTTATCAATTCGTATGTACGTTTTTTGTGTTCACTGATTACTCGAAGATGCTTGGATGGATTTTTTTTTATTTGCAAGGGCATACTTGTCAGGTGGTCACATAGAAATGTTGTCAAAATTGCTTGTGTAGTTTTGCGCTAAAGTTGGTTTGCATTTTTGTAAAATTATCCAGAACAGCATTCTGTCATTTTTAACCGACTTCCCAAAAGGAGGTTATCAATCCGTCGCGTCTTTTTCAATCTTTTGTTTTTCTATGTATTACCGATTATTCGATGATGCCTGGCCTTATTTGGAAAATTCTTTTTTTGTTTGAAAGGGCATACTTATGGGAATTCCCATAGAAATTGTATCAAAATTGGTTGTTAAGTTTGGGAGTGAAGAAGTTTTTTAGTTTTAAAGAATTAGACCGAACTGAAAAAAATGTGATAGTAAAACCGTAAGGATGACCTCGTTAAATGAGACGTGCGCAGGCGCGACAGTCGTATACACAAGCGAGTAGTGTATAATACCTTTGAGCATGATTTTTCTTTTGCAAATTGTGTCGATTCTACATTAGCCGAAGGAACTTCGTTCCTACCTGGTAAACCTACACTGGTGTGCCACGACACCACATTTCTTTTTTATTTTGAACTAGCTGATGCCCGCGACTTCGTTCGCGTGGACTTTATGACTCCGGCGTAGGTATTAATATAAATAACAACTAATGAAAGAGAGAGAGAGAGAGAAAGATAGAGAGAGATAAGAAAGTACTTGTAACAGTGTAAGGAGTTAAAAGTCAATATTATTTTAATTCTTTCCTTCGGGAGCCAATATGAAAAGAGCCGAAGTGTTACTAACCCTGGAGAAAGCCACATTAAGTTGGCTATGCGAAAAACCAGTCCTTAGATCGACATCAGCAGCTTTAAGCCTCTAAAACTGTGACTTATTTTCATAGCCAAGGAAGTTAACATATGGAACTGTGTATTTTCAAAAGGAAAATTGTTGGGGATGAGTGGCATACGCGGAATAAATACAGTTTCACTGGCACCACTCATAGTAAACTTGAAGTGTCTCAGCAGACTATGCCGAAGTTTAGTGGCTAAAGTTCAGTGTCTAAAGTTCGGTGGGGATGACACACTAAATAAGCTGAAGTTCGGTGGAAACGCCAGACAGTAGTGATGTGCCGATGTGAGAATTTAATCTTCCGTCTTTGGCGCGTCTGCAGCGAACGGAAACGGGAGCGGAAGAGGGAATGGAAGTGGAAGAGGGAACGGAAGCGGTAGCGGGAGCGTAAGCGAGAGCGGGAGCGGAAGCGGTAACGGCGGCGGCAGCGGCGGCGGCGGAGGCGTCGGCGGCGGCGTCGAAAGCGGCGGCGGCGGCGTCGGCGGAGGCGTCGGCGGCGGCGTCGAAAGCGGCGGCGGCGGCGTCGGCGGAAGCGGCGGCGACAGTGGCGGCGGCGGCGGCAGCGGCGGTGGCAGCGGCGGCGGGAGCGGCGGCGGCGGCGGCGGCGGCGGCGGCGGGAGCGGCGGCGGCAGTGGTGGCGGCGGCGGCAGCGGCGGTGGCGGCGGCAGCGGCGGAAGCGGCGGCGGCGGCGGCGGCGGCGGGAGCGGCGGCGGCAGTGGCGGGGTTGGCGGCAGCGGAGGCGGCGGCGGCGGCGGGAGCGGCGGCGGGAGCGGCGGCGGCGGCGGCGGCGGCGGAAGCGGCGGCGGCGGCGGCGGCGGCGGGAGCGGCGGCGGCAGTGGCGGGGTTGGCGGCAGCGGAGGCGGCGGCGGCGGGAGCGGCGGCGGCGGCGGCGGCGGCGGAAGCGGCGGCGACAGTGGGGGCGGCGGCGGCAGTGGCGGTGGCAGCGGCGGCGGGAGCGGCCGCTGCCACCGCCGTACGGGTACGGGTACGGGCCCGATTCAGGCAAAAGCATCGGAAGTTCGGCATTATGTGTTGCTAGTAATGCAAATAACATTGCAGGCATGCATTGGATGAAATTCAGCCGCTGAACTTCGGCATACAGTGCTGAGACACTAAGTTGGGTTCCGTTACACAGTTTCAGCGGAGTCAAATTTCGCATCAGCATTATTGGCCCTCCGACATTAAGACTTATTTTGTGAGCCGAGAGTCCATTTGCTGCAAGTGAATTAAGAAACTCAACTGGATAATTGGTGGCGTCGTCAACAATACTATCCAAGAAATTAACAATAATTTGCGTCATAAGTTTTTTATTAATTGATTTGTATTGTTAATTTTTTGGTGTCAATATGGCGCGTTCACATTACCAAGAATTTTTCTGGTGTTTTATGCTCTGAAGGTCCGCAAATACTGAACTTATAAGTTTTTCTTCAGACGAAACAACTTTGTTTTGGAAAAATTTTCAATGTACAGACACATTTTTTTTACTCTTTTATTATAGTATAGATTTAGTATGATTTTGTTCAGCGGCAACAAAAAAACATCATCTATAAAAATTTCAACTGTCTAGCTACAATAGTTCATGAGATACAGCCTTGTGACAGACAGACAGACAAACAGTCGGACGGTCTAAGTAATAGGGTCCCGTTTGTACCCATTTGGGTAAGGAACCCTAAAAATCGAATAAAATAAGTATTTATGGGGGGCTCCCATACTACAAACGTGATTTTTCATAGATCGTCGTGTCCGACTCGCGCTTGGCCAGTTGTTTTATAACTCAACAAAAAGTTCTCATCAGACTTAACAACTTTTGCTAAGGCGGCATTTTAATATTTCTTATAGTTTAGCTGGACCATCATAGTTCTGCATCATGTGTTCCATTTTCCAAAATCAATTATAGCCTATATGTTGCCCAGGCTTCACAGCTATATAACAAAAAAAGTTTCATTCGAATCCGTCCAGTATTTCCGGAGATTAGCGTGTAGACGTTATATTAATTAAGGAATAGATCACTTATGTGTTTTTTTTTTCTATCGGGTCTATGAGGCAAAGGCTTCACCTTCCTTTTAAAACCGATTATATTTTTTTTTTTATAATTATTTTACGGCACTGGATACTGGTCCTTTAGAGCCTATCTTTATTTTATCACTTCTTTATTCCTAACCCTTACCCTAACTATGCAATCAAAGGTTGGTGTAGATCTTTTGATTGCTTCAAGGGAGCTTCTGGCGACAAATCTATACGAGTCCACTGGCTTTCATAGACGATTGAGTGGTGGACGGCGCCAAAAGACGCCCACCACAGTCCGCAAATAAATATCACTACAGCCGCACTATGAGTGTCCACTTTAATCATTTCACATATTGTCCATGAGCATAAGCATTTATAACACTAAACTACACCGATTTCATATTATAAGTTCACTAGAATCAATTTGCAAAACAATTGAAAAGCTAACTCCAACTGAACCCCTTGATTTCCCGCTAAAAACTCTGATTATATTCCAGAGCAGCTAGCTGTCATTTTTATTTCTCTTTTTATCAGTTTATCGAATCGAAAACAAAACGAGTAAAATCGCGTTCTAACTCTAGTGTCCGATAAAGCGGGCTGCCCCAGGGCCGTCAGCTAATTGTGAGCTCTCCAGACTATAGTTAAGAAGGGACACAGAAGTATAACTTTTTTTATACCTATCGTTTTTTTTAATCGAATTAAAAAGAATGCTATCTATTCGTTGGAATTTTTTATTTTTTATTTATGTTTACCGATTATTCGAAGATACCTGAACCGATTTGAAAAATCCTTTTTTTTAATTTCCCTACTTGTCCCATATGATTCCATCAAAATCGGTTGAGTAGTTTGAGGGTGAAGTCGAGGTGAAGAAGTTTTAGTTTTAAAAAAACTATTTAGCAGCCTGTTGCGTATTCTAATGAAAGTTGTTGTCATATCTAGACACGAGGCAGCGTGACACAGCCTAGTTAAAAAAAGGAACTGGAACTATATACAAGAACCATTTCGAGCTACTATTAACCACTTCACAACTCGAAACCCATTTAACCTAAATACATGAAATTTTGCACATTCATTAAAGTCGTCTAGCTCATCTCGAAACTTGCCAGGTCAAATGTCAAAATAAAATTCAATATTCTCTAAAGAACTTGGCGGCCATTTACATCTCAATTCCTTTGTCGGATTTTGGACTTGGCTCCCATTTACAAATTTATGTTTTTAGTGGGATAGTATCCTAATTAAGTATAAATGAAACAAAAGACCTTCCTTTAAAAAAAAAAGTACTTTAATCTACGTGCTATAGGACGTTGAGGAGTATCTTATTTTTCTTTAAATGTATTCATCATATCTTCACCAAAATAATAAAATTAGATATTAAAGGCATTTAAATAAAAAAGAATTATTAAAATTGGTTCATAATTGGCGCAAATATCGCTTAACATACATTAAAAAACAGCCTAAATTATAACTTTTTTGACGTCGTTTCAAAAGGGTTACTCTAAGATTTTTATAGTCGCAATCAACTAAAAGCTACGCGTAGCAACGTGGTTTACACGGTGCCAGTCTTCCCATGTTGAAGCAATAAGTTATTTGTACGGCTGGTGTTTCGTTTAGACCATACGAATTTTCTTTTGCTTCAATCAAATGGTATAAAAATGGCTAGACAAAGAACCATTTGGACGTTCAGTCATGTGAACTTCTATCTCCCGGAAGGGAAATTTGCACCGTCTAAATGAGCTTTTATTCTTATTATTTGTTCATAAAGTCAATCTATATAATTATTTTTCTTCGCACTCTTCGTAGTCTAAACATTTAGCTACTGAAAAAATGCTACTGCCAATTTAATTAATAATGTAGTAATGCACTTGTTGTATAATATGGGGTATTAAAACACGAATGTGGGTTTATCACACTAGTGATATCAGTAACAAATGAGTGTTTTAATAGCTTATTATACAGTAGCATACAATACTTTATCTACACTCATGACATGAATCCTCGATAAAAGGTTTTAAATTCATAGGGTGTTGTACAGTGTTGTAAGAACTCTTATGTAAATTACTGCTAAGTATAATTGCTGAGTATCTAACATCAACTAACTTTGTATGTATATAGGTAAAAATGAAATTATTTATTGCAATAACTAGCCGCGCCCCGCGGTGTCACCCGCGCTTAAAGTAGCCTATGTGTAAATCCAGGGTGTCAGCTTCCTACATACCAAATTCCATCGAAATTGGACCACCCGTTTGCGCGTGAAGAAATAAAAAACAAACACACACATACTCACTCACAAACTTTCGCCTTTGTAACATTAATGTGATTATTTACATTATGGATCGTACAATTATTAAAATGCAAATTATACTAATATCATACGAAAATGACGGGATACGACCTGAATTCGAATAACTAATAAGTACTTTTTTTTTAAATGACGGAGCTGTGGTAGTGTACTGCGCGCACATGGAAATGTTCTTTTTTTAAATTCTTTTATTATTTATTACAATATTTGGATGATATTATGGTTACTATGACACTGGTTGTTTTAATGTTGGCAATAAGCTATTTCAGAAACGTTTATAGAAGATTTATAGCATGGATATAAATAAAACGTTAATCATATACTCACTCACTTTTGTATTTCTACATGTATTTATTTAATGAAGTGTTGCATCTAGTGCTCTTTAATTCTAAACTCTCTGGCATCTCTTGGGGACTAATTGGGACCGCTCGTACCTTGCACATATTGAGCCTCAATTATAACAAATCGATAGACTTTTACGACGATATAGATAGACCCTTCTAATTTATTTTTATTAAGACTCACTCGCACGGAACCTATTTTACAAGCTTTTATTTAGTTACACCTGTCCCGATGTCTGTCGGTCTGTCTGTAATGAAATCTTGCAAGTTAAATTTGACCCACTAGTCCCACTACCCGTTTTCCGATTGAGCTGAAATTTTGCACGCGCACGTATATCGCGTGACAATGCAATACTACGATGACATGGAGCTGATCTGATGATGGAGCTGAAAGGTGGCCATAGGAACTCTGTAATGAAACGACACAACACCATCGAGTTTAGGCTCGTTTGATTTGTCTTGAGAAGCGCTTTAGATAAAAGTTTGTTTTAATTTTTTTTTAATAATTACTTGTTTTATTATCTTACGATTTACACTTGAAACTGATGTGTGATTGGACCTTTGTGTCAAGTTTTTTTTAATTACATTTATTTAAGTTCAACTAGTGATTCCTGCTTTAGAAGGCACGTTAAGGCGTTGAACCCGGCTGTCATCAAGCTAGGTCAAATGCATTTAGGTAGCTTGAAAAACTTGACACCAGTTTTGCCCTCTTACACACAAAAACAAACATACGAAACGAACTTACACAGCAAAAGACTGATCGAGCGGGATTCAAACCATGAACTTCTCGGTCACATGCAGCGCTGCATAACCGCCACTTACGCTTCAGTTTATAAGCGCAGCAAATACGAGCATTCGACCTAATATACCTAAGCGCTAAAAATATTTCCAATAATATTTAGAGAGCAATTATTAACTAACTAATATTACAAATTATTCCCCGAGGACTGTCACCAAGATCTCCAAAGTCTGATAGAGCGAGTTCTTATCGTTCAATTACGATCGACCTCTCAAACTGCTGTGCTCACCGACCTGCATTGTAACTGGACTAGCTCACCCTGAACTGTGGACTCGCGGCACTTTAACATCTTACCAACTATGAATATGCGAAATACTAGTATGCCTCCGAAGTCCAGTGGTCAAGGCGGTCATGGGTTCGAATCCCACTGGGAATCAAACTTTGTGAAAAGTTGTTTCCAGTCTAGTTAGGATATTGCAGGCTTGAATCACCTAATTATCATGAAAATAAAGCACATATGAACTGTGGGTCCTGAACGCCATCTAGCGTTTGTTCAAGCCTATCCAAGGATTAGTTCTGGTCTACCTTTTGGGTTGCAGAGGTTAGACGGCAGTCGCTCTATGTAAAAACACTGTGTAGATTTAGGTAGCGGACCCTGGGCTCTGAAGCATTACCTCGGGAATACGCTCGGATGATTATGATACTGGTTGCTCCCGTAAACAGTCAGCTACTGACCATCATGTTTCGACCACATCCGGAATTCCGGAGGTCTTTGAGATGATGAAGATAAGACACGAGACGCTCACAGTAAGTTATTTCGAACCGCACTGTGTTAACGATAATCGTATATTATTAATATCTGAAAAAAATCTTGGCAACCGTTTGACCGATATGTCCCGGCGGAGTTTTTTGCGGGAAGATAAGGTTTGCTTAAAATTATTTTTCAAATTGTTTTAAGTAGAGTTAACAATGTGGTATTGATGTAGTTTATAGTATTATTTCAGCCAATGTTTGCATAGTACGGTTATTGTGAGATTTATTTTGTGGATTGTGGTGGGTATCTTTTGGCACCGTCCACCACTCGATGGGCCGAAACCAGCGAATTCATATAGATTCTGGTCAGAAGTTTTTCATTTTTATTGTAAATATGACTTACCGATCTGCGACAATGAACCATGTAAATTCACTGTTTTTTTCTTAATTTCTGTTTTAGAGCAAATAAGTTTTCCTTCACTTTTGAACGGCTTCCAAACTAAAAACGAAATTACTTTGGTAGCTCACGTTTGTAATTCAGTCCAGTTCTTAATTTAGGTCAAGTGGCTGCACCGGTTTCCATTTCAGCAATATCGGGACTTTCAATTTGTGCAATTTGCCGTTCGAACACTGACAGAGGGAATGCAGGCAATGGACAGAGAAGCGAACGCAATTCCCGTTTTTTTACGAGTTTAGTCTAAAAATATATATTTATTAATCCTTATACATGCGTAGCATTGTGTTCATTCCCATTTAAACAAACACATATATATTACAAAAATTATTTTAAAACCATGTAGCGGGAGCAAGGTGATATGCTCGACCGCCACAAAGAGAAGATCTTCCCGCAAGGCATGGTGTTGCGCCTGGGGAACCGCGGCTCCGACGGTGTATCGTCGGGAGTTGTATATATGCAGCGAATCGGGCGAACTCTGAGATCGAGATGTAGGATACTGCTCGCGCCATCTCATATGCTTCTTGTGAACTACATTGTCGGTTGTCTCTTAATTGGTTTTGTAGTTGTAGTTTTTCGTAGTGGCCGGAGAGGTCGCCACAACCATATATTTTATAACTAAAACTAGTAACTAAATATAAGTATAAAACTAAAAATAAAGTTAAATAATATAAAAAATTACCCCAAATCACTGCGCTCGCAGGGTATCGTGCCCAAGGCTGGCAACATTCCCCCGTTGAGTGGCTAGGCTTAAACTTCGGCCGAAATGCGCGCCAGCCCTTAGATCTCCTGTTCATCTCACGTATGAACATGGTATCAATTCAAGGAGTGCAGATATTTCCAGGCTATTGATGAAAAACCATGGTTCCTTAATCAGTAGTGGTAAGTACGTATATATTATATAACTTATTTATGGTATGCAGGATTTTTACGAATAAAAGTGTATCTGTAAGAAAACTACAAGCGATACAGCGGAAGTACGCATTGCTTTCGCAAGTTAAGCGTCACCGGGCGTGGTCTGCACTTGGATGGGTGACAAGTGGCAAAAAAATTGTGGAGCCTCTCCGTATTTTGGAAGGCACATTAAGCCGTTAGTCCCGGCTATCATTATTGCATAGTAGTCGTCAAGCTATGTCAGATTTCTTTTGGCAGCTTAAAAAACCTGACACCAATGTCCGCCACTAATACACAAAAATCGAACAAATACAAGAGAATCACCCTACCGTTAATTTCAGGACATGACCTGTTGGAGTTTCGTACATAACTGGCACCGGACGAGAGTCATCCGATAGGAGGTCGTATTGCTATGTCGAACCAAATAAGACTTTATCATCATACCTGAATGCTCAATGTTGCTTGATACTGACTCGCAGATACGCAGTAACGTCCGACTTGCGTACAGAGTCAAAGTCAAAAATCTTATTGAAAGTCATTTTTTTTTAATATTATTTTATGCAAAAGCTAAAAACTACTATTTTCCGTATTTCCTCCAATCCACAAAGATCCGATAGCCGTTCGAAATCATCTCTACACTTATCCCAGCATAAATAAACAGACCATAAAGCTAATAAAAAGAAAAATCATCGTCGCCTCGGCCTGCGCCCCTCGGAGCTTGTACGCATGCGGCCTAGTGAAGGATAAGTCAGTTACAAAAGTACTCTGTGGTCAGTTTTATATATTATGTCAAGATGTGTTTTGTATATATTGTATTAAGTGTTTTTATGTTTTATGTTTTTCCTAAATGTAAGTAATATTTATTGTTATGTCGTTATGCGACAGGGTATCGCCAGATGATGTAGTCCCAATTCAAACTTTGTCGTCCGAGGGCTTCATTCAGTGTTCTCAGTGCTCCCAGCCCCGGTCGTTCAAAGGACAAAGAGGTCTAAAAATTCACATTGCGAGAGCTCATAAGAATGTACTAGTTGGTGACCCTCTTTGTCCTACACCATCAAACCAAACCAACCAGCCCACATTATCCAATCACCCTAGCATTCATTCCTTTCATGAAATTTTATCACATTTAAAAAGAACCAGGCCAGTTATAAAACGCATCCCTAAAGGTGCCCGAAGAACAGTGTCCCAAACACTGTCACAAATTATCCGCAAAACAGTACAGGACAATACCACGCAAGCTTGGGAGCACTTGTTGACATTTGCTTTTAGAACTCTACATGTAAGTCAGGAAAATAAATGTGATAGCCAAAATTTAACTTCTAAAATTAAACAAAATTGTATCAATCCCCCATTGGAGACGTTTAGGCCTAATTCAACTTCTAAATCCAAAAATAAAAATTTTTCACAAATCGTAGAGTCTAAAATTAGTGAAGGTGATGTCAAAGGAGCCGCCAGAATGCTGTTCTCGGACGACGCAGTCGCACCTAATAACCCAGACACCCTCGCCGCTCTTCAGGAAAAGCACCCACCTTCAGCGGCGGACCCAAACTTACCTGACCCACCCAATGGCAATGAGGTAGCTCTTAAAGCAACTGAGGAAGATGTTTATAGGGCTGTTATGTCCTTCAGAGGTGGCTCAGCTGGTGGACTAGATGGTTTAACCCCACAACACCTAAAAGATCTTTTAAACGGTGACGGTAACCACTCTGGCGGGACACTTCTGCAGGACTTGACAGCCTTGGTAAACTTTATGCTATTGGGTAGGGTCAACATTTTGATTACAGATATGTTATATGGTGCAAACCTTATTGCTCTTAAAAAAAAGGACGGTGGCATCAGACCTATTGCTGTAGGCACTACTTTCCGCAGACTTACGGCCAAAATATGTTGTAAAGCAGTGGCAACAACTCTTAGCGATTATTTTCAGCCAATACAGCTAGGGTTTGGGTCCAAAGGTGGTTGCGAAGCCGCCGTCCACTCTCTGCGTACATTCCTAAACGTACAGACAGAAGGGGTCCTGCTGAAGGTGGACATTAAAAATGCCTTCAATTCGGTTTTAAGGGGCCCCATGCTGACACAGGTAAAAAATAAAATCCCTTCCGTTTACAATTTTCTCTGGCAATGCTACAGCCAAAATTCCAAATTAATGTACCAAAATAACCTTTTGTCCTCAGAAATAGGTTGTCAGCAAGGCGACCCCTTGGGTCCGGTCATTTTCAGCCTTGCAATTCACCCAATAATTAAAAAACTAAAGTCTAAATTTAATGTCTTCTATTTAGATGACGGGACTCTAGGAGGAGATCCCTGTACAGTTTTGGCAGATTTAAGCACTTTAAGGACTGATCTTGAGTCCATCGGGCTAAATTTAAACTTTTCGAAATGTGAGCTATTTCTAGATAATGAAATGCCACTTTTATCTAAGATTAAAATTACTTCCCAATTTAATGCACTCGCTCCTGACATCAAAATTATTGATAAATCCACTCTTTACCTCCTAGGATCCCCAATTTTTGACGAGTCTTTTCCAAATTTTATTGACACAAAAATTCTAAATTTCCAATTGGCTGCTAAACGCCTTTCGAATTTACATTCCCATTTTGCCTTTACTATACTTAAATACTGCCTTTTTGTTCCCAACTTTACCTACAACCTGCGATGCAGCCATCTGTGGAAATATCCGGACCTACTCTCAAAATTAGACAGCATAATCCAAAATTCGTTATCAACTATTCTGAATACCGATTTACATCAACAGTCTATTTGGAATCAAGCCTCCTTGCCGGTCAGGTTAGGAGGACTAGGAATCCGTAAAATTTCCAGTGTTGCCTTGCCTGCCTTTTTGTCTTCCGTTCATAGTATTCAAATACTATTCAACAAAATTTTAAAACATTCTACTTTGGAAATATCTCATGCAACGGAAGCCAAAACCGCGTGGTCCGAGGCATCCCTAAATTCAAAATTGCCCGAACATCCTTTCTCACAGAGACAATGGGACGAGCCGCTTTGCAGACTTGTACAGAGTAATCTCCTACAATCTTCTGTTAGCAACTCTGTAGAGCGCGCTCGTCTTATTGCCACTGCTGAGTTGGAGTCGGGTTTGTGGTTGCAGGTCCTGCCTTCTTGGAACATTGGGACTTTCCTCGATGACCATACCTTTCGCTTGGCGACATGCTTACGTTTACCAAAACAAACGTCCCACATCATTGCCTTTGCGGTGACACTGTCGACCAGTTCGGCCACCACGGACTCTCGTGCTCTAAGAGCGCCGGCAGAATGGCACGTCATGCCAATTTAAATAATATTATACACCGCGCTCTTGTCACCATCGGTTTGCCAGCCATTTTAGAACCAAATGGTTTGGCTCGCGATGATGGCAAGAGACCGGATGGTATGACGCTTGTGCCGTGGAGGTTGGGAAAGCCGTTGGTGTGGGACGCTACGTGTGTCGACACTCTGGCGGCCTCCCATCTTCACGGTACCAGCTCCAAGGCTGGCGCAGCTGCAACCACTGCGGAAACCCTAAAACGGCGCAAGTATGAATGCCTAGGGAACGGATTCATATTTGAGCCGTTTGGGGTTGAGACCTTAGGTCCGTGGGGGCCATCAACCCATAAACTGTATAAATTTTTTAATCAAAAGTTGGTCGAGGTGTCAGGTGACCAAAGGGCTGGCAATTACTTCGCCCAACGAATAAGCATTGCCATCCAGCGTGGCAATGCTGCCAGCCTTTTGGGCACTTTACCGCAGGGTAATGATCTGCACGACATTTTTTATTTGTAAGTTTTTTATTTTTATTTATTTAGTTTTTAATTTAGTTTTTAGTTTAGTTTGTACTTTAGTTTTAATTTAGATTTAATTTCGTTTTTAGTTTTAATTTTTCCTGTATTTTTTAGTTAAAGGTGATGTGATGATTTAGATGTTGAAATAAAAGTAAAAAAAAAAAAAAAAACTACTAGCGTTTCGGAATGACCACTGCTGGGAAGATTACGCCGAAAGAAACCCAGTTTAGTATTGGTCCCTACCCAGCCTGAAGGACTATGTTTCAGTTACAATACAGATTTACACTTAAGCTCGGTATATTTATTTATTTATTAAATCTTTATTGATCAAAAAGGTACAGAAGGTGGACTTAACGCTAATTCATTCTCTACCAGTCAGCCTTTAGGTAAAACAGAAATACATTATATTATACATCTAAATATGTAATACAATTGAAGTCTGTCATTATGTCTTGATATTTGCAGTCAACTCTTTCCAAGAATTTTGATTAGATAAATAGTCATTTACATGATTATAATCATTATTACCGCTACCTACCGCTTTTAGAGATAGCCCCAGGACCTTACTATGAACTATGAGGAACTTTATTAACGCGTTTTTTTTTACTAGCCATTCACGTTCCATAGTTCGCAAAGGCCACTCCTTGTTGTGTCCAGCTATTTCAATCAGCTACTTCTTTCCAATCCTTGTCGAAAACAGACAAGTCGTTACTCCATCTTATTTTAAGCCTTCCCATGTTTCTCGTCTCGCGCGTTATCGCATGTAGTTAACGCGTATTTAAAACGCTTTAATAATAAAATTTCGCAAAACGTACAACACTAAATTTTACATTAGTCATGCCAAGGAAAATCCACCCCTAAACACAAATTAGAAATGTCCGCATAAATTACAGCAAATCTCCAATCCGGTTCACTGCATAAACAAACATCTACTTGCGCTGAAAACCCAGAGCGATGAGATGGCATAAATTTTCCCAATCTCTATGGATATTCTTAACAAAATGTGTTGCCAATATGCAGTATACAGCCCGAATAAGGCTTGACGGCGGCCGTAAAATGGAACGTATCGATGGTATATATACAAATATGTAGCTCGGAGTATTCGAGCGCAGTCTATGCCAGGCTGTCTAACTCGGGATAGTTTTATCTATTAATAGTACTTGTATATTGGGTTTTACTGTGTAGGCAATTACACAACGTGATTATGGCTGTGTGAGCTGCAGACCTCGCGAGTCACCTCCAACATGTTAAAGTTCATCGGATAAAAAACAAAAACAGTTTAAAGTAAGAACGTGAAGCTTTTCTACGCACAATTGCGGAAAACGGCCACTTTTGGCGTATGTGCGTAGAAAAGCTTCACGTTCTCACTTTGAACTGTAAACAGTAGTTCATAAAATAGTTTGAAGGGATTATCTAGAGCCTGGTCAAGACAATATTTTAAATTATATCTCCGTTTCTTTTTAAATGAATAAATTCAAATGGGGGCAGCACTGGACCCCGAAAAATTCAGGTAGCCCCTTAAAAATTGTAGCTGGTCACGACGTCACGCGAAACTTAAATGCGCTGTATCTTGGTCATTATGTGTTTATTAGAGAAAAGAAAAAAATACGTATACCATACTTTCTACTAATTTATCTACTGAGCCAAAAAAAATATTTGGGTGCCGAAGCTGAACCGGAGACGCTTCGCTCACTCGGTCAATGTAACTTGTTTCAAATGGTAAAGAATAATTTATGTAAATTATGGAAAATAAAGTCTCCATGTTGTAACTACGGATGTCTACTCTGAGCGTAATCCGAAACGCACTTGGCCAGTTATTCAGTAAGTACCTACTTACAAATATTACCGCGCGCATAGTAATAATGTAGGTATATTTTCGAAACCAAAACGGCAAGTGACACAGGCCTGGTTTCGCGATGAAATTATCACTCGTATTCGATTTTTTGAGCTGCCTAACGTCATCTGGCGTAAATCTTGTAGGTATAAGGTATGAGAGCCATGTCAGAAATACAAGGTATAAAACAAAGTCGCTTGCCGCCGCTCTGCCCTTCTTTATGTACCTATATAAGTTGGTACGTTTAGATCTTTTTAACAACGCAACGGATTTTAAAGCAGTTTTCATCAATAGATAGAGTAATTTATGAAGGTTCACACACAAAATAAAATCATATTTACGATGATAGCGTCTCGGTCCTTGTTACTGAAGCAGTGTTTGGGAGTGGGGATGATGTTGGGCACGGTGTCGCCGTCATCAAAGTAGAGTAGAGCATCCAGAGGTTGCTGCGGGCGAATTTCCATTCCATGTCGGCTCTTTCTGGACCTAAGTGATGCTTTCGACACCGTTGATCTTGAGAAATCTGGAACGAGACTCAAGTTTCCAATAACACTATGATAAAGTGTTATTGTGGCTTCACTCGCGTCATCTACATGCAAGCAAGTCGTGTCTCAGATAGGATAAAGTGTATCCTGTGTCCTATAAAGGATAAACTGTATCGTGTCAATATCTAGCTTATCTCCATATTTACATTTAGAAAAGTTTTTCTATCATCGCATATTGTCCTTATGTTGCATGGAGAGAATACGAATAGGTCGTACTTATTTTTATTTTCTGTAAATTTATGATCTCTAGCTACATTCTTAGGGTTCCGTACCGCTGTACGTCCGTCTGTCCGTCTATCTATCTGGCACCAGGCAGAATCTCATGAACCGTAATAGCTAGACAATTGAATTTTTCACAGATGATGTATTTCTTTTGCCGCAATAACAACAAATACTAAAAACAGTATAAAATAATAAAGGGGAGCTCCCAGACAACAATGTGAATTTTTTTGCCGTTTTTTGGTCGATATTAATAGCGCCAACAGGTAGGCGCTTCAAATATTTACAGAATATGTATTTGTATATGCACTTTATAAATAAATAATAAAATGAAAATAAATATTTAAGGGGGGCATATTTACATACAATAAACGTAATTTTTTTGTAGATAATGGCACGGCACACTTAGTGCGAGAGCCTGACTCGCACTTGGCCGGTTTTTTTACATGAATCATAACTCTAAATAATTTAGGTAAATCATCATATCAGCCATCAAAAGACACAGTTATAATTAACCAAAATACGAATTGGCGTTTTGTGAAAGTGTTACCAAGTGGGGAAAATATTCGTTACAATAAGTAACTATATCGGGATTTTTTTTCACTTAATATAATGTCCACTTGAAATAACGTGAGACTTAAATAGGACGGTGTTAAAAATTAGTAACAAAAGAATTTTTGCTAAGTAGTCTTAATTATTATTTACATCAAATTATTAGAAGTATCCCAGAAATAGGAAACGTAGTGTAGGACGTCCGGCAGCTAGGTGGGTCGACGATCTCAGACAGGTTGCTGGAAGAAACTGATTTGCGATGGCAAGGGATAGAACGAGATGGCGCAGACAGAAGGAGCCTTATGCCCAACAGTGGGTCCCTCAAAGCTGACGATGATGAGCCTAAATTATTCATGCATAAGCAAACCCGCAGACAAAGACTAACATTTTGACATATTAAGTCTTCTGAGTGAACTAAGGAGTGAACTAATATTGAAGTATTAGTGCGCTCAAAGCGCCAAGACGTTACGATAAACCGCCTTCAATGAGCAGAAGGAACATTGATGAAGTAATGTGAAGATACGTCAGCAGAGCAGAGACATCTTAAAAAAATTTTGCATTTATTGAAAGCTCTTTAAGTAGGTATATTTCGTCAAACTTGACCGATTTGGCTCATGTTTAAATTTAAAAATTATATGTCTTGTAACTAACTGTCACTTACCGTGCGCTAACCTTAGTTCCTGAAGTTCCAATCCTATAAACTCTAGTTATAGTTGAACCTTCCTACGGCCATAGTTATATAATTACACATACAAACCAAATGCCAGACAAGGAGCATTACTTCGTTTGCTTCACTCGCTCGTTCATGAATGGCTAACTGTGCAAAGTGGATAGCAAAAAGCCCGACAGCATTCTCGCGGTTGCGAAGGACCACAAACAAATACAACTATATTATCTTGTTTATATCCCCTACAGGGGCAGGGAGGGCTTAGGGTCATAAGACCCAAAGGCCACGCTTAGCGTGGCAGTGGGCGTTAAGATCGAAAAAGCAATCAAATGATGGGTTACTAGCCGCCCGCAAAATATCGACCATTCCCTTGATCGGCTTTTACAAACTGCTGGGAGAAGCAGCTGATACGATCTTAGTTTTATCTTTTTTCTCAGCCCAGCATGGAAGTAAGACAAAGATACAATAACACGCTTAGATAACACAACATTTGTCTATGAAAATGTCTGTCTATCTTCATAAAATTTACCATCACAGCCTCGGTATTCAGAACTGACCCTGGTTCGGAAGTTGCTAACGCCCGCAAGTTATGCATTCGCAAGACTTGGTCTTCATTAGTATGCATTACTTCTGGAATCCTGGTATAATAGACTCGCTTTATGTAATGTTCATTTTATTATTTTGACAGTGTACAATAGGAAATTGCTTAATGAACATTACTGTGGAAGCAGAGGTTAAAGAATGAATGAATATAAACGATAATGGATAAATAAATAGGGACAAATAACACTGATTGAGCTAGCCCCAAAGAAAGTTCGAGACTTGTGTTATGGGATACTAACTCAACGATACTATATTTTATAACAAATACATGTATAGATATAAATATATATGGACAAATAACACGGATTGAGCTAGCCCCAAAGTAAGTTCGAGACTTGTGTTATGGGATACTAACTCAACGATACTATATTTTATAACAAATACATATATAGATAAATATCCAAGACCAAGGAAAATTTGAATAAGGCCATTTTCCAACTTGCCCTGACCGGGGATCGAACCCGGGACCTCTGGGTGGCGGACTAGCATGGTGACACTACGCCAAGGAGGTCGTCAAGAAAGGTTGAAATAAATTTTATTTTATTGGAACGAAGTTCCTTACGGCAGGCTTGGAGGAGATAGGGATTTTGCTGCGCGACCGAACTGAAAAAAATGTGATAGTAGAACCGTAAGGATGACCTCGTTAAATGAGACGTGCGCAGGCGCGACAGTCGTATACACAAGCGAGTAGTGTATAATACCTTTGAGCACGATTTTTCTTTTGCAAATTGTGTCGATTCTACATTAGCCGAAGGAACTTCGTTCCTACCTGGTGTCCCACGACACCACATTTCTTTTTTATTTCTTTTCGGGTCAGGTATTTTTCTCCTGAAACGATTATAGTATGTAATGTACGAATGTAGTAATTGATTGACTGGAAGAGATTGCGATACGAGTATCGAGTAAATAAGTTAAAAAAATACTGTTATTTTCTCTATTTCTTGTTGAATAGGTAGTTCTTTTGTTTGTGGTGCAATAAGAAGAATAAAGATAATTTTTTGTATTATATTGTGATTCTGAATACACTACAATACATTCACTGTTAGCCATGGATCTCCAAAAAGACTGGAGATAGTAAATCCTACTTATATTGTAACAAGCGCTGCAGCAAATACTTAACACATTTTGTATCAATTGTTGACTGAGTGCTTTAAGTGTAGAGTTCGCCTATTGTTTAACTTTTTTATTGTTAAACAGAATGTTAGTGGTGGTCATCATGCCACGCTGTCTTACTGGAGGTCTCGGGTTCGATCCCCGGTCAAGTCAAGACGGAAAATTATCTTTTTCAAATTGACCTGGGTCTTAGATGTTTAGCTATATATATAGATATTTGTTATAAAATATAGTATCGTTGAGTTAGTATCCTATAACACAAGTCTCGAACTTACCTTGGGACTAGCTCAATCTGTGTGATTTGTCTGTATATCTGAGATTTTAGAAAAAATAAATCAGGTCGTCCATTCCATTCTCCTTCATTTCCAAATGTTACCGAATATTTTTTTTTACTTTTCAAAGCAGTAATAAGGATGAGTTTCCTAAAATAGCAATGAATATAAAATTACTTTCGCTCTAACAGAATAAGTGAGATGACACACTCACCGTTAAAAACGGAACTGAATATAACATTAAGTGATACTGAACAGATTAAGCGATACAGAGTGGTTCCTACCACTACCTAGTGGATCTAATAGACCTCGCATGGAAAAAAAATACCTTTTTTTTAATTTCTATGTGAACGATAACTTAGTCTTAAAACGTTCAGTTGTGTAATGTACCTTATCATGTTAAAAGGTCTTTTAACAAGACCCAATTGTCAGCCATAACGACGAATCGGATATGGATAGCAACTATTGCAATTATTCAGTACCTAATTTGCGAGTCAAATAAAAACTAAGCAAAATAATTTAGGAATCTCAGAGGCTCTTTTCCTTCGCCCTTCCAACACGTGATTTTTTTAGATCTCAAGTAGTATTAACCACACCGACTCGTCCGTTTCAATCATAGACTTAGAATTTTTACTGCATTTCAATCAAGGGCCTGACATGCTTTGATAGAGCGAGACTTATTACGATTTCTAAACGAAGAAAAAGAATAGATTGCCCTGTTTTGTCTCTATCACCGACCATTATTGCACGGTCAGATTATAGGCACACTTCAAATTGCATATACTTCAAGAGTGCTTATAACCAGGCCTGTGTGACTCCCCGTTTAGTATCGAAAATATAGCTACATTATTACTATGCGCGCGGCGACCACGTCGAGGGGGAAAATTCAGTTACATGAATCGTTTGTCCAGAGTAATAAGAATAAAATTACGAAGAGGTAAGAAGTTCCGACGCTAGCTAAATTAAACCACATTAAGTAGAAATTCCTTTGAATTTCCTTTCTGAGTAAGACTTCTGTACGTGATAACTAGTACTTATTCTGTGCTATAACCCCACCACGAAAAAAATATACGTAGTATCATTAATAGAATATGTCTTACGTCTGGTCGCTAGGTGGCAAATCTATAAGTACTTGTATATACTGTATCTTCAGTTTCAATGTCCGCAAACCGGTGTGTGTGTCATCGTGCTAACTCGGAATTCTGTCGACGTCATGATGGATGGAATGACATAACAGAAGGGAAATTATGGGAATGTAATTTGGGTGAAGTAACTCGATATGAAGGATTATCTGTCTATGGAGCGTTATGGGATGTTGTTTTAGTAAGAAAAATATTTACGAAATGAATTGATTTGTAAATGCTAGATCACATTCACAAAGCTAAAAATAAAAAATAATATGTTTTTTGGGTACATAAATGTTTACAATGGTAGCTAGTTGTGAGTGCCTCCTTGTAAGCAAAATTTGCTTGTGCCAGGAAACACCACTCTCCTATAACAATTAATTTTAACAAATAAATAAACTAAAGTACGCTTAGGTAATTAACACTTATTAAAATGTAAATGCAAGGATAAATGTTTGGAGTTAGTGTATAATGCTTATGTAAAAATTACATAGATTAAAATTTACATATATAGATAAAGTAAATATAAATATAACAGATTCAACTCCTTGTGAATTAAATAATATAATAATAAATATAATACATTAATAGAAAAATATGTTAAAATGTGTGTGTGTAGCTATATGGTGGAATTGCCGATGAACGTCTCAAATTCATCATATGTTTTACCTTTTAGCCATATTTGTAGCATTGACTTACACTCATAATATGTTTTGTTATAAATATATAAGACTTTATTTATCCTATTATAAATGGTAGAAGCCCGTGACTCTAATGTAGCTAAAAGCTACATTAAAAATTACTTTGTGTAAATGTGTATCAGCATTTGTAATAAAATACCCGCCGAAATAAAAATGTTAAAAATCACACTTTTTAAGAAAAAGATTTAAATGGCTGATCGACGAAAATGTATAATATAGTGTCAAAGAGTTTTTCAATTAATTTGCATGCCATTATGATAAGCAAAACATGTGCTTTTTCTTATTTCAAGTAACATCATATTAATTATTATGTATCATTTTCTTAAAGAAAAAAAAATCTTATCTTTTTACAAGCTTTTATTTAGCCCTAAGCTTTTATTTAACCTGTCCCGTCGTCTGTCGGTCTGTCTTTCTGTAATCAAATCTTGCAAGTAAAATTTGACCCACTTTCCGGTTTCCGATTGAGCTAAAAATTTGCACGCATTACGTATATCGCGTGACAATGCAATATTATAATGTCATGCAGCTGATGTGATGATGGAGCTCAAAGGTGGCCATAGGAACTCTGTAAACGACGCAACCCTAGCGAGTTTGGGCTTGTTTTATTCGTCTTGAGGAGTACTGAAGATAAAAGACTGTACTAAAAATATTATCCAAAAATAAAGGACTAATATTTTTTCGTTTAGCAAAGTTCTACAAACTCACAAAGATACAGCGCTTTGAAGATTCTTAGTGAGGGTGATTAACGTCACCTTTGGTTAAAAACAGTAGCTGATTATAACATAACGCAAAATTGAAATGAATGAAAAATAATAGAAAAAAGAAAAATGATCATAAGAGGCAAAAAAAAATGTTTGATCCACATCCCTATTAATTTATCTTATTCCATCTTTACGCCCACTAATGCGCTTAACGTGACCTTTGGCTTTACGGCCTTGGGCCCTGTCTTCCCCGCAACCCCGTTCTATATACCTACTCATAAATATCAATTATATTACCTGCTAGTGTTGCCGATCGATAGTCCACTAGCCTATCGATAGACTATTGAATTTTAAATATATTTTTTTAAAACTAAAAAACCGACTTCACCCTTAAACTACACAACTTATTTTGATAAAATTTCTACGGAACCACCTGACAAATATGCCTTTTCAAACAAAAATATCAATATCAATTATATTACCTGCTAGTGTTGCTGCTCGATAATCCACTATCGAAAGCATATCGATAGACTACTGATATTGGAAATTTAATGTTTTAAAACTAAAAACCGACATCTCCTTTAAACTACACAACCAATTTTAAAAAAATTTCTCTGGGCCAGCTGATAAGTATGCCCTTACAAAAAAAGAAATACAAATCGGTGCAGGCCTCTTAAAATAATCGGTGAACATACACACAAAAAAAAAGATTACGACGAATTGATAAGCTCCTTTTTGGAAGTCAGTTAAAAACCGATATACATAATAGATAGTATCGATCCTGAAGATGAACAAACTATCGATACTATCAATAGTATCGATCGATAACAAGGAGCAAACTATTAATACTATCGACAGTACAGTACGCTTCAAAATGGAGTCATAATCTCTCATACTTATTGCATTTTTGAAGCCTGACCTTACATAAACTTTATCGATATTATTGTTACTTATCAATACTATTTCCCTAAATATTAATACTATTGATAGGCCTTTCAATATTTTTCGATTGGAACTATCGATTTTAAAACTATTGATTTTTCGACAACACTATTTTTAATACCTGCACGATAGACCGTTTGTAACAAAGTTTAACAAGAGCGGAAACGTCCCAGTCCCAGTTGACAAGAAACTGACACGCCTGTTCCATGCTCGCAGACGTTGTTCAACTAGCTAGACAAACAGACAGACGGCTCATTTGATGATAAGTAGTTTTTTTTACGTAACCTATATAAAACTTACTAGCTTTAACCCGCGACTTCGTCCACGCAAAAGTCAAATAATTTTCTCATATAATTTTTAATTGGTTTTTTACGTTATTAATTTTGTTATAATTATAACATATTATTATATTATATTATAACAGTATATTTTTGACAATCCCACGGGAGCCTCACATTTTCCCGAGATAAAAAGTATCCTATGTGTTAATTCAGGTAATAAGCAATCTACATGCCAAGTTTCATGCCAATCTGTATAGCCGTTTTTGCGTGAAAGAGTAACAAACATTCATCCATACATACAAACGTGATAAGATGAATTATTATGTTAAAAATTTAAAATGTTTGAATACTTATTCAATATGAATAGTGTAGGGTGTAGTTAAGGCCTAGCGGACCAAAAATATTATAAATTTGCTACCCCTAATGCACCCCCAGAGATGCAATTATTTAAAATCAAATTAATTCATTATTATTTTTTACGGACTACTTATTCAAAAATGTCATGTGCGTCGCTTTAAAAATGATGAAGATTGATGAAAATGATGAACTTGATGATCACACTAGAAGGCCTTGCAATAAAAGTTTGTATAAAAATATAAGTATGTACCTGATTTAAATTTAAATAAAATATTGATTTTACTTACAATATAACGACCTCCGTGCCGTAGTGGTCACAACGCTAGTCCGCCACCCACAGGTTCCAGGTTTGATCCCCGGTCAGGAAAAGTTGAATATTGGCCTTTTCAAATTGTCCTGGGTCTTGGGTGTTTATCTTTTTTATGTATTTGTTATAAAATATAGTATCGTTGAGTTAGTATCCCATAACACAAGTCTCGAACTTACTTTGGGGCTAGCTCAATCAGTGTTATTTGTCCCTATATATTTATTATTTATTTAATATCAGTACTGACATAATTATCCTTTACGTAACCGTCAAATGATTTCCTGAAGAAGGTAAGAGGCACGTTTCTCCGAAAATAATTTAATCATCCGGAAATATTGGGAAGGTTTGTTTCACGGGAAACTTTGAGTAATCCTGGCTTTGGGAAAAGACAGCAAATGTCTTTCGGGATAATTGTTGTGTCAAAAATATTTTTAAAAGTGTTGTTTTGTTGACTTCTAAACCAGCGACAGTTACTGAAAAACTAAATATTGCTTTCATGGCATTTTTTTTTGTTTTTGGTTTGAAAAACCTAACTACCAAAACCGATTTTGTAAGAATTTATATTCTTTTTCTTCCAATGTCCCGGAAGTATATTAAAAAAAAAATACGAAATAATATTTCTTCCAATAACGAAACCAAACTACTAAACCCATTTTGACAAAAATTCTGTGAATCTTTGTAAGTATGCATATTCTATATACCAAAGAAATATTTTTTATAATAAGTTACTTGCATTTACTTATTATAAATAAACTTGTAACAAGTTTATTTTCTAGGCAAATTAAAAACCCCCGACAACACCATCAAGTGATAAGTGGCGGAACTACATAATATTCTAACCGAACAGACAAACAGACAGACGGACATTTTAGCGTCAATCTTAAACTAACCTCTCTTTTTTTAATCGGGGGTTAAAAATTAGTTTAAATTTTGAACAGCACCATCTATCGGTGACCAAAAAAACTAATTTTACTGCAAACCATCGAAATTTTTAATTTTTATCCTGCACAAATGCACAGACAAACAAACAAAAATTTTAGTTTTATTGCGTTGATAAAAGCCTCCAGCAATATTTTTCGGAAAGCAGCGACACTTTTTTGTCACGGCAACCTTTATTTTTTATAGAAACCTTTGGTAATACATTATTAATTCGTGACTTAAATAAAGCGACGGAAAAATCTTAGAATTTTTATTAATAAATAAAGGAAATACATAACAATACATTTAACGAAAGAAACAAAAAATAACTGAATTGATACAGTTCATATTAAAAATAAAATTTTCCGAAATAAATTCCTTACTGTCAAAATAAGTAAAACTTTTTTTATATGGTCACTATAGAAAGTAAAAGTCAACTTAAAAAAAGTTTATCATAGGTACCTATCTGCCTAAAATAATATGTCAATAGTATAATATTATGCAATTAGTGAATAAGGGACGGATTTAATTCGAGGGCCATAGATAAATCACGAGCAGGTGAAGGATTCTAACGACTGAATCACGACCGTAGCGAGTGATTTAAGTGTAAGAATCCTGAGCAATGTAAGTGATTCATGGCCATTGATATAAATCCGCTTTATTCAAGAATTACATACTATACTTTATACCATGACTACGAGAATAATTTTCAAAACTAAAAACCGACTTCACCACCAAAATACACAACCGGTTTTAATAAAAAAATTATGGGACGACCTGACAGGTATTCTCTTTAAAAGAAAATCTAAATCTTACAAATGTCTTCGAATAAATCGATCAACATATATAAAACATAAGATTTCGACGAATGGATAACCTTTCTCTTTTGGAAGTTAGTTAGAAAGAAAAATTTAAGCGAAAATAGACATTTAATGAAGAAAAAAGAAGGTTAAATGAATTAAAATGGACTTTGAAATTGGAGCAATTATTAAAACTAAAGTAAATTGTTCTAAATTCAACCATCAAAATAGTGAGTAAAAGTGCATTTTATTCACTGATTTTAGTGAATAAAATAAACTTTTGAGATAAACGGAGATGAATGGTATAAACGTATTTATATTTTTCTTTGTTTATTTTTGTATTTCATTGTGAGTAAATATAGTCGTAGAAAAAGTATTGTATGCAACGTTGTATAAGTACGTCAAACAATGCTCAATGGCGTCTCCTTACGATGCTCGCCAAGGCTCGCATCGTAACCTGCACCACTCGCATTTTTGACTCGTTTTATACAACTGTGGCATTAAATACTATTCTTTCACTTTTATAATATTAGTAAAATTACTTGCCATTTAGCCTGACTTATAAAAAAAGATAATTTATGTATGTATTAAATAAATACATACTTTTACTTTCTTTAAAATGCTCTACTCCGCGGCTATACTCTATAAAATGGTTTTCTGTATTTAACTTGCTCATTTTGTACAAAAATTCAAAGTTTAAATACAAATGCTGAAAAACTCTTCCAAAAATTTCATAGAATTTAAAAGCTATTCAAACATGGGAATGGGTAAATACTCGCAGTAAGTACTTACGTTTGAAACACTATATTATTCATTTACTTTCAATGGAAGTATTTTAATAGAATGAGCATATTTGGGCTTCAGGCGGCCCTTCCCGGCCGCTCTTTCGTCAACGCGAGCATAATATATAGTAGTCTGAAAAGGTTGTTGTTTCATCCAGGGCAATGCTAGAAAAAGTGGCAAAGTAAAAAGAGAGAAATAGCGCCTGAGGGTTCGGTTTGCATTCTATCGAATGAAATTAGTATTATTATTAACTATCTATTCAACGAATATTAACTATTCGTAGGGTGTGGAAATTTCATAAAACTTGTTCCAGGTAATTTCCAGTAACGTGTGACACAGTTTTTAGTGATGTGTTTTTCAGTAAACCTTACAAGTGTGTGTAATAAAAGGTTTTTATTTAAAATTTTCATTACATTTGCAAGGTTTGCTGCTGCTACAATTCTAGATGTCATCTTACTATCTTCTTGTAAAACAGCATAAGAAAAATTCTAAAAATAACATAGGTAGATATATAAATTACAAGGTAAATAAAAGCATTTAAATATAAGACTGTAATACCCCTATATTACGAAGAAACTAACGTACTCCATTTCCTCTTAGAGCGTGTAGAAAACGATATACTATCGGTTTTTGTGGAACTCGTTTTTTACGCAAGGAGCTAAGTCGAATACACACTAAAGGCCTTTTTTGTTATCTGATATCCACCCACCGCCAGCCATACTTTTTCCTTCCCGGAAATTTATGTCATAGACCACTCTGCGTAGAATAGACAACGTACGTGTTTCTAAAAGGTTTTAGACATTCAAGTAGTTAAAAAATCGAACTAAATAATGTTTAATTTTCCCATTTATTATTTAATGATTTAGATAAACATCATGTGGTATAGAGAAATGCAGGAGCCCAACATAATTAATACTTTCTCAAGTAGTTAATGAATACAAAATACTAATTTTAAGAATTTAAGAATCCTTGTCCCTAGACTTTTCCATAGAAACGTAGTCTAGCTTTGATTTGGAAATGAAATGTTAGATCTCGGCAGTATTTTGTAACTTTAAAGAAATTGCATATAACTAGTTAATGACAGTCAAATATGAATTTGAAAGAAAATGAGAGTGTTATTTTTCATGCTGATGGTCAAATATAATATGATTTACTATATTCTCTTTGAATTTCATATTTTGACTATAAAAACTAGTTTTATGCTTTAATATGTGCAATTACTTTGAAATTACATAATTTCGCCAATATAGCTAAAAGCTAGACTAGGTTTGTATGGGAACGTCTGATTCTGTCTAGGATAAGGCAACCCTTTAGCTTTTAATTAATTATAAATTCATATACTCATTGAATTATTACTTCATAATTGGTTTGTCAAAAATGCATTTTGCTTGGGTAATTCAACAATCCACATTGGAAACACTCCCAACTGATGAACTATTCATAAGCCAATCACGTGAACAGTTGTCACGGGAAGAGAATACTATGCAAGCGAAGTATATTATTTTGCCATGAACAATTAATTAATTTGTGCGTTTGTTTTTTAAATATAATCGTACTTTTGCATTCATGCTAATATTGGAAAGCGAATTTCAACTGACTTATTATTGATTCTGTAATCCTTTATGTTATGCGGCGCCATGCGTTTGGATTTTGGTAGTCATTGTTCTGACCCTGACAGAGATAAGAGATATAAAATAACTCTATTGACCCTGACACATAGTGCCGTTGTTATGTAACAAATACCGTACGCTAAGACACCATCTAGTGACGAATGGCGGAACTGCATATTACAGCGCCATCTATTATTTAACAAAATAAATTAAAAAAAAACCGGACTCGGCTATTTAAAAGTTTTTGGGGGTTAACGCTTTAAGCGTTAACCCCCATAAACTTTTAAATAGCCGAACCGATATTTATCCAACATACTTAACAACCACTGCAGAATCAAAAATCAATAAACAAAAATCATTTATTTGCATTATACAATTGATATATATGATGTTAGTAACTGTTAGTATGCACATTGTATAAACCTGCAAAGAGGTATGCAAACATTGTTAACTTTTAAAATTAATTTAAACTTGTAGTGACAGTAGCAGAGGAACTTGCTTTCACGTAAAAAACCCGCATCAAAATCGGTTCATCCATTCGAGAGCTACACGATGCCATAGAGACACACAGACAGACAGACAGACAAACATTAGCGTCAAACTCATAACACCTCTTTTTTTTCGGAGGTTAAAAATACAAACGTGCGGCGCCGCAGCGTCAAAACTGCTGCCGCGGCATCGTCTTAAGTAAACGTTAGTGTTTGTGCTATGGAAAGGGCTATGTTAGGCATTTCCCTTAGATATAGTATCCAGAACACGCAGATACGAAAGCAGACCAAGGTTGCCGATGTAATTAAAAGCATAGCCAAACTAAAGTGGAAATGGGCAGGTCATATCAGTCTTAGAGAGGACGGAAGGTGGAGCCCAAAAACATTGGACTGGCGTAGATGGACCGCAGAAGTCGCGGCAAACCAAAGACAAGATGGAGAGACGACATTGTCAAAGCAGCTGGTTCACTATGGAAAAGAAAGGCACAACATCGTGAGGAATGGCGTGCAATGGAGGAGGCCTATAATCCTGCAATGGATAAATTAGGCTGTAAAAGAAGAAAGAAGAGAAGCGTTTGTTTAAATATTATTCTATTATTACAAAGTTACAAAATGCTCATCATTTCGAAATGAACTAAGTTTGTTATCGTGTTTATTACCTTTGTTATTGATGTTCTAAAACAATAATTAGTTTTATATGAATAGTTTACGTATTGTTTCAGTTTTATTACAGTTTTGAATGTTCCATATTTCACCACGATGTTCTACCATAAAATTGAAGTCTGTGATAGGTTTTAGATTGTTTTCTTCCTAAAAATTAACAGTTGAACTTTAATAGCTTTTACAAAATCACCTAAATAAAACATTGTATTTTTTTCCTCGTTGTTCCAAAAAATATTTTCTTGTTCTTTTTTGAATTACTGAACAATTTTTTATGCAACTTTTGTCACTCTATATTGAACTTTTTGCCAATTTCACACGGGACATCTGCGCGGTATAAAAGGTACTCAAACTCAAATCAAAGAACTGTCGCTTCTGCAAAATTTTGTATTTCGGCACCAGGTGTAGACTTTTATTGAGACGAATCGATGTGGGACGTGGTTAGTCCATTCTGCTGTTTTTGTGGGTAAGCGATCTTTTTTGGCTTATCTTTAGGTTTTCTTCGAACAAACAGCTCAAGTAGACTTACTCGTGTAGCGTTAAAAATCAGATACACAATAGTGTAGCAAATAATAAAGGCGCATGACAAAGAATGAAGTCAAGCATGAAGATGTAACAACGTCTTCATTCTTGACGGGGTAGACAGAAACTAGGGCCTCAAGACCCGTAGGCCCTTACAGTAATAGAGATCGAGAAGACAAAACAGGAATCATATTAGTAAGGGGTCCCTAGCACATCGCCGATTAACATTCGAGTTTTCGCCCCTTACCTCGATCAACTTTTACAATCTGCGCGGAAAGAGAAGCAGCAAAACAATATGACAGAAAAATATCGTCCCGATCCCAACTAATATTATAAATGCAAAAGTTGGTTTGTTTATTTGTCTTTTAATTCTTCACGCTTTAACAACTAAACTTATTTAGATTAAAATTTTAAAGTTTTTATCCTGAAATTCCCAACGCAATCGGAGCCCGTGGGCATAGCTAGTTTTCTATACTCCTTTAAATTGATGAAGGTATTCCACTGCATTTTCAAGTATAAACCTAAAGCCGTACACACTCATATAAGGAAGAAATTCGTAGGAACAAGTTCCTGACAAAAGAACTTTAACAAACTTAAAATGCTAAGATTGAAGTTTGAATCTTGTTAAAGTCCGCAACCGTTTCGAGTGAACGCCATCACAAATTGACTAAAGTACAGAAATATGGCTGGAAAAAAATAATGTATTAAAATTATGCATACGTACTACGAACTGACTAAACTACTTCGTAGAAGCTACCATCTTTACTGCGTTATATTTGTAGATGCTACGATCTGTCTACACCGTAGATGCTACAAACTATCTACACCGTAGATGCTACCAACTGTCTACGTCGTAGATGCTACGAACTGTCTACGTCGTAGATGCTACTAACTGTTACATCATAGATGCTACCAACGGTATACACTGTTAGATGCTACAAACTGTCTATACCGTAGATGCTACCAACTGTCTACTTCGTAGATGCTACAAACTGTCTACGTCGTAGATGCTACGAACTGTCTACGTCGTAGATGCTACTAACTGTTACACCATAGATGCTACCCACTGTCTACACCGTAGATGCTACCAACTGTCTACGTCATAGATGCTACAAACTGTCTACACCGTCGAAGCTACGAACTGTCTACCCCGTAGATACTACAAAGTGTTAACACCGAAGATGCTATGAACTGTCTACACTGTAAATTCTACGAACTGTCTACGCCGTAGATGCGGATTCAATTTGTTACTATTCAAATACTGATATGAAGAAAAGTAGAAGCGCGTTGTCCCCATCACACTCCACTCTCTCTCTTTTTAACTCCCGGCGTAAAAGAGAGGTATAATAAGTTTGACGTCTCTGTGTGGCATCATAGCGCCAAAACGAATGGGCCGATTTTGATGCTCTTTCTTTTTGTTTATAGATAAAAATAAACTAACCGGGGATCCAACCCGGGATCTCCGGTGTGATAGCCTGGCACGATGACCTAGGCCACAGAGGTCGAGCGGTTTAAAAGGAATAAAGATGAAAACCCTTGAAAATCCAGAGTTTTTTAAATGCTTGCAAAAACAATGTTTTCAGTTTCAAATAATGTTTTTGAATCAAATACCGTATTGTTCAAAGCTTAGTAAACAAACATAAAATAAAATTTAAGTTAAAATGGGAGCAAAGTGTGTTTAAAAGCTCCTTCTAAGTGGGTTGAAAAGCTATTTTATTCTTATTTTTCATTTATCCTTGTATGAACATGCCTGTATGTCTCTCTTACTTAAACATTTACTCTTACAGGCCTACTGGAAGAGATCTCTTTTTAGGCAAGTAGTCCCCTTGTACAACTTTTACTTGATGTATTCTCTGTATTAATTTTTCGTGTACATAAATTGGTAAATAAATTTACTTTACTTTTTTATGTTATATGGTGGCAAACGAACAAGCGTGTCACCTGATGGTAAGTGATAACCGCTGCCCATGGACAATGCAACACCAGGGGTGTAACAAAAGCGGTACCGGCCATTTTCATACGGTGGTTGATTACCAACTATCCAAGTGGTGTGGATGAAATTTTAATTTCAGGCGGGTGGTGCGGTGGTGAAATTTTGCAGCAGGTATTAAGTCGAACAATTCTTCAGAGCATTCCCCATGATAAATGCGATAAAATATGCACAAGGATGCTACATTCCTACGTAGAGCCAGAGGATTGAGATGGCCGGCGAGAGTCACATCGTCGATTATACGAGTTGCGCGATTTTGAATACGGTCAAAATTAAAGGAGCAATATTCCATATGCGGCCTAAATTGTGCCTTATACAGCTGAAGGCGATGTGACGATGTGAAATATCGCCTTGCTCTACCGAGGATACCCAGTTACTTCTGTACTATCCACGTTTTGTGTCGTCGCGTTCGCCCCATATCTCATGTAACCCGCAGGTGCAGACGTTTATTGAGACGAATCGACGTGGGACGGCGCGGCACGTAAAGTACCCGCTTTGCGTCTCATCATCATCATCTAAGGCTCTACAGCCCTGGGTGGGCCTGGGCCTGGTCAATTATTTTTTCAAATTCGAAATTTTAATGATTTTTAACATTTTAACATTTTTTTTTTAATTTATACCAACAAATCACACAGATTGAGCTAGCCCCAAAGTAAGCTTAAGCTTGTTTTATGAGATACTAACCTAACGATGCTATATTTTTATGATAAATACATATATAGATAAATACCCAAGACCCTGGACAATTTGAAAAAAGGCCATTTTTCAACATGCCCTGGCTGAGGATCGAACCCAGAACCTCCAGATTGGCTATCTATCGTGTTGACCATTACGCCACGGAGGTCGTCAATGATTATTCAGTAATTAAACCTTTACAGGCACTTTTACATATCAATAAGTATAATTTACATTACGTGTGTAGTGTATGTTAAAATTTAAATTATTAAAATATAGCTACCAGCGCTCCGCAACGACCACTGCTAAGAATAAACGCCAAAAGTTACTCATTTTAACAGTATTCGTCGCCTATTTGCCAGAAGGGCTTTGTCATATTATTATTATGTCTTGTAATCAATAAACAAAGTTCGCCGTGTTTGCTAGGCCTTTTAATCCCTACACTGTGATAAAGATTGTTATATTTCTAAGTATTCAGACATTTAAACAAAATAATTTATATACTTAAACATAATAAATAACAGCAAATAAAATTAATTTAAAACCATTTTTTACTTCCACGCGGACGAAGTCGCGGGTCAAAGCTAGTAATATAAAACAATGTTGACAAATTATAACTGGGGCCTTACTATGACCTCTTATAGCAGTCTTATTTTAATATTACTTTGTCAATTCGTACCACGACCTATAGAAAACAACATTAAAGTAATATTACTTTAATGTTGATTTTGCTAGCAATTTTGTGACGTCACACACAATCATTCGCTCAATCGGTACCAGCAGGAGTACGATCTCCGAAGACAGCGTTTATGGAGCCCTATCATTCATCACTATCTTGCTCTACGCAATAATAACGAGCGGGATGGCATTTGTCTGTCGGGCGACATTACTTTAACTGGGTTTCTCAACGGTGTCATGCTAGGAAGGCATGATTAACATTATTGTTTAAACGTCAAAGTAGCAATTAAAATGGCTATTGGTTTTTTTTACGACTCTGGATACAAGTCCTTTAGAGCCTATCTTTATTTCTTTGTTTCTTTATTCCTAATCCTAATCCGAACTAGTTTCAATCAAAGGTTGGTATAGGTCCTTTGATTGCTTCAAGGGAGCTTCTGGCGACAAATCTATACGAGTCCACTACTTTTTATAGTCGATTGAGTAGCGGTATTCATAATATAAACAAGAATTGGATTGGAAGAGACGAAAAAATGATGTAATCGTAAAAGGCGATCGAGGGAATGTTTTTGTCTGGGGCTTTATCATAAACTTAACAGAAAATTCATGACAGTTTAGGTCCCTTTTGTTTCAAGCTTATAATAAAATTGTTTCAAAGCTTACCACGAGCTTTTAAAACAAGATTGTTTCTTTCTTGCCAAGTGATTTGAAGGAACGAATGATATGTCTATTCCCAAGCAATTGTGAGAGTGAGATAATGCTATAATTATTTCGTATAGCTCCATCACCGGTGCGTGGCGTTCCATTTTATTATGATGTATGTCTTGTAAAATATTAATTTTATTAGAAAAGAAAATGTAATAGAGCGCTGTATTAGATATGTTACACAATGTAAACGACATTAAAATCTAATTTGTCTTATAAAATATTCGCTATTATATAAACAAAAAACTTGAAATTATAATTTGAAACTGTATTGCATTCGCAACGTGATATGGAATAGTTTTTGACCATGAAGGTAATTATCTCTATGGGTTTTAATTCTATGGTAGTGATAAAATCTAAAAATTTTTTTTTTGTTCTTTCTCTTTGGTATCCGCAGCCATTTAAAATGTCATTTCGACATTTATTTATTTTGTTTGGATAAAAAGTAAATCATATTTTTCCATGAATATAGCTAATAATTTACAATACCAAGTAAGTTTTTCATATTTCTTTGTGTTAACATTATTGATGTTAAATTTTACTAGTGATTTGTAGTGGTAGATCTTCTTGACCCTCCCGCAGAAATTTCATGTGATTGGTTTGTTTTTTGCAGCGAAATGAAAAAATTATGAGGCAGGTGGATTTTCTGCAGGAATTTCTACATACTAATAAAGATGTGTATAGCTTCTAACCGTACTCTTCGGAACAAAGCTTGGGAGTCATAACATAACCAATAGTGAGAGTGTATGGGATACCCAACAAAAGGTAATCAAAACATTTTAAGAATTACATTATTCTCTTATTTTAAGAAACCACAATTGATTTGCTCTTAGAATGAAACCCTTCTGTAAAAAATAACATTTCCATGACAAAGTGCAATAAGTTAGTATTTAATATTTGTTTCTTTTTTCAGGACTTCGTCAATTGCTTTCTGGATTCGTCGAGCAAGAGAAAGTGTTATAAAAAATTGTATACCTATGCAATAATATTAATGAGAAAGTTTTTACTTGTATAGGTTAATAATTTTATGTGGTAGAAAATCATTTGTTTTGTTTTCTTCTGTACATTTTGGTAAAGTTCTTTTGTAAATAAAAAATGTACATACTATCACCATTGCTTTTAATAAAATTACTTAAAAAGATCGTGTTTTTCTATCCTTTTATGAGACAGGTTCTTGTTAGTTTATGAAATTACATAATTAAACTATTCTATGTCTTCTTCTTATCGTGTCGCTGGCTCAAAATTCAAATTTTGTTCTTCCAATACGTTGCCACTTTTACGCCTTCCTCCGAGGCAGAGTATAGGTCAAGCATGGTACAGCTGGTAGGACACAAAGGGCATGAGAGGAGGTGCTGCATGGTCTGGTCATCGTGACCACACTGGCACTGTGCTTCTGCTTGGTCAATATAGCGCCAGCGCGCCAGATTCGTGTATACATCGACCTACCTCAGTTCGGAGGCGATTCAAGCTCTTCAAAGTGGCCCATGGCAGTTTATACATTAAACTATTCTAGATGTGTTTGGGAGAAATAACGCATAGGGTATTTTTATCTCGAAACAAAAGATCCCCATAGAATTGACAGAAAATAGTGGATATACGCAAATATCTCACGTCTTCACGCCCAACGGGGTAGACAGGGTCTAGTGCTCGTTTTCTTTATTATGGTGTCGCATTACCCAAAGACCAGTGTTGATAGTGGAATGAGGGAATCTAATACCTAATGATGCGTGCTGCCCACATCGTCTATTGGCATGATTCAGATTACATACTTATTATTTTATTTACTTTGGGGCTAGCTCAATCTGTGTGATTTGTCCGTATATATTTAATGTAGGGTTTCGTCCATTCCCTCAACCGGCTTTTACATTCTGTGCGAAAAAAAAATAGGTGGTAGGTACATAAAAAATTGTAATAAATTAAAAATTGTAAGTCTTTGGGTAAATTATTGATTTTTTCTTTTCTTCTACATTTGGATTATAAGACTCGGTTTCTTAATAAAAGTTTTGTTTCCGCGGCAACCGACCAACGTTTTCAAGACTGCTAATTTGACAGTAAAACAATACTGCATAGGAGCTCATAGTGCACATTAGAGTGCTGCTAGCAAATACAACATTAAAGTAATATTGTATTAATATTGCTATCAGACGCCCATCGGGCTCAAGAACGTGATAGACTTATACAAAATATATAGCGTTATCTCACTGTTATTCATTCGTTCTGTCACGTCAATAAGCAGGAATATCAAAATCTTGTTTCAAGAGCTCATGGTGCGATTTGAAACAATATTATTATAAGTTTGAATCAAAACGGAACTAATCCTTTATGGTTTTGTAAAAGTTCATGGTACGGCCCCAGGTAATGCTTGCGAACAAATAAACAAAATAAATGATGTAATAAGTAATGGTTTTTTCCAGATAGTTCTGTTTTGGGCTTTCTGTCTCCAGCTTTTGACGCCGACATTTTTAAGACCCTTGTTCGACGCCAACTAGCCACCTGAGCTTGGGTCTACCTCGGCTTCTACGACCCACGGGTCGAGTCTCCAGTAAGCAACATTGAACTTATTACATTTTTAACATTTTTTTAGCTCGGTGGCTCGGTGGGAGTGCGCATTACTAGCACTTTCGCATGTTAAACGACACCGGGCGTAGTCCGTACTTAGATGGGTGGACCACAAGAGGCTGAAAAAATTTTTGAGCTTCTCCGTGCTTCGAAAGGTACTTATAAGCCGTTGGTCAAGAACCAAGTATCATTTATTTGCATTACAGAATTGGTCATTACACAATCATTGTATGGCTGTCGTCAAGCTATGTCAGATGCCTTTACTCAGCCTGAAATCTGACACCAGTGTTGGCCACTTACACACATCCTCGTCAACAAAGAAATTTATTCAATAAATTTTTAGACGAGCTAAGACAACACCGTACAATGTGACGTTACGACAAGTTCACACTTTTACTGCGCTGCATAAATTGAAAATCATAGTGCCAACGTCCCTGCTCCCTGGAGAAATATGGCTATGACATTCCGAAACATTCTGTTGGCGTAGAAAATTGTATTTTAGGGCTGGTTTTAAAATAGGTTTTACTTATAGAAAATCTAGCTTTACCAAGAGTAAAGCTGAGCGACTTTAAATTATATTTTAAACGGATATTTACATATTTATACAAGGACGAATCACATAGATTGTCACATTTTTCATTTTGTGTACAGTTATACTTGTTATGCTATTAATCACATTATTATAGAATTTTACCATAAACAGATGTTTGTAGGTAAGTCATAAAATCCATAAACCCATAGTACGGAAAAACAAAAATTTGGAAGGACCAACTCGAAAAGCGGCACTTTTTCTAAACAGGGATCTGTCACTGTATTTATAGTACAAACCTTGGAACGGCTTGGTAATAATAGTCTCTTTGGTCGGAGGCAACAGACTCTGCGTGTCCGGAGAGATTATTTAAACTTATTGCGCAATAATCAAAAGACAGTACAAAAGGTACTAGCATTGTCTACCAGTTAACCTTAGGGATGTAGCAGAGAAAATTGTAAATGAGGTGCAAGATTAAAAAAAAAAGTAGGAAGAATATTTTATAGAATACATGAGTACCTACATGATACATGTAAACAATACATATAACTATATAAATTTATATCTACACACAAATAGTATAAATCCCTATGGATTTATTGACTTTATACTATTTGTGTGTAGATATAAATTTACATAGGTATATGTATTGTTTATTACATAATGTGATACATATGTGATACATACATAACATATGTTAATTACATACTGTCAGATAAACTTACATGTTTGCTTGCTTACTTAAATACTATTGTTCTTTATAATTATTGCATTGCATGAATGTGTTAATAGCAAACACTTTAGTCACTGTAGATTTTTTGAGCTGTCTGAAGGCATCTGTCGTAGCTCAATTACTGTAATCTACTAGGTTATTGACATAAATTCTCGAGATTCTAATCTTTCCCTTGATCGGTTTTAACGATCTGCGCAAAAAATGAACACCTGGTCATGGAAGAAATTACTGCAATGCATAAAATTTGAAAAGCATAGTTCAACATTCCTGTTGCTCCCTGGAGAAATACGGCTTATGACATTTAGAAACATATGACTTTGGCGGCGTCGGAAATTGTGTTTCTGGAATAGTTCCAATATACAAACTATGTGTTTTTCTTGTGTAAACGGCAGATCAGTGGTTTTACCGACTTCAAATAACGTCAAATATGTTCCCCGATTCCTCGAAGACACTTGGACTAATTTGAGATACTCTGTGTTTGTTTGAAAAGTCATATTTTTCAGGTGGTCTGGTCCAAAATCGGTTGGGTAGTTTGGTGTAGAAGTCGTTGCTAGTTTTGAAAAAACATTAATAATGTTTTTTTGATTCTTAAAAAAAAGCAATGAAAGAAGCATCGTATATCCAACGGGAGATGGATTGACGACTTAAACGGATAGATAAATCTTTTGAAAAATGCACACACGCTTACACACAAGAAAATAAATAAATTACTGTTTGTTATTTACATGTAGATTTTTGGCGATGCGATGTGTGTATGTATGTTGAAGCTACATAGGGCTCTATAATAATATTGTTCTAAGTAAAATACGGTTATTTTCAGTTATAGTTATAACCAAGTATAAGTGCGATTAGTTTTGAAGTCGCGACGGTAACTCGATAGTTTGCGATGCTGGTCACCGACTGTCGCCAATTTACCCTACACTACACCCTAAGCCGTTGGCTGTCTTCAGGCTATGTAAGATGCCTATTTTGTTTATTATGTATTATCTAATGGCCCTTGTTAACGAGGCTGAGTTTGTTATAGAGCACAGGGCGTTAACAAACCTCCTTAGTGTAGACCAGACGGACATACCTAACTGACCACTGGAGGTAGACATGATTTAAAACCTTATGTAGACCTGGCGGAAAGCCATCTCGTCAACAAGTGACGTAATACATACAAACATACAATCTTTAATGAGTTCTAGTTACTTACACAACAAAAAATAATGTTTTAATCATACTGAATACCATATAAAAATATACGTTTCTTTCGGTCAATCTTCGATGGTCAGTGATCGTGAATTTCAAGAGCAGCACGGACGATTGCCCCTGGAAGTTACACCCGATAGGCGACCGTTTGAAAATGTCATTGACGCATTGACGCATGCTTCGTTGAAGGGAAGTGTTTAATTGCCAAGAAGTCTTTTTGTTAAAAGCCTTTCGTTACACTTGATTGACAACAATTTCTGAATGTCCTTGACGCGTGCTTTTTTATTTTCTAAGAAAGGTCTAGTATTTATCTGTATTGTTGAGTTCGTATCCCGAAATACAAGTTTTAACTTTGGGGCTAGCTCAATCGTGATACTGAACAACTAACAAGTTTTTCTCAAGAAATATATCGAAATATATATTTTGGCCTCAACTACAAGCTTGGATCAGCTGATCCAAGTTGGTATGGTATGTTAGTATTTTATTTCGACTGACTGCTAGTATTTTATCGATTCTTATCACAGACTAAATTCACCCTTAAAATAGTTACAGTAGGTATATTTTGTTAGACGGTATATATTAGGAATTATTTCTTTAACTTCTGTTTATAAGTATGTATGTTTGACTTGCAATTGAGCACTCATCAGCGAAGGGCGGCCAGTTAAGGCCTTTTCCAAATGATTACCCGACGGATGTAACATTCAGCAACAAATCGCCCGTGCCGCTCTTCAAATTTACGGTCCCTAAGCATCGAGCACTGGCCGTGTTCAATGACACCTAACAATCTGAATAAAGTTACACTACTACGTAACATTTCTTGATATTCGAGGGTTTGCTCTTGTTACTTGAGTTAAGTAGGGAAGCCTTCATTCTTTTCTTTTCTCTGCCATCTTTTTAATCTACATAGAACTTAACTTCTATATAGGTAAAAAAAAATATTATAGTAGTTCGGCGTACTGTAAATTAACGGGCACCAGCTAAAAATAATTGCAATAAGCTTAGTCGATTTGGCTCTACAATGTCTTAGTTTATCCAATTTATCAATAGATAACAAAGCTGACCTTAAGCTGACCTATATTTTACCACAATATAACTGCCCCGGACAGGTCCGTTTTGGCATCAAATTACACCGGTGTGATATTGATAATATCAGAGTATTGACAGTAATAGATACCTAATACTGTTAGTTCCTCGAAGTGCAGTGAGATTATATTACGCTTTGAAATGAACTTGACTTGTCTGGTATTGTAGTTTCACTACTATCATAAACATATCAGCCACAATATATCCACAGATAAACATAGAATTTTATTTCACTCCTGTCAGTAAGCAAAAAATTCTGCTACAAGCGTGCATTAGTATTATGGGGCTACCTGAATTTTCCAGGGCCCAGTACTGCCCCCACTTTACGTTCTCACTTTAAACTGTAAACAGTAGTTCATAAAATAGTTTGAAGGGTTATCTAGTGCCTGGTCAAGACAAAATTTTAAATGATGTCTCCGTTTCTTTAAATGATTTATTTCAAATGGGGGCAGCACTGGACCCTGGAAAATTCAGGTATTTTAAAGGTACAGTTTGACTAGAATAACAAGTTTATTTGCTAGGCAAATTAAAAAACACCTCTAGAGATCAGGAGCGGAACTACATATTCTAATTTATATCCATAGCGTCCTTTATTTTATATTTGCTTTGGGTAAAATGATTCACAGAAGCGCCACTTAAATCATTGGCAGGGGTAAAAATTGTTTCCATAGTTCTTTTTAGGTAGATATGTTTATGAAAATCCACGGCCATATTTTGAAATGGTTTCCATCTGTCTGTCTATCCATGAAAAGATGACTTTCTATGATTTTTTTTCGTTTGCACATCCCTTGTTCTATAATGCCATTTTTCGTTCGTGGAATCACTAAACGAACGGTTTTTGTTTGGAAAATTCAATTGTTAGGGTGAATCCGCGTTTCAAAAATGGCACTTTTGGACTAAGTAGTCTTAAAAGTATCCTTAAAAGTATTTTCCTAAAACTCACGACTTCAAAATGAACCACACCTTCCTATTGCTATTGGTGAGTAACCATCCGACGGCATATTACGCGGGCAAACTCCGCAGGACAACATCCCAATATATTTACTTGCGAAATATCGACGATTTAAACCAGTGGAGTTGTGGTGCCGTTACAAATATTAAAAGTATAGACAAGTCTGTAGGTCTGGGAAAAAGGAAAAAATTTAAAGAACAGAAATTTCCATTAGGCGTGCACCTAGTCGTTTAGCCTTCAAACGGGCGGTTCATAAACGTTTTCTCCGAGAAGTCTCTTCTCATGATGTCCCTGTGCAGTAACTAGTAGTCATCCATATGTTAATTATTTATGCGTATATATTATTTTAGGTATTTATGTATTATTTGATATTTATTATATGTTTATTCTATCTATAGTAATTGTATTGGTATACATATATGTGTATCTATGTTATAATTTTATTGTATTCTTTTAGATATTTAATTTGTGCTTTTCTATGTAGTTTACACATTCTGTCGCACCACCTACATTATTTTCCACTTGGTCCAATGGTTGACTGGCAGAGAACGCCATTTGGCGTTAAGTCCGCCATTTGTACACTTTTATTTTGTGCAATAAAGTTTAAATAAATAAATAAATTTATCATGGCATTTTTCGTTTGGAACTATTGATTGTAAAGCTGTCGATTTTTTGGCCACACTAGTGCCGCTTTACTAACTATATGAACCAATTTTCACTCGGGGAAGAGTTGTGTAACTTGCGTAAATAGTTTTGAATTGGGTCGGCTGACTGGCCGTCGCCTTAGGTACTAATTGGCCGACAAGGTACAAAAAGATCTACTGTGCCTCTGGGAAAACAATAAGCTTTTTGAAAAAGAATACATTTTTTGGACATATTTTTATTGTGAGGCTAAAGTACTTATTAAGACAAATGAAATGAGCCCAAATTCGATAGAGTTGCGTAGTTTTATTACTGGTTCCATCGACCACCTTCCATCTCCGTCATCAGACCCTAGACAATGTATACCATAAAGTGCTCGTCAAGACAAATCAGACGAGTCTTACTCAATTGTTGTTGCTTTATAACTGAGTTCTCTCAAATATCTCCCAGCTCCATTAGCAGAACAGCTCACTGACTCCATAATATTGTATTATCATCCGATTTAAACAAGTATGCAAAGTTTCAGCTCAATCTGTTGAAGATAACTGGTTGAAAATTGAGTTGCAAGATTTGACCTAAACAAAGAGACATACAATTAAGATACAGCTAGCTAACAGCATGTAAAAAGTCCGCCAAGTGACGCGGGCGCACGCGGCGGGTTTCAGTCTATCTCTGTCACAAACCCTAAGTGCGAAAGAGATAGCAGAATCCGTCGCGGGTCACCTGTCTCGGTCGCACGTAGAGTTTATGACAGAGGTAGACTGAACCTAAGTAAAGCTGTATCGTCATGTCGTTCTGTACCTTCGATATTTTGTACATCGGTCTGTACTAACGTCCTGAATAAAAACCCATTTGTGGAAGAGTCCCTCAACCATCCGGAAGAAATTGAACGCTATTGTAAGCGAACGCACATTTGCACAATTTTATAAAATATCACACTCTATTACAGATCGTATTTCTTATTTTTATCTTGATTTAAGGTCTGTTTTGATCTAGCATATTCTAACACTACTAGGGAGTTAATTTCAAATTTTAAAAATTATATGAATAATTATTTTTTATCAATAGGAAAAGCAGGATTTTTTTTAGAACATCTGAAACTTTTTCTGGTAATTGGATTAACGTTCCTTTTTACCATAAAAAATAACGGAGTTTTTTTTAGTCAACAAATTATTAAAGTGTATAAATTTTAGTCACGCAAAATTTAATTTTAGACAGTTTGGCGCTGCCAATATCTATTTAGTTGGCATGAAAGAAAATACTTTCATCTGCCACTTGGCTACTATACTATTCTTAATTGAATATTATTATTTTAAGACGAAGTGGTAGCTAAAGTAGCGCCCTCATATGAAACAAATTGTTTAAAACTAAATTTGGTGATAATTAAAAATGTGATTTGTATCAATCACATTTTTTTCATTTCACATTTCACCTTTGAAATTATTACTAATTCTCCGTCTAGTTTTAAAACGGTTTTTCGCTAAAAGTGGCCACTTTTGGCGAAAAACAGTTTTGAAACTAAACGGACTACCAATATTACTTTCAAAGGTTATTCATAAAATAGTTTAAAGGTCTTTCTAGACATTGATACAAATAAAATTTTTAATTATCACCATATTTAGTTTTAAACAATTTATTTCAAATGAGGGCGCTACTTAAGTTACCACTTCGTCTTAAGACATGTGAAGTTCAAGTCGAAAGATACGACAGCGACGGCGGAATACATACAAAAGTAAATTTTGAGTGAGATTTAACGGGTATTTTTTTTAAACTAACTGACTCAACCAAAAAAAACTGATATTGATTCACGGTTAATACGAATGTTCTTACATCGTAAAAAAAAACATCAGGCGTTTTCAAAAATTTTAACCCCCTTCATATTGCCATTATTTTATTTTATTTTTACAAACGTATGTATTCAGTGTTACGAGACACGCTTCGCTTGTTCGGTCAACTGGTAAAGGAGTTCTGAATTCAGTTCTAAATACTTTATTAAGTCAAATTTAAGGACAAAAACTTCACTCCCAACAAAGTTTCACCAATTAGTGCTGGATTGCAGTCGACAAGTAGTTCGCCTTCTCAACTCCGAGGTTGATTGTTAACAGTTTAATATAAATTTTATTGTTCTTGGCAAGACTCCAGAAATCCGTTTTGAAGCTTTAAGCGTTATTAGTTTGTTAGTCTTTGAAATGTTAACATTTGAAGTAGTAAGATAGGTATTTACGCAAAATCTTGTTAAATGTCAATAAAAATAAAAACATAACTACAGAAATCCGCTTTGAAACTTCAAGCGTTATGAGTTTGTTAGTCTTGGAATTATTAATGTTTAAGGTTGTAAGACAGGTTTTTACAAAAATCCTTTGTACAAACAAAATCATATTTTTTACTATGAGTAAGATTTATATCAAGTTTTTACATCTTTTAGACTCTGTCCAGTCTTTTCACTCCTAGTACATTTCGTTTCAAGGCTCTTTAGCAAACTTTGAGTTTGAACTTCTGATCCTCGGTGAATGACCAGATGTTGTTACACTCCATTCTAAGACTGGTATCGCCGATGTGGGCCACAAAACTGCCGGGTTGAAGTGAGATTGGGCGGGACATGTTAGCAGAATGTCCCCTGAAAGATGGGCTCACAGGATAACTCCGTGGATACCCGAAAACGGTCGGCGTCGCAGGGGTAGGCCTAGTAAGCGTTGGCGCTATGACTTGGACGCTTTCCAGCGTGATTGGTCAGAAGCTGCTCGCTTCAAAGTGGAGGCGCCAAAAGTGGAGGAAAATGGGAGAGACCTTTGCCCAGCAGTGGGACAGTATAGGTTATTTAAGACTAGTAGTTGGCCCTGAACTGTAAACTCGCGTACTCCATATATTGGCAACCTCTTGACCAATATAGCTCACGTTCTAACTTCATCTACCAAATGTTATAAAGTTCCGATCAAAACTACTTAAATTATCTTCGATCAAATAAATTTATTCACATACATACATACAATGATTTTTCAAAACTCAAACTGGACAACAGATTTTGATAAAAATTGTAGCTATGCGACCGCCGACTGACAAGTATGCCCATTCAACCAAAAAATAATGTCCCAAAGTGGTCCAGGCGTCTTCGATAATCGATGAACATACTTTTTTTTCTAGCTATTAATGTCCCATTGTTGGGCAAAAGCCTCCCCTTGTTCCTTCCAGTTGTTTCGATCTTTAGCCACTTCTTTCCAATCCTTCTCGAAAGCAGACAGGTCGTTACTTCATCTCATTTTAGGCTGTACACGCACTTAGCCGGTAATTTTTATATAAAATTTAGGCGCGCTCTTTTTTTGAAATTGATACCGGAAAACTGATTATTCAAATATTCAGTTCTGAAGGTACAGTATATTCTCTTGTTTAATACAAATATTTTTAATCATTACTACTGCCATCCTTAAGTCTAGAATAAAAACTTGTTTTGGTATTTTCCAGAAATCTTATCGAAATATTTATACGAATATTCATAGAATATTAAAAAATCTATTTATATCTCTTAAAGAATTGTTTCCCGGTGAAATTTCCTGGATCCCGCGGTTAATCCCGCCACTCTTCAAATGAAGTCTCTTGTCTCACTCGCTACTTCACTTGAGAGCTCTCATCCTAAAAATGTTCAGGCAATTTTATGTTAACCCCGACTTTCTTCGCTGTTTTCAAGTGGAAATACAAACTTTTATTGCATGTACTCATAAAACACGTATTTGCTAGATATACCTATTTATACTGCTTTTGTTTTCTTGTTTCGAAAATTTACCTACGAAGTTTATAATTGCGCGATTACATTTGTTAGTTTTTATCTTATTATTTTTGTTTTTCTTCATATTAAGGAGTTACATGAATTTTTCGAGGTCTAATGCTCCATTTAAAAGAAAATGGAGGTATTATCGATGGTTTAGAAGACAATGTTAATTACAGACTAGCCAACTTTTCAGGAGGACTATTTTTATTCACTTAAAAGTTCTAGATACTATAACTTAAAATAGAACATAGGAATCGTATACACCTGCCTATATTTGGTTTGGATATTTATCTTTTTAATTATTTATCATTAATTTGAACATCAGGATTCTACAAAAAAAACACAAAATAGTAACAAGAGTCATCATTTAGTATGTTTGTACATAAACTTTAAATACTTACATAATGTGTATACTTAACACTTTCGTGTATAGTATATTAAGGTAGTTTTTATATTTTACTATTTTCTAACGAGTGTTCAGTAGTATTAAGACCATTTAAACCATATGTCTATAGGCATCTTGGAAAGATTCAGATCATATAATACAATCATACAATTGGGAATTTACCAAATGACAAAATTGATAAGAACATTTAGCTTATTTTCTATCGTGTCAAATGCAAGCGAAATGTTATATATAAATCTATTTAACATTTTTTGTAGTTTAAATTGATGATAAATAATTATTATTGAAGTTTTTGGTATCAAAATGACATCACTTGCTATAAGAGACGTAATTGTATTTGTGTAAGTGCAAACGGTAGAGCATCTTCAATTAAAAATGTTTAAATATCAAAATTTTGTAGTTAGCACGTTTGTCTTCTACATCATCGTTATTTGTCTCGATCATGCCTAGATAACTATTCAAACTATTTAATGAACTACTTTACATTCTAAAGTAAGAACGTAAAGCTTTTCTTCACACATCAGCGAAAAACGGCCACTTTTGGTACGGTTTGTTTACGGTTCTGTAATATTTTTTTTTTTCAGAACCGTAATTGTTTTTTGAATATCCATTTGTAAGAATTATTGGAAATATACATTGGAACATATTTTTTATTTAAATGTAAATATGACTGAATTAATGGGTTTGTATTCATTAAAAATACTTTATCGATATTAAAGTCAAATTGCATATGTTTTAATTAGATTTTCCGCAAAATACCCGATTCGAATTCCCTCTGCCCCATTTTACGTAAGGCCCGGCAAGTTTTAATGCGATTAAATTAATGTGGAGTTCCCTACACAAAACGAATAATATGTTTAACAAGTTAACAAAGAGTAATTGTCTTTCGACTCTTGGTTCACAATGGCCGATCTTAAAGCCTGGTTTACATGGAACTAGTCTTTGCTGTTTCTTCTACTGGCAACTCAAAAAATTAAATAGTTGAAAATTATCAAAGCTCTAGTAGCAAATAATTTCTGCGACTGAGCCTTAGTATACTATCATGTTTTTATATTTAATGGGGCAGACAGAGCATTTTGGGTCTTTCGGCTCTAAGCAGATAGACTTAGAGCCCAGGGCCACTAGATTTGGCCCAGCGCACACCAGGAGAGGCGTGGCGAAGGTAAAAATTAAAGTTAAACCCTAATTCTTAAATCATAAAATCAAAAATGCCACGGAAAACATAAAAAAGAGCAAGCGGTCACGAGAGTCGACGCGCAACCGCGCGACTACTCCTATCGCTGCCTCAGACGCCTGACCAGTCTCATTGACCCATTTTCTTTTTTTATTCCTTTTGCTCTGTTCTTCTTTATCTGCAAGTGCAGCTGCATGATGTCTGTCCTGTCTAAAGTATCGAACAACCAACGCTAGCTAGCTATTTGTAAAGACTCACCGTGCGCCGCTCGGTGTCTCTTGACCGCGCTCGGAGTCGCCATGCGCCTCTCCTGGTGTGCGCTGGGCCAAAGGCTAATTTTAGCGTGATGGTAAACAAGATGGTGGATTATCAATAAAGGGTGATTACTCATTGACTTCGAAGTATTCCTAGGGTAAGATCCATTCTCACGATCGGCTTCTACGTATGGTAAAAGAAGTAGGTTTTTCAATGCTTTGCTTTGCTCACTTTGCCTTCCGAATTCTTGAGGTTTGAAAAGCAAGTTCTATGGTGACTTTTTCTCTTGCTATTTAATACTTGCTAGACTTCAGAAAGAAGCACTTACTCATAGAAGCTTACAACACGAAGAACCGAGTATACTGAGAAAAAAAATAGCTGAACCAGTTTTGCTACTTACGATTTGTTTGTAAATATCAAACTTTTGTTCAAATTGGCAGAACCATTAAAACACATTTTAAGAGGCATTTCACATTTGGTTGGCTGTCTCGCTCGCACAATGAAACATTTTTGAAGATTATTAAAAAATGTGTCTCATTTGTAAAAAGTGTTTCATTAACATTCAATATAATTATATTGTGTATATTTTAGACATGTTTGTATATTGTGTAGACATTGACTACATCGAAAATAAGTTCATCAAAATTTTTAATTTTTGATGACCTTATTCTCGATACACACTCACATAAACAATAAAAAACATGTCTACAATATCTAACATATAATTGTATTGAAGGTTAATGAAACACTTTTTAACAAATCAGACACATTTTTTAATAATCTTTAAAAATGATTATTGTGCCAGCGAGACAGCCAACCAAATGTGAAATGCGTCTTAAGTACTAGTAGCCCTGAGACCAAAAGCAATTTTTGCTACTAGCAACCTTTCTTATTTCTCAGTGTGTAGCTCAACCAATCTGAACGTGACTATACCTACGCAAAGAGTTTACCACTCAAAGGTTTTGTAAATGTCAAAGTTGCCGACGTAATTCTAATGATTACAGACTGTAGTTTGAATTTAAATGAGCCAAAATATGAATTTCAAACGGTATTTAAGCCCATAGGCCAAGTGGAAATATTTGATAACAACCAAACTGCAGCGGTTATGAATAAATGTAAATTATTTTAACCTTGAGTTGATTTTATTTTTAGTTTATCCACTCAAGAATTAGGGGATTAAAATTATTGCAAATATAAGTACCAACCATAATAAAATGAAGTCCCTTCTTTAATCATTTATTTCAAATAATAATACAATAAGTACACAAGGTAGAAATTAAACTGTAAACTAAGTTATTAAACTAATATCTAACATTATAACCAAATTAAAAGAGAACTAACCTCAAATATCTATAATTAAAAATAAAACATCATACAAAGTGTAACGGAAAGGGGGCAGCTCCATATATTTTGGCACGGTAGGTAATTTTGTATGGAGGTAAAGTTTTTTTTTTTACGATTTCAGAGATGGTCCCATAGTAAAAGTTATTCACATGGATTAAGTGTTTTTACTCCCTTTCGGGTTGAGAACCCCTTTCGTTACACGTTGTACAAAAAAAAGAAGGTAGTGTCGTGGAATACCCGGTGGAACGAAGTTACTTTCGTAGTAATTTTTTAATTCGTGACGGCAAAATCTTATACTGCCCCCCATCCACCAAGTCCGTTCCGTCCGGAAAGGAACTTCGTTCTGTGACCCCAGATATTTATATTTACTAGCTGCGCCCCGCGGTATACCTATATATAATAATTGACCAAGTGCGTGTCGGACCACGCGCAGTGTAGGGTTCCGTAGTTACAAAGGCCCACCGAGTTCATGCCACTAAAAACGTCTAAAAACTAATTTTCTATTGAATTTTTCTGAAATTTTTATTTTGCGACTGCATTTTATAAGTTGATCGCCTATAACTTTTTAAATTGTAAACCCTACTTAGCTGTGATAGTTTTTCTTTAAATTTCGTTATATTTACTATAGCTGTAAATTTTTTCACGTGTTTATATATATAAGCGTTTAGCAGATAGAGGGAGGGGGGGGACACTTGACACAAACAAAAATTTTCACTTTAAAACCAAATATTTCCAAAACGGATCCCTAAATCGAAAATTTGTGTTTACAACTTCAAATATCTTTGAAAGACGAATTCAACGATATCCAACATGACTGGTTAGTCGAGAAAAATAAATTGCCTTTTCACTTTACTTGTATGGGAGCTACCCTAAAAAAAAATGTTTAAATATTTTATTTTACCATTTTTTTCGTACAATTAATATATATATCCATGCGAAATCACAGATTACTGGTACTAATAATCGTTGAGTAAAACCGCGGACGGACAGACAGACAGACAGACATGGCGAAACTATAAGGGTTCCTTGTTTACTACGAAACCCTAAAAAGTAGCCTATGTGTTAATCCAAGGTGTCAGCTTCGTGCACACCAAATTTTATCAAAATTGGACCAGCTGCTTATGCGTGAAGATGGTAACAAACATACACACTCACAAACTTTCGCCTTATAATAAGAGTGTGATTTATTTAAAAAATGTATGTACATAGAAACAGTTAAAAGAATAGTTAAGTACCTAGGTCAATTTCTTCACTATCAACAAACTTCACCGACGGCTTTACGAGCTTTCGAATTTTTTTATAACATTTATGGTCACCCATCCAAATGCGGACCACACCAGAGCTGCTTTACTTGCGAAAGTGCTAGCAATGCGTAGATACTCTCACTGGGCCACTAATTTAATCGATTTTTACTTTGAAATAAATATTAGAATCGGATCAGTAGCGTTTATCGAGCGCTTTCATCCATCAACGCTCCAAGAAATTATAACGAGCGGGAGGACACTAGCTCGTCCCGCGATTAAAACTTTATTTGGGGTTATCTTCTGTGCTATGCCAAGGGGGTAGTTACCTCTTTTATAACAAGTTATGGTGTTGACTGATGGTCTGACGAGTAAAAATTAAATTTTAATTCAATTGAATACTTTATCTTTAAATCCTTGAACAAAATGCGTTTCACCAAACACATAATATTAGGATTACTTATATAGTTTGTAAGTTTTTTGTGTATTATGTATAAGACAATTTTTGCGAATAAACTTTCTATCTATCTATAAATTCCCTACAATAAATGACGTACTCAATACTGCATGAAAACTGTTCTAAAGTCACAAAAATCTAAATAATTATAAAACACGTGATACTACTCTGCTTTTGCGACTCAAGTGTCATTTTTAAAACGCGAAATCACCAAACCAAATGGTTTTCCATACAGTGGTGCCATTTTTAAAACGCGGAGTCACTAAACGGTTCGTTTAGTGACTCCGCGTTTTAAAAATGGCACCACTGACTACGGAATAACTCGTCTGAGTTGGAACTGCCCCAAAATAATCAAAAGGTACTTAGAATAGAGATTTAAAAGTTATCAATAAAATAGACTGGTAGGTAACCAGTCTATTTTTATTTAATTTTTTATAACATTTTCCTTCTCGTTATACAGTTTTTGGATAAGAAAAGTAAATAATCTGCCAAGTGCGAGTCGAACTCGCGCCATTTTGTATGAAAAATCACTTTTTTGTATGGGAGCCTCTTTAAATAATCATATCTGTACGAATCAAGACCGTACATAAAAATGCAATGTATGCAACCTACTTTCGGCCGCCGCCGCTGCCGCATTTGTACTTGTAATATTTAGTGTATGAAAATAAACGTATAACCGTGAACACGTACATCTTTGATTTATAACTATTTAACCGAAAGTACACTCAAAAACTAACTTAACTTAACTGTACGGGTTGCAAACTGTGGCTCGTACAATATCATTTTAATTTAATTTTTAATTTTTCAAATCAATAAGCAAATAATGTTCTTTAAATATTCCAAGCGGCTACCTATTGTATTTATTAAAATTGCTAAAAAAATCACCTTTCTTGTATAGGAGCCACCCTTAAATATTTAATTTATCTGTTTTTAGTATTTTTTGTTATAGCGGCAACAGAAATACATCTTCTTTCCTCGCCTTTTCTCCATTTGGGGTCGGCTCTGTATATCATCTCTCTCCATAATTTTCTGTTTTTCCCCATCTCTGTACTAACCCCCCGTTCCCCACATCCGATCTCACGCATTCTTCCCACGTCTTTCTCGGCCCTCCCCTTCCTCTACACCCGTCTACTTTCAAATCAACCATTTTCTTTGCCAGATGTTCTGCATCCCTTCTCATTACGTGGCCATACCAGGTCAGGCGATGGCTTTTTAATTTGTCCACTATTGGCGCCACTTTTAGACTCCCTCTAATATACTCGTTCCGGATCTTATCCATTTTAGTAACTCCAGACATCCATCTCAACATACGCATCTCAGCCACATGCATCTTAATACATCATCTGTACAAAACTAAACTGTCTAGTTATCACGGTTCATGAGATACATACACCCTGGTCACAGACAGACGGATGGACGAACGGACAGCGGAGTCTTAGTAATAGGGTCCCGTTTTTACCATATGGGTACGGAACCCAAAGAATAAACATTGGAGTTAAAAAATACATTTCTATTATACTCCTGCGTGTGAAACAAGGTAAATAAAGGGTGATTTGCAAACGACGTTGACAGTTCAATAAAATGCGATGACAAGGTAAATGTTCCCGTGTTTGGCGCTCCGGCGCGGAATCATTCAATTCAATTGAATGCTGTATCTTTTTGATCCCTGAACAAAATGCGTTTCATCAAACACATGATGTGTTTTATACTTATATATGCCTATCGACATTGATGTAGTTACTTAAGTAAAGAATTACCGTTTTATTCGTAAAAAAATTACAGCTTTTTGCTAAACCTGTTTTAGCTGAAATATCTTTTGTCCCTTTTCCTCTTTCAATATTCGACATAGTAAGAACGAGACAAAATACATTTTAACTAATATAGATTTAGCAAACGCTTGTTAACCTTAATGAATATGCGGGGTTAGTATCTACTACGTATTTAAACAAAGACATTTAAAAAGTATTTTTATTTTACTAATTTTATTCAACTGAATGCTGTAATTTTTGATCGTTGTACAAAATGCATTTCATCAAACACTTGACGTGTTTTTTACTTATATATACTATAGACACTGATGTAGTTACTTAATAATTAAGTAAATATTTTGTTTCTACTACGTATTTAATCAAAGACATTTAAAATCCTAAAGGTTCCCTTTATTTTAATTTTTTTTTCGAATGAATACTGTATCTTTTGATCCTTGAACAAAATGCGTTTCATTAAACACATGACATGTTTTATACTTATATATGCCTATCGACATTGATGTAGTTACTTAATAATTAAGTAAAGATTTTGTTTCTACTACGTATTTAATTAAAGACATTTAAAATCCTAAGGGTTCCTTTTATTTTACTTTTTTATTCGAATGAATACTGTATCTTTTGATCTTTGAACAAAATGCGTTTCATCAAACACATGACATGTTTTATACTTGTATATGCCTATCGACATTGATGTAGTTACTTAATAATTAAGTAAAGATTCAGTATCTACTACGTATATAAATTATCAAAGACAGTTTAAATCCTAAATGTCTTTTAAATTTATTGTACTTAAGTAATAACAATCATTAATTAGGTACACATAATTTCAAACTCTCTTCCAGTCGACCAGAAGAACAAAGGGCAGTTATATACATTTATAGAGAGGCAGAAGATGTCTTAATAAAAGAAACTACTGAGTACTTCTGCTTTTTGCGATGTATCTATACTTAGCGGGAACACCTGTTCTATTTTTTGACGAGCTTTGTGACCTAATTGTCATCATGCCAAACTGTCAAACCGGTCGTCCTGGGTTCAATCCCCGGTCAGATCAAGAAAGAAAATTATCTTTTTCAGATTGACCTGCGGGTCTTGGATGGTTGTCTAGTCTATATACTTGTATGTACTTCTTATAAAAAATAGTATCGTTGAGTTAATATCCCATTACTCAAGTCTCGAACTTTCTTTGGAGCTAACTCCATCTGTGTGATGTCCGTGTCCGTATATATTTATCTATTATGTGATAGATCTTAACCATGACGACAGATATTACATGATAGTAGATAAAATTCGTTTAAGATTGTAAAAGTAGCATTTGAAAAGTATGATAAAAAACCAAACTATAAAAATTAGTTAAGGAAAATGTGAATAATGTCATTAGCTCTGCATTTTCTCTCCTTAGGGAATCGAAGAAAATCTTCATTTGAAAACAATTTATGAAACTTTTCTTAAATGAACTCTTACACAAAAACCCCACAGTTTTCCAAGAAAATCTCCCTAATGGCTTTAAGTGTTATGCATTTCATAGTGCCTTTCGCCTAACATTTTTGCGTCCTAGTTCCTGACATTTAAATTTTGTAAAATTCGCTTCTTCCTCGATTAGACCAAGCGGTGTGTTAGCTTGAGTTTTCAGGAAAGCGTCATAACACTTCACTTTTATGTTTTCACTTAAAAAATTGACTTTGTCTGAAAACATTCCTGAAAATGAAGAGATTTTTTATTTTCTAATAAAATGCAGTAGCAGTTCATTTTCATTGTCATCAGAATGTAAAGTAAACTAACTAAAAGTTAGGTAAAAAGGTAACTTAAAAGTACTACATTTAAGCGAATATGTTTCCCTTTTTTTCTACGCTCTATTCAATGTTTTTCGCCTTGCACAAAGAAAAGCATCATCAGTTCTGTGTTCTTACCAGTTGGAACTTCTATCCAACACTTTCTAAATAGAACTCCGACACAAAACCGCCAAAATTTCCTCGTAAGAATTCTCTATTTGCTTTTCGTATGATGGTTCTCACAGTGCACCCCGCGTTACATTTTTGCGTCATAGTTTAAGTTTTAAATTTTGGAACCAAGCGCTGTCTGTACTGGAATTTTCAGTAAAATAGTAATAACAGCCTTTATGTTTATATTAAAAACCAAGACTTTTTTTTGATAATGTACATACTAAAACTGTTTTTGTTTTGTAGTCTAGCGTGTCTTTCTATGGAATCTTAACTACGAAAAGGAGAAAGTTATTTTAATTTAGTTTCTCAAAAGTAAATTTTATTCGTGGATGGTTATAGCAATTTTTTATTCAAATCCTTTCAATCATCAAGTCGGTAAAATGGATTTAAATCAATCTTTTAAACTCATTTTAACTTAAACGGTACTTGTTTTCAAAAATGTACCTGAAACCAACGTAACTTAAATTTTTCACATAGTATAAGATACGTAAGTATGAGTACAAATATATAGGTAGTTAATCTGTTTTAAAGGACGCCAAATTACGCTATCATAGATAAAGGCAAGAGCTTACAGAATATTGGAAAATAGGCTCTAAATTTAATGACTTAAAGTATAAATTATCGTACACAGAATACTGCGGAGTTTCTTCCATTCATTATAAAGGTGAGTCTACATTAACGCGTTTATCGGAGGACGTGGTCCATCAATCTTGCTTTCTTCTCGCAGGTGACAACCCTGGCTCTATTCAGTGGAACGTGTGCTCCAAATGGAAATAGGGTATCCTCCGAATACAAGTTTCGGGATAAATGACGGTAAATATCTCCATTTTTAGGCTTTTCTGATAAATTTATTTTGTGACAGCCAGTTTATATCTTGTGTTTTGTTAGATACGGTCACAAAGATCAATCATATGTTTTGTTATTTTTGTGATAAAGTTACTTTCTCAATTTATTACAGATGATTACTTCGTAACCAGGCTGAATCTCATGAACCGTAATAGCCAGATAGTTGAAATTTTCACAGATGATGTGTTTCTGTTGCCGCTATAATAAAAAAATACTAAAAACAGAATAAAATATTTAAGTGGGGTTCCCATACAACACATGTAATCTTTTATAGATTAATGGTATGGAACCCTTTGTGCGCGAGTTATTTAAATTTAATAGTTGTGTTCAGTTTATTTAATACTGACACCTAGTCAAATACTTTATGTCGATTTTACCTAAAGTGTGTCTTTAGTGTAAGATTATTATTTTTACTAGGAACATGACTCTGTGTTCTAGATCTTTCAGTAAATATTTTTAAAAGTATATCTTGTTTTCAATTCCATATTTTTTTTTTTTTTTTTTATTCGGTTCGCAAACTGGTTGTTACAATAATATAAACTGTTCAAGTGAAATATACATGGCATATAATGTACAACCTTCTAGGAGCGAACACAGCATGCACATAGAATATATTGGCTCGTAGTAACAATGTAAAAAATATATAATTATGAATGGCTTCTTAAAAAAACACATATATGTATATATAGTAAACTAACATTATAAAGTATGAATAAAAAAGAACCTTTTAATTATATTGGGCGATGCACTAAAGATATCCATCTCGTGGCAAATTTTATTATATTGAGAACACATGCGAATCAGTGGTGAATGATGACGGTAATTTGTACGACACGAAGGCAAACAAAAGGTAATTCGATTATGCAGACGACTACTGGTTCTAGGGACAGAAAATGATATCCTACTTAGAAGATCAGGGCTATCAATTTTAGCACTGACAATTTTATGCAGAAGTATAATATCAGCAGCTGAACGGCGATGTTGAAGTGAGACAATGTGGAAGTATTCGAGTCTTGATTGGTAAGATTCCAACTGATGGCATTTATTCTGAGAATAAGTCAAATGGTACAGGAACCTCTTCTGGACACTCTCGATTCTATTAATGTGTGTAGCATACGATGGGTTCCAAACAGGACTACAATATTCCAACAAACTACGGACGTAACAGTTAAAAATCAATTTTGAAATTTCGGGCTCTTTAAAAATTTTGGTTTGACGTATGACAAAACCAGCCAATTTTGAAGCCTTTTTTATAATATTGTCAATATGATCTATAAAATCAAGTTCACGATCCATGATGATACCGAGGTCACGAATATTTTCAACTTCCTGTAGAGATATCCCATTTATTACGTAGTTTTGATTCTGCGAAATACGTTTGCGTGAGAATTTAATAAAAAAGCATTTAGTGGGATTGATGATCATACCATTTTCATTACTCCACTGGCTGATTATGTTCAAATCGTTTTGTAATATTTATTCTCTTTATTGCTAGTTTTACCTAAAGCTCAGAGTGACAACTAGTTTTATCTGAAATTCAAATACATCAGTGGCAAATTCTAGTTTTGACTAGGTATTTCTAGTTTTTACAAAGGCATTTAGTAAAAACTATTTTTAACTAGAGAAAACGAGTTCTATCTAAAAACGGGTTTTAACTGTCACATATATAAAAAAAGTAAAAAATGTATCTATAGATTAAATTTATTTTCAAAAAAAATATTTAGTTGTTGGATTATGTATTAGAAAAAACGTCTGTATATTTGTTTGTCTATTTGTAGACGCTAATCTCCAGAAATACTAGACGGATTCTACTACTAAGCTAAGCTAAGCCTGGGCAACATAGAGGTTATAATTGACTTTGGAAAATGGAATCCTTAATGCAGAACCATAATGGTCCAGCTAACTTCGAATGCCAACTTTGAGTTCATGCCACTAAAACATCTAAAAACGAAGTTTCTGTTGAATAAGTTGATCGCCTATTACTTTTTTTATTTGTAAGCCCTTAGCTCTGATAGTTTTCCTTTAAATTTCGTTATATAACTATAGCTGTGAATTTGTTCACGTGTCCATATATAACCGTTTAGCAGATAGAGGGAGAACACTGGACTCTAACAAAAAATTTCACTTTAAAACCAAATATTACTGAAACGAATCCCTAAATCGAAAAATTGTGTTCACGAGCCATATTTTTGAAAGACCTTTTCAACAATACCCCACTTGATTGGTTGGTCAAGAAAAAATATTGACCTATCACTTAAATTGTATGGGAGCTAATTAAAAAAAAAAACAATATTTTATTTTACCACTTTTTCCGATAATTAATATACATACCCATGTACTCAATCACAGCTTTCTAGTACCTTTAGTCACTGAGTAAAACCGCGGATGGACAGACAGACAGACATGGCAAAACTATAAGGGTTCCTTGTTTACTACGAAACCCTAAAAATGACGCCTTAGCAAAAGTTGTTCAGCCTGATGAGCATTTTTGTTGAGATATAAAAATAAGATCTGGAACACCTGATGCAGAACCAAGTTTAATTTACTTGCATAATATTTATATCAATACGCCGAAGTCAAAAAGTCTACGCGAACGAAGTCGTGGGCATCAGCTATTGATCAATAAAAGACTTATTTATTTAGTGAGGTAGACAAAGACTAAAATCGCAAGATCCAAAGGCCACGATGGCGGGCGTGAAGATAAAAGTAGGGAATCAAATGGAGGTGACGACAGGGTTAGAAAAGTATAATTGTAATTAGTCCGTTTTTTAGATTATCCATAAATAATAGACTCATATTTTTCAGTTTGCCAAAAAAATTAAAATTCACAAAGATACGAAGCATCAAAGTTCCGGAGTGGGGGCTTGCGACGTCACCTCTGTGTAAAAATCGTACGTAGCCATGACGTCAAGCGAAATTTTGTAATTTTTTTTTTCTCAGAGAAAACTAAAAACGTGTACAATCTTTTTTAATAATCTAACCGATGGGTTAAAAGTATATTTCCATTCGTCATGCCTATTATCGATAATTGGCTAACCGCATCGACTATTGACATGATTTAGATTCTCGCTATTATTCTTGAATAGGTTTATTATATTATAGCTTAAATTATTTTCTTAGCCTCGTCGCTCCCTAAATACCGGGTTTCATCAAAATCGTTAGATCCGTTTCCGAGATTGCTCATACAAGAATTGCTCGTTTATAGTAAGTACCTTTAGGATGATTCACAAGGGAGCGGTATGTAGTGAAAGAGGACGTTGTGACAAAAATTGACAAAGATATGTAAAGATGGTTTAGGCATGTAGAAAGGATAGATGAAAAAGTTTAACAACATATTTCTATTTATAATATAAATGTGAAAGGAACAGCAGGAAAGGGTTGGCCTCGGCGAAAATCTGCGACCAGATTGCAGACGTTCTAAAAACGAGAGTTTAAAATATAAATAAATATATACGAACGAATCAGACAAATTGAGCTAGCCCCAAAGTTAGTTCGAGACTTGTGTTATGGGATACTAACTTAACGATACTATATTTTATATTATGTTATGTTATTATCCCTAACCGTTTTCGGCTATGGTGACTGACTCAGTTTATTTACATAAAATTAAGTATTTCTATCTTCAAGACTTCGTTCGGTGTGCCTTGAGATGGCTGATGTACACGATCTTAGGAGTAAAGGTTCATGTACAGTGAGCTGTGAGAGCATGTTAGGGTACCGCCTACGTAATGATACCGTATTGTGGAGGGTGGCTTATTTTTAAAAGTATCTAGTTTAAGATTTAACTCATGCCTCCTGTGGTCTTCAAAAATGTCGACATAATGGTGTACTAAACGCCTCCATTCGGTTCTTTGAGCAGACTTCCCGACGATTGTGGTCAATATTGCATCTTTCCTAAACATCTTTATATCTGAGGCGCTGCCCGCCTTGTTCTCGCTTGCCGTCCTTGATTTCAGAAAAGAAAATGTTCTTAGCCATCCACTCGTCGGACATCCTCACAACGCGCCCACTTCAGCGCAGCTGACGCCGCATCAGGTAAGCCTTAATACCGTGGACTCCGGCCCTTCGCAACACTTCCGTATTTCTTACGTGATCAGACCATTTGATATTCATAATATCGCGAAGGCATTTAAGATGAAATCTGTCTAAGGCTCTAATGTGTTTACGATAAAAAGTCCACGTTTTGGAAGAGTATAATTTTTTTATTTTATATTATAACAGATACATTTATAGATAAACATTCCTGACCGGTAATCGAACCCGGGATCTACAGGTGACAGCCTGATACGATGACCATTAGGTCACAGAAGTCATTAGAAAAGTACCCGTAACCAAAGGGTATGTACGAAGAGAGTGATGAATGTAGATGAAACGAAAGAGGTTTTTCAGGATCGTAGCAAGTGGAAATCGTAGTCCCTGCCTATTCTTGTGCGAAATAGGCGTAATATTATATATGTATGTTAGATTCTCGCCCACTCCCTCGATCGACTACCAATCTGAAGCAGATGGTATAGGTAGCTATATACGACATGCTAGTCCGCCACCCAGAGGTTCTGGGTTCGATCCCTGGTCAGAGCAAGTTGGAAAATGGACTTTTTCAAATTGTCCTGGGTCTTGTGTGTTTATTTTTATATGTATTTGTTATAAAATATAGTATCGTTGAGTTAGTATCCCATAACACAAGTCTCGAACTTATTTTGGGGCTAGCACAATCTGTGTAGTTTGTCCCTATATATTATATATAACTTTTTTTCACAGACCAGTCTGTAAATCTTTTACTATCTCTATCTAAAACTTGACTTTATCTAATTTACAGTTTCCAAACATATTACATACTCGTGTTACAACGACCGTTAAATTAGGATTTTACGGTGCCCTTAATTACAAGTTCACAATTATCCTTAAAGCAAGCAGAAAACAGACTTTATTAACATGGACATAAGGCCTAATAGTTAAATGGAAAGTAGATACTGCCTTGAACGATATGGCTCATTGTGAGTAATTCTTATGCTGATTTTTATGATCCCATGTATCACGCTTGGAACAAAATGTTGGATATAACTTTGGGTTATTACTAACATATAAAAGAGATAAGAAAACTTGCATAAGCTTTGAAAATGTACTTAGCTTTATGAAGTAAAGCTAAGTACATTTTCAAAGCTTATTAACAATAGCGCAGTAGCTGCATATTTTTACATACAAATACTTAAAGGGATACTTACATTTTTCGGAGTCCCGTGCTGCCCCCATTTGAAATAAATAGTTTGAAAAGAATCGGAGATATCATTTAAATTTTCTTTTAACCAAGCCCTAGATAACCCTTTAAAACTATTTTATGAACTTAGTACTGTTTACAGTTTAAAGTAACAACATGAAGCTTTTCTACGCACATTTATGAATAAAACCGGCCAAGTGCTTTTTCCATGATTAATATACATCCTGTACCAAATTAAAGCTTTCTAGTACATGTAGTCTCTGAGTAAAACCGCGGACGGACAGACAGATAGACAGACAGACATGGCGAAACTATAAGGGTTCCTTGTTTACTACGGAAACCTAAAAACCTTCACGTCTGGCTAATGTGCGTTACCATCGATAGCATTGTTCATAATCATTAGTATTGCTCTAAAATACCTATCGATACTGTCGACAGGCCTACATATCAATAGTTTGTAATTTTTCGATTAAAAGTATCATTTGTAAAACTATTGACTTTTCGGCAATACTGGTGCAAATTGAAATGCTGACTGAGCAAATAGTTTGACACCTGCGACTGCGACCGATGAGCGAACGAACGGCACGTGCCAGTATCAATCTAAAGCTGATCTGGGAACCACATGGGATTTTTACAGTGGCGGCCGCATTAAAAGCTATTGAATAGAAGAAGGAGGATGATTGGTCATCCAATAAACAATAAATAAATATATAGGGACAAATTACACTGATTGTGTTAGCCCTAAAGTAAATTCAAGACTTGTGTAATGGGATACTAAATCATTGATACTATATTTTATAATAAATACATATAAAAATAAACGTCCAAGACCCAGGACAATTTGAAAAAGGCCATTTTCCAACTCGCTCTGACCGGGGATCGAACCCAGAACCTCTGGGTGGCGGACGAGCACGGCAGCATGGACGAGGTCGTCAAAATCGCCAATAAAACATGGCAATCTCTTTAGATACATTTTCGCGGCTTATCCCTGACGGGGTAGACAAAGCCCAGGGCTTTAAAACCCAAACTATTAGAGAATGCTTTTTGCATTAAGAGTCTTACCCTAGACAGAATCAGACTTTTCCATACAAATGTAGTCTAGCTTTTATATTGAGACGGCATGTCAGATATTGGCGAAATTACGTAATTTCAAAGGAATTGCATAATATAACTAGTTTCCACAGTCAAAATTTGATCTTAAAAGAGAATATTGTGTATCATACAGTCATATCATATTTGACCATCAGTATGGAAAACTTTTACACTCTCATATTTTCTTTCAAGTTCATATTTGACTGTCGAAAAGATACATGCATTAATATATGTACTATGCAATCTCTTGAAAATTACACAATACTGCCGAAGTCCCACATGCCATTTCAAAATAAAAGCTAGACTACGTTTGTGTGGAAAAGTCTAGGGTAAGGGGATTCTTAAGTCCGCATGTTGTATATATATTTGTTTCATTTGTATAAGGGTACAACAATGTATACTTAAATATCTGCTAGGCAAGTTAAAAAAAAACCCTGAGTGTAAAGAACGCCATCTAGTGATTAGTAACGGAACTACCGATACGACTTGATCTCCGTAGCACCATCTATTATTTGCTAGAGAAACAATTGATTTTCAAGCGTTAACCCCCAAATTTAGAACGGCTAAACCGATTTTCATAAACCACCGCAAGGGAACTTGCTTTTACGGGAAAAATCCGCATCGAAATCGGTCCATCCTTGCGAGCGCTATGATGCCACAGATAGACAGACAGACAGACCGACAGAAATGAGCGTCAAACAAGAATTAGTACAGAATTTAGCATCACTAAATTCTGTCGGTGACACCGTTCTTTTTTGTTCTGTTTAAAAAATGGCAGAAAGAAGAGAGGCACGGAGGATCTCCTCTTAAGTCCACTGTTAAGAGCCAAGCTTATAAATGACATATATATCTATAATGTCATTTATTTGGCATCCCTAAGCCTCATTCTTTGCGATTTTCACAAATTTTTGACCTCCTTACAACTTCCTAAAAACATTTTTGTTTAACTTCTTAAATCAAACGACTGCAGAATAAAATTATGCACCAGACACATTTTAAAAATACCTAAACAAATAAGGGTCGCTACCGGCAAAGAAGTAAGTTAATTACCTAACCAAACAACTTCATACATTTTTCTCACAGACTACTTGATCAATGGATACACCATCACAATTTAGAGGATACATAAATGTTTGGGGGTCCAGTGCTGCCTCCATCTGAAATTAATTATTTAAAATAAAACGGAGATATAAAAAATTTCATGCGGCTCTGGACCTTACTACCTTCTATCCTTCAAACTATTATATGAACAACTACTTCTTCGTATCGAGTCGAAATGGCTTGAATTAGATATTGTTAGACCAGAACATAGCCACGGCAACCGCCCTGTCATTAGCCACATTCAGATCTGCCTTAGTAAAAGGAGTTGGGCAGTTGGGACATGACAAAAGATGGTCCATGGATTGTGTGACCCCACAGTCACATAAACTGTTGCCAGAGTTCCAACCCCATTTGGCTCTGTTCTCCCGGCATCACCCTGTACCAGATCGGAGTCTGTTTAAAGATTTCCAAACAGCCCAGGGCAGATCCTAAGATGCGGTGGGGGAGGTTCTTGCCCATGAAGCAGATGTTTGCTGTCATGTGTCTGTTTGATTTTTCTCCTCCACAGGCGGGGCTTTTCCAGATAGCGCATATAGCTGGCGTAATAGGGTAGGCTTTAAAGTTCCAGTGATGATTCTGCACGTAACGTTAAGGGCAATATTCACATCAGGGCTAACATAATCGCCAGCTGAGTAGCAGTAGTAAGGCTAAGTCACTAGTTCGAAGAACTATTACTGTTTACAGTTTAACCCGTCAGCTTCCAGACGATCGGACCCGACCGAGAGAACAATAGATAACAATGGGTTTGCAAAATTGCGGTAGTTGACGGGTTAATGTGAGAACGTGAAGCTTTTCTTCGCACATTAGCCAAAAATTGCTGTTTTTCTCTTATGTGCGAAGAAAAGCTTCACGTTCTTACTTTAAACTATAAACAGTAATTCATTAAATAGTTTGAAGGGTTAATTAGGGTTTGATCGAGACAAAATTTCAAAATTAAATGATAACTCAGTTTCCTTTCAAATAATTTATTTTAAATGGGGACCCGAAAAATTCATGTATAACTGTCATCAAATAAAATAGTCATTATTACACACTACACTATTGAACTAGAGAGCAGGTTTTCTCACTTTATATTCCTTCACTGAAGGCAAGTGGTGGTAGATAAAAATTACCGTAAGCACCCATTAGTAAACTAGTTAAGTAAGGATCGAACACATGCCTCACAGACCCACATGCGAACCACTAAGCCAGCACTGGTTGTATTATCTAGTCCAGTCTTTCCCAAAGTGGGGGATAACGCTCCCTTGTGGGTGCTGGAGGCTTAAAGGGGGGCGGTAACGGGCCCAGAATAAAGTTGGGGGGCGCTGATGTGATTTAAGCAATGAGTGATTTATAACTTCAGCTATTTCATATTTTAAAAATTAACTGAAATTAAAATCCTCTTACTACACAACATCCATTTATTAGTTCATATTTATATCCTTTTTTATTGTACAAATATAAACTAAAAATGTAATTAATATTTATTATTTTAATGCGTTCACAACGCTATTTATATCGTTAAAGGAATCAAACACTGAAAAAATTTCGTGTTTTAAAGTTTCGCAGGTAAGGTCCCCACTTCCGATACTCTTTATTATTGTAAAATTGTATTATTATTGCTATTTTTTTATTTAAAATTAACAATGTTGATTATTGTTATTTTTTTATAAAAGATACTCTAATGTACTGGTGTATGTATTATTATTGCTCTCTCTTGTAAAAAAGTCTAGTTTAGAATATAGGTTGAATTAAACTACAGGCAAGACAAATATGTGATTCAGGTTTTTATGGTGAAAATATGGGGGGCGCTACAAAATAACTGATTTTTTAAAGTGGGCGTTTGACAAAATAAGTTTGGGAACCTCTGATCTAGTCCATAAGTCATCGGTTGTTCTTTGTAAGGAGACTGGAGTGTTTACGAGCCGAGTACAATCAAAGCCGAAATTTTGTTCATTAAAAACTGGCACGGACCCTGTCCCGCCGGCGGCCATTTTGTAATTGTGAAGTAGATTTAAAGAAAAGATGCTTTTGTTATCGTATTATGTTGAGTCGAAAAGTATATAATGGTCTAGAGGATTTTCCTGTTTTTAGGCTTCCGTAGTAAACAAGGAACCCTTATATTTTCGCCATGTTTGTCTGCCTGTCTATCTGTCTGTCCGTCCGCGACTAACTTTTACTAAGCGACTATAAGTACTAGAAAGCTGTGATTTAGCATGGATTTGTATATTAATTATGCAAAAAAAGAGGTAAAATAAAATATTGAAAAAAAAAAATTTTTTAGTATGCCTCCCATACAAGTGAAGTGAAAAGTCTATTATTTTTTCTCGACTAACCAATCATGTGGGGTATCGTTGAATAGGTCTTTCAAAAATATTACAAGCTTGTGAATATGTACCGTTTTTCGATTAAGGGATCCGTTTCTGAAATATTTGGTTTCAAAGTAAAAAAAAATTGTTAAAGTGAAGTGTCCCCCCCCCCCCCTCTATCTGCTAAACGGTTATATATGGACACGTGAAAAATTCACAGCTATAGTAAATATAACGAAATTTAGAGAAAAACTATCACAGCTAAAAAGAGTTTACAATTTAAAAATTTATAGGCGATCAACTTATAAAATGCAGTCGCAAAATGAAAATTTCACACAAATTCAATAGAAAATTAGTTTTTAGACGTTTTTAGAGGCATGAACTCAAGGTGGGCACTTGTAACTACGGAACCCTACACTGCGCATAATGAAATTTAAAGGAAAACTATCAGAGCTAAGTAGGGTTTACAAATCAAAAAGTAATAGGCGATCAGCTTATAAAATAAGGAAAATTTCATACAAACTCAGCAGACAATAAGTTTTTAGACGTTTTTAGTACCATGAACTTAAAGCTGGCATTTGTAACTACGGAACCCTATACTGCGCGTGGCCCGACACGCACTTGGCCAATTATTTTGACGTTGCTTTCAATACTGTTTTTTTTTTAAGAAAAAAAGCGGCTTGTTTGGTTTTGCATGGATACCTATGTATTATACATGTAAAATTTACTATTGGATCCAAAATAATATTGAGATCCGTTGCGTTATTTAAAAGATCTAGCGTCTAAAATACATATACATGGACAGTCGGCGGGAAACGCAAACAAAGCCATATTGGGAATCTTATACTTGTTTAATTTTCGTGTAAGTGCTCAACACTGGTGTCAGATTTTTCAAGCTGAATAAAGGCATCTGACATAGCTTGACGACTGCCATACAATGATGACAGCCTGGACCAACGGCTTATACATGGCTTCCGAACACGGAGAAGCTCGAGAAAATTTATGCCACTTCGAGCAAAATGTATGGTCACTACCCAAAAGTGGACCCGGTGTCGCTTAACTTGCGATAAGGCTAATAATGCGCATCCGCCGGGTCACCGAGCTCTTCACCTCATGTAACACTCCGTAGTTATTACTCAGTAGCTCTGTTTTTAGTAAATAAATTATTGTAGTTCAAAGGGAATAAGCAGAAATATATTTTCTAACTTTCTAATCAGAATTATCGACATTATTCGACACATACACAAATTAAACCTGAAATATTGTTAGAGTACCAACGTGAACTCATATTATGCCCAGTTTATGCGACAAACAGACGAGGGTGACTAAATTAATTAGATTACGTATGTATCACTTGATAATGAGAAGTCATATTGACGCGGTGTTATATCAGCTAGGGTGCCTACTTAATAAGTCAGAACATATCATTTTTCAAAACTAAAAACCGACTTCACTCCAAACTACACAACTAATTTTGATAAAATTTCTATGGGACCACCTGGAAAGTATACCCTTTCAAACAAAAAAATAATTTTTCAAATCGGTCCAGGCGTCTACGAGTAATCGGTGAACATACATAAAAAAAAACATAAAACCTCCTCCTTTTTCTGAAGTCGGTTAAAAAGTAAATATCAAAATGAAGTTTCTTTAGGGCGCGTTCAGACGACACCCGCATGCCAAACCAGTGCCTTGCGTACGACAAGCGTGGTTTAATTTTGTCGCATATAATTTGAGTCCTATTAAACATCAATGTAACTCAAATTGCATTTTTCGAAGTCCAGTCGGGGCGAGCGCCGGGCGGGCGCCAGGCAGAGGCAAGGCGGAAGCAAAGCGAAGGCAAAACGAGCGCGTGTTGACTTCAGTTAATGCAATTTGAGTTTTATTGATGTGTGATAGGACTCAAATAATATTGGCGTGCGAGTATCACATCAATTGTAGACGTAGAATTATTTTTTCGTAGATATAGTTATTTTGTCTGTAAGGCCAAGAACTTGTCGAGCAATTGGCCAAGAGCGTATCGGGCCATACGTGGTAGGATTCCGTAGTTACGAACGCCAACTAATTTTCTATTGAATTTGTATGAAATTTTCCTTTTCCGAGTACATTTTATAAGTTAATCGCCTATAACTTTTTAATTTGTAAACCCTACTTAGCTCTGATAGTTTTCCTTTAAATTTCATTATACATCCTATAGCTGTGAATTTTTTCACGTGTCCATATGTAACCGTTTAGCAGATAGAGGGGGGGACACTTGACCTTAATACATTTTTTCACTTTCAAAGCAAGTATTTCAGAAATGGATCCTAAAATCGAAAAACAATGTTCAAAAACTCAAAATATTTTCAAAAGAACTATTCAACGATACCCAACATGATTGGTTAGACAAGAAAAAAAATTGACTTTTCACTTTACTTGTATGGGAGCTTCACAAATTTTTTTTTTCAAAATTTTATTTTACCGTTTTTTTCGCTTAATTGATATACATATTGATGCTAAATTACAGCTTTCTAGTACTTATACTTGCTGAGTAAAACCGCGGACGGACAGACAGACAAACAGACATGGTGAAACTAAAGGGGTTCCTTGTTTACTACGGAACCCTAAAAATAGTGCCACAGTAGAAGTAAATACGAAAAACACTTGTCATTGTATCTAGTATACTTTATCATACCAAGCGAGCAAAGGGTCTCAGTTACGAGATAGGCCAAAAAAACTTTTGTGAGTCTGTCCCGTATGTTTCCACTCGCATTTTTCAACTTTGTTAAATATAATTTTCTTGTTGATTCAGCTTTTTGAAATTTTTCAATAAGGGGAAATTATGGGGGTTCAAAACTAAAAAAAAAAACCGTTTCGAAAAATTTTCAAAAATGCTTCAACTTTTTTTCTGAACAACTATTTTATTCGATTTGACTATAAACTTCAACGGGTTGAGGATGATTTGCGAGGTCTACACACAGAGCCACTCCTAGGTATACAGGTATAAAATGCGTTAATGCGAGTTCTTCTTACATAAACTTTTTATTTCTTGCATAGACGCAGAAGCGTTAGTTATGCATTTGCACGCTTGCATACGCTATTTTATTGATCGATGTTTATGGAGAAACGACAGTCATAATGTTAGGCTATGCATATTTAGTGAGCGATTTGAGATATGCTAGACCGTCCATTACTCCCTTATAGCATTGCTTGTTTTAACGATCGCATAAAATAGCCTGGGTAAGATCGATCTTATCTTTGTAGCGATGGTACAAAATAGTCTAGGCAAGATCGGGCATTATTTGGTTTATTATACACTAGCTGATGCCCGCGACTTCGTTCGCGTGGACTTTATGACTCCGGCGTATTAATATAATTAAAAACTAATGAGAGAGAGAGAGAGAGAGAGAGAGAGAGAGAGATAAGAAAGTACTTGTTACAGTGTTAGGAGTTAAAAGTCAATATTATTTTAATTCTTTCCTTCGGGAGCCAATATAAGCCGGTGTAAACGCCGGACAGTAGTGATGTGCCGATATGAGAATTTAATCTTCCGTCTTTGCCGCGTCTGCGGCGAACGGAAACGGGAGCGGAAGAGGGAATGGAAGTGGAAGAGGGAACAAGAGCGAAAGCGGGAGCGGGAGCGTAAGCGGCAGCGGGAGCGGAAGCGGCAGCGGGAGTGGCAGCGGCGGCGGCGGCGGCGGCGGCGGCGGCGGTGGCGGCGGCGGAGGCCTCGGCAGTGGCGGCGGCGGCAAAGGCTTCGGCGGCGGCGGCAGTGGCGGCGACAGTGGCGGCGGCGGCGGCAGAGGCGGCAGTGGCGGTGGCGGCGGCGGCAGTGGCGGCGGCGGCGGCAGCGGCGGCGGCGGCAGCGGCGGCTGCGACGGCGGCGGGAGCGGTGGCGGTAGAAGCGGCGGGAGCGGGAGAGGGAGCGGGAGCGGGAGCGGGAGCGGAAGTGGCAGCGGTGGCGGCGGCGGCGTCGGCGGAAGCGGCGGCGGCAGTGGCGGCGGCGGCAGTGGCGGCGGCGGCAGCGGCGGCGGCAGCGGCGGTAGCGGCGGCGGCAGTAGCGGCGGTGGGAGCGGGAGAGGGAGTGGGAGCGGGAGCGGGGGCAGGAGCGGGAGAGGAAACGGGAGCGAAAGCGGAAGCGGGAGCGGGAGTGGATGTGCCGATATGAGAATTAAATCTTCCGTCTTTGCCGCGTCTGCGGCGAACGGAAACGGGAGCGGAAGAGGGAATGGAAGTGGAAGAGGGAACGGGAGCGAAAGCGGAAGCGGGAGCGTAAGCGGCAGCGGGAGCGGAAGCGGCAGCGGGAGTGGCAGCGGCGGCGGCGGCGGCGGCGGCGGCGGTGGCGGCGGCAGAGGCGTCGGCAGTGGCGGCGGCGGAAAGGCTTCGGCGGCGGTGGCAGCGGCGGCGGCGGCGTCGGCGGAAGCGGCGGCGGCAGTGGCGGCGGCAGTGGCGGCGGCGGCGGCAGAGGCGGCTGTGGCGGCGGCGGCAGAGGCGGCTGTGGCGGCGGCGGCGGCAGCGGCGGCGGCGCCGGCAGTGGCGGCGGCGGCGGCAGCGGCGGCGGCGGCAGCGGCGGCTGCGACGGCGGCGGGAGCGGTGGCGGTAGAAGCGGCGGAAGCGGTGGCGGTAGAAGCGGCAGGAGCGGGAGCGGGAGCGGGAGCGGGAGCGGGAGCGGGAGCGGGAGCGGGAGCGGGAGCGGGAGCGGGAGCGGGAGCGGGAGCGGGAGCGGGAGCGGGAGTGGCAGCGGTGGTGGCAGCGGTGGCGGCGGCGGCGTCGGCGGAAGTGGCGGCGGCAGTGGCGGCGGCGGCAGCGGCGGCGGCAGCGGCGGTAGCGGCGGCGGCAGTAGCGGCGGCGGGAGCGGGAGAGGGAGTGGGAGCGGGAACGGGAGCAGAAGCGGGAGAGAAAACGGGAGCGAAAGCGGAAGCGGGAGCGGGAGCGGAAGCGGCAGCGGGAGTGGCAGTGGCGGTGGCAGCGGCGGCAGTGGCGGTGGCGGTAGTAGAGCCGGGAGCGGAAGCGGCGGCGGCGGCGGTAGCGGCGGTGGAAGCGGCGGCGGAAGCGGCGGTGGCAGCGGCGGCGGCGGCGGCAGAAGCGGCGGTGGCAGCGGGAGCGGCGGCGGCGGCGGAAGCAGCGGCGGTGGCGTCGGCGGAAGCGGCGGCGGCGGCGGAAGCGGCGGTGGCAGCGGTGGCGGCGGCAGCGGCGGGAGCGGTGGCGGGAGCGGTGGCGGGAGCGGGAGCGGGAGCGGGAGCAGGAGTGGGAGCGGGAGCGGGAGAGGGAACGGGAGTGGAAGCGGAAGCGGCAGCGGGAGCGGGAGCGGTAGCGGGAGCGGTAGCAGGAGCGGTAGCGGGAGCGGGAGCGGAAGCGGCGGCGGCAAAGGCTTCGGCGTCGGCGGAAGCGGCGGCGGCAGTGACGGTGCAGTACGGGTACGGGTACGGGTACGGGTACGGGTACGGGTAAGGGTACGGGTACGGGTACGGGTACGGGTACGGGTACGGGTACGGGTACGGGTACGGGTACGGGTACGGGTACGGGTACGGGTACGGGTACGGGTACGGGTACGGGTACGGGTACGGGTACGGGTACGGGTACGGGTACGGGTACGGGTACGGGTACGGGTACGGGTACGGGTACGGGTACGGGTACGGGTACGGGTACGGGTACGGGTACGGGTACGGGTACGGGTACGGATACGGGTACGGGTACGGGTACGGGTACGGGTACGGGTACGGGTACGGGTACGGGTACGGGTACGGGTACGGGTACGGGTACGGGTACGGGTACGGGTACGGGTACGGGTACGGGTACGGGTACGGGTACGGGTACGGGTACGGGTACGGATACGGATACGGGTACGGGTACGGGTACGGGTCCGATTCAGGCAAAAGCATCGGAAAATCGGCATTATGTGTTGCTAGTAATGCAAATAACATTGCAGGCATGCATTGGCTGAAATTCAGCCGCTGAACTTCGTCATACAGTGCTGAGACACTAAGTTGGGTTCCGTTACACAGTTTCAGCGGAGTCAAATTTCGCATCAGCATTATTGGCCCTCCGACATTAAGACTTATTTTGTGAGCCGAGAGTCCATTTGCTGCAAGTGAATTACGAAACTCGACTGGATAATTGGTGGCGTCGTCAACAAAACTATGCAAGAAATTAACAATAATTTGCGTCATAAGTTCTTTATTAATTGATTTTTAATTTTTTGTGGTCCATATGGCGCGTTCACGTAACCAAGAATTTTTCTGGTGTGTTTTGCTCTGAAGGTCCGCAAATACTGAACTGAACTTATAAGTTTTTCTTCGGACGAAACAACTTTTTTTTGGAAAATTTTTCGATGTACAGACACATTTTTTTTACTCATTTATTATAGTGTAGATAGATAGATTTAGTATGTTTTTGTTCAGCGGCAACAAAAAAACATCAGCTATAAAAATTTCAACTGTCTAGCTATAATGGTTCATGAGATACAGCCTGGTGACAGACAGACAGACAAACAGTCGGAAGGTCTAAGTAATAGGGTCCCGTTTCTACCCTACCCTATGGAACCCTAAAAATCGAATAAAATAAGTATTTATGGGGGGCTCCCATACTACAAACGTGATTTTTCATAGATTATAGTACGGAACCGTTCGCGCGCGTCCGACTCGCGCTTGGCCAGTTGTATTATAACTCAACAAAAAGTTCTCATCAGACTTAACAACTTTTGCTACGGCGGCATTTTAATATTTCTTATAGTTTAGCTGGACCATTATAGTTCTGCATCATGTGTTCCATTTTCCAAAATCAATTATAGCCTATATGTTGCCCAGGCTTCACAGCTATATAACAAAAAAAGTTTCATTCGAATCCGTCCAGTATTTCCGGAGATTAGCGTGTACAAACAGACAAACAGACAAACAGACAGACATTTTTTTTTATTTTCTTACTCTAGTACTATATCTCCATCGCCCCAAATATTTTTTTTTGAAAAATTTTCAGTGTACAGACACATTTTTTTTACTCTTTTATTATAGTATAGATAAGTCTGCTGTTGGTATTTTTAGCCGCATGCAAGTGTCATTGCTTGTTTTAACAATCGCATAAAATATATAAGATTGATCTTATCTTGGTAACCATGGTACAAAATAGTCTAGGTGAGATAGAGCATTATTTAGTTGTATAAAAATCTGTTGTATTTTAAGTCACATGCAAGTGATATACGCCATCTGGAGGAAAAGAAATAACTTAGAATGCACCAGCTGCTACTCTTCTTGCGCAACTCGTAAAAGCCAATCGTGGGAATGGGCGAATTTTGAATTATGTTAATAGGCATTACAGCTGGCAGTCCGTCATGTTACTATTTTGATTGCTTTTCCATCTTAATGCCCACCATCTCGATAAGGGTGGCCTTGAAGTCTTCCGGCCCTTGGCTCTGTCTACCCCGTCAGGGAAAAAAGACGTAATAATGTACACACGAAAAACAAAAATAAAGTAACTTAGTTTAGGCCGTATTTAAGTAAGAAGGTGAAATCAGTGTCTCTCGAGACGACATCGCGTACGCGCGTCCTCTAGTCACATTCGCTCCGATGAAGACCTCCGGATTAAGTTGAAAAATGTCGGCCAGTAGCTCTCTACTTGAGTAACCGTTTAATTCAAGCTTATAAAAAAGGTGAAAGTTCAAGCTGTTAATTTTTTAACACATTCAACGTTTTTTTGTGAAAGCTCAAATGCTGTAAGTTTGCAATGGTGATTGCTCTGGTTGATTCGAGCGTGAGGCTTGTGCAAACGGCGGTAGATTCTGTCATCTGCCACAGAAAATGTATAGGGCTAACAGAGTTTGGACCATATTTATATATAATTGATGTAACAGTTGCTTATAGCATTGGTATGTATGTGTCTCGGTGTGATAATATAGTATGAAATACTCGTAACAATAGCTTTAATTTAAATTAATATAAAATAAATTACATTAGTGGTTCTGTGAGCTGTAGACCTCGCGAGTCAACCAGACTTTCTTTATCGAGTTTCAAGCATTGGTCCCGTAGGAAAAGTTGTTTCATATTGACGGTCTGGGTTACCCCTAAAAGGATCGGATAGGGTTTTTGCTACATATTGTATAATTTTCGAACATTCTCAAAAAATTTAAAAGACTCGTTTAAAAAATACGAACTGTAGGCGAGAACAGCCGGACAGACTGACAGACTGACAGACAACCAGAAAGCCGGACAAAAGCATTGTTTGAAAATCTCGAAACCGAGACGCTTCGCTCGTTTGATCAATAATATGTCGACATACGCAATTTAGGGACTTATAACAATTTAAATCTTTTTTTTTAGCTTTCATTGCATTGACATCAACAACAACATCAACAACTTTCCGAAAAAAACATTAAATTCAAATTAAAACGTTACTTTTTAGAAAATATTGACAAATTAACTTTTGACTTTTGATGTTGCCCAGCTTACTATATGTATAGTTATTGTCTTATCATAACTTGTTAAGTTGGGTAGGTATGTATTTCATTTAATAAGTTCGATTTGTATAATCGTGTTAAGACCTGTGTATATTGTACGTAGAATAACTTTTAAGCATTTCACTACAAACCTCAGTGGTTTATAGAAATGTTGTGTAAGGTTATGTTATACCTATTTATTTTGTAATATGTTTGTAAATAAAAGTTAAATCAAACACTTTTTCCTTTCATTCTTTAAAATCTGTGAGGTAAAAGAAGTAGCGGGTTAGGCACTTACAACCTGCTTTTTTTTCTTTTATGTAAAACCAACTTATCTGTTTTTAACTACCGACGAAAAAGAAGGGTTATAAATTTGACGTATCTATGACATCGAAGCACCTAAACGAAACGATATTGATGCAGTTTTGTTTGAAAGCTGACTTGATCAAAATGGTTCTTAGCTATGTTTGGTGGAAATCGGTTCAGCTGTTTAAAAGCTAAACGGGGGAACGCTTGAAAGTCTTGTGTAATTTACAAAGGTATTGATTTTTAAAGTGTATATTTCAATAAAAAGGCATGTCAAGATTGTTTACATTGTTTTAAATACCTAAACAAATGGATTATAAGCATGCTTGATTTCACGTTCAAAAAGTTATCATGATAAAATATGTAGCGTTATTAGGTATAACCTTTTTAATTAAATTTAATTCCAAATTCAAATTAAATGACCTTCAAAACACACTGGCCGCTGACAAAGTCAGCGCCCTCATAAATATGACAGAATTGTTCAATTTTCGAGTGTCGCAAAAATTTATGGCGCCATTTTGTCTGAGTTTCGTTCTGTTACTGCTCTCGTTTTTTAGGGTTCAGCAAACTTAGTTAACCTTAATACGGATAGCATTGGATTTTTTGTATGAAAATATATTTGGAATATTATTAAATATGAATCATATTATAAGTAGGTTAATATCATGTACTAAGTTCATAATAAACAATTCCATGTTGTCGTAAGTTCCAAAAAGGAAATTTCTATTCAACTTTTTTATAGCTTATTAAAAAAAATATGGATAAATCACACAGATTGAGCTAGCCCCAAAGTAGGTTCGAGACTTGTGTTATGGAATACTAACTCAACGATACTTTATTTTTATGGCAAATATCATTTAAATAGATCATTTTCCGTCTTGATCTGACCGGGGATCGAACTCCGGTGTGACTGCCTGGCATGATGACCACTAGGCCGGTAGGATAGGTAGTCAAATGTATGCCAGTTGTACGCCTATGAGTTGCAGTCTCCTATCCTTGGGCAAAAGCCTCGTTCTTGCTTCCACGACTCACGATCCAAGACAGCTTGCTGCCATTCAATCATGAAACATTCAACGTCGTTCCTCCATCTCTTCCCCTACGCCGTCGTCTTTCTGGAATCCACCTATATGGGGCTTTTCTTGTCTATCTTTCCGGTAAATATCGAACTCCTTTTTCTTAGCTATAGCCGTTTGACGGTAAATCGATCCCGCCCGGGGATTCAATTTACATCTACTTGGTTTTTTTGAGAAAATAATTGACCGAGTGAGTGAAACGAACGAAGTTTTACGTTTCAGCTTCGGCAACAATTATTTTGTGTCCGAATTCCAAATGTCCAGTTTTCCAGTAATTTCACATTTCTCAACTGATTCTCGTGAAATTTTGTGAGCAGCTATAATAATTGTGCAAAATTATTTTTCTTGAGCCATTTTTCGATTTTTTTAAATGGTGTGATAATAGGGTTGAAACCTTTTAGAAAATCATATTTCACACGTTTCGAAAAATTTTCAAAAATGTCACAAATCTTTTGTGTTACTCTTATTAAGCTACACAACTTTTTTGTTGGTACAACTTTTCATCCGATAAACTTTAACTTTTTGGGTTGGGGGTGACTCGCAAGGTCTACAACTCACAGAGCGCCTAGTTTATTATTCTTTTTCCCTCGCACTCGCGCGATATCGCATTTGAAACATATCAAATATTAAATGAAAATTATTTCTATTTAGAACAGTGAAATTTTAATTTTTTAAAACTAAAAATAGACTTCACCCCCAAACTACACAACCGATTTTGATAAAATTTCCATGGTACCACCTGGAAAGTATCCCTTTCAAACAAAAAAGGTCCAGGCGTCTTTGAATAATCGGTGAACATACATAAAACAAAGGATCGCGATGAATTGATAACCTCCTCCTTTTTTGGAAGTCGGTTAAAAATATGAATACTTACATAAAATATTCAGAATGACACTCGCATTCAATTAAAGACCATTTGAATGAGCACATCTTTTCTGTAATGTGAGATAGCATTTATTGTAGTTTTAATGCCAGCATTTATGTACCCATTTTGTAGAATGAATGCTATTTTTGCAATGATCAGCCATTTAGAAAGTTAAATGTGTAATTGTCATTGAAGTTGGTTCTATTCCCATGCGAGTATCAAATATTCGATTTAGAACTTATCTATCCCAAGAAAATACTAAATATTCAATTTCGAATAATCGCAGAGGAATAGATAATGAATTTTAAAAAAAGTTTCCTTTGTTAAACCTGTTACTTTGGAAAATAATTCAATTAAATAACGAATCAGAATGTATGATGTACATATATGTATATTTAAGTAGTTTTGGAATAGATTAAAACTCGATCACTTACAAAATAAGCGAAAAAATTGTAAACATAATGATAGTGTAAAAATATACATGACGTCCACCAACATGGGTTTACGCCTAAAAATAATTCGAGTCCCCTGTTTCCTATGCCGCATTGCCCGCGGTGTTGCCCGCGTGACCCAAATTTTTAAAAATCCCTTGGGAACCTTATACCAGGGTAAAAAGTATCAAATGTCTACGGGTTTAAAACTAAATCCATACCGAATTTCATTCCATACCTAGAGCATCGTCGCAAAGTAGCCTGCTTATCGATTTTCTATAGGATACGTTTTGGAGAGTGTTCGAAGGCTCTTTTTGATCTCGTGAAACCCTCACCATTTCTCTATCGGACTACGAGGCGCGGACAGGGGTTTCACCCCTTTGTCGATGAAATACCTAAGTCTCGAACTAAACGCTTCGACAATTCCTTTTTGGTTCGAGTAGCTAAGGTGTGGAATGAACTGCCTGCGTCTATATTCCCAGAGAAGTACAGCCCCGGGACATTCAAAAGAAGATTGAATGGGTATATTTGGATAGGCATGCTTCATCATAGTTTTCATCGTCGCTTACCATCAGGTGAGATTGAAGACAAATGCCTAAACCAATATATTGTAAAAAAAAAATCTCAATCGGTTCAGGAGTCAAACAGAGTCACTTTCGCATTTACGAGTATAGATACTCGTATTAGTATATGAGGGTATGGCAGTAAAGATTTCCTTAGTAACTTAAATAAAGTTACACAATAATTACATGTTTTTTTATACACTGTATAAATTAATACCGTTGCAAATTACAAAGAAGTTATTTTTTAAATCACATAATTAATTTGTAATGTGTAAAGAAACTAATTTATAAAATGTATATTCCATTAAAAAGTCATGTCAAGATTGTTTACTTTCATTTAAGTAAGAAGGTACCTAACCAAATGGGGTATAGGATATGTTAATCAAAATCTCACGATGTACGTAATCTAAATTGCCGGGCCTTAATTACATGTCGCTTCCTTTGTGAATATTAATCCATGCCTCTTTTAATGGACGGAGGTGAACGATGTTAGCCTAAGGTCGCATTTACATGGGTCATGTGTACATATCTTAGTTGATTAAGTTTTGATTCGATTAATATTAGGTTCTCTCCAAGCTGGCAAGACGGGGTGGCCAGATCTAGGCCAAATTCTCTGAGTGCTCAGGCCAAATATAGCTCTGTCTGGCCAGTTTGGAGAGTGTTGGACAAATTCTCTGAATACTCAGGCCAAGTATGGCTTTGACAGTACAGAGAAAACGTGCTCCTGCAGTCAAGACCGAATAAAGAGAATGCTGAATATTAATTAAGCTTCATGCTGGTCTCTGAGTCTGGAAAATACTTGCATCAAATGGGAGATTATAAAAATGTTTATCCTAACCCCCAATGCATATAATACTATTATAAGTCTGACGCCAATGTCTGCCTGTGGCTTCAAAGTTCACGAAAAATGGACCGATTTCGATGCGGTTTCTTTTATGTAGAACCAAGTTTCCTTGCGGTGGTTCTTAGCTGTGTTTCATGATGATCGGTTTAGCCATTCAAAAGTAATTGTGGTTGAACGCTTAAAAGTTGAAGATTTTTTTAAATTTTCCTCTCAAAAAGCTTGTTTAAAATAGAAATCACTTAACGCTTAATTGGAAGAGGCCTTCAGTACAGTAGACTATATAACATAGAATGTTAAAAAAATTAAGAAAACGCACGTCTTAAAACATTTTTTTAGTTCATGTGTACTAGACTAAGTGATATTAAATTTACATGGAGTGGGCTGAATATCAGATGAGCGGGCGCTGGTATTTTGAGGTACTTGCTTCCATGTAAAATTTGCAATTCATGGTATGCATAATGTGAGGCCTGTCGCAGATTTTATCCCCTATTGGATAATGTTACCCATTACATAATTTAGCTGTGGCCATTGTCATTTTGGCTATACGAAAAATGTTAAATTAATAGTCGATGTGGTTACCATCCCATAACTACTCGTATTGATTTGGTTTATAGAGTTCTGTACCCAAAAGTTAAAAACGGGACCCTATTACTAAGACTTTACTGTCCGTTTGTCTATCTGTCTGTCTGTCACCAGGCTGTATCTCATAAATCGTAAAAGCTATACAGTTGAAATTTTCATAGATGATATATTTGTGTTGCTGCTATATCAACAAATACTATAAAATAGAATAAAATACTTACTCCCACACAACTAACGTGATTTTTAATAAATACCTGGTACGGTAATACGAGTAGATACCTAATCCTTCGTGAGCGTGTTCGACTCGCACTTTTCTATGTTTACGCCCATTATCTAGCTAAACGTGGCCTTAATTCTAAGTTTTGTTGACCACGTTAGAGATAAAGACGTGACAATGCATTTAAATCCTCCCACCAAAAACATTTTCATGTAAAGTAAGGCCAAGAAGAGAACATACTGCTGGCACTGCAAAAAAGTTAACAGATCTCATGGAGGATCAAGCTCTGAACTATACACGCTCTTTTTACGTGTGGAAAAGACCTGCCGTCTTGTCCACCCAGCCAAGGGAAGCCGGGTGGGTATGTGGGGCTTGCACTCACTAAAAACCACACGGTGTCACCACCCCAACCACTTCCAGCCACGGCTACGTGCTTCCTAATGCCCCATAGCCCCGACGCGGCCGGCCGCCACCTCAGTCAGTGGCCCCTACTCGCTCACGGCATCCTCTGCTCAAGCCAGGCCGGAGCAACCATCGGCTTGGCCTCTCGTCCCGAAAAGGACAGACGCGCTGACACGAGACACGCTTTCTACTCTGGAGGGCTGTCTGTTGGACGATGGAATCCCGATTCCACCATCTAACTAGCCCTCATGATTTGAGGCCTGCAAAAGCAAGCCCCAGGTTCACCTGACGGTGACTGAAGCCCATCTAGCCAGATAGGGAAAGCGGCAACGTAACACCGACACTCTTCTTCCCTGCGTCTCCACCGACACCGTACCAAGCACCACGGCCACGATTGATCGCGGAGGATAGGGAAGCGGTGACGTATCTTATTCTCGCGAGACAACGGCAGTTATAGAAGGGAGTTCACTCCCTTCCCTTACAGCCAATCTATTCCCACCTGAAATGTCCTCTCCAGGCCATGGGTTCCTCTTCGCTTCCCCGCGGGTGGCAGGACCACAGATACTGAGCTCTCATGGAATACTCACTATCTCTCATCAAGCGTGTAGGTTGCGCTTTGCATGAATCCTAGTCTTAAAAAAAAAAAATAATAAAAAAAGCTTTATTTCATCATCTACAAATGAATTCGTATACACTAGTTGACGGAGCCTCCTTTTAAGCATAAAAATGCCTGTGCCAGGAGACCCCGCTCTTTCTTAGCTCTAAACATACATTAAATACTGATATCTATTTATATTATTTACATAATTATTTACTTATTATTTACCCAAACCTTTGTTTATCCATCTATCCTTATTTTTCATACATATTAGAGATATTTTACTTATTATTATTATTGTATACATATGTGTTGCTATACTATACATATATGTTGCTATACGTATACACTTCATACCGAAAAAACACACATATACTAAGTTTATCCTACACAATTTTAAATAATTTCCTTTTCTGTTTGTGTAACCTTACAATTTACAATTAATCTGTGTGATTTGTCACTATATATTTATTGATTAAAAAGTTATATCGTGTGTTGCATCAAATTTTCCACTTCATCAAACGTTAGATCTTGTATCCACCTTGACACTATATCCTTACATTCATAGACACTTTTATTACTTATGTTGACCTGTTTATTTATTTTATTATATATGTATGCTGAGCGTGTTTCAAATTGAACTTTTGCAAATTCTGTATTGACAAAAGGAACTCGTGCCACATTATATTTTCTCCTTTTGTTTTCAGTGTTTGGATCATAAGTTAGGGTTTTATGTTTTCTTAAGATCAAGTGTATAATGTATAATTTTCGGACCGATAGAATTTTACTCATCGAATATAGCTCATGTGTTGGGAATGTTCTCTTTAAGTCTTAAGTTATCTACAAACCCTACACTTTCAAAATATGTGGCCTTTGAGCCAGATATGATGACGAGCGATTATCGTTTCATTTAAGCTTCCTACTGTGTATGTAATAATTGTACAGCCTACGTGTCGCATTCCCTAAATTACTGGAAGGTCAGGTCAGGGTCTACATAGTTTGCGATGCGGCGTTATCTCCATCTTAATGGCTGTAAGATGCTTGTTAACTACCTATAAAAGGTATCATAAGTAAAGATAGCTCCTATTTTGGCACATTTTGGTAAAGTTATTTGAGTTTTCGGTGATTATGTTTGCACAAACTGATTTTCGTGGTGAATTTATACTTATCGTTTCGGAACGCTTTGAATTTAGTTATATTTATTACTAGCTGGTGCCCGCAACTTCGTTCGCGTACAATTTTAAAATGACGACAACTTTTTTCCCGGTATCAGATTTTAATAAAACAAAGCGTGTATGTTGCTCTGAGCTGAGGTCAACTATTATTAAAAACCGAGTAAATATTTGTCCAGTAGTTAGTTAGTAGTGACGTGATCATACAGACAGATTTTTTTTATCTTTGTGTACAATTAGGTACCTTTTTTATGGCCCACATATTTTTTTCATAAATGTAGTAAATGTACAGGCACACAATTTTTACTGTTTTATTATGTGTATTGTACTATACAAATAGTAAGTCTCTCTCTACACATGGTTTAGAAAGTAGGTACAATATATAGAAAACATAAAACAGAATTCAATTAAGTTCACAATAAAATACTGAAAAAAGACAAAAAACTAAACGAAAAGACTTACAGCAAGAAGCAGACGTTATTATAGTTAGTGTTTTGCCGCAGAGTGTAATAAATTCAGTCTGAGACCAAATAGTTTTGACAACTATTCATGTCTGTGGTGATAAATCTGTACTATTTGCATTTAATTATGATAAAGGTTCGAGTGGTAAGGCAAAAAGCGGAGTTAAAACCTTTGTTTAGTAAAGGCTTTGTGCAATATAACTCGAATACAATTAGAATTAAGAGGCATTTCACATTTGGTTTGCTGTCTCGCTGGCTTTTTTGGAATGTTTACACAATATAAAAACATGTCTAAAATATTGTCTGACAATCTTTTTTTTTAAATAAATAAATAAATATAAATAAATATATACGAACAAATCACACAGATTGAGCTAGCCCCAATGTAAGCTTAAGCTTGTGTTATGAGATACTAACCCAACGATACTATATTTTATGATAAATACATATATAGATAAACACCCAAGACCCAGGACAATTTAGAAAAGGCCATTTTCCAACTTGCCCTGGCTGGGGATCGAACCCAGAACCTCCAGATTGGCGGTCTAGCGTGTTGACCATTACGCCACGGAGGTCGTCAAACACATGAAACACAAAAATGAAACACATTTTTAATAATTAAAAAAAAAATTGCTTGTGCGAGCGAGACAGCCAACCAAATGTGAAATGCCTTTAAAATGATGCCAAATTTTTGCTAAAATAGCTGAATCTTATCTTCAAATTAGGGCCGGAACAGACGGAGCGCAAGTTGCGATGGGCGGCGGTGGAATACTCAATCTACCCATTTGAATATTTACTCAGTAGATTGGGTAAATACCCGATAAATATCCATATCTATCCATTTAGTGAGTAGATTGATTTATATGAGTAGTGACTCATGTTTATAGTCATATTCATTTATTTCATGTTTTCATGACAATTTTAAAACTTAAATCTAGTTTCTTTATGCAATTCTTATCGGAATGTATTAAACCACGCTTCAATATGCTTAAAATGTAGGTAGACATCAAATTTGACGCTAAAGTAAATGAAAATACCATACTAATCATACACTGAAAGTAGGCTTCTTTGACTTTTTATCATTTTTTGCTGGGAGGTATGCAAAGACGTAATTAGGTATATGTTAAAATAAGTAAACAGACAACAAATGCGATGTCAATACATAAGCACGCTTTTTACTCTATTTATTCAATCTACAGAGTAAATATATTCAAATGAGTAGATTGAGTATTAACCACCGCCCATCTCTAGTTGTTACACGACGCAACTTGCGCCCCGTCTGTTCGAGCACTTAATTTACAGAAAGACTTTCACGTCACCCAAAAGTCACTTTTACAGTGATGGTGGCGGAGAAGATGGAGAAAGCAATCAAAATATTTATCATATATTTTAAATATTATATTTAAAAAAAAATTAACTGTTTTTAGTGTAGTAAGTAGTTAAGTGTAATTGAATTCTGTTTTCTGCTGTGTGTCTTCTGTATATTGCACCCACTCTCTACCCTGTCTTGTAAATTGTCTTCATATTTCAAGGTTGACTGGAAGAGATCCCTATCTAGGATAAGTCCGCCTTTCTATTGTTCTCTAGTTCTAACCTGTAATTTTGTCCTGCGTTTATGTACAATAAAGATTTTACAAACAAACAAAATAATATTGATGGATTGTACCGTAGGTATCGCCTATAAACATGGTCCGGATCGTCCCCTCGATTGGTGAACGCGGGAAGAAAGACAGCTGGTACATTCTTTGTTCTTTCTAAACACTCAAAACTAGTTTTACCAACCCACAAACAACATAAAAGTTGTAAACAGTAAAACTTTTAACCCCGAAAATATTTATCCGGAACAAACAAAAGAATTCAAGAAACTTTGATACAAATACTTGGAATAGAACTCCTGACCTTCGGAAGGTGATTGAAAACTTTTTAACAAAGGAGTTTTTGTGAATCTATGTTTACTATTTTTAAACCCCGACAAAAAGAGGGGTGTAATAAGTTTTATGTCTGTCTGTCCGTTTGTCTGTATCTGCCTGTGACATCGTAGCTCTCGAGCGGATGGAACAAATTCGATACGGTTTTTTTTTTGTGAAAGCAAGTTTCCTTGCGGTGGTGGTTCTAAATTATGTTTAATGGAAATCGTTTAAGCGGTCCAAGAGTTATGTCGCGGGGTGAATGCTAGAAAGTCAAGGTATTTTGTAATTTACCTGACAAATAAACTGAGGTTTTTTTATAATTTCGAATTTAAAGTTGCATTTACATACAAGAAATTAGTTAGGTACGTATAAGTTTCATTATTTTCGTTTTATTCATATATTTAACTTGTTTATTAGGGTTCCGTAGTAAACATCCCTTATAGTTTCGCCATGTCTGTCGGTCTGTTCGACCGCGGTTTAACTCAGCGACTATCTTCTAAATATATATAACTCAAAGGTGACTGAGTGACTGACATAGTGATCTATCAACGCACAGCCCAAACCACTGGTCGGATCGGGCTGAAATTTGGCATTAATACTATAAAACTGTGATTTGGCATGGATATGTATATTAATTAGCCCCCCCCCCCCCCCCTCTATCTGCTAAACGGTTATATGCACGTGAAAAAGTTCACAGCTATAGTATATGTAACGAAATTTATAGAAAAACTATCAGAGCTAAGTAGGGTTTAAAATTTAAAAAGTTATAGGCGATCAACTTACAAAATGTACTCGCAAAATGAAAATTTCACACAAATTCAATAGAAAATTAGGTTTTAGACGTTTTTAGTGGCATGAACACAAAGTAGGCATTCGTAACTACGGAACCCTACACTGCGCGTGGCCCGACACCCACTTGGCCAATTATTACTATGTATTCTACCACGCCTTAAAGTACTAAATATAAGATTTGTATTAATATATATGTATATCTGATCGATCAATACACAGCTGAAACCACTGGATCTAGAACCATGAACTCAAGAGTGCATGAGAAAGGATTTTTGGAACTTCACCCTATGGGGTTGAGATGAGAGTTGAAAGTTCGTATGAAACTTGGTCAAGTTTGAAATAAAAATTGACTTATGAGCTCACGGTTCAAAACAAAAGTTTACTGTATCACTATTAAAAAAAGTCTCTAAAAGGATGAATGATCATACAAAAGTATGAAACTCGTTTTTAGTTGAGCTAAATAGCGGGAAAATGTGTATTATACAACGTGGCAGGAAAATACTCGTAATAAATCGAATCACAGGCTATACTAGATCACTATAGTATAATAAAATAAAAATAACAGTAAAAAAAAGAAAATTCGGCATTTCCATTTAAATATATAAAAAAACGACTTTCCGGGCAATTCGGGCTTGACTGTTATTTTTATTTCATTATACTGGATAGATAGATAGATAATTATTTTATTGATATCAAAAAGACACACATAATTACACTCACATGAAATAAGTGCAGAATAAAAATAATAACAAATAAAACACAGTTTGTAAGGTATATGTGTGCCGCAGCGATAGCAAAGGGTTGTGGCTCAGCGATACGTTTGCTCGGAGAACAAACCACTGGTTTTCAGCCACCACCTTGAGATCCACAGGGACGCGTGCAACAATACCATAGGTGTTAATACTATTAATAAATTATCAACATATATGCAAGAAAATCATATTATATTCATTAAAAATACATATAAATATTAAATTGAATTTTAATAAAATTATTAAGAAATCAGCATCATAATTCGGGATAAATCACTGATATTGGACTGACCATGATTCTGAATTAGTGCACTTTATTGTAAAATATAAGTAAAAAACAAATATAAAATTAAGTAAGCATAGTAAGCATAGCCACCGGAGCAACTAAGTCTGAAACCCTAGTTTTAAATTTTTTAGTAGCATAGATTTCATATGTTTTTGAACGTAAATTTAGATTTTGCGCTTCTTAATTAAGGAGGTATATTATTCCAGCACTTAGTTGCTTGGTAACGAAAGCTGCCCTTAAAAGCCACATGTTTATGTATATGCATGGCCAATAGTGGTCGCATAGACCTCGCAGTGATAGATACTCAAATGATATAGTATAGCCTGTGATTTGATTTATTACGGTATGTCCCTTCCACATTATATTTTATATACTTACTTATGCGTTTGTATAATATATGAGTGGCTTTCTTATTACGTCTTTGTTACTTTTTCATAAATATTTTTTGCTTTCAAATTGTGGGGAAAGAACAAAATAAATCAATTTCCCATGGACGCGATGATTGATTAACAGCATTGAAGCGAGCGTGTGATTGACAAGACTTTTCACTTAATTTCTTTGCACGGAATTTGTTTCCGTTGAAGTTATAAAATGCCCTAAAGAATGTACGAAAAACATACCTATATTTACGAACAAAGTAACACAAGCGACAAAAAGTCTTAGCTTTCCGTTGATTACACAAAAACTGGATAAGATCCGAATCCGTACTTTCATTAGTCCCGTAGTAAGGCAGCGAACTTTAATACTATAGAACCATAATCAAGCGCAAAAAAGACCCCATCACAAGAACATTCAAGTAGGCGATACTTTACAACTAGTCTATCGAACGCATTTTCTAATTTGGTTGCAGTTTTTTTCACGTGCGGTGGTTTTTAGTTATGTTTGATAAAAATCAGTTCAGGCATTTAAAAGTTATTTAAGCTTAAAACACAGGGTTTTCCCTAAGAAATAATAGATGACGCAACGGATGTAATGTCGTATATAGTAGTTCCGCTACTAATCACTAGATGGCGTTCTTGACATTTGGGATTTTTTAATTTGCCTAGGAAATAACTTGGATATAAATTTCTTGGGGCCGTTTACCTGGTTCCGTAGTCATTTTTCCGTGCACGTGAGGGAGGCAGCAACATTTTTCTGTGTCTCCCGTTTTATGGGCTGGAGTAGTAATTTTCATTCGAGCCAGCCTGCTCGTCTAGGTACCAGAGCAGTGTCAAAGAATTAATAAATGTATTACATAAAGCACGGAATCTCCTAAGGTCCCGCGCAATATGCGTCTCTCCCCCATTCTCGCCTTGTCGAGGCGGCTGCAGGCGCCTGCAGCCGCCCGCTCAAAAGGTGAGAACAGGGACCTTAAGGCCCTGTATTCCGGCCCACTCGGATGAGGTGCGGGGCGATCTGCGAGACACTCCGCAGACTTTTACATATCTCGTCTTACTGAGGGACGGGAGGCGGGGATTGAACAAGAAAGGACGCGGAATGTACATTTTATCGGGTTTTTTTTTAGAATTAAGTAATAATTTTCCGTTCAGTTGTATGGTTGCGAAGCATGGACTTTAAAAGAAGACCTCCGAAAGAATTTGGAAGCGTTTGAGATGTGGTCTTACCGTAGAATGCTGCGCATAAGCTGGACGGATCACATTACTAATGTCGAAGTACTGGAGCGCATGGGCAAAAAAGTAGAGCTCGTTCGAACCATTAAAATAAGAAAAATCACATATCTTGGTCACGTGTTGAGAAACCCACAATATCATCTACTCCAGACCATAATGATGGGTAAAATTGCCGAAAAGCGCAAGGTGGGACGTCGCAAAATGTCATGGCTGAGGAACATCAGACAATGAACTGGTATCAAAACGGGAGAGCAACTGTTCAGGCTTGCCATGGACAAATCAATATTTAAAGAGCTGACTGCCAATCTTCAGGAATGAAGCGGCACCTAAAGAAGAAGAAGAATCATTTTCTAGAAGAAATAGTATAGTATTTGTAATTTACTTTTTTTTGGCCTTTTTTTTTTTGTAAACAAAGTTTTCATAAACTCTGTAAATCAATAATACATCCAAAAATCATCGAATTAGCCTCCGCTGCCTATTTTTTTTTTGATCGCAATAAATTATCGATATCATATTTTGAACCAGAAATAGTCCAAGTACATAAAGTGAACTACAGTGTATATATTTTTTTGACTTTCCTAACTTACTACTTGTTAGTTTATTATTGAGCCAAAGTGATGTTACATTGGAAATACCTAGCCTTAAGAGATTCTGTTAAGTTTGTTAAACTTATATTATTTCTGTGGCAGTGTAGGAGTTGCGCTGCAGGCCTCCGACAGCGTACTCGGAAATCCCAGGTACTCCTCTTTTGTTGATGCACCGGACGGACGTTCCTGTATCACGTGCTTTGCTGTTTCTTCTGTCTCTATACAACTTGTGCATACTTATCGCTGTCGGTTATACCTACAACGAATAGATGTTTATTAAGAATACAATTGACACCGACCCCAAGGTGGTCAGACGACCTGACCAGGGCCGCAGGAAAGCCCTGGATGCAGGCCGCTCTTGTTTATCAATTTTGGAAATGTTTGGGAGAGGTTTATGTCCAGTAGTAGACGTTATGCGACTGAAATGATAATTATAATGAAGAGTACAGTGCCCTGTTAGTAAGCCAACCATTTTTCTTCAAATTAATAATATTTGAAGTTGCTTTTTCATAGTACAGTTCACTCTAGTAAGGAACTTGTAAGATTGTTAACAAGACAATCAGAAGGATCACAAAGTATCCCTAACGACCACTTCAAACTTAACAAAGAGCCCAAGGCTACTTGTGGCTAGTACTCATTCTATGCTAGTGGTTGGTAGACGTTTCAAGGCCCCGACACTGTCCGAAATCACCAATTGGAGGCAACAGCCCTATTTGACAATTTAAGATGGCACGTAACTGCCTTTAATTTAATTTTAATTAGAATATTAAATTAATTTCCCGAGCACGATTTGCAACACGCGGCAAAAAGCGACCGTCTTGCTCCCTTCCTAATCAATCACGTCATCAATCAACTCTGCTTTATTAATTTTGTGCCCTCTCGAACGGCTCGGATGCGAAATACACGGGAGCGGGAGCGATTTTGCAGCTAGCTAATTTTTCTTCTCTTCTACATTCATCTACAACTACTTCTCTAAATTCGCATCATAAGCTGGATACACTACGTCCTTATTTCTAATGGGGCAGACATAATATTTTGGGTCATTTATAAAATATCTTAATTGGCGACCAACATGTGATTCTTTAAAGTTACAATTTGAAAGAGAAGTCCGATATGATCTGGTAACGTCAAAGTTCACATCATCTATACAAATAATACACTTATAAAAATAGCGTTTTTGCGAGTGAGATTGGCATATTTTCGTAAAATCGTTATATCTCGTTCGTTTTTCAACCAATTTTTATTCTGTTTTCACTTTTAGTTCTTTACTTTTGAATATTTATGGATAAACTGATTAGATAACTCATTTTTTTATGCATATTCCCTTTTCCATACAATGACATGACACTGACAATAGCAGAAGACGATGAATATTTATAGTCGCCATTTCTGACACGTTGTCACAGCCTTAGTAATGCAGCGTAGCTATACCAAATTATAAGATTGAAGAGATGCAAGCAATTGACAAACACGCAACGAGCTTCAAACAGGAACGTTGAACCGAAGGCTTTTTAATTAATATGAACTTGGCTCGTAAGGGCGCGTTCAGAGACACGCACATGCATGGTAACAGTGTGTAAATAAGAGAAGGCAATGGCAAACCATCACTCCATATCTTTGCCAAAAAATCGTCCTTTAATGGGTCTGTTTCCATCTTACTTATACTATAAACGCGAAAGCTTGTATGTATGGATGGATTTTTGTTACTCTTTCACGCAAAATCGGCTGTACGGATTGGAATGAAACTTGCCATGTAGACAACTTATTACCTGGATTAACACATAGAATACTTTTTATCCCGGGAAAATGTGAGGCTCCCGTGGGATTGTCAAAAATATTCCACGGGGGCAACGCTGCGGGCATCAGCTAGTAATAGCAGGCCTGTGTCACTCCCCATTTAGGTATCGAAAATATACCTACATTATTATTATGCGAGCGGCGACCACTTCGAAGGGGACAATTCAGTTACATGAATCATTTTTCAAGAGTAATAAGAATGAAATTGGCTTGCAATGGATGTCTAGGTATCTAAACGAAGAGGTGAGAAGTTCTGACGCGAGCTAAATTAAACCATAGCGCTAACCACATTAAGTATATATTTCTTTGAATTTCTTTTCTGAGTAAGACTTCTGTACTTTACTAGTACTTATTCTGGGGTAATAGATACATTATCACGTCTTTATCCCTAACCACAGGTATGACACGTCATAGAAACGGAGTATCATATGTGCCTACACTACTACAAACGAAACTATACATCCGTGCACACGACAGTGTGTGTGTTCGCCCCCAACACAAGCGGGCAGGAGTTTCCATTCTGTATGTAATAGGTACTTATATTACTTCTGTACCTTAGGATTATAAACCCTAAGACCACGCTTAACGTAATGGTGGGCGTGGACGGAATAAACCAGTCAAGTGAGAATCGGACTCGTACATTGTTAGTTCCTGTACCATCGTACAATGTTTTTAGTATTTCTTGTTATAGCGGCCACAGTAATACATAGCCGTTGAACATTTCAAGTGTCTAGCTATTGCGGTTCAAGTGATAGAGCCCTGTGACACACGGACAGACAGCGGAGTCTCAGTAATAAAGCCCTTTGGGTATGAATCCCTAAAAAACAAAAATAGTGATGTTAACAATTTTTACCGCTTCTTCTGTACTTAGGAAGCGGCAGTAAACTTAGCTGTAAGTTAATTATCTCACGTCAACAACTACCTTTTATGAATTCGAAAATAAAATATGCCAATTAACAAGTGATACAAATATCCAAAGATAAATGAATGATTTTGACTTTGACTTTTGATGTTGCTAGACGCATTGCCTATGAACTTGATTCAGATCTCGCCCAATATAGAGACAAGCGCGTTTAAGTTAAAGTGCGCTTGCAATAAAGAAAATGTATAAACAAACAATAAATTATAATTGAATAAAGTGATCTCATAATTATCATTTGTTTAATAGACCAAAATATGGGTCAAGGAAATATGGAAGTTTTCCAAGAAACGTTCAAGGAAATGTCAACGCAGTTTGATGGATTTCGTGAGCATTGCGGTAATGAAATTAACTCAGTCCAGACGCCATCCCTGCTCTGCGTTGTCCAAGCTTCTATCTATTATATTAGGATGAGATATTGCGTCAAACAAAACGAATTTCTTTTTTGTTAGGAATTAGTAGTTACTTCGACGCAGAAGTGCCATTTTTAAAACGTGGAGTCACAAAACAAACGGTTGTACGAAAAATTTATATTTGCGTACAAGCTTCTATTGTGAGGCCTAAGTTATTAAGAATACAAATGGTTTAATATGTAAGATCATTTACAAGTAAATGTAATATAGATAGCATTTGTAGAATCAAAATTAAACAAACGAACTTCTAAAATTACATCTACCGAGTGCTCAAAAAAATCTGCTGATTTAGATTTCGAACATGAAAATCAAACAACAATTAATGTAATTTGACTTAGCATACATTCTATGGGGAAAGGATATAAATTTTAAAAACGCCTAAAACTTTTTTTATTTTTAAAAATAACACTCCTTTTGATCGTGAATAAACATCCGATTTTTCGATCCAGTCAACTAATTATAATTAAAAAAAATATCACAATTTCATACACCATTCAGCTTAAGGCCGCCATTTTTTGTTTGCCCGTCTCGTCTGACGTATAAAAAAATAATATCCTAACTGTCACTGTCATATGACCAGCTGTCATATGACAGTGACATTTAAGTGTAACTGTCATTTAACCATCAATAGTTGTCAAAATAGTGTCCCTATTTTACAGCAAATGTCAGTTTAATGGTCAACTGTCATATGCAATTTGCAATTTTTTTATACGGCACACAAGAAGGGTAAAGGGTTATCTTTAAAGAGTTTTAGGTCAACGAAATTGCGACTACGAATACTTTTATTTTTTGTAATAGGACCGAAAAATCTGATATTATTCAACGATAAATAGGATGTTATTCCTAACAAAAGAAAAAGTTTCAGGCGTTTTGAATTATTTCATCCTTTCTCTATTACCAAATACCTAACAATTTTGTGGCATCCCGATCGAATCGAATTTTAATAATTCAAATGAATAAAACAGTCGAAGTAGCTGCTTGTTAGCAGTGATGGCAAATAACGGCTATTTTATAATAATGAATAACACTGCTACATTATTTGCCAATAACTGTTATTGTAAACTGTTATTGTTAACCTGTTATTTTTTATAGTCAAATAGTTCATTCACTTTTTTAAAGATAACAGCTAATACTGAAATATCAATGTAAGTATGTTAGTTTAGTTATGTATTACGTCGTGAACTGTTAATTTGTAAATTAACTATTACAATACTATCCAAATGTACAATTTCACACTTAGCAAAGAAATACCTATTTACACAATTCAATAACTCACGAAAGTTGCAAAACAAAAATCGTCACGCTTCGCCATGCCCGCGAATCACTAATTTGGTAAAATTCAAATTATTCAAATAACATTAACACAGGTAACAGGTGAGTGAGTGAGCATTATAGGAAATGTGGCAACAGCGCACGATTGCGACGCGGAACGCCTGACTAATACTGACTATAACGATAGCGCATGCACGGCACGGCAACAGGGCGTAAGATCCATAGCAATAACAGGCAATAATGAAAGCTCATTATTTAAATATCCAATAAAAGTGTTATTCATTAATTGAAAATAATGCATTATAGTAACTGCTATCAGTGGCGGCACAAGATTTAAACTTAATGTGGGCCAGGTACATTTCGCGAGGCCCTCTGATGGTGCAAGAAGGGAATATAAAATAAAAAAGTTCCAACAAACCTAAATTTTTACTATACTCCTTTGTAACATTAAACAAAAATGAAAAAAAAAGTTAAAGGAACAGAAATGTTCTACTTTTGATTTTACTGATTTGGTTCGTAACTTATATGCTATATCTACTTCAAAAGATAAAACTGCCAAAGCTGCTTCATTCTCATTTATTTCGTGCGCCAAAGAGTGGAAATAAGAAAACCCTTGTGGCGACTTTTGGATTTTCCATACTTTTCAAATTAATTTTCGGCTGTGAGGCGCGAGGCCCTTTGCACCGCGAGGCCGTGAGCGGTGGCCCACACCGCCCACGCCTTACGCCGCCTCTGACTGCTATTGTAATAATGATCACCACTACTTGTTAGTCGCAATCAGTGTATTAAAGACGCTAGATTTAAATCAAACCAACATTTTCAAGTTTATATCATGAACATGTGAAAACAGTCCTAAAAAACTCGTTTACTCAAAACAAATCCAACTAAATTTTATTGAGCAAATTTATTAGCTGTTCCTTAATTTTAATTTGCTTCCATAATTAAAAACAATATTTTCGTGCAATTACAATAGATCCAAACAACCCATCTCGACCCAAAATAAAAACCCTCGACGCCAGGTTTGTTTAAATTCAATTAGGTGTTCCCACAATTGGAATACAATTAATTTGAACAAACCTAATTGAAATAAATTGGGTTGTACGAAAGTATCCGCGGATCCATTTGTAAATAATAATTGGGTTTATTGCCTCAATTGTTGACACATTTAAGCGATGAGGGTGCGAACGTTGATGAGATTACCAGAACACAAAACCTTCAATTCCTTTTTTTGTTTCTAAAGCTACATTTTATTAGCCATTTAGGTATTTTTTTTTATTCTTGTTCGAATATGTCTAACGAATTTCATTTGACTTTACACTCAGCTATATTGCTTAATCTTTATGTAAGAAGAGAAATATCTTAGATTATCGCTGTCAATAATTATTATTTTAAATTAAGTATATTTTGATTAATGACATGTAGTGACAAAACTAATTATTTTACATGCAATCATGAGAAAAATTAATTAGTAGGTACCTAGTAAGAAAATATTTTAAATAAAAAGGCCTTTTTTAAGTCTCACGTGCCCTCCAACCCGACCACCTTTTCTAATTATCTACTTATTTTTGTGTATTCTTAGTGGCCAGTTATTTTAAGAGAACAAAGTATGCAATCTATTAATTTATTTTACAACTCTAAACAATCTTTATTTTATGAAAAACTAACGTACCTATATATAAAAACGTTATATTCGACTAAATGCTACCGAAATAGACAAGATTTAATTCCTCAGTTCAAATCAAGTACACCTTCCCATAAAAGGTTAAGATGACTCCCAAACGAAGTCTTATACGAAATGTAACTATTTACGATGGGCAGAAGGTTCGTAAAATGACTGAGTCCATTTAGGAGTCCATAAATAGAGGATTTAAACGGGACCACTCGTTCCCTGCCAAATCCAAGGGAGTAAGTCCTCATACAGTGAATGTAGGTTGACTTAAGCCGGATAAAATATGTTTTTCTGTTCACTTTCTTCAGTTTTATGAGTGGTTTATTTATTTAGTGCGGGATCTAAAGGTACACAGCTTAGAATGCAACTGGAATACGCCACAAACAAGAGAAAAAGGATTTTATTGAATGGAGGGAAATAAAATTTTGCAAGAGGGTTGGTATGACTTTCTTCTTTGGTTGGCATCTCTTTTGCAGTTGTAAGACAGACAGATTAGCCATGTCGACCTTCTTGCATGCATGCATAATAAATTTGTTACTGTACCTACCTACTTACTATAACAGTAATTATTAATACAAATTAATTTAAAGCCTACGATCATAAAAGTTTTTGCAAAAAATAACAATTTTGTATGCTGTTTTGTATACACGTGTTGCTGTGTTGTTTACAAAATAGCATACAAATTTTTTTTCCTTCCAAATCATATTTACCTGAAATCCTGAATTTCCTTATTCAAGCTAGATTAGAAAATGCTGACCTCAGCGTTACCCACAATATTTAAAAAAAGTCACGTGTAAAAACACATAATTTTGAGAGCAGGGCGTAAAATACAGCTGCTTCGTTAGGCCATGTATGAAATTAGCGTAAAAGTGACAAACACGACACAAACAACTGTAAAGTACGTAGTTTAAGGTGTGCCGACGCAGATATAACACAGGCTTTAAATATGCAAGTAGGTACCTAATTTAAAAATCTGACACATATATAAATAAAATAGGATATTCTCGTACCTAATAAATACTCGTGTGAGAAGCATATACTTCTAGTAAGAGGGCGTTGAAATAAAAAATTTAGTAATTAAAGGAATTAAGTAATTTAATTGTGATGATCCAAGGTTTTCTTTACTATCGCCAGAGGTAACAATGAAACGTCTTTCAGTGTCTTTTTATAGCCAGAAACCGTCTTATATACGTAGCCATATCGTAAAAATCTCTTTATTAAATGATCGAGAATTTCATGAAATGGTCGCATTTCATGAAATGTTGCACTGGCTACTAGCCACATCGTGATGTGGATTGGGCGGATCAATGATAAGAAATTGTTTCTCGATATGATTAAATTATTTCGACCATTTCATGAATTTACCGTGTCACTTCATGAAATGGTTGATTATATCGTAAAATTGTTATATTTTTAGTTTACACTATACATTCATGTTGTGCGGCTTGGGGTGGCCCAAGGGCAACCCCCCCCCGCAACCTTAACCTACCTATAGCGCTCTGTCTCAAGTTTTTGTTTTTACGATCTATACGATCTGTCTATACGATCCGGCCAAACGTGGACGACAAAATCGTGAAACGTTAACGATTTCATGATCTGGTCAAATTAAGTTGGCCGTTTCATGAAATGCGACCATTTCATGAAATGTTCGATCATTTCATAAAGTGATCAAATCTACCATATGGCCACGACACATACATTATATTACATTATAGATAGTTCTAGCAAAAAATTATCCTCAAATACGGTAAGATTTTTTCCAAAATCAGATTTCGTTACGTGAAATGCAGTTTAATTTTCAGGTACACACTCCTTGTACGAGTATGATACTTAGTTGGTGACGAGGTGGGACGCATTCAGCAGGTGCAAACATAGCTCTCAGTGTTGACATAAATGCACGTACTAATTGCAATTTAAAATGATAATACACTAGCTACTAGAATTTCAGCTAACGACTAACATGTTTCGACCTCATCTGGGGGTCTTCCTCAGGGTAATGTCAGGGCCATCTGCATGAATTCTCCCACGGAATTAATGTAAGTATTAGAAACAAATCTCCTAATGACCTACGCAATATGTTCGACCGCCACAAAGCGAAGATCTTCCCGCCAGGCATGGTGTTGCGTCTGGGGAGCCGCGGTTCCTACGGTGTATCGTCGGAAGTTGTATATATGCAGCGAATCGGGCGAACTCTGAGATCGAGATGTAGGATACTGCTGGCGCCATCTCATATGCTTCTTGTGAACTATATTGTCGTTTGTCTCTTGATTGGTCAGTTGTTGTAGTTCCTCGTAGTGGCCGTAGAGGTCGCCACATAAGTATTACATATAGAACGGAAACTGCTAGAGTCCCGTGCGTCCCAGTTCCCTGTCCCCGTAATTTTCTCCCGTCCTCAACTTGTTGGTTGTGTTGGCGAGCGAACACACACACATTGACGTGTGCACGGATGTATATTTTCGTTTTTTGTAGTAGTAGGCATAAATTATACTCCGCTTCTATGAAGTGCCGTACCTGTAGAAGTACGTTAGTCTGTGTCTGTACTTAAGGAGTGACAAATGAAAATGTAAGACAATCAAGCATTTGTATTTATGCAGTTGAGTCATTAAAAGGGAATTACATAAGTACAGCACGCACTCGTTCATAGAAAAAGAGAAAATGTTTTTCCATTCCTAAATGTTTTCTGATCTCAATTATTTTTGAAGTGAAAACTTCTTTAGCGGCGTTGTACACATTTTTTGTAATGGGTAAAAAATGTTAAACTCGCGTCAGGGCGTCAGGACACGTGACCCTGATCGAAAATTCGTAAGACGAATTGAGAGTAGACAGCCGGCGCGGCGTAGGAGAGGAAGTATCCCCCTCTCTTTCTACGGCGCGACGAAAATATATGCAGGCGTCTGCTGTTTCGTTTAGGCGGCAAATGGCGCTTGCGCGAATGTTCGTGTGTGTTTATGTTACAGCGTGCCACGCACACCCATGGCTGGTGACAATGACAGCTGATGGCTCAACCGTCTGTGTAGTGGCCACACTGCTGTGTATTCGTAAAATTCATGTATATAAAGTGTAAATTGTCATGTTTGTGTACGATAACGCAATAAATAAATATTGTACTCGTACCACATAAATGATAGTACTTTTATACTGATAATTAAAGCAATTCGAGCAAAATTATTCCCTAACCATTCCAAAATATCAAAAATGCACAACGTTAATATTCAAGTTTTCACTTTGCCACACACTGCCGGCACTCCCGGAGTGCAACCCGTCGGTATTTTTTATATATTATTTACACAGTAAAATACTATGTACAATAAGGATTACTTATCGAAAATTTGCTTCAGTTAAAATATATTTGCAAATTTAAAAAAAAAAAAAGAAGACCTAGTCTTTTACAAATCATTGAGATCAGAGAACATATAGGAGTGAAAAGACTTTTCTTCATCTGTTTTGCATGGACGGATTGTTTATGAATCATAATTTCAGCCATCCTCTCCTGCGGACGTTAGGCCCCTCCCAAGGAATTTGAAAATGACCGATCTAAAGGGGCCTGCGTCCAGGGCTTCCTAGCGACCTTTGTCAGGTCGTCTGACAACCTTTTGGGTGGGTGCGCCTCGCTTGTGAGTAGTGATATTTGTTTTACTTTACCTCAACGAAATTTTACTCGAACTTCAAAAGAGTTTTTTAACATCGACATCCAGGGAACCTCCCAAAAGAAAGGAGACAGGGAAAAAGGTCGTAAGATGCCCCAGACGATTTGTCCTATTTCACAGGATATTTTAAGGAGAAAGTCAATCAGGACGAGTGTTAGGATAGCGACCCCGGGCAGGCCTGTGTCACTCCCCGTTCATGTATAGAAAATATACCTACATTATTACTATGCGCGCAAAGACCACTCCGGAGTGAGAAATTCAGTTATATGAATTGTTTGTCTAGACACTAGAGTTATAAGAATGAAATTGACTTGCAATGGATTCCTAGGTATCTAAACCAAAAGATGCTGAGTTCTGACGCGAGCTGAATTTAACCATATCGCTTATCACATTGATTAGATATTGCTTTGAATTTCTTTGAGATTGAGCTCAGAATCGCTAATCAACTTAGATCCCAACTTTCAATATGGAACCTCTTCTCTCCTTGCCATATCCCTATAGGGGGTCAGCCTTCCTTATACTTTTGCACCATTTTTTTCGGTTTTGTGTTATTTCTGAGCTTACAAACAAAGTGGCTATATGGCAGAGTTGAAGAAGTTCATCCTTGAAAGGATGATCTAATTAGAGTAGTAACATTGCGTTATAAGAATTCCCTTATTCAGCGTCTAATTTCCAAATTGTGTATTTTGCCAGTTACAATTGAGCATGGTTTATTCATTTAGTTAGTGTATATTTATGTGTTTTTATACCATTAGTTTATTGTATACATTATTTTCTCATATTTGTTATCATTTAAAAATAAACTTTGATGCCAAGTGCTTCAGAGTGTTTACAGTCTACTCGTTTATTTTAATTTCTCAAGAACACATAGTTTCTTTTAATTTGTTATCATTTTTACTTTTTTTTACTTTATTACTCATGTAAGCTTTCGGAAGTGTCACCTACAGCTAGTTTGACCCACTAATAGTATTATTCTGATGTAACCATTTAGTTTGTAAAAGTATTTTTGTTGCTTTGTTAGTTGTTTTAAGGACCAAAGGTCCTTGGTGGGCGATATGTCTAATTTGTTCGATAATTTAGTAATGTTTTAGTTCCTAGTAATTCCTCTAGATGGAGTTGTTAAAAACCTGCAACGCGCTATGGTTTGTTTTTCGTTACTCCTTGCATGTAATTAATTATTTTAGTAAATATATATCTTTGATAAAGCCGCCGACCACCCGGACCGACTAGTTAGAGAGGCAGATCCCGGAGCACAATCCTCCCAAAGCCGAGGTTTCCCCCTTGGGAGCCCTTTGCGCTGCTGCTAGTAGTATATAAATATAGGAAGCCGGGTTAGCCGGGCCTCTGGCCCGCTCCTCAAACCTTGTCCGGGTGAAGTAGGAAATGCCGTCCGAGGCAACCTGTCTGTAATTTAAAAAAAAATATCTTCGTTCCGAGAGTCGCGACTTTGATTCAAGATTACCCAGGCTCGAGCGGTACACCCTTGGTCATACCCAATACCTTCAAATCATTGGAGATAGTTCAATTCCAGGTAGTAGGTGGGCGTCCTCTTCTTTCCTTTCCCTAACTTCCAAAATGGAACCATCGAGATAATGTGGACGACTGTAAATACGTTAGTACAATACCCGGCACGTAAGTTAAACAAAAATGGCGGCCGGTCGGCGCATGGTTAATTGGAGATAAAAGTTAAAAAAAAAGAGATTTTTTGGTCTTCAAAGCCGAAATTTTTTCTATCTGAAGTTCGGATAGAAATGTGATTATAAACGGACAAACAATGTACAACAACGACCGCCATTTTGTTCAACTTACGTGCCGGGGATTGTACCATTGTGTGGCTGTGGGGTTACTCCCCATATCCATGGCCCATCTTTTGTCATGTCTCAACTGACCGACTCCTTGTACTTAGTATGTGGCCAATTAAATTTGAGCCATTTCGACTCGATAAGAAGAAATACAATTTATTTCGGTGTCATTATCATCATTCGCAACCACTTCCCACTGCTGGGAATAAGCCTCTGCCAGCGACCGTGACGGCAGAAGGGTCGGCGAAATATCTGGCTAAAAATGATATTAATCGCGGTAAGTCTCGTAGTACTAATAGCAGGAATAAGCCTCTCTTATTTAATGCTATTTTCCAGACCTAAGCTATTCTCATCCGGGTGTGGCTCATAACAAATGTACCCATGACACACTGGAAAGTGTAACATAATGTTTTTTATAACACACTGGAAATTTTGTTACACAAAACTCTGTAAAAGTGAGAACACATTTAGAAAGAACTGTACAGAAATATAATCTGGTTGTTCTAATAATAGGTTGGGGAAAAAGTTTTTTCGCATTTTATATGAAAATTCAAAACATTTTTTAATATACTTTATTTACATTTAACTAAAGCATGTAGGTACCATTTTGTTTGATAACTTTTTGCCATCTTATAGGTAGGGACATGATCACATTGCTAAAGAAATTTTGGGGCTTCTGATCAAAAAACTGCGTCAAGTAGTTTTGGCAGTCCTCTCGTGATGCTAACCTGACACTGCCTAAAGAATTCTGAAGAGACCGAAACAGGTGGAAATCTGAAGGTGCCAGGTCAGGACTATACGGCGGATGCATTAACACCTCCCAGCCAAACTCTCTTAATTTTTGCTGAGTGGTTAGAGATGTGTGAGGTCTAGCGTTGTCATGATGAAGAACCACACCCCTTCTGTTGATTAATTCCGGCCGCTTTCTCTCAACTTCTTGCTTTAATCTTATCAGTTGTTCGCAGTAGAGTTCTGAATCGATGGTCCTGCCTGGTGGTAACAGCTCATAATGAATAATGCCCTTCCAATCCCACCACACACACACAGCATCACCTAGTTGCGAGTTAACCCGGGTTTCGCCACAGTCTGTGAAGCCTGACCGGCCTTTGACCATGACCTTTTTTGCTTGTTCTTGTCGTACGTGATCCACTTTTCATCACCAGTTATCAATTTCTTTAAAAATGGTTCGGTCTCATTACGTCGTAATAAAGAATCACAAATGAGTACACGGTTCATTAGGTTTTTTTCAGAGAGCTCGTGAGGTACCCAATTATCGAGCTTTTTTGTGTACCCATCTTTTTTCAAATGCGCCATAACTGTTTTGTGGTCAATTCTTAGTTCTTCAGCTACGTCGTAACTACTGATATGCCGAGTTTGCTCCACTTTTTCAAAAATAGCATCCATTTTATCCGTAACAGGGCCACCAGAGCGACATGCATCTTTAACATCAAAATTTCCAGATTGAAAAGGCTTAAACCAAATTTGTGCTACTCTCACAGACACTGCACTACGTCCATAAACATCGCAAATTTTTTCGCGGCTTTGCATTTTTACCTTTTTGGTAGTAAAATTTTAAAATGTATCTAATTTCTTCATTAGATTCAGTCATCAACAAATGAAAATCAACACATGAAAATCACGCATTTTCCTAATTTGAATTTGGAATTATCTTCTTTAAAATTTAAACTTTTAAATGATACCAAAACCAGCCAGGTACAAATAGTATAGCCAAAGTGGTTTTATTACAAGTTCATACATACTATATGCGATAAGACTTTTTCCCCAACCAATATGTTCTAATATGGAAGTTCTAACGTGACAAGGATGAGTGCCATGTCCAAATATGCGTGGCAATTATTTAGACAGATTTAAGTTAGACACAATTTAGAAATACAGGGTTACTGGTAACTAACGCAAAACCTCTTAACATCGTAATCAGAATCCTAACATAATATAGATCTGCAAGAAAAAAATAAAAAAAATCTAAGAAAAAAAATGGACTCTTCATAGAAACTCGACCAGGTGATCAGTGAATTTTTACGGGAGGCCAATTTTTTTTCTGCAATTTTCGCTTTTTTTCTTGCAGATCTATAATGTGCTGGGGAGTCTGATTTCGATGTTAAGAGGTTATGAGTTAGTTACCAGTAACCCTGTATATGTATATATTTATAAGGTAGGTAGATTTAAAGTTATATACATTTACAAATAAATGAAAATCTTTGCGTATAAAATATAAAAACAAAAAAATAATAAAAAAGAAATCATAAAATAGAGCGAATAAATATAAATAAGCTTTGAAAAAAAAGGCATTATGAACCCACTTTACAATTGCCAGTGTGTTACGTAACATGCAATGTAATACAGCATAACACGCGGAAACTAAAACAAAACTAAAACTAAAAAAAGGGGAAACTGGCCCTTTTTTAATTATTCAAGCCAAGAATTCAAAGTGATTTTAAAAAGAAATACGTATTCTAGATCATGAGTATTTATTTAGACTCTGAATTGTAAATAATGAAATGTTAACTCATACCTTGGTGATTTATTGTTGAAAACCCTATATTATTTAGTTTGCAAATGCCGGCGGTTAATCATTTTCATTTTGTCGTGAAAATAATCTGGATGACGTTGTGAGTCACTTGTCAGCTGTAGTCAATTAGTGTGGCTACTCCAAAAAAAATTTAGTGTTCCTACCACTATGAATATAAAAGTTATTATAACATTCAACCAGCGTAACACATTGGACTAATTGGGGAGATTTTTTTAAATAATTTGATGTATATTGAAAATTAAATATCTTTCGAATGTTGTAATGTATATTTTTGTACAATAAAGTTAATACAAACAAACAAATATTTCGCAAAATTTTCGGTAAAAATACTTTTGATTAACAACTATTTTAACGATGAAAACTAAAAGTTGTAAAAAAATAAGGCTTTTTTTATGATTTTTCTTTATTGATATGTGATAAAATTTCGAGGAGGCATTTGAATTTTGTATGGCGTAAAAATCTTGAGGTATGCTTAAAACACAAAAATAATATGAAAAATAAACATAATCGAATTTCCTTTGCAATCTGTAAAATTAGTTTACTCTTGAGTATTAACATCATAATAAAATTTAGAAAATATAAGGGAAATGCATTTTTTATGTAACTAATCAAAGGGCCGATTTATTTTTGTAAGTAGGTAATTTTTTTTGAGCCTGTCCCATCCGCGTTCCACCCACAACCTGTCTGATTGCGTCAACCTAGGTGTATAAACGACCATATTTATCTTTTTTCTTCCTTTGATAAATAATATTTGACATTAAGCAAAGCATTTCCATATCTGGCATCATAATTTTTCCTTGCCTTTGTACGTTCATTTTACATGACAAATACTTCGCAGGTAATAAAAAAATCGACAGTCACACATATTACTCTGGAATATTGTATTTCTAAAGAAATTCGAATTCAAGTTACAAAGCCGCGTTCCATTATCACGTAAATGAGGGAAAAATTCTCTAATGTCGCCATTTTAAACCTCCCACACACAAACGCGATTAATGTGCTTGATAAAATCGCGGAGTTTGGTGCGATATTTCTTTTTAGAATATTTTACGTGCGGTGTGCATTTACCATTCTTGTTTCCCAGCGGATATCGTAGCTACTCGTACTAGAAGCCAACTAATAGACCGGGGGATCTTTTTTTTTTAAATGGATGACAGGCTAACCCTTAGCAGCCTGGCATAATCTTACATTAAACGTCTTTAGGTAACACACCGTCTCACTGTTCTATACAACGTGGAAGGACATATCTGTAATAAATCGAACCACGAGCTATACTCGATCACGTTAGTAACCAAAAAACAAAAAAAGAAACGACATTCCCATACAAATTGTTATCACGTTATACAGGGTGGAATTGAATCCGTTAGCATCCTTTTAAGTATCTATTATCCCCATGATACAAAGTAATTTAAGACTAATAAAATGTCAATCAAAAGTCATCATTTTCATATTAAAGAAAACCTCTAAATATGCGTTAGACTCTTTGATAGATTCCATTACTGCAATTATAAATAAAAAAACTAATCGTCATGAAAGTAATGAAAAATAAATTTATTATAATAGTATCAATTTCGTCGCGTCGTAGTTACCTAACATTCGTTCCTACTTTAAACGTAACCTTGAATAACCCATTATCCTCAAGCGTTCGTGTTACCACCCGTCACCACTCGATTTGAAATCTTATTCACGAATCTTAAAGTTTACTTTTGCATGCCGGTCGTCCGCGCCCGCTCAGTGGCCCAACTGTGTGCGGCGAGGTCTCTGACCTCGCGGCTCGTGGGTTTACACCAATACGTGCGCGAGTTAAGGATGGTAAACCCTGTCAATCGACAAAAAAGAAGGAAACAGATCAGCAATTACGCAACATTCGTGAACGTCATTGCTGATCAGCATAATTTTAATCTCTGCCGATTTTACCTCATAAAGTTTTTATTTTTTTAAACAGGCCACCGGCCGTCACTTGACTCGCGCGACTCAAGTGTTTTGATACTTTGGTAATTTTTCTTACTTTTTGATACTATTTAATTACTGCATTAATTGCAGTGTTGTTACTGTACAAAATATCCTTTATGTGAGTAAGTTAATGAGTTAAATCACATTATAAATTACTCTATTTTATGTAGCTATCAAATTATCAGTAAGTCTATTTGCTATTTAATAATATGTATTGTATATGTATATGTGTTATATATAATTTATGTATTGTATATGTATATTATGTGTAATATATAATTTATGTACGTATATTGCCTAAACCTATTTATGTTTTAATGTATTTATAAAGGTTAAAATGTGTGTAAATTTATGTTAAATTTATTAAGTTTAAAGTTGCTTTAGATACATTTTTTTTTCCTTCTTAGTCAGTTGCACCACCGTCTTTGTCTTTCTCACATTCCTCTCCATCCACTGGTTGTCTGGAAGAGATCGCTTTAAGCGATAAGACCGCCCATTGTACTCATTTTAATTTAAAATTATTTCTTTGTGTTACTTTTTTTCTTTTGGTGTACAATAAAGAGTTATCTATCTATCTATCTATCTATCATAACAATCGTCTGTAAACATGTCGATAAGACTAAAAACATAATTGTTTCTCTCTCTTTACTGATCCTTACATTACATTTCAATTGGAGTCAGCTCTCCTCGTCATTCTTCGCCAAGCTCTTTATTACTTGGGTTTTCTTTAATCTATTTTGATGACAGACACACAAGTTAGGTCCTGGCTTTCTTAGACAAGTATATATGTTCAGCACTAGCCTGGTTATGTGATTTTCAGGCCTTCTAATGACGTGTTCATACCACTTGAGACGTGCAAGACAGGCCTCTTTATGGGATGCTTTATCGCAACAATGCCAGCGTTTTATTAAATCTATATATCGCTCAAGTGTGTAACTCGCTTTGAGAAAGGCCTGAAAAGATTTCAAAAAGAATAACCGTTCTATTGTCCACACCTGATGTTAAATTTCAAAAAGGTTTTACTATTCAGAAACGTACTTATCGCTAAAATAAATCTCTACTCTCACATTCCACTCGTTTACGGGTCGCAAAGTGCTGTAACTTAAATTTTTACGATGTTCTGCCATAGACTTAAATATAATACTTAGATTGGTCACTTAAAAATATATAAAGTGAAGTATTTATTTTTGACATAGCGTGTTGCAGATAAATCAAAGGAAATATTTTGAAGAGGCATGTTACTACATATCCATGTATACTCGCAAATAAAAACATTTATGTAATTCACATCGCTACAGCTTTTTATACGTTCCTGGAGTTAAGGCTACGGGTAAACCGAGTTTCTGAGTTTTTAAAATCTGAAAGAAAGATATCTTAGTTAAGGGTCTTGTCTAATCAATTGCCGTATTCAGTTACAAGATCTTATAAACTTCACTCGATAAAATATAGCAACCCCTTTATGTATTATTTTTTTAAATTATGTGAAACATACTGATATTTACATTTAATTCTTGTGTTCAATTAAATCCACAAAATATTTATAGACAAATTCGTGGAGTTTATTTATATAACTTTTTTCAACAATTAAAAACCATTTCTCACCTCCCGCTTTCCAGTCAGTCGAATCATATAGAAGCGTGCGGGGTTCCTTGTTGATCTTTTTTTGACTTAACACATTTACCTACATATTTTTGCTTGCAAAATAGCCCCCTTGATGTACGTTTAATTGAAACCTTAATTGATCTTTTAAATTAATATAACAATTCAAAAAAAAATTTACAATTATTTAACATAAATTATAAATATGTAGGGAAAAATAACACTGATTGAACTAGCCCCAAAGAAAGTTCGAGACTTGTGTTATGGGATACTAACTCAACGATGCTATATTTTATAACAAATACATATATAGATAAACATCCAAGACCCAGGACAATTTGAAAAAGTTCATTTTCCAACCTGCCCTGACCGGGGATCGCAGCCGGGACCTCTGAGTGGCGGACTAGCATGGTGACCACTACGCGACGGAGATCAACGTTGCTTATATTCATGTTTATTTACTTTTAACATAATTTACTGATGTTGTTCATAATTTTGTTCGCTGTTTGTATCGCCACACCTAAAATGGATACATAAATTATTGCACTAATATTTTGTCATCATATGCAACATGTTAGCGATTAATAAATGAGTGTTAAATAAAAATATCCAAAAGAAGAATAAATACCATAAAATAATAAGCTATCGCATTTGTCATCATGCCAGTTGCTCACGTCCGCCAAGATCTTCCACAAGAATTTCTAAATGACTGTTTGTTTGTTTGTTTGTAATAACTTTATAGTGCCAAAGAATAAAATAAACTACAAAAAATCGAAAGAACAAATAAACGATGACGGACTTATCCCATATAGAGATATCTTCCAGTCAACCTGCGAAAAATTGAGAGGATAGGTAGAAGTAAGTACGTACTAGATATTTTAAAAGATTATACATAACTACATCACTTACACATTTCATTTATAGTTAATAGATTCAGGTGTTACTTTGCGAAAGTCAAAGTTACATACTACATGATTTGAATTACTTTGTGCTGGTGGCGGAATTGCACAAAGTAATTCAAATCATGTAGTATATCATTTATACTCATAAACATACATATATATTTATAAATACTAAATCAACATACAATTATACCTATATTCTTATAGTCCATTTGTTTAGGTATTTAAGGAGATTGTAAAAGAGTCAAACAATCTTGATGTGTCTTTTTATTTAAATTTACACTTTATAAATCAATACCTTTGCAAATTACAAATAAATTATGTAATTTATAAAATAAATAATTTGTAATTTGCGAAGGTATTGATTCATTAAGTGTATATTTCAATAAAAATATATGTCAATTTGTTTACATTCTTATAAATACCTAAACAAATGGACTATAAGTACTTTATTACACTGATCAAAAAACCTACTATAGATGCTACAAACTAAGTATTAAATGAGTTTACTTACTTTATATGATTTTAGAGCTTCGCGGTTACATTAAAATCTCTGGCTAAAAATTATATTAGTTGCGAAGTCCCGCAATACTAATAAAAGAGTTAGCTTTATAGAAGTCTATGTTCCTCAGTGTGAAAAAATCTTGGGAAATTCCCTGACAGAATTTTAAAATATGGCCGGTGTTGCCGGTGCTCGGTGGAGAGCGGGTTTGTGGCTGCGGCTTCGTGTATATCGGGGTGATTCCCGAAATAACTGCAGGAAACGACGTCACAGCCTTTAGATAGGACGGGATGATGCTTGTAATAAAAACATTGCCGACAATTTATTTGAGGGCTACTTTGTACAAAATACATCTAAACTAAATACTGTGAAACTATTTAAAGAGCATGCACTATCACAGAATAAGTTCTAGTAATCACGTACAGAAGTCTTACTTAGATAATAAATTCAAAGAAATATCTACTCAATGTGGTTAGCGCTATGATTTAATTTAGCTCGCGTCAGAACTCCTCACCTCTTCGATTAGATACCTAGACATCTATTGCAAGCCAATTTCATTCTTATTACTCTAGACAAACGATTTATGTAACTGAATTTTCTCCTTCGAAGTGGTCGCCGCGCGCGTATTAATAATCTATCCTATCTATCTTCTATCTAAATATATATAACTCAAAGGTGACTGACTGACTGACATAGTGATCTATCAACGCACAGCCCAAACCACTGGAAGGATCGGGCTGAAATTTGGCGTGCAGGTAGATGTTATGACGTAGGCATCCGCTAAGAAAGGATTTTGATCAATCCTACCCCCAAGGGGATAAAATAGGGGTTGAAAGTTTGTATGAAACTTTGTCAATTTTAAACCGATCGGGCTGAGACTTTGCATGCATAAAGCTACTATGACGTAGGCATCCCCTAAGAAAGGATTTTGATAAATTACATCCCTACGCGAGCGAAGCCGCGGGCAAAAGCTAGTGTAGGTATATTTTCGATACCTAAACGGAGAGTGACACAGGCCTGACACTACAAAACTTTCCTTATGAGACAAAATTGACTTGGATCAGTTTAACCTCCAATCAAGTTATTCGTATAGACGAAACTAAAAATTTTTGCTCTTTTATATAGACTTATGATGTCATAGTTTCTTGGAGTCAAAAAGAGCTCTTAATATCAGTTTTTCTGCAATAATAAATCTAAAATCACATTGAAAATGGATATGATCATGACAAGTGACTTTATTTAATGACGTTTTATCTTCTTGACAGTACCATTATTTATTTTTGACCCAGGAAAGTACCTAATTATATAACGTCTAACAAAATATACTGAAACTATTTTAAGGGTGAATTCAATCCAGATTCTGATCAACTTTCCCCAAGGAACATATATCGAAATATGAAAAATAATTTTGGACTTTCCATACAAACTCGGATCAGCTGATCGGTCAACTTGTATGGGAAGTCAAAAAATATTTTTTTATATTTCGATATATGTTGCTTGGGCAAAGTTGTTCAGTATCATGGACCTTATACAGCCTTAAAATAGTTTCAGTATATTTTGTTAGACCTTGTATAAGTCATGATTAGTGGTCGGATAATCGGGCGCTTATTTGCCTAAACTTTACGCAATACATAACACAGCGTTGATACAACCACCAACCTTGTAGAAATTAATATCAATCTCTCCTTATTCAACTTTGCTATTATGGTTTATCAATAGACGCTTTATACTTTCTTGTTGTACATGAAATTACTACTAGTACCTAGTGCTGACTTTTTAAAAATATTTCCTACTTATTTTTTTTTAATAATTATTTTACGGCTCTGAATACTAGTCCTTTAGAGCCCATCTTTATTTTATCACTTCTTTATTCCTAACCCTTAACCCTAACTATAACTGTACGTACAATCAAAGGTTGGTGTAGGTCCTTTGATTATTTCAAGGGAGCTTCTGGCAACAAATCTATACGAGTCCACTGGTTTTCATAGCCGAATGAGTGGCAGAGGCGCCTAAAGACGCCCACCACATTCCGCAAATAAATATCACTACAGCCGCACTATGAGTGTCCACTTTAACCATTTTACATATTGTCCATGAACATGAGCATTTATAAAGCTAAACTACACCGATTTTATATTATAAAGTCCACTAGAATTAATTTGCAAAATAATTTAAAGCAAACTCCAACTGAACCCCTTGCCTTCCCGCCAAAAACCCCTGTTTCCTACTTATAATTTCTTTAAAAGTCATTGTGACTAAATAATGATATTGAAATCAAATACTACTTACGTACTTTCAATGGGGCTACTTCCAAACGAGTTTATAACCACAAAAGCAAAGTTGCATTATAAGAGATTGATGTTCATTTTTATCAGGTTGGTGGTTGTATCAACGCTGTGTTATGTACCGCGTGAAGTTTAGGCAAATAAGCGCCCGATTATCCGACCACTGGCCTGCCTGTGTCACTCACTCCCCGTTTAGGTATCGAAAATATACCTACATTATTACTATGCGCGCGGCGACCATTTTGAAGGGTAAATTTCAGTTACTTGAATCGTTTGTCCAGAGTAATAAGAATGAAATTAGTTTGCAATGGATGTCTAGGTATCTAAACGAAGAGTTAAAGACTTCTGACGCGACCTAAATTAAACCATAGCGCTAACCACATTGAGTAGATATTTCTTTGATTTTCTTTTCTAAGTAAGACTTCTGTACGTGAGTACAAGTACTTATTCTGTGCCACTGGTCATGATTGTTGTAAGTAGTCCATATTAGTATAATAGCATCCACTTACAATGTACTGCGCCTAGACACAAATACAGATTACAGACACAAATAAAATATTTAGTACAGTTACTTCACTTCAAACTTAGTGAACGTTCCCGCAAACTCACTTTACTTTGCATAAGCATCTAATAAATGATAGCATTAACCAACTACCCCTAGCGAGCTTGGAGTAAAAGCTACTTAAATATCGCTAAATCAGCTATTTTCCTACCATGGCCGGTGTAAATATTTTTAGTACACTGCATTCTGTACAACTTTTATAAACTTTTGTATCATTCATGTGTACATAAAAAGTTTCCTCATAGATTTTGCATACTGATCATCTATAAATTTAAGAAATAGAATGTTCTTTGGAGTATTTCCATGTCTCCATATTTTCGGCTTAATAGTTGACCTACTTTCAACACGATTTCTGCCTTTGCTTAAATTTTATCCATGAAGATCTTTTTTTCGTCCCATTTTTCTTATGGTATTTGTTTCTGGTTTTCTTTTTTAGGGTTCGTTTCCCAAAGGGCATAAACGAGACCCTAAAAATTAAGACTGTCCATCCGTCTGTCTGTCTGTTACCAGGCAGGTCTGTCTTGTCATCCGTGATTGATAGACAGTAGACATTTTCACAGATGATGTATTTCTGTTGCCGCTATAACAACAAATACTAATAACCGAATAAAATAAATATTTAAGTAGGGCTCCCGCTCTTATGCAAAAAACGTTGTTTTTAAAGATAAATGGTACGGAACCGTTGGTGCGCGAGTGCGACTCTCACTTGGCTGGTTTGTGCATTATTTTTAGCTTTTATTTTTGCATACTAATAAACATAATTTGACTTTCTAAATTTCTATGCATCTAATAAGCAAATTTAAAAACGAATTTTTTGGGTTTTATAAATTCAAGATGCTCTACATTTGTGTATTGCGAGTTGCAACTGAATTTAAGCCAAATAAAAGGAATTCCACAATCCCCTTCCTCCAGGTAAGTAATAACGTTGTACTTAAGTAACGTTTGAATCTTGCTACATACGGCTCCTAAAAATGGCAAGAATTTGAGTCATTTACATAGCATTACAATTCTTGGAACAATACCTCAATTTTAAATAATAAATAAAAAATAAAACCATGAGAGTACGTCCTAATGATGATGACGTGATTCGAAGTCATGGTAGCAACCATGACTTCGAATCACTTCGACATACCCATTTAAAAACTTTTTCACTATGAATTTGATTGAGTTATAATAAGTGAAGGTGACTAGAGTTGAGCTGTTTTTTAATTTACAATGTCGTTATTACTACACAGATATAATCTCGATCTCTTTGAAGACATCCGTGGCGTAACGGCACAAAATAAGTACTAGTACTCAGTAATGGTCAACACGCTATTCCGCCAATCCGGAGGTTCTGGGTTTGATTCCCTGACAGGGCAAGTTGGAAAATGGCCTTTTTCAAATTGTTCTGGGTCTTGGGTGTACTTATAATATATGTATTTATCATAAAATATGGTATCGTTGGGTTAGTATCCCATAACACAAGCTTACGCTTACTTTGGGGCGCTTAATCTGTGCGATTTGTCGCTAAATATTTATTTATTCTTTATTTATGTCTCAATATTGAAATCCTTTAGCTGATCCTGGAGTCAACAAATTTAACATTACACTTGGAACTTCATAAATTTTCTAAAAATGCGCTCACTTGTTTCATTTCTTTTTGTCTTGTTGTAACTTCTAGTTAAATGCATTCGTCCACCATTTTCAGTGCCGAGAATTATTTAAAAACACTTGTTGTCGCTATAAGTTTATACTTCATGCTTTTCATCGACAAAACAATAAACTAAAATTTTGTTACTTACTATATTTTTTTTAGCAGTGTGTCAGACAAAAGCGGTTAATCCAGAAACGTTAGCAAGCCGAGATTTACGTCTAGGAGTTACGGAGAATTGCAAGAAAATCATAACACATCGCCTGTTTATTTTTAAGTCGGTCAATGTGAAATTGTTATAATTGATTGAATGGGAAAGCAAAGCGAGCGAAGCGACCGAAATACTCTACTTGAACAATCAAATATTAGCCTGAGAGAAGAGAAAAACTTACAATGTACTTGACGACCTCCGTGGCGTAGTGGTCACCATGCTAGTCCGCCACCCAGAGGTCCCGGGTTCGATCCCCGGTCAGGGCAAGTTGGAAAATGGCCTTTTTCAAATTGTCCTGGGTCTTGGATGTTTATCTATATATGTATTTGTTATAAAATATAGTATTGTTGAGTTAGTATCCCATAACACAAGTCTCGAACTTACTTTGGGGCTAGCTCAATCAGTGTAATTTGTCCGTATATATTTATTTATTTTATTTATTTACCTAATAGATAGATAAACCCGTTTAGGTATTTGCTGCTATAATACACATACAACAAAAATACACAAATCAGACACAAAAAGTAAACAAGCTTCTACCTACCTGTACAATTTTCAATGCGTGTGCTACAGCAATACAAATAGGCCACAGTTGAGTGGTAATATTGCCTGAAGAGATGCGTAGTGCGGATCCAATAAAAATAATAATGTAAAATAGAAATGAATAACGCTGTGTGTATGTTTACATAGATAAATAGTGTAATTAAATACATATACAAAACATTAAATACGTATATATTGCATATATGTTGCGCAAATATTGTTGTATGGCATTGTCATTATCACACAAGTTCGACAGGATGTGGGGCTAAAAAATAGTTACACATATGCCCAGAAGAATTTTCAGCGAAAGCATCAGACATCGGCAAAGCGTCGGATAAAAAAATTTAGTTCTAAAAAAGTACTAAAGATTCAAACATTCAAACATTTATTTGCTAACTATGAGTCATACAGGTCTTAGGTATATTGATGTTCTAATCATAGCAACTCAAGGTACTGTCTGCCCATTAGGAACCCAAAAACGTGATAGTATGAAAAAGTTCTGTCAAGATCGTAGCAAGTGGACATCCATAGTCTCTGCTCTGCCTACCTCTGGAAAACAGGCAGGATACTATATATATATTTATATATATATATATATATATATATATATATATATATATATATAAATATACAATGCGGGTTACAGCTAGTGTAAATATATATATAATATATATTTACACTAGCTGTAACCCGCGACTTCGTCCACGTAGAAGTCTAGAAATTTTTCTAATATGATATTTATTTGTTTTTCTTTTACGTTGTTAATTTTGTTATGATTGTTATGACATATGAATTATTATGGTAAGAATTTAAAACGTTTAAACACCTACTTCTTCAATATAACAATCTTTATAAAAGTGTAGGGATGTAAAGGCCTAGCGAGCGGATCCGACGAACCTTGTCGAACTCCCGCTCTCACTCCCGCTCCCGCTCCCGCTACCGCTTCCTCTTCCACTCCCACTCCCACTCCCGATCGTGCTCCCGCTCGCGCTCCCGCTCCCGCTCCCACTCCCGCTCCGCTCAAACACGTCATGTTTCTCGCTTCAAAAATTTCGAAAATTCATACAAACTTGCAACCCCTATTTCACCCCTATAGGGATGTTATTTTCAAAACCTAATGAATGCATTATTATTTTCTACTAACTAATAAAATAGATAAACAAAATCGTGTCTCTCACTTTAAAAATTACGAAGTTTCATACAAACTGGCAACCCTTATTTTACCCCCTTAGGGATGGAATTCCCGAAAATACTTTCTTAACGGACGTCTCCTAGTCACAATCTACCTTCCTGCCAAATTTCATTTTCATTGGCTAAGTAGTTTTCGAGATTTCGTGATGAGTGAGTGAGTGATTTTGGCTTTTATATATATATTATATATATATATATTTGTGTGTGTGTGTGTGTGTGTGTGTGTATACAACGTGGAAGGGACATACCCATAATAAATAAAACCACGGGCTATACTGGATAGCTATACTATAATAAAACTAAAATAACTTTTTAAAAATATCGGGATTTCGCTAAGAAATTGTGCAGCCGTACGGGCATTTTGTATGGGTATGTCGAATTTTTTTTTGTTTTTTGTCTATCATTTTACTATAGTGATCAAGTATAACTCGTGGTTCGATTTATTACTGGTATGTCCCTTCCACGTTGCAAATGTGTGCATAAGTACTATTAAACGCTATGTTTATTCCAGGCTTGCATAGAATTGCACTTTTCAACTGTGTAATAAGCTTGTTCCGTCAAAAGACCGCAAACACCGCGGGCGAAACTTCAACTCTTTGGCTTCATTCTGCACGTGCAATATTAAACGGCGTGGAATTTCACAGAGACTGGAATGCAGTCCTTTTGGAAATTTTAATACAAGGAGCAGTTACTCCGAGTAAGTATCAAATGGTGACAAACGTAAGCGACGAGTTGCTACTGTGTCTACAGTGGCAACCCGTCCCAGAGTTTTATTTTTTATCATATTTTCATTTTACAACTTATTTATAACTTATTCAAATATATTTAAAAAGTAGTTATTTATAACTACTTTTTAAATATATTTGAATAATATATTTTTAAATATTTTTTTTTATAAATATTTAAAAAATTAAAAATGATCATCAAAGTTTAATGTGGTCCTCAAGACGAATCAAATGAGCCCAAACTCGATGGGGTTACGTCGTTTCCATACAGAGTTCCCAAAAAAGATCTAGGTCTATGAGAGTTCCTATGGCCACCTTCTAGCTCCATCATCAGATCAACTCCAAGTCATCATAATATTGTATATACGTATTCGTGCAAAATTTCAGCTTAATCGGAAACCCAGTGGGTCAAGATTTGATTACAGACACAGACAACGAGACCGGTAAAACTAAATAAAAGCTTGTAAACAAGTAATATTCAAAAAATATTTTTCAAAACAAGTTTTTATCTAAAGTGCTCCTCAAGACGAATCAAACGAGTCCAAACTCGATCGGATTGCGTCGTTTCAGTACAGAGTTCCTATAGCCACCTTCCGACTCCATCATCACATCAGCTACGTGTCATCATAATTGCATAATAATGCATTATCACGCAATATACGTACTAAGTTTTTAAGTATATGAGACTGGCCAGTTACAATCTATTTTAAAAATATAATTATTTATAAGGATAAAATAGGTACGTTCCAAGTTAAAAATTTCCCTCCTAAGTTTATTCAAATCATCGTGTCTCATTGAAAAATGGATCTGAGCCGAAAACATTTTCGCGCTATAATTTTTTACGATTTGAAGTGTCGCCTGAAACCGGATGGATCGTACGATAGGCTTCAAGTGGCATTTATGGGTGAAGGCCCTTCCAAGACAACCGTGTATCGTTGGTATAACGAATTCAAGCGCGGTCGACTAACTTTGGGGAATAAAGAAGTGGCTTTGACGGCTGTTATGGAACAAAACGTGCTAGCAGTGAAAAATTTAATTAACGACAATAGGCAAGTTACGTATCAGGAGATTCAGCATATCCTGCAAATTGGATCAGGAAGCATTCACGAGATTATACACGTGCATCTTCGCGTGAGGAAGATGGTTTCACGATGGATCCCGCACAGCCTTATAAATGCTCAGAAGCAAGCCCGGGTAGAATGGTGTCGCGATATGATATTCAAATTTTAAGCAGGCGCGTCTCAGCGTGTTTACGACATCATTACAGGTGTTGAGTCCTGTATTTATCAATACGATCCAGAAACGAAGAGCCAGTCGACAGTTTGGGTGTTTCAAAACGAATCAACGCCTACTAAAGTGAAGCGATCTAGAAGCGGGGGGAAGATTATGATAGCGAGCTTTTTCAGTTTGACTGGCTATTTGGTATCAATTCCTTTACGGAATCAAAGAAGCATCTAGGCCGAAGTGTATACTACAAAATGCTTCCCAGACGTTTTCTCTGTTGTGAGCAACAAGCGACCAAACACAGGGCTCCGCGGGCTACTGCTCCACCACGACAACGAGCCCGCCCACACCGCGCTTAAAACAAGGGACTTCCTGGACAGCACACCGGTCAAACTCCTGAGTCACCCTCCTTACACCCCTGACCTAGCACCATGTGACTTCATTTTATTCCCGAAAATAAAGAGGCTATAAACGAGGTGCCTGCAGCGGACTAGAAAAAGTGTTTCGAAAATTGGTTCATACGCATGAAACTTTGTATAGAGGCTGGTGGAGAGTACTCTGAAAAGATTTAATAAAAAAAATACCATTAGAACCCTATGTTTTATTTTTGCAAAACTTTCTGAGTGTCGAGCAAAAGTTTTGCTCAATTGGAAACCGGGAAGTGAGTCAAATTTAAGTTGCAAGATTTGATGTCAGTCATACGGTGAAACTAAATAAAAGCTTGTTAAAAGACAAAAAAATTAACTAATAACTTATTTTAAGATGGCATATCAGATATTGGCGAAATAATGTAATTTAAAAAAAAGTGCATATATTAAAGCATATAACTAGTTTTTACAGTCAAAATACGAACTTAAAAGAGAAAAGTACAGTTTATCACATTTGACCATCAGTATGGAAAACTTCTACACTCTCATATTTTCTTACAAGTTCATTTTTGTCTGTCAAAAACTGGTTATATGCCAATATACGAGTATATGCAATTTCTTCTATCTTTAATTCGGATCTTTAAATATATTTAAATATAAAAATCTAACATGTCATTTCAAAATAAAAGCTACTACGTTTGTATGAAAAAGTCTAGGATAAGAGAATTCTTAACTAAGAAGAAGAATTTAACAGCGTCATAAGTTTAGTCCACTTAGGTATTTTCGTTAAAGGGACCAAAGAAAGAAACTGATGACTACATACGAGTAAGAACGAGCTACCCTTCATAAAGTTAATGTAGATGTAACCTGTTTTAGATTGTTTCGGGCTCCCAGAGGGAAGTAAAGTTACGTTTTTCTAAATATTTAACAGCAAGACTTGAAGGAAAGTCACGCACATCAATAGTAAAGCGCTCTTTTTTTACCCGACTACCGGAAAGCCACAAGAAAGGCTAATGGCCTATGTATCTGATGCTTATGAAATATTAGTATGTGGATATTTATGGTTGTTAAACTTGTATATAATTTTTTTTATATGTGATATGTCAATTGATGTTTAGCTTTTTATTTTTTGTCATTTTTTTATATTACAAATAAAAAGTTTTAGTTGGATTTTTATATTCTACCATTTTTAGGGTTCCGTAGTAAACAAGGAACCCTAATAGTTTCGCCATGTCTGTCTGTCTGTCCGTCCGCGGTTTCACTCAACGACTATAAGCACTAGAAAGCTGTTATTTGGTATAGGTATGTATATTAATTATGTGGAAAAAGTGGTAAAGTAAAACAGTGAAAAAGATTTTTTTTAGGGTAGCTCCCATACAAGTAAAGTCAAAAGTCAATTTTATTTTGTCGACTAACCAATCATGTAGGGTAATGTTAAATAGGTATTTCAAAAATATTATGAGCTTGCGAACATCGTTTTTCAATTTAGGGATCAGTTTCTGAAATATTTGGTTTTAAAGTGAAATTTTTTGTTAGAGTCAAGTGTCTCCCCCCCTCTATCTGCTAAACGGTTATATGTGGACACGTGAAAAAATTAACAGCTATAGCAAATATAACGAAATTTAAAGGAAAACTATCAGAGCTAAGTAGGGTTTACAAATAAAATAGTTATAGGCGATCAACTTATAAAATGTATTCGAAAAAGGAAAATTTCATGCAAATTCAATAGAAAATTAGTTTTTAGACGTTTTTAGTGGCATAAACTCAAAGTTGGCATTCGTAACAACGGAACCCCACATTGCGCGTGGCCCGACACGAACTTGGCCAATTATCATTTGGGTAGATGACTCATCAAAAATAAATTATTCAATAATGTGAGACTAAAACGTTACAAAACAGTTTTATAGTAACATTATTTAAGAAGAAGTGGTAGCTAAAGTGGCGCCCTCATTTGAAATAAATTGTTTAAAACTAAATATGGTGATAATTAAAGATTAGATAACGAAAAACAGTTTTAAAACTAGACGGACCAATATTACTTTCAAAGGTTATTCATAAAATAGTTTAAAGATCTTTCTAGACATTTATACAAATCAAATTTTTAATTATCACCATATTTAGTTTTAAACAATTTATTTCAAATGAGGGCGCCACTTTAGCTACCACTTCGTCTTAAGCTTTATTAATGTAGAAAAACTGTTAGCTATATGACTCCTTTAATCCATTTGTTTAAGTATTATCAATTATATAAAGGTAAACGATCTTGTTATGTTTTTTTTTATTAAAATATACACTTTGAAAATCAATACCTTTGCAAATTACAATTGAAAGTGTGCAGAGATTGATTTTTAAAGTGAATATTTCAGTTAAAAGACATGTCAAAATTGTTTACATTTATTTAAATACCTAACCAAATGGACTATAGAAACTATGACGTCACGGTCGTGTTTTCCCTACAAATCCCATATAAAATGTTTCTTTTGATGTTTAGAAAAAGTGTCTGATTTGACAAATCTACCGTACAATCTAATTCAATTGGGTATTTTCCTGGGTCAAAAATAAACTATTTGGTACTGTTAAGAAAATAAAAGGTCACTAAATAATGTCATTGTCATGATTATATCCATTCTCATTGTGATTTTAGATATAATATTGCAGAAAAAGTGATATTAAGAGCGCTATTTGACTTGAATAAACTATGACATCATAACTATATATTTCATACAAATCCCAAAGAAAATGTTTGTTATGACATTTAGAAAAAAGTATCTGATTTGAGTCATTGGAAAAAAGCCAAATGTCATATATTATTAACGACCACGGCATTTCAACTAGAACATACAAATTTATTATTACAATTTAAACACACACTAGTATTGTAATACCCCTTTTATGCAACAGTTTCATAAACTTATTATTTATAGCATTAACGAAATAACTTCTCCAATCTCCAAGCAATTAATTCGTAACGTGCTACTATCACGTCGGCTTTATCTGATAATAAATAAATCACATACGGGGATAAAGACAAATTACGTGTTATTTGAACCGAGACACCCAATAGAATAATTCATTTCGTTTTGTTCGGAAATAATAGCTGGGATTACGGTTTGAGAAGAATACTTTTGTGGAATATAGTTGACACTTTTGAATATCTTTAATAAAACATTGATATGAAAAAATATAGAAAACATTTCAGTGATCAGAAATTCGTCATTTAAAAACAGAATTGAAAAAATGTTTGAAAAAGATATTCATAGATTTTTCTGGTTAAAATTGGTTCAGTAGTTTATTTATTTATATACCCCCAAATTCATAAAAAATTACAAACGTTTACTAAATCTATTTTAGTTTAAACATGTTTTGTCTCTTTCTTTCAATGTCAAATATTGAGAAGATGAAAAGAGACAAAACATGTTTTAGCTAAAATTGGTTTAGCAAATGGTTGTATTTTTTTATGGATATGAGGGTTAGTTTCCTCCCATACAAATTCACTGATCACCTGGTCTAGTTTCTATGGAGATTCCAATTCCTTTTCTTAGATTTTTTTATTTTTTTCTAGCAGATCTATATTATGTTAGGATTTTGATTCCGATGTTAAAAGGTTTTGCGTTAGTTACCAGTAACCCTGTATATATCCGATTAGTCATGCAATTACATCTGATAAGTTATGCAATTCCGAAATCCCAGGATTTTTAAAATAAGTTGACTACCTCCGTGGCATTGTGGTCACCATACTAGTCCGCCACAAAAAGGTCCCTGGCAAGTTGGAAAATGGACTTTTTCAAATTGTTTTGGGTCTTGGATGTTTTTGTAAAATATAGTATCTTTGAGTTCCCATCAGTACCATAACACAAGTCTCGAACTTACCTACTTTGGGGCTAGCTCATTCAGTGTTATTTGTCCATATATATTTATTTATGCTAAGAACTCTACAGTACATATCACAAATAACAATATATGGTGATACACTAAAAAACATCACATTTTCAGCTGCTCTTTAGTTTTTAATAAGGGCATCTGTTTTCACAGCGTTACCTTATTTTTATTTAATCAAACCTAGGTACTTACCTATTTAAAACTTATAAAAAAATTTAAGTAGTTTGAATCAAAGTTAAATTATTGTTTCAATTAAACCGTTTTCAACATTGACTTTCTAGAAAACTCTGCAAAATCCTTGTGAATTCCTAGTATCTAGTAATACGAGCATGAATGTCGGCAATGTCGTCGACCTCGCGTTTAGTTTTTGCCCCCGAGCCACGTCATATCTGCCGCGTTTTGTTGTCCCTGTGACGATATTATTTGGACGTTTTATCAGAGACATCTACTGTACTGAATAGAATTTCATCACATTTTTCCCTCGGCTCGAATATCTAGTTTGAGCTCTTACCTATTGTGTTTTCTATTTTGGCAGATTACTTTTGAGATAGGTTACCTACTTATTTCGTAAAAGTATCTGTCGATACCTAAATTTTAGGTTTTATAACCTAAAATACTGACAGGCCTAGATTCTTTACTTCTTATACAAGATTTAAATCACTTACTTATATTAGTAGGTAAGTGACTAAATATTTCTTATTTATACCAGCTGCTTCTCTTCTTGCGCAGATCTGAAAAGCCGATCAAGGGACAGAAATGCTAGCTGCATCGCCTATAAAGAGAAGATTTAAGAGGCTTTTCACATTTGGTTGGCTGTCTCGCTCGCACAATCAACATTTTTAAAGATTATTAAAAAATGTGACTCATTTGAAGAAAAGTGTTTCATAAACTTTTAAATATATTATATGTTAGATATTGTAGACATGTTTCCTTTGTAGACATGTCTCCATTTCCTATTACGTTACGTTTAACACGAAGAATTTATGTAAGTATTTATTCATTCCAACTATATTAAGTCAGTTTCTCCTTTAATATACTTATATCTCTATTCTTCATCAGAGGAAACTCTTTGAAATAACGCTATCACGCCTTTATTTTACTAAATAAGACTAAACTTACACGGGCGGTTCTCCCGCCGCGGATATCCTCTCATGAATCGCACTAAACACAAATTGTATTGTGTCATGGTATGTCTCAGAGTCTGTGAATCGCGGCGAAAAACCGCGCCGTTTAGTACCTACCCATACTAAACGGCGCGGTTTTTCGCCGCGGTTCACAGATACTGAGAATCGACCGCAGTGTGCCGGTATGCCAGTCTAATGGTGCAAACCAAACTACTCAGTGTCGTTTGGACCGTTAAGACGAAGTGGTAGCTAAAGTGGCGCCCTCATTTGAAATAAATTGTTTAAAACTAAATATGGTGATAATTAAAAATTTGATTTGTATCACTGTTTAGAAAGACCTTTAAACTATTTTATGAATAACCTTTGAAAGAAATATTGGTAGTCCGTCTAGTTTTAAAACGGGTTTTTTGCCAAAAGTGGCCACTTTTGGCGAAAACCCGTTTTAAAACTAGGTGCAAATGAGACATCGGCGCCACAGTTATGGAACTCACTCCATAGAAGCGGAGAATTATTTTTGCCTACCCTACTACTTCAAACGAAACACGTCTGTGTGTGTGTCCGCCAACATACTCCACAAGGCGAGAACGGGGGAGAGATACGGGGATGAGGGACGGGGACGCATAGTGCGCGGGCGGGCTCTAGGAGTTTCCGTTCTGTGTGTAAGTAATACTTATATTTATTATGTAATACTAAAATAATTATGTGATGCAGCGTTAAACCGCCACTGATAACCTACCTTCAAATGACCTACGATTAATGATGTACAAGACTCGACTCCTCGAGTTCTAATTTTGAAGACTCTAGTTGGTTTTGCAGGGCTGTATGAGCTAAATAGGATTAAAGTTCCAAGGCTTGGCGAGCGCGAGTTCTCTGAGCAACGACTCGCCCCTTCAAAAAAGCTTGAGTCATAAAATTTACACGAGTCTTCAATAAAAGCTCGAATTGCCATGTACAAGCCTTGGGTCCCCGAGTCAAATTTGTAAAGCTCAGTGAATCGGTGTCCCGAGTCTAGTTAACCCAGAGCTGAGCAACGACTTGCACCTATAAAAGATATACAAACACTAGCAAAACATAACCCTCCCTCTTCACCGTCGGGTAAGAGCCTCGGGTGCAGAAAAAGGCTCGTGTGCAGAAAGAAATTCGAGCTATAATCTATGCTCCGAAGCTCAATTGAAATGGAATTCACATTATATGTACACAGATGTTACACCATTTACCCCACACTAGGCAACATTAAACTTGCAGTCTTCGAGCCTTCTGTTAAGAGTCGAGCCCTGTAAATGACTCCGTCCGAGTCCTCAGTAAGAGAACTCGGAGGACTCGAGTCTTGTACATCACTACGATTGCGATTGTTTTCCGCTATTTATTTGAGATAGCTTGTTAGAGCGCTTTATCATAAGGCTGTTCTCATATTCGTTACGTTTATTACTGAATTTCAAAATCTACCTACTTTGCATGATGTTAAATTGACGATTCAAGTGATGAAGATCAAGAGGTACAATAGTAAAATTCAAATACAAGAAGAATATACAGTAATCATTGGAAGATCCATATTGAATTTAACTTAATATTACAAACGCGATAGTTTGTATGTCTGGATAGATGTTTGTTACTCTTTCACGCTTAAACGGCTGTACGGATTGGAATGAAACTTGGTATGTAGATAGCTTATTACCTGGATTAACATATATAATACTTTATATCCCGTGATAAATGTGAGGCTCTCGTGGGATTGTCAAAAATTATCCACGCGGGCAACGTCGCGGGTATCTGCTAGTAATATGTGTACGGATAAATTACACAGATTGAGCTAGCCCTATAGTAATTTCGAGACTTGTGTTGTGGGATACAAACTCAACGATACTATATTTTTATCAATCTAATACAAATCATTTTCCATTTTGGCCTGGCCAGGGATCGAACCTAACGAACAAAAGACAACGGAAAACGGCTTCTAATATACATAGTTTCAAGGTTTAAGGCAGCTCTCTTGAAGCGGATTTCCGCCGCGTGGAAAAACCGCCCGTGTAGGATAGACCTTAACTGCCATCGGGAAAAGAAACTCAAACAGAATGATTGAATTGAAAAGTTCTCTTTGGAATTACGTAAAAACAATACAAAGGTACAAGAAAAGATATTGATGACTGTATTTTTATTCCGCTGGGGTCTGAAAGTTAAAAAAAGAATCCTACCTCCGCCTCTCCTGTAGAGCAGGTCCGTGTCACTCCTCGTTTAGGTATCGAAAATATACCTACATTATTAACTATGCTCGCTGCGACCACTCCGGAGGGGAAAATTAGGTCACATGAATCGTTTGTTTAGAGTATTAAGAATAAATTGGGCTTGCATTGCAAGGATGTCTATGTATATGTATCTAAACGAAGACGTGAGGAGTTCTGACGCGAGCTAATTAAACCATAGCGCTATGCGCTGTGCTGTGCCGCGACGTGCCGGTTTCTGGGTAAGTCTTATTCTGTGTCTAGAGTAGCCCATACTGGTGACATATTTTCATGATAAAGGTATCTAGGTAAGAAACAGTTTTAACATATTTGGTACCTCAGCCTCTCCCTCTAGAGTTGGCTTTATTAAAAAGTTACATTATAGGTACTGTTTTGTTGTTTTTCGCGTGTGCAGGTAACTAATAGTGGTGATATATTTTTCAAGTATCTGACATAGCTTGACGAATGCCATATAACGATGACAGCCGAAACCAACGGCTTTATGTGCCTTCCGAAGCACAGAGAAGTTTAAAAAATGTTTATGTCACTTGTGGGCAACTATCTAAGACAGTGCGGACCGTGCTCATTGTCCATTGCTTAACTTGCAAAATCGAATTCATAGTCTAAACATGACGACCATATACTTATTATAAATATCTATGAATTCTATTGATAGTTTTTCAACAAACTTGCTCGAAAAGAGGATCTAATTTCACCGGTTCTAGTACGCCCTCGCCTTCAGCTCGAGCTGAAATGCATTATAACCACCATAACGCTCTTGTATCGTAATGTACTATTACGTAAACTTTTATATTATTAATACCATACCATATAAAAATCTATAACACATTTATCTATATATGTATTTATCATAAAATATAGTATCGTTGGGTTAGCATCCCATAACACAAGCTTAAGCTTACTTTGGGGCTAGCTCAATCTGTGTGATTTGTCCTATATATTTATTTATTTATTATTATGTTGGCCACTTACGCACACGAAAAACTTAAATCTATGATATTTTGGCATAGATAAAAATATAGGTATATCTGTGAATTGAATGTAGTAAATAAAACATATCCTACTCACATTGCGGAAGTTGACATAACGTTTGTTATTCCTATTATTGTCTCTTACTTGACTTCCATTTCCGCTCACTTAAAAAAACATCATATGAAAAATTCTCACACAGAAAGAACGTTTAATTTAACGTTCTTTCTGTTCCCGATTCAACGGAAATTGAGACAGTTCTGAAAATCGAGGAAAAACAATAGGAGTAACGCCTCTCTTATTTTAATACAAAGTAAGTAAGACAATTGTGAAAAAAATATTACGGCCCAGGGAATAAGCGATATTTTAGTCTCAATAAACGCTACTCATAAATTATTTAAACATTTTCAAGTGTTGCTAAAACAAACTTGGCGAACTTTGAGTAGTGTTTTGTTTGGAGTGTCTTGTTTACGGTAATATAGAGGTAATTTAATTACATTTTCACTTCACTATAATACATATAAATGTCCGACTGAGTAATCTGTTGATATAATTACAACAGAAACAAACTAAACACGACAAAGGAGTAAACTTATTTTTACGAAATAACCGATGTACGAAATACCATTTCCCTGGCTTAGCAAAGTCATTTAAGAGTTTTGAAAACAACCTACCAGTAAAAACTCTGAATAAACTTAGAATCCTGAAATACAAATAGAAATATAAATAAAAAAGATTCGCAGTATCATGCTTTAATAAAGCCAAAAAATATTTTTTGTTTTTCGATTTATGTTCCGTGGGGAAAGTGGTTCAATTTACTTTGTTGTTGTAGTGTATTTACTAGTTGAAATACGTAAAGTGGGAGAGGGCTCCCACTTTACGTATTTCAACTTCTTTCTTTTCAATTTATATTAACTTTTCTACTACATATAGACTGTGGGTTTGACCAATATAGAGTGAAGTTTATTACTTAGTACTTAGTATTTGATACCGCACATGGTATGTTTATATAAAAAAAACTCTGTATCGCCGACGTCACAGTTACTACCCAATATTTTCATACTTGTCACCCCATAGATTTGTATTAACGACATCATACTGAATGCAAATTTTGGGCAAATTGCCGACTATAAACACGTTCAAGTTTATCGTATAAAAAGTTGTTTAGACAAAAAGTTGCGTCTTAATAAGAATAACAAAAAAGCATTTTTGAACTTTTTTGATATAGCTGAGATATGAGATGTTTTAAGTTTTGAACCCGCATATTACCACCATTTTTAAAAATTCAAAAAACTGGCTCGGCAGAATAAATCTTTATATTTACCGAACCTGCTCACAAAATTCCATAAGAATCGGTTTAGAAATGCGAGCTGTAGGCGAGAACAGACAGACTGACGGACAAAATAATTTTCGGCCAATCGAAACTGAGACGCTTCGCTCGCTTTGCTCGCTCGGTCAATTAAGTAAATACATATTTATACTCGTATATATCGTGAATAAACCTACACAAAAATATACAAAAATTATTGTTCACGCACTGCTTCTTAAATGTAAGACAAGATTCAGCTTAAAATATTAGATTACTGAATGAAATAGGATTGACTTGACTTGCTCGACTTAAGGTCCTGAAGTTCGAAGGCTGGGCTGATGGCTTCAACAGTCTTTCTCCATCGCGATCCGTCTTTCCCTATGCGATTTTCTTCAGGCCAGGTTAGCCTGATTGTCTTCATCTACAACTGTGTGTCTCTCTGTCTACAAAAGCCAACTTTTCGCGTGCTCTAATTAGTCCTTTAGGGCATCAAGCCCAGAGAATGAGAATGTCTGCATTAAGAACTAGTTCATTTGCGAGGCAAATTAAAAAAACCCCGACTCTCAAGAGTTCACCCCTAATGACCGATGAACGGCTCAACCGATTCTCATTAAAATAGCTAGGAACCACCGCAAGAAAATTTGCTTTCACTTAAAAATAATCGCATCGAAATCGGTTTATCCGTTCAAGAACTACGATGCCACAGACAGACAGACAGACATTGGCGTCTAACATATAACACGCCTTCTTTTTTGCGTCGGGCGTTAAACAATCGAAATAGAAATTACCTAAAAGTAATATAATAATATATACATAATAAAATACATACGGACTAATCACACAAATTGAGCTAGCCCCAAAGTAAGTTTGAGACTTGTGTTATGTGATACTAACTCAACGATACTATATTTTATAACAAATACATATATAGATAAACATCCAAGACCCAGGACAATTTGAAAAAGGCCATTTTCCAACTTGCCCTGACCGGGGATCGAACGCGGAACCTCTGGGTGGCGGACTAGTATGGTGACTACTGGAGGGCGTCGAAAACTAAAACTGAAACCCCTTTTTTGCGATATATCACAAAGAGAATTGATAGGCTTCGGATATCAGATATGACGGTAAGGTCAAGCGCAACCGGCGGAAGCGAATAGATTTATTGCCGTCAGCTCGGCTGTCAGCTCGGTTTCTTTGTCTCCCGATTTATGCTGATAAATATTCTTTTCCGCTTTCTTGGCATTTCAGATTTGACGTAGGATTATATTGGGGACACTTGTAGTCGGATCTTACGTACAAAAATAAGAAATTTAGCATTTTCCCTATATAGAAACTAATAATTTGACTTGACTACTAAATATTGACTTAATCATCGATTATTGATTGAGACAAGAAACAAATCAGTTTGGAAAATCCAAAAATGCACGCCTCATAACGCTCAAAACAAAATAAAAATTATTTAATGACCGAGCGAGCGAAGCGAGCGAGTTCTCTAAATCAAGTTGAAAATGTCTAAAACCTAATTTTCTATTGAATTCGTATGAAATTTTCCTTTTCCGAGTACATTTTATAAGTTGGTCGCCTATAACTTTTTAATTTGTGAACCCTACTTAGCTCTGATAGTTTTCCTTAAAACTTCGTTATACAATGTGGAAGGGAAATACCCGTAATAAATCGAATCACGGGCTATACAAGACCAGCCGAAGCCTAATAAAATAAACAGTCAAAAAACTAGAAAAAAATTCGATATCTCACACTAATTGCACATTTTAGTAGGTACGGAAGTGCCAATTTTTTTTTTACTATTATTTTAATTTCATTATTATGTAGTGATCTAGTATAGCCTGTGGTTTGATTAATTACTTGTATGTCCCTGCCACGTTGCATATACTACTGCTGTGAAGTTTTTCACGTGTCCATAGATTTAGGGTGAATACTTGACTCCAACAAAAATTTCCAGTATAAAACTAAATATTTCAGAAACGGATCCCTAAATCGAAAAAAAGTGTGAAAGAACGTTGAAAGACCTATTTAACGATACACCACACATGGGTTAGACGAAAAAAAAATTACTCCCACTTCACTCTATGGGACCTAGCCTATTTTTTTTTTAAACTTTTATTGTAACTCTTTATTAGATATGATAAAAATATATACCCATACCAAATTACAGCTTTCTATTATTTAAAGTCTCTGAGTAAAGCCGCCGACGGAAAGACAGAAAGACAGACAGATATACATGGCAAAGATATAAGGGTTCCTTGTTTACTACTGAACCCTAAAAATGGTACAAATACATTTATTATTTCGAGCATAATCGTGGCACATTATGTCCATACCGACATCCGGACATCCGCGAACAATATTTTAATTCATTCTATTTATGTTATGCTTGACAAATATTTTCTACAAGTATTAAAAGTGTTTATAAAGGGTTATACATCATACATCTGTACTTGTATTAGTGCAATATGAATATAATAGAGACATTTGAAGTCCAGAAAAATGCTTGACCCTGAATTGAGATTAGAGCACTTCGTCACCCTCCGCTTAGGAGGCGTACAAAAGTAGGAGAAAGCCCAGAGGTGACAGACATTACTTATTTTCTCAAATATAATATTCGTTTGCGCATACTCGTTACTTTGAACAAAAAAAGAAAAAACAAAACTAAAAATACCGTCACCGACCCCAAAAGTCAAAAAATCATTTATATAACTCTGCGAGAATGCTTATCATAGGACCGATGACTATCTTAAAGACAACAAAGTCTGGCTTGAGCTTGTCGCGGTTAATTTGGTACATTAGTTACATACTGAATCTACAACCTGATTTTACATTATTTTAAAATTTCGACATTAAATTTTTTTTATTTAAATAATGCAACAAACAATCTATTTTCTATCCACACATCAACAATAAATATTAATTTCTTTGTCAGTTGACGTTCTTGAATAAAATGCTGCAGTGCAGTTTGTTACCGCTTCTTCTGCACTAACGCTTTGGAGGCGGCAGTGAACTTAGCTCTAAGTAACTTCTTGACGTCAACAATTATTGTGCATCAAAACAAAGTGACGATTATTAAGAGATATTATAAATATCCTATGATAATAAAGATATATTTTAATTTACCAGTGCTTAAATATTTTTGAGAGAGTCGGCACAAATTTTACCTAAACTACGAGAACGGCTGCATATCAAGCAAAATACATTTTTCGCTAGTATCCGATGTTATATTAGGGTGACACAGGGTAGACAAAGTCTGTGTGTCTGTATGAAATGCACGCTACTGCAATTTACTGGCAGGTATAAGGCCTTGGGGCAACGGTAGGTTGGAACAGTACTAAATATTCTCTGTCTCGATTTTAATATGTATGATGAGATTGATGACTGAGTGTAACATATTATAATAATTGGCCAAGTGCGTGTCGGGCTGTCCGTAGTTACGAATGCCCACTTTGAGTTCATGCCACTTATGTTGAGTTGGGAGTGGCCTTCAACGAAACAACTTTAGTACGAAACAAATAATATATTGGAATAATCCTAATACATGAATGATCGAGCTTAAAGTTAAAACGAGAGTGAGAGTCCGGTGCAATAGAGCTTGCGCCCCGCATTGATTACGTCACTACGCACTGCACTATACACAACACTATAACACCCCGCGCACTAGTTAGAAGCCCTTTCTTCTCTCGAGAAAAAGGGTTGACCGCTACGCATCTCAAGCGCTGGAGCTGGAGTCTCTTGGTTTCTTTTCGATCCATATAATTTAAGTAACATATATATCAAGTATGAAATAGCTGCAATGATCAATATTATATAAATGGGTGCTGTCCAAAAGTGATAACTTGTATCTCGTGGAATCTCCAAATTAATCAAATTTTCTTTCTCTAATAAGTTTTCCAATTTATAAATCTCATCCAACGGAACGTTATCCAATAGAAGTGGTTGAACAGCATTCTTTATTGCTATATTAGTCAAATTAAATGACAGAAGTTTGACTGGTGATCCTCTTAATTTATTTTTGTAATTTCTCACAGCATGAGTTTTAGTAGCAAAACTGCAACTTTCGGGAACCTCCATTAAGTAAGTGCCATGAAAGGATCCATAAATTTCCTCGTCACAAATAAGCTGAACTCTAGTATTTTTCGTACATGAAAGAATATAATGAGCATCATCTAGTTTCTGAAGAAACTCAGCACCGGCCTTAAAGTGAGTATAGGTACAGAACTCGCTTATCTCTTGCTTCAATATCAACAAGTGTATGCAATCGTTTTCGGTTGTAGTTACTGTTGTATCGCCTTCTTGGCAATAATAATTCTGACGAAATTTCTTGCACTCTTCGTTTGTATAGCGATGACTCTCATTTAAAACAGCCAGAAATGGTTTAGGTGGAATCAACACAGTATTATTATAAGTTGGGGTAGGAAAGAGGTGATAATAAGTATAAGTTTTTGAGTACATAATGGGGAACTTCAGAACGAATACAACTAAATTATCTACATAATAACTTGCACATTCTAGAATGTCATAATAATCCCTCATTTCTGTATATTCGTCTACAAGTAATTCGGATCTGTCATACAATGTTGTTAAAGTACTAAACATATAATTAATGTCATCTGAACTGATCACACTATGATGTGTTACACCAAGTTTCGCAAAAGAAATGGAATCTTCTAATGACGTTACATGACTTAATATATTCTGCAAATTAATTTTTAACAAGTTAAATAGCCCGTTGATCTGAACATAATCTCTTAATCTAAAATTAGTCATATTTATTTCACTTACAATTTCATTTAATTTTACATGTATTTTATATTCATTATTTGTTATTGTAGACAAGGTAGTTTTTAATTTTTGTAACAATAATTTGTTTAAAGAAATGCCAGAGTTTAATTTATTTTTTAGATTTTCTTCATTCTTTTGCATGATGTGTATAGCTTGACTATAATAGACTGCGTCTTCATGATCAAGATTTCCCGTTATAGTTTTTATTATTGTACCCAAACCATCTATAAGTCCGCGTTTTTTTGGAAATCTTTTACATAGCAAATTAAATTTAGTGTGTATGGTTTCAAGGATATTAACCAGTATTCGATTGGTGCGTAATGAGACGTCACTGAAGTATACAGGGTCCGAAGACTTTATATATTCTATATATCTATCTAAATAGCTCTCTATATTTTTAATACTATCATCAAGCTTATCTAATTCATAATAATGTAAAAAGACATGATCTGTTTTCTGGAACTTAACACTACCTAACTTAAAAGGAAATATTCCTGGGTTATTCACCAACGGTGTTGCTGTGATCTGACGACCCTGCGTTATGCCCAGGATCCTGTAACAAGACGTTTTGACTTCTCAGAGGTTTTCTTAAAATACGTTTATGGTGAATAACGTTTTTATCGTCTATAACCTTAAGATCTAAATTTTTCTTAATTCTACGTCCTAAATATCTAGGTTTCGTTTTATGGCGGACTGCTAAAGGGTTTTTTAGATAGAGTGCCTTCCCTGATTCGTAAGCAATAGGCTCTTCTCTATTTTTGTTAATATTTGTCATGGTAATTTCCTGATTACGGTTCAGTTTTTCTCTTATGGTTTTGTATAATTCTCGTGTTACATCTTTATGCCTATTGACATAATTTTGCATATAAACAGCTTCCAAATTTATATCAAATATATCAATAGTATCAGTGTGTCCGTTGATTACATCCATAGGCTTTTTGTCAATTACTGAATGAATACTATTATTATATCCTATAACGGCATATAACATAAGTTCGTTAGTGGTTAACTCACTTTGTGTTACAGATAGTATGCGAATATGTTCCAAAACTGTTGAGTGAAATCTTTCGATGGCACCATTTGATTGAGGATTATTGACGCTTATAAAATGTAAATCTATTTTGTGTAATTTCGCAAACTCTTTAATTGGCAGATTTTTAAATTCGGTTCCTTGGTCGGCAGTTACACTGTGTGGGACACCGTGATGAGACATATATGTTATTAAAGCATTCATTACACTAATACCTGTTAAAGATTCCAAAGGATACGCTTGTGCGTATTTTGAAAATACATCAATAATAGTCAGAAACTTTTGACGATTTACAGTTAAGGTATCAATATGCAGTACCTCAAAGGGTTTACTTGGTATGGGAACTACCTGAAAATTTTGTTTATTTGGATGTCTTTCATATTTACAAGTTTGACATACATCACAGTTATTAATGAATTCTGAGACATGTTCTTTTAATTTAGGCCAATAATAATGCAATTTTATACTTTTTTCTACTTCCTGAATGCCACGATGATTAGTTTTTCCTAAATGATATTTTTTTATTATTTCATACTGTTGATCTTTGCAAGTTATATCTGTTACTTTAGTTTTACAAAATGTGAGTTTATAAGATGAATGTTTAAACGTCCTTTGTAAGATGGAAGTAATGTCACACATAAGATCAGGTTCAGATAAATATATGCCATATTTAATTCCAGTTTTAAGGTTTTCTTTGAAAAGGGTAATTATATCTGTTTCTACATTACTTTTATTTATTTGGGCTGTGATTCGTTTTTTGTTAGGAAAAATTTCGACAGTTTTAGGTTTATTCGGGGAATGATGAACGAAATTAAGATAAAGTTGATTATCAAAAGTATTAACGTTTTTATCGGTTATAGGAATTTCCAATATGGGATTCTCTAACTCAGTATGAATGGTGTTATTGTCGTTAGAGATTTCTTCAGCTGTTACATGTCTATTAGATTTATTGACAAATAAAGATAAAGGTAAATCATCTTCGTCGCTGTACTGCATATTTTCGATTTCATTATTATTTATTTGTAATCTTGATAAAGCATCGGCATTTCCGTTGTTTTTTCCTTTTTGATAAATAATTTTGTAATCAAACTCTTCTAAACGTAACCGCCACCTAGTTAACCGACTTCCAGGATCTTTCATATTCATTAAGTACTCTAATGGTTTATGGTCCGTTATTATGTTAAACCTACGGCCGTATAAATATGGGCGAAAATATTTAGTTGCCCAGACAATCGCCAGTAATTCTTTCTCGATTGTGCTGTATTTCGATTCACTGTCGTTCAGTGTACGGGAACCATAAGCAATGGGCTTATCGGCTCCGATTGGCCCTTGTGATAGAACCGCACCTAAGGCCACATTACTTGCATCAGTCCGTAAATTAAATTCCTTTTCAAAATTTGGATACTGTAAAATTGGATCGTTAATCAATAAATTTTGACAAAGTTTGAAACAGTTGACATATTCCGGAGTAAGTGATATTTTTGCACCCTTTTTTAGAAATGACGTCATTGGTTTGGTTAAATGAGCGAAATTCGGAATAAACTTCCGGTAATAGCCAAGTAGGCCGAGAAATGATTTGATCTCTTTTGTTGTTTGGGGAATGGGGTAATTTTTAATTATTTCAATTTTATCGGGGTTTGGTTTTACTCCGTCAGCCGTAACTATATGACCTAAAAAGGATGTTTCAGCTTTCATAAATTCAGTTTTATCTAGCTGTACCTTAAAATTCGACTCACGAAGTCTTTGAAAGACCGATTCCAAATCTTGTATGTGTTCTTGTAGTGATGAGCTATATATTATGATGTCATCCATATAAACAGTAACATTCTTAAGGCCACGTAAAATGTTGTCCATGACTCTTTGAAATGTCGATGGCGCATTTTTCAATCCAAAGGGCATACGTAGAAATTCGTAATGCCCTCGGTAACCATCATCAATACTAAAAGCTGTTTTTGGAATATCATTGGGGTCTAATTCAATTTGATGAAATCCAGATTTTAGGTCACATACTGTAAAATACTGACTTTTCCCTAATTTGTCTAAAATATCAGAAATATTTGGTATTGGATATCTATCGCTTATGGTTTTTTCATTGAGTTTGCGAAAATCAATAACCAGCCTCCACTTGACTTCACCGGATGCGTCCTTTTTCTTTGGTACTATCCAAATTGGTGACGACCAAGGACTATGTGAAGGTTGTATAATTTTTTGTTGTAACATTTCTTTGATTTGTCTTTCAACTTCCGGTTTGTGAACGTGAGGGTATCTATAAGAGCGGGTAAAAACTGGTGTTTCATCAATAGTTTTTATCTGGTGTTTAATCTGATTAGTAAATGATAACGATGTGTTTTTTGTATAAAATATATCTCTATACTTTTGACATAATTGCATTAAATTATATTTTTCCTCTTCATTTAAGTGTTCTGTTCGAATAAGAGACTCTATGTTTTCGATTTCATCATTATGTATTTCAAAGTTATATATTTCAAAGTTGTTATGAAGTGTATGCGCCTTAAGTGGTGATTCTAAGCTAATGATGATGTCATTATTAGTGGGATTTGATATCTCCAGGTGCACATAGCCGGACTTTGCATATGCAATAGATGCTGGGATGTAACATTTGTTAATAGTACACTCAGGAACAAAAACTTCACCACATTGTATATTGATTGGGACGTTTACTAACTTGGTAGAGTTTGATCTAATTAGGGCTTCAAAAAGATTATTGGTACCTGAGTCTAAAATTTTTATAGGTATTTCCGTATTTTGGGTAATAATTTTTTTTATTTTTAAAGTCAACGTTAGCCTTAATTTTTCCTAACATTTCGTATCCAATTAATCCATCAAATATATTGTGAAATTTGTATATGTAAAATTTTGTAGTTGTGGTTTCATTGAACTCATTAAAAGTTGGTAATTCTATAGAATAGTTATTAGTAGATTTGCCGTTTACGTTAGTTACTGTAAATGGTTCAAAAATAAGGGGAATCTCCCTATAATAACTTTCAATTACATCAGGAGACAAAAAAGACTGGTTTGCTCCAGTATCTATCAATAATTTTAAAGGTGGGTTTTTTATTTCAATATAAGGCAACTGACGTTTTATGTGCACATTCATTTCTGTTATTTGTAAACTTTTATGTCTGAATCCTGGCAAAAATTTTGCATCTCCTGGTTTGATTCATTATAAGAATTTAATTGCATATTTTCGTTCGGGTCGTAATAATTAAAATTAGATTCCAACTTTGTACAGTTATCGCAGTGTGACTGTACCATTGCAGCGTTATCAGCTAGGCTGTCTGCATTGCATGCGACGTGAGCGTCTGGGACGTGTGGGATTGTTTGTTCCATGTGCAATTCTTCGAATTGACCGCCCGGGTTGGAACATTGTAGGTGATAATAATTATGCCCCATAGGCTTAGTGGGTAAATTAGCAGAACGGTATGATATACCACTCATAGGTTCTGGGTTTTTCTGTGAATTATTATGGAACTGTTGGGGGGATTTATACTGGTTTTGGACCGAAGAATTTGGATTATTTGGTTTTTTATACTGTTGGTATTTTAGATTAAAATTGTTAGAATTATTATTAGATGAAAAGATTGGCCGATTTTGATGATAAAAATTTGGTTTATTCGGTTGTAATGGGTTATTCGTATTAGGTAAAGGCTGTCTTGGGTAAAAGTTGTTAGAAGTAGAGGGTTTATTAAATTCCAATGGTTTACTCAAGTTATTTCTTTTTTGAAGATAATGTGTACTTTGCTCTTCTTTTATATAATTTAGAGCTGTAGGCATATCGATAGGACGCATAGCCCTGATGGTAGAACCTAATGGATCTTTAAGACCAGACAGAAAGGTTTTTAATGTTTGAGCCAAAAAGAATTCCTTTTTACACTCTTTTAATCTATCGTCACGTTCGTGTAAGTTGACATAATTCATAATAGTATTCAAAATATGCATGCAACGATTATAATAATCTTGGGCCGATTCATTTTCTTGTCTCATATTAACCAAATCGCGAGTTAAACAATTTTCGTCTCTTTGATCTCCAAAATTTTTTAGCAAAACATTTTTAATTTGTATCCACGATTCGACTCCATTAATGTTCACTATTTCTTCAGCTTTACCCTGCAATCTATTTAAAATGCTATGTAAAAGCACAGAATTGTCAAAACAATCGGGTGCAGACACATTGTAAAATCGTGTTAAAACAACTTCACATGTAGTGATGAATCGGTGTAATTGATTTGGGTTTCCGTCAAAATTGGGTATAATACGTAATGCGTCTTTGATTTGCAAGGACTGATTCGTAGCCATAATGCAAAAGAAATGAAAAAGCAAACAATTATAAAACAATGTTAATTATAAATAAACACAAATTCGTTGATAACACACAAAAAGTTGACTCTCGTTTATCATACACCGAAACTCAAACCACAAAATTTGATCTGATATCGTCAGTATGTCTATAAAGTAAACACATGCAATATTACAACAAAACTTTCTGATATTTCTGAAGTTCTCCAAATGTATGTTTGATTATTCTTATAATAACACTATGTTAAAATCACGAAAACAACTGAAGCTGGACTTACGTTATGATGATGAAACAGGTCCCCAGCTGCAGCATCGTAGTCACTTTTATTTCAACACTTGTTAAAGGCCTTTTTTATACTAGGAGTTCGGTTCTAATTGTTGCAGATAAATGAAACTTTTGATGTTTAAAAAGTCAAATCCTCTAACAACATCCGACTAGACTGCGCCACTTATGTTGAGTTGGGAGTGGCCTTCAACGAAACAACTTTAGTACGAAACAAATAATATATTGGAATAATCCTAATACATGAATGATCGAGCTTAAAGTTAAAACGAGAGTGAGAGTCCGGTGCAATAGAGCTTGCGCCCCGCATTGATTACGTCACTACGCACTGCACTATACACAACACTATAACATGCCACTAAAACCGTTCAAAAACGAATTTTCTATTAAATTTGTGTGAAATTTTTTATTCTGCAAGTACATTTTATAAGTTGATCGCCTATAACTTTTTAATATGTAAACCCTACTTAGCTCTGATAGTTTTCCTTTAAATTTCGTTGTATATACTATAGCTGTGAATTTTTTCACGTGTTTATATATAATCGTTTAGCAGGTAGAGGGAGGGGACATTTCACTCAAACAAAATTTTTCACTTTAAAACCAAATATTTCAGAAGCGGATCCTTAAATTGAAAAACAATGTTCACAACCTTATACAACTTTTGAAAGACCTATTCAACGATACCCAACATGACTGGTTAGTCGAGAAAAAAAATTGCCATTTTACATTACTTGTATGGGAGCCACCCTAAAAAAATATTTTTTAATATTTTATTTTACCACTTTTTCCGCCTAATTTAAATACATATCCATGCCAAATTACAGCTTTCTAGTACTAATAGTCGCTGAGTAAAACCGCGGACGAGCGGACAGACAGACAGACATGGCGAAACTATAAGGGTTCCTTGTTTACTACTGAACCCTAAACACGGTTGGATTTTAAATGGCAATACGCTAACATACACCTAAAAAGACGACACAAAATTTTGTACATATTTAGGGCAGCATAACACAAAGTGTGTTCGGAAAGCTTCCAGAATAAAATTAATTATAGCTTTGATGACAAACAAAATACTTTTATATTGTTAAAAAGCAGTTTGAGATTAAAGCTAAGCGTGGCCAGGGTCTCGCCGGGGCTCATTACAAAGTAATTTTGTGAAGACCGCGACGGTATTAAGGAGCCAGCACAGGCAAATGGCTCGTTTGATGTCACAGACTTCGGAACAAGCAGTTGTTAAAGAACTTTATCTGTATTAAATAACTACCTTTGATTGACGCCATGAAGTATCTGTTGTTGTATTGTATATATTCTTGAATAAACTGTATGTTCAGGCAAAGCCAAACATTTTCATAATTAACAAATTTTTCAAACGCAGCACTTAGCTGCGACCTAGTTTTTGTACACTGACATTGTGACAATTCAAATACCATTTAATTCTTAGTGTAATAAAAGCACTCGGCAGATTTGATCATTGACATTTCTACATATTCTTAGCGACCGGATTTTTTTGACATCCCATAATTGACATACATTAAATTTACGAAGCCTATGCAGGGACTCGAACACTATAAAACTCTCAAGCAAGATATCATGTCATGTCTCTGGGCTCTGGGGGGCTTACTAGAAAGTAATTTTATGAAAACCACGACGGCATTAAGAAAGCAGCACAAGCAAATGGCTCGTTTGACGCCACAGACTATGGAACAAGCAGTTGTTAAATAACTTTATCTGTATGAAATAACTACCTTTAATTGGCGCCACTAAGTATTTATTATTGAATGTATTTCTAACTCTATACCTATCAAGGAAGATGTCATGTCACGTCCCTGGGCTCTGGGCTTATTAGAAAGTAATTTTGTGAAATCCGCGACGGCATCAAGGAAGCATCACAGCCAAATGGCTCGTTTACCGCCACAGACTACTCTGCAAACAGTTGTTTAAAATCTTTATCTATCTTTATTTTCAAAAAATTACTATCATTGAATGGCATTATGAAGTATATGGTACGGAGTTTATGTATTTCTTGAATAAACTATGATGGAAGATGATATAACCATGTCTCATGCTAGATAGACCTACTGGAGCTCCTTAGCAAGTAATTTTATTACAGTATTTAGAAGCAGCACAGGCCATCTTAGAATGCCATCATGGAGTATTTGTATCGAAATGTATATTTAATAAACTATGAAGGAAGATGTCATGATCTCAAGCTAGACAGTCCCACTGGAACTCATTAGTAACAAATTTTGTCAAAACCGCGACGGCATCAAGAAAGCAAAGGTGCTTCGTTTGACGACAGAGACTAACGCAACAAACAGTTGTATAAAAACTTTATTTTCATGTAAACTGTGTATGACTTTTATCGAATGGGGTCATAAGCTATGTTACATATGTTAGAAAATGTATGTATGCTTATTTTTTTTCCTTTATTTTTTTACACTGTGTTCTCAAAGGTCAAAAGAATAGTGTCTTTAAGTGAAGTGTCGTTTGGGTGCTGGTGGCTGGAATAGCTCGGATCACGGAACGAGTTGCCTTCATGGCCGCTAAAGATAGGTACATCTAGAGATAGGTAACTATGTAGAGATTAAACACTCAAATAGCAGCAAGCGTAAGATAATTATTAATTCGTTGGTATACTTCTTTGCTTATATTATTTATCCTGTGGCTGTTAATATAAATGAATTTGCTTTTTAGAGTTCCGTACAAAAAATAAAAAACGGAACCCTTATGGGATCACTCTAGCGTCTGTCTGTCCGTCCGTCTGTCACAGCCAATTTGCTCCGAATCTACTGGACCAAATCAGATGAAAAGAGACCATTCAGGCGCCATACATTTTTGGGCCCAAAGTCAAAGTTCGAGCTATCAGGCGGCTATGATTCCTGTTGTTATTACTACAAATGGTAAACATGGCATGAAAACTGTAGGGTTATTCCAAAACTTTTTATCGACATTCAAAGATTTGTTTCCTTCATACTTTTTTTCTAAGTGCCAGCCAGATTCCGGCCATGCAGCAGATGGTTAGCACTAGTGACAGTGAGCATTTGTTAGTATTATATGAAACCAGTAGGGTGATTCCACAATGATTTATGAGCATCTGAAAAATGAACTACATTAAAAAGAAAGTGCTGGCTGTCAGGCGGCCACATTTTCAATTGTTAGTACTTCTACTAGCGAGCATTTGTTGGTATGTCATGAAACCTGTAGGGTTATTCCACAATTGTTTATTAACAATCAAAGATTTGATTTTTCATACTTTTTTTCTAAGAGCTGGCCAGATTCCGACCATGCAATAGATGATTCGCGCTAGTGACGGCGAGCATTTGCTAGTTTAGCATGAAACCAGTAAGGTTATTCCACAATGATTTATGAACTTTTATACATAAAAAAGTGCCGGATTTCAGGCGGCAACAGTTTTAATTGTTAGTACTACTATTAGCGAGCATTTGTTAGTATATCATGAAACCTGTAGGTTTTTCCACAACTTTTTATTGACATTCAAAGATTTGATTTTTTCATACTGTTTTTCTAAGTGCCGGCCAGATTCCGGCCATGCAACAGATTGTTCGCACTAGTGACGGCGAGCATTTTTAGTATGACATGAAACCAGTAGGGTGATTCAACAATGATTTATGGACTTCTGAAAAGTTAACTTATCATACATTTTTTAAAAAAGTGCCGACATTCATGTGACCACAATTTCAATTTTTAGTACTACTATTTACCAGCATATGTTAGTACGACATGAAACCTGTAGGGTTACTCCATAACATTTTATTTACATTTAAAGATTTGTTTTTTTTTTTTACTTCTTTTCTTAGTCCCGGCCAGATTCCGGCAATGCAGCAGATGGTTAGAACCACTGACGGCGAGCATTTGTTAGTACTCGTATATACCAGTAGGTTGATTCCACAATGATTTGTGAGCATCTGAAAAGCGAAATTTTTATAGGTTTAAAAAAATGGTGCCGGCTTTCTAGCGGCCACAATTTCAGTTTTAAGTACTACTAATGGTGAGCATTTATTTGTTAGTACGGCATGAAACCTGTAGGGTTATTCCTCAACTTTTTTATATTACTTACGAATGCTCACCATTCGTAGTACTAACAATAGAAATAATAGCCGCCTGATAGCTGGAACTTTGACTTTGGGCCCAATTTGAATATTTTCCTTTGGCAGGATGATGTCATCCTATGACCTAAACACAGATATGCAAAGTAAATAAATATTTTTTTAAATATAAAATGAAAAAAAGGCTCATTATGAGGATCACAGATATAGTTTTGTTATAATAATGTAAAATAAATATATATTTGGTATCTCAAATGAAAAGGCTCATTATGAGGATCTCAAATATAGTTTTGTTATAATTGTAAAATAAATATATTTGGTTTTATTTATAAAAGAAGACGAAAATTGACCATCCCCCCCCCCCTGATCTCCTAAACTACTAAAAATGCAAAATATAGTTCATTGCTTGTAGATTACAGGGAAATTTATAAGCATAAATTCATTTCGCAGTACTTACATTTTTTTTGTTCTTCAAATTTTAATTTAGTTAGGTACCCAATTGTCTTTTCAACCTGCATGGTCTAACTATCGTGCTTTGAGGTAACAAAGAAATAGGGTACTCGTTTATTCTATATTTGAAGAGGACTTTGAAGTCTCTATTGGCTTTGCAAACTGGCTTTTCGGTCAATACCATTCAATGCGTCAATATGTAACGACACGCCTCCGAGATCTGGCTACCGCTTTGATAGCCTCTTGTTGCCTGCGGCTGTGACATTGCCGTGACGTCATGTCCTTAGGAAATTTCGAACATTCATTCCCAGGTGAATTTCGTACATTATCTATTTATTAGGTTAAATCCTATGTGAACAAAGTTGGAATATTATAATAATTATACACATAATTATACGAATAAATATACATAATTATACGAACATATAAACCAGTTTATTTGTGGAAAATAACATTTATATTAAAACTATGTATGTAAGTAAAAGATAGCTAAAACAGAAGCGGAACAGATACTGAATAGCTATACCCGAAAGTTATATATTACTAGCTGTGTCCTTGGGCTTCGTTCCCCGTGACGCATGAAATATACTTAACGACCTATTCTCAACCTACCAAATTTTTTTATAAATATCGAGCCGTCTCCGAGGAGTATGAACATAAACATGTTAGCGCCTTACTGGCGCTAATATTTGGAAACACCGTGCGGCGAACGGCAACATCGGGTCGCAGCTGGCAACCCGAGCAGAGGAGTGGCGGTGACGCCCAGTCACCGGTCTTCTTGATTCGACGGTCGCCGCGTACGATTGTGTCAATCCATATATTGTAACTTATTACTAAATGTATACATTATAGATTATTTTTGTGTGAAATAGTTGAAGTAATAATTAGATATTTCACAAAGTACTAGTGATCATCGTATTAGCTTAACGGTTTACCTAGCAAAAATAAATATGTATTATGTATAACGGTGTCTAATATTTATTTTTCTGATAAAGAAAAAACCCGGGGTACAAAAATTATATAAATTTATATATTATATAGATTATATATATTCTTATAGATTGTAAATGCAATAAATTAAATAAATAAGAAAAGAATAAATTATATGTTTGAGAGTACCTATGCCACAGATATGGGACTTCCATAGAAGCAGAGTATCATTTATGCCTTAATAGGCATAATCCACTACAAATGAAACTATCCATCTGTGCACACATTTATGTGTGTGTGTTCGCCCGCCAACACACTTGACATGGCAAAAACGGGGTAGAGGTGCGGGGACGAAAAACGCATATTGCGCGGGTTTCCTTTATGAATAATATACAGGGTGGTTTTAAAATCACTGGCATCCTTTCTACTGGTGAAAGTACTCATGAATATGAGCAACTTTTTGTATGGGACCGACTCAATACAACCAAAAAAAAATCAGCTGTTCCATACATTTTGTTTCTTTTTGATTCTAAGTATTGTAAAATAGTATGGAACAGCTTATTTTATTTCGGTTGTATTAAGTTGGTCCCATACAAAAAGTTGCTCATATTCATGAGTACTTTCACCAGTAGAAAGGATGCCAATGATTTTAAAAACACCCTGTATATCCCACCAAAAACATACCTGTTAAAAAGGGGGCCAAGTTCCTATCAGCTAATTGTTCGCCAAAAAAAGGGGGTAAAATCCAGTCAAATTTAGAAGTATTATAATTTTGGATATTTTAAACCAAGTACCTACGTATTTAACAACTATACCATATTTTAAGTTGGGTGTATGGTAAAATGAATTTCGGCCAGATGGACCATTGACGTGAATAAGGTGGCGGGTAGTGGCGGAGGACTGGATGTGGTGGCGAGTGGAATGGCAAATGTTTACCAGTGGATCGGGCTGTTGATGAAGATGATTATGATCGATTTTAAAGTACATCTAAACTAGGCACTGAATTGGATTTCAACCCTTTTTTAGGCGAACAATTAGCTGATAGGAACTTGGCCCCGTTTTTAACAGGAATGTTTTTAGTGAGATTTCAATACTTTTTTCAAGAAATCGTACCTATTTTTTTCTTTTTATGCCACGCCCGCGTCCATTGTTAACCTTAGAAGTCATTTTGCGTTTCAGGCGGTCTATCGAAAGTAATTTATAGCAATAGAAACCTGATTTTTTAGGTAAGCAATATTTAATAATATGCTATACAGTGTTCATTATGAATACATGAAAATATTTTATACCCCCTCCCCCTCTCCCCCTCCCCCTTCGTATTCTCATTGTATCACTATATTCATAAATATTTTTATTAAAAATTCGATATTCTATTGAGCCAACTCACGCTTGACCGATTTCATAAATTTCTTATTTTTTTGTTAATCTACGTATAAAACACGACCTGCGTGCCAAATTTCATAACGCTAGGACAATCGGAAGTGGCCTAGAGGTTTTGATTACCGGTCAGTGAGTCAGTCAGTGCCAAAATTAGCTATTTTCACAGGGTCATATTTCAGGATATACTGAAGCTATATCTATGAAATTTGGCATACTGCTTTAGAACTAGTATATGATTACGTAGGTACAATTTTATCTTTATACTTGCAATAGGCATTGGGCTACAGGGGGGTCAAAAGTGGATCGAAACGGTTCGTGTAAATAGTGCACGGCATGCGCGCGGCCTGTTGCTGGAACTTAACCTGCGCACTACCGTGCGCTTCGATAAATTCTGTGCCTATATAAAAATAATTGCGACATTAATAGCTCATTTACTATAAATAACATCAAACATTACAAATAAGAGGCGGAAGAACACTGGAATTACACACCAGGATAACAAAACAGCTACCATTAAATTACAGGGAACCCAAGGGACCCAACACTGGGTCGCGTTAGTATATCTACTACGAGTTAACTCGAAATTTATCCCTAGTGACCTTCTCGGTCTGTTTCTTTGTTTTGATTTGTGCATTTGTTTCTTTACGAATATATATAAATATATATTAATTTATACATGTTTTAAAGACTAATATATGTAAATTTATACAGAGCCGGATTTAGGGAAGGGCAACCGGGGTTACAGCCCCGGGGTCTACACAAAAGAGAGGATACAATTAACTTTGAGCAAAAGTTCAAATTCCGACTAGTAAACAACTTTACCTTTCATTTTTTTCGCTGTTTTACCTTAGGTTTCGAGACATGCGCAGTGGCTTAAAAATCGCGCACAGCTGGCATTTAGCGTCCTTATTTGACAAGTAGCGTTGCTCGATCACTCTCTGTCACTTCATTTTTAATATCTAGCATCTTTAACGGCAGGAAACTTGTATTTGCGGATTTATTTTTCTACGCAGCTTCATTTGATTAAACACAGAAAAAAATTGCTTTAATATATTGAAATAAGTATACATCATGAACGAAAAACTTTAACAAAATCATACCTGGTTTACACCTGGCTACGTAAAGGTTGCGGCTAAGTCATCAACAGCAACTGTGACTTTTCATAGCTTTTAAATATACAATGTCCTTTTTAATTAAGTACAAATATTTTAAGGGGTTATTCAGTCCATCATTTTGAACAACTTTTCCCAATAAATATATATCGAAATAAGAAAAAAAATATTTAGGTTCTCTTACAGATCGAAGTAGTCACGTGATATGGTTAATATGAAAAATGCAAAAAAAATTTTCGTATTTCGATATATATTTATTGGGAAAAGTTGTTTAAAATGATGGACTGAATCACCTCTTAAAATATTTGTACTTAATTAAAAAGAAAATTGTATAGTTGAGAAGTGAAGTGGATTTTATTGCCCTAAAATATAAACGAAATGTTATTCTAAAATTTAATTACATAATAACACTGGCGGGCAATTTTTTATTGGCACCTTATGAAAAATAGACTCCTTTATCCATAAAAAGGGTCAGAATTAAGTGTCAATCAACTACATAATTCATTTACTAATTTTGCAGTCGGATCCCGAACTATAATAAGCTTATCGAATAGCTTTATTTTGGAGAATAATACCACATTACATCGATTGAGGATAAACTAAATTTATTTCAATACACAATATAATTAGTCTATCATTCGATACAAAACTGTTTGAACGTGCAAAATTGTGTAAAACTCCGCAAAGCCATCGATACGTCTCGCGCTTACTAGCCACGTCTGTAGTCTCATTTCATTGATTAAATTAGCGTTTTCTTCCGCTAATTGGATTGATTAGATGTAACACTACGGATGTGTTTTCATCGAAGCAACATGTTAGGGAAAATAAATTTCAGGTATCCAATCACTATTTTTATTTACAATTTAATAAGCAATAGAATTCAATTTGTGAGTCATAATATTTTCTTAACCCTTTCAGCGCGAACGTCGGATTTATCCGACAAACAGAGTCGTACCCATTCCGCGAGTGTCGGATATTTACGACAAAAACAAAATGCTCGTATTGCACGTAACTTAAGTATCCACATCCCTTTTTGGTTGTAGGAATTTTTTTTAGATTTACTATCTCTCGTGGGGGGGGCACGACAACTGTTATAAAGTCTCGCGGTGAAAAGGTATAAATCTTGAACAAGGTAATCTGTGTTTACTACTTAAAATCATTTTATAAAGTCATTTTAGAAATTCATTATTCTAGAATGTCCAATGTTCTTATTTCTAAAAATAAGAAAAGAAATTTAATGAACAAGATAACAAAACAATAATACGTAACATATAGCCATTAACACAATAAAAAATTACGTCAATAAATATATGAAAAAATCTATAAGACTTACGCTGATCACATATTGTGTCAACCATTCAATTATTTTTCTTCATTTTGTTCACTAAATATGGTAATTAAAATCATAAAATTCGGTGTTTACGAGTAAGTAATGTAAAAGATCACTCGATTATTCAACTTTCAAAACACACAACTTCCTCTAAAATCTAGGAAATCTGTTTTTTGAAAATCACTTGATAAGACAATTTTCCGCCTTGTTTATGAGTTATAATAAGAATTAATACACTCTTACGTAGTCATTCATCATTGCCGCCGAGTCTGAAGATTTTTTTGAATCTATCAATTTAATGCATATCCTAGTAAGTTTACTGCCGCCTTCAAAGCGCTAGTACAGAAGAAGCGGTGACCTGATCTATATGTGTATCAAATGATGAGACGAGATAAAAAATGAACCCAGAAAGATAATATTTAGAAATAGCTATATGAATGCCTCCACGTTATATGAATGGTCAAAAAACAAATCTACAGCATAAATAATTCAGGGATCGTATACAAAGTAAAGTCGATGTATCACTGTGAAATGCACATATTTTATTCTTTTGTGCGAGCAAAGCCTCTTGTGGTACCAAAGAAATGTGTTCTTGAGTGGAGGATACACTGAAGAAAAACTTTGTACTGGATATTAATAGGCAAGAACATACTTGTAGATTTTATGTGGATACTTGTTTGTACGGGGAATAAGTTTATTCTCATATCACATTTTTGTACAAGCTTTTCTTGTGGAGCTAAAGCTCTTATTACGACAAATAAAATATACTAAAACTCGATGGAGTTTCGTCGTTTTGTTACTGATTTCTATCGACCACCTTCCGTCTCCGTGATCAGACCCTAGACATCGTTTACCATAGAGTTCTCATCAAGACAATCAAACAAGTCCCACACAATAAGGTTATGTTGTCTTGTAACTAAGTTCCGCCGAATACCTTCCGGCTCCATCATCGGTTCAGCTCATTAAGTCCATTATATGTTTTGTCATCAGATTTCCACAAGTAATTATGCAAAATTTCAGCTCAATCCGTTGAAGTTAACTGATTAAAAATTGAGTAACAGGATTTGACCTAAAGATGCATTGCAAGTTAAATAGAAGCCTGGAAAAACAGTGTTCGACCAACCGTTATTTGTCGAAGTATAATTTGTTGAACCAACCAACGACGAACGGTTTTGGGTTAAAGAGTTTATCGGACAAGGTTATTCGGAAAAACATGGTCACCTCTATGTACCTCATATACAAGGTTACTGTTAAAACACCGACAACGTTTTTGGAGCAATTTCAGTCCACCACAAGGAACTACTTTCCATAAAAAACAATGATCGAAAAACGAAACAAAAATTTTCGACTTTTCATAGAAATTTTGGTTTGTTTTTTTTATGGAAAGTAGTTCAGTACCATGGATTGAACTGAATAAATAAATAAATATATAGGGACAAATTACACTGATTCAGCTAGCCCCAAAATAAGTTCGAAACTTGTGTTATGGGATACTAACTCAACGATACCATATTTTATAACAAATACGTAGTATACGTATAGAGAAACATCCAAGATCCAGGACAATTGAAAAAGGCCATTTTCTAACTTGCCATCGGACTTGGGATCGAACCCTGCTTGTATTTTAAAAGTAACCCTGTATACTCGAGTATTTTTTTTTCGTAGTTATTTAAAATAAAGTAGGTATTTTCTCTTTTTCTTAAGGTGAATGTTTTTTTTTTATCAGCACGCTAGAAGTGGCCTTTGAGTCTTGCGGACATAGGCACTGTCTGTTTTATAGAGCTGCAAGACCCCAAAGGTTTTGTCTGCCCCATCAGAGATAAAAGACGTGATAGTATGTATGTATGAATGTTTTTTTCATGTTTCGTTATATGTTTTTATGGTAAGTAGGTATCATAGATTAAACATGCTCTAATTTGGCTGCTGATCAAAAAGTCGCCCTGTATATTTCGGTATTAAATAAATATTTAGGGACAAACCACACAGATTGAGTTAGCCCCAAAGTAAGCTTTAGCTTGTGTTATGTGTATACTAACCCAACGATACTATATTTTAGTATAAATACCTATACACTGTGTATTTTTTATACTTGATCAAACGAAATGTTCGGATATTAGACGAAATATTATCGATAAATGAACGAAAAAAAAAAATTCGTTATGTTAGTCATTTAAATAATCCAGGCACTTAAATTTTTTCGTCAGTTATTTTTAACTAATTTCCTGTTTGGCATTGTTAAAATTTTTATACTTTCTTAGCTTCTTAAACTTTTTAGTTTTCAAATGAAACAACTTTGAAGAAAATACGCCGTTTACTTAAAGAAAAAAAAATAAAAATCGAAACGCGACCTTTAGAAGAAAAAAATTTAAGTGTTAATAACGATTATTTTTCGGTTTTTCATTGATAATATTACTTCTAATATCCGCAGATTTCGTTTCGCAGATTGTATAGATAAACACCCAAGACCCAGGACAATTTGAAAAATGAGATTTTCCAACTTGCCCTGATCGGGGATCGAACCCAGAACCTCTGTATTGGCGGACTAGCGTGTTGACCATTACGCCACAATATAACATTATATATAATTATAACTATAAATCGTCGTCAACTATATTTAACTACTAACTTAATCCTAGTAGGTCTAAGAGAATCTGACACATTGTGTACAAATCCTTAAGCTAGCTGGTACCCATTCATCTCTAGCCACTTTTAGGGCAAAGGGCGGATCATGGCTATATCTTAACTGAAGAACATTCATACAAATATAGTTACTACATTTATAATTCTTTTATCAAACGCCCTACTTTGCGAACTGATATAATAAATGTAAGTATATAGAATTATAGGTATATATATCGTAAACAACTGTTTGGAGAACCTTTTTTTTGTCACAGACAGGTAGATACTTAAATTCATAAGAAAAGTGGGTTCAAATAAGTTTTTGATACACAAAAATTGAAATAGTTGCCCTACATCTTGAAATAAAAATTAATAAACTGACTTTGTAAAATTTTAAGACGCAAAGTTACACCAAGTATCAAAATATTTAAAGCCTTTGAAACGAGTTTCCACATGGCGTGTAAGTGACATAAGAGGCGCCTTAAATTATGAACAGCTTTCGCATTTTCCCGAATTACGCAAGCGAGTGAAAGCCTTCGTATGTTGTGTTATAAATTTATAAACCTTTCACTCAGCGTCATCTTGAACTTAAGTTTAAACAACAACATGGAAGTTATTGTGCGTATGTTTTAACAATCTGATGCAAAATGTTTAAGAACGGCGTTTGTTTTCATTGAATTTTAATAAGGAGTAACGGAATTTCAGTATATGTCGAAATATTTCAAATAAGTAAGTACATATAAGGTAAACATGAAGAGTGTGATGAACTGAAGTGCGATTTCTGAAACGCGGAGTCACCTAAACGAATGGTTTTCCCATACAAAAACCATACGTTTAGGTGACTCCGCGTTTCAGAAATCGCACTTCTGATCAGCGAAAGAGGCCTGTCGGGATCGTAGCAAAATAGTCTCTGCCTACTTATGTGGAAAATAGGCGTGATAATATGTATGTACTCGTATAACGCCACTCTGCGCCAGACTAGCATCTATGATATCTCTTATTTTCATCTTAGTTTTTAGGGTTCCGTAGCCAAATGGCAAAAAACGGAACCCTTATGGATTCGTCATGTCTGTCTGTCTGTCTGTCCGTCCGTATGTCACAGCCACTTTTTTCCGAAATTATAAGAATTATACTGTTGAAACTTGGTAAGTAGATGTATTATATGAACCGCATTAAGATTTTCACACAAAAATAGAATAAAAAACAACAAATTTTGGGGGTTCCCCATACTTAGAACTGAAACTCAATTTTTTTTCATCAGACCCATACGTGTGGCGTATTTATGGATAGGTCTTTAAAAATGATATTGAGGTTTCTAATGTCACTTTTTTCGAAACTGAATAGTTTGCACGAGAGACACTTCCAATGTGGTAAAATGTGTGTCCCACACATGTATGATGGACATATAAAATATGATGGACATACATTACAATGCAATGTTCCACCGAAAATTGGTTTGAACGAGATCTAGTAGGTAGTTTTTTTAATATGTTTATTAAAACATCGATCAAAGTTCCAACGAACTACAAGAACTTTTGTATTATGTTACTTGCTGCTACGGAACCCTTCATGGGCGAGTCCGACTCACACTTGGCCGCTTTTTTATATGATTTCGGAGTTTTGCGGTCACAATGAATTACAGTCATCTTAGTCCTACTTTAGTAATCCTACATTCAATGATAATAGGTACTTAGAGGTAAGAGAAAACCTGTACTTACTCTATTTACTGGCAATATAACCAATTGTCATCAATTCATGTAGAAACTAAAAAATGCAATTACTAACCACACGAACGAAAATATTGTGTGTATACTTAATCATGGATTAACAAAGTATGATGAAATAAAACAAGCTGAATTGAACATATACTTCTTACGAATTACGAAACATTTTTCTCAGCTTGATAAAAACGTCATGAGAAAAGACAATGATGCCAATAGTAAAAATACAAAAAGTGATACCAGAAATAACGAAAATATTTACAATTTAAAGTTCAGTTCTATTTGTTTGTTGATTCCAGTATAGTGTTTTAAATAAATTTTGAACCTCCAGTCCAAAAGAGAAGGTGTAATTTGATCGAAATTAACCTCAAATACAGTCCCTCTTTCCGACGCAATAGGTTTAAATGTGTGAGTTGAATTTTAATAAAATACCCCGTGTGCACCCGCCACCAACAGCACGAGCTGTTGGTGACAGGTATGCTGGGACTAACAGTAGTGGGTGGGCGCCGGCCGACAATAGTTTGCATGAACTAACTGGTGGCGGAATTGCACAAAGTAATTCAAATCATGTAGTATGTTATTCGAGAATGAATTATTCGTGAATAACGAATAAAAATCAGAAATTTATTCGTTATTCGAATAAATCTTGCACAACTCTGCATATATAGATATGCAGAGTTGTGCAAGATTTAATTTATATTATTACATAGGTAATAATATAAATTCTGCAGACATTCAATGCAGTATTTATTGAGCTTTGGAATATAACAAAACATCAAAAAATGCCGATTTGGAGGCGGGATCCACCTCGGGATCACTACCCCACCGAAGCACTCGTAAGTATCAAATTACGCGACATATGGCATCTCCGTCCCACGTTTGACCTCCGACCCTTTAGAAACATAACACGAAGGTCATCTCCGCTTTTATAGACGTCATCCACAAATCGCGCATCGCTTTACTGCAATAAAAGAAGACAGCACATTTCCGTGTCATGACATTTATGTCCAAAGAAATAAAAGGAAGGTTAACGATCGAGTATCGTTTGGTTTGGCGAGCGCCCGAGGGCTAGTCATAAAAGGGGACCAACTGATACAGGGTATATATTTCTACCTGATAGTAATCTGAACTAATCATAGTTGCAAAGTACAGAGGAAAGTCCAGGAGAAGCTACTTTCTCAAAAAGGACATCTGACTTGAATTAAAATGACATATAGCAGGGACTAAAATATACTAGCGGCGGAAAATACTTTATTAAGATGATTAAGAATATAATAAGAATTAAGAATCCCCTTACCCTAGACTTTTCCATACAAACGTAGTCTAGCTTTTATTTTTAAAATGACATGTAAGATTTCGGAAGTATTTTGTAATTTTAAAGAAATTACATATATCTAGGCATATAACTAGTTTTTGACAGTCAAATATGAACTTGAAAGAAAATATGAGAGTGTGAAAGTTTTCCACACTAATGGTCCATTAAATGATATCATACACTATATTCTCTTTCAATTTCATATTTTGACTGTGAAAACTAGTTATATGCCTTAATATATGCAATTTCTTTAAAAGCACATCATTTGCCAATATCTGACATGCCGTCTCAAAATAAAAGCTAGACTACAATTGTATGGGAAAGTCTGGTTCTGTCTAGGGTAAGGGGACTCATAAAAATTAAAAAACTTAAAACATCATGTAATGCAACTTCAACTATATCTAATAAAACCATGACAAATAAAGCTTTGACTATGACAGATTTCTACCCAACGCTCATTGCACGCGTGCAGGTTGCGCTGAAAGAATTTCTATGAACGACGCAAGATACGTCACGCATCATACGCGGCGTGTGGTTTGACCTGATCTTAAATATCCAGTAGTAAGCTACACCGATAAGAACGAAGAACTACGCTCTTTAATTAAAAGAAGAATAAGGGTTAAATCTGTCAGCACGATACAGAAGTTTTACATGCTGCTATTCTTTTTCATCGCTCGAAACCGTCATTAGCAAATGACGGTTTAAGCGAGCGAGAGCGAGAGAGAGCAACGAAACGCATCAGCATGGCCGATTCCGTGGCATTCAGTCGCCCTTTCTCGCTCTAGCAAATAACGGTTCTGAGCGACAGAAAAGGATAGTAGCATAAGAAATGGCTGTTCCATGCTGCCAGATATTGCTCAACCCTAAATGCTGGACCATTATTCTAAAAGCGGGACGACATCCGTACGTAGCTACGTATCCGCATTACAGTGCAAAGCTAAATTGAGCGTGATGAAATGATGATTAATTCTAATTTTGTTTGACATTGGAATAAGCCTATACTATTGCATGAATGTCGGGTTATGTTCACAAGCTTTTATTTATCTTGTTTGTATGTATGTTTGTTTAGGTCAAAATTTGAAACTCAATTTTCAACCAGTTATCCTCAACCGATTGAGCTGAAATTTTGCATACTTGTGTAATTTGGATGACAATACAGTATGGTGGGGTCAATGAGCTGCTCTCTTCTGTGGTTCTCATGATGAAACCGGGAGATAATCGACAGTATGATTTGTCTTTATGAGCACTTTATGATAAATGATGTCTAGAGTCTGATCACAGAAGGTTGTCCATGAACTACCTGTCCTGTGTACCTATCCTGTGATAAATTCCATGGAACTTAAAATGTATAATAAAATGACGCAACTACATCAAGTTTGCGCTTATTTCATAAGTACTTTGACCTCTCAATAAAAGGTTAAACAAAAAATAATGACAATAGTGCCCAGGGGCATCGGTAGTGCTAAAACCGCCGCCACAACCCTAAATAGAACTGTCGAAGTGACGGGCGCTCTCGGACAAATTGACAAGTCGGACAATCGACGTCGGAAAAGACACCCAACCCACGTCAAGAGTATAAAAAATCAAGCACGCTTTTGTATTGTATCAGTTAAAGAGGATTTTGTGAAAATCCACATTCTGTTTTTACAAGTAACTAATATTTAGAAGACAAAATTACACCGTTAAGGAAATTTATTAAATTTATAATAATTCCTGACATATTTACATATTTTGACATCTATTAACTTGTTATTTATGAATAAACTAATAATGCGACACATAAAAAGAAATATTATATATTATAAAATAACTCAATAACATAGATTTAACAAAAATGTGGCCCTTTCCCTATTGCAGCGCCCGTCAGGGTCCTTATTGTTTTTTATTTTGTTAATAAAGACGTGCTGTATGATACATTAAGGAAGCAATAAATGATATGATTTGCTTTCAGCGACATGCTGTGTATAACTAAACCTTTTTCGATCGGGCTCCTAATGGACGCATAGGACTGCAACGCGCCATTTAAATTATTGCATAATAATAACCTTATTAACATTTATTTGTCCCTATATATTTATTATTATGTTGGTACGCTTTTCAGCCACGGGCCCATGGGCATCCGGTCCTTTGAAGCGTACATGGGGCCAAAGCCAACATGAAGAGGCCTTTTAGTACCTTTTTATCTGAAAAGCGAGATGGCTGCATCTATGGAGGTCTATCCCTTAATGTACCATTGAGATGCACTAACGGACAGTCCTCCACAGCTACCGAACTATTTATTGCCAGGGAGGGATTTACTTGGTTTGGGCTTTATGGATGGGATGTTAATGGACCGGATAACTGGGTTATGGAGTGAGATACGGACATCTACCTAAAAATCTCTCACAACAATTTTAGCCGGGTAGATGGTGACTATTTATTATTATTATTATTTAAGAGTCTACTCTTATATGGCTGCAGTCTCCGCTTGTAAGGTGATGGAGTATAATTTAAAGGTAACTTTATTTCCTTCCAAACGCACTTAAGTGGATCGAGCTTCTTATCTCTGCGGAGCGAGTCTCGAGGCTTGACAAATTAGCGCGGCCATTCATCAAGTTTTTCACCTTGTTTGAGATTCGGTAACGGCTGTTTGAGATCTGATAACGCCTCTTGAAACTAAGTAGGGTGACGTAGTTGGTTTTTGTATACCTGAGTTAAAATAAAGATTCGTGTTGGGAGATTACAGATATATTGTCCCGTACTTATTCCTAAAGGGATACACAAAAATTAGGACTGAGGCTAAATTGCTAGTCGCATCGCCTCCATTATCATCATCATCCGAGCATATTGCATCCTCAGCGGTGACGCTTCAGACCTCAGGGACCGCTGCCTAAACCAAGGTGATTTCACGAGGTTATGGGTTTTTAAACAGAGCGACTGCCGCCTGGCCTCCGCTACCCAAAAGATAGACCGGAACCAATCCTTGGATAAGTTTGATGTACGATGATAGTTTCTGAAACACGGAATCATCTTTATTTTCGGATGATCAGATGATTCAAACCAATTCCTAACCAGACTGGAAACAACTTTGTACAAAGTATGCTTCCCAGTGGGATTCGAACCCACGACCTCCAGATGACAAGGCGATCGCCTTGTGCTCACGGAAATAGTCTAATCGCATCGCCTATTACATAGTTATGCGCGATTGTATATATGTTAAAAGAAAGGTTCAAATTTTTGTGTTATCATACTGACCACAACTCACACTTAACTAATTTAGGAGTTCCAAGTTATTCGTGAACGCAGACAAATGTGAATTCTTTGCACTCTCTTTTCAATTCTTTCGAATCCAAATTCTCCTCGATACCTGAAACGAAAATTTCAATTTCTTTCCGGCACTCACGTTCAGCAATTTCGCTCTGCCTATACTCGTCTTCTTTCTATTCCTCTACATCGCACTAATTTTATGGCAAACTCCTTTATCCTACAAACTTCACGGCTCTAGAATGATTAACCCGTCGACATCAAGGACATTTCCACTAAATTTTCTTTTAAAAGAAAATTAGACTCATTTTCTCAAATAATGTATAATATCCCCTTTCAATTTCACCATCATCATTCTTTTTTATATATTACTCGTATAGATGGTATGTATATGTATGTTTATGTATGCATATACAATAATAAATATAGGTATATTTATTAGGCGTGTGTTGGATTTATTTAGGTAATTATTTTAAGCCGCAACTAAATCTCTGTTTATTTATACAGGGAGAGAACGTTTTCAGCGTTAAGAGTCTCCTTACCCTAGACATATAGAAATTCGCGAAAAATATGTATTAAGGCATATAACTAGTTTTCACAGTCAAAATATGAGCTTAAAAGAGAATTTAGTGTATCATATCATATTTGACCAATAGAAAACTTCTACACTCTCATATTTTTTTTCAAGTTCATATTTGACTGTGGAAAACCAATGCCTAGATATGTGCAATTTCTTTAAAATTACAAAATACTGCCGAAATCTCACATGTTATTTCAAAATAAAAGATAGACTACGTTTGTATGGAAAAGTCTAGGGTAAGGCTCTTAAGTCCGCCAATCGTGAACAAGTGTCTATTGTTGTAATGGCCCGAGCGGTGGCGTTAAGTTTAGTGTGTGGGAATACTCACTGAAACACTTCACTTTTATTGATTTATTACTTTTATTATCACGACTTATGTTACGTACTGCGTCTTATTAACTTAACTGCGAAATGCGAACTGACTTAAAATCTAAATTATGGTACTAGTTATATGAAATAATTATCACCCCAGATGGACGGTGGTCTCACGACCCTTGTCCTATCATTAGTTATCGGTGATTAGTTAAGGACTCAAACTTCCTTCAAAACAAAACCATTATATTATCAGCCTATTAGTAATTACATTCAAAATAAGATTCGTATAAACAAATAATTCTGAGAAACTAAATAAGGAAGTTTGGTTCCTTTACACCTCCCCCCTTAAAATGAGAATAATTTGAAAAATTATTCGTTAAAAATTACACGAAGAGAAATATTTTAATAATACAATTTATCAAATTCTTAAAATAGATACAAGTCATATGATAATAAATTTGGTTATGACAAAGAAATATTTTTATAAAATTACAATATAACAACTTAGATCAAATTATGTGTACAAGATATATTTTGTTTAAATTACTTAGTTTTTATCTGAGCAATTCTTGCTGAACGTCTTAAAGGGGTATGTTCACGTGAAGGAGATTGAATTTCATTTAATTCTATATCGGTATCATTATTTTCAGAACTGATATCATTGCTTCTATTTAGATTAAAGGTAATACAGTGTTATGATGCCCTAACCCACTATCTATTTTTACTTTCTTATCATGCTATTATGTTATTAGTAATAAGTACTTTGTTTTGATGTCCTAGACCGTAAGTTTCCTCTTTTATTGTAAATATCTTATTTGTTAGCTAATTAGTTAAGTACTTGTGTACCATTCCCACTCCCACTCCTAACCTAACCTCCCTATATAAACCCAATTTCAAAATCCTTTTAGTTAGTTAAGAATCAACCTTGAAGTAGTAAACATATATTTTCTGTGTTCAGTAATAAATATATTTTTTAAGTACGAGTTTAGTTACTGCCACCTAACAATTTGGCGCAGTCACTGGTAGGATACTCGCGAAGTGAAGTCGAAACAAAACACGCGCGTTACAAAGGACAAACATCACCTAGTGAAGACGTCGCGTGGTAGCCGAAGGCTTTTGAAGAAGTTTCGCCGGACCGATGCAGATCCCAATAATATTGTTGTGGTAAGTGGCTGAACTTGTCTTGCTCATCCTTCTATTCCCTTCTATATTTCACCAAAATCCCTGAATCTATTATATATTTATACCATTATTTTTCAAATATATTTGCCCATTATTCTCTATAAATTAATTAAAAATGTCTTTCCCCCTAAAAATTGAAACCGCCGCGCAGAATGCAGAATTAAATCAAACCCCTTTAAATAATGAATCAAGCTTACTAAATACACTCTTAAAACTAATACCTACTTTTGACACATCCAACCCCCAAGACGTGTATAGATATATAAGATCATGTAACTCTGCCTTCGAATTAGCATCAGAAAATCAATTACCTTTTCTTCTAGTGTTTGCTCTTAATAATATAACTGGATTAAGTGCTGCCTATGTGCATTGTAGGAAATTTAAAACATGGGAAAATCTCAGAGATTTCTTAATAGAAAAGTTTTCTAATACAAAAACTTTAGCCCACTTAAATCTTGAACTACAATCGATGTTCCAAAAGCCAGGCGAGTCCATAACGGAATATTACCATCGAGTAGACCTATGTAGGAGTAAAATAATATAAAAACTTAATATAGAAATCTCAGATAATACATTAATAGGGAGACTTACTTCAACCGAAGAAACGGCCTTGAGCGTTTTATAAATGGACTTTCCTCCGATATCGGCATAATGCTCCGCACTAAAGGGTTTTCTAACCTTAATGAAGCGGGTAATTATGCAAAACAAGAAGATAAAATCCGCGCTATGAATAATGCACGCCAATCTTTGTTTAAAAATGCAACACAACCAATTCCAACACGTCCGTCTGTCCGTCAAAATCCCAATCGACCTCAATTAAATTTTCCGCCTACATCACAACCTAGTCATCCCCTTACACCCCATTATAGTACCCCCACGAGACCTCAGATTCCCCCAACAGACTCAAAATTTTGCAACTATTGCCAAAATATAGGACACGTCATTTCAGAGTGCCGTAAACGTGCCTATAATAATCAAAGGAACTCTAATTCAATGCAGCGTGCATTACTAGCGCCTAACACCCCTCAAATAAACCATTTAAACTCACAAGCGGCCGCGGAGCCGGGCACCTCCACGGGAACCGCTTTAGTACCCTTCTCAACTGCCCACATACAGACATCACTGACAGATGACTTAGACACGCAAAACTTAGACCTGATTCAATTTCACTAAAACCAAACTTTACTAATTCAAGAAAAGAAAATTGTGATGCTTCCACACAAACACAGCCAGTCTATCGGAGACAAACAGTGGACGCATCTACTCAAACTCTCGATTTTCCAAATCCTAAATTAATTTCTCAATCCCAAACAGAAACCCACGAACAGGGTAACCAGCCCCAAACCCTCGGTTTCTCAAAATCAAATTCAATTCCTAATCGTCAATTAAAAACCCACGAACAGGGTAACCAGCCCCAAACACTCGGTTTTTCAAAATCAAAAAAGAAAATCAAATCAAAATCTTCCAAAACAAAATCAAAAACTAAATCTAGCCCAGTACTTAAATCTTATAATATCTCGTCTTTAAATGATGTTCCGCCCGAAAATCTTTTTCACTGTACCTTTCACATAGAAAATAAGCCTGTCACATTTCTCATAGATACTGGAGCTGGGATATCGATAATAAAACCAGAAAAGGTATGTCTAGCTTCAATTGACGTCAATGAACTTGTTTCCATAGTAGGAATCTCTGGTGGTTCGTCTTCCATCCCTAGTATAGGGACCGCCGAAACAGCTCTAGATGAGCTACCAGGCTACAAATTTCATGTTGCTAGCATAAACATCAAAGCGGATGGTATACTGGGTAACGACTTCCTGAGCAAGTTCAATTGTAATATATACGTCAAATCCAAAACTATGAGAATAAAACAGAAAACTTATAAACTTCACTTCCTCGGTGAACAAACAAATAAACAGTTAGTAAAAGGTCGATCCGAAACTGTTATCACTTGTAAAACCAATAATATCGATTCCGGAGAAGCAATTATCGAAAGACAGCAATTAGATAATGGTATTGTTGTTCCCCACGCCCTAGTGACCGTTGTAAACAACACATTCGCTATCACTTGTGTCAACACAAACAAGAATGACAAACAAATAGATACCCCAACAATAGACGCTATTCCATACGAACCCTCATTAGTCAATGAGCATACAGTCGAAGTAAACAACCTAAACAACAAAAGTCTAACAGATAGGCAAAACCATGTTCTCAGCCTTATCAGACGAGACCATTTAAATGAGGAAGAATCTAGATCGTTAGACAAAACAGTTCTAGAACCTACCTACTACTTCCAACCATACATACGAAAACCTATCGCTTTCCACAAGTACATGAAAATGAAGTTAAATCCCAAGTAAAGAAAATGCTCGATCAAGATATTATACAACCTAGCTGTTCACCTTGGAGTAGCCCCATCTGGGTAGTTCCGAAAAAACTCGATGCATCCGGGAAACAAAAATGGCGCCTTGTCATCGACTATCGTAAATTAAATGAAGTCACAATAGGTGATAGTTATCCTTTTCCCAATATTACAGATATTTTAGATAAGTTAGGACATTCTCAGTATTTTACGACCCTAGATCTGGCGTCAGGCTTTCATCAACTTGAAGTAGAGTCAGAAGATATACCCAAGACAGCTTTTAGTACGCCTTATGGTCATTATGAATACAAACGGATGCCTTTTGGCCTAAAAAATGCCCCCGCCACCTTCCAACGGGTTATGGACTCCGTACTCTGTGGATTACAAGGTGAAAGATGCTTTGTTTATTTAGATGACATAGTAGTATTCGCGTCTAGTCTTCAAGAGCACCAACAAAAACTAGAGGAAGTCTTCTCCAGACTGAGGAAATATGAACTTAAAGTACAACCCGATAAATGTGAATTTCTTAGGCGCGAGGTTGCTTACCTAGGTCATATTTTTTCAAATAAAGGTGTAAAACCTAATCCCGATAAAATAAAAGCCGTCAAAGAGTTTCCAGTTCCCAAATCATGCAAAGACATTAAAGCTTTTCTAGGTCTAACAGGATATTATCGTCGTTTTATCCCAAACTTTAGTAAAATTACAAAATTCATATGGGGAGAAACACAACAAGCAGCATTTGATGAGTGTAAACAATTGCTAATAAATCCCTCAATACTTCAATATCCTGACTTCACAAAGGAATTTATACTTACTACCGATGCTTCCATGCATGCGGTAGGCGCCATACTATCACAAGGTGAAATAGGCAAAGATTTGCCAATTGCATACGCTTCACGTACGTTGAATAAAGCTGAATCAAATTATTCCACAATAGAACGAGAATTACTAGCCATCGTATGGGCGGTAAAACACTTCCGACCCTACCTATTTGGTAGAAAGTTTAAAATCGTTACAGACCATAAACCCCTAACTTGGCTGTTCTCTATAAAGGACCCCGGTAGTCGTTTAGTCCGTTGGCGATTAAAACTAGAGGAATTTGAGTATGAAATAGTTTATAAAGCTGGTAAAAATAATACTAACGCAGACGCGCTCTCACGACCCCCTGTTCTCAACACAAATCTTATCGATTTAACAAGTGACGACGAAATTATGACTCCTAAAATGAACGACCCAAACGACGACAATTTAGAAATAAATTATCAATACTTCCAAGAACAAACCCAACATAAATTAGACACTCCAAACTTACAGGAATCTCCAGATCGCCTCTTAGACGAACGTCATAAAAACATTCTTATCCCTATTTCATGTCAACTCTCGGATTAAAACGACCTCTTCAACGAAGGTATTTCCATGTGCTCTCAAGTGGAACCATATCTCGAAAAATCAAGATCACTTTATGACATTGATTTATTAGTGTCAGACAAAAAACAAAATATATTTTTCGGGTGTTCAAGACCAACACATTTCGACCCTTGGGATTCCGAAAACTACTTCAAAACCCTTCTCAATTGCCTGCAAAATAACGATATATCAGATCTCTACATTCCCAATCTGAAAAATGACCCTTCTTGTAAAATGCAGGGTTATGAGCAACTACGTATCACAGCCTTCTTAGCGGATATGTTTAACTGTAAAATAACTATATGTGAAAATAAAGTCAAATATCCCACGCCTGAAGAAATTCCTGAAATATTGAAATTATTTCACGATGATCCCCTGGCGGGACATCGAGGTGTCACTGAAACAACTCGAAAAATTAGATCTGAATATTTTTGGGAAGGAATGACAGATACAATAAAGAACTACGTAAATAATTGTCAAACCAGTCAAAAAAATAAAATTCAAAGAAGTACTTATAAAGCACCCATGGTAATAACTTCATCTTCAACCGAACCTTTTGAAAGAGTTACAATTGACTTAGTTTCATATTCTGAAGTAACGGATGACTCAAATAAATACATACTAACTTTACAAGATGATCTTACTAGATTCGTACAAGCATACCCCATTCCAGACAAACAAGCTGTCACCGTAGCTAAAGCCCTCCTCATTTTCTGCCAACATTTTGGCGTTCCAAAACGCTTTCATTCAGATCAAGGCACTGAATTTGTCAACGGTGTTACAAAACAGCTCATGAAATTCTTAGGCTGCAACCATACTGTAAGCACTGCTTATCACCCGCAAACTAATGGTTCTTTGGAACGTTTCCATGCTACTCTTCGTGACCACATAAGGATGTATCACAAACGTAATAAACCTGACTGGGATCAGATAATACCTTTTGCCATCATGTGTCACAATACATCTCTAAACCAATCTACTGGTTTTACTCCTCACGAATTACTCTTCGGATTCAAACCCAAATCTTTATATTCTCTAAAAGAACAAAATGATTACACTACTAACGACTATTTACATGACCTAAATGAAAGACTAAAAACTTCACGCGAAATAGCAAAGAAAAACTTAGAGTCTATGAAAGAAAAGGCTAAAGAAAGATACGATGGTCGTATTAAGAATATTGCTCGATACAACGTAGGAGATAAAGTAATGTTAAAAGTACCTAACCCTAATAACCTAGATCATAAGTGGGAAGGTCCGTATGTCATTAGTAGAATAGGTTTAAACGAAAACTATATCATTCGCAAATCTGGTAGAAACCACCTCATTCATGCGAATCGCCTTCGTCCGTTGCATGATCCATCGCCATAATTATCGACATTTGCATATAAAATAGAAATAAGTAAACTAAGTATAACATAAAAATCTAAAATTTCAATCCTACATTACAGGACGTCGCAACAAATCGTGGCACATCCCATTTCCCCAAATGATATACACAATTTAAGTTTAGAAGGTAGATTTAATTCAATTATGATTAATCCTTACATTAGTTTTATCATATGTTCTATATTAAAATTAGTAATATACATAATTTTATACAAAATATACAAATTTTCTAAATCGCTTTACAAGGGTAAATATAAAACTTCTACAAACTCTAATTTAGATCAATCACCTGTTCCAGGTGCACCACAACACTAACCAATGGATTCACCGTCGAACCTCTTCCATCCCAATCTGGATTATTTTACGAAAATCAGGGTCAAATCTTTATTTCCGAAAGCTCATGGAAACTCCTTATATACAGAAATCTAGAGCCACTATTTCTATCTCGCGATTCGTTAAAACGCCTTATTATTAATTATAACCTTCTAATTCAGAAATACCCAAATCTTCCGAGTGTAACAACTACTAACTCGTTCATAAAGACTAATATCGAAAAAATAGATTCAAGACTAAATGAACTCAACTACTACACTAGTAACAAAAGATCAAAACGTGAATTACTAGATGGTCTTAGCTCCGTTCTTAAATGGCTCATTGGAACACCAGACGCGAAAGACGCTAAACATTACGACCAATGCATAGAATTGTTAGAAAGACAACAAATATCCACTAATGATATTTTAACCCGGGAGAACACGCGCCCTTGAAAGTTACACGAGTACTCGCGCATAGAGTATTTCGCTCACGTTTTGTAAACAGATTATTTGTATATAGGACATAAGTTATGTATTATTTAATGACCATATTATAATAAAACAATCATATATAATCAAATAAAATGTTTATTTAAAGTTTCTAACATTTCTAAAACTTTAAATTTTTAATAACAAACATAGGAACTAAATTTCTAATAGTTAAACGAACTTCTGGAAAAAAAAAATTAAAAAACAAAACTTTTTAAAAAAAAAACATAGAAGATGTTTGGCATTAATCTTCATCATATGCACTAGCTTTGCATATACTGCACAAAGTAATAGCATGTTCTGTACATAAAAATTTTTTGCAGTTAAAACATGTCTTTTTTGTTTTGCGATTTTTTCGTCTCGGACAAATCGCGCAAATTCCATCAGGTTTCTGTAACCCTGAAACCCCAGGTTGGTTTGTAAATCGGTTTATAATTTGCTGAAGAGGATGTGAAAGGTTCTGCATGGTGGATCTCCGCTGTATTTGGGGTTGAGTAAGCTCAAGTGCTAGCTTTTTTAGATATTGTCTCCGGGTGATCAAAATATTTGTATTTTCTTTACATATAATTTGGCTATTAATGCCAGCAATATTTAATATAGAAAAAAATAACCTCAGCGGCCATCTGCAAGACACCCAAGCCACGGAATACTCTTCTTTTAGTCTGTCAACCACATCCACCCCTCCCTTGGTTTTGTTATAAAATGTGTTTATTTCGGGTTTTGCGCTATCTCCGCTATCTGGATCAATTCGGTCATCATTATGTAATGTACTTATCATCAGGACATTTTTTGTTTTTTTCTTGTTTGGTACATAAGACACCAAAACCTTATTTTTATTGAAACAGAAAATACTGCTAGGTTTATGTCTAATTTTAGTATCTAAAAATAACGGCGGGATCTCTCTTTTATTCTGTCGCAGTGTTCCAACCAGGGTCGTTTTATTGATCAGTAAATCGTCTGCCAATGGAATCGAAGTGAAATAATTATCAGTGGTTATATTTCTACCAGTATTTAGAATATCACATGAGAGACGTTTTACGACACTAAAAGCAGTATTATCATATTTATATGGCCCGGCTGGTTGCTTCCCAGGGTAAATTTCCAAATTGCTAGTATAAAAAGATTTTGAATCACATAATGCATATACTTTGATTCCGTATTTTGCTGGTTTATTCGCGATATACATGCGAAATTTACAGCGACCTCTAAAAGATTCCAACATTTCATCAACAGTCACATTCTCACCAACCTGATAATTTGACCGACACTTTTGAACAAAAGATTCGAATAATTCACGAATAGGCGCCAAATTATCAACTTGAGACCTTTCCAAGCGAGAGTTTATGTCGTCAAATCTTAGAGTTCTCATCAAAAACATAAATCTTGTAATATTCATTGTAGCTCGAAAAATATCAGGAGCGGTGCCATCTTTGTCCCACATTTCTTTTAAATTCAAATGTTTCATTTTTTTTTCACCCGCCATATATAAAATACCTATGAACGCCTTTATTTCTATAATATCAGTCTCTTTGCAGTCTCTGTCTCTTGAAAATCGATTTTGAATCGTTTTTATGTGAATATTTGTATATCTTACTATCGAATTCAACATTTCTTCATTCACGAAAAGAAGAAAGCAGTCTATAATCTCTTTGGCATCTTTAGCAACAGATTTTACCCCTGCTCTTCCAATTAAAATATTATGTGATCTAGTCCGCACATTAGTACGATAGGGGTGGTAGTACCATTTAGTTTGTTGGTCTTTCCCTAAGTAATAAAGTCCATTCTCAGTTTGTAAAGGAGAAATCTCACCTTCATCTTCTATTGATGACTGTTCCGTATCAGTGTCATGATCGCTGTGCTCACTTTCTTGGTTGCTTTCTATTGCGTCGGCTCTAAAAGAAGGATCTTCTATGTCGTCGGAATAGTCTTCGTCGAGCCACGAAATAATCTGTTGTTCTTGCTTATCCATCTGGAAAAATGTTCTATTTTATAAATAAACGCTAACCACAATAATTACTGACGATTATTTAACAAAATAATCACAAAAAAAACTATTATATTATTTAATTTACAACATTCAAGTGAAAAAATAATAAAAAACATGTACTTACGTCGATAATCGCGCGGTGAGCGAAATGCCGCGTTCCGAGACCCGGCCGGACAAACCGCCTCCCTCGATGGACTAGGACGCACTGCGCGGGTGTAACGGTTACGAGGGTGTCGGGGGCCTAACAAAACTCAGCTATAGCGAGAACGAGGCGCGTTCGCACAATTTTGACGGAATACCGCGAATTTTAAAATCAGCGTGAGGAAAATGCTCATAGCGCGAGTGCTCGCGGGTTAAAACAACAGCTTCAAATAATTTCGTCAACCATTACAAATTTTAATGAGACAATCTTGAAAATTTCCTACGATGAACATATTTTAAATGAAAATATAAATAAAATCAACATCTATTTTAACTCAACAAACACATTCATTTTTAACCTCACTTTAATTAAAGAAATAACTACAATATCTTTACAAATCTTAGAATCTGTAATGTCACTTGAGCAAGAAATAGACGATATTATAACCAGCATACTTTTTATTAAATAAGGAGCAATTCATCCCTCTATTATATCATCTTTTCGCGTGTATAAGGAATTGCTTTTAACCGGAAATATTAGAGAAAATAAAAATTTTGTAACCCCAATAACCTTAAATAACATACATCAAATTTTAGAATCGTCTTCAATCACTTCCTATATATATATGAATAAACTTATATATGTATTAGAATTCCCCTTAGTTAAAAACGGAAAATATATATTATATCGCCTTTATCCTGTTCCCATTAAACATCCTGACTCCTCATCATATTCCACTATCCTACCCGAGCAAACATACCTAGCCACAAGCCCTACAAGACAACAATACGCCACAATGAACAACCTGGATAGCTGCAAAACTTTCACACCTGAAACAAGAGTCTGCAGGGAGCTGCCAATATACAACACCAATGCAAGACCTATTTGTGAGATGGCCATACTGTTATCAACAGAGGAAAAACTCCCTTCAATCTGCGAAGTGACAACATTCTCAGCCCAGATAAATACGTTTCAACTACTGAAAAACAACATGTGGCTTTTCATCCTTCACGATAAAACGGCGGTTACTGAAGAATGTAAGGAAAACATCAGACATGAAGAGATATCAGGAGCAGGTCTTCTTGGAATCCAACCGAATTGCAAACTGTATACCGCATTTACAACTCTTACTGCGGATATAGACAAAACATCGAACACAAGTCATCCCGTCATCACAGTGGACATCGAAACGAATTGTATACGAGAAAATCCAGAATTGAAAGAAGATACATTATCTCCCATTAAACTTAACAACATAGAACTCGATTCCCTCAAGTCGATCCAAGATGAAATTAAACTGCAAAGTAAAAACATTGAAGCAGATGAAAGGTCGTTCCTAAGAAAACATTCAAACAAAATAAATCTTACGAGTATTACAATAGGAAGCCTGATGCTCGCTTTCTTAATATATAAATGCTGTTGCCGCTATCCTTTCAAAATCGCCCGATGGAGCTCAAGAAACAATCGCCAAACTGGCTGCATCCAAATCTTCAACAACTGCTTCGACAGTTCGAGACGCCGACAACATATAGAAATCCCCATGAAATCGCTAAAAGCTACGCAGACTTCCTGTATTTCTGAAGATGAAGAAGAGGAGCCTTCGAGACCAACAGCACCTCAAAGATCGGCCAAAACAGCCCAATCTTTGTTCTAAAGGGGGGAGGTGTTATGATGCCCTAACCCACTATCTATTTTTACTTTCTTATCATGCTATTATGTTATTAGTAATAAGTACTTTGTTTTGATGTCCTAGACCGTAAGTTTCCTCTTTTATTGTAAATATCTTATTTGTTAGCTAATTAGTTAAGTACTTGTATACCATTCCCACTCCCACTCCTAACCTAACCTCCCTATATAAACCCAATTTCAAAATCCTTTTAGTTAGTTAAGAATCAACCTTGAAGTAGTAAACATATATTTTCTGTGTTCAGTAATAAATAATTTTTTTTAATACGAGTTTAGTTACTGCCACCTAACACACTTCACTTTTATTGATTTATTACTTTTATTATCACGACTTATGTTACGTACTGCGTCTTATTAACTTAACTGCGAAATGCGAACTGACTTAAAATCTAAATTATGGTACTATTTATATGAAATAATTATCACCCCAGATGGACGGTGGTCTCACGACCCTTGTCCTATCATTAGTTATCGGTGATTAGTTAAGGACTCAAACTTCCTTCAAAACAAAACCATTATATTATCAGCCTATTAGTAATTACATTCAAAATAAGATTCGTATAAACAAATAATTCTGAGAAACTAAATAAGGAAGTTTGGTTCCTTTACACCTCCCCCCTTAAAATGAGAATAATTTGAAAAATTATTCGTTAAAAATGACACGAAGAGAAATATTTTAATAATACTTTCATAAATTCAAACTCATATACGAATAACAATTACTTTTATTCCATATATAGGCACTCTTTACAAATTCTAGTAAGCTATACCGTTGGTTCAGGTTCGAATCACAATAAAGTCGCAGACAACATTCTTGCTCAACCGTCGTTGCTAGACTAACTGATCCCTTCCTACGATCTTGCTTAAGTATCAAATTAATGACAGCTGCGCGTGACTGTCGATAGTCGAACCACCAATCACGTGCGACCTGTGTTGCCATTGCAATGAAATTATTTAGAATGTGGTAATTTAATAATCTAATTATATTTATATTTAATTATTTATGTTTAATCATAATGACATAAATCATAAAACATTAAAAATCATCACATTCGGCCATCCGTAAAGGTGCAACTCCTGGTGCACAATTTCTTACGCTTAAGTTTATATTTTAAGTATATTGATACAAACTAGATCTCCAATTATAACAATAAAGTTTACGAAAATAACATAGTAATAAATATACATATATTAAACGTAACTATTACACAAATCATCACATTCGACCAAATTGCATTACTCTGTGATCACTCAAAGCTGCTGCTGAAGCTCAGATAAGGGAAGATTATCATCACTGTCAAAATCAGATGATTCTATGAAATCATCGGCAGATTTTTCTGACATAGAACAAGTGTTTATCCAAGGCCTTACTCGATCAGCTGCAACAACAGTTTTGAACGACTTCCTTTGGTTAAATCCCGGAACATTACTAATTTGATATCTGTCATTACCAAGAACTTTGATAACCTTATACGGCCCTATAAATTTAGACAAAAGTTTACTACTGTTCCCTTTGTTATAAAAATTAGTCCTCGTAATTTTTACTAAGTCTCCCTCTTTATAAACGGCAGCGGGCGCTCTACCTTTGTCAAAGTGTATCTTTTGTTTTGTTTGAGCAGTTTGAATACAAGTACTGACGTCTTTTCGTATTGTTTCTATATTTTCAGACTTGTCGTTAACTGTTATATCGAGTTTGTTAGCCAAACTGTCACGAAGTCTACACCCAAAGAGAGCCTCCGATGCCGTTTTTTGAGTAGATGTATTAATGGTATTATTAATTCCTCTTTGTATTTGTCCAAGCCACGTGTTCCAGGCACGCTCATCTTCACCTGTAGTATATTTTGTCAACGATTGTAATATTGTCTGATTAAAGCGTTCAGCTTAACCGTTGGCTCTGGGACACGCAACTGCATTTAACACATGTTTAACTCCATGAAGGTCACAAAACTTTTTAAAAGCATTTGATGTAAAAGATGTTCCACGATCGGATATTATTCTAACAGGCAACATGAAATCATTAAAAATATTTTCGAGAACCTTAAGCGTACTTTTAGTTTTTGTGTCCTTTACGGGTTTTACAAAAACGTATTTGGTAAAACCATCAACCACAGTCAAAATGTATGCATTTCCTTTTTTACTTTTGGTAAATGGGCCTAGATGATCAATGTGGATAGTGTGAAAGGGTGCCTCAACCTTCTGAATGGGGATTAAATGACCAGTTTTCTGATTTTTAGCATTATCCTTATTATACGCACATTGTATACAAGATCTCACATATTTCTTCACAAATTTACGTAGCTTGGGGAACCAGTATCGAGCCTGAACCTTCTCAATCGTCTTTGTCTCACCTAAGTGCCCTATTTCATCATGGTTTGAATGGCAAATCTGAAACCGTGCGTCTCGAGGAATCACAAGACGTAATTTATCTTCTACTTTTCTGTAAAGATTGTGATATTTCAAAACAAAATTTTTCTTTATGTCCTTTGATTCCTCGTCGTTGTCGGGTTTCAGAACCTTGATTATTCTAACAACGTCTGGGTCAGTCATTTGGAGTGTTAAAAGCCAGTCTTCCGTTCCTATATTATAAACCGTAATAGTTGAGTCAGCATTGAATTCCGTTAGTTTGGTATTGCGACTCAACGCATCGACGTGTGCCATTTGAACGCCCGGTCTAAACTCAATGTCAAACGTAAACTCGCTTATTTGAAGCCACCATCTGGCAATGCGTGGAACTAGGTCGCGTTTGGTAAGAGTCGTCCTAATAGCGTTGCAATCGGTTACTACTTTGAATCTTAACCCTAACAAATAAACCCTAAATTTCTTCAACGAACAGACAATGGCTAAGGTTTCCAATTCATACGAATGTGAGTGGCGTTCTTCAGGCGTGGTTTGCCTACTAAAGTAGGCAACTGGTTTTAACAATCTAGGATTTTCCTGCCACTGCAGTAGAATACCACCTAAGCCTAAAGCACTTGCATCCGTATGAAGCTCTGTGTCTAATTTAGGATTATAAAGGGACAGGATTGGACGCTCTACCAATTTCTCCTTTAACAGAGTAAATGCTTTAGACTCTTTATTGTCCCACTGAAAAGGAACGTCTTTCCTTAATAGATTAGTTAGAAGTCGCGCTATCTCACCAAAGTTCCTGATAAACTTTCTAAATTATCCGGCCAGTCCCAAAAATTGTCGTACTTCGTGAACACTTTTTGGGACAGGGAATTCTTTTACGGCTAAAATTTTAAGTTCATCAGGACGTATTCCATCAAGTGAAATCTCATAACCGAGGTAGTTTACAGTACTGTTAAAAAACCTACATTTACACAATTTCAGAGTCAACCCATTTTCACGCAATAGTTTAAGAACGTCTTCCAGTCTCTGAAATCCTTGATCAAGACTTACCGATGGCACGAGAATGTCATCTAGATAAGCTAATGCAGCATTAAATCGTTTTGATCCAAGCATCTTGTTTATGAGCCTCTGAAAAACAGCTGGAGCGTTTGCAAGACCAAAGGGCATCCTTTTAAAATGAAAGTGACCGTCCGGCGTTACGAACCCTGTAAAGCGTCGACTCTCCCATGCCATAGGAACCTGATAGTAACCTGATGTAAGATCTAATGATGTAAAGAATCGATTACCACTAAGATTATTTAACTGATCTTCTATGAGAGGAAGTGGGAAGCTGTCTTTACGCGTCTTTTTATTGAGTGCTCTAAAATCAACACATAGACGTTGCTCTCCCGTCTTCTTTCTCACCATCAAAATGGGGCTTGCAAAATCGAAATCAGACTCTTCAATTATATTATTTTGTAAAAGTTCTTCGATAATGACACGAACTTGCTCCCTTTCTGAGCAAGAAAGTCTATAAGGTCTATACACTATTGGTTTATCATCAAGTAGGTCAATCGTCATCTGAACGTCTTTTGCAAGCCCTATTTCGTTAAGGTTCAGCGCAAAGCAATCGCGGTAAGACTGTAATAGATTATAAAGTTTATCTATGTCCTCGTCACTAATGTTACTACCAACTTGTATATCATTTCTGTTCAAGGGTTCCATTACGGAAAAATCTTTACTGACACAGTTAACATTATGGGTTGTTTCTGCTAACAAAGGTGTGGCTCGGGCTAGCAAAGTATTTGGGCTAAGCTTTAGTTCTTCGGAGGTCAAGTTGGTAATGACTATGTGACCTTTTCCTTGTTCAATGCGATAAGCGCCTTGATGGAGACGGTATTCCCTACCTGGTTCAGCACAGTTATAGCCTTCCACGTGAATATCGCCGCAATACGTACGATCCTCAGTGGACACATCAACAAAACCTATCTTTAGTATTTCAGTATAGTCTACAGTCTTTAATTTCAAGACCTCGTCGCAAGAACCGGAATTATTGACAGGGCTCCTATAAAAAGTAAGTTTATAAGAGTCTTTCAGAACTGTAACAAAAGGTAGTTCCGTAAAATTTTGCCCATTAAGAAGTGCTGTATTCAAAAATTCGTCCTTGACTACAAAGGCCTCAATGTTAGCTTCAACATCATCAACTTTCAAATTAACGTAAATTTTGTAAATCGGCATTACGGTCGAATTCCCAAAGCCCTTTATTGCTGGCAGGTTTCTGAATTCTTTTACTAAATTTAATTTTTGAGCATCAGATTCACGCATCAATGTACATTCGCTACCAAAATCTATGAAGGAAAGCAGATCACTATTATTGACAGTAACCTTCTTATAAAATTTTTCGTTAGTATCATGCATAGTGGAAATAGTCAAAGTCTTCCGGTCGTCATGACTGGTCTTGATATCATTTGTCCTACGAGAAATGAGTGGTAAAAGTTTACATACAGCCGAATCATGACCTACCCTAAAACACTTTTGGCACTTAACTATAGGGTTTGGACAGTTATGAAAAGTATGTCCTTTCGAGCGACAATTAAAACATGTAATACTCGTTTCGTTGGAATTCGAGGTAATAACGTTAGGTCGAGTGGGTTGCAAGTTCTCATTACGTTTTTTCACATAATTTAAGTCTATAGGACGTTGCGAATTGAGAAAGCTCAGGAGGTCTTCTGGTTCTTTGCAAGTCAATGCTTGTGCCCCGTTCCTAACAGACTTATCAAGAATACCGTGAACTATACAGTCAACGGCCTTTTGGCCCTTTATCTCACAACGATTTACTAAACTTAACTTATCGTAAAAATAATCCCGTAGGTTTTCATTATGACGTGTAGTGCATGCAAGCATTTCTACCAGAAGCCGACCATAGTTCTGCTCGTTAGGAAATGCCTTTCGAAGCTTTGCCTGCCATTCGTCCCAGTTATAACTAACAGACGGCAAAGCCTCAAACCACTTCTTTGCTAGACCAACCAACTTTTGAAGAGCAAAATGAATGGTCTGCTTCTGGTTCCAATCATAGATACCGCTGCACTCGTTTACTTTTCTCAACCAACTGTCTATATTTTGCGCCTTACTAGATGGATCGAACTCCGGTACAACATTATTCATGTGATTATTATTAAGCTGATGAGACTTGGTCCTTTGGCTTTCCTGAATAGATGACATAAGTTCAAGTACCTTGTCTATAGTAAAACTGGAAGGCGCCAGCTCTGGCGCAGGCTGTGACGACGTAGACTCAGGCTGGAGACTGCGAAACTCCGGCCCGGAAGACACCGGCTCTGACGCAGGCTGTGACGAAGTCGATTCAGGCTGGAGACTGCGAAACTCCGGCATGGAATGCGCCGGCTCTGGTGCAGGCTGTGACGACGTTGACTCAGGCTGGAGACTGTGAAGCTCCGGCGTTAACGAGGCCAGTGGCTCATCTTGTACGTCTTCCACCACCCACACTGGAGCGGCAGCTTTCTTCTTTGTCTTTCGAGCGGGTACTTCGCGGCACGATCGCGCTGAATCACGCAACTTTCGCTTGCGATCCATTTGGCGGGGCTCCGTTACCTCGGAATTCGAAACACAACATTAGTTATTTTGAAACCACATTAATGGCCAAACAGCCAGAGACGACAAAGATGAACTTCATGTTATTAACTTCGACATACTTAAATCATTGGTTTAAGATTATTTATGCACGGTGTAAAATTGCTATGTTAATGGATAATATAAAAGGAAAGGGACGTTCTGGAACCGACACAACTATTCGTGGGGCATACATAGCTCCATCAAGACACACATGGCCTTGACCAAGTTTTTAGAACACACGTTAATCCCTCGAGGCACACATGGTCTCGATCTACTAATGGAACATACATAGCTCCACCAAGGCACACATGGCCTAGATCAAGGTCTGGAATATATATAAATCTATCGAGGCACACATGGTCTCGATCTACTAATGGAACATACATAGCTCCATCAAGGCACACATGGCCTAGATCAAGATCTGGTACATACATAAATCTATCGAGGCACACATGGTCTCGTTCTATTAATGGAACATACATAGCTCCATCAAGGCACACATGGCCTAAATCAAGTCTGGTACATACATAAATCCCTAAAATAACTGCACGTATTGTGATTAATTATGTACACTTCTATACTATACCTTCAAGTTACTTATTATATAAAAACGGTTTTACTCACAGAGTGTAGTCGGTTAAATAATATTATAACTTATTTTCGATAACTGAACTCTAAACTTACGCATAAACCAAAATAGATTATTATTTATAATTCAAGCTACATAAAAGGCACTCGAAAATTCACACGCACAAATAGTGCAAGTTACTACTGTTTTTAATGTAAGTAATACTAATTTCACCAAAGGTATAGTATAAACTGTATGAATTAATATGTTTTGTATTTTAATAAAAATATTCAATAATTTCTTACCTTATGAGCTGAAGATCACGTACCACTTCTGAGTTTTCATAAATTCAAACTCATATACGAATAACAATTACTTTTATTCCATATATAGGCACTCTTTACAAATTCTAGTAAGCTATACCGTTGGTTCAGGTTCGAATCACAATAAAGTCGCAGACAACATTCTTGCTCAACCGTCGTTGCTAGACTAACTGATCCCTTCCTACGATCTTGCTTAAGTATCAAATTAATGACAGCTGCGCGTGACTGTCGATAGTCGAACCACCAATCACGTGCGACCTGTGTTGCCATTGCAATGAAATTATTTAGAATGTGGTAATTTAATAATCTAATTATATTTATATTTAATTATTTATGTTTAATCATAATGACATAAATCATAAAACATTAAAAATCATCACAATACAATTTATCAAATTCTTAAAATAGATACAAGTCATATGATAATAAATTTGGTTATGACAAAGAAATATTTTTATAAAATTACAATATAACAACTTAGATCAAATTATGTGTACAAGATATATTTTGTTTAAATTACTTAGTTTTTATCTGAGCAATTCTTGCTGAACGTCTTAAAGGGGTATGTTCACGTGAAGGAGATTGAATTTCATTTAATTCTATATCGGTATCATTATTTTCAGAACTGATATCATTGCTTCTATTTAGATTAAAGGTAATACAGTTTGTGATTCTACCACAACAATTTCGAGAATCTTCTAAAGCTAATAACCTCGTTTGGCGAGTGCAAAAGAATTTTCTGGAAATTAGATATTTTCCTAGCTTATAAACTATATAAAAAGCGAGAATTTTCAAAAGTGATAAAAATAGAAATATGAAATAAGTGTTGTTGGTTATCTTATAGTACACGTTATCATGATCTATTTCATCTAGAATATTGTTTATCTGATCTATTTTGTGGATTGCAACATCTAAGTCATTTAGATTTACATTAAATTTATTTAAAATAATTTCAATTCCAAATAAAAATTCCAAATAATAAATACAATAATAGCCGAAATGCGAGTTCTTCAAATCAAAAAAACTAGTAAACCCTGATGGTGTGAGCCTGCCTGAGGGTAATAATAGTGTAAATAGAAGGGCTCATATCCGCGATGAGTAGCTGTTACATCGCTTCACTACAACTAGAAAACGGGAAGAGTAACGTTAATTTTCTAATTGATACAGGTGCAACTATTAGCCTCATAAAACGTGACTTCGTGCCACAGGATGCTGAAATACATTATGATATTTTAGCTGATCTTAAGGGAATAGATAAGGTAGACAACCCTACTAGAACGTTAGGTTATATTGAATTAGAATTTCACAAAGACCTAGTATTGAGACTCCACATAGTGAATGATGACTTTCCTATTAATGTAAGTGGAATTATAGGGGGCGATACATTAGAAAAATACAAAGGTACCATTGATTATTGCACCAAAACATTAAGTCTCTCAGAAAATAAATTTAAACTTTATGATGAAAGACATGTAGAAGAAAATAATTTATTCATAACAGTTAAAGCGAGAACAGAAAGCGTAATTCCGATAAAAGTTACAAATGGTGTAGGAATAAAACATGGATTAGTTCCACGTTTAGAGATAATGTCGGGAGTACTCGCCCCAGCCTCATATCAGTAAATGATAACCAGGGCATTACGACCGTACTTAACTCATCGGAAAAGGATGTGACTTTCCCTATACCTAAAATAAAATTAGAAGATGTTGATTTAGATATATCAAATGGAAAAATCCTACAATTAAAAGAAAAAAATAAAGAAAATAATTTCCATAACGAAAATTTTAGTAGTGATAGACTTGAAAAACTTGAAAAATCAATACGTACAAATCATTTAAACAAAGAAGAAAAGGAAAGTTTGTTAGAATTGTGTAAAGAATACAACCACTTATTTCATTTAGAAGGTGATAAACTAAGTTGTACGGATGTAGTTATGCATGAGATACATACAAAATCAAAAGCTTCTATTAATGCAAATAGTTATAGGTATCCAGAAGCCTTAAAAGGTGAAGTAGATAAACAAATTAATAAAATGTTGAAAGATGACGTCATTAAGCCATCAAATAGTCCTTGGAATTCACCTATATGGGTAGTACCCAAGAAAGCGGATGCTTCCGGACAAAAGAAATGGAGAGTTGTGGTTGACTATAGGAAGTTAAACGAAGTTAGCATCGGAGATTCGTATCCTTTGCCTTAAATCACTGAAATATTAGATCAGTTAGGTCATTCGAAATATTTCACAACTCTTGATTTAGCATCCGGGTTTCATCAGATTAAAATGCATCCTAAGGACTCTCCCAAAACGGCATTTATAGTTCCTCAAGGTCATTTTGAATATAATCGTATGCCATTCGGTCTGAAAAATGCACCGGCTACGTTTCAACGCTTGATGAATACAGTATTGACTGGATTACAAGGAAACCACTGTTTTGTTTACCTTGATGACGTGGTTATTCATAACCACGTCATCAAGACACCCTAGAAAACCATAATAGAAAACTAAAAGAGGTATTTGAAAGATTTCACATTAATAATCTTAAATTACAACCAGACAAATGTGAATTTTTAAAACGAGAAGTGATGTATTTGGGACATTTAATAACAGAAGATGGAGTCAAACCAGACCCAGGAAAGATATCGGCAATAAAGAATTTTCCAATACCAAAAAATAGTAAGGATATAAAGGGCTTCTTAGGATTAGCAGGCTATTATAGAAGATTTATTCCTGATTTTAGTAGATTGTCACAGCCATTAACTAAACTTCTAAAAAAGGATGTCCAGTTTAACTGGATAAGTTTACAGCAAAATGCGTTTGAATGTCTTAAGAAAAAACTATGTGAATCGCCTATATTAATATATCCAGACTTCTGTAAACCTTTTAATCTAACTACTGACGCTAGTAACTACGCTATAGGAGGAGTACTATCACAAGGACCAATTGGGCAAGATTTGCCCATCGCTTATGCTAGTAGAACTTTAAATAAAGCTGAATAAAATTATTCAACCACCGAAAGGGAACTCCTAGCTATATTATATGGTGCGTGAAACATTTCCGCCCATATTTATATGGCCGAAAATTTAATATGATCACAGACCATCAACCACTAACATATCTATTTAATTCAAAAATGATGGTGCTAGAATTTTCAGGTGGCGAATAGCGCTCGAAGAATACGAATTTACTCCTATATACAAACCAGGGAAATTAAACACTAATGCAGATGCATTAAGTAGGGCTACCCCAGTAGTTGAAAAGGAAGTACTAAAAACATCAACTCAAGAAACACGCGAAAATTATAAATCATTTTTAGAGGCTTTACGAAAGTCAATTATAATAAACGATAATATAAACGAAATAAATGAAGAACTAAATACCAATAAAAGAAACGTTGTTATACCAATCTCTTCAGACAAACAAATAAACGATAATGGTCTAAAACAATTAATTTATGATTATGATCACCTTAATAAAATCAACAACATAAAAGTAAATGAAATGGCTGTTTTTAAAGAAAACAAATCAACATTTTTCTATATTTGTACAAAACAGAATTACTGGGAAAAATCTAACTATGAAACCTATTTTGAATTACTAAATAATGTTAAAGAAAGCTTGGTAAGTACAGGGGAAAAAGAGTTGCATTTAATACAACTTGGTGATAGATAGGACAAGTTAAATTATAAGAAATCAAGAACGATGTTAAGATTTATATTTAGGAAAACCGATATTAAGCTTCATATTTATAATAATTCGTTAATTACTCCTTCTCTTGGTGAAATAGATGAAATATTAAGCGAAATGCATTGTAGTCCAAAGGGAGGACATGCAGGGTTTCATAAAACCTATAAAAAAATTAAAAGCTTATATAAATGGCACAATATGAAGAACGACATAAAGAATTTTATTAAAACCTGCGATTCTTGCCAACGAAATAAACTCGTACGTAAAAAACATCGTGAACCTATGGTCATTACAACTACATCAAATGAAGCTTTCGAAAGAGTTAGCTTAGACATTGTGGGTCCGCTTCCCTTGACATTAAACGGAAATAAATATATTTTAACACTACAAGATGACTTAACTAAGTACTCGCAAGCTTACGCTATAACTGATCATTCAGCCGAGACTATAGCCGATGTTTTCGTTAGAGAATTTGTGTGTAAATTTGGTATTCCAAAGAGTATTCTCACCGACCAAGGTGCTGATTTTACATCTAAACTTTTAAAGGAAGTTTCTAAACTATTTAAAATTAGACAGTTAAGAACTACTGCTTATCATCCACAAACTAACGGTAGTTTGGAAAGAAGTCATGCTACCTTAGCGGAATATCTCAGACACTTTATAAAACAAGATCAAAGCGATTGGGATAAGTGGATAGATTTCGCAATGTTCTCATATAACACTGCTATCCATTCATCTACTAAATTTACACCTCACGAATTATTATTTGGTAATAAACCTAATTTACCGTCGTCAATTACCGCACAACCAGAGTTCAAATACTTGTATGATGATTATTTAGACGATTTAACATTAAAACTAAGAAAAAATAGGAAACTGGCAAGAGATAATTTGATAGGTTCTAAATATAAAAATAAAGAATATTATGATGCAAAATGTAAAATAGAAAGTTATAAGGTAGGTGATAAGATGTACATAACAAATGAAAATAGTAAATTAGGAAAATCAAGAAAACTTTTACCTCAATATTTAGGTCCATATGAAATTATAGAAATTAACTCGTCAGTGAATGTTACTGTACTAATACAGGAAGGAAGGTTAAAATACATATTAATCGTTTAAAACTAGCAAAGTAAATGAAATCATTTGTTGTTGCAGGATCTGCCTGGCAACACTGAGCCAAGGTGAACCTTACCATATAGAGACGTGAGACAAAGGAGGAATATATTTTGAACATGTAGGGAAAATAAATTATTTTGATAGTGAATGGAATTTGGTGACTTATCTTGATATTTCTAATTGGAATAAGAAATTAGGACTCATTGAAACCACTCTTATAGAAAGTAGAAGAATTTGCGGTCACGATACCTTTAATAAATTTTCACTTTGCCAAACCTCTATGTCAATATTAGAACAGTTGTATCCGCATTTGAAAAACCAAGAAATTATTCTCAAAGAAATGATCGGACATTCCCGTGTCAATCATCGCACCAAACGCTCCGTGATAGATGGCGTAGGAACTTTATTCAAAATATTGTTTGGAACATTAGACGTCGAAGACGCTAAACGCTACAATGATGCAATAGACAATCTCGATAAAAATGAACATGGGTTAGTAAATCTATTAAAATTGCAGTCACAAATCGTTAAAACAACAATACAAAATTTTAATAATACCATAACTGATTTTCAGAGGAACGCAAATACCTTTAATAAAAATTTAGAATCTTTAGCAAATTATACGAAGAATACCAATAATAAAATCTTTAATATAGAGATGAAGCAAGACTTAGATGAACATTTGTCTTTCTTAACCTTAGTAACCACTGAAGTCAGTAATGAAATTTCTATGATTATAGATGCAATTTTGTTTGCAAAAAGTAACAATTTACACCCAATAATAATTACACCCGAGCAATATATAAACGAATTAAAGAAAACTGTATCGCAAATTCCAAGCCACACCAAATATCCAATAGATCTAAACGTGGATAACGCATCATAATTGCTGTCGCTGGTTAACATCGTTTCATATTATATGGAAGATAAAATTGTTTTTGTTATTAAAACTCCATTAGTTATCCAACAATCTTACAATATGTATAATTTAGTTCCTGTACCAATTTTGAACAAGAATAATACATATATGTTCATATTACCGCAAGAAAAATATTTACTAATCTCTGAAAACAAAATACATTATACTACTTTGGAAAATTTTGATGACTGTACGAAACTGTATAACAATAACTTCATTTGTAGATTATGTAAACCTTTGTATTCAGTACATGCTAAAGATAACTGTGAAACAGTAAATAATTTAATTAACCCTAATTTAAAACAAATTCTGCTGCAAATAATCATAACTAAAATTACTGAAAATGCTAGATGTATGATTAGGAATAGAGAGTTCCATACCTGGGAAGACTTAAAATCATATTTACTCGATACATACACCGGAAAACGTACTATAGGTCAATGGCATCTAGAATTAAACAGTTGTAAACAAGATAATAACGAAAGTGTTCTTAATTACGCTAATAAGGTTGAAAATTGTTATGTAAAATTAATAAATTCACTTGACACGTCTAATCAGACACCCGAAGCGCGACAAGCTTGCATAGAATTATTAAAATCACAAGCTTTAAGTGTATTTATCACCGGTCTACATAAAGACCTAAACCTATTACTAAAAGCTCTCCAACCGAAAACTCTAGACAGATAGGCAATCTCAATGGCTATCATGGAAGAACAACAATTAAAAAGTAAATTGGAAATATCAAAATTCCAAAATATCGTCTAATAATTCGTCCAATACTAAACATCGTTATAAATGTAATAAACCTGGTCATACGGTAGTAAATTGCAGAATTAGGGCATACACAGGACCTAACCAAAAATTTTGCAATTATTGCAAAAAGAAAGGTCACCTCGAAGAAGACTGTTTCCATTTGAAAAATAAAAATAAATCAAAAGAACAAGGAAGTAGCAATAAATTCAATCATAATAATAACTCAAATAATAAAATTATAATATAACAACTTAGATCAAATTATGTGTACAAGATATATTTTGTTTAAATTACTTAGTTTTTATCTGAGCAATTCTTGCTGAACGTCTTAAAGGGGTATGTTCACGTGAAGGAGATTGAATTTCATTTAATTCTATATCGGTATCATTATTTTCAGAACTGATATCATTGCTTCTATTTAGATTAAAGGTAATACAGTTTGTGATTCTACCACAACAATTTCGAGAATCTTCTAAAGCTAATAACCTCGTTTGGCGAGTGCAAAAGAATTTTCTGGAAATTAGATATTTTCCTAGCTTATAAACTATATAAAATGCGAGAATTTTCAAAAGTGATAAAAATAGAAATATGAAATAAGTGTTGTTGGTTATCTTATAGTACACGTTATCATGATCTATTTCATCTAGAATATTGTTTATCTGATCTATTTTGTGGTTTGCAACATCTAAGTCATTTAGATTTACATTAAATTTATTTACAGGTATAAATTCTATTTTGTCTTCAACTGTATGATTTTTTAATTTATTGCAGCAATTATCATTGACAATATCGAAATCAGGAAGAACTGAATTATGAATTGACATCGAATCTACATTTGTTGAGTGTAATACAATATTTGGTGAATATAATTTACAATTTTTCCTTTATTTTAATATACCAGTGTTTTTCAATTCAATATCTAAAGGTTCTTCATTCTTGCAAGATACAGTCGAAATTATTTTATTAGGTGTAACAAACATCCAAGTATTTTCGTTGAATAATTTAATCCATTGCTCCTTTTTTATTATACTAATTCTAGTGTCACAAGTAGACGGTATATAATTAATATTACTTAAAAATAAGCTTAGTTCACAGTTATCTAAAAATTCGTGGATACGCGCCTTATTGCCAACGAACTTAGTTAGCATCCTTTCAGCCATCTCTAATGAAATATGAGCATTATGGCTCTTGTTAACAGAGGTAGATACATTTTCGGTAGACATATTTCTAGCCTAAGGTTACGATACTAATTTATCAGGTAATCGTTGAAGCACTGACGGAGGATGAAGATTGCACAGAGTTTAGGTTGTAAATTCACTTTCACTGTGGCGACTTTTATTAAAAAGGAAGATTCTTTTGTTGTAGAAAACAAAAATCGGCAGCGTACTCACAGTATAAAACTTCGTATATGGCTTGTTGCCATCTTAGCAGGAACGGCAGCACGAACAGATAAGCGGTGTAACGGCTAGTGATAATCACTGGGCCGTCGAGGGTACAACTCGCTGAAGCCGTCGATATCACGTCGCAGTAGACCGGGATTCCGGATTACGTAGATAGCGATGTGTCTTTTCAATGGTGAACTATTTCGTGAGATCCCGCTTCTGACACCAATTTGTAATGGCCCGAGCGGTGGCGTTAAGTTTAGTGTGTGGGAATACTCACTGAAACACTTCACTTTTATTGATTTATTACTTTTATTATCACGACTTATGTTACGTACTGCGTCTTATTAACTTAACTGCGAAATGCGAACTGACTTAAAATCTTAATTATGGTACTAGTTATATGAAATAATTATCACCCCAGATGGACGGTGGTCTCACGACCCTTGTCCTATCATTAGTTATCGGTGATTAGTTAAGGACTCAAACTTCCTTCAAAACAAAACTATTATATTATCAGCCTATTAGTAATTACATTCAAAATAAGATTCGTATAAACAAATAATTCTGAGAGACTAAATAAGGAAGTTTGGTTCCTTTACATTGTGGATCAATAAAGTTTTAATAAATAATAAATAAAGTTGAATATTGATTCAAAAAGCATTACAACGCCCTAAAAAATGTCTAAATTATTATATGTGGAGACTTTTTTGCCTCGAGTGAGATTCGAACTCACGCCCCTCGTTTGTACCATGAGTGCACTTCCAATATGCTATCGTGACTTTGAATCACCCCGCCGGATTTCTCCATCACATATTATTTCCAATGTCAGTGAAGAATAATTTCATGTTTACTCAGCATACAACACACTCATTGTCAATTATTTGAGCCCCAAACTCAATCACGCTCTCGGAGCTAAAATAATGAGATTTATGGCACGTGTGGCGAGAATGATTTATTCCTCTATTCGGTCTTGCTCGAAATAAATGGAGTCAGTAATTGATATAGCCTCTATTTCGGTTTCACGTTGAATAAGCAGCGTTTTGTTTCCAAATTGCTGGGTTTATTAATACTTGGCGACCTCATTGGCGTAGTGGTCACCATGGTAGTCCGCCACCCAGAGGTTCCGGGTTCGATCCCCAGTCAGGGCAAGTTGCAAAATGGCCTTTTTCAAATTGTTTATCTATATATGTATTTGTTATAAAATATTGAATCGTTGAGTTAGTATCCCATAACGCAAGTCTCGAACTTACTTTGGGACTAACTTAAATAGTGTAAAATTTGTCCCTATATGTATTTATTTATCGGTATAATTTAAATTTTATTTAAATAGCTAAGATAGGATAATTTACATATTTACAAATATAAGAACAAAAATGGTAAATACTTCGCTCAAAGAATAAATATTACCATACTACGTGGTAATGCTGCCTTCTGGGCACTCTTCCGCAGGGGAAATATTTAAGGGATATTTTTTATTTATAATAGTATGTTCTTATGACATTTAATTTTTTAGTATTTAAGTGATTTTACTTTTATATTAACTATAAATATTAACACTAAACATATAATAAAATATATAAATTTTTCGGGTGAAGATATATATACGTTTAAGGTACTTCAATCTTGGTATTCGAATATTTCAAGGAAAAAGTGAAATACCTACTATAAATTAAATTTTAAAAAGTCGTGCCCATGCGGCGTATTACCAAGAACGCTGGCCGCATCTCCCCGTTGGATCGCAATACTGATGCGTTGGGCGAAAAAGCAGCCAGCTCTCTTGTCACCAGCGGCGGAGATCAGTCTTGGGGAGATCTCTTTAAGGATACCCCTAGCACCGGGGCCCCACGGTCCGAAAGTCTCCACGCTAAACGGCACAAAAATATAGTCATCATTTAACGAACTATATTTGCGCAGTTCGGCGGTCTCAGTATGTCAGAGAAAGGTCAGAGAGAATGAGTGTCCTTCAAGTACTGATCGGCCGAAAGAACAATTGAATTCAACTGTGTCTGTGATTTATGTGCTTACATACATACATAATATTATGCCTATTTCACACAGAGACGATGGACCTCTAGTTGCTACGATTTATGTGCTTAACGGGTTAAAATTCACAGTTTTGTTTCAAAACATCAAATAGTTTTCATTTCATCATAACTGCTCAGCATCACAAGATAAACCGCTGTACTCCAGTCTGTATGTAATCACGACGGGTGCAACTTCTTGGAAACATCAGACTTTTTACTAGAGTTCTAGAAAGTATCACATTCAAATTGAAAATGGTAGTCTCAGTTGACCTACCAAGATTTTTTTTTAAGTTTACACTAAATTTTCTCAGATTGAATGCCATGCGTTTGTCATTTTTAACCCTCGACGGAAAAAGAGGGGTGGTATTAATTTGACGCTAACGTCTGTCTGTCTGTCTGTGGTATCCTATGCGCTCGAACTGATGCACCGGACTCGCGCACGAAGCGTTCCATACCATTATCCATAAAAATCACGTTTGTTGTATGGGAGCCCCACTTAAATACTTTCTTATTCTGTTTTCAGTATTTGTTGTTATAGCAGCATCAGAAATACATCATCTGTGAAAATTTCAACTGCCTAGCTATCACGGTTCATGATATACAGCCTGGCGACAGACAAATAGACGGACGGACAGACAGACGGACAGACGGACAGTGGAGACTTAGTAAAAGGGTCTCGTTTTTTTTTACTCTTTAGGTACGGAACCCTCAAAACTAAGTAATTTACTTATCTTTAATCAAAATAAATGAACCAAGTCTTAAAACGATTTTTTGTGAAGGACTTCGTGAAAATCTCAGCTCTTATATTTAATACTTAAAATAACTTGAGATATTATGAACAAAGGGCTCATATAACATGCTTTTAGCTTCATCATGAGGCTTGATTTGACATGTTACGTATTATAATATGTTCAGCATCAAAAGCTTTTAGAATTAATCACCTTCTCTACGGTAGTTACGTACACTGAGCAGACATCTTTGTTTTTAAATAAGCATTAATCACTTAGTTGTAAGTATGTTATGAATGTTTTCTTGATTAGAGGTCAAAAGAAAACTGCACTCGACTTTACTATTGTTTGATGATGACTTTAAAATAATAAATAAAATAAATAATAAATAAATATATAGGAACAAATTACACTGATTGAGCTAGCCTCAAAGTAAGTTCGAGACTTGTGTTATGGGATACCAACTCAATGATACTATATTTTATAACAAATACATATATAGATAAACATCCAAGACCCTGGGCAATTTGAAAAAAGCCATTTTCCAACTTGCCCTGAGCGTGGATCGAACTTTAGGTTTAAAGAATCCTTATTTCTCATAAAGAACAAAGTTCACTTGCATGAGATACATTTTTTTACTATTTTATGTTTATATTATGAAAACGAGTGAGTATTGAAAAGTTAAAAATAAGACAAGAACAAGTTTAGAAACAGTAACAAAATAAATAAATTTCAATCACAAAACTAACAGTTATTGACATATGGCCATCAGGAAGGAAACATCCAAGTAATGAACTAGTAAAAATAATTGTAGGTCTATGTCCTATGTTATGAACGATGCATTTTGACAATGTCAGTTTTGAGTCGGGGTTTGGGAAGGTGAAACAAAACAGAATTTGAATATGATTCATTTCACAGACTTCTTGAAATAATTTGTGTGACTGTGGGGTACATTAAGTAACTGCGTGTGACGCGTGCGCACGCGCAGGAAATGATGTTGATTATTGATACATAGGTATTAAACGTGTAAGTGACATACCCGTAACAAATCAAACCACGGGCTGTACTAGATCACTATAGTATAATGAAATTTAAATAACAGCCAAAAGTAAAAGAAATCGGCTGTTCCATACCAAAGTGTGCACTTTTAGCGTGATGATCAGAGGTCGGAATTAGGTAGAGTTATTTATGTACTTACACTAATTTCATGTAGCGAAAGAATAAAGAGGATATGCCTCAAATCCCGGGATTAATTTAAAAGAGCAGAAAAATCACGTGATTGATTTATTAATAAAAAAAGTTATTTGCTATTACACAATTTAAACCACTGCACGCGCGACGTTGCCAATATGTAAAAACTAGTAAAAATACTAATGTATATACTAATAAAAATTGTATGTTAATTAACTTTGTTTTATTTATCTAATCTGTTTTTATTATCATTTACTTGTAATATTGTTGGCAACACGGGATTGTCCATTATAAATTCCCGCAAGATCCATATTAATATCAACATTTCGATGCAAGTACATAAATAACTCTACCTAATTCCGACCTCTGGTGATGATGGGCAAAAAAGTGTAAAAAGAAATTAAAATAGTGATGGATTGCTGGCTAGCAATCCAGCACTATTTTGATTTCTTTTTACATTACCAATTAACATGATTTTAATTTTCGCCCATTCCCTTGATCGACTTCTAAGAACTGCGCGGGAAGAGAAGCAGCGGCTACATTCTACGTTTTTTCTTTTCTCCCAGACCAGCATGTAGGTAATGATGATTATTTATAACACTCGATATGGAAAAGCAAACTATAGCCCTTGAAAACCCCAGTAAATGTTTGCGTTACGGTCGTCGGGAAAATATTTATTCTCACTTCCCAGGTCAATGAACTCTTAAGTACGTACTTGCTTCAGTCTCTGCAAGTACTGAGACAATCTGGAGCGTATTGGATGACAATATAGCATTGAAAGAATAACTTAGTGTAGCGTGGGTCTTGGGCATTAATTTTGATGTAATTTATTTGCTTTAATTATAATTTAATTGCTTTAATGTAATGGGGGTGACGACAGGGTCAGAAAAGTATGATTGTGATGAGTCCGACTTTTAGATTATCTATATAAATTATTTATCAAATGGGCCCAAAAACATTTTAAAGTTTTAATTAAAAATACGTATCAAAACAAACAAAGTTTTATTGTTTTATAAAGTAAATTAAAAATTGTTAAGTACATATTACATTTTACCAAACTAATTAAACGAAATCCTTTTAAGTTAGAAAATTGCCGAACGCCAGTCTGAAAATAAAAAGTAATTTACGTTTCAATACAAATCCACTTAGACTCATCCTATTAAGTTGGGCTTCTTTTTATCGGCTGTTTACAATTAGCCAATAAAGCCTTGTTTTGGGCCAGACTAATTCGAAAAACGCACTTTGTCTAGATCTAGTTATTCTCTGATGGAAATTACTCTCGGTTATTTACAAGACAGTGTAAGCAAAATATTCACCCGTGACGAAAATTTTCATTACGTATTTCCTTAGCGTATTTTTAATTCATACATTTTGTGCAAGCTTTATTATTATAACTAGTTCAAATTCTACTGTAAATATTTAGATTATGTTTTATTTTAAGGGATACGTGATACTCGTAGTTTAATTAAGGAAATAGGTACATCAATTTATCGGGGTCCAGTGCTGGCCCCCATTTGAGATAAATTATTTCAAAGGAAACAGACATATCATTTAAAATTTGTGTTGATCAAGCCCTAGATAACCCTTCAAACTATTTTATGAACTTCTGTTTATAGTCTAAAGTGAGAATGTAAAGCGTTTCTACGTGCATTTGGGAAATCGACCACTTTTGGCAAACTTATGTAGAAAGTCTTCTCAGCAGTGGTTGTTGCGAAACGCTGGTATCGGTAGCTTTTCTATAAAATAAATTAAATTTCAATATAAACTACACATAATGTAAATTATACTTATTGACGTGTAAAAGTGCCTGTAAAGGTCCAATTACTGAATAAATATTTGAATTTAGTATTTAGTATGTTTTTAATTTAGAAAAGCTTCACGTTCTCACTTTAAACTGCAAATAGTAGTTCATAAACTAGTTTGAAGGGTTATCTAGGGCTTCATCAAAACAAAATTTTAAATGATATCTCCGTTTCCTTTCAAATGATTTATTCAATTGGGGGCAGCACTGGCCCCAAAAAAAAATAATTAATTAAAAAAAAACCCTTTTCAAATTACGCCGCCGTGGCAGCGCTTTTCGCCGCTGTTATGTCTGCCCCGTTAGAGATTAAGTCGTGACAGTTTTCGTATGTATGTGCAATATACAAAAAAACTTGAGAGGTGTCCAGGGGCACCCGGATGGAACGAAGTAAAATATAAATATAAATAGGTCTAAATTCCATTCAAACTCTTTTCTGCGTTCTAAAATCAAGTTTATCTTCATAAATTTTAATGAAGACAAAGTGTCCTTACAACTTTTGGTCTTATTTTTTCCCGTCTAGCTCACTGTGGCAACGCGCGATAAGGAACTTCGTTCCAACTAGAAAGAGGAAATTGTTAAAAATAAACTAGAACAGGGGTAAGGCAAGATTGATAGAAGTCTTCAATCAACAAGGTTGCAGTTGTTTGGTCTGGTCGACTTGCGCTGAATTCCAATGTAGATTGTCCGGACACACTGAGAGCTCGTGAATAGAATGAAAAGATCTGATTTACTTTGTGAAAAGAGGAACGAACATCTTTTACAAGCTTTTATTTGACTTGCAAGTCTTGCAACGTTTGTATTTAAACAATTATACTAAAAACACCTTTTTTCTCATTAATTGTTGATCAAGTTGACCTCCCCCCCTCCCTATTAGCTTAAAAAAAAACAAAAGAAAAAGCTAAAAATTTTCTTTAAAAAAATCGCGTTGATGATAAGTACAAAATTAATTTTAAAGATGATTTTCAAGGAAAACTGTCATGGCTATAGTATCTCATACTAATCGCCTAACTTATCAAATACAATGTGTAAGGGACATTATCCTAATATAATAGGTTGGGAAAAAATATAGTTTATTTACATTTAACTAAAGTATGTAGGTACCATTTTGTTCGATAACTTTTTGCCGTCTTATAGGTAGGGACATGATCCCATTGCTATAGAAATTTTGGGGCTTCTGATGAGATACATAATCCGTAGCAAACAATGAAGAAGTTGTACCTAATTTGTTTTTCAACACACTTGCCTGTAAAGTGGATCTAATTTCACCGGTTTTAGATAAATAAAGTAGCTTATAAAATATACGTATGTTATTATTATAAACGCAAATAGTGAGGTTACATTCTATAATCGCACTATTTCCTAATTATTATTATTTTTTCAAATTTCGAATTGGGGCTCGCCCCCCACCGCTCGGGCGCCATCAGAGTTGTAAATGTAAAATGTAATTAAACTACTAATTACTAACTACAATTCCATTTTGTAGTTAGTAATCGCAACTACATAATTACAAAAAGTAATTGAAAAAGTAGTTGAACTATAAACTACAAAAAGGAGGTCTAATCACAATTACAAAATACTTTTTGAAACTACATATTTTATAAAAAATTACTTACTTATAAACTTTTGTTTCTTGCTTACAACTTTTTACACTTACAATTTCGAAATACAACACCTTTAGGCTTTAACACACGCCCGCGGTAATAAATTCTTATTGTAATTTGTAGTTATAACTACTTAATTACAATGTAAAATGTTGTACGATATACGTACGTATATTGGTTAAACACACTCGGCTCTATTACGCCTCGTGTGTAATAAGCACCATAACGCACTTATATCGTAATGTACTATAAAATAAGTTACTTATTAGAATATGTAAAATAATGAAAAATAAAGTATCCATTTCGTAACGTCTTAATTTCGGAACTCTACACTCACTTGATTATTTATTTTTAACCGCCAAAACAAAAAAGTGATGTGTTATGAATTTGACGCTAATATGTCTGTCTGACTGTCCGTCTGTCTATCTATCTGGTCCAGCCCCGGATCTAGGGGGGGCAAGCCGGGGCCCATGCCCCGGGCGGCGCAGTCCGAGGGGTGGCAAAATCGAACATATCCACCCCTCCTATGCTCTTATGCTACTGATACGAAATGGGGGCAACGTCTGGTTACTTTTCAAGAAATATAAAAGTACTGTCTGCACCAAGTGTACTCGTACTGTTCAGGTACCAGTAATCAAGTAGGCGGCAAAACTAAGCAGGGGGCGGCATATTCACATATTTTGCCCTGCCTCAAAAAAATCTAGATCCGGTACTGGTCTGGTCTGGCTATCTGTCTGTGTCTTTTGTAGCTCTCGAACGGATATACTGATTTCAATGCGTTTTTTTCAACGTAAAAGCAAGTTCCCTTGCGGTGGTTTTTATGTTTAATGAAAATCGGTTCATCTTTTTAAAAGTTATGGCTAGCTATTTAATTTGTATGGCAAATAAACTTGATCCTTTTAGGCATAATAAAAAAACTTATCGGCTTAATTACGTGGAGGCTTTGTTGATTACGGCCGTGAGTACCTACTTTATGAACTCCATTAAACTTACAAAGTATTTCTGGTTATAAAAAACTTACTGACTTCCCTAAAAACGCTGTAAATAAAATAACAAGTTCTTAACAATTTATCCAGCCACAATCCCCATATAACTAAAGCAAAGTATTATCAACCTACCAAGTGCGAGTTGCACTCGCGCACGAAGGGTTCCGTACCATAATCTATGATAAATCACATATTTATTTATTTAACTATATATTTTATTGGACAGTTTAAAAACTATTTACAAGAGGTGGACCTGATCCCATATAACATTCTCTCCCGGTCAACCATTAGACCAAGCAGAAAATATATGTCGCTGGCGTGATAAAATTCGTGAATAAGTAAACAAAATATAAAAATCTACATAAGTACCTTTTCTATTAAACATATACATCATCATCAGTTGCGGATTTACCAATAGTCTGAGTAGGCTAAAGCCTATGGCGGCATTTTGGGAGGCGGCAAATTTGAGGCCAATTGCACCCTCTCCATCGAGAAGGTAAAGGTGTTCTATATATGATATTTCAGTGAACGCAGCTTAGAGGCGGCAAAATATTAATAGGCTATTGGCGGCACATTTCGCATTTGTGCATTGAAGGTAGAAGAGTGCTTTTATTATGATATTTCATAGAACGCAGCTTAAGAGCGGCAAGATATGAATAGCCTACTGGCGTCAAATGTGTAAATCCGCCACTGATACATATAATACCACACATAAACAATTAATATGATATACATATATATCAGAATGTTGTATGCCCTACTTAAATATTTATTTTATTCTGTTCTTAGTATTTGTTGTTACAGCGGCAACAGAAATACATCATCTGTGAAAATTTTAACTGTCTAGGTATCACGGCTCATGAGATAGCTTGGTGACAGACAGACGGACGGACAGACGGACAGAGGAGTCTTAGTAAAAGGATCCCCTGTTTACCCTTAGGGTACGGAACCCTAAAGAGCAGTTGGTGGAAAATCGTAAGTAAAATCATAATGAATTTTTTACATCGGAATTTCTTCCTTCAATTTTACTTTTCCCGTTTTTTACAATCGAAACGATTTCCGAACTTTTTTCCTCCTTTGGCCTGAATGTCTATTTAATTGCTGAATCTACTGGATGTGCCATAGTTATCATTTAGGGTGTTAATTCACTATCACGTTTTAATCCGTAATGGAGCAGACTGAGTATTTTTGGGTTGCGGCTCTAAGCGGACGGAGCCCAGGGCACAGGATAAGTACTAGTACTCACGTACAGAAATCTTAGTCAGAAAAGAAATTCAAATAAATATCTACTCAATGTGATTAGCGCTATGGTTTAATTTAGCTCGCGTCAGAACTCCTCACCTCTTCGTTTAGATACCTAGACATCCATTGCAAGCCAATGTCATTCTCATTACTCTTGACAAACGATTCATGTAACTGAATTTTCTCCATCGAAATGGTCGTCGCGCGTATAGTAATAATGTAGGTATATTTTCGATAACTATACGGGGAGTGACAGGCCTGCCTGCCCAGAGCCGCAAGACCCAAAGAGAAATTTGAGTGTAATGGATGGCGAGGTGGAAATAGAAATCGCAATAATGATGGGTTGATAGCCGCATCAACTCTACATGATTCGCATTTTCACTCTAACCAGGCCTGTGTCACTCCCCGTTTAGGTATCGAAAATATACCTACATTATTACTATGCGCGCGGCGACTACTTCGAAGGGGAAAATTCAGTTACATGAATCGTTTGTCCACAGTAATAAGAATGAAATTGGCTTACAATAGATGTCTAGGTATCTAAACGAATAGGTGAGGAGTTGTGACGCGAGCGAAATTAAACCATAGCTCTAACCACATTGAGTAGATATTTATTTGAATTTCTTTTCTGAGTAAGACTTCTGCACTTATTCTGTGCCCTAACATAGCCAAAAGAAATATATATATAACGTGGAAGGGACATACTCGTAATGAATGAAACCACGGGCTATATTAGATCACTATACTATAATTAATTAAAGTAACAGTCATACACAAAAAATAAGCATTTCCATACAAAAGTGTGCAGCCGGCCAGGCTATATATATGGGAAAGTCGTATTTTCGACTGTCATTTCCGTTTCATTATACTATAGTGATCTAGTATAGCTTGTGGTAGCGATTGTAGCGGTGTAGCGATTTATTACGGGGATATCCCTTCCACGTTGTGAATGCTGTAACAACTTTATTCAAAGAAAAATCGCTTCTTAATGAGTAATCTACCAATTTAAGAACTGCAGACTCATAATTAATTTTAAAGGAAAAACAGCGCTTTTAAAACCGGTAGCATAGCAAAAAACCATTTATTTCGGACAATAGTGGCCCATATCTTTTTTAGTAATTTTACATCTGTTTCACCGTACTATGCTAGTATACTCGAAAAAAAAACGAAATTTTTATACAAACGTGTTCGGCCGGCCCGGCAATTTGTATGAAAATGTCGTTTTTTTTCTTCGAGTTTCAAGCATTGGTCCCATAGGAAAAGTTGTTCATATTGACGGTCTGAGTTGCTCCTACAAGGATCGGACAGGGTTTTTGTCATATTTTGTACATTGTATTCACATCTATATCCATTCTTCCACCTTTAAGAATCTGTTGGTGGCTCCAACGCGTTCTTCGTACAAACAAAGCAGACTTTCTGCGCATGAAAGCATTGTAGGTATTAAATAAATGATTTGCGGTTACTGTTCTAGCACTGGAGTTCAATGTCTGTCCGCTACAATACAAGACCTACAAGAGTTTGAAACAACCATCGAAAGTTTATCTTATTATCGTTCGGGAACTTCGAGAACGTTATACCTATTCGTAGCACGATGTGACGTGATTTTTAAACTAAAATTTATTTTCTAGCTTTTATTCTTCGTTAAACTTCTTTTATTGTTAAATGTACACTCTCCATCTTTAGAGTTCTTATCTGAAGACCTGTAAATCCACGCTGCAAAATAGCAACTAGAAATGAGTTTCTTCCCTTACAGTTGTTCATTATCTTCAACTCTAAAGTTGTTCATTATCTTCACTAAATTATATGGGAGCAACTAGATAGTAAAGGCCTATAAATTAAATATTTTATTTTTAACCCTATAAACCGGCTTCAACCCCAAACTACACAACCGATTTTAAGAAAATGTCTAGTGGACCACCTGACAAGTATAACAGGATTTTACAAATCGGTTTAGGCGTCTTCCAATAATCGGTGAATATACACAAAAAAAAAGAACATAATACGTCGCGACGAATCGATAACCACCTTCTTTTTGGAGTCGGTTAAAAAGAATCATCAGAAGTGGTTCACAATTGGTAAAGATATCGCGTAACTTACATACAAAAAATAACCGCCTAAGTGCCGTACCATTATCTATAAAAGTCACGTTTGTTGTATGGGAACCCCAATTAAATATTTATTTTATTTTGTTTTTAATATTTGTTGTTAAAGCGGCAACAGAAATACATCATCTGTGATAATCTGTCTACTCGTAGCTATAACGGTTGCCCGCTTTCGATGTTGTTTTCGCTCCGAATCTGGCTTTTGTTCATATGTATGAAAATGTGAGCATATACGTTCGACAATAACTTTAGTATCTTTTATCTAAGCTTTATGAAATTTGGTATTCATGTACATATAGCCAAAGCCGTAATATCAATAACTTGAGCCAAATTGGTCAAGCGGTTTCCGAGATATGGGGTTCGCGAATTCACAGTTCGGTGCGAACGACTATTTTTATATTTAATACCTAGGCCAATTTAGGCCTGATCAAAAGGCCAATTATAATGACCTTCTCCCGACTCTTTTGTCCCCCATACAACAACAATCAAAAATAATAATTGGTTGAAGTTTGCACTGAGTCAATAACAATTTACGATGCTATAACAAACCGCAAATACGCCTAAAACAATACGCCTCGCAAACATTGGCCTGTTCTCAAGTCAATCACAATTTGTACGCATGCCAAACTACAGTAGCATTGCTTTGTCTTTAAATGAGAATGTTGTGGTACAGAATAGTTATCTCTAAACCACGACCTACCGAGACGGGCTTCTTTTAACATAGTGATCTTATACGATTTCATAAAGAATATCATTGAAGGGAAGATAAAAGGGGAAAGAAAGACCAGAAAGAATGTGACATAGCTCCATGAAATAGATAAAGGAGAACGTGAACGTCACGACTCGTGGCGTACAGAAAAGTTAACGGCTGGCAGACGAGAGAGACAAATAAAAGAAAATACAAGAGCATAGCTTCTAGATATAGATGATGTTTAGTAGAGTAGGATGATGTTAGATTTGAACGAACGTTGCTCGTTCGTTCGATAGAAAAGAAACTGCAAGAAAGTTTCTCGCGGAATCATTGGCCATGACACCTCCTTGGTGGAGATGTCATGGCCATACCATGGCTCTAGGCGATAGATATAGGGTGCAAGATTCAGGATTTTATAAATGAGAACACAAATGAGCAGAAGCGCTTTTGGGCTAAGCATGCGTGTATTTTCGTCGGTTTGTAGTGGTCAACTGCTGAGATATAAGGGATATTATGTTATTATTCTTTGGTCAACTGCCTTGATGAATCAGATGTAAGTGTAATACTGACATACACACACATACGTATTCTTTACGGCGCGTTTATTAAACACAACAATACAACGGTAAGTGGTAAGTATCCACCCTATTTATTTATTTATTAATATATTTTAGTATGTAGGTGCAGCCGGAGGAAGCAACGGTGCTTCGCGTCGTCTACAATGGCCGTACCATGGCAAAAGAGATAAACCAATAAAGCCAGCCTGACGTTACCAGGAATAAATTGCGCATGTTTGTGGAAAGTCTCACAAGTACTTATATAACCAACGATGCCGACGATTGTACGAAGTGTTTAAAAAGCCTAAAGTCGTGCCTCCTGAGCGTTTTTTGCCGTACACACTACATACAAACCTTGTTTCGCTACACAAAAATGATTGATGAAGCTTTTTTCGTGTGTATACCAACATGTTTTTGTCTTCCATGTCCGACGGGAAGCATCTACACTTTTCCTCCTGCGCGGGTAAAAGGGGAGCAGAATACAAGCGTTCGCCATTAGCGTTGCAAACAATAGTATAAAATATCGACAGTCTATCGATACTATCGTGACCTCGACAAACAATCACAATATCGAGAAGACTATCAATATTATCGATACTATCGATCGATTTAATTTATACAAACTAGTATCGATAGTAAAGGTACTGTTTATATTAAAAACTATCGATAGAATTGTAAAGAATATCTATTAATTAGGCTTCGCTTTTTTGACTACTTAATATTTACTATTACGCAATTTATGTTTGTTTACTTGTTCGCAAGCATTACATGTTATAATGTGTCAACATTGTATTATATTATAAGTATTTATTTATTAAAAGACAATTATAATAATATGACAAAGCCCTTCTGGCGAGTAGGCGACCAATACTGTGAAAATGAGTTTCTTTCGGCGTTTCTTCTCAGCAGTGGTCGTTACGAAGCGCTGGTATCGGTAGCTTTTCTTTAAAAATAAATAAAATTTTAATATACTTTACACGTAACATAAAATATACTTATTGACGTGTAAAAGTGCCCGTGAAGGTCTAATTACTGAATAAACATTTGAATCTTTGAATCTATTATAATACTACCAATAGTAATTTAGCTATCGATAATTTTAGTTAGTTTAGTAGTTACAGTATCGAAACTATCGATAGTCAAACTATCGATTGTTATGCAACGCTATTCGCCATGTTGTAGTTTTTTGTACATCAGGTCGTATCATTAAAACTAGTTCTTCAAAGTCGGATTCGAAACAACTAAAGAAATTTCGTATACCGAATAGATCTTCTATTCTTAATTCCTTATAAATATTAAAATTACGAGTCATTAAGTACGGTCTCACTAGAAATCTTGGTCGTCTTCTCCTTGATACCAAATCAAGAATATTATCGACTATTTCTAAAACCGAAAATACGTCTTCTACGGTTGAAGTCGTTTTTTGTTTTGACAAAAATCTCGAAACATCCGAATCATCAATAAAACAACCTGATCTGGGGTCGTCTTGTGTATACAAAATGGAAGGTACATTTTTTTTTCTAGCCTGTAGGTATTGTGTCCCACTGCTGCGCAAAGGCCTCCCTCTTATCCTTCCACACGTCCCTATCTTCAGCGATCTTCTGCCAGTCGTACATAAATTTATCAAGGTCGTCCCGCCATCTTGTCCTCGGTCTACCCCTACCCCTGCGTCCATCTGGCCACCAGAATATAGACAATCGGACAGTCCAAACGACGAGCTATGGAGCGCAGCATCTTAGGCTTGCGACTTATAAACAAGGTGCGAAACACCGAGCTGCGCTCAAAAACGCAAATTGTGGATGTAGGCGCAAAAACCGCCAAGTTAAAAAGGAACTGGGCGGGGCATGTATGCCGAATGCGCCCCGAAAGATGAAGGAACATACCCGTAATAAATCGAACCACAGGCTAAACTAGATCACTATATTAAAATTAAAATAACAGCCAACACACAAAAATATTTTCGCCATTTCCATACAAAAGTATGCTGCCGCTCGGGCAATTTATGTGGAAATTTTTTTTGGTTATTTGGTTGTTATTTTTTTTTTCACATTTTTTAAACAAAGAAGGTTATGTGTAGAGGTTTTTGTGTGGTGTGAACGGCAAAACACGCTCAGGAAAAGCGGACCCCAGGCACCGAAGTATCACCGTAGCAGCAATAGGGATGTGGCTGGGTAAAAAATATATTATTTAATTTATTCCGTCAACTAGATTATCCAAAAATAAGAGACTCATATTTTTTTGTTAAGTGAGTAGTAAAAATTCACAAAGATACAGGCGCTTTAAAGTTTCGAAGTGGGGTTTACATCACCTTTGGTTATAAATCGTAACTGACCGTGACGTCACGTGAAATTTAAATGCCCTTATCTTCGTCATTTTTAGGGTTCCATAGTAAACAAGGAACCCTTATAGTTTTGCCATGTCTGTCTGTCTGTATGTCCGTCCGCGGTTTTACTCAGCGACCAAAGTACTACTGTGATTTGGCAAGAATATGTATATTAATTAGGCGGAAAAAAACGGTAATATAAAATATTGAAAAATAATTTTTTTAGGGTATCTTCCATACAAGTAAAGTGAAAAGTCATTTTTTTTTCTCGACTAACCATGTTGGGTATCGTTGAATAGGTCTTTAAAAAATATTGTGAGTTTGTAAACACCGTTTTTCGATTTTGGGATCGGTTTCTGAAATATTTGCTTTTAAAGTGAAAAAAATTGTTAGAGTCAAGTGTCCCCCCCCCCCCCCTCTATCTGCTAAAGGGTTATATATGAACACGTGAAAAAATTCACAGCTAAAGGATATGTAATGAAATTTAAAGGAAAACTTTAAAGGAAAGTTATAGGCGATTAACTTATAAAATATACTCGGAAAAGGAAAATTTCATACAAATTCAATAGAAAATTCGTTTCTAGACGTTTTTAGTGGCATGAACTCAAAGTTGGCGTTCGTAACTACGGAACCCTACTGCACGTGGCCCGACACGCACTTGGCCCATTATTTAGTCTACATCTGCATTTCCACCACTGCGACGCCGCGCGTTTGGATTTTGATATATTTAGTACAAATGAGACAGTTCAGTACCAATATCATAATTTATTGGTATCGTCTTAATTGTAATTTATATTGCTAGTTTTAAGTATATTTTCCTTCTAAATAGACATATGTATTTACTTAAGTGTATGTGTAATATATGTATGTTTATTTGTAGTTAGCGTAGTTTTATAGGCACCAATTTAATTTTCTTCTTCCTTTATCTTATGTATGAACAAGAGATCACTTTTGAAATAAGTAGTACCTTTGTACAACTTTTATTTGATGTATTCTCTGTAAAAAAATTCCGTGTACATAAATTGGTAAATAAATAAATAAGTATCTATAAAAAATCACGCCCCACTTAAATATTTATTTTATTCTGATTTAGTATTTGTTATTATAGTGGCAACAGAAATACATCATTTCCGATGTTTCATTGTGAATGACATGAATTTCAACTATCTAGCTTTCACGGTTCATGAGATACAGCCTGGTGACAGACAGACAGACAGACTGACGGGCAGAAGTACAGCGAAATCTTAGTAAGATTAGTAGGTCCCGCTTTTACCTTTTGGATACAGAAACTTTAAAAAGCTCACATCTAGGGATACAACCAGCTACACGTCAAGATAAAAAGAAAAAGAGAGAGTCATTATAAACAATCTTAGGCCGGCACCTCATACAACTTTTCAGGGACCAGCGTAAAAAAAAAAACAACACAGATTGTTGCTAGTCCTTGTGACGATAACTGCACCGGTATATTGCGCACATTTTATAATGTGTCCTGTCCTAAATGGATAAAATTTCATCTAAAAGCACTAACAACATCTAGATCCGGCTTTGGCGACGTGTATAAAACCTAAGCACGGCGAGATAACTCCAGTAATACAACTTTAGTGCACCTACGGGTGGAGAGTTCCTCTGGGTGCATTTACAGACGGCGCTTTAATGGGTGCGACACGGAAAAATAAAAGTGAATTGTTGGTTCACATTTGAGTTGTAAAATTTAATATTTTTTTTTTAATATTTTGTATAAAAAAGAGCCTTTGGGCAACTTGAATCACGAAATGAAAGAATCATGAAAAACGAAAAGACTAGTACATGGCAGTTAATTTTCTTTAGGCAGCTTCAAAAATGTAAATAAATCAATTAATATATAGGGACAATTTTCACTGATTGAGCTAGCCCCAAAGTAAGTTCGAAACTTGTGTTATGGGATACTAAATCAACGATACTATATTTTATAACAAATACGTATATAGATAAACACCTAAAACCCAGAACCTAAAAATATTAAAAAGGCCATTTTCCAACTTGCCTTGACCGGGGATCGAACCCGGAACCTCTGGGTGGCGGACTAGCATAGTGACCACTCACACAATTAATATAAGTAATACATACAGAAGCCTTTCATCAAGCTTCAAGAGCTATAATTTTGAACATAATTTCCGCAGTTTTTCTTGATGACGGCGTTTTTCATAAATCCTTATCCTTATCCTGGGGATTCATTACTTGTTTACTTTTATTAAGTTATGGATTAATATTTTAAATTAAAAATACAGGCTCGTAAAAATGTGAATTGGTTCGGTGAACCACAAATAAGTTACAGTCCTATATATAATTTATCAAAACTAAAAACCGATTTCACCCTCAAACTACCCAACTGATTTTGATAAAATTTCCATGGTACCACCTGGAAAGTACACCCTTTCAAACAAAAAAAGAATTTTACAAATCGGTCCAGTCGTCTTCGAATAATCGGTGAACATACATAAAAAAACAAGATCTCGACGAATTGATAACCTCCTCCTTTTTTGGAAGTCGGTTAAAAATAAGTTATTATTAGCGCACCTACTCGTCAATAGGTACTTAGTTGGTATAAATCATATAATAAATTAAATTTTAAACAAAGTACTTGGTTTAAAATGTGTGCACTATCAAGTCACAGAATTTATATAAGTTGCTTACAGAACGGAATCTCCTAAGGTCCCGCGCAATATGTGTCCTCGTTCCCCGTCCTCATATATCTCCCCCGTTCTCGCCTTGTCAAAGCCTGCTGTGCCTGATCAACACCTTCCACACGGCGCGAACGGGGAAAAGGTGCGAGGACGGGGAACGGGGACGCATATCACGCGGGACCACAGGAGATTAGCCTATGGGTAATGTATCCCTCTGCTGGGCAAAGGCTTCTGTATGTATTACTTATATTAATTGTGTGAGTGGTCACTATGCTAGTCCGCCACCCAGAGGTTCCGGGTTCGATCCCCGGTCAAGGCAAGTTGGAAAATGGCCTTTTTAATATTTTTAGGTTCTGGGTTTTAGGTGTTTATCTATATACGTATTTGTTATAAAATATAGTATCGTTGATTTAGTATCCCATAACACAAGTTTCGAACTTACTTTGGGGCTAGCTCAATCAGTGAAAATTGTCCCTATATATTAATTGATTTATTTACATTTTTGAAGCTGCCTAAAGAAAATTAACTGCCATGTACTAGTCTTTTCCTTTTTTTATGATTCTTTCATTTCGTGATTCAAGTTGCCCAAAGGCTCTTTTTTATACAAAATATTAAAAAAAAAATATTAAATTTTACAACTCAAATGTGAACCAACAATTCACTTTTATTTTTCCGTGTCGCACCCATTAAAGCGCCGTCTGTAAATGCACCCAGAGGAACTCTCCACCCGTAGGTGCACTAAAGTTGTATTACTGGAGTTATCTCGCCGTGCTTAGGTTTTATACACGTCGCCAAAGCCGGATCTAGATGTTGTTAGTGCTTTTAGATGAAATTTTATCCATTTAGGACAGGACACATTATAAAATGTGCGCAATATACCGGTGCAGTTATCGTCACAAGGACTAGCAACAATCTGTGTTGTTTTTTTTTTTACGCTGGTCCCTGAAAAGTTGTATGAGGTGCCGGCCTAAGATTGTTTATAATGACTCTCTCTTTTTCTTTTTATCTTGACGTGTAGCTGGTTGTATCCCTAGATGTGAGCTTTTTAAAGTTTCTGTATCCAAAAGGTAAAAGCGGGACCTACTAATCTTACTAAGATTTCGCTGTACTTCTGCCCGTCAGTCTGTCTGTCTGTCTGTCACCAGGCTGTATCTCATGAACCGTGAAAGCTAGATAGTTGAAATTCATGTCATTCACAATGAAACATCGGAAATGATGTATTTCTGTTGCCACTATAATAACAAATACTAAATCAGAATAAAATAAATATTTAAGTGGGGCGTGATTTTTTATAGATACTTATTTATTTATTTACCAATTTATGTACACGGAATTTTTTTACAGAGAATACATCAAATAAAAGTTGTACAAAGGTACTACTTATTTCAAAAGTGATCTCTTGTTCATACATAAGATAAAGGAAGAAGAAAATTAAATTGGTGCCTATAAAACTACGCTAACTACAAATAAACATACATATATTACACATACACTTAAGTAAATACATATGTCTATTTAGAAGGAAAATATATAATAATTTTTTTTTAAGAAATTAAGTAACCTGCCTTTGGTTATACTTTTCTTTATTTCAGTAGTCCCTTTGATTCAAGGGAACTTCTGTCGCCAAATCTATACGATTCCACTGGTTTTCATAGCCGGGATTAAGTGGCGGACAGCGCTTAAAGAGAATTTAATTAGTGTATCTATCGTGGCCATATCGTAGATTTGATCACTTTATGAAATGATCGAACATTTCATGAAATGGTCGCATTTAATAAAACGGCCAACTTAATTTGACCAGATTATGAAATCGTCAACGTTTCACGATTTTGTCAACCACGTTTGGCTGGATCGTATAAACAGGCTGAAAAAAGCAAACAAAAACCAAAATTTGTGACAGAGCGCTATAGGTAGGTTAAGGTTGCGGCGGAGTGGCCCTTAGGCCACCCCAAGTCGCACAACATGAATGTATAGTGTAAACTAAAAATATAACAATTTTACGATATAATCAACCATTTCATGAAGTGACACGGTAAATTCATGAAATGGTCAATTTATTTGATTATATCGAGAAACAATTTCTAATCATTGATCCGCCCAATCCACATCACGATGTGGCCAGTAGCCAGTGCAACATTTCATGAAATGCGACCATTTCATGAAATTCTCGATCATTTCATGAAGAGAGTAAATTTACGATATGGCTACGACATATCTTAATAATAAATATATAAATGTAAATTTGTGTTTCTTATTAATCGCATAGTGTAAAGCGCATTCTGATAGTGCTGTTCTTTTAAACGCTCCCCATGTCTAGTGCCTGCAATGTACTTAACTTACTACCGGCTGTATCTAGTGAAATAGCGTGATGCATATAAAAATATTGTATGTATTCAGCGAACAATAAAGCTGGGTCCAGAACTCCAGATGTGTTCTTTTGTCCGTACCGTACCGTCGTGCCGTACAGCTCTCGAGACGTAAGCTTAGCTTTGCATTTGTGTGCATAACGTCCAATTCTGGACATAGACCTCCTCCAAGGATTTACAATATGACTGATCTAGAGCGGCCTTCATCCAGCGCTATCCAGCGACGTTGGTCAGGGGTAGCATTTTTGAAATCACTTGTCGTATCACGAATGGTTTACGCGTGCGTTTCCAAACGGGCGCATTTTTGAAATGATAGTTTGCGAAGGATTTGCAACGAATGGTCTCGACCACTCGTAATTTGACATTTGTGGCGCAGATATGTCAAAAAAAATTCATAGAGAATCCGTTCCGTTTCGTGCTGCTTTTTTTTAAGTGGTGAAATTCTTAGAAAACCATAGACATATTTTCGATGTTTCTGCGTAAAACAATATAGTTTTTCGCTGACACGACGGTTTCAAGAATACGTCCAAATTGTTGTTGACGCGAGTGGTGAGTTGGAAAACTACACGTTTTGTGTTTCGGTGAGTCCTTAAATGAAAAATAGCACTCCAGGTCGTCGAACCACCTTGTGGGTAGTGTCCTACGCTTCGCTTGCCAGTGGTCGCCATTCGAGAACCTTTTTACTCAACGTCGACAGTAGGGTAAACTTCCAGTCGTTGGACGCTAACAGTCATTGGACAGAGCACAATAAAACCTTATTAAATAAGGCAGCTCTAGCTGATAGCTTTTTATACTCTGTAGCCAGTAGTTTTCGTTTTGAAAGCAACCTTAATAAATAAGGTTTTATTGTGTTCTCTCTAATGACTGTTAGCGTCCAATGACTGGAAATTTAACCTATGTAGCCTTTCTTCAAAACATAGCACGTCCGGTTCTGTACTCTGAGTACTAAAGAAAGAAGTATAAGGTAGTGTAGTGACTTAATAAAATGGCGAACATTACACGATTTCGAATAAACGTGCTCCGGATAACCAAGTGCTTTCGCAAATTCATTTATCTATTTGTCGAAACGTTTTTTACCTGTGATGGTACTTCTACAGAATTTTACAACATCATTACACTTCTTTATCTCTAACGGGGCAGACAGGGCATTTTGGGTTTATCGGCTCTAAGCAGATAGAGCCCAGAGCTGCAAGACTCATAAGCCAGTTTTATCGTGATTATGAGCGAACAGATAGAAAAAAAGGCATGAAAATAGTGACGGGTTCGTGATGCACATTCTAAGCTTTTTTTCTTCTCCCAAATCAGCATGGAAGTCATGCTAGTATGGTAGAAAAAAAAATATAGGGCGTAAACTGCATCAAGCGGGACCACGTGACTTGTACAGTCTATCTCTGTCACAAACTCTAAGTGCGATAGAGACACGGCATCACTCGACGTATTCTGCTATCTCTTTCGCACAGGAGTTTGAAACAGAGATGGACTAAAGACGTTGACGCAGTTTACGCCGTGATACGACAACCTACGTGGCGTAATGGTCAACACGCTAGACCGCCAATCTTGAGGTTCTGGGTTCGATCCCCAGCCAGGGCAAGTTGCAAAATGGCCTTTTTCAAATTGTCCTGGGTCTTGGGTGTTTATCTATATATGTATTTGTCATAAAATATAGTATCGTTGGATTAGTATCTCATAATACAAGCTTAAGCTTACTTTGGAGATAGCTCAATCTGTGTGATTTGTCCATATATATTTATGATCATGCCACACGCAGATAAGCATAGAATTATTTTATCTGGTAACATTATTGAAGTAATAGACAAAGCAATCGCCATTTTGTCTATATTGTTATGTTTTTAATTTCAAGCTCGGCTGGCCATGCCTTTAAGTTGTTCCCGCTGTCATAATATTTCTTTTTTATAATCCCGGGCCTAAAAGTAATCTGCGCCAAGCCTAAATTTTGTGTGACCGTGACAGTTTGGTCGAGAAATTGTAGGCTTTTGTTCTGAAATTGGATGTTTCATGATAATCATGATTTTACCCTTACGTGCGGGATTACTACAGCATTTGCTCAAAGCTTTAATAATGAAAAGTTTTAATTTTTGAGTGTATTTTTACAAAGCTTCTGTTAATATTTTCCTTTTTTAGGATTACTCGTGCGTCTGTCTGTCCGTCCGTCCGTCACAGTCAATTTGCTCCAAATCTACTGGACCAAGTCAGGTGAAATTTGGCAGAATGGTGTAATCCTACGACCCAATCACAGATGTGCAAAGTAAATTAATATTTTTTTTTTAAATAAGAGTCATTTTCGAGTGATAAATTAGGAAATTGGAAAAATGTTTTGCAAGCCTTACTATATCATATATCAAATAAAAGGGCTTATTATAAGGATTTCAATTGCTTTTTTAAATTTTTTTAAATAAATAGTTTTGGTTTTATTCGTGAAAGAAGACGAAAATTGACCATTCCCAAATAATCTCCGAAACTGCTAAGCCCAACATTTCGAAAAAAAAATACTAAGTATAAGTCATTGCTTGTAAATTACAGGAAAAATAATCAAACAAATATATTTTCAAAATAATGGTCATTTACGAGGGTCAAATGAGGAAATTTAAAAAAAAAATTTGCAAACCTTACTGCGTCATATATCAAATTTTAAGATAAATGTGGGGAATGTAAGAGACAGACACATTATGTCTTTATCTCCCTAACAGGGTAGGCAGGAGATAAGCGTGTACAGAAAGACTGACAAATAATTAAAAATAAAACTTTTTAGTAATCTGTTATGTACTCTTTTCCAGTCATATTTATTTTTTACAAATTCATTTCTTTTTTGTAGTAAAACAAATATTTAATTTCGAAAATAAAAATAAAAATTATGAAAGTCAAGTATCTTAAATTAAATAAATGTACTTAGTCAAATATACATTTTACAACACCTGAAATTCGTCATAGAGATTTTTCTTTAGTTTTAATTTTAAATGTACATATACGCGCGGTATCTATCTACTGCTTTATTAGGTATACGTATGACAATCACACCGGAGCAAAACTAAATAAAATCCATCTAACATTTATGACCCCGAATAGATTCCCAGGCCGGCAATAAATATAACATGACTTCTATACTTGGAGCATCGATCGTGTCTACTGATTTATTTATAGCGGCTGACCAATATGGGCCTGATATTTGAAGTCAAGATGTCTGGGAAGAAATATCTAGCTTTTGACCATAGATATAAAGGTACATATACACAAAGCATAATGAAAAATGTGACCAGAAATTTATTTTTTCATTGTGACTTTAACCCTTTCACCGCGAGACTTTATATCAGTTGCCGTGCCCACAGCGCGAGGGGTAGTAAATCTAAAATAAATACCTACAACCAAAAAGGGATTTGGATACGTAAGTTATGTGCAATACGAGCATTTTTTTTTGTCGGAAATATCCGACGCTCGCGAAGTTGGCCCGACAATGTTTGTCGGATAAATCCGACGTACGCGGAGAAAAGGTTAAAAGGTTTGTATGAGAGGTTACTTTTTAAACAGCAGCAAAATTTTTGAAGCAAGTTAAGTCCATAATTCTGAACTACTTTCCATAAATACATATTTCGAAAAACGAAAAAAAAATCGGCTTTCCATACAAATTTGCGCTCGACCAAACGAATTTTGTATGGGAGGTCTTATGGCACATAGACACGCCCACGCCCACACCCGGGGCTGCTTAACTTGCGAAAACGCTAGCAATGCGTATGTACTTCCATCAGGCCATCAAACTCCTCATATGGTACTCGTAGGTCGTAGGTATAATTCACTATACCAGTATGTCAATCTTTCATCGGATAATCGCCGACCAATTACCAAATTACGCGAATTGCAAATTGGTTAGCCGATAATAATATAGGTACTATTTGCAATGGACTGTATGAAATCCTACCAAAGCTAATTACTCGGTAATTTGTTGGAAACCATTAATTTGTAATGGTTAGCTTGTAATGTAAATAGAACGGATAGATGGGGTTTTCAGTGATCTGAATTACCGAGAGCTACATTGATTTTACAAGTACAGACTTTTAATGACTGAAAGGGATTAAAGATACTGCTACTAACATACGAACAGCAATGCTGTAAGTATCTACCATTTTTTATCAGCGCTATAATATAAGCTAATGAAGCATTGTAAACTTTGAGCTACATATATGGCTTTGATTGCAATGTATGTAGATATTTTCGCTTGAAACACACATGGCATATATAAAAAACATACATACATAACATTTATGCCGAAAATACGAGTATCAATGATAAATAATATTGAAAAATAATTATTGCTCTCTTTATCTCATTTCAGCGTATTCTCAGTTACATCTTAATATATTATATGAACAATTGCACCTCTCTTTAAAAATTCTGCTTTTAGACTAAATAATATCCTTTCCACATCACAATCCATGAATAATTATATCTCAAATGGTATGCTTTCTCAAAGGCCTTCGCCACACTAAACTTAGATAAGTTTAGTGTGGCGAAATAATATAATTTTAATAATTGTAACTTACAGATGTAAGTTACAATTATTTAATTTTATTAGGTGATAATTAAAAATGTGATTTGTATCAATGTCTAGAAAGATCTTAAAACTATTTTATGAATAACCTTTGAAATTATTACTAATAGTCGGTCTAGTTTTAAAACTGTTTTTCGCCAAAAGTGGCCACTTTTGGCGAAAAACAGTTTTAAAACTAGTCGGACTAACAATATTACTTTCAAAGGTTATTCATAAAATAGTTTAAAGGTCTTTCTAGACATTATTATAAGTCAAATTTTTAAATATCACCATATTTAGTTTTATATAATTTATTTCAAATGAGGGCGCCACTTTAGCTACCACTTCGTCTTAAAATTTTGTCTTGATCAGACCCTACATAACCCGTCAAACTATTTCATGAAGTAATGTTTACATTTGCGAAAAACTGCTGCTTTAGGCTAATGAGCGGTAGAAAAAATTCACGTTCTCACTTTATACTGTAAACAGTAGTTCATAATCAAGACGAAATTTTAATTGAACTTTATACCTTCGTTTCCTTTTAAATTATTTATTTCAAATGAGGGCAGCACTGGACCCTGAAAAATTTAGGTAGCCCCTTGAGCCACATCTTTCCCTTTAATATCAATGGCAATTCGTTTTTACTCCTCCGCTGCCGACCCCACAATTGAACGATATTTCATCAACAAATGATTTACGATGGGAGGCTACCCTCAAAAGGTCTCTAATTAAACCCTCGTAATTAGAGGGTGCTAACCACCTAAATATTTCAATTATCTGCAACTGATTGGCATGCAAAAGCGTAATAAGCTATAATAGATTTCAACGTAGATGTGTTAATTTGAAAGCATGACTAAGCTTATTTGGTGGTTTAGTTTAGTTGCTGGTCTATTAAAAGATATAGCTTAAAAAACTAAAACCGGGTTACGGAAAACTTCTTGCTTAATCAAATCAAATCAGATCAGATCAGATTAGATCAGATCACATCGGATTGGTCCGGACCGGACTGGACCAGAAGACCAAACCAGACCAGACCAGATCAGATCAGATCAGATCAGATCAGATCAGATCAGACCAGACCAGATCAGATCAGATCAGATCAGATCAGATCAAATCAAATCAAATCAAATCAAATCGTTTTATTCCAGGCAACAAGGGCCAAACCACTAATACCTTACTTATATACTTTAAATTAACTGTTAATTGTTTTTGTGACGCATTGGACTGTGTACTAGGGACGCATTTTTGAAATCACTTGTCACATTACTAATAGTTCACACGAACGTTTCCAAACAGGCGCATTTTTTAAATGATCGTATGCGAAGTATTTGCAACAAGTGGTCTCGACCACTCTTTGTGGCGTAGATATGTCAAAGGAACCTTTCATGGAGAATCCGTTCAGATTCATGCTGCATTTTATTCATGTTAAAATTCTTATAAAACTAAACGATAAACATATTTTCGATGTTTTTAGCTGACACGACGGTTTCAAAAATACAGCCAAATGGTTTTGTACGCGAGTGGTGAGTTGGAAAACTACACGTTTTGTGTTTCGGTGAATCCTTAAATGAAAACTAGCACTCCTGATGTCAGGTAACCGTCCGCGAAATCTTCCTTGGTGAAGGTCGCCAGCTGAGCGTCTTAAAAGTTTATCCAGTTAATGCAAGCTCAGCAGTAATGCATATTTTTGAAATGTGCCGAATAAGCCCTTTTTATAGGACTCAGTAAGCAGCACTAAACTTAGCTGTTATCTGACGACAACAACTATTATGCCATGCTGTCACACTCGAGGTCCCGGGTTTGATCCCCGGTCAGGTCAAGATGGAAAATGATCTTTTTTAGATTGGCCTGGGTCTTGGAGATGTTTATCTATATATGTATTGGTTATAAAATATAATATCGCTAAGTTAGTATCCCAAAACATGAGATTCGAAATTACCTCAGGGCTAGCTCGATCTATGTGATTTGTCCGTTATATTTATTTATTTAATATGAAATCAAAAGACAAATTGAAAATTATCAAGTGATACAAATATCCAATGATAAATTAATGATTTTGACTATTTTTATCTTTAACTTCGTGAGTGAGAGAGAAATGTTATGTTTGATGTATAAAAACTTATTTCACACTTTCCTTCCAGAGCAGTCATGTAAACAAGTAATTATTACAAAAATAAAAAATCCAACTGCATTTCTTTTTGTTTTTTTTTTTATATATCCAGTATCTCTCTCACAGTAAATACAAATTTAACGACACCTCTCAAGCTAAAATCCATTGAGCCGTTCAGGCTGCAGAGCGTGCCAAACAATTATACATACATACATACATAATACAAATGTACTCTACTATATGAAAGACAGTTAATTGTAAAATTGAATTTGTAAGTAAAGTGGCAACTTGCCCTCATGTTTGCTGTGCCCTTACAGGGCGTCACTTGTACTTATCTTTATGTAACAACTTTAAACTTGTGACTTGCAATAAATCTGAATCTAAATCTGAATAATACATTCTAAATCTGTATCATGATTATTTGAGAGTGGCAGTGGCGTTAAGATTTGGCTGTGCAGTATGTGAGCCACATTGTTGCATCTGTGGGGGAACAGTTGACGCGGATGGGCATCATGCACTTGGTTGTGTACGATGTCCTGGTCTCTTGCCGCGCCATTACGCGATTAATGATATAATACGTCGAGCATTGATATCCGCGAATATTGCTTGCCAGTTAGAGCCTCCAGGTCTTTCAAGGACGGATGGCAAAAGATCGATGGACTGACTTTGATTCCGTGGCAGAGAGGACGGAGTTTGTTGTGGGACGCAACATGCGTCAGCACTTACGCGGCATCTTATCTCACTAGCACCACGCGATCACCTGGGGCAGCTGCGCAGGCTGCTGCTACCAAAAAAAGAGCAAAATATTCAATGTTATCTACACATTATGATTTTGTGCCTATCGCCGTAGAGACTGCTGGCCCATGGTGTCCGGAGGCAAGGGACTTTATTAGTGAGATAGGACGTCTCTTAAGATACCGTGGTTATAACTACCGTTCTGGCTGGTACCTGGTTCAAAGGATATCTATTGCTATTCAAAGAGGAAATGCAGCTAGCATAATGGGTACCTATGAGCCGGGTACAATCTGTGGGGGCATTTTCGATTAACGAATTTATATTATTTTAATTTAAAACTTACATACATACTCTCGAAAAATATAACCCTCCTTCTGGCGCAGTCGTGTAAAAACAGCTCTACGAAACAACAGCAAGTCAAAACCCAAGAGTCTATTACCATAAGTCGTTATTCCACACCTGATAAATGATTTCAGCGAAATTAGATGCCAACGCGGCTCCGCCGTTCTTTATGGTAACGCTGCTTTATTTTATGACGTGTTTAAGATATTTTTAAGTATACTTGAGGGAGGTTTTGTGTGGAAGCAACAAAGAACTCGTTTCGTGTGGTGCGTATACACGTAATAAATGACATGCCAAGAAGTAAGGATACAACGTGCGATTACCTGTAAGGAACAATGATAATGGAACTCCATCACTTATATTTTTTTACTCAGACTGAAGAGAATTTAAAATTAATAGGCACTACAAAAATAACATATCGAAACAAGAGATAAAACCGGAAAATTGGGGTTTACTACTTGATTTCGAATGTCATGTGCCCGATGGCTGATTCCCTGAAGTCATTAGCTCGAGCGTCAGAATTGCCGATACTCCATATCATCGATGTAACACAACTTCGACTAGCCATTGCAATGATAATCATATTTTTTTTACACTACATCACTTATTATTTTCTATGCTGCCAGTTCTTGTTTAAAAGGAAGGAAAAATATTTGGTGATTTCCATAGACCTATTTTTTTATTGAATTTGGTGGGTTCAATTAAAAATGGCCAGTATTTACTTTTTGAGTCAAAAAGACGACTGAACCAAAAAGTTTTTTAATGCTGACGTTACTCAATTTTTTGAACAGAATTTATGGTGCAATAGAAAAGAAGCCTTTGCCCATGAAAAACGTACGTCATGCTATAACATAATATGAATTCCTAATTTTAAAAGGTCTCCTCAACTACCATAAAAAATGTGATGTCAAAGCTCAAAAGGTTGGGTCAGGATCAAATTTCACGGGCGACGGTGCATTGCAAGCGTGACTTTGACGGGGGTGAGAATGATGACGATGCTTTGGGACTACGAAACTAACAATGGAATACTGTTTCTAAAAATAATCTGTACAAATCAGCATTTAGCGTTGTCCTACTCGAGATCGAAGACATTTAAATTTAAGAAACGCTTTTTTAAAAGTGACAGAAAGTCGCACCTTACCCTTCCGGGACATAGCTGTTCACATGACTGAACGTCCAATGGTTCGATTGTGTAAATGTCAAAATGTACAAAGTTTTATGGTTAGAATGATGCTCTACCATCAGAAAGGATTTCTTACGATATACAAAACCATAATAAAGAATGTTTTGCTCAAGACTCTGAATCAATTTCCATGGGAGCATTGTGTGACATTGACGGGGGTAAGAATGATGACGTGCTTTGGGACTATGAAACTATACAATAGGACAATGTTTCAAAGAATAACCGGTACAAATCGACATTCAGCTTCATCTTACGCTACCTAAACATGAAAGATATTAAATACATTAAACGCTCTTTAAATAATAGGACCAGGTCAAACGAGCGTAATTTCTACGGCATTTGGTTCCATACAAACGTTCTGTTTGACACGACGAAAGAAAATGAGTTTACTATTTCTGTAAAAAAATAATTGAGCAACTCATTTTCTGCAGCAGAAATCACGCCTTGACCCTTAGACAAGCAAAGCATTAAAATTATTAACCTTAACTGAATTTCAATAGCTTTTATTGTTTTTTTTTGACAAAGAGTAATATCTAATGATAACTACTGTCCTGATTGTAAACTTACCTACGGAAGTCATTTTGAAGCTAATGTGTTTATTTGAGTATCAGAATGCTTTCCTCTTAGGATACAAATATATTTATTAAAGAATATTTTTTGCTCAAAGGTCTGAATCAAATTTCATGGGTGGCGGTGCATTGCAAACGTGACGTTAACGGGGGTTGGAATAGTAAGGTTGCTCTATGAATTATGTAACAGCTACAAAACGTCGTTTTCAAGGTGGTAATGTATTATTCCAAATTAATATAATGAAGTAAACACTATCATGTCTTTTTCGCTTTCTCACATTCCTCTCCATCCACTGGTTGTCTGGAAGAGATAGCTTTAAGCGATAAGACCGCCCATTGTACTCATTTAATGTAAAATGATTTCTTTTTGTTACATTTTTCTGTTGGTGTACACTAAAGAGTTATCTATCTATCATGTTCATATGTAATACTTATATCGAAGCATGGTCCATTTATGTACGACACATTCATTCTTATTGTCTCAAATCAAAACCACTTATACTACCTATGCTTTTATCGGTAACTTGGTAGACTAGGATAACATCCAAATAAAATTATTGAATCTGAAAATTTATTATTTGAATCCTTTTCAACATTATTTATGTCAAAGTACGTAAAAAACACAATTTAAAATAATATTAAAAACCAAAAAGTAACAAATCTTTTCATAAAAAGTGAAAAATTATAAAATCTTTGGGTATTTTAAACTTGCCGTGGAATTATTATCAGGGTCAACTTTCGTTGACCAGACCATATGCACTACCTATGTGAAAAATCTTTGACAAAAACAACACTAAATTTCCAATGTAACAATCATACAAAAATTCTGCAGTAATGAAAACTCACTGAAGATAATTCCAATAATAACCAACAATAGAACAAAAAAGGCTGTTCCGTACAAAAAAGACAAAGGGCAATTTAACAGTCGACTGCAATGAAACCGGTGTCGAAGGCTGACGAGGGTCCAGCCGTTTAGTAGGCACTAAAAAGATTGTATTATTTGTGGATAGCATACACCGACGGTAATTGTAGATGGGCCCTTCTTTTCAAGAAACTCAAGTTTTCTATAGTATGTTTCAGAACAGCGAAATAGTTCGTGAATATCCAGCCAAGAAAATAAATCTTAAATGTAAATTTTATTTTTACTTCTCGTAAACAACTCGATGAAGTATGTATGAGTTATGACAAATTTGTAAAAGTAAAAATTTAAAATACATCTCACGGGCCGATGTTCTTCAAGAATTATTCTGCCTTTCTGGTGATTATGCATATTTTTTATAAATGATCTATTTGTTAGTAAATCAAAATTTATGGTTCTCAAATTAGGCCTATAAAATAAGAGTTACTTTCGTATATATACGCATAACCTGTACTTTATCTCATGGTTATATTTAATGACCTGTAAAGTTAATCAATTTTTTATCTAAGTTTATGAAATTATTTCTTCTTTGAAGGGCCCATCTATTTATCTTAGTTGCCTTATAGGTATTCATTGAATCGACTATTGGATTTTATACAGTGAAGATAGGCCTAGGCAATATCTAAGGATAATATTACCGTTGTTTTATCTGAAAAGGGTGTACTTGTTCTTATTGTTTTTGGGTCGAGGTACACTTTGATCGTGAAACAAGCGGTTATAAATCTATAAATTATATGTACCTATTATTATTTTTCTAATTAAAGGCTGCTAGTATTTTCTGTTGCAAATAATAGACCTACAATGCGTTTAGACTGCGACTGCGACTACGTCCGCGTGTATCATGATCTCTTAAACACCATTCTGTTAATACGGTAATCACTCTGACATGCCAGGTGACCAGCAACCCAGTTTCAGTTGAGGTTGATGACCGGTTTTTTTAAAGTATAGGTTAGGTTTAGATAATAATATAGTGTACATAAAAAACAAAATGGTATTTCAATTCGTTTAAGTAGTATATCAATACTACTAAGAACCAACACGAAATTAGTCTCCAAAATGATCCATCCATCGTTCAGCTAACCCTGATTACCGAAAATCAGTCAATCACGGTTCGAGCTCAAACTAAAAACAAGCAGATGCGACTTTTCACAAAAAAGGAATCCCTTGATTCTCCATAAACTTTTTATATATAATATTATTTGTCAAAAATTCTTACGTCCAGTCTTAGATCATTTAATACAGGATAAGCCTTACCTGCGCGTTCCCCTCTGCCAAAGTATAAGAACAAAAATCTCATACGTTCATAAAAACTTGTTGCGTAATCGATTATGATCATTATGTGAATCGGTGAGGCATCGAAAAGACGTCGAAAAGTGCTCCGTTAAAAATGCCATGTTATGTAATTTTCTCGTGTAGAAAGAGGTCAAACACATTTATCTTCCAAAAGATGGCATAACCTTTCATTAGTAAGTATTTTTTATTTTATTAACGTTGTTTTCTATTTAAATGTAACTTCTGAAAAATCAAAGGAATATCTATTAGTATCGATTACGAAAAAAAATATCGAATCACGTTTGCAACTGATTTCCTTCCAACCCAGAGACAATAACGCACTCACGAGACTATGTATTTATGATTTACAACCTTCGTCTTTATTCCCTGTGCATTACAGTTGAATATATTTTTGTCTTCTCTCTCTTTCTTGCCAAGAGTGTATTATTATGTGTATTTACACATTTTTTTCAGTGTGAGTTTTATTGGTGTGCAGAAAATAAGCTAGGTTTGAGATTTTGGAGTGTGCATTAATAGCGACACAAATTATTTCTGTGAATGTGTGATTTTGATTAGATGTAGTAGTAGCTTACCCCCGCACCAAAAGCGGCAGAAAGTTTTGTAAGAAGATTTTTCTGCGTAACTCATCCTGTATTAAATGATCTAAGCGTCCAGTTGTTGAAAATTGTTTTAAAATTATCCTGTTCGTCTGTTATTTACCTTTATTTTGTGGTCTGTGGACAGAGGGGTGTCTGTTAGACAGACGGCTGACAAATTCTGTTATTTTGGTATATAGTTTTTGGTATTTCTATTTGCAATCGTTGAAAAGAGTAAAAAAATATATTTTTGTCGTTCAACCCGTCTGTCGGACGACATCGGCAAATAGCACCTGTCTATGGTTTATGGAACTAATTACAAACACAAAGACAATGCTATTTGCAATCGTTGCAAAATATATTTTTTTAAATTCTATCCTTCTGTTAACTATTTTTAGTTTGTGTTAGTGACGGACATCGGCAAATAGCGTCTGTCTGTGGTTGATGGACATAATTAGAGAGACAGATCTATTTGCAATGGTTGATAATAATGTGATTACTGAATTCTATCCTTCTATGACCTATTTTGTTTTGTGTTTCAATTCGTCTGTCAGACTAATATCGGCAAATAGTGTCTGTTTATGGCTTATGAATTTTTTATTTATGATGAAAATAATTAAATAAAAAATTTGATCACTGAATATCTATCTTTATTTTGTGTTTCAACCTATCTGTGGGATGGACATCGGCACTGAGCATGTCCGTTGGTGATGAACTGATGAACCTAATTAGAGACAAAATGCTATTTGTAATCGATGAAAATAATTATAATAATATTGCTTCTGTGATCTATCTTCGTTCTGTATTCCAACCTATCTGTCGGACTAACATTGGCTAGTAAAATCCATCTGTGAGTGATGGACCTAAATACATAGACCTAGTTCTATTTGCGGTGAAATAGTTTGATCACTGAATATCTATCCTTCTGTTATCTATCTTTATTTTGTGTTTCAACCGGTCTTTCGGATGGTCATCGGCTGATGGAGAATGTCTGTAGGTGATGGACCTAATTATGGAGACAGTTCTACCTATTTACGTTGAAAATGATTTGATCACTGAATTGATTAGAGTAGATTTCTGGGAACTTAGCAAAACAACCGAAGATTTCCTTGGATAGTTAATCTATTAACACACGCAATTGCAAAACCACAGAACAGTGACAAAGCTAAGGCAAAATAAGACATGTGTCATATTTGACAGTGACGTTTTAACAGTACGTGACTTATAAATGCGTATAAATAAACTACAATAGATAGGTACTCTCCATCAACTCAAATCAGATATTTTATCTAAACGTCAAAACAAACATTTTCTACGGATTTTGTATGTTATAAATTTCTACGGAATTTGTATGGCTAGTGACGTCATAGTACCTTGAAGTCAAAAAGTGCTCTTAATATCAGTTTTTAAGCAATAACAAATCTTAAATCACTTTGAAGAAGACAATGATCATGACAAGAAATGATCATGACAAGTGACATTATTTCGTGTCGTTTTTTCTTAACAGTACCAAGTAATTTATGTTTGACCCAGGAAAATACCGAATTTCAACTGAATTCTATCCTTCTGTTATCTATTTTTGTCTTGTATTCGAACTCGTCTGTTGGACGGACACCGGCTAATAGAGTCTGTCTGCGGGTGATGGACCTAATTATAGATACAGTTCTATTTGCAATGGTTGAAAATGTTATTACTGAATCTGGCTACGATGTCCAAAATATTCGGGTAAATTGCCGATAAACAGAGCCCAGGACCAAATATAAAGGCCTACATAGTGATTTACATACATAGTGATGGCCGATGGGGCAAAAAGGTACTCGAATGGCGACCACGTACTGGCAAGCGGAGCGTAGGACACCCACCCACAAGGTGGTCTAACGACCTGACTAAGGTCGCTGGAAAGCGCTGGATGTAGGCCGCTCTAGATCGGTCATTTTGGAAATCCTTGGGAGAGGCCTATATCCTGCAGTAGACATTATGCGACTGAAATGATGATGATGATGATGATGATGACATAATGATTTGGTGGGCGTGAAGGCAGAAAAAGGTATCGAAATAGTAACGAATTCTAACCGCAACCGCAATATGATTCAGATTCTCACCCACACCCTCGACAGGCTTTTACTATATGCGCGGAACGAAGTAGTCGATACATTTTAAGTCTTTTTCTTTCTGATCGGCATGAAAGGATTTGTAAATGTTATGAATAAAAAAAAAATAAAGAAAACTACATTTATTTCAGGTTACAAGAACCATATAAGCACAAGAAAAAGTTTGAAACATACAATATATACATACACAAAAATAATAATATAAAATAATTAAATAATGTAATTAAAATGTTCTACCCCTCCATCCAGCACTACTGCTCAAGTGTCTATTACAGCAATGCCAGACATAGGGACAGCCTACACTATAAGCAATCATCATCAGCATAACATAAATGATTTAGTTACCCCGTATTAAAGGCTAAAAACAGTCAGTAAATCGTTTAAGGGAAACTGTATAAAGTTTTATAATAAATTACCAGAATCGGTCCCTGATATGCCAGATAGAAAATTTAAAGCCTATGTAAAGAAAGTACTTTGTGAGAAGGCTTATTACGGAACCAATGATTATCTTAAAGACAAAAGTCTGGCTTGAGCTTGGCGTAAAGGTTTGTATTTGTAGACTCACAAATGTAATAACTTGAGCACAATCGGTACATGTAAGTACTTTATTTACAAATTGAAATTAACTTCAATTTTGACATCACTCTTAATTAATAATTATGATATAACAATGTATTCTCAGTCCACATATCTAACTGTAATATCAGTAGATATAATTGTCAGGTTGACGTTTTTGGAGAAAATGCTGCAGTACAGTTCTTCTGTGCTTGCTTAGGAGGCAGCATTAAACTTAGTTGTAAGTAAATGATCTGACGTCAACAATTACCTATTAAGAAATCGAAAGAAAAAATAATGACAATTATCAAGTGATACAAATATCTAAAGATAAATAAAAGATTTTTAACTTTTTTCGACTTTTTTAATTTCTTTTCTGAGAAAGACTTCTGTACGTGAGTACTAGTAGTTTCTTTGTGTGTATGTGTGTATAGTAAGTAGTTATGTAGTCACGTAGAGTGTCAGCTAGTCAGTAAGCCGTTAATTTATGCTAAATAATAATGTATGTGTCTCACCATAGTTTTCATCAAAAATTAACAAGTATTTTGTTGCTTATATATTTATTGAAGTTACGTGTGATCATGATTGATGATGTCCTTAAGTATAACACGTAATTTACCAGTAGTAGATGTAGCAAGCCCTTAAGAAGAGTGCACTCACAGCTTTCAAGGGGAGTAATGAAAGCGGTCACTCAACTAACGCTAAGTATCCATTGTCAGGGCTTTCTTTAGTTCTTAAAAGGTTTAAAAAGCTTCCATGCTGGTCTGGGAGAAAAGAAAAAAACATCTACGATCTAAGCAGCTGGTATACCAGCTGCTTAGATCGTAGAAGCTGATCGAGGGAATGGGCGAAAATGCGAATCATGTAAAATGATGCGGCTAGCCACCTATTACTATTCTAATTCCTTTATCCACCTTCTCGCCTACCATCACGCTAAAAGTGGCCTTTGAGTCTTAAATCTTAAAGGCCCTGGGCTCTGTCTGCTTAGAGCCGCAAGACCCTAAATGCTCTGTCTGCCCCGTTGAAGATAAAGACGTGTTCGTGTATATGTAAAAAGCTTCATTATACTCGTATACTTATGGTCCCCTTTTTCTAAAGTTTCTTACATGTCAAGGGCGTCTGAGGAGGTTGGAGAGTTTGAAGTGAGGAGTCTTATGTCGAAAGGCTCTTGATCATGTGGTGCAGTCAATAGAGACATCAAAGGGAATTGAAACCCCTATACTGAGGGTGCCTAATCTAAAAGTCATACATGTTTGAACAAGCAAGCGAATCAATTGAAGTTTTGACGACCTCCGTGGCGTAATGGTCAACACGCTAGTCCGCTAATCCGGAGGTTCTGGATCCCCAGCCAGGGCAAGTTGGAAAATGGACTTTTTCAAATTGTCCTGGGTCTTGGGTGTTTATTTATATGTGTATTTATTATACAATATGGTATCGTTGAGTTAGTATCCCATAACACAAGTTTAAACTTACTTTGGGGCTAGCTCAATCAGTGTGATTTGTCCGTATATTTTTTTTTATTTTTTTTTTCCAGGTATACTTGAACAATCCGGCGTTTGTATGTATCGTATGTATGTTTGTTCGACAATAACTCGATTAGTTCAGAAATTATTAGTTGTATGAAATTAGGTAGGCGTGTAGAAGTAGCCAATAGATTTTTTAAGGTCAAACATGAGCCAAATCGGTCAAGGGGTTGCCGAGATATAGGGTTTGCGAGTTCACAATTCGGGGCGATCTATTAGTTGCTTCCTTGCTTTTCGTGTGTGTAAGTGGCAAACACTAGTGTCAGATTTTTCAAGATGCCTAAAGTCATCTGACATAGCTTAACGAGTGCCATACAATGATGACAGCCGGGACCAACGGCTAATACGTGCCTTCCGAAGCACAGAGGAGCTCGAGAAATTTTCATGCCACTTGTGATCATCAATCCAAGTGCGGCCCACACCCGGTGTCGCTTTACTTGCGAAAGCGATAGTTATGCGCACTCCCGCCGGGCCACCGAGCTACTCATCTATTAGTAGTGGGCTGATGTAAGAAGGAGTAGAAGTGATCGCAACTTATTAACGAAAGACTCCGTTCAAAAATATTTCAAAATTCTGTAAACACTTCTAAACTGGCTAACTTGTAACATCATTTTGTGAAACTGGGTTAAACTGTGTCTTTATTTCCTTAATGGGGCATTCCAGGCGGCTGGCAGACAAAAATGACGGCGAAATTCTCAACAAACTATTTGAGAAGCGCTAACTGAATATCTCCAGAGACATTACATAGGCGATAGAGGCGTCTGGCGTTTGTACGAAATTGTTTTAGCAATTCATTTTTTTAAGAATGAATAAAAAAGATTCTAAGCTGATCTGGGAGAAAACTTTTAATGTATTATGTGCGGTCAGTTTGGTCTCTGCTTTAACCACAGAATAAGTACTAGTACTCACGTACAGAAGTCTTACTCAGAAAAGACATTCAAAGAAATATGTGCTTAATGTGGTTAGCGCTATGGTTTAATTTAGTTCGCGTCAGAACTCCTCACCTTCTCAGTTATATACCTAGACATCCATCGCAAGCAAATTTCATTCCTATTACTCTGGACAAACGATTCATGTAACTGAATTTTCCAATTCGAAGTGGTCTCCGCGCGCGTAATAATGTAGGTATATTTTCGGTACCTAAACGGGGAGTGATACAGGCCTGCTTTAAGGGGATACCTGAATTTTCCGGGGTCCAGTGCTGCCCCCGTTTGAAATAAATCATTTAATAGGAAACGAAGACATCATTTAAATTTTTGTCTTGACCAGGCACTAGATAACACTTTAAACTAGGTATTTTATAAAATACTGTTTGCAATTTAAATTGAGAACGTGAATCTTTTCTACGCACATAAGCCAAAAGTGGCCGTTTGTCGCAATTGTGCGAAATTTGACTATTTTAGGTACCTATACATATAAATTATAAATAAATATGAATTTTGGTTCGTTGTCGCGAGAAACTTGACTTGGCGTATAAAAAAAAAGATAAAAATTTAAGTTATCTATTAAATATTTTTTTTTATCATATAACAAAAGGATATTGATTAACAAAATTGAAAGTAATAAAAATAATTATTTTAAAAAAGGTATAATTGATATATAGATTACTATGCATTAAAGAGTTAAGCTGGTCTGGAGAAAAGAAATAACACATAGAATTAATTATCTCTGTAAGTACCTATAACAATCATTCTACGTATAATGTACGGTCCGTTCGTCTCTGCCTTGATAATTATGTCACCCACACCCCCCTAATGTGACATTTACTACATTACATACTACTATTTGCATACCTACAGACAGGGACTGGAATACCGATATTTTGAATAAATATATAGATACCCGATATCTTATCGATAATTTGTACCAATATATCGATACAAATTATCGATATATCGATACAAAATACTGGTATTTTATCGACATTTCTATCGATATATAGATATATCAATTAAGAAAATCGATAATATACTGGTATAGGTAACGATACAAAATATCGGTATTACCGTCCCTGCCTACAGATTCCGATTTCTGCTGATTTAAGTTTGAAGAGAATCCCAAATTTATTGATTTCCAAACTGTACACATATTGGATTCAACAATAACTCATGTTTAAGCATATAAAACAAACTACACAATAAATGCGAAGATTAAAAATGAAAAACATTTATCCCCTAGGGATTGGTAAAAAGGTTTTACTGCCTGTCACACCCAAAATTACGACGTACCCGTAATGGCTCTAACAATCGAAATCGCGTCAATTCTATACAATTATCGGGCCTTTGAGGTATTCTTTAATTCTATCGAGCCTTATTGCTTTTGGAAAATTGATCTTTAGAGGCAAGATAATGAGATCTGTGGCTCGGAAAGGGGATAAGCTGGATGAATGAGCGTAAAAATTGGAAGATCAAACGCACGGTAAATGAAAAGACGAGACGATGTCGTTAGGAGATACGCAATTGTTTCGTAACGTTAAGTATCTACGACCACGCCATTGTCTTGTACTCGTTATTCAAAAAATACCTATATTTCTTTTGTTTATATGATATATGAGTTGGTGGTCGGCACAATTTTGACGACCTCTGTGGCCTATAGTGGTCATCGTGTTATGCTGTTACATCGGAGGTTCCGGATTTGATCCCTGGTCAGGACAAGATAGAAAATGATCTTTAAAAGTTGACGTGGGTTTTGGATGTTTATCTATATAGTATTTGTTAAAAAATATAGCATTGTTGAGTTAGTATACCATAACACAAATCTTGAATTTATCTTCGATCTGGCTCAATCTGTGGGATTTTTACGAAAATATTTATAAAAACATGCAAATATGTTTTTCAGAGTATTTAACCCAAGACTCAAGTAAGCATAGTGGATTTAGTATACAATTGGTCAAGGCAGCTGATGTTTCTTATAGGCTTTTTGATTTAGTTCGTTTTTGGATAATATTTTATACGAATAACAAATAACACTAACAAGAAGCCGTTTTCCGAAAATATAAAGTTAATTGGTTATTAAATGAGACAGCAATTATCACTTTAAATATAAGAGTGGGAGCGTGGTAGAGACATCTCGCTATCTCTTTCGTAAGCGTGACACCTAAAGACGGTGACGTCACGCGGGTGTATGTGTATCCTTTATCTGTTATTTGACAGTTTTCCCTTCCACCGGATTTGAAAGGCTTATAACTTGCTTATTTTTGAGCGGAGTAAAATCATTATTTATGTTTTTATTTTCGTATCATGTTACTTTTTGATATGAATAAGAAAAAAAAATTGAGTGAAATACCGAATTGGTCAAACAAGCCATAAGGATCTATAAAATATTTCTTACAACAGATACCGATAGAACAGAACAATACCGGCACTAAATTGCTGGAACTGGTCCAATTATACCGCGGCTTTGACCAGATCTGTCCACAATCTAGCTCTAATAGCTTCCTAAAGAGTAAGTTTGCTGCGATAAAAAGATAAAAAGATTTTAAAAGGCAGTAGTAGGAAAAATGTCTTACTTTATCAATGGCTTCATTTCAAAGGCTTTACTAAGAATTTCAATTTTATTTTATTGTATTTTGGAAAATGTTTGTATAGGTAATGTTTTATTTTCGGTTAGATACAATTTAGTTTATAGTTATTTTCTTATTTTACGTTTTAATTTCATTATTTATTATTTATTCTATTATAACCAAAGTGTGATATATTATAGATAATATTAACTTTACATGTACCTTTTCTGGAGAGGAAAATAAACGAATTTATTTTATTATTACTATTATCCTTTGTTAATAAATAATTTCCGATGCATCTTTTGGAAAATTAATTACTTAATTACACAACTTTTAACGAAAATGGGGTGGTAACCCGAATGGGAGTACGTAAACGTTCTAATTAACGTGCACCTTTGTTACTACGGGACCATTCCTAAAATCGCAAGAAAAAGCTTCTACTCCATATAAAATTGAATACATTCCCTGCCTAAATGTATAGATTGATATCCCTTTTCGTAACACATTGTATAAGTACCACAACTGCCTTTTTAGGGTTCCGTAGCCAAATGGCAAAAAACGGAACCCTTATGGATTCGTCATGTCTGTCTATCTGTGCGTCCGTATGTCACAGCCACTTCTTTCCGAAACTATAAGAACTATACTGGTAAGTAGATGTATTGAAACTTGGTAAGGAAGCTTGGTATTCTATGAACCGCAAAAAATACCAAATTTTGGGGGATCCCCATACTTAGAACTAAAACTCAATTTTTTTTTTTCATCAAACCCATACGTGTCATGGATAAGTCTTCAAAAATTATATTGAAATTTTTTAATATCATTTTTTTCTAAACTGAATAGTTTGTGCGAAAGACACTTCCAAAGTGGTAAAATGTGTGTGTGTGTGTGTGTGTGTGTGTGAGTGTGTGTGTGTGTGTGTGTGTCTCCCTGTAACTTCTAAAATAAGTTAATGATAAAACTAAAAAAAATATAAGACGTACATTACCATGCAAACTTCCACCGAAAATTGGTTTGAACGAGATCTAGTAAGTAGTAATCGTAAACCGCAATTTACCTTTCATTTAATCAACTAAATATAAAATTTTATTAAAAAACATTTAATTTCATAAACATAAACCTTATGCATAAACCGTGAACCATTACTTACTTGCTGCTACGGAACCCTTCATGGGCGAGTCTGACTCGCACTTGGCCGCTTTTTTCTAAGATAGACTCTAACCCCCATATTCATAAAAGTTATCAAACCTTTTCTTAACCCCTTTTAGTTAAAATGTGTTTTCTCTCGTTCTTACTATGCCAAATATTGAAAAGAGGGAAAGGGACAAAAGATGTTTTAACTAAAATAGGTTTAGCAAACGGTTGTATATTTTTATGAATAAGATGGCTAGACTCGAGCTAGCACAATAAGCAGCGACAGCTTCTCAATCTAAGCCTTAATAAGAATCTTTTAAATATTTCTTACAAAGATAAAGAACGCTGGACCTAGTCCAATCATACAATATGTAACAAAAACCCTGTCCGATCCTTGTAGGAGCAACTCAGACCGTCAATATTAACAACTTTTCTTATGGGACTAATGCTTGAAACTCAAAGAAAAAATCGACATTTTTATACAAATTTTCGGGCCTTTTGAACACTTTTGTATAAAAATAAAAGATTTTCTTTTTCAAGTTTCAAGCATTGGTCCCATAGGAAAAGTTGTTCGTATTGACGGTCTGAGTTGCTCCTGCAAGGATCGGACAGGATTTTTGTTACATATTGTATAAACCAATAAGCTATCTACACACAATATTATACAATACACGCAATATTTGGATGTTTATTAATATATGTATATGTTATAAAATATAGTATTGTTGAGTTAGTATCCCATAACACAAGTCTCTAACTTACTATGGGGCTAGCTCAATTAGTGTTATTTGTCCCTATATATTTATATTTATTTATCGTAAGCGATATTCGAGAGAGAAAATTTTAACTAAACTTTGAAAACTTATAAGACAATTTAAAGTTGATTTGTATTTATAATTAAGTATTTGTTTAGATTTACAATGAGACTCGAAAATAAAGTAAGAACAACTTGTGGCAACTCTTAGTAACTGTAGGCCATTTCATAATTCATTTAAATTAAACGTTGAAAGACAACGAAACTCCCTAACTTTTCAATTTTGCTTCGAGATAACTGTTTAATGTGCCTTAATCAAAATATTAAGAACAATGGCCATTCTGTTGATTTATACTAAGTTTGGAACTAAATTCAATTAGTAAGAGGCGGTAAACAAGGAGACGAATAAACAAATTCCGGAGAAATTATAGAGAAAAAAAAAAGACTTTAAAACTAAACCCGACTATTGGAAGCAAAGGCAAGTAATGTATATATTTTAGGAAAGTGTTTTTTAAGCCCGTTTTATTTTATAGACACGGTGTGATTCGATTTATGCAGGTACCTAAAAGCTGAATTAAAGTTAAGAAATGATTTGTGTTAACATCAATGGACATTCGCCAAAATAATTTCACTAATAATATTCTTATAATCAAATCCCCTATCTACCGTTTATTGCCTTCTAATTTCCTTAATACATAATATATTGCATAGATGACATAACTACAGTTTGAGTCTTAACGTAGGCACACGAGTTAATAGTGACAACTAGAGGAAATTTAGAGTGAGTAATAAGTAGATAAACTTAAAATTAAATTATCACTTCTACATCTGGCACTTCACATCGCTATTCGTGTTCGCGTATTTGTCGTATTTGCCCAAATACGACGATGTGAAGTGGGTCTATTCGTCTATATTTGCCTATTCGCACGAACAAGACGAATACGCCAAATACCCGAACACCCGTATCCGCCGGCTGTCGGTTTTTTGCAACATATCAAAGGATTGCGAATAAGGCGAATATGTTCGTTTAGCTTACACATTGCTTGCTCATTTGCTTTATCGAAGGAAAAATTAAACTGTAGCAAAAATGATTTTAAATGTTCGGCATATTTGCTGTTTGTGAACGAAGTGTAGTCGGTGTATTCGTGTTATTTGGAATTCATCACAAATCTAGAGAACAAAGCCGAAATAAAACGCGAACACCGAACAGCGACGTGAAGTGCCACCATAACGTTGTGAAGTGGCCTGTTCGTCTATATTCGCCTGTTTTCACGAACAAGACGAAAACTCAAATATCTGAATCCGCCCCTTGTCGGTTTTAGGGAACAAATAAAAGAATTGTAAATATGCCGAATATGTTCGTTTACCGTGCACACATCGATCATTCATAATTTGCCAGTGCGCGAAAGTGATGGATGCATTTGTTTAGTTTGTTGACATTGACAGTTCGCGACAGGATGTACTGGATAAACAATCATGGGATGCTATTTTTCAAAATTTTAAATTAATAATATAATAAATCTTGGCGAATAAAGAATATTCGTGAATGTTCGGCATGTTCGCTATTCCTGATGATGTATGTATGGCATGTTCGTGTTATTCGGACTTAAACACGAATATTAGCGAACAAAGCCGAATAAAAACGCGAATACCGCACGGGGTGCGTTTTTCTGCTTTTTAATCTCTAAATATATGCATGGCAATGGTCACCCAAGAATGCCAAAGACGTTGCGAAGTGGAGAAGTAGACGAACCAGTTAAAATATCATAGCTATATGTAGTTTAATAATTGACCGCCCGCCTGACGTCGACCCTCCTTCGAAATCATGTCTCAAATCATCACTATCTCTCACCCACGAAACCCCCGGAATCCCTCTTCTTTATCAATATTTTAGAGACACAAAATTAATTTTTTGCCATTAATCTGACTTGAGTAGAAGAAACTAACTCCACCAACAAGAGCGTGAGTCTTAAATATAAATTAATCTGACTTGTCCTTGTTGAGTTAGTATCAAATAACATAAGTCTCGAACTTACTTTGGGGCTAGCTCAATCTGTGTAATTTGTCCCTATAGGTATTTATATATCACAACTGTCATACAATAATGATATATAAGGTAGTTAGGCAAGTCCTTATTTTTCTGTGCGTATGCGAGGTTGTGGAGGTATTCAGAATGCTTTCATTACGAACATGTGTCCCAGTTTGTCTCTCGTTGCAGTTTTCAACGGCGAAATTGGTCCGAGTGAATCTTAACTATAAAATACGTTTGAGTATGAATTGAGAGTCGATAAATTGTAAGGAAAAGATTAACCATGTAGCCTTTGAGCAGTGGCGTAGCGTGCCTTGGCGGGGCCCCGTATAAAAATTTGTTTAAGGGGCCCATAGAAAGGGTAAAGATTTCTCACAAAAGAAAAAAAAGATTTTTGCATAAAATTAAAAGAAATATTTATTCATCATAATTATCTATTTGTCCCTTTTTCCAAAATTTTTAAAATTCCCAAAATTCCCAGTTGAAGTAAATTACTTAAATGGGGAAATCCCGCAGCCCGCAATAACCGATGAAGGGTGTTGCCAACTTTTGAACGCACGGTTTACGCGGGAAAAAATTGCTTTTTTTTTTACTTCTGTCATTTCTGAAATAAAAAAAATTGGAAAGTGTTTATTAATTTTTGCTTACGCACGTTGGGGTCCCCCGTGGCCCGGGGGCCCCTTATAATTGATACGGCAGATACGGCGGTAGCTACGCCCCTGCCTTTGAGTATTTGGTTCCACATAACCGCTGTACTGTCCCACAGCGGAACGGTATGCGAAGGCATTTCACCTCGTAAAAAAGGAATCTATGGTTCTGTGACAATTTTCCTCAAAATTTACGAAGCCCTTAAACTATGCACTCTAGCTAGCCTGTCTCTACTTATGCGTGGCAGTGGAGGTATTCAGAATGCTATCATGTTCACACACGATGCGTCGCAAATTGCCAACTTGGTCGTGTGGAGTCATTAGCGGTAATTACCTTATCTGAACACACTAATGAAACGCAGTTACGCTTATGGCGATGATATTCTCGTATTTCATATGTGTCCTGAATGCATGAAATTTCATGGTTGTCTTCAAGTTCTCCTTCAAGAGATTGATATTAATACGTTATGATGTTTGTTTGTTTTTCGTGTATGTAAGTGGCCAACACTGGTGTCAGATTTTTCAGGCTGCCTAAATGCATCTGACATAGCTTGACGACTGCCATACAATGAAGACAGCCGTGACCAAAGGCTTATACGTGCCTTCCGAAGCACGGAGGAGCTCGAAAATTTTTTGTGCCACTTGTGGTCACCCATCCAAGTGTGGACCACGCCCAGTGTCGCTTAACTTGCGAAAGTGCTATTTATGCGCACCCCCGCCGGGCCACCGAGACGTTATGATTATGACTGTACTTACTACCTGAGGCATTGCCACATAATTAATATAATATATACATACAGAACGGAATCTCCTAAGGTCCCGCGCAATATGCCCCGCACCTCTCCACCGTTCGCGCCTTGTCAAGGCGGCTGTAGGCTCCTGCAGTCGCCCGCTCAACACCCTTCACACGGCGCGAACGGCGGAGAAGTGTGCGGACGAGAAACGCATATTGCGTGGAACCTTAAGGCTTAACTCACACCGGAGAGAAGCGGCGGGCAGCGCGCTTATAGGCTCAATTCAGACTGCGGCAGCCATGCGCCGAGTCGCGGCGATTTGCTTGACTGCAATGTTTTCAAATTTTCGGCATATTTGCTTGACTGCGCGCGACCCCGCCGGCAACGCCATAGTTTGAACATTATACGCTTGACATAAAGTTCATTATGCTATGTAAGATTTCGTCGCTTCGCTTCAATTCCGCCGCAGTGTGAATTGAGCCTTATTGTCAAACCATGTTCACCTTTATTTCCATTTTAGCAATGCACAGTATAGCTTGAACAAAACAAAAGCCTCGCGACTTCTCGCGACTGCCAGCGGCGCCAAGCGGCCGAGTCTTTTTCAAGCCATTTTCAGAATTTCAAAGATATAAATAAAGGTGACTATGGCTTGACAGTAAAGTAGGCTGCCCGCCGCTTCTCCTCCGCTGTGAGTCCCCTTACCATAGACAGAATCAGACTTTCCCATACAATCGTAATCTAGCTTTTATTTTGAAACGGCATGTCAGATATTACCAAAATTATGTAATTTCAAAGAAATTGCATATATTAAGGCATATAACTAGTTTTCACAGTCAAAGTATGAACTTAAAAGAGAATATACTGGATTATATCATATTTGACTGGCTAAAAATTGGTTTTATGTCTAGATATACCTTTGCTATTTCTTTAAAATTACAAAATACTGCCGAAATCTGACATGTCATTTCAAAATAAATGCTAGACTACGTTTGTATGGTAAAGTCGGACGGAACGGAATCTCTTAAGATGCAAGGGGATTCTTAAGAGATTCCGTTCTGTTTGTAATATTTAATCTAATTCTGTCATATTGCTGTGAAGTAGAAGGAAAAATTATGTTTTGTCCAAATTATGAGAAAGGTCAAGGTCAAGTTCAAAGCTCCTTAACACATTTCGGGACACACAGCCAGACACAATGAAAATAACAATTGAATTGCGTTCATAGCCATAAGTATCACCGAATTCACTGTTAATAACAATATGCTTATATTATGTAAACGCAAGTGTCCTGCAAAGTAATTTACATATTATCATTTATCATACTTGTGCCAGTTTTTACATTTATGTGCTGACTACTCCTAAACCAGGTTTTGATGAGGTTTTCGCTTCCTTCTATATATAAAGCTATACAAAGTGGAAGGGACATACCCGTAAAAATCAAACCACAGGCTTATACTAGACCACTATAGTACAATATAATTAGAATAACAACCAAAAAAAAGACTTTCCCATACAAATTGCCCGGGCGGCTGCACACATTTGTATGGAAATGCCGAAAATTGTTTTTGTATTTTGGTTGTCATTTTAATTTCATTATACTATAGTCATCTAGTATAGCCCATGGTTCGTTTATTATCGATATGTCCCTTCTACATTGTAAATGAACTATAAAAAACTTGAAATCATAAATGATATTCTAAAATTATTCTCACAAATCTATCAGACTCGCTATATTTAGTAAACTCGCTGGTCATCTATCTCTCGCAATGTTCAGGTAATCTAATTGGCTCAGATATTTTGGCGAGGGACGAGGCTCGTCAGCGAGTTTTTTGGTCGTTTAGGCATCCTCGAAAGGATTACATTGGATGGCTGCCTTTGAATTGGCACAGGGCCAACTCGGCATAATCTGAATACTAGAAATCTAGGTAAAGGACTTTTAATAGGTCAATAGCACAAGCTATCAAATGTCATTGTAAGCCACTATTCATCATCATCATCGTATCAGTCGCAGGAAATCCACTGCTGGGCATAGGTCTCCCCGTAGATTTTCCAAAGAGACCGATTGAGAGCGGCCTACATCCAGCCAAGCCTGTTTCACTCTCCGTTTAGGTATCGAAAATATACCTACATTATTACTATGCGACCAATCCACCAGACAAATCTTCTCTTCACATCACACGCATTTGCAGCATGCATTATTCTTCACTACTGCACACTATTTAGAAGTGTGGCATTCAACTTAATTCAATTTTGATGAATTGAAAGTTGATTAAAGTGAAGAAGGCTTGTTTGAAAAAAATACAATAATATAATTTTAAAATGTCCACTTTCCAACTTAAGGAACGAATCCGGAAACTTCGATCGGAAAACTAGAGTGGTTATCACTACACCACGGAGATCGTAAAGATTTTAAAGTAAAAACCATTTTATCATGTTCAACAGTGGACCCGGATGGCAAAAGAACATTCATACACAATATTTAACTTAGTCACCTACTTACGATTAGAAACGGATCGGAATTCCTACGTTCCAATTAGACAGGAAAGTATTCAGTGAGCCACGAACTGCCGTTAGAGTAGTCGAGAATCAGAAGCTCTAATTGGCAAATAGGTACTCAATTATAGGATGTTTCTAACGAGCATGATTTTGATTCTGTTTTTTTGGTAAAACAAAAATCTAGGTAACATTTTTTAAGGTATTTTTTCGAAGGTGTATGATATGTTTATGCTGCCTGCAAGTTTGTACAATGTACAAACTGACACTGACATCATTAATATCTATTGTATAATGCAAATACCTAAATAATCATTGATTGTTGATTCTTTATTCTAAATTCTTGATTTTTGATTCTGTTTATTGATTTGATGATTTTTGATTCTAAATTCTACATTTTTGATTCTTGATTCTTGTACTTATTTCATCTTTGACAAATGTTAAAAACGAACGCATAGATGAATTTACTTATACCTAGACAGCAAGTACTAAGCCTGTGTTACATCACATCACCGCAGCGACACCCGAAACTTGAGGATCCTAAACTTGGGCTAATATATCTCCGTTATAATATGCCGATAACGAATATTGACTGGCGACCAAGTTTCTAAGCTCTTCTGTGTTTTGGCGTCGAGATCATTCGAGGTAATGGTAAGCGAGTGAATTAATGTAGATAGGTTGGTATTTCATTCCACCTATCTTACGAATTATTATTATTTAATTATATTAGTATTTAATCGAAAAATTAGTACAAGGTTGGATTACTTGCAATGAAGAGACCATAAGCAAATTCAGAACTTGCAGATATGTTTACCGCGGAAATATATCTACCTAATAGATACTGAAAAAAATATAATAAAGTTTAACAAATAAACAAGTAATTATTACAAAAACAAAAGACCCGAATGCCTTGTTTTTCTTTTTGTATTTTATTTAACCGGTGTCACTCTTACAGTAAATACGAATCTAACGACACCTCTCAAGCTAAAATACATCGAGCCGTTCAGGCTACAGAGCGTGCCAAACAATTATAACAAAAACATAACCCTCCTTCTGGCGCAGTCGGGTAATAAATAAAAAATTGCAGGTATTATGAGTAAACTCAGTTGTACACAGCATATAGTAATCTTTTTAGCGTTCCGTACCCAAAAGGGTAAAAACGGGACCCTATTACTAAGACCTGTCCGTCTCTGTCCGTTCTGTTCGTCTGTCTGTCGGCCCATCGCCAGGCTGTATCTCATGAACCGTAATAGCTAGACGGTTGAACTTTTTACAGATGATGTATTTCTGTTGCCGCTATAACAACAAATACAAAAAACAGTAAATAAAATATTTAAGTGGGGCTCCCTTACAACAAACGTGTTTTTTTAATAGATAATGGGTACGAAACCTTTGGTGCGCGAGTCCGACTCGCACTTGGCCGTTTATTTTATTGTATCCAAATAAATGATATGCCTGTGTGGAGACCTCCATAGTTCACAAGGAGCAAAAAAGATAGCTCTGACACATCCTGCAACTCGATTTCAGTTTCTTCTACTGGCTGCATAAATATAAGTATTTAATTGAGTAAATATCCTCTCAATTTATCACAGTTTGACTGGATGAGATCCCTATATGGGATAAGTCCGAAGTCCGATATTGTATATTTGCTCTTTCGATAATTTTTTTGTACTTTATTTTGTTTTTTGGTACAATAAAGTTATTACAAACAAACAAATATATTCTCCAAGTCGCGTTTCCTCAGGTGTAACACAATGCAGTCCATGCCTGACGGGAAGATCTTCCATTTATGGCAATCGAGCATGGGATCTCGCTACAGCGATTGTAAATATACGGTCGAGTCGATAACACAAACAAAAGGAAGCAGAACAAAGTCACTAAACATTATATTCTTAAAATGCGTGGCAATTTTTCACTCGCAGCTTATTTTTTAATTGCTTAAATAATATTTTGTAACAGTTATTCCGGATATAGTTTGTATCCTAAGTACTAATTTACATTCATAGCTATATTATTTTATTATTTTTGTTCCAAAAAAAAGACACGATATTTGAATGCCCTACGATCGCTGGGCAAACATTATAGTAACCGACTTTAGGCCCAATGGCAGACGAGGAACTGCACCAAAGAAAAAGATGATGCAACGAGCTTAAGGTGATTCGCACACTGCTCCGCACCCCGCTGCGTGTGCCAATCGCCTTACTGTTATGACAGGTGGAGGTCAAAAACAAAAGACTGAGAAAGATGAAAGCAAGAGAAAGAGGCCTTTGCCCCATAATTGGGACAGAAACGGCTCGTTTTAGGACTAATAATCTATTAAAAACATGTTTCTAGTGGTTACTTGGCCCGTCAATATGAACCATTTGTCATAATATGAGATCTACTAATTTAAAAATATTTTCATGAAAATTGTTGGGTAAGCTTAACAATTTTCACGGAGTGAATTGCTTTAAAATCTAAACGAAATTTCAACAGCTTTTTGCTATTATTGGATTTCCGTACCGGCCATAGCCTCATATTTACAATGCCCGGCCATTTTCCCATAACCTGTTTGGTTTTTTGTATTTAAATACAGTATTTCGGAACATACACTCGGAGCAGAAGCATGAGTAAATATACATAGCAGGAGATTCTTGTTAGCCATGTTTACAAGAACACTTATGTGAGCAATATTTGGTTCCGTAGTAATAGTACAATTTAATGAGCAAAGAACCCCAGTTATCGAATTGAATTTGAGCGTTCATAATTTCGACAAGATAATTCTTTTTAAAAGAATTATAGACACCATTCTTTTTTCTTCCCTTATAAGTTTACTCCTTAGTTACCTCAGATACTTTTTTCCTATATTGATGAACCAAGATGTTTCAGTATTGCGTTTATTAAGATTTACATATGGTCCTAACTACTTTCTTCTCTTCTAAACCAATCAGTCATTTTATCTATATAAAAGATTTAAAATCCTGGCTAACCCTTTCTACTTTTGCGCATTACCTAGTTTTTAAGTTAATTGTGTTCTGTCTGTTTTTATTTTTTTGTGCTATAAAGGTGATTATATTGTACTTCTAGCAAAATGTCTGTTTAACGGCTTCATTTGTCTACTTAAGTGTTGTAAATGACAATTTAGGCGTTTCCTCTACTGATGAGAGAATCGCGATGAGATGACATTAGTCAATACATCACCTAGCCACGATGATAGCGCCGTGTAGACATAAATAGAAATGGGTGGAACGCACGGCGGAAATATCGCCGCAATTTTCTTTTTCTCGTGGATAACTCAGGGAATTCGCTCGTAAAGGCCACGCCTTATGCGTACGATCTGTCAGCTGTGTAATGCTCAGGTCGTTTGTCTTTGCTCATGTGCCTTAGCCAAACACAATTAACGTAGGCGCACGTTTTACGTTTCGACGACGAAACCGGAATGTTCCGAGAATTTTAATTTCAAAATGTCGGATTTGAAATAGTTCGCGTCTCTATCCAGGGGCGGGAATTTTGTCGCCGTCGAAACGAAATATTCAGGTTTGCTTTAATATTTTAGTTGTTTTGCTTCTTGAATATCTTTGGAAGTAAGTATTTTATTAACACTGGAAAGCCACGACAATTCGTTTATTATCGGCTACCAACTTTTTCGGATCAGTGAGTTATTTTGTAATAGCGAATTATTAATTTTTAAGCCGGCTTCATACTGCTATTTTAAAACATTGCCTGTTTGTTACCATTAATTCTGATTAATCATTACAAAAACGACAATGTACGAAATTATAAAAACGGCATCTAAATCTAGAACAAAGAATGGAGTCCATGAAAAACCATAACTATACCCATGTCTCTAATTCTGCACCAACAAGAACCCAGTCATGGTTTTTTGGTTAAGTACACTGGTTTTTACACAGAGCGCCTGCCGTCTGACCTCCGCAACCCAAAAGATAGACCAGAACCAATCCTTGGATAGGTTTGAACATACACTAGGGTGCGTTTGGGACCCACAGTTTATCCGTGCCTTCCGAAACACGGAATCGTCTTTCTTTCCGGATAATTAGATGATTCAAGCGTGCAATATCCTAATCAGACTGGAAACAACTTTTCACAAATTATGCTTTTCAATGGGATTCCAACCCACGACTTCCGGATCACAAGGGAACGCTTTGTCCTCTGGACCACGGTGGCAGAATCTTATAGTATGATCTAAAAGATAAATATGAAACAATCTCAAGTCTCTTTTATATTTCGAATAAGAGTTATAAGTATTAAAACAGACATACCCAAACAGAGCTACTAATGCCACAGAACATTCACCCTCCATTTAATCCACTCGAAGCCGAATGCTGTAAAAATTTGTCAAGCGCTCTGTCTAAACCCGAATATTTCACGGAGCTATCAGCTTAAGAGCCTCCGAGAGATGGCGGCTTTACACCCATTTGTTGGTACCACTGACAGATATTGATTTGGACATTAATCGACAGTTTGACCTTTTCTAAAGCCTTTATATCTAAGGTTATCTTATATTTATCTGTTCCTTTAAGATTTCTGATTTACTTTAACAATATTTTTTTTTGGTTTTTTCGTGTGTGTAGTGGCTAACACGTGTCAGATCTTTCAACCTCCCAAAAGGCATCTGACATCGCTTGACGACTGCCATACAACAATGACAACCGGCTTTACGTGCCTTCCGAAACACGGAGGAGCGCGAGAACTTTGCCACTTGAGGTCACTCATCCAAGAGCAAACCATGCCGGTGTTGCTTTACTTGCGAAATCGCTAGTAATGCGCACTCCTGCCGGGCCACCGAGCTCCTCAGACTTTACACTATATATAATAATCCCATAGCCATTTTCAGGCGTTCATGATGTAGTACTAAAGTATTCAAATTAAATAATGAAATAAGCAATGGTGAAAAAATACCACGTGAGCGGGGATTGAACCAGCGACCTTGGTCTTGATACGACCATGCTCTTACCAACTGTGCTATCACATGTTTAACTGCGCACGCTGAATTTCTCCACCATCTCCTATTCCTTTTACACTTATAAGGCTTGCGTCACCTAACAGTACCATTCCCTACTATTACAAGTGAGGTATCTTATTTAACCCATGTTACGATGAAGTTGAAAATCAATTTAAAGTGTAGGAAGCCTTGTAGAATACAATTTTTATTGAGAAGACTTCTCAATAAAAATTGAGAAGTCTTCATAACCGAATGCGAATTTGATTTATTTTGTACCAGCATACCTCGTATAAAGCGAGTATTAGCTAATAAGTTTTTTGATCAATAACTTGAACTTAACTTGATTGCTAAATTGTTTAATAGGCACTTACATTTCACTAGTATTTGTTCCATAATTGTATTACTTGTTTAATTTTAAAATTGATAAGATCGAGTGCTTCGTATAAATTCAATTCTCTTCAACAGTCATTTTTCGTTTATCTAGTATTCACTTTTTGATATTTCTTTCTATCCATTTAATAGTAGAATTTATGTAGTATCTAGTTGTTATTTCAAAGTTCAAAATATTATTTTAAAAGTGAAGATTTGTAATTGGCACTTAGTATTTAAGAGTTTTTATATAGTGATAATGCTGTAAATCTTCCGAAAAAAATAAAATAAATAAATATTTTTATAGGGTCCAAACATACATACTAATCATTTCATTTCTTTATCCCTTCCGGAAAAGATAGGATTCCGAGCCATAATTTAGACTCAAATGCGTCGAGGTGATTCAAAGTAACGGTAGCGTCAGTAGCACAAATGGAAGTGCAGTTATGGTACAGACTTGAGACATCTTGTGTGCGACGTGAGTTTGAATCTTGCTCGCGTCGAATTTTTTGTTTACCTACATTAATGAGTAAATTTAACCATACCTTTTTAAATTTTAATTGATTTCTGAACATCATATGAAAACGTTTCAGGTAAAAGATGAATTTGCTTTTAATTTGATGAAAATTCCCCCTCTGAAAAGTTTATGTTATTTATATTAAAAAGAACTGTTACTCTATTTTGGTATCTGAATTTAGAACAATTTGCTCTTAATTTTGGTAATTGTTCTAATTTTAATATGCATTAATTTAACCTTCCTTTTTACCCGACTACGGTAAAGCCAAGAGAAAGGGTAATAATGATTTTAGCAGTCTATGTATGTATGTAAGTATGTATGTATGTATGTGGATTGTGGGTATTTATGTTTGTTCTAAATAAAAAAAAATTATAATTGCATAAGTTCATAAAAAATGCTATGTAATAGCTTTACCGCGGCAGTTCCCGAGTGCCACACGTTTTATTTTTTGTTTCGATATCGAGTACGGTATCAAATGAAAGGTTATAGGTTATATAAGCATGTTTCAGAAATATACATTGTTAGCCATATAAGGCTCGTAGTCGGGAATCAGTTTTTTAAAAGGATTTATATTGAGGGCCATGAATCACTCGCGACGCTCAGTATTTTAACACTTGAATCAGTCGCGATCACTCCTTACGGTCATGATTCAGTCGTTAGAATCCTTTACTTGCTCGTGATTCATTTATGGCCCTCGAAGTAAATCCGTCTTTTATTCACTTGCATAATATACTATTATTTGGGTATTGTTTGCCTTAACGATATTGTATGCTTTATTTCAATTCCCTTTTTTATTATTAAGTAGATACATATCTTTGATTCATTGCCTACGGAATAATATTAATTAATTACATTTTTCTGTAAAACTGCTTCTTTCTATTCTGTGAAAGGTTCTGCCTTAGAGCGGATCCCTTAATTGGAGGAATGTAATCTGATATTGATGAGGTGAGGTCTCAATTCTTTGAGACATTTCAAAGGAATAATAAAACGCAAATGAAAGGAATTTTCATAATTTCAAATGTTCATTATTTTTGGTTATCTTTGTTGTCTTTGTCGAGTTTTTTTCATGTCATTAGACTCATTAATACACTAGTCAATCATGATTGTTCAAAGTTGCATATTTAAGCCATAGTAAGCCATTTTTAAGAGACAAAAAAAATTCACTTTGCTTGTTGTTTTTGTGTCAAAAATAAACAATAGTATTTTAAAAGACGTATTTATTCATTATTTAAGTGCTTTGTGATAAAGTCAAGAATAATGAGGAGAAGTGAGATTCGAATAAATCTTTAAAATGTTACTCTAAAAATGACAATGGCTAAGCCGCGTTATTTCACGGAATTAAATTTAAAAAAAAAAATCATTAAAGAATTATGTACACATGCCTTTTAATAAGCGCTTCGAAATGGTTTGTTTGTCTAGTGTTATGTTTTAAAATAAATAAATGAAAAAGATTCGAAAACTTCATTGGGGTGTTCGGCATTATTATTAATTTTTATCCTTTTTTAAGTTATTTACCTATATATACTGCCTTACAAACCCTACTGACATAAATGTATAGGTAAATAGTTACCTACTAAGTTTGTAAATATATTTTCTGAAGACTAACCTTTGCGTCAGTTCAAATAAATCTAAATACATCAAACTACGAGTAGTTTGAGATAGCTAACTTAGTTGGTTTACGACTAATAATCTGGCCTTAAACACACAAAAGACTAAGTGCGTTAATTTTTCACTATTGAATAAACCTAATACTCACATACCTTTGAGTCTTAATGGTCAAGTTCTAGAATGGGCACATATTGAGGCCACTGCCAAGAAACTTAGTTCGGCAGCATATGCTGTGAGGAGGGTCAGACGGTGTACTAACGTTGAAACTGCTAGGCTAGTATACTTTAGTTATTTTCACAGCATAATGTCATATGGCTTGCTCTTATGGGGTAAAGCGGCTAACATACATGCTATCTCTGTGCTACAAAAGAGAGCAATTCGGTCGATCTACGGACTAAAATCACGCGATTCCTTAAGAGAGTTATTTAAATCTATAAATATTCTTACTGTGACATCTCAATTTATTTACGAAAATCTTCTATTTGTTAAATCTAGGTTCAATAATTTCAAGAAAAATAGTGATGTTCACAGTTATAATACTCGCAACAAAAATCAGCTTCATACGCCTAAATTTCGACTTGCTAAAACTAGAAAGTCACTCTTAGGTCTAGGTATAACATTATTTAATAAACTTCCCGAAGCGATCGTTAACCTACCAATGGCAAAATTTAAAACACATGTTAAAAAAGTTTTATTGAACAATGCATACTATACTATCAATGATTATTTAAGAGATAAAAACGCGTGGATACTTCCTAAACATTTTCCATTACACTCCACACATGAAACATAAATAGCTGCATTTTCTGTTACCATAATAAGCTTACTGTAAAAACATGTAAATGCTCTGCGATCAATAAGTGACCAACATATAATTAATATTTTCTCTTGACAAGGTCTGCGAGTTCGGGTTTTTCATGCTCACTAAAATGTCCAATCCGGTGGTGGCGTCGCTGGTCGGGTCGTTGGATTCCCTCTAATATGGTTGAGTTTAACGATGGCTGATCCGTGCGTCAACTCGTGAACGGGTGCTGCCGGGAGGGACTGGTCAGCTCGGCTTCGCTTTTTTTTGACTACTTAATATTTTTTTTTACGCAATTTATGTTAGTTTACTTGTTCGCAAGCATAACATGTTATAATGTGTCAACACTGTATTATATTATAAGTATTTATTAATTAAAAGACAATTATAATAATATGACAAAGCCCTTCTGGCGAGTAGGCGACCAATACTGTGAAAATGAGTTTCTTTCGGCGTTTCTTCTCAGCAGTGGTCGTTACGAAGCGCTGGTATCGGTAGCTTTTCTTTAAAAAATAAATTAAATTTTAATATTCTTTACACGTAACATAAATTATACTTATTGACGTGTAAAAGTGCCTGTAAAGGTCTAATTACTGAATAAACATTTGAATCTTGAATCTTGAATCTTGCTAAGTACGAGATAATACAACGTAATTAGGCTTTACGAATATACCAAACACAAAAAAAATGTCAAACAAAAACAATTTTAAAACAAGATAGGCAAAACAGGACAAGCACTTGTCTGATCTAAAGCATCTACCTCGAAACACAATTGTAATTAATATTATTTGTATCTGTCCTGGACACTTGAGTTTGTTCAAACCGAGTTACAGTGCAAGTGTCAACTAGGTACCTACCTATAATTAATGTGTAACTGCGATAGAAAGACAAATTTTTAATTGTACTCCAAAAGAAAAATTTAGGTAACACAAAGAAATAATTTTACATTAAATAAGTACAATGGGCGGTCTTATCGCCTAAAGTGATCACCAGTAGATGAAGAGGAATGTGAAAAAGATCTTTGTCTATCTCCATCCACTGGTGATCACTGTGGTGCAACTACCCAAGAAGGAAAAATAATAACACTGTATGCCTCTCTTACATAAACATCTCCTCTCACAGGCCTACTGGAAGAGATCTCTTTTGAGATAAGTAGCCTTTGTACAACTTTTATTTGATGTATTCTTTGTATAAATTTTCCGTGTACATAAATTGGTAAATAAATAAAAAAGCTTTAGTAACTAGTAACTGCAATTTAAGTACATAAAGAAAACATGGTTTCTAAGCTGTTAAGTATAATTCTTCCATGCCGGTCTGAGAAAAAGCATTAGAATAAACCAGCAGCTTCTCTTCCCACACAGACTGGATAATCCGTGCGAAAATAAAAATATAACAGGGTTTATGACTAGCAATCCACCTTTACCACCTTTTAGCCTACCATCACGCTAAAAGTGGCCTTTGGATCTAACGAACCTGAGCTCTGTTTGCTACTTACGCAAAAAGTACGCCGAAAGCGACCCAGTTCCTCCTACCCAGTGGCCAGTTCTGATAGGCTTTGTTACAATACCGAAGCGTGAACCCAATCCTTTTCCGTGCATGCAGAGGCTATGGAATCACCTACCACTGAAAATTCGTAAACCTAAAACCTAACCACGTTTAAGAAACGAGTAAAAGATTACTTACTATCTGTCTTTATCATCCTAATCATCATATTCAAAAATATTATCTTATGTATTTATTATCTAAGTATATGAGTATATATTTATGCATTTACGTAAGTTTATTTTACGTACGTTTATGTGGTTGTATTTATTAATTTATTTATGTTTCTTGTGTAAGTATTATTTTTGTATTGTACACGTCAACTACCTCTTTCTTCCCATTTACTCTCGCGGGTCTGCTGGAAGAAATTTCTTTAGAAATAACACCTATGTACTAGGTTTATTTTTATAAGGTTTTATTTGTAAATTTTCAAGTGTACATGAACTAATAAAGTTAAATTAAATTAAGCGTCTTGTCTTGCTTGGATCAGTACCTAGACAAGAACTGCACGCCACCGAATGAAACATATTTCAAAGAAATACTGTGAATATAAAATTAAAAAAATTAAATGTTAGATAGGTACTAAAAACATTAAGCATGAAATACCTTCGAGACTTTAAAATGCGATAAACTTCCAGCAATTTTTTACGGCACGATATCAAATTTCGTTCGCAACTGGCGTTATCCCATCCGCTTTTAGTATCCAATAAGAATCGAGTTATTGCTCTTCCCAATCTCTCTTTTTTAATCCAAACGAATATCGAGAATCCACGGAAGCGAATTTGTCAGTCTGATTAAGAAAAAAACTCGACTTTTAATCGATTCCGATCTTCGCTTCCTGCCAATTCATGAACGTTTGAATATTACATTTTCTAAATTTGCTGGGAAATCTGGAATTTATCTACGTGTTTTGAAGATAACATTAAATAATTGCATTATTGAAATAGTTAAACTTCATTCGGTGAAGTGAAGAATGGCACAGATCATAGGGACTAACCATACGAGACGAAGACAATTTTATAAGATTTGACAGTCTAATGCAACTTGCGGAGGATTTTTTAAAGTTACATTGACATAAGTAATCTAAGGTCACCTTATCCTAGATTCACACAAACCAGAAAGCACAGTAAGCCAAGGACGCAATGGCGAGATGAACTCGACAAAGCTAAAACATGTAATGATTTAACACAAGACCGGATGGAAAGAAAAATGGGGGTAGGCCTTTGCCCAGCAGTGGGATACGTTATGGCTGGAAATGAATGAAAAATCTAAGTCTTATCGGAGAATTCAGTAATAATCTGTAAGTTAACAACGTCCTATAGACCATGTAGTGATAGTGAAATTAATAGTAGTACTAGGTTTTCGGGCGTTGCGCGGGCTGCAAGCAGCAAAAGAAGGGTAAATACTGCAGTCACAAAGAAATGCGTGGGCGGACATCTTGGTTCCAAAATCTGATTGTAAGTCGTTTTCGCAGGGAGTTTTACCACAGCATATGACATTTCAGATTCCTGGGGCTAACAGTGAACTGTTGTGAATGAAATAAGTTAAAATTCTAAAATCCAGACGTCATCTTGGATTCCATAAAGAAGTTTAGGTTCGGATTCCACGACCCTGAATTTTAGCAAAATCGCATGCAGTTTACTGCTGCCATTTTGGAAAATTAAAAAAAGAACGGCTCAGCGCTTTGTCAATTAGTCAGTCAGTGGTAAAGTAGGTTTATAGTCATATAATAACAAATTGATTCTAAATTATAATACAGGCATCTTTGAAATATAAAAACGTTCTCATGCATCATGATTAAGGAGAGAAAAAGAGATAAGAACATAGCGTAGTACATCAATAAATTGTGAGTGGTGCGTGCCTTTGCCCCATATCACAGAACACACAAAATACATTAGCTCTTCATAAAATCAAAGTAACCCATAAACTAAGTTCGGACTGCTCAATATTGAAACTCGTCCGTCGAACAGATTTTAATAAATTGACTTGCATCCTACATTTCCTCAATATCGATGGGGCGAAGTTGGAAAATTTACATTAAAAGTTTGTGAGCGGTCAGCGAACTTTTTGCATTACAGTACTGCCTCCGTGGACCAACTATTTTAATAGATAACAGAGGAGCTCGATGTCCTAGCAGCAGCATGTTTTGTGATGCCTCTGTTTATAAGTTACCACGGGTGTGGTCCGTATTAATACCCTATATTATTGCCACAAATGATATGATATATTGATTTATCTTGCCCTCTTAAGTGCTTCGGAAGATACGTTGATCCCGGGTTTCATCCTTAGATGCAAGCCTTAAGCTAAGTCAGACACAGAATTAATTTTTTTTACTGTGTACCTTTGCTTTAGACGGCTTGGAGGATCTGACACCAGTTTCAATCAATCACATTAAACCTTCGAATCGACTTGTATTGTAGAGACGTTTGCAACCATTCGGTACTATACTAATTTTTTTACCGACTTCAAAAAAGGAGGCTTTAAATTCGAATGAATATATTTATTTTTTTTTTATTTATGTTCCCCGATCTCTCGAAGACGACTTGAACAATTTGAGAAATTCTTCTTTTTTTAAAAAGGGCACATACTTCGTAGGGTCGTGTAGTGTAATTAGGAGAAAAAGTCGGGTTTTAGTTTTTGAAAATTCTATTATTCTATTATAAATCAAATCTTATCTATTTCTGCTTCCATCTAAATCAGTCTGCTGGTGATTGTGGCTTACATGGAACGATGGAAAAAGTTGGTGTGACGCCAGACCATGCCAGACAGAATGCATTGTGCGCTACGTAGGTATATTTCACAAGTTGGACTTTCGTAGTCAGTTGGTGTTGCAAACGGTAATAAAATGTTTTATCTTTTGCAGATTTATGTCAAATTCGTGTCGGGCTTTCGACGAAACGATTTCGCAAAAATGTAATATGCGAGATTAAACGGGCTGGAGAATGGTGAAAGCTTATTATCTGAATTACATATGTATCCTACATATAACGCAAGGTAGTAGGTATAATTATGTCCTGTATTTATTTGTTTTGTGCAATAAAGGGTATTGTATTGTATTGTGATCTAGTATAGCCCGTGGTTTGATTTATTATAGGTATCCCTTGACCCTTGTACGTTGTATACTCATTGTATGGTAGTCCTAAAGCTACGAGATGACTTTATATATAATAATAATAATCATCATTTATTTCGGTCATTGTACAACCATATTATTGTTAGTAAAAAGAAACTTAAAAACCTAGTGTTAGTAGTGCGTTCATTCAAAAAACTTATTAAATATATAAATTAAATTAATCAAGATTACAAAAATATTCACAATTAGTACAATTACACACTAAATCAATTTAAGTATCTGGTGTGCACACCCCCGGGGATCCCCTTCGTGTCACAGTGCATACGCGTCCAGTGCCACTGGATTGGACAATCCGGCTTATCAGTGATTACTTTCAGAATACTGGTACGGCTCCCACGAATTCTGCGCCTCAAGGAAGCCGTTCTTTTGCGTAATATGGCAAAGAAATCGTCAGTACGTGCCTCAGCAAACATTTTTGATGCGCTACAGAATCGCGGGAGCCCCATCAGCATCCTGAAAGCATTATTATATTGTACACGAAGTACGTTGCAGGCCCTCTGCGTATATTTACTCATATTTATCTGCGTTTAGGCAGCTTGAAAAATCTGACATCCAGTAGGCCACTTACCCAAACGAAAAAATGAACCTTAAGTAGCACTAACTTAACCACAGAATAAGTACTAGTACTCACATACAGAAGTCTTACTCAAAAAAAATAATTGGCCAAGTGCGTATCGGGCCACGCGCAGTAGGGTTCCGAACGCCAACTTTGTGTTCATGCCACTAAAAACGTCTTAAAACCAGTGCCGGATCTAGAGGGGGGCAATCCGGGGCCTATGCCCCGGGCAGCGAAGTCAGAGGGGCGGCAAAATCAAATATATCCCCCCCTCCTATGCTACCGATACGGAATGGGGGCGGCGTCTGGTTACTTTTAAAGAAGTATAAAAGTTCATTTTGGTCTAAATCTCATTCCCAACCGTGTACTCGTTACTTACTAGTAATATAGTATTTGCCCATCCGATTCTGATTAATCTTTACTGTCTGCACTCTCCTATTAAAAGACCTAGCAATTCAACGATACCCAACATGATTGGTTAGTCGAGAAAAAAAAATGGCTTTTCATTTTACAAGTATGACAGATACCAAAAAAAAATTTTTCCATATTTTTTTCCCATTTTAGCCATGCCATTACAGCTTTCTAGTACTTATAGTCGCTGAGTAAGACCGCGGACGGACAGACAGACAGACATGGCGAAACTATAAGGGTTCCTTGTTTACTACGGAACCCTAAAAACGACGGATTGCACTCCGGGAGTGCCGGCAGAAGTAAAAACTTGAATATTAACGTTGTGCATTTATGGAGGCGCGTGGCACGCTGTAACATAAACACACACGAACATTCACGCAAGCGCCCTGTGCCGCCTAAACGAAACAGCAGGCGCAGGCATACATTTCCGCCGCGCCGTAGAGGGGGATACTTCCTCTCCTACGCCGTGCCGCGCCGGCTGTCTACTCTCCATCCGTCTTACTAATTTTCGATCAGGTCACGTGTCCTGACGACGCCCTGACGCGAGTTTAACATTTTTTACCCATTACAAAAAAGTGTACAACGTCGCTAAAGAAGTTTTCACTTCAAAATTCAAAGAAATATCTACTTAATGTGGTTAGCGCTATGGTTTAATTTAGCTCGCGTCCGAATTCCTCACCTCTTCGTTTAGGTACCTAGACATCCATTGCAAGCCAAATTCATTTTTATTACTCTAGACAAACGATTCATGTAACTGAATTTTCCCCTTCGAAGTAGCCGCCGCGCGCATAGTAATAATGTAGGTATATTTTAGAAACCTAAACGGGGAGTGACACAGGGCTGACTAAAGGCACGTTTTACAAAAGAATTTATACTTTCTCGATCAAACTTAGCAACAATAAGGAAGTGGCCAATAAACAGCGCCGCCGTACACACCCTTATGGTGAAACTTTCGCATTAGACGATAAATCAGCTTGAAAGCGATTGCTTTTCAGAGGACAACGTCGCCTGTAGATTTTTTGTTAAAGTTATTTTACTGTTATAGTGGTTCAGATTTTCTGTGCTGTGTCAGGAAAGGCCAGTGTCACTCCCCGTTTAGGTATCGAAAATATACCTACATACTATGCGCGGCGACCACTTAGAAGGGGAAAATTTTGTTACATGAATATTATGTCCCGAGTTATAAGAATGAAATTGGCTTGCAATGGATATCTAGGTATCTAAACGAAGAAGTGAAGAGTTCTGACGTGAACTAAATTAAATGTACGTGAGTACTAGTACTTATTCGGTGGCTTTCGCCCTAGAATAGGACCATCATCATTTAACGAGTATATACCAATAAAATATAGTATCATTGAGTTGGTATCTTATGATACTAGTTGAAAACTTACTTTAAGGCTAACTTAAACTTAATCAGTGTGATTTGTCCTTATCTATCTATCTATACAACGTAAAAGGGAAATACCCGTATTCAAACAAACCACAGGCTATACAAGTTCAATGAAATACAATATATGAAATACAAATACAAACAAACCACAGGCTATACTAGAACAATGAAATTTATATTACAGTCTAAAGACAAAAAAAGAATTCGGTATTTCCATACAAAAGTGTGCCGCACCGCGGCAATTTGTATGGGTATTTCTTATTTTTTGGATGTTATTTTAATATGAGAGTTATCTCTTGTCGGTGAAGTATGAATTTTCTTCCATTTATCTGAAATGGGAGTAGTTATTAGTTATTCAGTAAGCGTCTTTTTGGGCAAAATACGTTTTATAAAATAATCCTTTTTTATGTAAATTTATAGTATACCTCAGACGTCGTACCTTCCTACGTACACAAAACATATTGTATCATGCAAGTATATCATCATTCATCATCCTCCCGTATTCCAGGTTGCATCCTCAGCGGTAACGCTTCAGAGCCTTGGGTCCGCTACCTAACCAAGGAGAATTGACGAGGTTACTGGTTTTTAGTATAATATAATCATTATTATATGTACCTATAAGGAGTCTGCACTACTCACTATATGTATACCTAATAGAGGGCGGATTTCTTATGAATATGAGGGTAACCGATTCCTAAACGATAAGTAAAATTAGTTAAAAAGTATTTATAATGCTGAACGACGTATAGGTACTTAAATCGTTTAGATAAAGTACCAGCAATCCTAAAGTGGGTTTAATCCTCTCGAACCGTATTTACCTTAATGTTTCAAACTACGTTTAACTTTATTTTAACGACCAGTTCCAACCGTTTCTAATTAAGCCTAACATAACATATTAATTTATATAATCAACTATTGTGCAGGAATATCCATAAAGTGGAGAGGCAAGGACATAGAGAGACTGCCCCATTTTTTAACGAGCGAGCCTAGCGAAGAAGTTCTTCGAGTCTATCTTGAAAAATCCGGTATTTGTTTGTAATGTATGTATGTTTGTTTGACGATAACTCGAGTAATTTTGATGAGATTTTATGAAAATGGGCATGTATATGTAGCTAATAGATAAGTTCGAACATGAGCCAAATTTGTAAAGGGGTTGCCGAGATTTGGGGTTCGCGAGTTCACAGTTTCCCGTTGATATAATATTTGTATCATGTCCGAACTTTAAAAAAAAATTGACTACTCTAACTCGGAAATCATTGATCTGATTAGTATGCAAGGTAGATCCTTGCATACTAATCAGATCAATGATTTCCGAGTTATTATCGAACACATACCTACATAATTCAAGTTGACACTAAGAAATTTTCAAAAATTGGGGCCTGAAAATTAAGATTTTCAACATTAGGTAAGTGACAGACAGACCTGTAAATATGTCATCTGTCAATACGATTTTTTTTTATTTCCCATGCAACTTGAATAGTTTCGGCTGAACGAACTTCTATGAAAATGAAAATAATAATTTACTTTCCTTTTACCTAACTCGTTCAATATTAAGAACTGAGCATGTCCTTAACATTGTTTTCGGCTTTCTGAAACACTTTGTCTGTGTATAATACACATGTATACAAACATAGTGTTTCAGTAACACATTAGTACTTACTACTTCTTAGATACCTACTTCGATATTATTAGAATTGAATTCGCAAACCCCACCGAAATAAACTAAGTGAGATTGTGCGCGTAACATAAACATATATTTCGTATATTGCTTCATATGCATACATTGCTCAGAAAATATCCAAATACGCGATAATATAAAAGAATATTGCGAAACAAATTCAATTCACGCTCGTTTACCAAACCCGTTTATTGTAGTTTCTATACGTTGCAGAATTTTGTTAGATTAAATAATTGCGGGCTTATAAAAACTAGACATACACATATTTTTATTCTGGTCTAAATATTTTTATAGCTATTGTGTGACAAGATAATTTATTTACGCCGTTCTTGGGCAAAAACGTACAGTCTCAGGCAGGGACAGGAATACCGATATTTTGTATCGATAAATCGATATCCGATACTCGATACAAATATCGATAAAATACTAGTATTTTGTATCGATATTTCATAAATTAAAACTTATATAAGAATAACAATTACTTTTATTCCATATATAGGCACTCTTTACAAATTCTAGTAAGCTATACCGTTGGTTCAGATATTCGTACAAGTTACCACTAAATTAGGTTCGAATCACAATAAAGTCGCAGACAACCTTCTTGCTCAACCGTCGTTGCTAGACTGCCTGATCCCTTCCTACGATCTTGCTTAAGTATCAAATTAATGACAGCTGCGCGTGACTGTCGATCGTCGAACCACCAATCACGTGCGACCTGTGTTGCCATTGCAATGAAATGATTTAGAATGTGGTAATTTAATAATCTAATTATATTTATATTTAATTATTTATGTTTAATTATAATGACATAAATCATAAAACATTAAAAATCATCACAGATATATCGATAAAATGCTAGTATTTTGTATCGATATATCGATATAATACTGGTATCGAGTATCGATATATCAATACAAATATCGATAAAATACTAGTATTTTTTATCGATATATCGATATAATACTGGTATCGGGTATCGATATATCGATACAAAATATCGGTATTTCTGTACGGGACTCTCAGGCTTCAAAAATGGAGTCATCATTTCTCATACAATTAGTATGAGAGATTAAGACTCCATTTTTGAAGCGTACCGTACCTACCAAGAGTGCCGATCAAGGGAATAAGTGAAAATCTGAATTATATCAATAGCACAGATAAGTACTAGTACTCACGTACAGAAGTCTTACTTAGAATATAAATTAATATAAATATCTACCTACTCAATGTAGTTAGCGCTATGGTTTAATTTAGCTCGCGGCAGAACTCCTCACCTCTTCGTTTAGATACCTAGACATACATTGCACGCCAATTTCATTCTTATTACTCTGGACAAACGATTCATGTAACTGAATTTTCCCCTTCGATACCTAAACGGAGAGTGACACAGGCCTGTCAATAGACAATGCGGCTGTCTAGCATAGATTGGAGAGTTAGCTGATTCATTGCTATCACTGTTCAAAATTATGAAATTTTACATGCAAAAAAAATACATAAAGCTGTATAGATACCGAAAAATCTGAAATTTTACATAAATTATCTGAAAATTTATGAAATTTATGGAAAATTTCATTTATTTACGTAAATTTTCCAGATTTTTTGGGAATTTTACAGGTTTATGTAATTTTTTACATGGAAAATTACATACGAGAATGATATCATAGATAGAGCTGGTCTCGATGAAGCCGAAAGCTATCTACATTTACCTTAACAATACTCATAATTTTTCAAAACTAAAAGCCGACTTCACCACCAATCTACGTAACCGATTTCGATAAAATTACTGCCACCTGACAAGTATGCCCTTTAAACGAAAAAAGAAATTTCCACATAAGTCCAGGGGTCTTCGAATAATCGATGAACATACATAAAAGCGTTTTTTCTCAGCAGTCGTTACGAGGCGCTGGTATCGGTAGCTTTTCTTTAAATATATATTAAATTTAAATATACTTTACATGTAACGTAAATTACACCTATTGACGTGTAAAGCACAGAGTATTTTATTATATTGGGGTGTAAAGTGCCTGAAAAGGTCTCTAATTACTGAATAAATATCTTTGAATCTTTGAAAAAAAGATTGCCGACAAGTCGATAACCTCCTCCTTTTTGGATGTCGGTTAAAAACAATATCCTACTTATCATTGATACTTGATCTTTAAGTAGATGATAAAATTTCTTTCAGATACGTTTGCGTGATTGCGTAACATCCAAACTTTCACATTTAAAATTTTGCATAGTAGGATCAGTAGAACTAGGATGTCTTGTTTGAACATTATTTAGGCTATTAAGGAAAGATACGTACAATGCGACACAAATAAGTTGAACAAAAATGGCGGACTTCAAAGCATTCTTGTACAAATTACCGGCACTTAGGTTGAACCAAAATGGCGGTTATCGGTGCAGGTACAAATAATGCGCCGACGACCGCCATTTTGGTGTAATTTACGTGTCGGGAATTTGTACAAAAATGCTTTGAAGTCTGCTATTTTTGTTCAACTTATTTGTGTCGCATTTTACATACTCGATGATCGCGGCACAGGATCGCGTCCTAAACGAGATCCTGTTATGAAACTCATTAATTTTCATCCGCTTTTCGACCCTGCAACGTCCTTAATTGAAAACACGTGCTCCCGGAAAAGAAAATTAAAATGATTGACGTCCTACTTTGTCATTTGAAAGACGTCAGGCTGCGCCCTCCCCAGCCTTTATATAGCTAAAGTACATAAGTATCATTATCAAGGCTTGTTTATTACACTAATCATTAAAGCTGACTTAAGGCCAGTAATATGTTTGGCACAAGTTCAGTCACTTAATTCGTAAAGTAAAATAGAAAATACGACAATTTATTCTTACTTCTTGCATCGCTTATAGTGTATTTCTTTCCATGTTTTTCCTTTTTTTCATCATGTTCTTAACTTTTCCTCCTTAATCCTTTTTAATTCTTTTATGATTTAACATTAATTTCTTCTTTACTTGATCAAAAAATTCTGAAGAAATGGAGAAAAGAAAATAAAGTAACGAGTATTTAGACGAAGTAAAATACCCAGAAAATCTATAATTTGCTAAGTTTTATTTTATGTGGACCTAGCTATTGTTAAAGTGAATAAATGTACATGAAAGTTTTAGCAAGGCATTTAAAATATTTAAACTTTAATAGCTTTAGTTTTCTAATGAAAAAAGTTGGAAAAACCCGCAAACCAGCCGTTAGTTTTTACGAAGTCTGTTAAGTTTATCGCAACATTTAAGGTATGACGATTTGTTAACCGTCAGACGAAGTTTTTCCTTTATCTAATGACTCGTGAAAACAGTCTTAAGTTTCCAACTAGAATAATTTGTCTCTATCCTTTTTGTTTGAAATATCTTGCGACAACGCTTAATGTTATCATTGTAACGAGATTTTTTTGTTTTGGAATAATGTTTTTAGGACATTTCCTGACAGTCAGTCAGACATGATAGGAATAACATTTAAGTAATTTACTTTGACAGAAGTAAATGTCAAAGTTAGTTTTCACGATTTGAAAAATAACCTGCGACTCGTACCACTATATGTAAGTAGGTATAAATACGTTTGTTTTATAGGAGCTCCACTTAAATATTTATGTTATTTTGTTTTAGTATTTAGTTGTTGTTATAGCGGCAACAGAAATATATATATAACAGCGGAATCATCTGCGAAGATTTCAATAGTCTGACGGTTCACGGTTCATGAGATAAAGTCTGGCGACAGATAAATTCAAAGAAATATCTCGTTAGTGTGGTTATCGCTATGGTTTAATTTAGCTCGGGTTAGAACTCCTAACCTCTTCAATTAGATACCTAGACATCCATTGCAAGCCAATTTCATTCTTATTACTCTAGACAAACGATTCATGTTACTGGATTTTCCTCTTCGAAGTGGTCGCGCGCGCATTGTAATAATGTAGGTATATTTTCGATACCTAAACGGGGAGTGACACAGGCCTAACTAGGCATAAAACATCTGTTTAGCGGAAAAGATGTACAAATGAGATAACAAGATAACCTGAATTACTAATCCTGGACAATACATTGCAGAAAAAAATAAGATAGCATTTAAAAATGGCGAGCAATTGCGTGGTAATAGCGGATTATGGAAATAAGTTGATTCTTGCCAAGAATAATCTTCGCTTAGGATTCTTTGCTCCGTCTCTCATCGCCTCTGCAAAAACTATTAAAACTAAGTTATGCACATTTTCCAAGTAATAGGTACCTAGAGAAAAATTGATGATTGTAAGTATAAGAATGGATTTTTAGACCTAGTTAGGTATAGTTGCATTAAAATGCTTAGTCAAAAACCGAAACTTTTTCACTTGTATGTATTAAAGGGCTACCTGAAGTTTTTTTACGCACATACGCCAAAAGTGGCCGTTTTTCGCAACTGTGCGTAGAAAAGCTTCACGTTCTCACTTTAAACTGTAAACAGTAGTTTATTAAATAGTTTGAAAGATTATAAAGAGCCAGGTCAAGACAAAATTTTAAATGATGTCTCCGTTTCCTATCAAGTGATTTATTTCAATTGGGGCAGCACTAGACCCGGAAAATTCAGGTAGCCCCTTAAGATTTCCTTGAGATTTCACCCTGGTCCTTTGAGAGGCTTGCGTGGGGATACAGATCCAACACGTAGAGGCCCTTTTGGAGAAGTTGATGTAATGTGGCGCTCCCGCCAAAACCCATTCCTAAATATACCTATGAAAGGTGTACCCGTGAATAGGTTTCGGCAGAAGAAAGATCTATTGCAAGAAAAAGGGAAAGATCTATGGGTTATGGAATGAGAGTGGGATGGACTGATGCTGGGATATTGCAATAACAACGTCACCTGCCATAATCATGATTACTAAATATTGTAAGCAGGAGGTGGCTTGCCGCCCACTAGATAGGCCCCTCCTACGCGCCGACATTATTGCTGGCAAAGGAGCAACACCGGTGCAGGCGACTCAGGGTTGTCGAGAGGTGTGCTGCGCTTTCTCCGAAGTTACTCGCGGCGTTATGCTCTTTAACACTGCCACCCCTAAAGTTCCAACAGCTCTAACGACTCCTCTCTGCATGCCAATTAAGCAATTAAGGCAATGCAGAGCTGAGAGCCCTGCGAGCCCTATTGGGTCTCCACCCCGACCGATGAAGACACTTCGGGGACGAGGGCTCCGACCGGCTCTCTGGAGCTCTCGGGTCCGTGGTGTCGTTACTCACCAACAGCTTGCCACAAGCTGCCCTGCTTAAATGTATTATTGTTACTTAAATGAAAAGAGTACTAGCGTTTCGAAACGACGTTGAGGGGCGCACCCACACACATTGACGTATGCACGGATGTATAGATTCGTTGGTAGTTTGTAGTAGGATGTATTTTGTATAAATGATACCCCGCTTCTATGATTAGCTCGTTCACTAGGACCCGCCGGCGGTACCTGGACGATTTGCGTCCTAAGTAGGCCCTTTTGGCACCGTAGCTTCGGCCCTTCCGGCAAAACATGGGTGTTGCAGCACCCCAAAATTTGCCATAATCCCTAGCGCGCCCAAAGCCGAGGTTTCCCCCTTGGGAAACCCCTGAGCTGCTGCTAGTAGTATATAAATATAGGAAGCCGGGCCTCTGGCCCGCTCCTCAAATCTTGTCCGGGTGAAGTAGGAAATGCCGTCCGAGGCAAGCTATGTATGTCATTTCAAAAAAAAATGAAGTGCCATTCCTGTGGCAGTAGCAGACAGTAGAACATTTTGAGTCTGGCGGCTGCTGGCTGCAGAGCTGCCAGACTCAAAGGCCACTTTCAAAGTGATGGGCTGCCAGCCGCATCGTTTATCAAGGCGATACATACATTTTTCGGGGTGCAGTGCTGTCTCATTTGAAATACACAGTATCGGCCATTTCTAATTGGTTCTCTGCTAATAACCTTCTGTTGAATGCAAACAAGACCCAATGCATTAGATTTAGTCTTCCTTACGTGAGGCAGGCCAATGTTGATGTGCTACTACACGGTCAAAACTTAGATCTCGTTGATAATACTACTTTCTTGGGAATCACAGTAGATTCAAAACTTCAGTGGGATGTCCATATTTCTAAACTCGCTTTTCTAAGCTCAGCGGCTTACGCTATTAGAAGAATCAGACAACTGACAGATGTAGCAACTGCTAGACTAGTTTACTTTAGTTACTTTCATAGTCTGATGTCCTACGGGATTCTTCTCTGGGGGAGTGCTACTGATATACAGACTATTTTTATTTTACAGAAAAGGGCAATTCGTTGTATTTATGATTTAGGATCGAGAGACTCCCTAAGAGTTTTTTTTTAAGAAAATTGATATACTCACTGTACCATCCCAGTACATATTTGAAAATATAATGTATGTGAGGAAAAATATTGCCTTATTTAATAAAACAGGTGATATTACGGGTAGAAACTTACGTAACATAAATGTTTTAGTTACCCCGTATTATAGGCTGAAAACAGTCAGTAAATCGTTTAAGGGAAACTGTATAAAGTTTTATAATAAATTGCCGGAATCGGTCCTTGATATGCCAGATAGAAAATTTAAAGCTTATGAAAAGAAAGTACTTTGTGAGAAGGCTTATTACGGAACCGATGATTATCTTAAAGACAAAAACGTCCGGCTTGAGCTTGGCGCGGGTCCTTTTTAAAGGTTTATATTTGTACACTCACAAATGACATAATTTGAGTACAATCAGTAAATGAATTTTATACAAATTGACATTAATTTTAAATTTGACATTTTTAATTAATAATTATGACATAGCAATGTATTCTCAGTCCACACATCTAATTTTAATATCAGTATAATTGTAAGGTTGACGTTTTTGGAGAAAATGCTGCAGTACAGTTTGTTACCGCTTCTTCTGTACTTGCGCTTTGGAGGCGGCAGTAAACTTAGTTGTAAGTAAATGATCTGACGTCAACAACTAACTATTAAGAAATCGAAAGAAAAAAGAAATGATAATTATCAAGTGATATAAATATCCAAAGATAAGTAAATTATTTTTGACTTTAAATAAATTATATGAAAGGAAACGGATATATCATTGAAAAATTTTGTCTTGATCATGCCCTAGATAACCCTATAAACTATTTTATGAACTACTATTTAGTGAGAACTTTAAGCTTTTCTTCGCACATTATATAAAAACGACCACTTTTGACTAACGTGCGTAGTAAAGCTCTCACTGTATGACATGATCAAGACAAAATTTGAAATGATATCTCCATTTCCTTTCAAATAATTTATTTCAAATGGACTGGAACCCGAAGGTTTTTCTTCTCTCCCAGACCAACATATTATTATGCAAGAAACATATTAAGTATGCATACTAATACGGTCAGGGCAAGCTGGAAAATGGCCTTTTTCAAATTGTCCTGGGTTTTGGATGTTTATCTTTATATATGTATTTGTCATAAGTCATAAAATATAGTATCGTTGAGTTAGTATCCCATAACACAAGTCTCGAACTTACTTCGGGGCTAGCTCAATCAGTGTTATCTGCCCCTACATATTAATTTATTTATTTATTTCCTTTTAAGCGCAGTATTTCATCTTATCGGTATTTAATCTCGAAGCACGTCATCGAATATCACATTCCAAAGCAAATTCAGTGCAATATTCAAGCTACTCCGACCGTGCATATAATAATTTAATCAGTGACCCGAGCATTTGCCACAATTCACTAGGCATTGCCAAGTTCATATTGCAATTAATGGCCATTAGATACACTAATTTAGGGTGCTTTTGGGTTGAAGCGAAGCGGGGCTAAGCGACGCATGAATAGACTGGATAATCTAGTCACAGTACTCGAAATATCTGCTGCACTCAGCACCACTTTAAAGGAATCTTATAAGCTAGCACTAAAAGCTTATAAGATTCGCTTAGGACTAGAGCAGAGGCGTGTTGGGATATGCCAATCGATAAGCAGATTTTGCGCCGCAAATGAATCTGGATAGGCCATGCTCTCAGGAAGGAGCCCACACACATCCCGAGACAAGCCTTGGAGTGGACCCCTCAAGCAGACTTGGCGGCGCACAGTCGCGGCGTAGATGAAGACGATTAGGCTAACCTGGCCCGAAGTAAAGTGCGCAGCCCAAGACCGATCGCGATGGCGAAACACTATTAAATCCCTCTGCCCCACATGGGGGCTATAGGACCTTAAGTCAAGTAAGTCAAGAGCAGAGGTGTGCGCCATGCATATCACCTATTAATTCTATAAAGTACACCTGTGGACCTAACGCACATATATTAACAAGCAATCCGGTACTGTCCCCATTAGAAATAAATTATTTGAAGGAAACGGATATATCGTTTAAAATGTTGTCTTGATCATGCCCTAGATAACCCTTCAAACTATTTAATGAACTACTATTTACAGTTTAAAGTGAGAAGATAAAAATTTTCTTCGTACATTACCCAAAAGTGGCGGTTTTTCGCTTTAATGTGCAAAGAAAAGCTTCATTTTTTATTTCACTAATTAGTATCTCGGAAACTGCTCCAACAATTTGAATGAAATTCGGTATGTAAGCAGGGAGTTTCGGGGGAGAAAAATCGCTCTTACCTCTTTTTTCCACGTTTTTCACTGAGCACAGCTCGGCCAGAACTATATTTATAAAGAGGTGCCAAATAAATATTAAAAGTAGGTACTCATTGTCTACATCATTGTTAGTTCCTGATGGTTTAGGCACAAAATGAGCTGAATCCTACTTAAGCCCAGGTCTTGAAACGTCTTCTCTACGGTTATTAATTTCTTTCGTAGTTACGGCCAATAAAATCTGGGGCGGCTGTTGCAGTAAGTTAAGGGTGTGTAATGTTTTTCGAGTATGTACCTACTTAGGTATGTGTGATTCAAGTAACTACCTAATGAATTCAAGCTTTTTGCTTATGCTAGAAAAACGTTGACGTTGTGTATTTTGAACAAAGACTATAGATAGAGAATTAAAGGTTTACCTACTTATAAAATGTTTGCACCTAAGTGTACATTATCACAGAATATAGATTTTTCTATTCTTTTCTAGAAACTTATCTATTTCAAAGGTACAACTGTAAAAGAAAGATTAATTAGATTTAGATTAAGAGATTTATACAGGCATGATCTGTATCTTGTCACACATTGTGACATACGAAACGTTCAAGAAAAGTGCATTTATTTCCGCAATCAAAGTTTTTAATCATTTAGGTACCTACCTACAAATATAAAAAGCTTGATATTAATTTATTTGACCGAATACTGAAAAATTGGCTATTGGAACATGTATTTTATGATCTCAATAAATATTTTGAGAATGCTACCAATAAGCGTACACTGTAATATCGTAAGCTTAAGAAGTATCGATGTATTCAAATTGCTAGAATTTGTTTTCTATCTTTTAGCTTTGTTCTTTGTTTTCTTTATTGCGTCCCTGAAAGGGTAAACTGTTGACACTTTTATTATTGTACCACCTACTTTTACACAGTTAAATTTTGAAGTTTGAAGTGTTAAAGGAAGAAGACCTAGCCTAGCCGTCGAGTTGACTTTACGCTCTCTACGTCCGCGCCCGCGCTTCAATGTGACCGCATTATATTTGGCTTCAATAACCCGCGTCATGGCGGCAAGGCATGTAAATCAATTTCGCAGTCACTGCGTAATACAGATTCATGACGAACTTGTGCATTAATGTGGACAGTGTAATATGCGGGAATCTCGGAAACTGTAGAATAATGATGCCGGTAAAGCCTTCCATGTACACCAGTCCGATGCTTGTCTCTGGCTGACTTGATCAGCTTAAAATTGTATAAGTAGGTACTTACATAGGTATCTTCCGATTGCCAATAGATTTTTGTTTCAACGGCTTTCCATATTACTGATTTCCATGTTAACAGGTACAAAGGTTGGCTGGAAGAGATTGCATTTATAGCGATAAGTCCGCCTTTGTGCCTATATTGTTTCTTATTGTTTTGTAATATTTGTGTGTCTATTAGGGTACAATAAAGTTGATTTGTATTGTATTGTATTGTACAGGATCTCGTTTCTTCTCATTGTCTTATCAATAGAATAATTTAACAAGAAAAATTAAACCAAAATGGTGGTCGCGTCGGCACATTATTTGTACCTGCGCCGATAACCACCATTTTGGTTCAACCTACGTGTCAGAAATTTGTACAAAAATGCTTTGAAGTCCGCCATTTTTGTTCAACTTATTTGTGTCGCATTTTATACTGATTTCCAATTCCTACAGATTTCCGATTTAACAGTATCTCATTGCTGACCCTTACATAAAGTTTTGGTAGGTTTTATTATGCATACCTTACATTCACATCTTTACAGGGGTTACAGACCCTAGGGCCTCAAGACTGAGACGGTTTGCTACCCGCAATTTGGCTTACTCATTTCCTCGATTGGCTTTCAACTTGCACGAAGCTGGTACATTTTTCTCTTCTACCAAACCAATAGGGATGTACTGCAACATTAGACTCTACAAAAATAGTGAAAAAAATCTTAATGACTGAAGGGGATCAAGGCTTTAACCGAGCGGTGGCCCAGGAGGTGAAAGAAGCGTTGGACGTCCATCAATGAGATGGATTGACGACATAGTAAAAGTTATAGGTCGCACTTGGTTTAGAGCAGCTCAGGACCGAGATGGGTGGCGTCGACGAAGGGAGGCCTATGCTCGGCACTGCCACTGCCACTGCCACTGCCACTGCTACTACTACTACTACTGTCACCCCTGGCGCTACACTTCAGGTATTATTATTATTTCGAGCCATCATGTCCTAGGTATTTCTGAGCAAAGGCCTTCCTCGATACGCGTTCATATGCTCCGATAACTTATTATAATCTGATCAATAAGATGCCTCTCTAACTATTGAAGGTTGGCAATCAGCTTGGCGTAGGTTGTCCTCTTTGTTCGCTCGGCGAAATAGCTCAGCAGCGCACGTTGGTCCATTCTTGGATGCTTCGTAACACGAATTGACACGGTTTGACGACCTCTGTGGCCTAGTGGTCACCACGCTAGGCTGTCAGCCTGTCACACCCATGGACGTCCCAGGTTCGATCCCAGGCAGGTCAAAATGGGAAATGATCTTTTTAGATTAACCTTGGATGTGTATTATCTATTTATCTATATATCTATATATATTTATATTATATAAATATAAAAGCGAAAATCACTCACTCACTCACTCACTCATCACGAAATCTCGAAAACTACTTAGCCAATGAAAATGAAATTTGGCAAGAAGGTAGATTGTAACTAGGAGACGTCCGCTAAGAAAGGATTTTTGGAAATTCCATTCCTAATGGGGTGAAATAGGGGTTGCCAGTTTGTATGAAACTTCGTAATTTTTAAAGTGAGACACATGAAGTTTTTAATTAATTTTAGGAATTAGTAGAAAATAATAATGTACTTATTTACTAGATTTTGAAAATAACATCCCTATAGGGGTGATATAGGGGTTGCAAGTTTGTATGAATTTTCGTCATTTTTGAAGCGAGACACTTGACATTTTTGAATTAGAGATTAGCAAAAAAATAATAATCCATTAATATATTTTTAAAAATTGCATCTTCGGAATGGGAACGGGAACGGGAACGGGAACGGGAACGGGAACGGGATCGGGAGCGGGAGCGGGAACGGATCATTTTCGACTTTTATGCGGACGAAGTCGCGGGTTACAGCTAGTATCTATATCTATATATGTATTTGTTATAAAATATGCCTAGTATTGTATAAGTTAGTATCCCATAACACATTTGGGGCTCAATCTGTGTAATTTATTCGTAGGTAAGTATACAAGGTGACATTTTACCTACCAGCCAAATTTTTGGAGCAAGTTCAGTCCATGATACTAAACTACTTTCCATAAAAATAGTTAATGAAAAACGAAAACAAAAATTCGGCTTCCCATACAAATCAGCGCTCGGCAAAACGAATTTTGTATGGGAAGACGAAAATTTTTTATTGATTTTTAATTACTTTTATTATGGAAAGTAGTTCAGTATCATGGACTGAACTTGCCCCAAAAATTTGGCTGGTGGGTAAAAAGTCACCCTGTATATTTATTTTTCAAAAAAACGACATTTTGCCCCGTATTGTCATTTGTCAGGCGTATTGGCCAGGATTTCTTTCTCCTCGCAACTTTTCTTTTCCCTGCATCTTTGCCTATCATTCGACCAGTACGCCTCTGCTTACCATCAGATAGGCTTTCATCACGAGAGTCCACTAGACGTAGACCTTATGCCTTTTTAACTGGTTAGTTATATAATTATAACTGGCCAAATACAAGTCGGACCCGCGCACGAAGGGTTCCGTACCATTATCTATAAAAAATCACGTTTTTTATGTGGGAGCCCTACTTACATATTTTTTTAGGATTGTTGTTAGCGGCAAAAAAATACATCATCTATGAAATTTTCAACTGTCTAGCTATCACGGTTCATGAGATACAGCCTGGTGACTGATACAGAACATGAGATGCAGACAACAGACAGACAAACAAACAGTCGGACGGACAGACAGACGCACAAACGGACAGTGGAATCTTAGTAGTAAGGTCCCGTTTTTAACCATTGGGTACGGAACCCTAAAAAACAGTAAATAGTATACTCTATTGATGTGGGCATTGTTATAAACTTATGTACCTATATACCTACACTGAGCTGCTAAGTTAGCTGCTGCTTAAGCTACATATGCCAAATCAATTTACTAATATGAATAGATTATGCCTAGGCAAAAAGGCTTCGAGTAAATAATATGGATATGTCGCAGTAGTATCGCATAATTCGCTGTTTTACAAAACCGCTAGCAGTTTTTGTCAAAATAGATCGGTTTTGCAAATTCGGTTAAAAATGTCAGAAGCAAACTAGGTACTAAGTTTGTGGAGATAGCTGATATGTGGTGTCTTCTCTAGTATGTGGATCTGGTATGAGGACGATCTCCGTGGCGTAGTGGTCAGAGGTTCCGAGTTCGATCCCTAGTCAGGGCAAGTTGGAAAATGGCCTTTTTCAAATTTTCCTGGGTGTTGGATGTTTATCTATCTATACATGTATTTGTTATATAATGTAGTATCGTTGAGTTAGTACGAGTATCCCATAACACAAGTCTCTAACTTACTTTGGGGCTAGCTTAATCAGTGTAATTTGTCCCTATAAATATATTTATTTATTTATATTAGTATATAATAGCGCTTTGATACAGGTAGGTATATCTATTATAATAATATGGGAAAATCCACAGAATAAATAACAATGTGATACATACATAAGCATACAGGTGACGGTTTACCCACACCAGCCAATTCGGAGCCAGTTCTACATGACACTGAATTACTTTCTTTAAAAAGATCTTTAAAATAGATCTCCCATACAAAATCCGTTTGGCCGAACGCTGATTTTAATGGGAAGCCAAATTTATTGTTTAGTTAATTGTTTTTATGGAAAGTATTTCAGTTTCATGAAAATATCTTACACCAAAAATTTGGCTAGTGATAAAAGTCACACTGTATAGTAAATGAGGTACGTATGCATGTCATGACCATAGGGTTTCCAGCCCACTCTATATTTTCTTGTAGACGTCGTAAGAGGCGACTAAAGGAACTAAACACACACATATCATTCTACAAATGCATTCCCAACGAGGGCTGACGTCAGGCGGCCGGTCATAAAACTAAAGCCAAATCATTTAAACTGTGTACATATATATAAACGGCTGCGCCAGAAGGAGGGTTATGTTTTTCGAGAGTATGTGTGTATGTATGTATAATTGTTTGGCACGCTCTGCAGCCTGAACGGCTCGATGGATTTTAGCTTGAGGTGTCGTAAGATTTGTATTAATGTTTGGCACGCTCTGCAACCTGAACGGCTCGATGGATTTTAGCTTGAGGTGTCGTTAGATTTGTATTAATGTTTGGCACGCTCTGCATCCTGAACGGCTCGATGGATTTTAGCTTGAGGTGTCGTTAGATTTGTATTAATGTTTGGCACGCTCTGCAACTTGAACGGCTCGATGGATTTTAGCTTGAGGTGTCGTTAGATTTGAATTAATGTTTGGCACGCTCTGCAACTTGAACGGCTCGATGGATTTTCGCTTGAGAGGTGTCGTTAGATTTGTATTAATGTTTGGCACGCTCTACAGCCTGAATGGCTCGATGGATTTAAGCTTGAGAGGTGTCATTAGTTCGTCTTAATTCTGAAAGTGACACTGGGTATATAAAAAGGCATCGGGTTTTTTTTTTATAATGTTACATCATTCTATCATTCTAAACGGCTATTTTTTCTCCACTTCGCAACGTCATTAGAATCCTTGGATAAGCGTTGACATGTATATTATATTTGGAGAAGCAAAGCGGGAAAGCGTACTCCGGGCTCCGAAATAGCACCGCTGAGGAACACTGAATGGGTGTCTTCTTCATTGAGGTATGAGGTAAGATTGTAGTTAAATTACAAATGAGTGTTTTAATTAAAACAAGTATTTATAGTTATTTTAGTTTATTCAAGACCATTATGCACGAGAAACCTGACTTATGTCTTATTTAATAGTCTTATATCTAACATCTAAAATAACGTTATATTTTACACTTGTCATTACCTATATCTAAATTTTCTATAAAATAAAAGCCCCTTATTATTAATAACTTAAACTACAATAAAATATTATAACGTAATCTGTCTTCTTTTGTCGTTTGGCTATACAAACAGTGATAGTATAATCGTTCACAGTGTGCGTGTATGCGTACAGACAGATAGACACTGGCGGAAATTGGCCTCAGAAATAGACCGAAAGACGGCTCAAGCTGACTTTTCACGGAAATCCTACTGAAGATCTGTTCTAAGACATAATGACGTCATACCTTTTCTCGCATTTCCCTATATTATATTTAGTTCAGTTTTTATTTTCAGGTAATAGTCCAGTCAACGAATGACACACTTAAGGGTGTAGAGTGCGTGAGCAAGAACCTACAGAAATGATTCCTACAGAAACTTGTTCAGGGCGCTTAGGGAATAAACATACTAAAAGTCCTGACGTCTACGAGTAGGGTGAGCCGGAGCGAGGGTAGGGGGGAAAGTTATAATTTTGGTCACAATCAGTCTTATTATAAAAAAGGCCATAATCGTGGTTTAGTCCCGTATTATCTAAGTCGGGGTTTAGTACGGTAACAAGCGATAAATCTACTTTAGACTTTCTTTTATTACAAAACCTGAACCAAACACAGAATACGATAGATCCAACTTAGTCTGACCGGAAGTAGGAATATCGTTCCATTTTTCATAATAATATATTTTCGTCGAAAAGATTTTAATTAAAAGCGAAATAAGTTTAAATAAAATTAATTCAAAACTATACAACGTACATAATTTTATCAATAACCTCTTATTTATTGCTCTGATTATTAAATAACAATTATTAAAGAATAATAAAGTAATTACAGTATCAAAAAACGGAACGAAGCTAAGTTGACAACTTTGACAACGTAATTCTATATTTAGTCTGTGGGCACACGTTTAATAAACTGTCATGGAGCCTAACCTATGATTTTGTTTACATTTGTAAATTGTAAATAATCTTAACAAATATTGTTTTTATATGTGTGTTGTATTGTGTTATAAATATAAAATCGTGTTTTTAATGTTGTGAATGGAAATAAACGAACAAAAGTGTTGAAATTGTGTTTGTCATAGAAACTTGTAAAACAATAAAAACACTTTTATATCATAATCATGGCAGTTTTAACACATTTCCTGGATATAATAATAATTTATTATCAGCCATCAAGTAAAATTTCGGATTTACTAAAATTTCACAATAATTTTTATGTTTTGTTTTGATTTCTGTCACGGTTTTGAGGTTAATCGTAGCTTAAACTAGCCTCCTAGCTGGTTTATCTTTAGGCCGAGGATCGTCCTCAGAACAAAACATAAACTTTGTTTTATAATAAGATTTTCCTTGTTACATAGTTTAGATCGACTTTAAAACTCGATCTATCTATAAACCTTGTTTTATAATAAGACTGAATGTATATATTTTTGAACGGTGCTAATCGCAAGACCTTTCATTTGATATCCCACTCGATATCGAAACAAAAATAAAATATTTTTTTGACGCGCACTTTTTTGTATGTTACATTCGTTATATTCATTTGTTGTACATATACAAATTGCAGCCTATTTCACGCGGACAATAATGACAAATCGATTGACATCTAATTTGTCAAAATTGAATAAGCGGTTAAGGTTAGACGTCAGGACTTTTAGTATGTTTACTCCTTAGCGCCCTGTACAAGTTTCTGTAGGTATCGCTTAGGTTCCCGCTTAAGCACTCTACAACTACTTCGTTGACTGAACTATAAGTACCAGACCATTTAAGGTCGTTTTAACGATGCCACACTTGATAATGTATTAATAGACAATTTTAAGGTCGTTTTATCGATGCCACACTTGAAAGTGGTGTATTTTTTTTATGCTATAGGGCGGCAAACGAACAAGCGGGTCACCTGATGGTAAATGATTACCGCTGCCCATGAACAACTGCAACACTAGGGGTGTAACAGAAGCGTTACCGGCCTTTCAGAAAGATATCTCGTTTCTTGAAGGCTCCAATGTCGTATCGGTCCGGGAACACTGCTGCAGGAAGCTGATTAACAGACCATTTTAACGATGCCGCACTTGATAGTATCTTAACAGACCATTTTAAGGTCGTTTTAACGATGCCGCACTTGATAGTATCTTAACAGACCATTTTAAGGTCGTTTTAACGATGCCGCACTTCATAGTGGTGTATTAACAGACCATCCACACTTGATAGTGTATTAATAAATGGCATGTTGCCCAAAATCTATGGCCTTTGGGGCTTTCTCCCAGACCCAAAGGCCATAGATTTTGGGCATCATCATCATCATCATGGCGTCGCTGGTCGGGTCGTTGGATTCCCTCTAATATAGACGTGTAAAAGTGCCTGTAAAGGTCTAATTATTGAATAAACATTTTAATTTTGACGACTGCCATACAATGATGATAGCCGGGACCGTGACTTCCGAAGCACGAAGATTTTATGCCACTTCTGGCCAATCCAATTGCGGCCATTGAAACGTGACTTGCATTTAAATGCTAGGTAATAAATGCGAACCCACTCCTAGCTACCGAGCTTCTTAAAAATCGAGAAAATGTTCGTCATTAAGCCTGCTAACAGACACAGACATCTCTGAGCACCCTTTAGAGTAGGCAGTAAGTTCTTAAATTAATGAATGTCGCGACATTATGTCAACGGCGGTAAAAAGGAGAGATGAATTAACGAGCACTTTTGTTCTCGACAGTCAAAGCTGCGGAGACTCATTAAAATTACAACAAAACTTTAGAAATTATGCGCCTTTTGTACATCAGAGCGTTTCCGATTAAGCAAGTAAGTTTTAAGTTTTAGCATAGATTTAGTAAAAATCTTTCATGTTGATCTTGGAAAAAAATAAAAAACTAAGAATGTCCTGCTGCTTCTCTTACTGCGTAGATAGTAAAAGTCGATCAATGGAATGTGCTAAACTGCGAATCATGTTAAAAAAAAGGCGATGAGCCAACACTATTTTGAATTTTTCAACCTTTCCCGCGCACCATCACGCTCCCTTCTCTTATCGAGTCGAACGCTAAAAGTGGTATTTTTGAGTCTTGCGGCCCTGGGCTCTGTCTTCTTCGAGCCGCAAAGCCAAAAATGCTCTATCTACCCCATTCGGGATAAAGATGTGATATTATGTATGTATGTACCTATGTGTTCGCGATTATTCCTTAAGTCCATCACTTCATATCTTCCTGTGAATGTTACTTATAAGATAGAAGCTTAAGCTATAATTGTGAAAATATTCTAAAAAATAACTTATTTTAACTCTGTTCTAACTTGTAAATGTTCATAAATATATCTATGTTCTAAATTGTAAATGTTCATAAATTTATCTATGTTCTAACTTTTAAATGTTCATAAAAAACTACACATTATAAAGTAGGTTTTGCTTGCACTTAGAAAGCGGCACTAAACTTAGCTGTAAGTAAATAATCTGACGTCGACAACTAATATGAAATAAAAAAAAACTTGAGATATATCAATTAATACAAATATACAAATAAATAAATGATTTCGACTTTCTGAATGGAAAGAAATCAAACATATCAATTCTGATCCATATTAAGACGAATTTTGTGGTAATAATGGACAAAAAGTGTTTTGAGAAACTAAAGTATATTCTATCGATACATGTTAGTAAATATACTTAAAAATAACAGTTGTTCAACTTATATTATGTTACCTTAAATTAGTGGCTTTGTAAAATTCTAATAATGATTAACATTCTTAAAAAAAATACCCCTCGTATCAACGGCGCCGTTGCAAGTGGTAAGAGGGCTGGCTCACATCTCGCACACAGAGTTGCTGTAGCCATGCACCGCAGAAAATGCAGCCAGTGTTCTTGGGACCATGCCACATGAACCTCACTAGATTTTTAATTTAGGTTTTTAGTTTTATTATGTACTATATTATAGTGTAAAAGTACGAAGTTTTTGCAACATATCATTGTAGAAATACATTAATATATTTCTATGGTAGTATACTAAGTAAAATTTGATTAGAAGTAATGTATAGATAAAATTTTGTAATAACAACCGCAGAGTTAATTAAAAATAAAAATCTAATACAAATATTAGGTATAACACATACGCAAACCGGGTAAATTTTGTAGTTATAAACAGATCTCTAAAATAAATAACTGTCAAGTAAAAATATTTTAATCTAAGTAATGAAGTATAATAGACAGTCGAAAAAAGTAAAACCAAGAAGGATATGGGCAGTCTGAGAAGGGATGGAGAACACCAAGGGAACGCTGTGTTTCTTGTGTCGTACAATTAATTTGAACATAAGTGTAGCCGTCAGAAATAACTACCTTTTTATACAGGCTGACTGGTAAATCAGGTTACAAATTGAAAAGGGGCACTCAGTTCTCGATTCTCGTTCAAAAAATATCTAAAATAAAGCTGCTTAAAGTTGACGAAATTATCCAAAACAAAAAGTGTGGACAAACGATGATAAGCAGTTAACAGCGAGCCGAGTTAGGTAGGTAGGTAACGAGCGCTTAGCGAGCGCGCGGTTTCCAAGCATTCCGAGACTTAGGGTACTAATTCGACATTTTTTTTGTAATCTAAAAGTATTTTGTTCGTTTTGAATATTTTTTGATGTAACATGTGATCATGATTTACTATAAGACACGTGAGTTACCAGTCAGCTTGTATACTAGCCTGCGAGAATAGTATCACACTGATGGGCAAAGACCTCCCTCCTATTCAATCCATTTGACGTGTAAAAGTGCCTGTAAAGGTCTAATTACTAAATAAACATTTAAATCTCTGAATCCATATGGCGATCTGAAAATGTTTGCAAATGCAATTCCTGAAGCTAGGGTCTTTGGTTACGATTTTTGCAAATGCAATCGCAGAAGCTTAAATAGAATATGTGATTAGCTTAATTATATGTATAACCAGGCCTGTGGCATTCCCCGTTTAGGTATCGAAAGTTGTTATTTTCAATTTATGAACATATACATGAACCGTTGGTCTAGAGTAATAAGAATAAAATTGGCTTGCAATGGATGTCTTGGTATCTAAACGAAGCGGTGAGGAGTTCTGACGCGAGCTAAATTAAACCAAGTGGATATTTCTTTGGATTTCTGAGTAACAATTCTGTACGTAATTACTAGTACTTAGCCCCGAAATGTGAGCTCGCGCGTCCCATACCTCAGCAAACCTTGACCGATATGGCTCATCGAACTTAAAAACTATTAGCTACATGACTACCAAATTACATAACTTAAAACTAAGTAAGTACATTATAATATAACTTGATCTAAAATTAATAATACTTACAACCAGTGAAATCACTTCTCACATTTCTGGACCAAAATGCTTTACCCATAAAACCTAGAACACACACATGAAATTGATTAAATTGCACGCATAAAACATAAAACGCATGACATATAAAAATAAATGCATGCATAATAAAATAATACAAAAACCTATGTTTTTTCGCAACACCTGATTTGCAAAAATAATGAAATTCATATTCAGGAATCAAAAGATTCACTTAGACAGATTTTCTTCAGCGTTTCTATTATAAATAAAAAACCCAGAAAAGAAAATATCGTCACTCAATTCTTTTGACATAAAATTAAGTATATAAGATCTTTTTAATTAAATACAAGTATTTTAAAAGACCGTTTTGTAAAATTATACCAATTTAAGTGCCATGGATGACACCGGTGACCCCCAAACAATTATATAAATCTACTAACTTCATCCGCGAAGACGTCGAAAATGGTTCTGATAGGAAGCTTTTTTCATATGAATTATTATGTTAAAATGTTTGAATACTTATAAAATGCAACATTCTTTATTATAACGTAGGGATTTAAAACTCTCCCCTCCCCCCCAAATAGCGGCAAAAAAAATACATCATCTGTGAAAATGTCAACTGTCTAGCTATCACTGTTCATGAGATACAGCCTGGTAACAGACTGACATACAGACAGTGGTCTTAGTTATAGGGTCCCGTTTTTACCCTTTGGGTACTGAAACCTTTTTTCACCATTTTTTAGTATTTAATATGAGTATTTTTTTAGACTACGTTTTTTTTCAGATTTTCTAGGTTTTTATTGCAAATAAATAGTAATAAGTAGGTACCCAATACAAAGGGAAAAGTGTTCAAAACGGCTGGATGGCCTGGACTGTCCTTCTTAATAAAATATCTTACTTACTCCGCTGGCTCAGAATTTAGGCCTCCGAGACAAGAGCGCCAAGGAAAACTGTAATACTTCATTTAAAAATGCCTTGTTTGCTTATTACCTTAGAAATTAACCCCTTCTATTGGCTTAATACAAAAGTCGAACAATTTTCATTAAATTTTTTTGAAAACTAGAAAAAACAAATGCGCAAAAGAGTGTTTTGCGCATTTTCGGATGCGAATTTATGTAAAACTACAGCAATATAAAATTACTTGTTTACTTATTATATGCCTTAGAAATTTACCCCTTCTATATTTAACTTTTTCGAAACCTTAAAACACAATATCGCCTCTCTATTAGAATTATGACGCGATCGTATGTGAAATGGACCACTTGCGAGATCAATTCGCGTAGGAATGAAAGGAAAACACCGTGGAATTATGTTGGATGCTTACCTTTAGATGACTCGCGCCTCGATGAGACAACCATCCACCATTAAATTGTTGTACCGCTCTGTGGTATACGGTTGAGAAAATCTTTTAAAAATTACAAAGGGCTGTCTTACTTAATCTGTCTGAAACCGCTAAATGACCACAACTTAAATCAGCAACTTTTTTCTAAACGTCAAAACAAACATTTTCTACAAGATTTGTATGAAATACAAAAGCGTGACGTCATGCTTCTTTGAAGTCAAATAGCGCTATTAGTTTTTCGCATGTTGAAAATGGATATAATCAATGAAATGTGACACTATTTTGTGATGTTTTATTGCATAAACTGTACCAAATGATTTATTTTTGACCCTGTCGTCTACGCAGTTGTCAGCGCCAATATCAGTATTAAAATTTTCAAGTTTGCTAATTTCACCATCAAATTTTTGCCATTGGCTGAAATGAGAGTTTTCATATTAATATAACCTGTCAACTGTTGGTCCAATGAAAACAGTCAATTGGACCTGACGTCACGATGTCGCCACCTCGTGTCACATATTTTTACCCGACTGCGCCAGAAAAAAGGTTATGTTTTCCGACGGTGTGTATAATTGTTTGGCACGCTCTGCGGCCCGAACGGCTCGATGGATTTCAGCTTGAGGTGTCATTAGATTCGTCTTGATTCTGAGAGTGTCACTGAGTATATAAGAAGGCAGTCGGGTTTTATGTTTTTTTTTTCCTCATTGCAGCAAAAAGCCCAATCAATAAAAATTGTCGGGTATGAAAAAGAGAGGTACGTCGCTTATTCAGTTTTTCGAACCACGATGATTTCAGATATCTGTACCTTCCTGAGCAAACACCTGACAAGGTTTTGAATTGCTATTTTTAAAACGGGTAGTTACCGAACGAATGGATTTTTCCATACAAAAAACCGTTCTTATAGTGACTCAGCGTGTCAAAAATGGCGACTCTGACTGAAAAACTAACGACGAAAATAGACATAAATTGAATTAGAACCTTAATACACCCAGTTCCTTAGGAAATATTAGAACCTATGTAACTACAGAGCTCATGTTTTTAGTACCCTCAATGGTACTTCTGCGACCTTAAAAATCCTCTTACACTAGACCTAGACTTTTCTATACAAACGTAATCTAGCTTTTATTTGAAATGACGTTTGAGATTTCGGCAGTATTTTGTAATTTTAAATAAATTGCATGTATCTAGGCAATTAAACTAGTTTTCGGAACTCAAATTTGAATTTGAAAGAAAATATGAGTGTAGAAGTTTTCCATACTGATAGTCAAATATGATATAATCGACTATATTATCTTTCATATTTTGACTGTGAAAACTAGTAATATACCTTAATACAATATGTAACAAAAACCATTTCCGATCCTTGTAGGAGCTAGGGTAAGGAGACCCTTAACAGTTGCAGTAGTACCATGGGATTCATTTAATTAGTATTAGTGACAACGAACGGAATATTTAGTACAAAGGATACGGAAACACATCTGCGCATGTGTCGGGTGAGAGAACACGACGGTGGCGCACCCTGGCGTCGTCAGCTGCAGCGACATCACCTGCCCGCACTGCGCCATCTTGTCGCACAGCACCGGGAACGTTGTCGTTGGTGGTAGCTGCAGACGAAAGGTACAATATTACGGTTTGTTTATGATGTTACAGCACCGGGAACGTTGTCGTCGGTGGTAGCTGCAGACGAATGGTACAATATTACGGTTTATTTATGATGTTACAGCACCGGGAACGTTGTCGTCGGTGGTAGCTGCAGACGAATGATACAATATTACGATTTATCTATGATGTGATACACACAATACGGATGCAAAAAAGTATGATTGTATTTAGTTCGTCTTTTAGATTATCCAAAAATAATGGACCCAAATATTTCAGTTTACCAATAAAGTAAAAATTCACAAAGATACGGAGCATCAAAGTCCCGGAGTGGGGGCTTGCGACGTCACGTCCATGTAAAAATCGTACGTAGCCGTGACGTCATGCGAAATTTCAATGCGCTGTATCTTTATATTTGTTTTTTCTCATAGAAAATAAAGAATAAGTGTACAATATATTATTTAATAATCTAACCGATGGGCTAAAACTGTTTTTCCATTCGTGCATGCCAGTCATTTTAGGGTTTTACTTTGGACTGCAACGGAGTAACTGGGATTTTTGTAAAAACTTTTATCTAACCATTTCAAATGTTGTCTCAAAAGACTCATGACATCCCTTTTCAATTCGTTTAGTTAAAAAGAATTTTCTAAACAAGACTTATCGAAAACTAAAATCATAACATTCTTGATAAAATAGCCTTTGCAAACAAAAAAAATCATCATAATCGGTTCATCCGTTTGGAAGCTACTTTGCCACATTCTAATATAAGAGTAGCTTGACTTAAATATTTTAAAATATTCTAGATATCACCCTAGCTAGTAGATAATATAAAAAATTTAAATACTTACATTTCTAAATTGAACCGTCGTAGGAGGCACCGGCAATCCAGTGGAGGTGGGCCCTGAATTAGGTCTCACTCCAGGACCATTAGGCCCTGCCAGAGGCCCCACCATAGGGGCTGTGGGCCTTAATCCTGGACCATTCAGCGCGGTCATATTAGGACCCAAAATAGGCGCATTAGGCCTTAACATAGGACCACTAGGCCCAGAAATAGGAGGTGCAGGAGTAGGCCCAAATCTGGGACCTACGTGACCAGGCATAGTATTAGGTCCAGCCATAGTATTGGTATTAGATCCAGCAATAACATTAGGTCCAGCCAAAGGCCTTAAATTAGGCCTAAATCTAGGATCTCTCATAGGAGCTACCAAAGGAATGTTAGGGCCAAATCTGGGACCAACAGAAGCAGATACAGGATTAGGTCTTATTATAGGACCTTGTAAAGCAGCAGAGCTAGGCAGAAGACTGTTAGGTGCAGGAACTGGTCCCCTTATTGGACTGCTAGAAATATTGGTACTATTTGATGTATTAACTTTTATTATTGCTCGAGGTGCTGTAGATGGATTAGGATTTTGTGACTTCTTAGGCCCTGAATCAGGTGAAACTGACATGCTGACTGTTGTGTTATCATCTGTCAAAGTCGGACTATTCGTCGGACTTCTCGGAGAATATTTGGGTAGCGGTGTCTTACTTCCAGCTTCACTTGGATTTCCTGTGATAGAACCGTTCTTTGAATCTGTCTCACTTTTAGAATCATCTTCCACGTTCCGAATCACAAATTGTTTGAACTGAAATTTTTCATTAATATCTATAGACTTTTCACTGTCTGTTGTATCGGCACTTCCAGGTCTGATTTCTGTGTCATTAGGGTCGTAAAATAAGTAAGTATTAATGGAATTGGGTTCTTGTTTGATAAATCTTTCGAAATGTTTGACGATGTCTTTGAGTGGTTTGCCGTAGGTGCCAAAGCCAGGTCCAATGTTTGGAAGCCCTTTGGGCAGGACGACACTGTTTAGTGGGAATCTCAGCATAGTCACTGATATGACGCGCCCGTAAAATAATTGCTTGTTGAACATTGACACAGCCTGAAACCAATTCATCGAATAAGTATGACATTACACGAAAACATATTTCTATCACTCAATACCCGACTACGGAAGCCACATACGGCTAACAATGTACATATATATCTTTTTCTACTCCTGTACTGTTATCTGTCTTTTAAATGGTCCCGAACACTAATATAAGAACATAGATTATATGATTTCAGAAAAGTCTATAGTCTATTCCTAATATAATAGCACATGTGTCATTATTTCGCCAAAACTATACTCCTAGCCATAGACCTATAACTTTTTTTCTTAAGATCTACCATACTACCAACATAATAAAATCGTTATTTTAACATATGGTGCCATTTTTCAAACGTGGAGTCACTGAACACTAGGTTTTTTGTATGAAAAAACATTCGTTAAAGTGACTCCATGTTTCAAATATGGCACTTTTGGTCACTAGGAAGACGTCAATTAAAAAAATTAAGTCTTCCATAGATACCTAGTATCTAGCAAACATATGGTAGTATTTCATACTTTTCTTTGTTTATTTTTGGATTTATTTTAGTAAATGTAGTAGAAAAAGTATTGTATGCAACGTTGTATAAGTATGTCAAAAAATACTCGATGGTGTCTCCTTACGATTTTATGCGCGCCACTCGCATTTTATGAACCTTCTTACACAACTATTGCATAAAATACTATTAAAATGTACTAATCAAGACCTTTCATTTGATACGGGTGGAGTATCAAATGAAATGTCTTGATTAGTAGTCTAGATGTAGAAAAAAAATCTTTTTTGTATGTAACATTCGTTATATACATTTTTTGGCATAAAAATTACAGCCTATGTCACCCGGACAATAATGACGAATCGATTGAAATATCATTTGTAAAAATTGGTAAAGCGGTTCGGATTATACAGAGATAAATACCCACAACCATACATACATAGACTACTAAAATCATTACCCCTCCTCGTGGCTTTGCTATATAGTCGTAGTAATTATTCTTTGAAATAAAACATCTTAAGATCTTTAATAGCTTATACAATATAATTTATTATCATATTAAATTATTTTAAACATAAGTATTTAATATGCTCTATAAACACTTTGTGCATATTAAATATCTTTAATCTCATGTCACAGTGATAAAATAACCAAAAAATATTGTTCACCAACCTGCACGGCTTCCAAAGCGTGACTATACATAACTTTAGCATGTTTCTGATGTCCGTGGATCACTGAACATACCACCACATATCCAGCCAGCTCCAAGACCTCTCGCAACTCCGACTTGTCACATCTGAACTGGGAGACAATACCTTTATTAAATTAAAATCTGTTTTTTTGCAAATACACTTGTTTTTAAGGAGTACCATTTTGAAACGCGGAGTCACCGGTACGAGTCGTTTTTCCATACAAACCCCACAAACCCCAAAGGACACCCACTAACTAGGTAGTCGGACGGCCTTAGCCAGGTTGATGGAAAACGTTGGATGCAGGCCGCTTCCGATTGTTCGTTTTGGAAAACCTTGGGGGAGGCCTATGTCCAGCAGTGGACTTCTTGCAGCTGATATAAATGAATGCAAATAGAAACATACATACATCTTCACTAGTTAAATGCTAGAAAACATATTTATTTACAAAATTCATGTACACATAATACAAACACACAAACAAACAAAGTAAGAACATTCAAGTACATAGCTGCTGCTTATTTCATAAGCATAAGAAATCTCTTCCTGCAGACCCAGGAGAGGAAAAGAGACGAAAATAGGTGTTGACGCACACACATACACAGACACACACAAGCATCCCGCAGAGTAGCCATCACCGGCCGGTCCCCACCACCACCACTCGCGCGTGGACACTTTGCTTGTTAACAGTGCATACAAACTGTATCAATTTCTATAATTAAAAGTGCATTCCTATACGAGTCGTTCATATTTTCAACCCCTGCTGAAGTCCCAATCGTAGATCGCCGCACCATAAAGTGGTCCTCCTCACCGGGTCTTGAAGAATCGGACAGTACCTACTCCCAACAGGTTACGAAGATTGGAACCAGACGCTCGACGGTACTGGATGTTACGAACCATCCGAAGATCTAAGCAAGCCTGGTCATTGAAGATTCTTTGTGACGAACGAACCAGCGACGAAGTGGAGGTCTACGCAATTTGGAATTTCATTCATCATCATCATTCGTGGACAACATTGCAAGTAAGCGAGTGGCGAACTGGTTAGACTGTTTAAAGATAGAAAGCCGATTTCCTATCCTTCCTTTTCAATATTAATTAACATCTTTAACATAACCGCGTCATTTGTACCAGTGTTATTTTACGTATAATTACACATACCATTTCTCTAGAACATTCTTGCTTGCTACCTATTGCAACAAGAAATAAGACTACGTTTAGTTATTTCCAACAAATAACATTCGAATTTCTAACTATTCTTGTTTGGCGCCTATTGCTACAAGAATTACCTATTCAAAGTTAAATCATATCATTTTGGTGCTTGTGGATGCGACGCCATACATTCCCGCCGTTCATTAACAGTGTCCCATCATCAATAAATCATTGAGTTTACCTACCTATCATACACATACACTCGCAGTAGGTATTCACATTATTGCACGATTATTACGACGATAATTCTCAAAAACCAATATTGTTTCACTACATATTGCTTATACAATAAAACATAGATAGGTACCTAGTCACATTTAGTACCTATCACAGATTTATTAGTTGCATCATTCACGGTTTCTTAAAATTATAACGAATATTAGTCGCTCTCAGTTAGTGTGGGTACATAGTTAACTCGCTCGAGCCACCGTTACCGAGTTGTCGCTCGGTGGCTTGACCTTGTCAGTAACCTTATCACTGCATCGAAACGTCCTTTTTAACTTAGCGTATTCGTTTGTTTCCCAGGTTTGTTTACTAATAAAAGTAGTTGAAATGACTGACGAAAACGCCGAATCTCAATTAATTAAAAAACGAGGTACTATTAAGGGTCGTTTAACGCTATTTAAAAACTATGTTAACGTTGTTGGATAGTTATAATGATATTCAAAGCGAGATAGAATGCGTTACCTCGAATCCTACGGAACAGTTAAATGAACGGGACGCATTCGAGACCATGTACTATAAGACGGTAGCCATTGGCCACCAAACAACCACCGGTTCGGGATTCAGATTCGGAAACGGGAAGCGTTGTGCAGCACAGCCAGCACACGAGGGCTAGTGTACGACTTCCGGTCATTCACCTAGGAAAATTCAGTGGAAATTTCCAATTTTGGCTTCAGTTCAAGGATACGTATGTATCACTAATTCATGACAATCCAGACCTAAGTGCAACAAATAAATTTCATTACCTTCGTTCATCATTAGAAGGCAATGCCCTACTAGTTATTCAATCGTTAGAATTTTCAGCAGCAAATTATGAAATTGCCTGGAAATTACTTTGTGATAGATTTGACAATAAAAAGATGCTTATTGCAAATCATGTCAAATCATTATTTAATGTACACTCAATACAAAAAGAGACTTCGTATAATCTCAAAAGATTAATTGACAGTTTTGTTAAGGATATTCGATCTTTACATACGTTGGGGGAGCCCACGGACAAATGGGACACATTATTAATTTATTTACTCTCAAGTAAGTTTGATTCGAATACTTTGTTCGAATGGGAAAAATTCAAATCATCCAACGGTAAAGAAAAATTAAGTTTTGATGAATTAATTCAGTTCACAAGAAACAGATCGGAGTTATTAGAAATTTTAGAGCAAGGCAAAAATAAATATTCGAAACCTTCACAACATAGTTTGGTCACAACAAATAATACAAAATTTTCCTTATGTCCTGTTTGTCAGTCAGATCATTTAATATATTATTGTAACACATTTTTAAGTTTATCCACAAAAGAAAGGGAAGTTAAGGCACAAACATTGAACTTGTGCTTGAATTGCTTAAAATTCGGACACGCCACAAAAAAATGTAAGCTGGGTTCATGCAAACGCTGTAACAAAAAACATAACAGCCTCATATGTCCGGAGTTGCAACGTCCGGCTAGCTCCCGTGTGGACGGCGCGCGCGACGAGGTCACGTTATCATGCGCGGCGGTATCGTCGCAAGGTGTACTCTCGACCGCGCTAGTTACCGCATCGGCCGCACGCCCGGGCGCTGCCGCTCGCTGTGATACACATCAACGCGTGCGCATTATGTAAGACTCGGGCAGCACGGCTAACTTTATAACGGAGCGGCTTTGTAAGCAGCTTAACTTACCTACGCGTGACATGGTTACGATAATTAACAGTTTAGATAAAAGTATATCGGTAGCAAAAAAATGTTGCGATATAAACATTAACTCGTTGCACTCTAAATTCAGTCTTACGATAACTTGTGTTATTATTTCTCAAATAACAAATCCATGGCCGAGTTCCCCTATTAACAAACATGAATTAAAAATTCCTAGCTATATTAAACTTTCTGATCCTAATTTTCATAAGACATCGGACATAGAATTGTTAATAGGGAACGGAGTTTTTTGGGATTTAATGGAAAATGAAAAAATAAAATTAAAGTCTCATAACATAACACTCCAAAAATCTAAATTAGGTTGGATTGTCGCTGGGTCAATACACAGCGGCAATCTGACTTCTTGTCATTTGTCAAATACACAGCAATTGAACGAAAAATTAGAGAAGTTCTGGGAACTTGACAATATAGTAACTACGACTAATAAACATTTAGATTGGTCTCCGGAGGAGGCTCAATGCGAACAAAATTTTACAAAAACCACCACTCGCCTTCCAAATGGCAGATTTTGTGTTACAATCCCTTTGAAATCTTCTCCAAATATTTTGGGAGATTCACTGTCGTTAGCCAAATCTCGTTTTCTTCAATTAGAGAAAAAATTTAATAAAAATTTGGAATACAAAAATAATTACAAGAAATTCATTGATGAATACATAAAATTAGGTCACATGAGGGAATCAAAGAAATCTGATGGTAGTGAGATATGTTATTTTGCACCTCATCATGGCATAGAACGTCTAAGCAGTTTAACGACAAAGTTAAGAGTTGTTTTTGATTGTTCGGCAAAATCTTCTTCAGGTTACTCTTTCAACGAATTACAAATGGTAGGTGCAACGATACAGGATGATTTATTTTCCATTTTGTTGCGTTTCCGTCAGCATAACGTCGTAGTGACATCTGACGTCGCCCAGATGTACCGCCAAATCGAAATTCATGAATCTCAGCGCCCTTTACAACAAATACTCTGGCGTGACGATCCGAGTCAACCGTTGAGAGCGTATGAACTCTGTACTGTCACCTATGGTACCGCTTCAGCACCGTTCCTCGCGACACGGTGCTTGAAGCAACTAGCAGATGAATGTGCTGATCCATTTATTAAAGAAATTATATCAAGAGATTTCTACGTCGATGATCTTATCACCGGCGGTAGAGATGTCAATCAAGTAATGCATATTTTTAGGGCAACCACCAAGCAATTAAATTCTGGCTGTTTTCCACTTAGAAAATGGTGTTCAAATAGTGCAGAAGTTCTCAATCGGATAAGCCAAGATAGTAATATTTCTCATGAGCGTTTTGATTTGTGTCCCAATACTAGTTCAAAAACCTTAGGAGTAAATTGGGATCACAAAACCGACAACATCTCCTTTGATATCAAATTCAAATCTTGTGGCAAAATAACAAAAAGAAATATATTGTCCACAATTTCACAATTATTTGACCCATTGGGATTGGTCACCCCAGCCATTTTATATGCCAAATTAACTTTACAAAAATTGTGGTTGTGTAAACTTTCATGGGACGAGCACGTGCCGGAGGTCACACGTAATTCATGGCTACAATTTATAAATTCATTGACACAATTAAATAACCTCAAAATTCCTAGATTAGTCATAGCGAATAAATACATTTCATTGCAACTACACATTTTCACTGACGCCTCTGAAGAAGCTTATGGGGCTTGTGCGTACATTCGATCTGTAAGCGAAAGTGGAGATATCCACGTGCATCTACTATGCTCCAGAAATAGGGTTGCGCCACTCAAACCACAGACAGTTCCGCGTTTGGAACTTTGTGGGGCGTTGTTAGGAGTAAGGCTCAGTGAAACTATCACAAAAGCGTTACGTTTAAAGTTCGATGAGTGTTTTTATTGGACGGACTCGTCCATCGTTCTCGGTTGGATTAGCACTTCGACTCATAAATTACAAACGTTTGTCAGGAACAGAGTAGCAGAAATACAGTCCACTACAGATGCTAGTTTTTGGAGGTACGTTCCGACAAATCTAAATCCGTCTGATCATTTGACGCGTCACATGCCAGTCGAGGTGCTGAAAGATTGTGAGAAATGGTGGACGGGCCCCCAGTTTCTTCAAAACAACATTTCATTATGGCCTCAAGCAAAATTTACAACCAATTCTGATTTACCAGAGTTAAAACAAGAAATCACGTGCATGACTACTCAAACTTGCGAGTCACAATTTCCATTTCAAAGGTTTTCAACATTTTTACGTTTACAAAGAGTCATGTCATATACATTACGTTTTATACATAACTCACGTAATAAACAAAATAAATATTTAGGGCCGTTACAATGTATTGAATTGCGAATAGCAACATGTAAATTAGCTAGTCTTTCACAGCAAGAAACCTTTTCAAACGAATATGAAACATTAAAATCAAATAAATCATTAAAAACTAGCCATTCATTACTTTCTTTAAACCCATTCTTTGATGAAAAGTTACAACTGATTCGAGTAGGTGGGCGTCTTTTCAATTCAGATTACGACTATAATAAAAAACATCCAATTTTATTGCATAAAAAACATATATTTACAAAACTATTATTCAAAAATGAGCACATAATTTTGATGCATGCTGGTCCACAGCATATACTCTATTCAACTCGTCAAAAATTTTGGACTATAGGAGGTCGTGATTTAGCTCGATATGTGTCCCGAAACTGCACCGCATGCAATCGTTTTCGTGGTAAAACTGTGGCACCTGTCATGGGAAATCTGCCCAAAGAGAGATTTAGCACTAGCTTCGCGTTTGAATATACAGCTTTAGATTACGCTGGACCCGTTATGGTTGCGAATAAGGAGGGGCGAGGCTGCAGACTTATAAAGTCTTACATTTGCGTCTTCGTGTGCTTCACAACAAAGGCCATTCATTTAGAATTAGTAAGTAATTTAACTACAGCAAATTTTCTGTTAGCGTTAAAGCGGTTTATCGCTCGTAGAGGCAAACCGTCTTATATCTATAGCGACAACGGTTCTAATTTTGTCGGCGCCAACAATGAAATAAAAAAAATGGTTAGAGATTACGGTGACAATATTGTAAGCGATCTTGCGAAACAATCAATAAAATTCTCATTTTGTCCCCCCCACTCACCCCATTTTGGAGGGTTGCACGAATCCAGCGTCAAATCCACTAAGCATCATCTGAAACGCGTTATAGGAAATTCAAATTTAACCTTTGAGCAATTATACACAACACTGACGCAAATAGAAGCGATACTAAATTCCAGACCTCTTTGTCCTTTATCCTCCGATCCTCAAGACCTAACTCCGCTAACTCCGGGTCATTTCCTCATCGGCAAAGAACTCACGTCAACACCAGAGCCTGACTACGCTACAGTATCGTCTCATCGCCTTGACCATTTCCAGCGAATTGAGCAGCTGCGACAGTTGTTTTGGTCTAGGTGGCATAAAGAGTATATTACTGAGCTCCAGGTCAGAAGGAAATGGAAAACATCACGAGGGACCCTGAACATTGGAGACCTGGTGTTAATCAAAGACGAACATCTACCACCGTTGAAGTGGCTCTTGGGACGTATTGTCAAGCTGTATCCAGGTACCGATGGAGTAGCGAGAGTAGCCGACATTAGGACCACATCAGGAACATTGAGGAGATTATTTTCGAGAATTTGTCCCCTGCCAAATCAAGAAGATTGAAGCAGCAACGCTTCAATGAGGGGCGGCATGTTGACGCACACACATACACAGACACACACAAGCATCCCGCAGAGTAGCCATCACCGGCCGGTCCCCACCACCACCACTCGCGCGTGGACACTTTGCTTGTTAACAGTGCATACAAACTGTATCAATTTCTATAATTAAAAGTGCATTCCTATACGAGTCGTTCATATTTTCAACCCCTGCTGAAGTCCCAATCGTAGATCGCCGCACCAATAGGTACTATTTTGTATAATAATACTCACATTCTCGACACAAATCCAGTTGGTGATAGGTGGTTCTATGCCTAAAATTCTCAAGTATTCTGGTTTCATCCCATACAAGCCCTTAGGGTCTTCTAGCCATACACTATCTGTAGGTCGCCATTGAGGCTCATCCACTTTTTCCCTGTAAGAAACGAAAATATGTATCATGAATTCTTTTTGTTAATTAAATTTTGTAAAAATTTAAGTAAACTGCATTGTAAACATTAAAAAGAAATAATTAAGAATGTTGCTTGTCTTCCGCAGATCGAGGGAATGGGCGAAAATGCGAACTATGTTAATAGGCGATGCGGCTAGCAACCCATCACTTTTTTAATTGCTTTTTCCATCTTCTCGCCCACTATTACACTAAAAAAGGCCTTTGGATCTTGTGGCCCTAGGCTCTGTCTGCTTAGAGCCACAAGACCTATACTGCTCTGGCTTCCCAATTAGGGATAAAGGCTTGATTATGTTGATAAATTATTATAATGTTGATCCATTATGATTATTATGTTGATACATTATTATAATGTTTATATATTATGATTATAATGTTGATACATTACGAATATGATTATTGTATTGAAACTGCAACCCAACTGCAATTGGACTACAAGGTTGTTGTAATTTGGCAATCCAAATTACATGAAATGTGATTTGTTTCAAATGGCGCAGGCTGTTTCTGTCCGATTAGGATAAAATATGTTATAATATAACTCTATCCTGAACAACAAACTCTTAATGTCATCACAGCAACTCTTCCTCTGTCTACCCCTACGTCTTCGCCCATCTTGTACATACTAGGTGACTTTTAAAAGGGAAAAAGAAGGGGAAGCCCTTGCCCAGCAGTGGGACACAACATCTGGCTATTAAAAAAAATGTTTTACTATAATTGTATCTAGACTAAGCAGAATGACAGACGGCTTTGGAATGCATTGCCCGAGGACATCAGAGAAATCTCCAGTAGACATGTATATAAGAAAAAAGTGTATGATTGAGTGCTTTTTGAAAGCAGAATTCATCGGGTCCGGCCGTTAGGCCCTCATTCCGCGAGGAGCTCGGCCGCGACGCTCTCGAATTTCAAAATTTGTTTGTCCGTGACGCCCTCGGCCGTGACGCTCTCGTTTTAATATATTTTTTGCGAAAATCTCGTATGAGTACTGTTAAGCGCAGAAATGTTATACGAAAAAAAAACATCAAATTCGCGTGCGTAAGGATCATTTAGTTTGCATGGAATATTGTAATTCTAAATTGTTTAGAAAAATAAAGTAAAATAAAAATATGTAATTTCTGTTCGAGTAGACATTTACGACATCAAAAACATAACTTATAAATAAATTAGTCTCGCAGTTCAGTCCTACCACCGTAAAAAGTCTGTTAATTTTTTCAGTCCCTCCTAATGGGACCTTCTGTCTTACGTCATTACGTTATTTATACTCAACACGGCACACGTTTCAAAGAAATTTAAAATATTAAATCAGAAACACTTCTTTTCTCAACAGTACACTTACTTTGTTTTACAATCGAGAGCGGCACGGCCGAGGGCGTAGCGGACAAACAAATTTTAAAATTCGAGAGCGTCGCGGCCGAGCGCGTCGCGGAACGAGGGCCTAACGGCCGGACCCAATTCATCATTTCTTACTATTTTTCATATATGTATATGTTTGTAGGTATATATTATATTTTAGTTATATATGTTATGTATTAAATATGTATTTTTTGTATTTATGATAATTGAAATTAATTTAGATGCTATTTAGACACCAACTTTCTTATTTATCTTTTCCTAAAGGTTGACAGGGAGAGAATGCTTTAGCATTAAATCCACTAATTGAAGCTTTTGGCTGAATAGTTTTAAATAAATAACTAGAAATAACATGCGGAATGCATCAGTCAAGTTCTTATAATGCTTGTCAACTTACTTTTTGATCTGCGGTGAATCCAGGCACTCACTGGTGGATGGCGAGCTGCAACCACCTACATGAAAAAAAGATATGTCAGAAATTGAACCATTAATTGAAAATTTCAAACCCAAGACACCTTTCTGTCCAATGCACAAAAACACAAAATCGTACACACACAGAATCACACTAATTACCGGAGATCTCCAGATTATGATGCCAATCACTAAATGAAGTCACATAATAAATAAATAAATATATAAGAATTCGAGACTTGTGTTATGGGATACTAACTCAAGGATACTATATTTTATAACAAACACTTATATAGATAAACATCCAAGACCCAGGACAATTTGAAAGAGGCCATTTTCGAACTTGCTTTGACCAGGGATAGAATGCATTTGTAGCAGCTGCTATTTGTGTCCGAAATAAAACATATCACACGCAATGTAAGTACTCACTTCTTGGTCGTTTCCTGGATTCCTGGTAATTGTTCAATGCTTCTAGATCGCGTTCATTAGGTTCAACACGCTCGGTCTCCATTATCCTAAAAAAATACACCACATTACCGTATGACTGTCAATACTGTATACTGAAAAACACGGCAATAAAAAATATTATATTAATAGTTGCATGAAATCAAATTGGTTTTCCCAGTATACTTTTATATGATGTAATCAACCTAGTTTGGTTTTCTTCCAGTTAGCTCAAATTTGTGGCAATATTCTTTCTTTAACCTTGAAATTCAGTTATTCTGTATATTTTAAAGGAGTGCTATTCAAAAAGATAATTTGTGGCAATATTCTTTCTTTTACCTTGAAATTCAGTTATTCTGTATATTTTAAAGGAGTGCTATTCAAAAAGATATGCAACGAGTCAGCTTTAGATTGCAAAATTAAGGTCCACAATTGTATTCAAAAGCAAATTTGATTAATATTCCTACCTTTTTTTTCAAATATATGTGAAGTTGAATTTGCCATGCCATTTGCAATACAAAAATTAAAATAAAAATAGTATGGGGAAATTCAATCTTCAACAAAATCTTTTATATATTCATACTGACATTAAATTTACTAATGATTGAAATGCTGTAGCAAAAAGTAAGACTTTTAAGGCCCATCACATACATATGGAATTCCGTTGGGGTTGTGTCGGCCCTTGGCAGCTATCGGCTTTTTTAGAGGCTTATAAATAGATTTTATTAATGGTGGGGAACCACTATTAATGAAATCAATTTGATAGACTATCAAAGTTAAATACTACATGATTTGAATTACTTTGTGCAATTCCACCACCAGTTAGTTCATGCAAACTATTGTTCTGCAACTGCAGCAATATTGGACACGTGCATAACGTGTGTGGTGTCTGATGTTGCTGCAGCCGCAGGGGATACAGCAGTATCGGAGGGAGCATGCATCAGCTATTGGTGGCGGGTGAACATGGGCTGTTAGTGGCAGGTATGCTGGGACTAACAGTAATGGGTGGGCACCGGCCGGCAATAGTTTGCATGAATTAACTGGTGGCAGAATTGCACAAAGTAATTCAAATCATGTAGTATTTAACTTTGACTTCTGCGAAGTAATATAAATAATCTGCGAAAAATAAGAGATAGTTGTGAACCGGTATTTAAAAAACATAAGATTCTAACATTCCTGTCATTATATATATTGGAAATAGCTATATTTTTAAAAAGTAATCCTCACCTGTTTCCTAAATTATCTGATACAGTAGAAAGAAACCGGGAGGACTAAAACTGCATTATTACAATTACATGATAGTGTATTAGGTATGGCACCGATAATATATAATATAATACCGAAACATTTAATTTGACTTGGTTTAAGAAGAAAATTAAGTTATTTTTGACAGATAAATGTTATTATAGTGTTAAGGATTTCATATCTAATAAATTGTAAATTGACTTTGTTTCATAGTAAATTGTAAAAGGTTTATAGATTTATTTCAGTATATTTTTATAGTTTTGTGATAGATAGCTCTTCTGACTAAAATTAGCACATCAGTGATGGTAAACATGATTGGATGAAACTGAATGTAATATCTTGTAACACATGTTTGGCAAATAAATTATCTTTTATTTTTATCTTTTATCTTTAACACCTGATTATATTAACTAGACTATTGATAATTAAAGCAAAACCAATAGCATCGCTAGTCTATCCATAGCTGTTTTAGAACAATACTATTGATAAACAACATTACTATTGATAATATCTATTGGTCTATCCATAATTTGGCATTTTTCGATGTAAGCAGTCTGATTGTAAGACTGTCAATTTATTGGCAACACTAATACTTGTTTCTCATTTTAACCTAAATTAATATTATAACACATTTAAATTTGTTTTAACCACAAAAGGTTTTTAAAATTACGGCCTTTCTTGCCAAAAGTTAGCCTTTTTCAACAAAGCTTTCAGTCTTTTTTTATTTATGCGCTGGCAACACTGGCGCTCACAGCGTAAGTAAACGTCTGCCTGCACTTAATGCCTGCCGTCTTTCCACTGAGCCATGTTATTCAAAAAACCATATATGTGTGGTAGATGTTGGGAATTCCGAAACGGGATTCCGTATGTATATGAAGGGTTTTACTATATCACACGGGTATTTATGTAATGGAAATAATAATAAAAAATCTTTAACATTGAGTTAATCATTAAAAATTATAAAATTTGTAGTTTTCTACATCAAATATTGTGAAATTGATAGCCATTAGGCATATTTAGTACTAGATTCATATTTTAAATACTAAGTTCGATAGTTTTTAGTAAAAAGTTTTTACTAATAGCTTCGAACTACAAAGGGCAACAAGGTTTTTCTAAAACCTTGTTGCCCTGTGTGATTTGAATCGAAATAAAAACCATAAGGCCCGTCACATTCATACGGAATTCCGAACGTCTACCATACAAATACTATTTTAGGGTTCAGTACAAAAAATTAAAAAACGGAACCCATACAGGATCATTCATATATAAATCCTATAAGTGACGGGCCTAAGTGTTGACACAAAAAACACTCCTTCGTAAGGCCGGTTTGAACGAAAACTTTACGGTAATACATCGAACTATTTACTTTTCCAATAATAGTCCACAAACACTTCACAAAAAGTCCACTAAATCACGAAATAAATTAATCTTATTGTAATAAAATTGAAAATAAAAATACAACCACGCACGGACGCTGGACGCGATAGATGAAGTTTTAACTGTCAATGTATTTAATGACATTGACAGTTAAAACTGTCACTCATTTTACTGTCACTGTCACCAGTACGCACATGTCAAATGCGTTTTATTATTTTTGTTACCACGGAACAGAGAAATAGAGAGAAAATATTTAAATTGGGTAAAATTCAGTGCCAAGTGGGCGTGCGCGAGTGTCATAATCCGGTAAAACCACAGACCACATAACCTAAAGACCACGCTTTCATGGACTTTATTACTAAAACGAAATCGTCAAAAGTTTGCGGGGTGCGGGGCAAGGTCCGATAGTTTTTATTGGCTCGCTCAAGGTCACGCCTAAATTGACGATAGCAGGTACATGTCACCGGTAACTCCATAGTGATGGTGACTTTGTCTTGATATCGATAAACACCGTTAAGTTTACGATAAAATGGAAAAATAAAAATAAATGTTTAATTTTATTATATAGTAACATCATCAGCAAAAAATAAGGTCGATGCACAAATACTAATTCTTGTTATAATATAATTAAAACACCCGTGAAATAAAGTAATTGCAATCGTTTAAACACGGTTTGTAATTTTTTTGAACATAATCCTCATAGGTTTACCTATACGAAGTTATGACGGACTAAATAAACTCACATTATATTTATCGGCAAGCGCACAGCGATAGACGACCTGAGCAAGGTTGCAGGAAAATTATGGATGCAAGCCGCTTCTAATCGATCGTTTTGAAAATACTTTGGGGAAACCTATGTCCAGCAGTGGACTTCCTGTGGCTGATGTGATGATGATGATATATACTATGCATAAAAATATACACAACTACATTCATAAACCCGGTAATTATTACACTTTTTTAATAGGGGCGGTCTTGTACAAACCAGATTAAAATATCAATATACTTACCGTCTTATTATAAAACCCAGACTAACTTTGTAACTAGGTTTAAACCATTATCCGCCCAAAATGAAGTTGACATTGACAAGTGAGTGTGTGATATTTACTAGATGTCAACTTGATTTGGTCGGATAATGGCACAAAGTAACAAAGATAGTCTGTGTTTTATAATAAGACTGTTTATGTTTATCTATATAATAAAATAAATTTTAAAATAAAATAGTTAAAATGTTGTCGATAATTAATTCCTTATATTTACGTTGTGTCTCGTCACTATCAAATAGACAGAGCGAGACAACCTTATGCTAATCACATGAAGAGAGAAAGAGACTTTTTAAAAAGACGTCAACGGGTACCCTTAAAAATAAGGGAACATGTTTTTTCTGGAAATTATATTTCTAAAATTTTATCACAATTTTTCTATGTTATTATTACTTCCCGGTGAAATGTAATGCCGTCTTTCGTGAGACTGGAAGTTGCACTTGACGTTTGACATAGTTTCACAGTACAATACGGCATTTTAAATACTGTATTTAATTTTTCTTTAAGAGCACACACACTGTTTACGCATCGAATGTTAGTCGCAGAATAAAGAGCAAAAATGGGGCGGGGCCGCTCATAGGTCATGATATAACCTAGGCATGGCGAGCGCCGGGCCTCGACAAAGCGTGGTCTTGTAGGTTGAGTAGTCTGTGGGTAAAACTACACAAGATCGACCGACTCCGTACATCAGTCGTATTCTAGCTACGTGTTGAGATCGTTTTGTCCGCCCGACCAACATTTTTTTCGCTAAATAAGCCGTGTTGTAGTGTTTTAGTATGTAAAAATAGCAGTAACAACCAAAATAAGAGCAATGCAGGTGTTTCTTTCCATCAGTATGTACGATAAAATGCATTTTCTTTTAAAAAATTACGAAAATCATTCTGGTATGATCATATTAACAAGGTAGTTCTAGAAAGTTCGTTCCCGTAAATTGTCGCTACTTGATTAGTGATGTGTACAGATTTTGCTATTCGATTAGTGATGTACAAATTTTGTCGATGAAATCTCGCTACTCGATTAGTGATGTAGTCGAGTCGGATGCGGATTTTGTCGATAAAATAAATCAAAATTTCAGGTATAATTTAATAGAATAACGCAATGATTTTAAGTAGTATATAGACTTATTATAAACATGAACTTTTCTAGTATTTTTATTGCAATAAAAAAATTAATATTAGTCTAACCTTTAGAATTATTTTTAGACCCAAATGTAAAAGACAAGTGGATAGATGCAATGATTAGGGTTAACTGGATGCCAACTAAATCAAGCACCATATGTTCGGAGCGTTTTGAAGAAAATAATTTACTTATATCTAATTTACTTATATATAATAATATAATTTTCTTATAAAGGTTTTCCTTTATGTCAATTTTTTTCTGCTCTTGCTCCTGCTGCTGCCCCCAAATTTATATGTAACTAGCTTTAACCCAAGACTTCGTTAATGTAATGTAAGTAATTTGAAAAAGTCTCCATTTGTACGGCAAAATAAGATTCACCATGCCAAGTTCAATCACTCTTTTTTAGGGTTATAAACCTATGTCCTTTTCCGGGACTCTTAAACTATATACCTACATATTCAATTTCAATTAAATTGGTTGTAGTTGAAGCGAAAAGAAGTAACAGACAGACGGATTTTCTTGAATATCACTTTAATACTAGTAATGGATCTACAAAGTTATTGACACAATTCTCTGTATTTTAAGCTCACCATGCTGGTTTGGGTGAAAGGGACAAAAGAAAATAAATAGAATGTACCAACTTTCCGCGTTTCCACGCAGATTGTAAAAGCCAATCGAGAGAATGGGCAAAATAGCAGAAGAGAAATTCCTCCATCCCCCATCACTATTTTGATTCCCTTTCCCACTTTCTCGCCCGCCGTCACGCTAAAGTAGCCTTTGGATCTTGCGGCCCTGGGCGATTTCAGCTTAAAACCGCAAGACTCAAAATGCTCTGTATGTTCCATTCCATTTGGGATTTAGATCGCTACAGGGATAAAGACGGATTTTTCATGTTCTCAAAATAATAGATCTTTAATTATTAGAGACTGGCTTCGCCCACGATTTAATCTGCACATCCATACTAATATTATAAATAAGAAAGTTACGCAGACGAAGTCGCGAGTGAAAGTTAGTGTTAATAAAGATAAGAAAATTCGAAAAAAAAAATGCTTTTGCGTCGAATGATATCGATACTGTTACTCAATATTAAATGATGTGGACATCACTATTCGGGTAGCGCACCTGTCGGCAAGTAGCAGAATTATTTCGTAGCTTGGGATTCAAGTGACGAAAAAATTCTGCTTCTCGACGATAGACGGCGCAATTATTAGACTTTTTAATTTGAGTTAGTAAATAGCAAAACGTCGTAAGTACTTTTTGAACCGTAGCAAAATAAACCTTATGCTTGAGACTTAATTATTAAAATGTAGGGTCTATTGACTTAGGCCAATATTGAAATAAATATATTCGACCAATCAAACGAATTTTTCGTATGTGTGCAATATATTATTATTGGTTTATTTGTGTGAGTTTGGCGACGCTGGTTTCTTAACTAATTTAGGCCCAAGGCACTTCCACCTATTTCTCTGTTCCGTGTTTGTTACCCATATTCTTTATAAAGAAATTAAAGGAGGAATACGGAATGGAAGCGGATCAGGGCCGTAGCCAGGAGGGGGTTTTGGGGTTCAAACCGAATGCGTAACCCCAGCAAAATGTTGCGCCTTAGAGAAATGAGAGTATTACAGATACTTGGTTCATAGTAAGCCTCAATATGTTCAAATATAGCAAAATTCGTTCATGTTGTATTTTCGAAGTTATTCGAGAAAAACTGATTTTGCTGGAGTATCGTTACCCCAGCAAGATGTTTTTCAAAAAAGCATTTAGCCTAGAATCAAGTATATGAAAAGACAGCTCTTAATGCGTTGTAAATGTATACCGATAGCAAAATTTGTTCATCTTATACTTTTTGAGATATTCAAGATTTTGCTGGGGTAACGTTTTGCAATTTTCCATATCTCGAAAACTGTTAGTAGCAGAATTTTGAAAAAAATACTGTTTATAGGCCTTAGTATGCTCAAATTTGTTTAAATATAAGTATTCCGATTCATCAACAAATATCGAAGTAATTTATTATTTAAAAAATCGTAAAATTCCGGTTTACTCGTAAACTAGTACATTTACTAACAAATAAAAGCAGTTACATATACGTATGATATACCCTTCTAACGTGTAAAAATTTGGAACAAACAAACATTACGCGATATGAAGATATAAAGGAATTTGATCGAATTCCTAGTGGTGTAACTTTGGCCATCGAATACGCAGTTCTCTCTGAACACAAATAGATAAACTATAGTGAAAATATGTGTTCATTTTGTTACAAAACATGCCTGACAATTTCGGCTTCAAATCTCAGATGGAATAAAAGTTATTAAACAAACAAGAAAATATCATAAATTCTCCTACAAACCGACTAAATAACGGAGGCTTCGAAAAAGCGGCCGTTTCATACTTGAGCGTAACCATCTCAAAAAATGGTATAATAGTCTTTTTTTTGCTAGTACAGTCGCATACAAAAATGTTCTTGCGTTTGGTGGATAAAGAAAATACATGAGCATGATTATTTTTTATACAAATTACTATTTTACAATAATAGTATGCAAATGCAAACTAGGAAAATCATAGATAAATTGAGTATTATTAAACAAGTGTACTTTTATCACTAATTTTTGACTTAAATAATTAAATGCTGATCAGTCCAAGCTCAAACACATTTACAAAAGTTAATTTACTTTTCTTAGTAAAAAATACTTAGTATTCTGAACGATAGCAAGCTAATGAAAAAATAAAAATACTCACCATTTTTAAATATAATAACGCAGCACAACAGCAACTTTCCAGGTCTCACAATGGTATGGCTTGACTAACATGACTCATGGTAGAAAAATGTATGCCTGTGCTTCGCGGCGTTGTGAGAAAGAGACGCCTACATAATGGCAAGCGGGACAGAACTGTAAAACAAACTTCTTGTGTTGGACACCGTGACATGTGATAAAATTTTATGCATTTCAATATTAATATAATTTTTGTTTCTTTTACAAAAGGACTCGAGCATAGTAATCATCTATTAATTTACAACTGTAATTATTAAATACTTAGTTTTAACTATGTTTTTGGTTACCTCATACTAATGACGACAAGGAATTTAAAATCTGTCTCCTAGATAATAATAAATCATAAAACTCGTATTTATTGCTTTGTTTGAGTAGGGGATGCGACGTTTATTAATCTATCTGACATACACTGCCTTAGAGTTGTCAACCCTATTGCTTAAAACAAATTAAATCACAAATGTATAAATTCACACCAAATAATACTATAGTAAATATACTTAAAAGATTTTAAATATCGGCTACATGAATATTATTCTGCTCGACTGTACTTTTTATCGGTTATTAGGTTGCTAATTTGCGTAGGAACCCCGCAAGTATGAAACGGCTGCTTTTACGTAGCCTCCGTTATTTAGTCGGTTTGTCGGAGAATTGATGATATTTTCTTGTTTGTTTAATAACTTTTATTTCATCTGAGATTTGAAACCAAAATTTTCAGGCATGTTTTGTAACAAAATGAACACATATGTTCACTATAGTTTATCTATTTGTGTTTAGAGAGAACTGCGTATTCGATAGCCAAAGTCACACCACTAGGAATTCGATGAAATTCTTTTATATCTTCATATTGCGCAATGTTTGTTCATCCAAATTTGTACACGTTAGAAGGGTATATCATACGTATATGTGACTGCTTTTTATTTGTTAGTAAATGTACAAGTTTACGAGTAAACCGGGATTTTCCGTTTTTTTTAAATAATAAATTACTTCGACATTTGTTGTTGAATCGGAATACTTATATTTAAACAAATTTGAACATACTAAGGCCTATAAACAGTATTTTTTTCAAAATTCTGCTACTAACAGTTTTCGAGATATGCCCCCTTATTCATAAAAAAATATAAACATTTGCTAAACCTATTTTAGTTAAAACATGTTTTGTCTCGTTCTTTCAACGTCAAATATGCGAAAGAGGGAAAGGGACGAATCATGTTTTAACTAAAAAAGGTTAAGCAAATGCTTGTTATTTTTTATGAATTTGAGGGATGGAAAATTGCAAAACGTTACCCCAGCAAATCTTGAATATCTCAAAAAGTATAAGATGAACAAATTTTGCTATCGGTATACATTTACAACTCATTAAGAGCTGTCTTTTCATATACTTGATTCTAGGCTAAATGCTTATTTTGAAAAACATCTTGCTGGGGTAACGATACTTCAGCAAAATCTGTTTTTCTCGAATAACTTCGAAAATACAACATGAACGAATTTTGCTATATTTGAACATATTGAGGCCTACTAAGAACCAAGTATCTGTAATACTCTCATTTCTGTAAGGCGCAACATTTTGCTGGGGTTACGCATTCGTTCAAACCCCCCGAAATTTCAAAGCCAACAAAAGGGGGCGTCCATTAATTACTTTAGGTGATCAGGTGGGGGGGCGCAGGTCAAGCAAAATCTCACCTAGATACCATGTAACGTATTCTTAAAAAAAAATATGTAAAAATGTGAGAGAACCAAATCAAATTAATGTAAGACATGACACATTCTCTTTTCTCGAATAAAAAATCGACATTTTCATACAAATTGCCGGGCCGGCTGAACATTTTTGTATGCAAGCATTGATACCATAGGAAAAGTTGTTCATATTGACGGTCTGAGTTGCTCCTACAATGATCGGGCAGGGATTTTGTTACATATTGTATATTAAAATTCTGTGCGCAAGTGACCACAATTTACAGTGGCTAAATAAGAGCGAAGTTATAAGAGCAGATGATTTTACTGAAAATCACATGGAAATCACTCTTGAAACCATGCACGCACGACTCGAGTCTCCACGGACTGAATTAGAATTTAACTTATAAAAAGAATGTGGACGACCTCTGTAGCCTAGTGGTCATCATGCCACAGTCACATTGGAGATCCCGGGTTCGATCCCCGGTCGTTTTGGAAATCCTTGGGGGAGGTCTATGTCCAGCAGTGGACTTCCTGTGGCTGATATGATGATTATTACGTGATATTTTTCGAGATCATACTCCCCCCCTCCCCTGATCACCTCACGTAATGAATGGATGTAACTTATTATCTCTGGTTCGACCCCCACCCCTCCCAATCACATTTTTCATATGAAGCGGATCGAAGGAATGGGCTAATCATGGTTTACTGAGATTTCAAATACCAGAAGTTAGTTCATGCCGCCTTGCCTCGCTACAGAGATAATGAATGGCTCAAAATAAGATGTGAAAATCCGTCACTTTAAGGGCTACTTTATACCTAAAATTCAAACCATTTAATATAACAGCCAATGCAAAGATGATCATGAAACCGTCCCAATCGCAATGTCAGTCGGAAATGGCTTCCGATACAAAAAGTCTCGAGGAAATGACGCGATTCGTATTTATGCCGGAAAATTCCGAGAATGCCCGAACATTCTGAACATTGGTTATTCTTTGGAGCAATGAAACCTTTTGAAAGCCTTCGGGGTGAGGCGGCCATACGCACGGAATATCCCGGACACGTCCGGTATTTTATTGCTCGGAAGATAAAAATAATATTTTTAGTTAATCCGCAACCTCAAACGAATGAAACTTACAAAAGTAAGACATGCCTATTCACCGTAGTAAATATATTTAAAAATTCGAATTGGTTCATAATATTTGGGAAGAAAGCTCGTGTAAAGTACATAAGGATTTTTTTCCCAATGTTGTACGTTTATTTAATGGAATAGCTGATGTGGATCCCATAGAATATCGGAAACATTTATATTTAGAAATTAATAACATTCGAACATCCTAATTTCATGAATTCATCATGAAGTGTATCACTTACCCATCGAAAAACTGATATTATGAGCGCTATTTGACTCTAAGAAACTATGACGTGATTAGTTTTTTTTTTTCATACAAATCCCATATAAAATCATAGCTTTGACGTTTAGAAAAAATATCTGATTTGAGTTGTTGGAAAGCAGCGAATTTGCTCGGTTTTCTTGCAGAACTTGGTTACCCTACACTTCCAGGTCATTCAGTTGTCCCGAATCATTGTAAATGCAAAGTGATCAATGAAACAATGTTTTGGACTCCGCTTTGGGTATCTCGGGAAGGACTCTTGATAATGTCATGCTTATTGAAATTGCTTGTACTTCTACTCTATCTTCATTGCAATAATCTGAATCGTAGCTTTTGAGTAGTAGAGATGTTACGAATATTCGCATCCGCATTCGCATATGCGAATGGTTCGCATCGTTTTAAACATTCGCATCGACATTCGCATTCGCATCAATCAATGCGAATGACGTGTGCACTGTGCACTCATCATCATGACATGCCCATCGGCATCGCGGGCGTACCACCGCGCCGCAACTTTGCGTTTCGATGATTTACGCATAACGTGATTATTTCGACTAAAAGGAAGCGTTTATTCAACGTGAGTTTTATTGTGATTACTTGGTTTGTTTTGATTCAGCTCCAGTCTGCTACCATTTCTTATTTAGATAAACAAATAGTTTATTGTATTTTTTTATTTTGGGATAGTCAATAAGACAGTCAGAGCCATTTGATCGAGGCATCGTTTGATGCCCAACGAACTTGAAAATTCTATTGAAATTTCCTACATATCTACCAAATTTCATCAAAATCAGACCTTCGGTCGGCAGTTATCGCGGTACAAACATACATATATACATACACACAATGTGTTTTCGCCCCAACTCGATTTAGAGACCTCGTGGGTTACTCCAAAAGCGGTACGCAAGACGGACGTTACTGCGTATCCGTGTTTCAAAGTCAAGCAACATTGAGCATTAATTTATGACCATAAAGTCTAATTTGGTTTGACATAGAAATCGGACGTCACTATCGGACCACTATCGTATTATTTTATGTTGTAACCCCCCTCGCTCGCTTAGCTCGCTCGGTCAATAAATCTAGCCTAGGACTAGGCAAAGTAATAAATTAATAATGTTTCACCACAATATTTCAAGTTCTCGTTGAGCCCTAAGAAGAACACTTATCGAGTTCTGATTACTTCTGATTTGGCAGTCCTATAATACCTATGATATTTATTTGGGTCATAAAATGCCACAATAGATGCGAGAACCGAGGGTAGGGAGTGATACAATCTTCTTAAAAGCTTTTTACCGTATCGCATATTGCCAAATCTTAAGGCCATCTTCAGGCGAGTGCAGACAGCCGCATGTTGTCGAATCGCTAGGCCTTTAATTTTATATATGTAGGCATAAATATGTACAAGTACAGTCAAGTACCAAGATACCTGACCAGGCCCTCTACATATATCTTCAATTTTTTCTTAAACTAAAAATAATAAAAACATGAAAATTTTTATTCAGAAAGACTTAATAAAATCTGTCTGAATATAAATTTTCATGTTAATATCATTTTTAGTTTAAGAGAAAATTCAAGATAGTATAAGTAGAGGGCCTGGTCAGGTATCTTGGTACTTGACTGTACATACCTTGTGAGTTCCTGAGTAGAATGTCCAACTTTTCTGTAACTACCGAGCGCATACCACGTGCAACAAAACAACTAACTGCGTTCAAGCCTAGGAGAGTTGACGTCGGGCAACAGTCGGTTCTCAAAACTTTTCGCACTATTAGGTATTATTATTATGTTGGTAAGCTTTTCAGCCACGGGTCCATGGGGACCCGGTTCTTTGATTTGTTAATGAGGACAAAGCCAACATGAAGAGGCCTTTGAGTACGTCTTTATCTAAAAAGTGAGATGCTGCATTTACGGGTATTAACATGCACTAACGGACAGTTCTTCATTGCTGCCGAGCTATTAATTATTTATTTTAAAACACACTAGCAGCTTATTAAGCTGATGTGTGTGCGTATTTGGAGATCTTGTTTTTGTCTTAGTCTATTTTTTGAAGCTGTTCCTGAAGGTGCAGTCACAATATTTTCTGGGAGCTTGTTCCAGTCTGTGATCACTAAATTACTACACACTAATGTCACAAAATGTTCTAAGATAGAATCGACAATTATTAACACTGATTCAAGGAGACATTAATTCCCTTAAACCACAGATAATACCTACTTATTAGCGTAACTAAAACTATAACCTGAAGTTGAACAACCCCCGTTTTACCGATTTGGCTTAGTACTTACGGGGGTAAAATTGTAAATATTCGAACGATTCGATCGTACTTAATAATTTACTTAATAATTGCTGCTGCTAATTTGTTAGTATATTGAGGAGGCCATCTCCTTTACCGGATAAAGATCGTAATGTCTAAAACTGCCCTTAACACTTCTAGTGATATCCTCCGATGTTGAACAAGGCATTTGAGCGACGCGCCTTGTCCAGCTCTCGTCCAATAAATCCTTATATTGTCTGGATATTGTTGTATATTATTTGTCATGGACAGTGATGTACGAGAGAAGGTCAGATAAACATTTTCTTGTCTAGTTACTTCAGTAGATAACTTTTATTTGTATTTATATCAGTGACAAATTGACAAACATACATGAACATTTTATATGGTACGGCGCACCTCTAAATATATAATCAAAACTAGCAGTACCCGTGCGAATAATTCGCACTAAATAAGTATGATAAGATAATAATTATCACTTTTCAAAATTATAAAAATTATTCATTTTATTTGTTCTTTATAAACAATATTCGAAGTATAGATAAAGTCATCTGTTACAATTTGCTTGTCGCTTTCTGTAATTGAAATAGCCGACCGTCAATCATGTTGACGTTGTTTCAAAATTAAAGCCGTCAGATAGCAGCGTTGTCGTATTGGGTCTTACAAAAGCAATAATAATCTTTTTAATAGTTGATGCCGGTAGAGCAAGCAATTATCTATATAATGATATAAAATTTATATGGAGCAATTGTAAGGTTTTTTCTAAAAAGGGAGGCAAACATCTTAACCTTAACGTATTTAAGGAGCTACATGAATTTTACGGGGTCCAGTGCTGGGCAGCACTGGACCCATTTCGAATGAATCTTGACTTGACCAGGCACCAGATAACCCTTCAAACAATTTTATGAACTATTGTTTACAGTTTAAAGTGAGAACTTGAAGCTTTTCTACGCACATACGCCAAAAGTGGCCGTTTCACGCCATTGTGCGTAGAAAAGCTTCACGTTCTCACTTTAAACTGTAAACATTAGTTCATAAAATAGTTTAAAGAGTTATTTAGGGTCTGATCAAGGCCAAATTTTAAATAATATCTCCGTTTCCTTTTAAATGATTTATTTCAAGTGGGGGCAGCACTGGACCCCGGAAAATTCAGGTAGCCCCTTAATATAATATATGATGATGATATTTTTCCTGCCGCGATGCTGTAGTGATGTACAAGACTCGACTTCTCGAGTTCTAATTTTGAAGACTCGAGTCGGTTTTACAGAGCTCTATGAGCTCAATAGTATTTTAGTTCCGAAGCTAGGCGAGCGCGAGTTCTCTCAGCAGCGACTCGAGCATCGAACACCCGCGCTAACAATGCGTCCCTTAGTTAGGCACTATTCCACCGAGGTCCTTTAGTTAGAGATGGGTAACTACCCAGATTAAAGCCCAAGCGTGGGTTAAAACCTAATTATCATCCATTTCAATCCACCAGAACCACCCGTTGACCGGGTGAAAACTAAATATACCTAGTTAATCATTATTTTTATTTGAATAAATTATCACAAAATGGTTAAATTAGGTAGGTACATACCTAAAGTGAAACATCAAATATGTAATAGCAAATGTAAAATAAAATTGTACAGTGTAATATGAATACTTCATAGTAATTATGTCCTAAAATTTTCAATTATTTATTTGCGCTACTACTTTTAATATCCTTACACCATAAAAATTGATTAATTACACTTGTTTACAAATTTTTATTATTTTCAATACCCATAGATAATTTCTAGTAAATTTGATTTGTATCTACCCTCATATTATTATTACATACGCCATATATTTTTATCACGTCACGTTTTTAAATATACCCTCATGTTGTTTTATACGAATTCATATGTCGATTCTAGTTTGTTACTAGAATATTGTAAGATTAAAGTAATTGGTGAAAGTGATTTCCTTTTTAATATATCTTCTAGACAGTGTAAATTAAGCCTGAGTAGTTTTTGTTACATTTGCGGTAAATTTATCAAAACAAAAAAAGAAAAGAAATGTTACAGAATCGGTAAAACGTGAGATGGAGATAAGAGGGGAGGCCTTTGCCCAGCAGTGGGACACTACATCTGGCTATTAAAAAAAAAACAAAACTAATACAAAATGGGAGTGCATATGTCGCTTAAAATCCATTTTTTGCACTCACACTTGGATTTTTCTCCTGAAAGCCTGGGAATCGTAAGTAACGAGCATGACGAATGTTTCCATCAAGATTTAAAGTCATTTGAAGAGAGGTACCAAGGTTTTTGGGACAAAAATATGTTGGCCGATTACTGCTGGACTATCTAAAGAGCTAAACTAAATCGGACCAGCATAAAAGAAGAAGAACTTTGAGTCATTTTTAATCCTTTTATTGTTTATCTAAGCAAAAACTTTGCAAATCTTTTTTAATAAATATTTTTAAAATGGGACGTGCTGATATTTTTTCTACTTCAGTATCGAACTAGGGATGGTTTATTCTATAAATACACATAAGTTTCATGCGTGGGTATTTTTTGTTGTAAACCAGTGTTATTATTACATGACGCTTCGCATGATAAGGTACTAGTAAGACAGAGACAATTGCACGGCTAGTCAAAACGTCTCTTTTACCTCATGTAATCGCCAGAAGGGTGTGCTCATGGATGATTGTGAGTAAGGATGCACTGGACAGATATTTACTCTCACTTTGGATATTTACTCGATATGCACTGAGTAATATTCATATCTTTTGTGTGTTTGGTGAGAAGATTGGGATATTTTTTAGTATATTGTGCGTGTCCTCTAATTATGTGTAGGAATGTAAGAAAAAATATCTTATGTATAAATAAATAGATATATCTAAAAAAAACCAGCAAAGTTGACTCTGGTAAATACTCGGCATGCTTACTTGAGGGAAATGTTATTAAAAATTAATAATAGCATCAAAAAACACATCAAGGGACCAACTCTAAAATCAGTACTTTTGGCTCTTGGATGTGCAGTCATACAGAAGACTACTCTCCATTAATGTATGACTTTGCACATATGTTGACATAACATTTGATGTCTGTTTGCTTATTTAACAAGTAATCAGGTCTACCAACATTTTCCAGCAAAAAATATATAATTGGACCAGTCAATTTACATATACGACGGATACCTATGTATGATTGATATGGTATTTTCACATACTTAAGCGTCGCATATTCGCACATAGCGCTGTAAAATACAAGTAATTGTGAGTTTTTCTTGTAAAAAAAATTACCAAAATAAATACTTTTAGCATAAGTTGTTTTCACTCATCGATTTGGGTGATAGTGGATTAAAACCGGGTTATAACCCAAATCACCCGTTTTAATAATACCCATCCCTAACTTTAGTTAGTATGGGAAGGCTTAAAAGTTTGAAACATTGGTCTAGCGGTAAGTAGGTTCCTACAACATGCAAATAAGTCTCTATGATTCTATAAAAATGTACCAGACTTCGTACTTCGAACTTTACGAAAATCTGGTCCGCTCAAATTCTAGACAGGCGCCAACCAAACTTTTTTCAATCATGAATAACTTGAACACATAATCTCCCTTTCGAAATCGGATAAAAAAAATGACAATAGAGAAAAGTAACGACAATTCAAAGACAAATGTCACATCGGGGAAAATTGTGAACTTGACTTGACAGTTGACAAACAGTTTTGTGAAAATTGTAAAAAAGCGAAAAAAATTATTTGTTTTATTTTATATTTTTTGCAGTGATTTTCATGCAATAAAATCTTTAATTAAGTTTCTAACATAACGTAAAATGTCCAAGTCAGACGTCTTATACGTAAAAGACATGAATATTGTAAGTATTGTATTTGGTACATTTCGTACACTTTTCCTACACCACAGAAACGATAAAATAAAATTTGGATTTGTTTTCGTTTTAGTCGGAAGGTGAAGAAGGTGAAGAGGATATCTGGGACGATCGGAAACTCAACGAAGCTTACGACAAAGCCCTTAAAATGGCGAACGCTGAAGTTGCCAAGCGGGTGGCTATGTCAACTAATTCTCAAAGCAATACCAAACAAGGTGAGACTTGCCTGTCAGGCCTGTCACCCATGGGAAAGTAAAATGGTGGTGTCAAATTTTATTCTACTCTACCGCCACCACAGCTATTTTGTTTTTCATGTATGTAAGTAGAGCCAACACGGGTGTCAGATTTTTTAAGGTGCCTTTAGGCATCTGACTAAACTTGATGACTGTCAGCCAGGACCAATGGCTTTAGGTGCCTTCCGAACACAGGAGATTGAGAAATTTTTATGCCACTGTAGTCACCCATTCAAATGTTTAACGTTTACATTATAAGCTTTATTGGTTTATTCTGACCTTAAAACTTCAACATGCAAGTAAACATCGCATATTTTCATAGATTTATCGAGTAAATTGTAATGGACGGAATGTGGAGAACTATAAAATAACAACATTCCGAATTCCGACCAATGTGCTCGGTAACAGGATATTCGAACTTTTTAAATAAAGTTAATTTGCTATTGTACAAGTTGTTTTGTCAGTGTTTTGGATTTAGTTATTTATTCTTAACACATCCTTATATAATATACCTGTATCAGACCTATGCAGTAACAGTAATAGATTATTTGTAATAAGTGTTTTAACTTTTGGTTGGAAACAGGATATGGTTTTTTCTCATATACCTGTTTCCATCCAACTTAGGTAAGTACCGTCCTTTTGCTTTGGGTAAGCTTGAATGAGATTGCATGTGCGCTTCATTCAGATTTAGTCATCATAAATGAAAAAAAAAAAACAAATACAAGCTAAACTCGCGGGAAGAGTTCAGAGAGAGTAGTTTTACGAATTTTAACTGTATTTTGTAAGTCATAAAGTAAGTTTTAAGGTGAGATTTATCTGATCGGAATTCGGGTACTTACTGGTCGGATTCAAGGATATAGGTAGTTAATTGGAAAACTGTGCTTTCGGTATATTTGCAGTCTTTCAAGTTTAAAACAAAATATAGGGATGAAAAATGCTGCAATTACAGCTTACATTATTATTTATTATACATTTTTAAAAACTTAAGTATGTAATCTTTCAGAAAAGCAATATTTTTTATGAAACTTTGAGTTTCTTTGTTATCTTTTGAAGGATTTTTAAACTGAATTGATCAGTGGTCCGGTGCCGTTACATTACTGAATAAACATTTGAATTTTGAATTTTAATGTGCAGACCATGCCTGTTGTCGCTTCACTTGCGGAAGTTCTGTTATGCGTCTTCCACCGAGACACCAAGAGCCTTAATATTAAACTTGTTGTTTTCATTATTATCATTATAGCTTTATTGTGTTCTCACCATTCTATTATGTTGGTTTTCCTCTTTCTCTGCATGTCTGATTGCCCTTTGGCAAATGCCTCCTCCAGCCTCTTCCTCTCTTTTCACTTTGCTTATACCGTCGTCCCATCTGGTCTGTGGTCTCCCTCTATTTCTATGTCCTTCTTTTGGATACCACCCAAAATCAATTTTACACCACTTTGTTTTCCCCCTTACTATGTGACCTGCCATCCACCACCACCACTTGAATCTACTTATGTTTTGGAGGATGTCTTTGACTTTTGTTTTGTTTTGAATAATGGTTAATCTTACTCTGTCAGATTTCCATATTCCCAGCATACTTTTTCCATGGCTCGCTGGCATGTAGTAATTTTATTCATGAGTTTGCTTGACATAGCCCAGATTTGGCAACCAAACATACATGAGGATAGGTAGTAGGCAAATGTTGAAGAGTTTGCATTTTGTGTTAATTTGTGTTAATATGGAGTGCTTTGTCTTTCATCACTTCTTTCATTCTCCAATATCTGTGCCAACCATTTACAGTTCTTCTTTCTATTTCTTTGATTATGTTGTTTCCATAATAATTTATAAATTTCAGATAGCTCACAAACTAAGAAAGAGCAGACCTCAAAGTTAAATATCCCTAACAGTCAGAAAAAGAAGCAGAAGTGGAGGACTGGCATGCCTTGCCGAGCAGTCTATGAAGAAGACGGTTTGGAGTATGAAGCTTGTGTGCTTACTGTGCTCAATGACAGTAAATGTGTTGTTAGATTCTTAGGTAAGAAAACATTATACGCGGTGATTTTTTATTGGTTTTGGAGCCGAAGGCCACTTCATAAGGATCGTTAGTTAGACCTCGTTAGCTAGTCAAAATAGAAATTCAGAAACAAAAAATGTTGCCTGAAACTCGAAAGTAAAATCGTGAGATCAATAAGTAGCACCGGCGGCGCCTAGGTCGGCTAGATTTCGAGTTCATCGGGGTCACGCTCACGCGGCAGCTTTATACAGCTTAACTACGTGGTCTCGATCGAAAATCATTTTCGCAACTTTTTTATCTTATATCATACATAAATTTAGATTACGTATATGTATAGAGGGATTTATTTACCAAACGACATTTTTTTTTTCCAAAACCAATAAAATGTCAGCGTGTATAAATATATAGGTAAATATCACACTGATTGAGCTAGCCCCATGTACTTCATCAACGATACTATATTTTCTTATTAGACCCAGTTATCTTTGCAATTTTTACATAGGGATTGAAATATATTTAATATATTGACTTATTGATATTGACTTCTTATACTCATCAAAACTCTTATACATTCTTTAGTTACAAGCACAATGTAGAATTGTATCAGTTTTTTGAAATTATTGTGACAACAATACGTAAAGTCACTCTTAACTAACAAACCGATATTTTTATAATTTTTATACCCGTGACTTTTATTTATCGCATTATTTTTGTCACATTTTATCAGTCAGTAGTGATACTCCTTGACAGGCGGCTAACGTGGAAATACCATGACAAAAATAAAAGAGAGGAATTGAACATTAGGTCTAAAAATCTACACTGGTTGATTGGTCATAACAGTGTATTGTCTGTCGACAATAAACTTTTGATATACAAAGCAATCCTGAAGCCGATATGGACATACGGCATACAGCTCTGGAGAAGTTGTAGCAATTCAAACATGTCAGTTTTGCAGAGAATGCAGAATGTAATCCTAAGAACAATATCTGCTGTGCCTTGGCCGGTTACTAACGCTGAAATAAGTCAACAATTACAGATAAACACAGTTAAGAAAGAAATACTTAATGCGTCTGATACGTACAAGGGGAAACTGGAGGTCCACCCTAATGAACTGGCTGCCGGGCTGACAACACGCTCTTACCAGAAGGACTTAAAAGGAAAGACATGCTGTTCCTGAATGATGAGTAGAGGCTCTCGCTGGAGGACCCACTCAAAAAGCCACAACGATCCTCAACAAATTTGCTTTAAGCGAAACACCGCTGGTCGCAAATGAAAATTGCGATTTACCATCAATATTTCAATAGTCGATAAATTAAAAGTATCAATCTCTACAAGAAAGTAATGTCAATGCGACAAGATAACTGGAAGGGGTATATTTATAATAGATACATACCTACATGACAAATACATATATAGATAAACACCCAAGACCCAGGACAATTTGAAAAAGGCAATTTTTCAACTTGCCCTGGCTGCAGATCAAACCCAGAACGCCACAGCACAACACACCACATGTTTTTTAAAAAAGGATATTGTATTATGGGGCTACCTGAAGTCCAGTGCTGCCCCCATTTGTAATAAATCATTTGAAAAGAAACAGAGATATTATATAAAATTTGGCTTTGATATAACCCTAGATAACCCTTCAAACTATTTTATGAACTACTGTTTATATCCCACCAAAAACATACCTGTTAAAAAGGGGGCCAAGTTCCTATCGGCTAATTGTTCGCCTAAAAAAGGGTTGAAATCCAATCCAATGCCAAGTTTAGATGCATTAAAAAAAATATCTCAAATTATAATATTTCTAAATTTGAACTTGGCAGGTACATACTGCTTTAGTACTAGTATATGATTACGTAGTTTCAATTTTATCTCTGTACTTGCAATAGGCACTGAGTTACAGGGGGTCAAAAGTGGGTCGAAACGGTTCGTGTAAATATTGCACGGCATGCGCGCGGCCTGTTGCTGGAACTTTGCCTGTGCATGGTTAGATTTTAAAGTGAGAACGTGTAGCTTTTTATAGCATTTTTGCTAAAGTGGCCATTTTTTGCAAAAATGTCATTAAAAGCTACACATTCTCACTTTGAAATATAAACAGTAGTTCATGAAATAGTTTGATGAAGGGTTATCTAGGGTTATATCAAAGCCAAATTTCATATAATATCTCCATTTCTTTTCAAATGATTTATTTCAAATGGGGGCAGCACTGGACCTCAGGTAGTAGGTAGACTACCTGAGGTCCAGTGCTGCCCCCATTTGAACAGGTTTAAGGTCTTGAACCTGTGAATTTGTATTCATGTAGGGTAATTTTCAACTACCACAACTGGCTTTCAGTGAAGGAAAACATTGTAAGGAAACCTGCGCTTTAGTGACTATTACAGTTTAATAGTGTGTGATATTGAGAGCAATGGCAAACCACTGCATAATTTTTGCCAGAATTTTTCATTGTGTGTGTATCTTTTCATGCAATAACACCAACAAAAGTTTGCCTCTTAAATGTATAAGAATCAGGTTGAAATTTGTTTGCCTTCCGTGGATGTGGTCAAGTGCATTCGCCTTGAAATTTAGAGGTCGTGGGGTTGAATCCCACTGGAAAGCATACTTTGTGAAAAGTTGTTTCCAATCTGGTAAAGATATTGCAGGCTTGAATCACCTGATTATCCGAAAAGAAAGATGATGCCGTGTTTCGGAAGGCACATATAAACTGTGGGTACCCGGGCTCTGAATCGTTACCCTTGAGGATGCAACCGGGAATACGCTCGGAAGATGATGCATGGGATTCAAGCCCAAACTCTTTTCTAATAACCTGACAATGTATTCAATAAATTTCTGCACATTTCAGGCTACAATAATTCAGAAATAGTTCCAAGCGACAGTCTCAAGCCAACGCTGGGCGAGGAAGCGCGTATGCGGCAGATCGAGGAAGCACTCGGCTGCGAGGAGCAACCCAACGAGTGCATGAGCCAGTCCTCGCGAACTGACAGCATCACGGGAAACAGCGAGACAGGGCAGAATCTTCTAGAAGCAGGTGTGTTACTGTAGTGATTCTAGGCGGGGTCTGCCCGCCCCGTCGCAACAAGGCGTACTTAAAGAATCCAATTTGAAACGTCGCCGGAAATAACTTGATGACCTATTAAAACTTTTCCCCTCCAAAATAAAGTCCAACAGAGTGAATGACACCCATGCTAGTTCAGCACTGAATCAACACTGGCAAGCCCACACTGGGCGAACAGGCGGGCATGCGGCATATCGAGACAGACGGGCAAAATTTTCTAGAACCATTTATTTGTATGTATCTGAGGTTATGGATGGAATATGGATTCAGAAATAGTTCCAATTGACTCTCTCCTCACTTTACTCACTCTCATCCAGTGCATTAGCCAGTCCTGACTGACAGTGTCGCTGGAAACAGCGACATGGGGCAGAATCTTCTAGAAGCAGTTATTTGTATGTATCTGAGGTGATTCTTGAATAAGGATTCAGAAATAGTTTCAATTGACTTTTAAGCCAATGCTGGATGAGCAAGCGCTCGGCTGTGACGAACAGCCCATCCAGTGCATGAGCCAGTCCTCGCGGACCGACAGTGTCACTGGAAACAGCGAGATTGGCAGAATCTTCTAGAAGCAGGTATTTGTATGGGGCTGCAGTGATTCTTTCGAATGTGGGTTCAAATGTAGGTACAAGCGACACAGTGGCGTGGCTAGAGCGGGGTTGGCCCACCCCAGGTTCCACCCATTTGGGGCTGACACCTGACTGAATAATTGTGTTTCGCAAAATTTACAACGCGGCGAACTTAGATTCCAATTTGCACCCCAATCCCCAGAAATAACTGGACATGAAATATTTCAATTCAGCCCCCCTCCTAAAAAGTCTACACCCGGGGTTGGGGTGACACCCGGCGCTTAAATTGTGTCCGCACTGGGTGCCACCCATGGTACCTATGCCTCTGAAGGTACACTCTCTCTGGCTATAATTTTACAACCGGCCGTCCGCTTGACGTCAACCCTCTTTGGGAATGCATTTGTAGCACAAGATGTTTGTACTTACTCCTTTAGTCGCCTCTTACGACATCCACAGGAAGAGATGGAGAGCCTATTCTTCGCTGGAAGCCACTTGGCACAACGGCTATAAAACAGGTTTTTTTTTCTTATTATTAAAGAGCTAATTAGGTACCGAAAAAATTAAAAATAAATTATTCGGTACTAATAAAAATTAAACGTCACAAAATAATGTAAATTATCATGATTATATCCATTCACAACGGGATTTTAGTTTTTATATTGCTGTAAAACTGACATTAAGAGCGCTTTTTGACTCCAAGAAACCATGACGTCATTAGTGTACATTTCATACAAATCCTATTGAAAATGGTTTTGATATTTAGAAAAGTACTGGCCAAATGCGAGTCGGACTCGTGTACGAAAGGTTCCGTACCATTATCTATAAAAAAGAAAACACGTTGTATGGGAACCCCACTTAAATATTTATTTCATTCTGTTTTTAGGGTTCCGTAGTAAACAAGAAACCCTTATAGTTTCGCCATGTCTGTCTGTCTGTCCGTCCTCAGTTTTACTCAGCAAACTATAAGTACTAGAAAGCTGTAATTTGGCATGAAAATGTATATCAATTAGGGGGAAAAAAACGGCAAAATTAAATATTGAAAAAAAAATTAAGGTAGCTCTCATACAAGTAAAAGTCAATTTTTTTTCTCACTAACCAATCATATTGGGTATCGTTGACTAGGTCTTTTAAAAATATTGTGAGTTTGTGAACACCGTAGTTCGATTTTGGGATCCGTTTCTGAAATATTTGCTATTAAAGTGAAAAAATTTGTTAGAGTCAAGTGTCCCCCCCCCTCTATCTGCAAAACGGTTATATATGGACATGTGAAAAAATTCACAGCTATAGGATATATAACGAAATTTAAAGGAAAACTATCAGAGCTAATTATAGGAAAAGGAAAATTTAATACAATTTCAATAGAAAATTAGTTTTTAGACGTTTCTAATGGCATAAACTCAAAGTTGGCATTCGTAACTACGGAACCGTACTGCGCGTGGCCCGACACGCACTTGGCCAGTTATTTGTATTTGTTGTTATAGCGGTAACATAAATACATTATCTGTGAAAATTTCAACTGTTTAGCTATCACTATTCATTAGATGCAACCTGGTGACAGCAGAACAGACAGACAGACGGAAAGTAGCGAATAAGCTCTTATCTGTGGAGCAACTAATGCCTTCCATCTCTCTGCCCAATGTCAACTTCTTTACATCCTTTTAGGTTGAAAAATTTATTAGATTTTTTTGTTTTTTTATAAGACTATCTCCAAGTTTTCCTTTGCCTGCATAAAACAGCTTAATTGTTATAAAATATTTCGTTTTCAGATGTCTTATCCAGCAAGCGCTTAAAGTCGTCAAAGAAGAAAAAACGAAACAGGAGCCAGAAATCACTGAATGGATTCGATTTGCCAGAAATGCCTTTCACTATGCCAAACCTATCTATGTTTATGAATGTAAGTATTTCTACAAAACTCTTGTTTGTATCGGGCCGAAGTCCTAAAAAGATAATCCACCAAATCCACCGCTTTTGCACAAATTGCACATAGTCAAAACGCTTACAAAGCGCAACGCTAAGTCAGTTAACCTTTTGAGCGCAATTGACCACTTCAGTTGCAAAACGATCGCATGGCTGAGACGCCATTGACAACTTAAGCTAACTAAATTTTACTATCTTTACTAGGCTTGGCGTCGGGGGTAAAGTAACGTCAATAAACGCTGGCGTGCAAAAGGTTGAACTCTCGCAAAGTCACTAAACGAACAGTTTTTTGTGGTGGAGAAAAACCGAAAAAAAAAAACATTCGTTTAGTGACTCAGTGTTTCAAAATTGGTATTTCATAGCCTCTCTGGATTGAGAGAAAATATTAATATTAGTATGCTAAACTCAAAAACGCCTTTGACAAGTTGACCAGTGCCGACAAATGGGTCCTACCTACTACTTTACCCTCAGCACAGCGTGCGAATACGCGTGAAGCAAAAACCCTCCTTTTTGTCCCTAGTTGTTAAAATCTCGTTTGAATCCGCTAGTTTCCAACAAGTCAAATTAGATACTTTTTCTAAACGTCAAAACGGACAGTGTCTATGTTCTTTGTATGAAGTAGTGACGTCATAGTGTCTTGAAGTCAAATAGCGCCCTATTAGAAGTTTTTCTGCATTAATAAATCCAAAATCACGTTGAAAATGGGTATGATCAATGATAAGTGACGTATTATTTGCTTATCATCATCATCCGAGCCTATTTTCCTGGTTGAATCCTCAGCAGTAACGCTTCAGAGCCCGGGATCCGCTACCTAACCAAGGAGATTTCACGAGGTTACTGGTTTTTACACAGAGCGACTGCCGTCTGACCTCCATAACAGAAAGGGTCAACCAGAACAAATCCTTGGATAGTTAGTATTATTTGCTTATCAGTACAAAATAATTTCTTTTTGACCCTGGCCACTGCCCTGTTCCAGGCTGGTGTCAATGAAATGCCTCTCCCCCCGCCACCGCCGATGTTCCCGGGGTCCAGCAAGCAGGAGGACGCGGAGCAGCAGGCCGTGTCCTCGATGCTGCTCAGCTGGTACATGAGCGGCTACTACACGGGCCTCTACCAGGGACTCAAGAGGTGAGAATCATATAGATTGTGGCGACCTCTACGACACTACGAGAAACTACAACCACAAATCAATCAAGTTATAACCGACAATATAGTTCACGAGAAGCATACGAGATGGCGCCAGTAGTATTCTACATCTCGATCTCAGAGTTCGCCCATATACACGGTAATTTTTTATTGGTTTTGGAGCCGAAGGCCACTTCATAAGGATCGTTAGTAAGACCTAATTAGCTAGCCAAAATAGAAATTCAGAAACAACAAAGTTTGACTGAAACGCGAAAGTAAAATCGTGAGATCAAGTAGTAGTACCGCCGGCCAGATTTCGAGTTCATCGGGGTCACGCGTCAGTCATGAACGGGCGTAACTACGTGGTCTCGATTGAAAATCATTTTCGCAACTTTTTTATCTTATGTCATACACAAATTTGGATTACGTATATGGATAGAGGAATTTATTTACTACATGGCATTCTTTTTTTCAAAACCAATGAAAAGTCAGCGTGTATATACAACTTCCGACGATACACCGTTGGAGCCGCGATTCCCCAGTCGCAATACTATGCCTGCTGGAAAGATCTTCCCTTTGTGGCGGTCGATAAGATACAGAGCCTTGAGATTGCTTAATTGTCATAGTCGGGAGTGTGTTGACTTGACATTGATGTGCTCATCTGTTCGTTGGGAAAATTCACAAATGAGGCATCTATACATACCTCGTTTGTTAACGAATCTATAGCTGTGTCGTATAAGGCTAAGCCTGTAAAAACGAACTGTTTAGGAAAATAAAAAATATAAAAGTTGGTGGGAACTCCATCTGTCCCAGATGGAAAAAAATTTTTTGCTAATCGGTTAGATTTTTAAAAAATATTGTACAATATTTTTTCTTTTCGTTGAGAAACATAAAATGACAAAGATACAGCGCATTGAAATTTCGCATGTCGTCACGGCTACGTACAATTTTTACATAGAGGTGACGTCGCAAGCCCCCACTCTGGAACTTTGGTGCTTCGTATCTCTGTGAAATTTTACTTTTTTGGCAAACTGAAAAATATGGGTTCATTATTTTTGGGTAATGTAAAAGACGGACTAATTACAATTATACGTTTTTAAGCCGTAGAGCAAAAGAGAGACATGACAAGGGTTAATACATGTATTTGTCAGCACTGAAATTAGAAAATTCAAGTTGCTGGTATCAGAGATAATGGAGGAATGACTCAGAATGGTAAGGATAGAACGAATGTGTCAAAAATTTTGAAATTAAATTTAAAAATATGGGCCTAATGAAATACTGGAGAAAGGAAGTATGTAAGGTTTATTGCAACATCGATACAAGTATAAGGGCGTGAGCTGCGTCAAGTAGGACCACGCGACGTTCAGTCTATCTGTGACGACCTCCGTGGCGTAGTGGCCACCATGCTAGTCCGCCACCCAGAGGTCCCGGGTTCGATCCCCGGTCAGGGCAAGTTGGAAAATGGCCTTTTTCAAATTGTCCTGGGTCTTGGATGTTTATCTATATATGTATTTGTTATAAAATAAAGTATCGTTGAGTTAGTATCCCATAACACAAATCTCGAACTTACTTTGGGGCTATTTAGCTCACCAGTATAATTTATGCCTACTACTACAAACTATACATTCGTGCCCACGTCAATGTGTAAGTTTCGCTACCTAACGCGAGAACGGGTGGACGAGGAACAGGGACGCATATTGCGCGGGTCCCACGAAGTTTCCATTCTGCATGTAATACTTATATAAATTGTGTGCATAAACTCTACGAGCCACAGAGATGGCAGAATATATCCCGTGTCTCTGTCACACGTCCCGTGTCTCTGTCACACGTATAGTTTGTGACAGAGATAGACTGAACAAGTCGCGTGGTCCCGCTTGACGCAAATTACGCCCTACAAGAATTCCTTGACAGGGTAAGGGATTTTGGGCTATTCAGAAACGACATGCATTGTTTTCTTCATCGCTGGCGACGCACAAGTGGCACTCATTACTGGTGGAGGTTTCTGTTGGGTTCCACTACAGTAAACTTTTACCTCTTTATCCCAAATTGGGGCAGAGACAGCATCTTGCGGCTCTAAGCACACAAAGCCCATAGCCGCTAGACCTAAAGGTCACTTTTAGCGAGATAGTGCGCGAAAAGTAGGTAAAAACCGGCCAAGTGCAATTCGGACTAGCACACTAAGGGTTCCGGACCATTATCTATAAAAAATCACGTTTGTGTGGGAGCCAAATAAAATATTTATTTCATTCCGTTTTTAGTTTTCGCTTTTATAGCGGCAACAGAAATACATCATCTGTGAAAATTTTAAAGGTCTAGCCAGCACACTTTAGACTTTTTTTAAAGGTTGACTGAAAGAGACTTAAATTGTATTTTTGTATTTATGTGTACACAATAAAGCTTTTACAAACAAACACACTTCATGAGATACAGCCTGGTGAAAGAAAGACAGACAGAACGACAGCAATCTTAGTAATAGGGTCCCGTTTTTACCCTTTAGGTACGAAACACTATAAAGGAATCAAAATAGTGTTGGATTGATAGCTGCATCGGCTATTGACATGATTTGCATTTCCGCCCATTCCATCGATCGGGCTTTTACGATCTCTTACGGTTCCTCGGGAAGAGAAGCAGCTGGCGCATTCTTTTTTTTCTCCCAAACCAACATGGAAGAATGAACCGCTACAATGTGTATCTAAATGTAGCCGAAAGCCACACTGATAATTTAGTTTTATTATATCTACATAATAGCGCGAGGAGCTCGGTGGCCCGGCAGGAGTGTGCATTACTAGCACTTTCGCAAGTTAAGCGACACCGGGCGTGGTCCGCACTTGGATGGGTGACCACAAGTGGCACTAAAATTTCCAGACCTCCTCCGTGCTTCGGAAGGCACGTATAAGCCGTTGGTCCCTGCTGTCATCATTGTGTGGCAGTCGTCAAGCTATGTCAGATGCTTTTAGGCAACCTGAAAAATCTGACACCAGTATTAGCCACTTACACACACGAAAAACAAACAACATTTAGCGCGACGAACCTATGGCCGATGGGGCAAAAAGGTTCTCGAATGGCGACCACGTACTAGCAAGCAAAGTTTAGGACACCCAACCAAAAAGTGGTCTGACGACCTGACGAAGGTCGCTGGAAAGCGCTGGATGCAGGCCGCTCTAGATCGATCATTTTGGAAATCCTTGGGAGAGGCCCATGTCCTGCAGTGGACGTTACGCGGCTGAAATGATGATGATGATATCTACATAATATACTCAAAGTGCTTTCCTTCTTATTTGGTCATTGAGGAACATACCCATATTACGTGAAAGGGTCACGTAATATGGGTATGTTCCCTTATGACCGAATAAGAGGGGCCTTCTAAATACTACGCTTGGTCACAGTGGGGGAGTTTAAGTCTTCGTCACGTAGTCTATGTACTCTACGGAAATTTCACGCTTTTTCCTAGCTATATTAAAATTATAGCGCAAAACGTTCAGCATTATTAAAACTTACAGGCACTTATGCATTTGATGAAGATTTTTTCCTTAATCTTTGATCAATTTTTTTTTAATATGTTCTTCCTTTTAATTGGATATGTTAGATATGTACGTACTCTAGGCGTCAAGTGGCAACCAGACTAATATGAATTGAAATTATGATTTTTTTTTACTTACTTTTTGCAAAAATGGTTTAAAATCATATTTATGAATTGTTACGTAAAAACTAGAGAGGGAGGGGGTCTTGGCATACACTACGGATGGTCACCGAAGAGAGGGCGTAAAAAAAATGGGAACAAATGTGTGTATAAGGCTCGTTTCCTTATTTTGTGTAAATTATCGTATTATTCTCTTTTTTCAGATCCAAAGAAAGTAATGGAAAGAAGTAGATCCAGACTGTGGCCACATAAAAAAAAATACAGGTCGATTTTATACTTTATATTTTTAGTCTCACAAAAACTACAATATTGTTTGAAAATAAATAAATTCATGCCTCCAGATTCTTGTGTATACTATGTACAAAATATACATTTTGATATTTTATATGATTTTCAATTATTATTTTTATTATTAGTTTTGTTAGCGACAAAGGTACCTTGACCATTACTCCAAAGCGACACGACTAGTACTCCTACTAGCTACGTGCCCGCGTTGCAGTTACAAGCAACAATGAGCACTAAGTCTGTTCGCCGTTTATTACAATTAATCTCCGAATAGTGACTCGCTTAATTATCGCACACTGTATGGCGTCCGTCGCTCTCGCCGTCTTCGTGGTACGAGGCATGCTGTTGTTGTGAACCGCGACCCTAACGGGCAAGCGTACGCGGTGACCTTATATTGCCATTCCGTTCTCGAATGCACTTCGAGTGAGTCGTTTTGGTATTTGTGCGTTGTTTGCTGTTTTATTCAGTAGATAATTGTTTACAATTGTATACGTTTTTAAATAATTAGCGGGCCGCAATTTGTAATAAGTTAAGAAGCCCTGACTTTATCAACTCTCCGCAAACAGACTTTACATAATGAATAGTCTAATTTGGTTTGACATTGAAATATATGAGTAAGTTCCTTATGTTAACTAAAATAATAATTTTAATGCTCATTTTGTGTGAGACAATTTAAAATGTAAATTTAAAAGTATTGCAGCTAATAAAAACATGGTGGGATATTATTTCAAATCTGTCATTCTATCATTCATAAAACATTTAATAAATGCTCAATAACATCTTTCTCGCACTTAAATATTTTCCAAATACACAAGTTGAAGTATGATTTTCTTGTAAAAGTTTCATAAATGATCCAATTTCTGTAGTTCAAGGATATGTATTTAAATTAATATGCTGGAAATAGTTTTATTTGACCATCGTCAATATTTCAAGTTATTTAATAATTAATTAATTTTATAGGCCTATGTCCAGCAGTAGTCCTTATGCGGCTGAAATTATGATGCTGATAATTAATTTTGTTACAATATTTACCTAATATCGATTCAACTATCAGAATCGGTCGATAAGTCGATATCTCACGTTTTTATAGACAGAATTCATAGTAGTATACAAAATAAGGCCGCATTAGGTGCTTTGCAGACACGGGCCGGGTCAGACAATTTCGCGCGGGCAGACGCGGTCTTTGCTTCGCGGTCAAAATACTGCCCCGTCCCGTCGTCTGCGAAGCGCCTTATGATACCACATATCGAAACATACACAAAATATATTAAAACATTTTTAGTTAAATAGCTTAGCTAAGCATGGCAATGTTTTGGCGACATGAACGTACTCTAAATAACAGTATTTACAAGTATCTCAATTTACAAATAGACAAATAAATCTAGAATTTCGTTTCGCACGTCAATACTTCTGTCTTACGAACTAAAATTCGCTATATCTCGGAAGTGTAGACAGTCCTGTCTGCTAAGGCGATATAAATATCTGCGAATTGTGTCCGTGAGTAATCCAAAATTCCATACGAAAAGAAAACCGTTGGTTTAAAGAATTTCCTGCATTAGGTATTCCGAAACATAACTGGTTATAGCTCAGCCTTCGTAGCATGACACCGGCGATAGCGTTTATCGAGCGCTATCATCATCACTATCACGGTCTTCATAATACGAGTATTATGAGCGATATGGTACTAATGCGTCGCGCGGTATGAACTTTACTGCCATGCTAGGGGGGCTGATATTCAGCATTTTCCAACAGAAGCGTCAATGTTTATTGACGTCAATTTTATATGTCGATATACGTCAATTTTCATATTGCAGTGCTTTAGTAAAACTAGTAGAATTTTTTTTCCTACTGCGTACAAAAAGGGTGTCTGTTTAAAAATAAGTTTAACAATCAAGTTAAGCTAAGTTTAAGTCAACCCGTGCTTTCAATCAACTATTTGTGTAACATGCTAAGAAATAACGCAATTCTGCATCTGCATCTTGGCAAATCTAAAAATCGAGGTAATCATTTACTAACGTTTTAGACTCTCTTAAAGTCGCTTGAAGTTTTTGTGGCATAATAATACAATTTCCTTGTTAGCTTAACACCGTATAAATATAGGCTTCACTTTTTTTATTTGTTATTTTATAAAAATAAAATAAAAATTGTATAATAATACATACATACACATTACCACGCCTGTTTCCCACATGGGTAGGCAGAGACTATGAACCTCCACTTGCTACGATCCTGACAGACCTCTTTCGCTTCATCTACACTCATCACTCTCTTCATCCGTGCCCATTGCCCGCCGATTACGGGTACTTATGACCTCTCTTTTTTAAGAATATCTGTAATCTAGTCGCGGTACGTTCGTCACGGTCTACCCTGACCCACTCCTCCACTCACATTCGCTTTGTAGACCCTTTTAGTAAATCCTGACCATAATTGTGTCCCATTGTATACTTAAAAAATGTAATAAATTAGAGCAGGTTCTTAAGTTCTGAATTTTTAGTAATATAGAGCCGCTTCTTACGGCTCCCTTGGGAAAGATGTCACCCTTCATTGAGACAAGGGGGTTACTCCAAAAGTAATGCGCGGACGTTACTGCGTATCCGCGTGTCAGTGTCAAGCAACATTGAGCACTAATGTATGATAAAGTCTAATTTAGTTGGACATGACAATAGGGGTTGGATCTCATTATTCAGCACGGATCAACACTTTTCTATGCTGCTATCCTTTTCTGTCGCTCAGAACCATTATTTGCCATAGCAAGAGAGAGCGCAGAATGCTATAGTATGCTATCGCACGGCCGGTGCGATAACGTACCGTCGCTCTCTCTCGCTCGAGCAAATGACGGTTCTGAGCAACAGAAAAGGATAGCAGCATAGAAAATTGCTGCTCCGTGCTGACAAGCGAAATACAACCTAGGACTTAACCCTAGGCCCAGGTCTATCCGGTCCGCCTTAGTCCAACAGTAGACTTATTGGCTGGCAGTCAAGTCGCATATTTGCATTATTTCATGAGCACATGAAGCTTATAAAGCACTCGCAGTGTTCAACACAGAACGGTTCAGACTAGGGTGCTGAGCTCGTGCGTGTCGTGGCTAAGGTCGACGGTGGCGGGAGGCACGCCCGGCGTGACCGCGCCCTCGCCCGGAGGCGTGCTTGTCGGCGGCCTGCAAAAAAATAATAGCATTATTTAATACAAAATAGATTAAAAATGGAGTTTTTGGCGGGAAGTCAAGGGGTTCAGTTAAGTCCCTCTTAAAGGTTTGTATTTGTCCACTCACAAATGTCATAATTTGAGTACAATCGGAACATATACTTTATTTACAAATTGACTTTGATTTCAAAATTGACATCATTTTGAATTAAAAATTATGACATAACAATATCTGACTGACTGACATATCAACGCACAGCCCAAACCCTTTGGTCTAGAAACTCTAAATTTGGTATATAGGTTTTCTATGAGTTTTAGGGGTACTTGAAAGGATTTTTCAAAACTCACGCCCTAGGAGCTCCAAAGTTTGTATGGAGAAACAAGATTAGTTTGACCATTTTATTCGAATTTTCGCAAGAATTCTCCCGGCAGTAAATGAGTAAATACGTGTTTCAGGATTTTTCAAAATAAACACCCTAAGGGAGTGAAACGGAGGTGCACAGTTGTTATGGATAATAAATATCAGTTTGACCATTTCATTCGAAACTTCGCACGAGCACTCCTGGTGGTTATTAGTAAGTACGTTTTTCAGGACATTTCAAAATCAACCCCTAAGGAGGTGAAACGGGGGTGCAAATTTTGTATCGAGAATCAATATTAGTTTGACCATTTTATTCGAAACTTCGCAAGAGTACTCTCGACAGTAAATGAGTAAATACGTATTTCAGGATTTTTCAAAATAAACCCCCTAAGGGGGTAAATCGGGGGTGCAAAGTTTCTATGGAGAAACAGGATTAGTTTGATAATTTTATTCGAAACTCCGCAAGAGTACTCCCGGCGATTAAAGAGTAAATACATATTCCACGATTTTTTTAAATTAACCCCCTAAGGCGGTAAAACAGTTATCCAAGTTTGTATGGAGAAAAAATATATGATTAACCATTTTATTCGAAACTTGGCAAGAACACTCCTGGCGGTAAATAAATAAGTACGTGTTTTAGGATGGACATAGCTCCTCCGTACGAATCACCCCCCCCCCCCCCCATTATGTATTTTTTGTCTTACCCTATTGTAACAAACGTTTGGTAAGGATGCTAATGACAAAGCTCACCTGATAACATAAGGTCCTTGCTGCAACAGCGTTATCGGATGCGCGTACGGCGCCCCGCTTAAACTATGAAAGCTCAGGTTTCCCCCTGCCGCGTTGTTCAAGTGCCCATTCAACAGTACTCCATTGGACGTGTTCAAATTGGGCGAGGTGTTCAGATTTTGCATTCGGAACGCCTTGACCAGGTTGGTCTTCTCCTTCTGCCACACGAACACGTTGTGCACCATTGCGCAGCCGCAGAACACGATGCCCACGCCGATGAACACTGACGTCACTATCGCCGGCGTTGAGTGGAACTGAATGAATGTGTAGAGGATTATTCCTGGAATGAGACAAACGTGTTTTTAATGAAAAAGTTAGAAACAGATTTTCTTCTCTCTGGTTTCAAGAAAAAAATATTATATGTTCCAGCAGGAAATGATTTTTATGGATAAAAACATAACAGTTCGTACCAATTTTATATTTTATGAATTTTATATTAGGTAATTTATTGTTCGTTTATATGTTATGAAGTGTATTCCTATCATTTAATTGTATACCTACTTATATTCTTCTAATCTATAATATCCCCCCGACATCTTTTATAGTCTTCTTTACCCAAAGAGTGGCTGGAAGAAATCCCTTTAGTGATAAGCACGTCTTGGATACTATCTTTTACCACCTACTATATTTTAAATGTACTCTTGATTATTGTCATACTTAGTAGGTGCAATAAATAAGGAAATTTTATCTTCCAAAGACCTAAGAGATCTCGTAACAATCAGACTCTTTCGAGTAGTACCTACATAATACTATATTGTTACGATTGTAAATATTCTTACAACACAGTACAGGGAAAGTAAATTGCCTTGGCATCTTTGCTCTACCTGTTACCTACACTCAAAACAAAACCCCGACTAAGAATAAAATTGCATAACTTTCACAAAAGTAACGTGTGTACCTGATTTTACATATTATAAGTATGTAATTGTAACGTTACTACATCACTAGTTTTGTGAAACTTAATATCTTTTGTGAAATATACCTAAATGGTTAAAGTATATTTTTTCTAAACTAAAAACGACTTCACCCCCAAACTACACAACCGATTTTGATAAAATTTCCATGGTACCACCTAGAAAATATACCCTATCAAACAAAAAAGGATTTTTTAAATCGATCCAGGCGTCTTTAAATAATCGGTAAAAAAAATAAAGGATCGCGACGAATTGATAACCTCTTCCTTTTTTGGAAGTCGGTTAAAAAGAAGTTGCAGCGTCGTATTGTATCTAAGTATGGTGGTGTTTCTTGACGAGATCTAACCATTAATAAAAAAACCCGTGGAAAAACCAACTTTAGTCACTGACATAGCTGACACAAAATGGTGAAATATGAGTACCTACCTAACGTTTAAAAAGAACCTTTATTCCATAAAATAAGAACGATAGTCACTATCCGATAGCATAACTTCTATTTTTATATTGCTTGACAACTTGCTGGGGAGTTACTCCACAATGCCACGACTTACGACGGCAGTCGCACTGACTGCACTAAAGGGTAATCCGGAACACATTTCGTTATGACCTCTTCCGTCGCTTTCGTACGGATTCATGACGGACGCAACTACTTTGACAGTTATGCAGCCCAAACAGTTCTCGATTTGAACCAAAATGTCTACTCGACAGCATGCGATTGATACTCGTATTGTAGTGTCAAGCAAAATTAAGCTTTACGTAATGACAATAAAGTCTAATTTAGATTGACTACGAAATAAGACGACTCTATCGAACGACAGTTGTGTTATTTTTGTTGGAGTAGTCCAGATTCCAGATTGCGCCTTTGTATTGCCAAAGTCGCAAACATTTTTCCGTACTTCGCCATGGTTCTAGAATGTAATATCATGAAACAAACTCAAAAGTCTTCTTATTTTACTTTACTATCAAACATGATTAATGATAATGACACAGGCGAATATAGTGCGATGCAGTATTTACCATCAAGGGTGTGACGTGTGACCCGTGTGACCTATCTGTCTCGTCTATACATTAGAATTCAAAAGAATTCCTTAAAACCACTTTTACTGGAAATACTTTTACTCCGCCTTGAAGACAAAGATTAGTCGATTTACATACAATGTTATGTACCACAGCTGTAACTTGTTTGTTTTGATTTTAACTTCTTGTTGTCGTTGTCACTCACTAGTTAAAGAGTAGCAATTGTAATGAACCAAAGATAGTGATCAAACTACTGCTTGGAAATCTTAAAGAGAGAGATCGCTAACGCTATAAATACTTATTTCTAAACAAAAAACCGACTTCACCCCAAAACTACGCAACCGATTTTGATAAAATTTTGAAATCTATTGGACCACATGATAAGTATAACTTTTCAAACAAAAAAAAATTTCAAATCGGGCATCTTTGATTATACATAAAAAAGGAGACTCGCGATGAATCGATTACCTCCTCCTTCTTTGGAAGTCGGTTAAAAAGGAATGAGATTGCCCATTGTTGGTACCTCATTTATTTCTTTATTTTTTTTTTTTTAGCTTCATTACAATACATATAAATGGCGGATTTAAGGCCAGGGGCCTTTCTACCAGTCAACCAACAAGTGATCCTGAGAAAGTTTTTTTTTTCCGTTCGATATTGATACTATATATCTACAGAACATTGAAAGGAAAATAAAAAGTTCCCCCATCGGCCGGAGACTGAAAAAAAGCAGCTGAGAGATGCGCAAGCGAAGCGTCTCAGTTTCGAGATTGGCCAGATGTACTTTTTTCCGGCTGTCAGTTTGTCCGTCCGTTTGTTCTCGCCTGCAGGTCGCATTCAACCAACAAACTCAAGTCAAAAAAGGTACGAAAATTATAAAGAAAATTTTCTAAATGGCGGAAATAGAACAAAGAGCAAAAAAAAATTAGAAAAGGTTAGAAACTTACAAAATACCATTTTTAAGCCATTTCAAATTTTCAAAAATGTCGTCAATTTTTTGTTACTTTATAAAGACGCAACTTTTTTTTGTCTGAACGTTTTTTATCCGATAATCTTTAATGGGTTGTGGTGATTTGCGAGGTCTTCAGCTCATAGAGCCACTAGAGTAAGACTTACGTACCTGTTAAAAACACTGGTATGGAGATGAAGAACCCTCCCACGGCGCACACTCTTGTCACCGCGGACTTTTGGAGGTACTTGTTTGACCTGAAAAAAAAGACATCAGTATCCAGTGTAGTATTTCCAGTGTCTGAAATTCTATAAGTACCCACATTTTATAAATTTTCTAGTCTGTCTTTGTGGATGGACCAATTGTGATAAGTGATAAAGTTTAAAATTGGTAGCATATTTATCATACTTGATATTATATTACATGACTGATTCAGGAGGGCAACCTTTTTTGTGAATGTACTCGTAGGGGTAACGTTGCGTGCGCCCAGCGAGGGTGCGTGGACATTCGTTTTGTACGATTAGAGCTTACAAAACCTGATAAAAGTATACCTACAGGCTGAGGCATAAGGAGCTGTTAATGTATGTTACGAAATGGAATGTAAATGTGTTTTTAATCTGAATCGTAATTTGTGTTGGGACCTGAGTCGGCTACGAGTTAAACCGAGCTAGGGCCGTGATCGCTGATAGTTAGCGTCAAGATTAAAAAGAGGGAAATAATGTTGTAGGTACGAGTATATCCTTAATGTCTATATCACTGTAATTATGTAATGCAACGTGTAGGTGAGTACTAGGGAAACAATGTTGTTAGGTAGAAGTCGTCTAAATAACATATGTTAAAACAAAAGTATGTCGAATAGAACGTCTCGCGCGCAAGTGCTTACTAGACGGTTTGTATATACAAGTTGTTTATATCGGGTTTGCCCGTACAGACAGGCACAGAATAATTACTAGTACTCTCGTACAGAAGTCTTACTCAGAAAAGAACATCGAAGGAATATTCCTTTGATTTTCTTAATGTAGTTAGCGCTATGGTTTAATTTAGCTCCCGTCAGAACTTCTCACCTCTTCGTTTAGATACCTACATCCATTGCAAGCCAATTTCATTCATATGACTCTGGACAAACGATTCATGTAACTGAATTTTCCCCTTTGAAGTGGCGCATAGTAATAATGTAGGTATATTTTCGATACCTAAACAGGGAGTGACACAGGCCTGGTACAGGTATCAAAATAATGATGGGTTGCTAGCTACATCGCCTATTTACATGATTCAGATTCTCGCCCATTCCTACGACTTTAACCTTTTGCACGCCAGCGCTTGTGACTTTACCCCCGACGCCAAGCCTAGTAATACAATTTCGATCACTTTAGTTGTTGATGACGTCTCGCAGTCACGCGACCATTTTGCAGCTAAACTGGTCAATGACGCTCATAAGGTAAAGATCTGTGCGGAAAAAGAAAGCATTCTGTGTTTTTTCTTCTCTCACTTCTCTCCCAGAACCCAGAATAACATAGAAGAATGTGACTTTATATGTCTCTTTTAAATTATGGTTTCCTGTCTCAAATTCATGCTAATGCCACAAGCCACGATACTATTACTTATTGGGTATTTCCTAGTACCTATGAAGGATTCCTAGTCCCGGCCCCGCCATAAGTTAATTGAAGTAGGAACCTATTTAGGTAAGTTAGTAGATAAGGGTACTTAATTTCCTGTAATGTTTTGTACGACACATAAAAAGCTGTTTTATTAGAAGTCAATTTATGCATCGTTGGAAAATTTAATTTACTTGCTCATCTTATGTCTATAATAAGGAATACTTAATGAGGTACAAGACGGAAGTAAAACACTTAGTACTTACTTCAGGTGCTAGAAAACAATATAAAATCTACTCTATTGCTTTAGTATAAAATTTAGATTGCGTTGACACTTAAAGCGCAGTGTAATATCAACTGTATTAGAATTTGAATAGGGTCGGTTTTTAGATAGACATATCAGAAGTAATCTGAAGAAAGGATAAATTAATAACTGACAAAGATGCTGTAATAGCACCTATAATAATCTCCTAAAACACGTCCCTGTGGCAGTGTCAGTGACTTGAACCAGTAGACATAGCTAACTGAGTTAAGTTGTCGAATCACAACGGGAAGTTCTTCTCAAGGTGAGGCTGTTAAATTTGGTAGGATTGCCGCCTTGATGAACAGGTGTTCCGTTAAGAGGTTCCGTTCAAACGAGTCCGATGCGAGTAATATCTTGTCGATTCATTAAATAATTATGAGAATTCGAGAGTCGTGAACTTCATGAACTTGTGACATCATCATTCATTACACAAAAACGTCAAGTTCGATTATTTAGCATTTTAGATCAGTGGACCTTGAGTGGATCTTAAGATATATGTATGAAGGTAATTTATTTTTTGCTCTTTGCCCTGTGTCAAAAATATTGCTTTAGGAGGGAAGTCAAAGGGGTTTGCTTGAAATTATTTTGCGAAGTGATGTTATTGGACTTAATAATGTATAATTGTTGTACTTTGGTGCTGTAAATAAATTCTCATGCTCATGCTCATGAAAAATATGTGAAATAAGTAGATGAGATTCCAGGGCCGTAAAATAATTCTTAAAAAAGAAATTAACTCTTAAGGCGACCCTTCCCGGCCACTCTGTCGTCAACGCGAGCATAGTTTGAAAAGCTTGTTATTTCATCCAGGGCAATGCTAGAAAAAGAGGCAAAACAAAAATGGAGAGATAACGCCTGAGGGCTCGGTTTACATTCTATTGAATTAAATTATTATTATTACTAACTATCCATTGGGTGCGGAAATTTCATAAAACTTGTTCCAGGTGATACGTGTTTTTCAGTAAGCATTACAAGTGTGTGAAATAAATGTTTTTTATTTAAAATGTTCATTACATTTGCAAGGTTTCTATTGAAATATTTTTTTACCTTTACAGTTTATGAGTACTTTATAAACGGTCGAAGTTCAAGTAAATTTTGTGCAAAAAAGCAGATTTTTGGAGGCCTATACTGAATTTGTTTCTCCAAATTTTAATTTTATATTTCGATTGAAACCTAGAAATAGCGCACAAGATACCTGTTAGTTCAAAAAAAATCAAGAAAGATCAGTTATAACGTCATAATCACGTAGGAGCGTTTGTATGAAAAGTAAGACGGGAAGGCCGCTCTTAATTCCCGTAAAGATACCTAGATCCAAATGATGCAAAACTACGTTTATTCATATACTATTATTTTCTTCATGATGGATGTTATAGGTACTTAATGCAAAATGCTAATTACATTATAGCTCGTCTACCCTTGCCCGAAAGGCACAGGTGGCGTCAACATACGGGTGGCCGCAACGACTCTCCCGCTTGTGCTAACGGCGTTTTACGCTTGACCGATTTCTGGTACAGGGAACATAAAAAACCATAAAGGTAAATACTTATTCTACCTCTACTGAAAAAACATTTATTTATTTTTGTATTGTACACGCCAATTACCTCTTTCTTCCTATTTCCTATCACGGATCTGCTGGATGAAATTTCTTTAGAAATAATAAGCATCTTTATACTATGTACTGTGTTTGCTTTTATAAGGTTTCATTTATAAATTTTCAAGTGTACCAATAAATTAAATAACAAGATAAAATCAAATCTACTGCCTATCTTTGGTTTACGGACTCAACATAAGCACTAATGGCTAGCTTCGGTGAAGTAAGATGCCATCTTGGTCTGCGGTACGATGCTATTTAAAAGTATTTTTATAGATAATTGTACAAAACCCTTCATGCGCAAGTCCGACTCGCACTTGGCCGGTTATTTTGCTTGCTATAATTTGACACTGCGCACGCGCACACTTAGCTACGTGTTGGTGTGCCAACTTTTTGAGTAACACAGGTGCGTGGGTTTGAAATGTTCCTACCGTCCTTTATAAGTGCGGTATGTGCCTAAATTGAATTTGAATCATATTTTTCATTTCCTAGGTACCTACTTAGAAAAAGATTAAAACAACAGACCAGTGGTTGCAACAGTTGGAAGCTATTGGACAAACTTCGTTACACATACATACGGATACATTATCACGTCTTGATCCCTAACAGGGTAGGCAGAGCCCACACATTTTGAAAACTTACGACTATCAACCCTTTGTAGATCGATTTCGAAATAGGTACCACCAACGTAGTCTATGCATTAGTACGTATTTGGTTGTTAGATTTCATCATAATCTTTATGTATAAAAACCTTAAATGTATAAATGTAAATTCGAAGGCCTGTAGGTTTCCATATAAGTACTTTATATGTTAAGCCACTTATATTTTAAATACTTAGTTATCTACTTCTCATCATATACATAGGCATAATTATAGTTAGTTATTCAATTATTGAACCACATATTAATTTAGTTAAGTGGGCAAATATTGTCATTCCCCAATTTCTACGACTCATACAATACATACATTAAAGGTCTAGGTACCTGGCCGAAATGGACAGGCATTTGTAATCTCATTTAATCCTATTTACTTTTTCCAATACTCTGAGGACTCGGCACGGCCGGAACGCTTTGGAGTTTAGAGAGCAAGGTTCAACTGGAAAAGCCTGTGTGCTTCCTGGCCGAAATCAACATCCATTTGTATCTCAATTGATTGATATTCACTTACTCAAGTAGGCTGGGAATCCACTATGCTGAATTTAAGATGCTGATACATTGTCTGTTTTGCAAAGATCAGTCCAAATTGTATAAAATTAGCTTCTGAATTTCCGTGGATTTCCAGCCATAAGGTTCGGCCGTCGAACTGGCAGAAACGGTCTAGGGTTTGAATTGCGAATTTTAACTACAAAAGCCTGTGCTTGCTGGCCAAAATCAACGAGCTTATGGAATATCGCGACTGGGCTCGATGGGCCCGAATGGCAGAGATCTGTTTTGTGATATGTAAAGCCGGGGCCCGCACTCTAGGGCTTGGTGCCAGGGCTCTTTATATGAGCAAATAAGCGTTAAAATTTATATTTTTGTAGATGCTAAAAGGTACAAAACATATAACTAATTATATCAGATCGGTCTAAGTACAGCAGTGCCCTCGCCCCTTCTGACTGGCATGTGTCGGTCTGACTAGCCATAGTACCGTGGCATTTGCCACGGTACTATGGCTAGTCAGACCGACACTGGGTTAAGATGAAGATGGGGTTTGTTTGTTTGTTTTTCATGTGTGTAAGTGGCCAACACTGGTGTTAGATTTTTCAGGGTGCCTAATGGCATCTGACGTAGCTTGAAGATGGGGTTAAATAGTTAACTTGTAGTTAATTACTGTTATCAGTAACATTAAAATGCAGGTAAGTACTTCGTGACTAATCAAATGAAGATAAGATTATGTAATCATCACAGTTATCATTATGATTGGGTGCGCGTTTTGCCGCTTGCCGCCAATACATGCGAAGCGCCATTTTAGATTTAGTTTGTCATTGTCAGCTGACGAAACCGGTTCTCTTTCTGTGCCGAAGTCTACAAATTCCAAACTACAGGTACGTACGTATTATACGCAAGCAGTCGTGAGCATTCCACAACATCCACGCCACGCGCGTTTCGGCATTTTGTTCTTATTGTGCTTTTGTTATTTTGAATGCATTTTGCGTAGGTACCTAGAGTTTATGTACGCGCGGCGTGGCGGGAAGGTTTGGCGCCTTTGTCACACATTAACTATCTACGATACGGTCGTTGTTGGTTCGGACATTTGCCGAAGATAATTTATACCTTCATGCAGTGTGGGTTTCGGCCTTGAATAGGACCAGTAAATTCCTATTTCAACCCCTTCTCCCCCGCTATACGTCGACTACTCGTAAAGGGCGCCGAAACAAAATTTGGTCATTCAGTCTACTTTGGGTTTTAGTACTTCAATTACGATCAAACTACGGGTACATAAACATTAAACCGTACCTGAAGTATAAATTATGCGTGTGTGTGCTAAACGCGTAATTTATGTATCTACTTATTGACGTGTAAGACGCTCGCACAAATCATAATATACATAAACCTATGTATTTTGGTATTCGTTGGGGTCAGTGTTGCCATTTTTAGGGTTCCGTGGTAAACAAGGAACCCTTATAGTTTCGCCACGTCTGTCTGTCTGTCTGCCGTCTGTCCGTCCGCGGTTTTACTCATAGACTAGGTATAAGTACTAGAAAGCTGTAATTTGGTATAGTTATGTATATTTATGCCAAAGCGGCAGAAAAAAATATGGAAAAAAAAATTAGGCTAGCCTCCCATACAAAAAAAGTAGGAGACAATTTTATTTTCGCGACTCACCCCTCGTGAGGTATATAGTTGAATAAGTCTTTCAAAAATATTGAGTTCTAGGGATCCGTTTTTGAAATATTTGGTTTTAAATTGCAAATTTTTGTTAGAGTCAAGTGTGGGGGACACTTGACTATTAAAAACGGTTACAGGTATATATACCTATGCTGGACATGTGAAAAAAATCACAGCAGTAGTATATAAAACGAAGTTTAAATGAAAACTATCTAAGAACGGTTTACAAATTAAAAAGTTAAAAGCGACCAACTTATAAAATGTACTCGGAAAAGGAATTTGATTCTTCTTGATTCTTAAACGTACCGTTTTTTGTATGGGAAACCCCTTCGTTTAGTCGTTAAGGTGACTCTGCGTTTCAAAAATGGCAATTCTGGACTTCCACTCCGACCAACAAAACAGACTAATTGAAACGGTTTAACTATTTTTCGTTCTCGACGATACAACTTTTTAGTTGGTCCCACAGGTTGGTTCAATTGGAATATTTTATTTATTTAAATTTGTTCCCATCCACACAACTTCACGGATCAACTCTTTTCTTTCTTAACGATCCAACTTTTTTTAGTTGGTTCGTTGTTGTGTGAGTTTGTGTGACTCCCGCTTTCAAAAATGCGTATCTGGCGACACTTTTCTTTACTATTCTATTCTTGTGCGTGCAACAGTAAAAGCTGGTAAGATCAAACAAACAAAACAAAAGTTGGAAGTTTATAATATTTTCTAGGTAAGTGTACATATAGTTAAGAGTTAAAATGCTCTTGGTTATGATGTTAATTACTAATTATCATGAAAAAAATAAATGTAGGTAATGCGGGCTCCAGACTCCACGCCGTAATTTTGCCGCGAAGTCGGCGCGAAAAACATGTCATTTTATCTTCAAAATTGACCAAGTTTCATACAAACTTTCAACCTTATTTTCAACTCCATCAAGGATAAATTTCTAAAAATGCTTTAGCTAGACCCAGCAGTTTCAGCCGCGCGTTGATTTGTTTAGCCACTTTTTGTAACAAGGTTTTGTAAGCCAACCTTGTTGATTTATATTATTTTATTTGCAAAAATCAATCTTTATTTTTTTCAATATAGTATATAATAGTATTGGTGCTTGCATCCCCATTTATCTCGTTTTCTTCGCTTGCCTGATTGTGTTAGGTGTCGACGTATATACTTTAAACTAAAAGTGAAAATAATATAATTTCATACTTCACCAGATAAATAGTATTTTAATTTGGCCCGTACCGAACTGATATCCTTCCAAAAAACAACATAAATATATTTTGAGGACAATGAGCAGGCAACATTGGTTTGTCTGCCTGCCAGTGATGCCAGATGGGGGGATTCCCCCAAATTTGGGGGTATTTTAGGGGAACGAATCCTTTGGGGGGTTTTACGGGGGGAATTAAATGAGCTTGGGACCCCAAGCTCGGCGATTTTTGAAAAAAAATTTACTAAACGCGATTAAATCACAATATCGATAGGACTATCGATTGTATCGAAAAACCAATACTATCGATACTATCGATAATACGATTGTTAATAGTTTGCAAAACAATAAGGTAAAACTATCGATAGTATCGATACTATTGAATTTCGATAGTATCGATACTATTGAATTTCGATACTATCGACAATATTCGATACTATCGATAGTATTTTGGTGCGACTTGACGCGCGTATTCCAGTTGCCAGGTCAGGTTTTGACTGTACCCGAGGCTTGATCTCATTTTATTCTAGAAAAGGATATTTTAACCGACTTAAGAAAAAGCAGGTTATCAAAAAAACATACGGATGTTTTTTTTTAAATTATTTTACGGCTTAACACGTGTATTTATTTCTTCGTTTCTTTATCCCTATTTGCTTACTTGGTTTACTTCGCGTTTTCACAGGTTAAACAAACTCTTATTTGAATAGAATTAAGGATAATATGTACCATTAGAATGCCACAAAATAATTAAATAATTATTTTCTTGAAATCGGATAATTTCAATGTATGGGTTTTTTGATGTTCGATCCCAATTATTCAATATGAAAACTCATTTTTTAACTTCTGTTTATTTTTTATTTATTATTTATCTAAACAGTTGTGTTTTAATTAGTATTGTATTGCATAATTGCCCCTTTACTAGCCATTCTTTAAACTATTTATATATTAGAAACAATTTTTAAAGTTGTACTAGAAAAATTTAAATTTTGCGTATCAATTTTGTTACCATGTTATTTCCCAATGATAAAAAAACTATATTTTGACGAAGGTGAATTTTAAGGAAGGCTATATTCTCATTCCAATACATTAAAATTAAAATTGCTCGTCAAACATCAGTGTAAAATCAAAGCAAGCGTTGTGTTCGAATTTGGTACAAATTTGTGCTCAAATTTGTTACTCGTTTTGACTGGTTAGTATTATATTTCATGTAATGTTAATTTTTGTAATAAGACTGCTTACGCTACGCTATTTACTTAATCATTTTGTGAGTTATACATGGTTATACGCTAAACAGAAAAATTTTTAAAGCCTCGGTATCGCTAATCCTCTCAAAAATTCAAAGATTCAAAAGTTTATTCAGTAATTAGACCTTTACAGGCACTTTTACACGTCAATAAGTGTAATTTACGTTACATGTAAAGTATATTAAAATATAATTTATTTTTAAAGAAAAGCTACCGATACCAGCGCTTCGTAACGACCACTGCTGAGAAGAAATGCCGAAAGAAACTTATTTTCACAGTATTGGTCGCCTACTCGCCAGATGGGCTTTGTCATATTATTATTATTGTCTTTTAATTATTGAATACTTATAATATAATACAATGTTGAAATATTTAACATGTAATTCTTGCGAACTGGTTTTTAGATGGTTTAATTTTGAACTCTGAAGGATAAAAAAATATATAAAGGTTCATTATCAGCACTCTGGTGCTTATAAAATTTACGATAATTTAGTATGGAGCCTAAAATAAGTTGAAGATGATAGCGATAAATTTTATATGATTAACTCAAACTCTCTCAATTTTGTGACGTCAATTTTGATACTTTTGGTACAGTAACGTATAAATTGATCTAATTGGTAACAAAATTGAGCTGTTAGGAAACGTTTACATTAAATTTGTATGTTAAACATATAAAATTTATCGCTATCATCGTCAACTTATTTTAGGCTCCATACTAAATTATCGTAAATTTTATAAGCACCAGAATGCTGATAATGAACCTTTATATATTTTTTATCCTTCAGAGTTTAAAATTAAACCATCTAAAAACCAGATTATACCAAGAATCAAGAAATAAAAGATATGATTTTTCTACTGGCCGCGACTAGTGCTATTCTTTTGTAATAAAATCTACTCTTGTATGGCAAAATAGGGGTTTTCATACAACGCTTCACTCACCTTTTCATTTCCTCAGTGAATTATTTTTGAGATTATAACTATTCTATGATCTCCCCGGCCCCGGGTCTCAAACTATATTCATATCAAATTTCATCTAAATCGATTCAGTGGTTGAAGCGTGAAGAGATAACAGACAGACGGAAGACAGAGTTACTTAGACATTTATAATATTGTTTGGAAGTATAGATTGGATTGTAGAAGCAATTTCTAGATTCAGATAGATAAATAAAAATGTACAAAACTAAAGTACCAGTATAAAATAGTCCTTATTTTTTCATTGGTTACAATCGAACTCAATTTTGTTGCTGTCCCCTAATATTTATAGGCTTTTTCTTATCTAAAATTGTTATGTTTCTAGATAACAACATATTTTACAGAAAATTATAAGTTTTGACAATGATGATACTTTTAGCCTAGTATATAAATTTTTAAAGTAAAACGTTAAAAACGGCTTAATTTTTTACCTAAGTAACAATATTAATCTTTAATCTTTAATATTTGATGTAAAATTACTGTTTTTGTAATTAATTTTGATTAATAAAATAGGAACAAAATTGACCACAAATAGTAACCATGTCCAGAAAAAACTGCTTTTATACTTAAGCTGTAGATTATAAATCGATACCATTTATAAATAACACAAGATGAATAATACCTACACCTTATTTTCCATTAAAAGCGAGTAAAGACACGCTTTTGAAAAAAAAACAAAAAATTTCGTAGGGTACAAAAAATTTGAGAACTGCTCAGTTATTATTACAGAATATACAATTTATTTTGGGGAATACCCTTGAGTCCTACAACAACTCGATGTAATAAAAGGTTTCCCGCTCGGGAATTCACTTGTCTATTAGCAAACAGGAATTCGGGTTTTTATTTTTTCATTAATTAACCCCCTACTACAAGAGCGTTGTTATAATTTTGACGCTAATGTCTGTCTGTCGGTAGCATCGCAGCGCTCGAATGGATGGACTGAATTCGATGCGGTTTTTTTTACGTCAAAGAAAGTTCTTGCGGTGGTTCTTTGCTATGTTAAAGGAAAATCGGTTCAGCCGCTTAAAAGTTATTGGAGGTTACAGCTTGAAAGAAAGGGCTTTCCCTAAAAAATATAGATGGCGGTACGATATCAAATCGCATCGTCGGTAGTTCCGCTATTCATCACTAGATGGCGTTCTTGACATTTTTGTGAGGTGGTCCCATAGAAATTTTACCAAAATTGGTTGTGTAGTTTGTGGGTGAAGTCGGTTTTTAGTTTTTAATAATTTTGTAGGTATATTTCACTTCCGTATAACCCTTTAACTGAAATCAGCGCTTTGGCAAACCGCCATCAGCACATAGCTAACTGAGCTGATAGCCTTTACAGCAATTCGTAGTTGTTATTATTATTGTAGATATATGTAATTTGTAATGGTTATGATTGCCAAATAAAGCTTTTCTTTCCTATACGACGTGGAAGGGACATACCCGTAATAAATCGAACCACGAGCTATACTAGATATGTGTGCTGCCGCCCGGGCAATTTGCATAGGAACGCCAATTTTTTTTTTTTCTTTGACTGTTATAATAATTTCATTATACTATAGTGATCTAGTATAGCCTGTGGTTTGATTTATTACGGGTATGTCCCTTCCACCTTGTATATGATTCCTTATTAATTGTGCGATGCGAGATGGGCGGAGGTAAAAAGCCCCTAGCAATTTCCGCGAACGAAATCGCTTAAATTTGTGATATAGCATAAGCACACGCACACGCGCCCGCACCTGCACGCACCGGGCGTGACCGGGCGGTTAAAGCGTATTTATAAAAAATAATTACAGTAGTAGGGGTTTTTTTTTTCAAGATACCGAAATATTGGGATGACTTCGGGAAAGATTTGGGGAGAATTTCTGTTTGTCATCTGGCAACACTTTTGCCTGCCTGACTTGACAGACATTATTTTTGTTTAGTAAATTCCCCTGTTCTGTTATGTTACTTGTTTGTGGTTTCTTTTTTTTTATTGAAGTTTGTTTTTGTTTTTGCTGTAATATAATAGTAGTGCTGTACAATACCTAATATAAAAATTGGAAAACTTTTAGTACAAACCGGACAAATTACAAATTTGTAGTACAAACAATTAAAAATTCTAAAGGAGGACTGTTTACTTCCATTGAAAGAATTTACTTATCCTGAAAGTAGGTAAGTACTTAATTTACAAATGGCAGATGTTTTGTGTGTAGGTACCTATGTAATTTATTGAGATCAGTGTGATTTTCCATCCATATTTCGTGATCATTCAGCTTTTCAAACTTCACCGATTTCAGTATGCAGGTGAACACAAAACTTATTTAAACTTCCGAATGAAAGCCTAACTTGCGCACTTTTTTCTTCTCGTGTCGAAAGCTCAAAAACAAATCAATTTTTTTTTCCTCCAATAGATTGCCACTTTCACACCATTGTCAGAGGCCTCATACTTACGCACTGAAAGTTAGTTATTAGTAGAAATATAAATGGTTATTAGTTGATTCTCTTCTTCACTATCGTATCCTCATGTCTGAGGGCGTGACCATCGGGAGCAGCTTCCCTCACTGATTACTCACTACTTATAGGTATAGGTACTTGATTGATATGTGTTTAATTAGAGCAGCCTTGTACATATCAAATATTTTAATTATGTATTAGTAATCCCATACTTTAAACAAGCAATTCTTGTATATAATATCATAATTTTCTGGGTTGCATCCTCCGCAGTAATGCTTTAGAGTCTGGGGTCTGCTACATAACCAAGGAGATTTGATAAGGTTACTGATTTTTACACAGAGCGATTGCTGTCTGACCTCCGCAACCCAATGAGTAATCAGCACCCACAGTTTATTTGTGCCTTCCGAAACAAGTAATCATCTTTCTTTTCCGATCATCAGGTGATTAAACCCTGCAATATCCTAACCAGATTGGAAACACCTTTTCACAATGTATGCTTCTCAGTGGGATTCAAACCCAAGACCTCCGAGTCACAAGGCAAATGCCATGACCACTAGACCACAAAGGCAGTCTTGTATATTTGAAGATTTCAGAAAGGGCTCCAACAATTTTGATTTAACTCAGTATTTAGGGAGTGACGAGGCTAAAATAAAAAAAGTTACCGAGCAAACCTCGGTCTTCCAGCTAGTAGTTACCTATGTGAGAGTTGATGAAAAATGTAAACATAGAAAATGTGATAGAAGGTGGCCTTGTAAAGGTGGCCTTCAAATGTTTTACAATCTGTAAGGGTCCGTGCAATGTTAAACAATTTACATACATAGGTACTATCACGTCTTTATCCTTAGTGAGGCAAACAGAGCGTTTTGAATCTTGCTCTAAGCAGACAGAGCCCAAGACCGCAGGACACAAAAGCCACTTTTAGCGAGAGAGAGCGCAGAATGCTATCGCATGCTATCGTACGGCAGGTACGATCGCGTAGCTCTTTCTCCCTCTGGCAAATTATGGTTCCGAGCCACAGAAAAGGATAGCTGCATAGAAAAGTGCTGCTACGTGCTGACAAATGAGATCCAACCCTTAGTGTGATAGTAGGCGAAAACATAGAAAAGCAATCAGTATAGTAATGGGTTGCTAGCCGCATCGCCTATGGCTGGAAGAGATTGCATTTATATTGTTTCTTGTTGTTTAGTAATTTTTGTGTGTCTATTATAGTGCAATAAAGTTGATTTGTATTGTATTGTATTGTATCGCCTATTTAACATTGACATTTTCGCCCATTCCCTCGATCAGCTTTTACGATCTGCACGGGAAGAGAAGCAGCTGGTACATTCTAAGTTTTTTCTTTCCTCCCAGACTAGCATAGAAGAGTAAATAATTAAATAAATTATTTACTTCCAGAATTTTCCACCAATATGGCAAGGTTTACTGACTTTGTTTTTACTTCAGTTCCCGATTCTCATAATTATTCTGAAACTAGCTTTTACCCGCGACTTCGTCTGCGTAAATTTAGTACTTTTGAATAAAGTCTACTTTCTTATGTCAAAATAGGAGTCCCCATGTAAAGTTCCTCTCCCCTTTTTATTTCCTTAATGGATGATTTTTGGGTTAAAAACTATCCTATGTCCTTTCCAGGGTCACAAATTATATCCATACTAAATTTTATCTGAATTGGTTCAGGTGTTGAAGCATGAAGAGTAACAGACAGACAGACTTTCTTTCACATTTATATACAGGCCCGGATTAAGAGGTCCAGAGGCCTCGGGGCAACACAAGAGTGGATCAATTTATTCAGTCGAGTTTTTCAATAAATAATTTATTGTAAAACCAAATAGGTTCTTTTAGTATTTAAATCATCATCATTCGAGCGTATTTTCCTGGTTGTTTCCTCAACAGTAACATTTCCTGGGGTTTTAAGAACGAAAAAAGGAAAATTGAGAATCTGAATTTAAATTTTAGCATTAACGAACATTACTTTCGAGCTCTTCTTTTTTGAAGTCTGTTGTTGGGGAGTCCCCTCTTTTGTGGAGGCCCCGAGCTGTAGCCCCGTTTGCCCTTCCCTAAAGCCGGCCATGTTTATATATTAATTAAAGAAATAGGGATGTAGAACCTTTCAACAGTAAGAGTTCATGAAGACGAATACTGCAATAGTATTCAAAAAAAAACAATGATCAAATCAAAATATCGTGTGGGGTATTGTTGAATAGGTGTTTCGAAAATATTATGAGCTTGCAAACACCAATTTCGATTTAAGAATCCCTTTCTGCAATATTTGGTTCTATAGTGCAAATTTTCGTCAATTCCCCACCCCCTCTATCTACAAAACGGTTGTATATGGACACGTGATAAATTCACGAGGTATAGATACATTCAAGTAGGATAGAATATAGATATATGTATAACGAAGTTTAAAGGAAAACTGTCAGAGCTAAGTAGTTATAGGCGACCAACTTATAAAATGTACTCGGAAAAGTAAAATTTCAACAAATTAAATAAAAATATAGAAGTTTTGGTCCCGTACACACAAAATCGGCATTCGGAACACTGCGCGTGGCCCGACACGCACTTGACCGGGTATTCTTTTTTTTGCATAGGTATATATACCCTGTATTGTATTTTAGTGGTGTACACCCATGACCCACCCCATCTGCCAACGTTTTACTACATTCTCTCCGTCCATCGGTTGTCAGCAAGAAATCGCTTTTAGCGATAAGACCGCCATTTTAATATTATTATAATGTCATATACATTTTAATGTCTTTTTAGTGTGTATTTTTATTTGTAAAAAATAAATTATTAAATACTTACTTACTCACGTGTGCCTTGTGGGTGCCTTTTTATACACCAGCCAAATTTTTGGAGCAAGTTCTGTCCATGATACTGAACTTTTTATCATAAATAAAATAACGAAAAACGAATAAAATCGGCTTCCCATACAAATCAGTGTTTGGCCAATAGTACATTACTGCAGAGGCCGGGAAATATGGCGTCGATGGACGAGTAGTTTTCAAGGCCGAGCGTCAGCTAGGCCTTGACAATAATTACGAGTCCGGCAATGCCATTCCCCTCGGCGGGAATGCATGTATAGTGCTTTTCTCAATAAATGTGAGGAAATCATTAAAGAAATAACTAGAAATATGCAAATATTTACCGAAAGCAATTAATTTTCACTGCAAAGAATATCTTCGTACTTTGAAAGAAAAGAAACTGCTTTCCCGCGTTTTTTAGTGCAAAGGAAACATAACCCATACGGCCCGGTCACATTTTACGCAAGAAATGTAATACTGTAGATATTTTTTTCAATCGCAATGAAAGTTAAGCATATTTTCGTGTGATTTTATAACAACATTATTTTAATAAAATCGTGGTCATTAGAATATAAATAACAATAAATAATACTCGAAGAGTGCATTTTTTATGTGGTAGAAATTGGCTGTATGACAATTATGGAATTAAAGGCTTAATGTCTTTGCTAAATGTATAAACAGAATTGTCATCTGAAACGTCAATGTCACTGTCTTGTCATTCTGAATACACTTTATTCGTCTTTTTGTTTGTAGGCCAGGAATGAATTTTCATACTACTTTCCTGGCCTAGCGAGCCAAGAATTAAAAACTTCGTGTCTTCTTTTCACTACAATAATGCCTACATTTCCGAGCATGTTTGAGAAAAAAGATTTTGTAAGGTAATACGATATTTCATTTTCGATTTTTAAAAACGTGTTTTTAGAAAGTAGTTCAATATCACTATCTGAACATGCTCCAAAAATTAGCTATTGGGTAAAAAGTCAATCAAAACGGGGCAATAAGTTCTTACCAGATAACACTGATCTCAATAACATTAAATAGGTACCTAGGTACTTACTTACTAGTATAGAGTGTTTTATGTGCTTTCTCAATATTTTATTCGTTTCTACTTAGCTGTACAGCTAAGTAGAAACGAATAAAATATTGTTCTAAATATCACTATAACATTGTAAAATGGTATAGGTAAATTTTTAAGTTAAAAAATGTTCAATAAGTATTATTTTTTTTAAGTTTTTTTTTTTTACTTGCATCATATTGACATTCCAGTTGAATGATTTTTAGTTGTTTCATTTCGAGCTACTTTTGACCCCTTCACAACTCGAAACCTATTTAACCTAAACACATGAATCTAGCACATACATTAAAGTCGTCTAAATCATCTCGAATCAAAAATTTCAGTAATGTAGCTCAAACAGTTATTGATATACCTAATAACGTTTATAAAACCGTAAAATGTCATTGACCACTTATCCATCATCGAAAAGGTAACCTACTTCCATATGACCTGGAAAGTTGATATTTGGCATCTAGGTAGACTATTACGCGTGTACAAAGGAAAAATTCAAAAAATACAGTGAATTTCGTAGATTCGGTTATTTTTGAATTGACCACTTAACCATCATCAAAAAGGTAACTTCATTCTTATCATCATCATCAGAATTGCTGGTAAAAAACTAGCCAGGTCAAATGTTAAAATTCTTATACATAAAATTGAATATTCTCTAAAGAACTTGGCGGCCATTTAGACCTCAATTCTTTTGTCGGATTTTGAACTTGGCTCCCATTTTCACATAAATGTTTTAGGTGGGATAGATATATACTCAGACCGTCAATAGAACAACTTTTCCTTTGGGACCAATGGGGCAATGTTTGAAACTCGAAGAAAAAATCGTAATTTTCATACAAATTGCCGGGCCGACCGAACACTTTTGTATGAAAATGACGATTTTTTTTTCGAGTTTTAAGCTCTGGTCCCAAAGGAAAATTTGTTCTTATTGACGGTCTGAGTTGCCCCTATAAGGATCGGACAGGGTTTTTGTTACATATTATTGTAAATAAAGATATATAAATTTGGCCCAATCCAAGATTTCGATATCTTATGTAAATCAGATGACATTGTAAAAGCTGATCTAACGATCGAGCTAGATGTCGGCCATAAGAACCCTATAACAAAACGACGCAACCTCATCGAGTTATTTTCTTGGTCTGAATAAACTTTTACAAAGTAATTTTTTATTAAAAACCTTATTAGCCTAAGGTGATATCACGATTGCTTCTCACTGTGGCCAACAGTAAATTTAATAGAAGTCTTGCCTGTTCCATCAGGAACATCAAATAAAAGATATCTACACTTGCGTCAATAGTTTCTTTAAAGTATTTTATAATAGATATATGTGTTTGTTAATTGATTAGAGAGCCTTCATTATTTGTCACAACTTCTGCTAAGGAATTGACACCGTAACTTGTTTCCTTTAGGTATTCCCGGTTATTATGTAAGCCTTCAGACCTTTTGAGGCTGAGGCAACCCGTACTGCTGTAGGCTTTGTCCTCCTAATGCTAATACATCTTCTCCTAGTGTGACCAGATATCGTTTATTTATAATGCCAGAAAGCCTTTCCACTGGTCATTTGTAGTCTTCTGATAGGCTATCACTGTATTTTACTCAGGTGCGTCTATGTAAAAAAAGTTAACGCATTTTAAATAGCGACTCACATAAGGCTGCTTCCTCTAGGGCAGAATCCCAATGTTTGTCGCCCTCTAGCAAGCCAAATCTCATGTAAGCTAGTTGAAAAGTTGTTTGGAGGACAGTCGTCAAGTCATCGAAGGATGATGGTGGATGAATTAAGGGAAGATAGTAACACTCGGTGTTATTCGAGTGAGCCGTGCACACTCTACCTAGAGCGTGTTCTTTGATTTTTTTCTGGCCAGTTATCTACGGGTATACCTCGTTTCCTTCTCTGAAATTATTTTTTTGCCATACAAAATATGAAGGTACTTCCGCTTATAGAAAGGTTTCAGCAAAATCATCTGTTTGACATAAATCAAAAAATGCAATTTGAGTTTCCAAACATGTAAGTATCAAAATAAAATGTAATTTAAATTAAAAACACTAAGGAGTAAGCATTGATATTAAAGCAAAGTACCCCCAAAGTAACTTTCTACTCTTTTTTAACCGCGTTAGGATGAATTGCAATAAAATACGAAACACGTCTTCCATCAATTCTATTTTAAATGAATGTTTATGCAAAATTTGAAGTAGATTCGACCAAGGAATCACGTTGTCCCATACAAACATTGCCCTCTTTTTTCACCCTCTTAGGAGTAGAATTTCGGAAAAGCCTTTATCGAATGCCTACGTCATACAACGAACACATCCTCTGCGTTGATCCGTCAGTCAGGAGTCAGGAAACAAAGCATTTTATATATATGGATGTAAGTCAGATAATCAGTGAGACCGAGAAAGTCGTGCATTACACATATATATGTGTGTAGAAAATTTCAAATATAAATGATATAGGTAATATAAAAAGTTCTAACGTGCTTGATTAAAAAAAAATATTCTGATCATGTATAAAACGACGTAAATTACATAGTGATATCATTATAAAACACTCTTTACTTGTGCAAGTACACTTACGATATTATTTACGTACTTAGTTCAAGTTAATTTCTTTCAAGCCCATTTTTTTTTGTTTTTGCAGGATTAGGGATAGTTGAAAGCAAAGATATCCCTGTTTGTTAAACATGTCCGAAATAGTCAAGTATCGTATTAGCAAAGACGTTCAAAGTACAACACATGCAATCTCTTGGAATATAGCATTTGATCTCATTGACAAACAAAGAGAGTTGCGGACTTTTTCAAAAGAAAACCCAGAACCAGTCTTTCAGTTGAATGTAGAAATTTTAAAAGATTCGGCAGATGACGAAGAAGTAGATTTATGCATTAAATATCTATATCCAGCTGATGTGTATGTTAAGGCTGTTTTATCTTATACTGATAATAATTCGAATGTCAGTCACGATATTGCTAATACTGCATACGAAATGATTGAAGCAAATGAATGGTATGATTTATGTAAATTAAATTCGTCAGTAATTTGTTTGAATCAATGGCATTTAGGGAGTTACGTATACTTTTGCCTCAAATTCGAATTTATAATCATTGAAAATATTAACAACAATAATAATGCAAAGCCACAATCGACTGCCAATTTGCAAGGTTTTTTTATTACTGGTTTATTCTCTGATGCCATAATAAAGTCTTGTGATGGAAAAGAATACAAGGTTCACAAAATTATAACATCCAGTAAGAGCGACGTTTTGAGGGCGAACTTTGAACATGGTTCTACTGAATGTCGTATAAATGTTGTTGAGTCTCCATTTGAAGCTGATGTTCTGGAAGCAGTTTTGTCATTCATATACGGTGATGAAGATTCAAGTGTCAACGGTATACCAGAGAAGGTTCTCCCTGCAGCAGACTACTATCAACTACTTGATCTAAAAAGTTTGTGTGAGAAAGAATTGTGTAAGAAAATGACGATAGAAAACGCGTTAGAATTTGCCCAACTGGCTGATTTACATAACGCTGAAATGCTAAAGCGTTCATCAATACAGTTTTTAAGCGATGGAGTGGAGTTACTCGTAAAAACTAAAAGTTGGGCTGAATTTGAATCAGTTACAATGTTGAAAACGATTTTTGAGAATGCTAAATGTAATAAAGAAATAGAGATAAAATATTATGAGTGTGAGTTTGGTGTGATATAACGAAAAAACATTCCTGAGGAATATATACTAGTAAATTACTTATATTTCTTCCTTTAATTTTTTGCGAATTATTTTGCTTTTAAAATTATCTATATTTTGATATGACTCGAATCGGGTTAGCCTTTTGCGCAACTATTATACCTAATATCTTATAATTTATAAGTTAAACTTTTCTACGTACCTTTAAGAATAAGTGCAGTTTATATGAACCTATGAGTCTAGTATTCAACGTGGAAGGGACATCCCCGTAATAAATCGAACCACGGGCTTATACTAGATCACTATAGTATGGTGAAATTTAAATAAAACAGCCGAATCACGAAAAAAATAGGGGTTTCCATACAAAAGTGTGTAGCCACCCGGGCAATTTGTATGGGAGCATCAAATTTTTTTTGGTTGATTATTATACTATAGTGATCTAGTATATTCCGTGGTTCGATTTATAACGGGTATTTCCCTTCCACGTTATATAGTACTCTGTGCTATGAGTAATAAATAAAGCAACTCACTAAAGAAAGAACAGAAGTGAGACATATTTAATTCGATAACTTCATTCAAAAATTAAACTATTACCTACAAACTTATAACAAAACTAATAAGTATAAATAGACGCTCACGCTTTGTCGACTCGGTTGTATCTAGCGGACTGTAAATTCTTAGGTGCTGGGTGGAAAGCCAGTTGGAGAGTTGGCGATTGAAAGATGTTATAGTTTACACTGTATGTTTCCGATATCACAATAGGAAACTTATTTGCACTTTAAACATATTGTTTTTTATTCATTTATATATTGTTGATGGCGCGGCAGTGCTGGTTTTCAGCTGGTACCGAAATAAGTTGGTAAGCTATGTAACAAACTTTTATTAATAGTATAAACTGCAGTTGTCTTGTACCAGTCGTACCTCACTATTATTTTGCTAATTACTGTATTTTAGAATTACTTCCTACCTAAAGTAGTTAGTACCTAAGTAGTTAAGCTTGTTTTCATTTGATCGATAAATAAAAGATTTTAGTAAGTTTTTGTATGATTCCTATAACCCTACAGGATGTAAATGTAAAAGTCGATTTTTAACTGAAACTGAAAAATCCAATAAAAAACGTGGTTATCAATTCGTTGCATCTTTTTTTATCTATGTTCAATTTTATCAATTACTCGAAGACACCTAAACCAGTATGGATTTTTTTTTTGTTTGAAAGAACATACTTGTCTGGTGGTTACAACTTCCATAGGAATTTTATCAATATAGTTTGTGTAGTTTAATGTCGAAGTGGGTTTTCAGTTTTGAAAAATTATTTGAAACAACTATTGTACTATTATAACGAAATAAAAAAAATTGGTGTGTTTGTGGTAGGTATAATAATACAACGTGGAAGGGACATACCCGTACTAAATCGAATCACAGGCTATACTAGATCAATATAGTATAATGAAATTAAAATAACAGCCGAAACACACAAAAAACTTTCGCCATTTCCATGCAAAAGTTTGCAGCCGCCCGGGCAATTTGTAAGGGAATGAACGAATTTTTTTTCGTTATTTGGTTGTTATTTTTATTTAATTATACTATAATGAACTAGTATAGCCCGTGGTTCGATTTATTACAGGTATGTCCCTTCCACGTTGTATTATTATTCCACAAACACACCAAAAGATATATTTTTTAATTTGGTTATAATAATACAATAGTTGTTTAATAGTATTTTATGCAACAGTTGTATAAGGAGGGTTAAAAAATACGAGTGAAGCAGGTTACGATGCGAGCATCGTAAATTGACGCCATCGAGCATATACATCTGCCTATTTATAAACTCGGTTAATACGATTTAATAAATAAGAGTATTTCATCCAAAATATTATCCGCTTCAGACAAAATTTTATAAGTAAGGACCGGGCTCTAACGTTATCTCGTTTTGTAACAAGACGGGTTATGTTTAAAGTTTGCGGCAAAAGCTAGCTAAAGCTCAATCTTCATCCAGACCGGTTTCAAGAGGCCTTCGTGCGTATGCGCAAAGGTCGTCAAATAAAGACAGCTTTTTACTTGATTGATAAAAGAGAAAAGAGTCATCCTAGCGTGGTGAGCATGAAAGTATTAATACGTGTATAATGTCAGGCTCTTTAAGAAAAAACAGTATAAATAGCTTGTTGACAAACACTTTTATAGCCTCAGACAATTCTAGTACATACTAATATTTGCATGCTGTTACTACTAGCAAAACATGTTTGTTCTTTAATATTTATTGCAAGACCTATATTGCCACATTTTTAGCAAATAAAGATATGATTATGATTAATGTTAATGGAATCAGTGCGAACTAGGCTAACTTTTTAAACACCGCCCAAATTTATAGGGCAAGTTTAGCTCATGATTCTAAACTTTCCGAAAAAACAATTAACGCAACTACAAAACATCGCTTTCCAATATATATCAGTGCTCAGCCAGATGGAATTAGTAGGGGGGACGAAACATTTTTTATAGAGTGGTTCAATATCATGAACTGAACTAGCTCCAAAAGCTGGTGGTTAAAAAGTCACCCTGTATAATGTTGTCGGAATCAGCTAGATACTATTCAACGTAGAAGGGACATACATACCCGTAATAAATCGAACCATAAGCTATAATACACCACTACAGTACAGCAACAAAAAAAAAACTAAAAAAAAAATCTAAATTCCCATACAAATTACCCGGGTAGCTGCTCACTTTTCTATGAAACATCCGAAAACCTTTTTTGTGTTTTGGCTGTTCTTTTAATTTCATTATACTATAGTGACCTAGTATAACCCGTGGTCAGTACCGTCTTCACCATAAGGGCACACGGGGCCCGTGCCCAGGGCCCCCATTCTCAGGGGGCCCCGAAGGGACGACTATTTCTCTCAAATATTTATTCTCAAAACATATTTGTCGGGCACATTACACTCTGTTACAATGTAATTATAATTCGCTTTTTTTACTTCCAAAAGGGCCCCAAATTCTTGTGTGCCCAAGGGCCCCAGCCTAGTTACAGACGGCCCTGCCCGTGGTTCGGTTTATTACGTATACCCATTAAAGTAGATGAAGTGATATCTAATGCTTTTCGGGAGAAGACGTACAAGAAAAATTGGTTTTGTTATTTAAATAAAGGTATTTTTAAGTACAGTAAGTACTGACATACATTAATAAAGTACCTACTTTTTACTTGTATCTATGGTAATCAAAATTGAATTATGACTTCTTGTGACTTGACTATGTGACGAACGCCTTAACCAGTAGCGGATTTGGTGTGCCCCTAGACGATATTTTTGTGTAAGCGTATCTTCGCAACAGGAGGACAGAAGAGCGTTTGAATGGACTGGCTGTAATGCATATCTATCAAGACATTGCGGAAAAAATTGACCCTAATGAAATTCTAGACATCTTTAGCAGGAAACATAAAAGAAAACTGTCTTTATTAAATTTTTCTAAAGATACTTTCAAAAACCTTCCTACACATAAGTACCTACTTGAACTTGTAAAGTTATAGTAGTTGTTTTTGCCCGTCCGCCCCTTGTGCCCCCCCCCCCCTAGAAAAAAATCCTGGATCCGCCCTTGGCCTCCTTGAACACGAGGCAGTCAAAAAAATCGGACACCAGTGTTACCTTTTAATACACTCTATGCGGCTGGTTTTACAGTGTAACGATTCAAGACGCTAGCCGGACTAACCGCGACTTGCTGCTGACACTGTCTGAATTGATACTTTTTAATTGTAATATTTTTTCATTGAGAAGCCCCAAAGTTAGTTCGAGACTTGTGTTATGGAATACTTAACTATTCTATATTTTATAGCAAATACATATATAAATAAACATCCAAGACTCAGGTCAATTTAAAAAATATCATTTTCCGTCTTGACCTGACCGGGGATCGAACCCGGGACCTACGGTGTGACAGCGTGGTATGATGACTACTAGGCCGCAGAGGTCGTCAATTCACAATTCGCACACCAATAAAGAAAAATTGATTTATTACAGGCAGAAAGAAACTTCCAACGAGACTTTAAAAAAGAAAAGCTGTCAAAACCAAAAAAAGTTTATAATTAGATAAGCTGATAATATAAATAAATATATAGTGACAAATCACACAGATTGAGCTAGCCCCAAAGTAAGCTTAAGCTTGTGTTACGGGATACTAACCCAACGACACTATATTTTATGATAAATAAATAGATAAACACCCAGGACAGCTTGAAAAAGGCCATTTTCCAACTGGTCCTGTCTGAGGATCGAACCCAGAACCTCCGGATTGGCGGATTAGCGTGTTGACCATACACCACGGAGGTCGTCCTGCATGCTGATAAAACGCATAAGTATCGTTGGAAGTTTCTTTCTGACTATACAAAAAAAAATCTTCAGTGGTTTCCTTGTCAGTGTATAAATAAATAAAAAGTAATTCGTTCAGTGTGTCGGAATATTATTGTGTCCGAGTCAGCAAGTCCCAACCGCCAGTGCGAAAGCAGCACTGTAAAACCACACAGATAATTCCAAATTCCAACTACTTGTTTTCAACACACACGAGCTGTTGACCTGACGCGCAGGTAGTAAGGGAAAGGTAACGCAATCTACGTGAGTAATCCTATCCCGGATATGGTCCGTAAATCAAACATAATACAGCTTCAGATCAGACCTACTCTACAGCTTCTACCTAGAGACAGCCGGGCATGAAAAAGAAAACGATACTAAATAAAATCGCAATGCATAATCATTTTAAACAAAAAAAACGCGTGAGTGTCGTGGTACACTCGATTGGGAACGAATACGATACCTGTCATTATACGAAGAAACATTTGCCCAGCCCCCATCCGCCAAGTCCGTACCGTCCGAAAAGGAATTCGTTCCAAAAAAAAGGCGAATTTAATTTCTCGGTCTACTTCATCAGTTCCACTTTACCACATCACACTTTGAATGCGAATGATTTATTTACTTGCAAAAACATAAAAAACACTAATGTGTCTAAAATAAGTAGTTCCTACAACCTGCAATGTTTGATATAATTTCCATAGTTATTTATGTAACTGTTGTATAATAAGGGTTTTAAAACTCGAATTTGGGTTAACGTGTGTGGTATTACATGAGTGTTTTAATACCTAGTTATTACGGTTGCATAGATGAATTTATGTTCACCCATGATATGAATCCTCTAAAAGGTTCTGAAACCATATGGAAGGTACAGTGTTGTAAGAACTCTATATTATATGGTAAATTTAATTGCTGATTATATAATACAAACAAGCTCTGTAGATATAGTTAATAATATAAATATTTATTGTAATAAATATTTTCATTTTGGATCTGAACAATTATTGAAATACAAACTATACTAATATCGAACAAAAATGGCGGGATAAGACGTGACTTTTTTTTTATTAGAAAGGTTTTTTTATTACGTAACTTTGGTAGTGAGACTCACGTGCATGACAATGTTCTTTTTTCTAAAATTCATAAAGATTATACTGATATCATAAATTAAGTAGTAGTGTAGTTAACAATTATTTTCTTACAATTTCTCGATGATTTTATGGAAAAAATCTTAACAAAAGCCAATTTATATGCCTGCCTGTCCATCGCGGAACAGACAGAGCCCAGGCATGTTGCCTAAAGGCCACGCTGAATGTGGCTGTTTGATGAGTAAGGAAGGGATCGAGATTGCGTTGCATAATGAAATCTAGTACAACATTATAACACTCGTTTGGATGATATTATGGTTCTATAACACTGGTTATTGTAATGTTGGCAATAAGCTAACAGTTTCAGAAAATTTTATTGAGGATTTATAGCATGAGTGTAGATAAAAATATTTATAGGTATCCATAAAAAATGGTTCCAAAAAAGTCCGTAGCCAAGATTAATTTTTTATAGTAGCGGGAGGGGAGGGTTGAAATTTGATAGAGTAGCCTGCATTTCATACAGACACATAGGATTTGTCTACCCTGTGCCACCCTCGTATAATATCGGATCCTAGCGAAAAATGTATTTTGCTTGATATGCAGCCTTTTTCGTATTTAAGGTAAGATTAGTGCCTTCCCTGTCAAAAATATTTGTGTACGTCACTGAAAACTAGGGTAGGTAATGGTAGTTATAAGTATTCAATTGAATTATTTTCGACTTTTAAAAAATTCGGTATTCTCGGTTGGACTCGAATCACCCAGTTTATAATATGGGGTAATTTTAATCCCTATTCATGATTTTCTAATTTGTACTCCCAAGGATTACCAAACTAAACGCGGCCTTAATCCATAAACGTCGTGTTTGTTTTTTTTTAGATTAATGTTTTGTGTCAGTGCTAAAACTGATGTCTAAAGAATAACCAGGCCCTAAATCGGCCCGGGCCCCGGTCTCATATAATTTTTTTTTAAGTCTATCATAGTACTCGTGTGGACACATGAGTGCCTTCCGGCGAACGTCAGGGAGATTCTGACAGAAAAAATATTTGGAATATCGAATATTATATAGCCAAAGATTTAGATTATACAAATAGTGTATACAGCCTAGCTAAAAAAGCATAAAGTACTTTTAACTGTTCAGATTTCATAACGCGAGATTCATAGAACGGAACGAACATCTCGTAACGGGTTTACTCAAAATTACTGAAGTTGAAAACGAGATTATGGTAATAAGTTGAAAAACTGAGATAACAATGTAGAGGCGCGTGCGAGGGAATTATCAACCGTTGAGTTTGGAGTGTTTTTTATCAACCATTCACAAGTAACCGCCACTAGGGACCGTTAGCACCTGCCGTTTGATCAATACACCAAACAAGAGCCCCGGCTTTGCACGGGTGCAAGTAAATGTGTACAGAAATTTATCCGTACATCACTAATACGACAAAACAAAGAATCCGCGCTATATTTACATCAGAAATAATTCTAACATTAATATAGGCGCTATAAGTATATATTCATTTCCTATATTCATGAATTATAAATTTTCCAGAAATGTTATGTGCAAAATTCAATAGGTCAAATAAATTTCATTTTTTAAAAGATACAGTAAAAGACTAGATGTTTTATACAGATGCGTTAATGATACCTACTAGAAAGTATTACTAGATACTTTGTTAACGTAAACAATTAGCACCCATTGCGTAGGTACTCAAAACAAAACAATAATGTCAGATTTTATGAGTAAATCATAAATAATCTTTGATCAGAGTATTTTAGAGCCACAAAACAGTTATTATAACGAAGTACATAATCATGAAAAACAACTCGGAAACTTGATGTTTTCTTACAGTTATGTGTTGTGTAAGACGTAACCTGAATCGAGATAAGACTGTTTGGATGTGGGGCTTTCGTCATACTGAGAACCAAGCAAGATGTTGCAGCAAGTTCTAAACTAAAAGATATAGATAATTTTGTATACACAAACTAGTCTGCGTGTTTAAAGAAATCTGTAAACCAGTTTCAAGGCATTCTTAACGGTTAAGGCGCGCCCGTGAGGTTTCAAACCGCAAGGTGATTGATTCAGGTACGAGAATGGTAGAGATGAAATGAATAAATTGCAAAGCGAACTCACCGGCCATTCGGCGCCGATTGGGAGTGCACCAACTTCACAGCGAACAGGAACTGTATTGCACAAACAAGAAGACAGCAAAGATTCAGAGACAGTGTCAACGCACACAATGCTAACGTCACTTCATACACCACTGCAAACTCCTCAGGAGCAGTCGTTGCCGGCGCAGATATCTTGAGCAGAAATAACAACGCGAGTAGTGCCAGGAGTAGGCTGACGAGGCACAGCAACGCCAGTGACGTTAAAGCTTCTTCTGTCGCCGCTCGCTGGCTCCTGTTTCTAGTCGTGGTTGTCCGACTTGCACCCACCCCTGAGGCGTTCCCGTTCGCAATCTTCGGAGGAGATGCGATGGGTATCGGGGATACGACAGACACAGGGGCGGCGTTCGCATTACCCTGGGCGCCAGGGCTGACGCTGGCGGAAGTTCCTCCGACGGAATGCTTGGAGGAGTCCAGGGTGGATACGTTGAGTGGAAGGTGGTGGTGCGGCCGCCGCGGCATGTTCTGGTAGCGGTGGTCGGCATCGTTCGCCGCCGGCGGCCGCTGCGCATGCTTCAACATGGCGCAGCTCTCACGCCGCGGCTCGCCATCTCCCCGACTGGTTCTCCGGCATTCGGGCCGGTTTCGGAGCTGCACTGTGGAACGCGACGCGGCCTCTCACGCGACGTTTGCCAGTCGACTGACACTACACTGCCCGGCCCCCTCGGCCCAGCTCTACCTGCGTCCGCGCGTAATTATGTCAGTCAGGCCGGTGCAGGCACACTGCATTCTGCGACGAGGGTACGCCGCTACCTAGCTTACCCCGACAATAGAATAATGTCACTCCAAAGACAATGACCGTGTTTACATTCCTACTAATGTTTCCTAAACAAAATATCTTCGTCTTTTAAAGCAATCTACGGTTGTCTGTGAAACGATAGTAAAAGTAAATATTTAATTCGATTCAAATGATAGCCTGAATATTTCTTGTTATCAATATCAAAGTGCATGAAACATAAGTCCATAAAAACTGCCTTTCCATTTAACAGAACATACCAAGTGATAAAACCTAACAAGTAATGCTTATAAACCTACTTAAATAGGGTACCTATTATAAGTGCCTGCTTGTCACTTTACCTATTCTATAATACTTTAATGATTTATGATATTAATAGTCACACAGCTCAGGACGATAAATCTTTCGTTTTTTATTTTTTAGATTTTTATAGAAAGTACCTAGAGTTAATAGTAGAGTATCCTGGTCTGAACAACGCGCTAAAAATGGACTGTATATAATAAGTAATTATTACAAAAGCAAATAACCCGTCTGCCCTTTTTATTTTGTTTTTTTTTTTGTATTTTTATTATGATATACCCAGTGTCGCTCTAACAGTAAAAACGAATCTAACGACACCTCTCAAGCTAAAATCCATCGAGCCGTTCAGGTTGTCGAGCGTGCCAAACAAACATACATACGTACATACTCTCGAAAAACATAACCGTCCCTCTGGCCCAGTCGGGTAAAAATACAGCGTAAGTATATAGTAACGAACCTAATCGTAATAATTTACTCTTCCTTCACTAAGTACATTTCAATGCTTTGACTTAAAAATAATAATAATAATAATCCCATTCAAGACCAATCAGCTGAATAAACGAGTTTTTTTTTAACCCCGACAAAAAAACGGGGTGTTATAAGTTTGACGCTAATGTCTGTCTATGGCATAGTAACTCTCAAACGGATGGACCAATTTCGATGCGATTTTTTACGTGAAATAAGAAGTTCCCTTGCGGTGTTTCTAAGCTAAGATGAAAATCGGTTCTGCCGCTTAAAAGTTATTTTTAATTTACCTGGTAAATATTTTAGAGATGGCGCTTTGAATTTCAATTCCACTTAACATTAGTTGGAATATGTATTTTCGCCACTCTTCACTAGATGGTATAGTCGGGGGTTCTTTTAATTTGCCTGGCAAATAAACTACTTTTGGAGATCCCACCATCTCAGCAGTGGTTGTCTGGAAGAGATCGCTTTAAGGGGCTGGCTACCTGTATTTTCCGGGGTCCAGTGCTGCCCCCATTTAAAATAAATCATTTGAAAGAAAACGGAGATATCATTTAAAATTTTGTCTTGATCAGACCCTAGATAACCCTTCAAACTATTTTATGAACTACTGTTTAAAGTGAGAACATCAAGCTTAACTACGCACATACGCCAAAGTGGCCGTTTTTCGAAATTTTGCGTAGAAAGGCTTCACGTTCTCACTTTAAACTAAAAAATAGTTCATAAAATAGTTTAAAGGGTTGTCAAGGGTCTCATCAAAACAAAATTTTAAATGAAATCTCCGTTTCCTTTTAATAGAATTATTTCAAACTAGCTGATGCCCGCGACTTCGTTCGCGTGGACTTTATGACTCCGGCGTATTGATATATATAAAAACTAATGAGAGAGAGAGAGAGAGAGAGAGAGAGAGACAGAGGGAGAAAGTACTTGTAACAGTGTTAGGAGTTAAAAGTCAATATTATTTTAATTCTTTCCTTCGGGAGCCAATATGAAAAGAGTTGAAGTGTTACTAACCCTGGAGAAAGCCACATTAAGTTGGCCATGCGAAAAACCAGTCCTTAGATCGACATCAGCAGCTTTAAGCCTCTAAAACTGTGACTTATTTTCATAGCAAAGCAAGTTAACATATGGAACTGTGTATTTTCAAAAGGAAAATTGTTGGGGATGAGTGGCATACGCGGAATAAATACAATTTCACTGGCACCACTCACAGTAAACATTAAGTGTCTCAGCAGACTATGCCGAAGTTTAGCGGCTAAAGTTCAGTGTCTAAAGTTCGGTGGGGATGACACACTAAATAAGCTGAAGTTCAGCTGCTGAAGTTCGGTGGAAACGCTGGACAGTAGTGATGTGCCGATATGAGAATTTAATCTTCCGTCTTTGGCGCGTCTGCGGCGAACGGAAACGGAAGTGGAAGAGGGAACGGGAGCGGAAGCAGAAGCGGGAGCGGCGGCGGCAGCGGTGGAGGCGGCGGCGGCGGCGGCGGAGGCGTTGGCGGCGGAGGCGTTGGCGGCGGCGGCGGCGGCGGCGGTGGCGAAAGCGGCGGCCCGGGTATATATATAATATATAACGGGTATATAACTCAAAAGTGACTGACTGACTGACATAGTGATCTATCAACGCACAGCCCAAACCACTGGACGGATCGGGCTGAAATTTGGCATGCAGGTAGATGTTATGACGTAGGCATCCGCTAAGAAAGGATTTTGATCAATTCTACCCCCAAGGGGATAAAATAGGGGATGAAAGTTTGCATGAAACTTTGTCAATTTTAAACCGATCGGGCTGAGACTTTGCATGCATAAAGCTACTATGCCGTAGGCATCCCCTAAGAAATTTTGATAAACACCCCTACGCGAGCGAAGCCGCGGGCAAAAGCTAGTTAACAATAATTCGCGTCATAAGTTCTTTATTAATTGATTTTTAATTTTTTGGTGTCAATATGGCGCGTTCACATAACCAAGAATTTTCTGGTGTGTTATGCTCTGAAGGTCCGCAAATACTGAACTTATAAGTTCTTCTTCGGACGAAACAACTTTTTTTTGGAAAAATTTTCAATTTACAGACACATTTTTTTTTTCTCTTTTACTACAGTATAGATTTAGTATGTTTTTGTTCAGCGGCAACAAAAAACATCATCTATAAAAATTTCAACTGTCTAGCTATAATGGTTCATGTGATACAGCCTGGTGACAGACAGACAGACAAACAGTCGGACGGTCTAAGTAATAGGGTCCCGTTTCTACCCTACCCTATGGAACCCTAAAAATCGAATAAAATAAGTATTGATGGGGGGCTCCCATACTACAAACGTGATTTTTCATAGATTATGGTACGGAACCCTTCGCGCGCGTCCGACTCGCGCTTGGCCAGTTGTATTATAACTCAACAAAAAGTTCTCATCAGACTTAACAACTTTTGCTAAGGCGGCATTTTAATATTTCTTTATAGTTTAGCTGGACCATTATAGTTCTGCATCATGTGTTCCATTTTCCAAAATCAATTATAGCCTATATGTTGCCCAGGCATTACAGCTATATAACAAAAAAAGTTTCATTCGAATCCGTCCAGTATTTCCGGAGATTAGCGTGTACAAACAGACAAACAGACAGACATTTTTTTTTATTTTCTTACTCTATTACTATATATCCATCGCCCCAAATATTTTTTTTTGAAAAATTTTTTAATGTACGACACATTTTTTTTACTCTTTTATTATAGTATAGATGGGGGCAGCACTGGACCCCGGAAAATTCAGGTAGCCCCTTAAGCGATAAGACCGCCCATTGTACTCATTTGGTGTGAAATTATTTCTTTGTGTTACATTTTTCTTATGGTGTACAATAAAGAGTTATCTACCTAGGTAAGTCGCTTCTTCAAGTAGTTGCGACCATTACTGACACCCGGTATTTATCATCATTTAGACACGTATTACACACGGGGCAGACAAGCCTTTATTCCAAAAATTGGCCAAGTGCGTGTCGGGCCACGCGCAGTGTAGGGGTCCGTAGTTAAGAATGCCAAATTTGAGTTCATGCCACTAAAAACAGCTAAAAATTAATTTCTATTGAATTTGTATGAAATTTTCCTTTTCGGAGTACATTTTATAAGTTGATCGCCTATAACTTTTTAATTTGTAAACCCTACATAGCTCTGATAGTTTTCCTTTAAATTTCGTTATATTTACTATAGCTGTGATTTTTTTCACGTGTCCATATGTATCCGTTTAGCAGATAGAGGGGGGGGGGGGACACTTGACTAAACAAAATTTTTCACTTTAAAAACAAATATTTCTGAAACGGATCCCTAAATCTAAAATGATGTTTGCAAGCTCATAATATTTTTGAAAGACCTATTCAACGATACCCCACATGATTGGTTAGTCGAGAAAATAAAATTGATTTTACTTGTATCGGAGCTACCCTAAAAAAATTGTTTTCAATATTTTATTTTACCACTTTTTCCGCATAATTAATATACATACCTATACCAAATTACAGCTTTCTAGTACTTATAGTCGCTGAGTAAAACCGCGGACGGACAAACAGACAGACATGGCGAAACTATAAGGGTTCCTTGTTTACTACGGAACCCTAAAAAGACACGGCATAGGTACATACCTACCGACGTATAATTAGGTACGTGTACACATTGCACAGTCAAACAAACAACATTGCGAGCGCTCGCTAATTTTCGAAAACACTTTTTTATAAACGTCAAAACAAACATTTTGTATAATGGGTTTATGAAATGAAATATAGACCAATAATATCAGTAATCTAATAATTCTAATATCATCAGTATTATAGTACTCACATTTATCTTATAGCTAAGTATAAAACCACATTAAACAGTTGCCTTAGAAGCGGTCTCTAGAGGTTACAGACAAAGGTCAAGCCTTCAGATGTAGTCATTATGTTGTAAGGTGCAACGATGATTTTTTGTATACAAATTGTTGGAGATGAACGACTGACAATGAGTAATTTAAGAACTACAACTGTATAACTAGCACCACATAATAAGTACTAGTACTCACGTACTAGCACCTAAGGATTGGGCTACGTCGAGCATGTGCAGGTGGCAGCACGGAACAGCACTTTTCCATGCTGCTTTCCTTTTGTCTCTCAGAACCGTCGTTAACTAGAACGAGGGAGAGCGACGGAAGGATTCAGCATCAACGATTCCGCGGCGTTCCGTCGCCTTCTTGCTCTAGCAAATGACGGTTCTGAGCGATAGAAAAGGAAAGCACATAGAAAAGTGCTGTTCCTTGCTGACAGATGTATGTAGCCCAACTCTAAAGGCTACTAAACCATACGGATTTTTAAAGTATTTAAGATATCTGGCTTTATATCTTTTAAGTACATATCTGCTATTTAGACGCCAACTTTCTTATCTGTTTATCTTTTCCTAAAGGTTGACAGGGAGAGAATGCTTTAGCATTAAGTCCACCTACAATAGAAAATAAACTTGTTATTAGATAAGTTCCTTACTCAATTTTGTCTGTGATCATCACATAAGTTAGTTACACATCACACGGCAAGCAGAAGTGTTCGGGCACGTGTCTCATGCACCTGGCTCCCTGGCTAGCAGGTGTCCGAGATCAACTTAAAAAAAAAACTTTGTCTCTTTGCGCCTTGTAAAGACAAATGTATTAATGGTAACAAAAGGTAAGACACATACTGTCATTTTATTTAAATTTTGAACGTGAAGTTAAACGTTTAAAGTGCTCAAGACGAATAAAACAAGCCGAAATTCGATGGGATTGCGGCGTTTTATTGCAGAGTTCCTATGGCCACATCGGCTGCATCATCAGATCAGCTCCATGTCTCATAATATTGTCACGCGATATACGTATGCGTGAAAAATTTCAGCTCAATCGGAACCCGGGAAGTGGGTCGAATTTAATTTGTAAGATTTGATTACAGACAGACAACGGGACAGACAGGTGAAACTAAATAAAAGCTTGTAATAAAATAAGAAAAAATTGACGAAAGGTCGAGAAAAGACGATTTTCTCCTATTTTGATATCCGTTGTGTCAAAAAAACATAAGTATACTTATATTCAACAAATATTGTAATAAACCATAATATTGACATAATTTATGTAAGTAGGTAGGTATGTTCGCCTACGTTTCCATATAACCATGTCACCTAAGGAAGGACAAGGTCTTGTTACAAGGATTTCCGTGAAAACCGCAAAATTTGATACGCGCAACGCATGACTCGAGTATTGTATGGTATGTTACGGTAATACACATAATAAGATTTACTTTAAAAATCTACTTATAGATTTTGTTAAAAAAAATATATCAATTTCTTCTCTGAACTTCGATACAGTATTTTAATAAATTTATTTTTATTATTCATATCAATAAGTAAAATAGTCCAAAACCGAAAACAATTTCTTTTTGATCTGCCCGAAAATAATCAATTTTTTTGTTGTTTTGAAAAAGATTTTTTCTTTCTTATATTAATCAAAAACATACACAGTGTACCTAAAATAGCCTATAAGGTATCGTATTGCAAAGACATGTTTCACTATCTGAGATGAAATGATGTCTTGCCTGCCACTGATGAAAATGAGACATTTTTAGGCTAAAAGTACAAAAATGAATTCGGTTACAGAGTTACAGCTGAAAAGATATATATGTCAAATAACTACCTACCTATAGACGTATACTTAAAGTCAAATTATTGTGAAACCAAAATATAAAACATCAAATAAGCTAAAACTCATAGTTTTTCGTCGTTCCTACAAACTACCTACCGGCTCCATTATCGCCTCTGACATTTTCGACATTTTATATTGCATTGTCATCCCATTTACATAATTTTCCAGTTTTCCAGACAGTCACCGGTAGAGATGAAGCAAAATAAAAGATTCTTTCAAATAATAAGAAGATTTAGATTGCATCTTACATAGATAAGCCATTGAGATTATCTAAGGGAGGACGTTGTCCGCTGTCCAGCAAAAACTTGCATCTCCTGGGATGTAGGGTGACGAAATCATTGATTGCATCTTGCATCGTGGATGCCAATATTTATGAAATCATTACGAATCGAAAAGAGATATTTATTGTATAAATAGTGTACTTACACTTTATCAACCTTGTAAAACAATATAACGAGTTGAATTGAACTTCAATTATAAAAATCCAACCCTATTTTTAATTTTTTTAAAGAACTCAACACGTTTTATAACTACTACTCTTTTGCATCGGTTATAATTGTTATAAAGATAGCTCCCAATTTTTTATTTGAACAGAAATTATCGCCAGTACTTATCTATGAGCTAAGCTATGAGCCAATATTTTTGAGATCTGTTAAATTTACACTATTAACACAATTCTTATTAATAACGTATTATATACGTATATACTTCTTATATTCTTATAAATACGTGCTTATTAGTTACTCACATAAAAAAGGTTACTGGATAAAAAAAGTAAAAAGAATGAAGTTTTGCATAACGTAAAAAATAAAATCTTAGTAAATATTGTTCTATAAAATTGTAACGTGTTGTCGCCGCAGTGCGATGCGACCCGTTGCCTCAAGTGTAAGAATGTTGCAAGTCTAGTGCTTGCTCATTAGATGCCTGGAAAAACTTACCTATAGACTTAGATTATAAATACCAAAGCCTATATATGTAATGCTGGGAAAATAAAGCTAATGTCCTACAGCATTAGGCTTGACAAAAGGAGGAATTTGATGACGGGTTTAACGATGAAAAGTTTTTAAAACTATACATTTAGTATATTTAGTTACAATTAGACACCCGGGAGCTTATAAATTATAATTAATTATCATATTTAGTTGTTAAAAAGTTAATTTCAGGATTGTCTACAGAACTTGACACCCATTTACAAGTAGAACTCAATTATTTTGTTGGTGAAGTCGATAACCACACGATATTGAACATGGCTTCCATTTTAACATTATTAGTTGTTAGTGTTTTAGATAAACAACGTAACTATACTTACTCTTTTAAAGTTAAGACAATTTATAAGTAAACAGTAGAATATTAGTTTTCGTAATGTACCCTTATTCTTCTGTTATCATAATTTTTCAAAACTAAAAACCGCATTCACCCAAACTATACAACCGATCTTAATAAAATGTATATAAGATATAAAATGTATATATGCCTGTGGATGGCCACAGGCACAGACATACAAAGAGAAGCAGACCAAACATTACATACTAAGAACGCGTGGCAATTTTTCAGTCTTAGCTTATTTTTTAATTGCCTAGATAATATATTTATAAATAGTTATTTGCGAGTGTATGTATACGTCCTCTTTAACATTCATAAGTATAGAACTTTACTTTTATTGTTCCAAATATTACCAATGGTGTTAAAGAAAAGTTATGAAACTTATGTAGCTTACCTAAGTGTAAATTCATGCCACGCGGCATTATTTGTATTCACAATAATTTTTAGTCTGCTTCCCTTTATAAGTCTGTGAGACCACCTGACAAGTAGGTATACCCATTCAAACAAAAAAAAAAACTATTATAAAGAGTTTTCCAAATCGGTCCATGCGTCTTCGAATAATCAGTGAACATATATAAAAAAACAAAAGATCGCGTCGAATTGATGTCCTCCTCTTTGGAAGTCGGTTAAAAAGTACTTAGGTACGAATCTCTTGTTAGATGGAAGTAGTTAGCTATTGCTCTCCCTGAAAATCCTGCCTACGCTCTTTTTGCATTTTATACATTCGTAAGTAGGTACATATGGATCGTAAACCTTTGCTCTTTCATTATTTCAATTAATATCTGTCCAATTTACATGCGGACTCAAATTGCAAATTAGATCATTCGTTCTGCAAAAACCTATCACATATTAGGATTTTCAAGGTTAGGAACGCGGCAATCAAATCAAACTATCCGGCCCGGCATTCGCTTCAAGTTCTATTTAAATATATTTAAGATCGATATCCATTTTTAGGGTTCCGTACCCAAAGCGTTAAAACGGGACCCTATTACTAAGACTCCACTGTCCGCCTGGTTCGTCTGTCTGGCTGTATCTCATGAACCGTGATAGACAGTTGAAATTTTCACACATGATGTATTTCTGTAGCCGCTATAACAACAACCATTAAAAACAGAATAAAGTAAATATTTAAGTGGAAGCTCTCATACAACATACGTGTTTTATTTTAGATAAAGGCACGGAACTCTTTGTGCGCGAGTCCGTCTCGTGCTTGGCAGGTTATTATCAATTACGTAATGCAGGTCACACAATACAAGATAATATTCAGACGAATCTGTTTATCAGTGGGTGAACACGTTTCTGTACACTACAACCGTGGCGTGAGTATTTTTCATTTATTAAAATTGATGTGTCGCTATATGTTACCATGTGTTAGTTGTCATGAATACGAATCGTGAACAATAGTATATTATGTTTTACGCAGCAAAATTAAGTTAGAAGAGTTTTCATAACGCAATGCAAGCTCTAAGGCGATGCGTACTAAATAAACAATAGTCAATAAAAAAAACGACGGGTTGCACTCCGGGAGTGCCGGCAGAAGTGAAAACTTGAATATTAATGTTGTGCATTTCCATGGATGCGCTTGGCACGCTGTAACATAAACACACACGAACAATCGCGCAAGCGCCCTGCGCCGCCTAAACGAAACAGCAGGCGCAGGCATACATTTTCGCCGCGCCGTAGAAAGAGAGGGGGATACTTTCTCTCCTACACCGCGCCGGCTCCTCCATCCGTCTTACGAATTTTCGATCAGGTCACGTGTCCTGAGTTCCTGACGCCCTGACGCGAGTACAACGCAGCTATAGAAGTTTTCACTTCAAAAAATAAACACTAGAAAACCTTGTTACTTGAGTACGTATGTACTTACTTGAGCGCCTATCACGATAATTAACCGACTTCAAAAATGGAGGAGGTAATCAATTCGACTATTTTTTTTTTATTATTTAAAAGCCTTTACAACCAAGTTGGTGCCATATTAATTTGGTGAAGATATGATGAAGAACTTTGGAAATATGGAGGAAACTCCTGAAAGAAAATGAAGTCGGTTATGTTTTTTTTTTTTTAAATTGAATTATTTTCTATTTATCCTTGTAGTTGACTGGTAAAGAATGCTATTATGATTAGTTAAAAATCTAAATATATATAACTCAAAGGTGACTGACTGACTGACATAGTGATCTATCAACGCACAGCCCAAACCACTGGACGCATCGGGCTGCATGCAGGTAGATGTTATGACGTAGGCATCCGCTAAGAAAGGATTTTAATCAATTCTACCCCCAAGGGGATAAAATAGGGGATGAAAGTTTGTATGAAACTGTCAATTTCAAACCGATCGGGCTGAGACTTTGCATGCATAAAGCTACTATGACGTAGGCATCCCCTAAGAAAGGATTTTGATAAATTACACCCCTACGCGAGCGAAGCCGCGGGCAAAAGCTAGTATACTATCCTAAAGCAATCTCCTAAAGCGGATAAACACAGAATTTTTTAAATAAGTCTTGCTTATTGAGATAAATCTTATCTCTGTTTTTATAATGTCACCCGCACAATTTTTTACTCTTTTAGGGTCCGCAAGTTTTTGTTCGAAACATAACAATTTACAAGGGAAGTCATTAGATAAAGATTAGATACGAGTAAGTTTTATCAACACAACTTGTAGAATAAGTGCTTATTTAAATGAAATTAAATCAAACATTCTTTACTGCCATACATTGGTCCATGTCACATGTTACATTGTAGAGTTGAATGTAGAATGGAAAAGCTAAACCTCTTTGGACGAGCAAAACCACAAATACCAACTTCCGATTATTAGGTATTTCGCGTAAGTAATCCATTTGGCGTTAAGTACGCCATTTGCAGACTTTATTTGTGCAATGAAGTTTAAATAAATAAATAAAAAAGTTAAAAAATGCGTCAAAAATAAATTAATAAACCTACCTTCAGTAAAGAGCAGGTTAACCCTTTCACCGCGAGACTTTATATCAGTTGCCGTGCCCCCAGCGCGAGGGGTATGAAATCTAAAATAAATACCTACAACCGAAAAGGGATGTGATGAGGGTATTTTTTTGTCGCAAATATCCGACGCTCGCGGAATGGGCACGACAATGTTTGTCGGATAAATCCGACGTTCGCAGTGAAAGGGTTAAATTACCTAAAATTGCAATATTCTACTTTTACCATGACTGCTGCTGTAGGTGAATACAGCTTGTATAATGGAAAGGGTATACAATCCAAAAGGGAGTGAAAGTACTTAGTTGGACAACTTTTACTATGAACTTCGAAATAAAAGCTGGATCCAAACGTATTTAAATATCTGGGGGCACGGGAGTGCCCTCGCCAAGACAAGACAACTTATGCGCACGGGTGGTTACTTCTACTTATAAGAGCTTAGTGGCTCTTAGTGCCGCAACAGACGGGACGCAAGTTGCGTCGCGTAACAGCTAGAGATGGGTAGTGGATAGTACTCAATCTACCCATTTGAGTATTTACTCACTAGATTTAATAAATAGAGTAAATAAAGCGTGCTCATATATTGACATCGTATTTGATGTCTGTTTACTTATTTTAACATAAAATTACGTCTTTGCACACCTCCCAGCAAAAAAATATAATTAGTCAAAAAAGCCTACTTTTAGTGTATGATTAGTATGGTATTTTTATATATTTTAGCGTCGCATTTAACGTTTACCGACATTTTAAGCGTATTATGGCGAATGCACACACTTTCCGGCAAGAATTGCAAGTGTATACTAGATTTAAGTTTCAAAATTGTCATTAAAACATGAAATAATGAATATGAATATAAATATAAGTCGCAACTCATATAAATCAATCTACTCACCAAATGGATAAATTATGATATTTATCGGGTATTTACTCAATCTACTGAATAAATATTCAAATGGGTTGATTGAGTTATCACTAGCTGTTACGCGGCGCAACTTGCGCCCCGTCTGTTACAGCCCTTATAAGTAGAAGAAGGTGGAAAACATCTACCTACTTCCTGCCCCAAAATATATTGATAGAGTACTTTATCCCTGTTGTTATCTCCTTTCATTACATATGGTTCCTCTACCTAAATTCTACCTTTTATTAGTAGGTAAGTATAAGACATCCCTGTATGCCTCTCATACATAAACATCTTCTCTCTCTCACAGGCCTACTAGAATAGATCTATTTTGAGATAAGTAGTGCCTCTGTACAACATTTAAGTATTTGATGTAGGTATTCTCTGTATAAATTTTCCGTGTACATAAATTGGTAAAAATATAAATAAGACATCGGTTTTTACTTACTAACAAGTATGAGTTACTAAACTAATTAAGCACAGGAGTTATGTACTATAGACCATAATTTTATATTTTCAGGCAACTAATGGACGTAGTAGTGATAGGTTGCGGCGCGTCCGGCGTCGCAGCCCTGCGGCGGCTGCACGATGCCGGTCTGAAGGTGTTAGGGCTGGAAGCCGCGGACAGGATTGGAGGTCGGATATGCACCGTGCCTTTTGGAGCGAACACCATCGACATAGGAGCTGCTTGGTAAGACAAAAACCTCTTGATTAGCCTAACCTTAAGTCATAAATAAGTGCGGCTTCCCTCCACCAACGATGTCTCACTCACCTTTTATCATGTTCGAGGTATCTAAACACCTGTTCCTTGGATGACTTACATGCCGTTTTTACAATGTAATTGAGGTGGCCCGATTCTGTTCCATTAAAATATAAACATCAAACTATCGACACGAAAAGAAGTCATAAATGTCGGATAAGGACCGTCCTGCCGTAGAGTAGATATAATGTAAAATGTGCTCGGTCTCGTAGCTGCCTTAAAAGTTGATTTGCAGGCAAATTAAAAACCCCCGACGACACCATCTAGTAATAAGCGGCGGAACTACCTGATATTCTAATGCGAAGCGCCATCTTTTATTTTCCAGGTAAATTACAAACCCAAACTTTCAAGCGTAAAACCCTAATAATTTTAAATGACTGAACCGATTTTCATCCAACATGGCTAAGAATCACCGCAAGCGAAGTTGCTTTCACGTCGGAAAACCGCATTGAAATCGGCGTTCGAGCGCCATGATACCACAGAAAGACAGACGTTAGCGTCAAACTTATAGTCCCCTCTTTTTGTCGGAGGTTAAAAACAAGAAAATACAAGTCCCCTAGCCCACCTATATCTATCTAGGATTGGTTAGGAGTAAACCCTACAATTTGTAGGTACAAAATATACAGTAATAGTACTTACTTGTGGGCTTACTTTCTTCGAAGAAACCGTACCTATTGCGATAGGCACGCGGTTAGCCGCTTAACCTATGACACGCGGAAGGCCGAACAAAGCTAGGTATCAAATAGTTTAGATACCACAAAGGAAATATTTATAGTAATAGTAACTACTACTGTACCCAACTATAAGAGTTTTATTTACTGAGGAAGGAACCTAGTACCTACTAGGTAACCTGTGACCTACATGTATTGAAGTACTCTTTGCGACGACTAATGTAGAGTTTTCAAACGATAATCCTAATAAAATTATTTTTAATTTCATTAAATTATTGCTTGTTTGGAAGAAATTGCTTATCGATTAGGCCGCCTTTTGCGCATTTCCTAGTTTTTAAGATAATTATGTCCTGTATTTATTTATTTTCTGCAATAAAGGGTATTGTATTGTATTATATAACCGGCCAAGTGCAAGTTGGGCTTGCGTACGAAAAGTTCCATACCATTATCTATAAAAAATCACGTTTGTTATATGGGAGCCCCGCTTGAATATTTATTTTATTCTGTTTTTAGTATTTGTTGTTATAGCGGCAACCGAAATACATCATTTGTGAAAATTTCAGCTGTCTAGCTATCATCGCGATTCGTGAGACAGCCTGGTGACAGACAGACAGCCGGACGGTAGGGCGGACGGACAGCGGAGTCTTAGTAATAGGGTCCCGTTTTTACCCTTTGGGTACGGAACCCTATGAAGTACCTCTGATCTATGACAGATATTTTTTTACCCGACTGCGCCAGAAGGAGGGTTATGTTTTTGGAGAGTATGAATGTATGTTTGTATGTATGTATTATTGTTTGGCAGGCTCTGCAGCCTGAACAACTCGATGGATTTTAGCATGAGAGGTGTTGTTAAATTCGTATTTACTGAGAGAGAGTGACACTGTATATCAAAATAAAAAATATAATATAAAAAAATAAAAATAAAAAAGGCAGTCGGGTTTTTAGTTTTTGTTGTAATAATAATTATTTGTTCCCCTAGGTACTGCGCGATATAAAAGGGCAGCCCGTACCGCCCTAAAATATTTTATTTCGTGCGCTCTCTTACTTGTGTAGCTAGCCTATAATCATTGAATGTAGGTAGGGGTAGGAAATGCAATATCTCTTAACCTCTCATTAAAAATAAAACCATTGACTTGGGCGTATATGCTCCCGTAGACATGTGAAGGATTTATATAGAACGGAAGGTAGGTGCTTAGGTATTATGAAACTTCGCAGTTGGGTTTGTTATTTTTTACATAATAATTGAAATCATAATAATAAGTACGTGTCATACTGATTGGATCATCATTTCACATGGGAAATAATAAATAAACACTCAGCTTTGCCAACTTATTGTGTCATATTACACGTAATACTTTTAAAAACTGCAACATGAAGTGAAACGTAAATTGATACATACTGTCCAAGTACATAAGTAGGTGTCACAAAATCTATAATTCTTAACCCCCGACAAAAAAAGAGGATTGTGTAAATTTGACGCTAATGTCTGTCTGTGGCATCGTACCGCTCGAACGGATGGACCGATATAGATGCGGTTCCTTTTACGTGAAAACAAGTTCCCTTGCGGTGGTTCTTGGCTGTGATATGTTTGAGGGAAATTGGTTCAGTCGCTTGTTATTGGGGGTTATAGATTGAAAGTCAGGGCTTTACCTACAAAATTATAGATGGCGCTATACTATAATAGCGGAACTGCCGATACGATGTCAAATCGTATTGATATTCATTCCACTATTCATCACTAGATGGCGTTCTTAGATCTTTCGGTCGGGGATTTTATTGATTTGTTTTTCAAATAAACTTGTTCAAAAGAATATCTGACAAAATTAATATTTGAACACGGGTCAACTCACGTACCGATTCAGCTACTGGCCGACATGTTTTGATCTCATTCGAGTACGTGGTACGTGAGTGTTGACACATTTTGAAATATTAAATATGTTAGCTTCTCACATTAGTTTTAATAGAAACATAACCATAAGTTGTATTTTTGAAGTCGGTTGAAAATAGGTTTCGATGTAGAAACACCTAAGTTTCTACATCGAAAACTTTCATTGGAATTTTATACCTACTAAAAATATGAGTTCGGCTCAATTTACATTGCGGCAGAGTCGCTGCGATTCGCCGAAATCGTACATAGCATAATGAACTTTAGTGTCAATCGTATATGTTCAAACTGGCGTTGCCGGCGGCGACGCGACGAGTCGCGCCGAAGTCAAACGAATCGGTGCGACTTTGCCTTCAACGCCAGTTTGGACATTACACGAGTTCATTATGCTTTGTACGATTTCGGCGAATTAAATTGAGCCTTTGGGTCATTGTTTACCTGCTTATATGACAAACTGATACCAATCAATAGTATATGGATAAGTTATAGGAAGGTAAGTGAGAGTACTTACGACTACTATCATATGATATACAACTCGGAAAAGACATTCCCGTAATAAATCGAACCACGGGCTATACAAGATCACTATAGTATAACGAAATGAAAATGAACAGTAAAAAAAAAAAAAATTGGCATACCCGCACTAAAGTGTGCTGCCGCTCGGGCAATTTGTATGGGAATGCCATTTTTTTGTTTTTGTCTGTTTTTTTTTAAATTTCATTATAATATAATAATCTAGTATAGCCTGTGGTTCGATTTATTACGGGTATGTCCCTTCCACGTTATGTAGGTATCTACACATTCTTAAATAGGTGTGCGTAGGAAGGCGCAGGCGGGTATCAGAAAGGTTTCAAAGGAGAGACAGGTTCAACATACCTGTTCCAACGTAGGTATATAGGTGCCTACATGCATCTTTAGATAAAAAAAGATATTAAAGGCAAAACTGGTTGATTATGCGAAGAGGCAGGATTTCTAATATATTAGCTATACATTGTGTAGATGACAGTGGTTCGTGCAGGTTTGATAGAAAAACGACTTATGTACCAGCTGCACGCTCCTACTCCCGAGCAAATCGTGGGAACTCGATCAAGGAGATGGACTTTGCATCTTTAAGTAAACCTTATTATTTTTTTCCTGTGCCTAAACTAAAAAGATCCGATCATAAGGTAGTTGATTCATAATCTTTAAATTATTTTAAAAAGTGATATCTTACCAAAAACGTGTTAAATTCATGAATGGCATATGCTGCTAGGAATGTGTTAAATTTAGGCATTGTATACAATGCCTAGGCAATGAATACATTTTCTAGGCAATCTATACTATGCCTTTATCTTCTTTATTTATCATGTTTTTGCATACCCTGAATTAATCACGAAAGTTAGGTTAGGTGGTATGGTTTTATTATTGCCTAACAATGATTCAGGCATTGTATAGGTACAATGCCTGAATTTAACACATTGCCGGTAACATATACAATTCCTAGGAAATGAAAGGAAGTCACAGGCAAATTCTATCAATGTATGACAAAGAAATACGATGCTACGGTAAACCTATTAATTTTGCCCCAGATAAGGTACAAACATACATTTTATTGACTAAATGGCAATTAAAGTTCAGTAATTAACTAATTAGGTAGGCCCCTAAATTATTTTTAGCCTATTGGCCGACAAATTCACGATCCGCCCTGGTTGGTACTTATAGGAATTTCTTTTCTTGCAGGTGTCATGGTGAAAAGAACAACAAAGTCTTCGAGCTAGCAGAACCCCTCGGCCTGCTGGGGAGACCGGAATGTGACCCTGAAAATATATACGTCCTATCAAACGGAGAGGTCCTGGCGACTGAGAAAGGGGATTCCTTGGCAGCGGCCATCGCTGGGGAAGTGGCCAAGGCTGATAAGAATAATAAGAAGTCAATCTCAGAGTGTGCGTGGAACGCGTAAGTGTTTGTTTTTCTTGTGTGTAAGTGTCCAACACTGGTGTCAGATTTTTTAAGGCTGCCTAAATGCATCTGACATAGCTTGACGGCTGCCATACAACGATGCAGCCGGGACCAACGCCTTATACGTGCCTTACGAAGCACGGAGGAGCGAGAGAATTTTTTATGCCATTTGTGGTCACCCATTCAAGTGCGGACCACGCCCGATGTCGCTTAACTTGCGAAAGCGCTAGTAATGCGGGTCGGGCAACGCGTAAGTAATAAGTTCTTTATGAAACAGTTGCATAATGAGGGGTATTATTATACTTAGTTCAGGACTTAAATATGCCTTATCATCATTTTAAACAGCGTCCAGGCAACTAAAGTGGGCATAAGTATAAGGGAGGCTTATGCCCAACTCGGGCATAAGCCTTTTTTTTTCGAAGGTAAGATCCCTGTTACGGATGCCCGTCAGCCTGCGGGGGAGGCTGTCGGGTTATGTGGGACTCCACGCCAGAGCGTCGTGCCTACCCACTAAAAAAACCTCCGGAGTTCCATCTCAACCGCTTTTGCCGGGGACACGGGAACGGAAATATAACCGCGAACCCCGGCGCGGCTGGCCGTCAAAGCGGCCCCTCCTTGGGGACGTTACAGCGCCCCCCCACTCACCAAGTCGGCGCGTCCGGAACTCACGGACGCGCCGTACCTCCTCCTGCCAATTGAGAGGCGGCAAACTCCCACGCAGTCCACCGCCTGTGGACCCATGGGAGCCAGATAAACCGGCTCCCAGCGGCGGAGAAGATGATGGGCTCCGCCGCTTGCCTCTCGCCGCAAACGCGGTGCGGCACCGCTCGGTCGCGGAGGATAGGGAGAGCGACAACGTAACGCCGACACTCCTCCTCCTCCGCGACCGATCATCAACCACAGCCACGGCGGTGTGGCCCCGCCTGTAGCGCCGGGAGGCTCAAGGCCGAAGCCGAGCCCGCAAGAGCGCCCCTCCCCGAGTGGGGGGAGAACTTCCCACTCCCCCGCCGCCCCAATGTGGGCGCTCACTGCTGGTGGATCCAACAGCAGGAGCGCCCCCTCGCGGGTTCCTCTTAGCTTCCCCGTGGCTAGCGACTACCACGGGTACTGAGCCCCCCCGGTACGACAAACCGGGAACCCATTGGGGGGGTACTCGGGCATTAGCCTGCCTTATACTCATGCCATATGTACTAAAGTACAGTAAAGTACCAAGATACCTGACCAGGCCCTCTACTTATATCTTCAATTTTCCTTTACACTAAAAATAATATTAACATGAAATTTTTTATTCAGAAAAATAAAATCTGTCTGAATATAAATAGGAAATTTAAATAAAATCTGTCTGAATATAAATTTTCATCCTAATATTATTTTTAGTTTAAGAGAAAATTCAAGATATATGTAGAGAGCCTGGTCAGGTATCTTGATACTTAACTGTACATAAATTAAAATTTTCAGAACAACAACCAACGAAGTCCTGAAGAACAATTCGCAACTAGCAGGCCCTTTCGTCGAGTGGTTCGAACGGAACAACCACGTGGGGGGGCAGGACGACCCGAGGAAGGGGAAATCGCTTAAGGGGTTAGAAGAGCACTGGCCGTGCGAGGGGGAAGTGTGGCTCAACTGGAAGGGGAGGGGGTACAAGAGTATAATTGACGTGTTACTGGTACGTGGTTTGGTCACAGAATGAATAAGTAATAGTAGTATCTACTTAATATGAACATAATTAAAATCAGATTTTGCTGTTGACACGGTAAAAACGACTACTTTTTTAGAAAAAAAAAAACACTTAAATGTTACATTTATGTATACCTACTAGACGATAGGCGGCCTTATCGCCAAGCCAATCTTTTATAGTGCACCTTTGGGTGACAGGATTTGGGAAAAATAATACAAAGGTGTTGCGATTATAAGAATATAGATATAACTTGATTAAAAGTGATATCAAGTAAATAAAAAACATGCTATATTTTTTCAACGTTTTCCAGAACACATACCCAGACCCTTCAAAAGAGATACCAGTGCAGATCCTCCTAAACAAGGAGGTTGAAAGCATACGGTGGGGGACATCTCAGACCGGCATGGACCCCAGCAACCCCTTGGTGCAGATCAAGTGTACAGACGGCAGTTTGTACGCGGCTAAGAGCGTCATCGTCACAGTGTCTATAGGAGTATTGAAGGAAAGGTAACCGTAGACTAGTTTTAGGGAATATGCACGTATTTTTTTTATTTGTTTAATAAAATCCTTATTTACCACAGTAAACAAATATGAAAGAATTTATAAAATATATTAATCAGCGACGGACATGTGATACTTTAAAGTTTCAATTAGAAAGAGAAGTCCGATATGGACTGGTGACGTCAAAGTCCACATCGTCTATACATTTTTCATAGAAAATGGCGTTTTTGGGAATGAGATAGACATATTTTCGTAAAATTATTATATCTCGTTCGTTTTTTAACCAATTCTTATTTTGTTTTCACTGTTCGTAATTTACTTTTGAATATTTATGGAAAAACTGGTTAGATAACAAATATTTTTTTCATGCATATACCCTCATAAAACTAGAATTCTTACTGTGTAAAAAAAGAGCAAAAGAGATAGCGATCAAAGTGATATGTGGCAAGTTTTTATAGTACAAGCAGCCGGGCTCATATTTCGCCACACACAACATTGCATTTTTGAAATTGTAAACTGTGTTAAGTTATAAGTATCTTAACTTGGAAAGATAGGAGCCTGCAGCATTGCCAATTGTGATACAATAAAAGGAAATAATCCAAATAAATACACGTACGTGAAAACATTTGATTTCTGGTCACATTTTACTTAACGCTATGTGTATCTTGTTCCTTTATATATGTATGATTGAGACGACCCTCATGAGGCTTACTGTTGGGGTGACCACAACGGTTTGGCTTCCCTGATAAAAAATGTAGTTTATAGTAGGTAACACTCCAGAGCCCGGAGTTCGCTACTTAACCGAGGTGATTTGACGAGATTACTGGTTTTTACACAGAACGACTGCCATCTAACCTCCGCAACCCAAAAGGTAGACCAATCCTTGGATAGGTTTGATGAGCAAACGCTTGATGGCGTTCCGGACCCACAGTCAATACGTGGCTTCCGAAACACACCATCATCTTTCTTTTCGATAATCAGGTGATTCAAGCCTGCAATATCCTAAACAGACTGGAAAAAGCTTTTCACTAAATATGCTTCCCAGTAGAAGTCCAACCCAAGACCTCCGGATCACAAGTCAACTCCTTGACCAAAAAAATAGTACTTATTTATTACAGAATAAGTACTAGAACTCACTTACAGAAGTCTTACTCAGAAAAGAAATTCAAATAAATATCTACTTAATGTGGTTAGCGCTATGCGCTATAGTTTAATTTAGCTCGCGTCAGAACACCTCACCTCTTCGTTTAGATACCTAGACATCTATTGCAAGCCATATTCATTCTTATTACCTACTCTGGGCAAACGATTCATGTAACTGAATTTTCCCCTTCGCAGTGGTCGCCGCGCGCATAGTAATAATGTAGGTAGGTATATTTTCGATACCTAAACGGGGGTGACACAGGCCTGGTTATACTACACACAATATAATATTTCTGATTTCACGATACGTTTTGTACTTTCAGGCCCGGATTTTTCAACCCGCCGCTTCCTACTGAAAAAATGAACTGCATCAACAACCTACAGCTATGCGTTTTGGACAAAATCTACATAGAATTCGAAACGCCCTGGTTTCCAAAGAGGGCGAATTACACCATCCTATGGCGGGAGGAAGACAAAGCGAAGTTTTCGGACGAAGAAAAATGGATTACTGAAATCTATGGTTTCATGACAGTAGACCATCAACCTAACGTTTTGTTGGCTTGGATCTATGGTAAAGGGGCGGAGAAGATGGAAACAGTTAGCTTGGAGGGGGTAGAAGCGGGGGTTAAGAAGTTGTTGAATTTGGCCTTTAAAGAGTTTGATGTTACGCCAGTGAAATCAATTTTAAGGTGAGTTTATTTTAAGCCTGTTTTTTTCGCTTAATAAAATAAATAAATTTATCGAACGAGCCACCGAAACGATGATATTCAGTAGGTATTGTATCTATGTTTGTTTTTCGTGTGTGTAAGTGGCCAACATTGGTGTCAGATTTTCTAAACTGCCTAAACGCATCTGACATAGCTTGACGATTGCCATACAATGATGACAGCCGGGAGCCAACGGTTTAACGGGCCTTTCGAAGCACGGAGCTCGAGAAATTTGTATACCACTTGTGCGTGGTCCAGTGCTGTCCCCATTTGAAATAAATCATTTGATAGGAAACAGAGACATAGTCTAAAATTTTGTCTTGACCAGGCTCTAGATAATCCTTCAAACTATTTTATGAACTACTGTTTACAGTTTAAATTAAGAACGTGAAGCTTTTCTACGCACTTACGCCAAAAGTGGCCGTTTTTCGCAAATGTTTACTAGAGCCTGGTCAAGGCAAAATTTTAAATGATTTCTCCGTTTCTTTTCAAATGGGGGCAGCACTGGACCCCGAAAAATTCATTTTAGCCCCTTAACCGACTTTGCTCAATTAAATAAGTGGTTGCCGAGACATGACATTCAAGTGAGTTCACAATTGTTTCCTGGATCAATAATAAATTATTTGGCACTGTTAAAGAAAATAAAACGATATGGACAATATCACTCGTCATGATAGTGTCCATTTTCAACGTGATTTTAGATTTATTATTGCAGAGATTAAGAGAGCTATTGGACTCCAAGAAACTTTGACATTAGTCTAAGTATATTCTATATAAATCCCATAGGAAAAGATTGTATTGAAGTTTAGAAAAAAAGTATCTGATTTGAATTGTTGGTAATAAGGTAAAAAATAGCGAATTCGGAACTACATAGACACTTTATCTTACTTTCAGGTCACAATGGGCCTCAAACCCCCTAGCACGAGGGACGTATTCTTACCGCAGCGTGGCCACAGAGGAGGACGGGGGCAGTGCACAGATCCTCAGCGAGCCACTGTACCGGAGTAACAAGTTCCCGGTAGTTTGTTTCGCCGGCGAGGCGACGTCCCATCGCTGGCACAACGCCGTCCATGGCGCGATAGACGCTGGCTTTAGAGAGGCCGACAGACTAATCGACAGCTTTAAGACATTTGGCTACTGACCTCTCTCTCCCACAACACGTTCCTAATTCAAATCTACGATTAGACCAGTAACATGTTCCCGGTAGTTTGCTTTGCCGGCGAGGCGACGTCCCATCGCTGGCACATCGTCATCAATGGTGCCAGACGCCGACTTTAAAGATAAACTTAAATAAAAGTTGTATAAAGGCACTAATATCTCAAAAGAGATCTCTTCCAGGAAGTCTGTGAGAGGAGATGTTTATGTAAGAGAGGCATAGATGCGTGTCCATAAATATCATATCGACAGCTTTAAGAAATTTGGCTATTAATCTCTCTCTCTCTCTCTCTCATCTTAGCAGCTAAAACCTAGTCTCTCTCTCTCTCTCAGCAGCCATTAATCTCTATCTCTCTCATTCTCTCTCTCTCTCTCATCTTAGCACGTTCCTAATTCAAATCTAGGATGAGTTATATTGTAAACGAAAAAGTACAATGTGCCTTTATAGCAAGGTTTGTTATTGATAAACAAATATTATTTAAAAAAGTATTTACTTAACGAATATTGTTATACTATACGCATCATGGATGTTGTGTTTTATATTTTATAATTAAAGTATATTTACTTATTTCTTTTTGTCTTTTAAATTATAGTTTCTGACAAAATATGGCTTAAATTGTTTTTTTTTTTTTAATCGACTTACCAAAAGCAGTTATCAAATCTATAGTATGATTATATTTTATTTAGGTCACCGTTCTTCCCCAAAAAATGTATCACTTAGAAACTCTAATAATACGAGTATCTATACTGTTTACTTAATTAAGGGTTAGTAAAACAGTTCATTTAAATTTGCTGTAAAAATTTGCGCATTGGAAAATCTTGCTAGGTAGGTAAATGTTTTTTGGGAAGTGTTGTTTAAGGGGATACCTGAATTTTCCAGGGTCCAGTGCTGCCCCCATTTGAAATAAATCATTTCATAAAAAACGGAGACATCGTTCAAAATGTTTTCTTGACCAGGCACTAGAAAAAATTGCCTGTGCCTGGTCAAGACAAAATTTTAAATGATGTCTCCGTTTCCTATCTAATTATTTATTTCAAATCGCAGTATTGGACCCCGGAAAATTCAGGTATCATAAGACTGAATCAGCCTTTTAAATTGTTTACTTAGTCAAACTCAAGTCATTTATTTATATTTGGATATTTGTATCAATTATTTAAAATTGATTTTCTTTCAATTATTGACGTCAGATCATTCACTTACAGTAAAGATAATATAATTACTAACGTAACTTACAGATAAGTTTATTGCCGCTTCAAAAGCGCAACAAACTGCACTGCAGCTTTTTTTTAAAGCTTTATATATGTTACAAATTACGAAGCGCACCCTTGTTACTTTCCCTATGGCAATTTGAATAAAACAACAATATTAAATAACTAGCCTTAAAATTATATTGTTACCATTTGTTTAACAATTTTTTAACAACGTTATACGTTACACTTACACTATGTCAAAAAGCGTAATATGCCAAAAATACTTGATCTGGAAGCATAGACCTAAAAAAAATCTGAAAGAGTGTTGAATCTGAAATAGTGATAGTGATAATCTGAAAGAGTGTGTCGAGATCACTTGAGGATAATGGAATTAAAAAAAACAGCCTGCACACCTTTGTACGGAAATGGTTTTTTTTTAATTATTTTAATTTAATTATACTATAGTGATCTAGTAAGACCCGTGGTTTAATTTATTACGCATATTCACTTACACGTTGTATTTACAAACATCAAAAAAATTTACGAAATGATAATTTTTAAACTATCGCGCTTGCCACTTGCGCACATGATTTATGTATTCCTACACGGGGCTTTTCTGCGACCACTAAAAATGTAACTCCTATACTAAACGTTAAACCCAACGAAAAAGGTCCATGCTTGATTTATGTATACCTACACGGGGCTTTTTAGCGACCACGCAGAATGTAACTCCTATAAGAAACGTTAAACCCAACAAAAAAAGGTTCGTGCTAAGTCCCGTTTATACAAGGCTGTTTTAAATTCAGTACCAATATTTTAAGAGTTGATTCACTCCATCACTTTAAACTAACTTGGAAGGGACATACCCGTAATAAATTTAACCACGGGCTATACTAGATTACTATAGTATAATAATGAAATTTAAATAACACCCGAATAACCCAAAAAATCGACATTCCCATATAAATTGTCCGGGCGGCGACACTTTTGTATGGAAAGGTCTTTTTTATTTGCTATTATTTTAATTTCATTATACTATAGTGATCTAGTATAGCCTGTGGTTCGATTTATTACGGGTACCTATGCCCCTTCCACGTTGTATATTAAAATACGTGAAAAAAAAATAGGTTCTCATACGAATCGAAGTAGTCACGTGATCTAGTTACCATGGAATGTGAAAAAAATCGTATTTTGATATACATTTATTGGAAAAAGTTGTTAAAATGATGGACTAAATAACCTCTAGTATAATAATAATGTATACATAAATCATAGTGCTAAATGAAGTATAATTTAGCTGACCGAAGTATTCCCAAGTAATAATTCAATTTTTAACAAAAAAAGTACACCATTATTTTCATAAGTCTTCCATATCTACAAAGTGGTTAATCATATCTTCTCCAAATTTATATTGGACCAACTTGGTAGTAAAGGCTTTCAAATAAAAAAAAGAATCATCAAAATCGGTCCACGGTTGACGAAGATATCGCGTAACATACATACAATAAAAAAAAACAGTCGGATTGTTAATCTTCTCCTTTTTGAAGTCGGTTAAAAAGTAGTCCCTTCATACTTCCCTTGTACAACTCGATCACAATAACTTAGGCAAATGGCCAAATTCTATCGCTAAGATTTTTTTTATACGCTAGTGGTCAACAATAAAAATTAACTGGAAAAAAGTATTCTTATAAGTAAATACCTAAGCATTAATAAAGATGAATTTAATCTTTCAGCGAAATAAAACATATTCTGTCAGAAGTACCACGTTTCATAAATTCATAAAAACCAAAGATATCAGGCGACAAATTCAAAGCAAAAAAGGTTCATTCAAATGTCACCACCCGCTACCGGGCGATAGGCGGGCGTCGGCCAGCGAAATGGGACATTTAAAATTTGTAAAAAGCAAATTAATAATTAAATAATGGTTGCAATATTTTTTTATAAAAAGAAATAGTCTTTTTATGGTTTTGTGTTCTATTAGTGTTTATGATTCCAAGATTTCTTTATAGCTAGGGGGTGTAAAATCAACTATAAAACCTTTACAATAAATAACGAGTAGAGATATGCAGTTTATTTTCTAAAACTTACTGCGAAGAACATTTATCTGACAGTATAGTTAATAGTTCCGTGTACCACAAGGCAGTGTGCTAGGGCCATTGCTTTTCCTTATTTATATCAATGACTTCCCTAAATGCTTTCGACATAAAAGGGTTCTACTTGCTGATGACAGTACTGCAATAATAAAATGTGACGATAAAAATTAATATAAAAATCACATAAATATACTTCAAATGATATAATGCAATGGCTTGATGAATGGTAATTTAAAATAAATCCACAAAAAACTAAAATGAGTTTTTATAAAAAATTAGACATCCTTAATATTGACATATTTTACAATGAAAATAAAAATAAAAAAAGTAGAAATTACTAAATTCCTTGGTCTTCTCATAGATAATACATTGTGAACAGATATTTATGCATGTAAGCATATGCGCTGACGTATTTTTACAGTTGACACTTTAGTTTACACAGGCGTATGACGTAATAAAATGGCTTCTAAATAGTGCTTAAAAAAAAAACTGGAGACCTTGAATTGAATTTTAAGATTTATTTTATTTTTTTATGAACTAAAACTAACTTTTCCGACTGTTTATAGGCTTAGATATCTCCAGAACATATTTTTAGATGTTTTCCTCACATAGACTAAAATACCGTAGTATTGTATATGACCTATAAGGACAGAATGGAGACACTTTTAGAATGTTAAGACCTTTCTTTGAACTTTTACCTGTGTTCCACTATAAGGACACTTGAATACAATACTAAAATGTGATATTAATTACAATACTAAAATGTGATAAGAAGTTAAACTTAATAATACAGACTGATTACATTCTCCACATCCCCATTGACACTTCCGTCAAGAATATCTTTAACTTTAAGTTGTAATTCGTTTTCTGTTTCTAAAAAAATAGTTAACTCTATAATGTAATTACAATAACAATCATTTATACTTAATGTAACTACAATGAAAAAAGAACAAAAATGACACAAATTAACTAGGAATACATGACGTCAGACTTAATAACTTCCGATTTAATGATATTCCCAAGTTCATCGACGTCGCACATGGTAATTTCGATCGTATTCTTTACATCACTAGGTTCAACTTCCTCCTCAACCTCCTCATCCTCCTTGTCACTTTCGTCGTTGTTTTTTAGTTTTATTAAGAATCTTTTGGGGGTCGTTTTAGTTGCTTCAATTTCTTCCACTTTAAATTTTAAGTCATTTTGTAGGGGCTCTTTGGGCCCGCTGTAGCCGTCGACGATTTTTTCTGAGACGTCGAGAAATTCGTACCGTGTCGTTGTCAGTCTGTACATTCCATCTTCGCTTTTTTGGTATCTGAAAATTAATAAAGCCACATTTGTAATATTTTCTAAAACGGGTTGACGTCAAACATCGTTTGTATTCGAAAATGCGATTATTCCCTAGGGACATTAAGAAATAGAAGCACTGTAAACTTTCTATTTTCCTAAATGTTGCCTGGTAGAGAATACATTAGCATATGTTTGTTTGTTTTTCGTAGGTGTACGTGGCCAACACTGGTATCAGATTTTTCAGGCTGCCCTTTATTGCATGACGACTGCCATACAATGATGAAAGCCGAGACCAACGGCTTGTACGTGCCTACCGAATCACGGAGTAGGTCGAGAATTTTTATTCCCTCTTGTGGTCACCCATCCAAGTGCGGACCACGCCCGGTGTCGCTTTACTTGCGAAAGCGCTAGTAATGCGCACTCCTGCCGGGCCACCGAGCTCCTCTAACCTCCTCCTGCGTTAGCATTAAGCTCACCCTTCATACCTTTGTGGTCAATAAAGATTTAATAGATAAATAATATTTCCCAAATAGAGTTGAATGTGACAGGCAGGCGGCCGGTCGTAGAATTATAGCCGAATCACTTAAGAGTGGCTTACCCTAGACAGAATCAGACTTTCCCATACAAACGTAGTCTAGCTTTTGTTAGTTGAAACAGCATGTCGGATATTGGCGAAATTATGTAATTTTAAGAAATTGCATATATAGGCAGACGTTCTGAAAAAAGGTGAAGTAAGGAGTACTTATAACCGGAGAGCATAATGTATGAAAAGAGTAATGAATGTTGACGAAGCAAAAGAGGTATGCAAGGATCGTAGCAAGTGGAAATCTATAGTCTCTGCCTACCCCCAATGAGAAACAGGCGTGAAAATATGTATGTATGTATGTATGTTAAAGCACATAACCAGTTTTCACTGTCAAAATATGAACTTAAAAGAGAATATAGTGTATCATATCATATTTGATCATTAGTATGGTACAATACAAATCAACTTTATTGCACCATAATAGAGGCACAAAGGCTCTCAAATACTCTTATATTTTCTTTCACTTTTATATGTTTATATTTGACTGCCGAAAGCTAGTTATATGCCTAGATATATGCAATTTCTTTAAAATTACAAAATACTACCGAAATCTCACATGTCATTTCAAAATAAAAGCTAGACTACGTTTGTATGGACAAATCTAGGGTAAGGGGATTCTTAAACTATTCCGGCTATTCCTTCTTGATTTCGCATGGTCTTCCGCATCCTTGGAGTGACCGACCACTGATATGTAATATGATATTTGAAGAAAAAAAAAGTGAATAGGCATATTTTTTTTTTTTATATTGCATTCATTCTTTCATTTATTTCCATTTAACAATTTTTACATTGTGTCGGGTAATGGGTAAAATGTCGACCGACGATAGCCCCATAGCCCTAGGAACTTTGATTCTATGTTTGTTTTCCAATTTGGCTCAAAATGTATTTTGGCTTTGCTAAAGTTTCACAGCTGTGCTAAATTGCCTACAGCCAGGTAGGTGTAAGTAAACAAGTTGATTAGCCATGAAAATTAACAAAAAACGACTTTCAACCCTCATAACTTTTGAACGGCCGAACCGATTCCCATCAAACACAGCTAAGAACCACCGCACGGAAACTTGCTTTCACGTGAAAAATCGTTCCATTCGTTCGAGAGCTACGATGCCACAGCAGACATTTGGTGTCAAGCTTATATCACCCCTCTTTTTGTAGGGGTTAAAAATAATATCATAAGCCTCACCATGCCTGTGTCACTCCCCGTTTAGGTATCGAAAATATACCTACATTATTACTATGCGCGCGGCGACCACTCCAGAGTGGTAAATTCAGTTACATGAATCGTTTGTCCAGAGTCATAAGAATGAAATTGGCTTGCGATGAATGTTTAGGTATCTAAACGAAGAGGTGAGTAACTTAAGCCATAGCGCTAACGACATAGAATAGAAATTCAAAGGAATATATACTCAGAGACTTCCATACGTGAGTACTAGTACTTATTCTGTGGCCTTACCTGAACCGACTGTGTCCAAAAGGCCACCGAGCTCCATGCACCTTCACCAGATGCTTGGTCAACACGTCCCCCCTGCAGAATATCTTCATCGTATTCTCCGGACACATGTGGCACGCGTACTTCTTCGGTTCCTTTTTCTTCTTCACTTCTTCCTCGGAGTCTGAGGAATAGTTTTCGCTGCCGGATTTCTTGCTTCGGCGGCGCTTGCGCGTGTGTGTTAGTATGTGCTGTTTGAGATCCCATCGTGTGACCGCCCTGTAACATTAGGCGTGACGACAGGATCAGAAAAGTATGATTATAATTAGTCCGTCTTTTAGATTATCCAAAAATAATGGACCCATATTTTTCAGTTTACCAAAAAAAAAAATTCACAAAGATACGGAACATCAAAGTTCTGGAGTAAGGGGCTTGCGACGTCACCGCTAAGTAAAAATATCTTACTTAGCTGTGACCACTGTATCTCTGTCATTTTTTGTTACTCAGAGAAAATAAAAAAAAGTGTTCAATCGACGAATGAAAAAATATTTTTAGCCCAACATGGGCTATGTTTAAATTCACATTAGTAAAATAATTAGGAGATTTTGAACTTATTTCGGTACCTGTATATGCTCGCGTATATAATTAGTACGTCACTAATTTACAAGTACGTACACTTGTAGTTTAGTGTACGGCCTCGAGGCGTAAGCTCAGCTTTTATTGTGAGTGAGCGCCAAAAGTAGTCAGTCAAAAAATGACATAAAAAAAATTAATGTTTTAAGAGAAAGAAATGAACCACTTTGATTATTGCAAAATCATCCGAGCGTATTCTCCCGGTTGCTGGGGAGCCGAAGAGGCAAAATTTGGATTTACTCGAGCGCCGCTACCTAATAGATTTTGAAGATTAGATAGTAATAAGAAAAAAGGTTATGTAATGTGTATGTTCACTGGTGGGGGAGCGTCTACGGGGTTTCAAAATTGTAAAAAAGAAAAAAAACGATAAACGGAAACATTCGAGCGCGTCAGATATTGATAACTTAAACGCTCCCGTGTCTCTGATCGTAAGAACCTGCCGAGTTGCATGGTGAAGGAAAAAATTTTTTTTCGAGCGCGTCAAATTTTCAATTCAGATGTTAATTGAGCCTGAAAGAAGGTGTCGCTACCGCGCCGACACGGTCGACATGTTGTACGTACTTGTAGTCGCATGTGTGACACGCGTGCGTCCTGCTGTCGGCGGGCGCCAGGTGTCGGTACCGCACGTGCTGCGCCAGCGCGGCCGCCGACACGGCCGACATGTCGCACAGCGCGCACGCGTACGCGGAGATGTGCTGTCGCGCGTGCTCCCGCAGCAGGTACTCCGTCGCGTGCAGCCCGCCGCACACCGAGCACTTGTAGCCCGAGTCTGGGTATACGTTCTGGAAAAAGTCATTACTATCATCATCATCATATCAACCGCAGGAAGTCCTCTGCTGGACGTAGGACTCCCCCAAGCACAAAATTAATTATTACAGAAAGGAATCTCTTAAGCAATATGCATCCCCGTTCTTCCTCGCACTTCTCCCCAGTTCTCGCCTTGTAAAGGGGCGGCTGCAGCCGCCCGCTCAACCGCCCACTCGGCGCGAACGAGGGGAGAGGTGTGAGGGCGGGGAATGGGGACGCATATTGCGCGGGATCTAAAGAGATTTCGTCCTGTACATACATACATACATACAGATTATCACGCCTGTTTCCCACAGGGGTAGGCAGAGACTAAGGACCTCCACTTGCTACGATCCTGACAGACCTCTTTCGCTTCATCTACACTCATCACTCTCTTCATGCATGCCCGCCGGTTACGGGTACTTCTAACCTCTCCTTTTTTAAGAACGTCTGCAATTTGATCGCGGTACGTTCGTCGAGGACGACCCTGACCCGCTCTTCCACTCAAGTTTGCTTTGTAGACTCTTTTAGTGAATCTCCTTTCATCCATCCTTTCTACATGTCCGAACCATGTTTCGTCCTGTATGTAATACGTATTAATTCTGTACCTCAATGTTTTCCAAAACGACCGATTGGAAGTGCTTAGCTCGAGTTTAAGTGATCAATTACACCCACGAACCATAAGCACCCTCGCTCGCTGCGCTCGCTCGTGCGCTTAATATCTCGGGTGTAATTGATCACTTACAACCCTTGTTTAACAATCTACTATTAAGTACTTTAACCTCATAGGACGCTGCAAGTCGTTAGAAATTACTGTTACACCTGGTGACGTCAGTTTCTTGGAGTCAAATGGCGCTCCTATTATTAGTTTTTCTGTATTAATAAATCTAAAATCACGTTGAAAATAATAAGATCAATGACAAGTGATATAGTTTCGAGACGTTGTATTCTGTTATCAGTAGGTGCAAAAGAATTTATTTTTTTGGAACGAAGTTCCTTATCGCGCGTTGCGAAGGGAGCTAGACGAAAAAAATTGAGACCAAAAGTTGTAACGACACTTTTTGTTCATTCAAATTTATGAAGATAATAAAAACTTGATTTTAGAACGCAGAAAAGAGTTTGAATGTAATTTAGACCTATTTATATTTTACCTCGTTCCCTCCGGGTGTCCCTTGACACCTCTCAAGTTTTTATTACCCTATTCTGTGCAAAGCTTTAAACAAACTATAACTCTAAATAAGATATACACTTCACTTACATTTCACATAGGCCCAAATCACCATAGCCTATTTGTATTTTAGGTCTTGTGATTGAGAGAGCAAAGTACTTACTTGTCTTCTGAGATGATCGCATAATTTCCTATTGCAAGCAAAATGTTGGCCGCAGTGGTAGCATGCTATGAGTCGCTCCCCGGTGTGAGACCTGGAGGAAAGCAGTGGTTTAGCTGTCATAGTGCTAGTGTGGTCACGAGACTCCGTTATTTTGTCGCAATGACATTACTTTCTTGAAGATATTGAAACTTTTAATTTATCGACTATTGAAACGGTATTTAATATTGTAGTTGAGTTATAATACACGGTAATTTTTCATTGGATTTGGAGCGGAAGGCCACTTTATAAGAATCGTTAGTAAGACCTAATTAGCTAGTCAAAATAAAAATCCTGAAATAAAAATGTTGACTAAAACTCGAAAGTAAAAATTGCGGCGGTCGGCCGGCCGGCTAGATCTCGAGTTCATAGAGATTTTTCAAGCTGCCTAAAGGCATCTGACTTAGCTTGACGACTGCCATACAATAATGACGGCCAGGACCAACGACTTATACGTGCCTCCCGAAGCACGAAGGAGCTCGAGAAATTTTCAATACCACTTAGGCTCAATTCACACTGCGGCGGAATTGAAGCGAACGGACGAAATCGTACATAGCATAATGAACTTTATGTCAAGCGTATAATGTTCAAACATTGATATAAAGTTCATTATGCTATGTACGATTTCCTCGCTTAGCCTCAATTCCGTCGCAGTGTGAATTGAGCCTTATGGTCACCCACCCAAGTGCGGATCACACCCGGTATCGCTTAACTTGCGAAAGTGCTATTAATGCGCCGATTCACCGAGCTTCTTATACATGTATATTTATGTATGTATATCATATGATGATTACCTCACATGTAAATGCAGCGGCACCCTCCTCGGGAAGCTGGCGCCGCATCCAGCCCACGAACATATGAATTTCTCGGAGTAGCGGATGTGCATGCATTTTACGTGGTCGAAGAATGACTGAAAATAGCATTGACATACATTATACTATTATAGACCAGCTATCTCAAACATTGGCCCCTATTTTACAGGGTGGAATTTAATTAAAAAACAATTAAGATAAAGTCGAAATTTTTATATTTAAGAAAACTTATAAACATGTTTTTGTCTTTGAAAGACACCATTACTATTAGTGCAATAATAAATTTAAAAAAAACTAATCGCCAAAAACGCACAAAAAGACATTAATTTTATCGCGTCGCGGCGTCTGTAATCAAATCTTGCAAGTTAAAACTTGACTCACATCCCAGTTTTAGAGGAGTTGAAATTTTGCATTCATGTGTATCGTGTCGTGTGCGTGACGGCACAATAATTTCAAATTTGACATCATTCTTAATTAATAATTATGACATAACAATGTATCCTCAGTCATACATACAAATACTTATTTTACGAGTAATATCAGTATAATTGAAGTTGCCGATTGTGAAGCTTCTTCTGTACTAGCGCTTAGGAAGCGGCAATAAACTTAGCTGTAAGTAAATGATCTAACAATAACTACCCTTATATGAAATGGAAAGAAATTTGACAAGTATCAAGTGATACAAATATCCAAAGATAAATAAATGATTTTTAACTTTTGAATGAGTAACGATACAAACCTGTATAGAATCAAATGATGCATTACACCCAACCCACAAGCACTTATGTGGGCTCTTCAAAGGTGGTAGCTGGTTCCTCTTGCTAGAGTCCTTCCGGCATCGCAACAGCTTCAATGTGGCCCGTCCATTGAACCCGATTGCCAACAGCTTCGCGTGGTAAGCATGGTAGTTCAAGTGCCTCACCATCTCGTTAAAATCTGGTGTTTTGTGCCCGCATATGTCCCAGAGGCAAACATATTCCTCTGGAATTAGAAAAAAATTTTTTTTTTTTCACCACTTTGCATTGTATGTGGCATCCTCAGACGTAAGACCAAATGTTTGTTTTTTGGAGAAGAAAATAAAAGCTGCCAAGTGAAGTGTGAGTCGGACTGGCCCATGAAGGGTTCCGTAGCAGCGGTAGCAGCGAGTAACATAATATAAAAAAAAGTTCTTGTAGTTTGTTGTAACTTTGATCGATGTTTTAATAAACATATTAAAAAAAAACTACTTACTAGATCTCGTTCAAACCAATTTTCGGTGGAAGTTTGCATGGTAATGTATATCATTATATATTTTTTTAGTTTTATCATCTTTTTATTTTAGAAGTTACAGGTGGGGTAGCACACATTTTACCACTTTAAAGTGTCTCTCGCACAAACTATTCAGTTTAGAAAAAAAATATTTTAGAAACTTTAATATCACTTTTGAAGACCTATTCATCTATAGACCTCAAAAAAAATTTTTGAGTTTCATTTCTAAGTATGGGAAACCCCAATTTTATTTTTCCTATTTTTGTATGGAAGTCTTAATGCGGTTCATAGAATACATCTACTTACCAAACTTTAACAGTATAGTTCTTATAGTTTCGGGAAACAGTGGCTGTGACATACGGACGGACAGACAGATAGACATGACGAATCTATAAGGGTTCCGTTATTTGCCATTAGGCAACGGAACCCTTAAAACAGTAAGCCAACTATAGACTCTAAAGCACGATAGAAGGATGCTGCCAAGATGAAGATGCAGTAAATCAGGACATTGAAAAATAAAGACTAGTGGAGAAAAATAAAGAAAATTTTGAATTTGAAATGGAATTCTTAATTTTGCTCCTTCCACTAGCCTAATCTTCTTTTTATCTCATTTGTTGTTTCGAACTAAAATTTGAACATGGCATGCATGGAAGACCTGCATTGTGGTTCACACCACAACAATCGCTGAGCAAATTTCATTTTTGTGCATTATGTAATAGACACTCAGCAAAAATTAAGAGAGTTTGGCTGGGAGGTGTTAATGCATCCGCCGTATAGGACCTGGCACCTTCAGATTTCCACCGGTTTCGGTCTCTTCAGAATTCTTTAGGCAGTGTCAGGTTAACATCACGAGAGGACTGCCAAAACTGCTTGACGCAGTTTTTTGATCAGAAGCCCCAAAATTTCTATAGCAATGGGATCATGTCCCTACCTATAAGATGGCAAAAAGTTATCGAACAAAATGGTACCTACATACTTTAGTTAAATGTTAATAAACTATATTAAAAAATGTTTTGAATTTTCATATAAAATGCGAAAAGACTTTTTCCCCAACCTATTACATAGGTATATAATGGTTTTTGGCATATAAATTGTAATATTTTGTGCCGAGAAAGATTTTTTTCTTTCTTTTCTTTGTTACTTACCACTGCCTTCTGTCCCAATCACATGCAGGTCTGCAGTGTGTTTCCGGACGTGTTTCTGGAAGTTTTCGTAAATGTCGTCTACGCTGCGACACGACGCCCACTCACATTCAAGGGGCAAATGATCAACGCGCAACTTATGTCTAGGCTGAAAATTATAAAATTACACATGCTTATTGACACGAAACCATTAGTAATATGAACGATGTTCGAAAAAAAGATTGTGCTAACTTTTATTGTTAGGCTAGTACTTGGGTTAGTACTTGTTGAGACCAATTAAATAAACCCAAATTCAATGGAGTTTTGTGGTTGTATTAGTGAGATTCATCGACCACATGACCACATTCTATCGCTGTGATCAGACCCTAGACATTGTCTACCATAAAGTGCTTATCAAGACAAATCAAACAAGTCCTACTCAATGAGGTTATGTTGTTTTATTTTATAAGAGAGTTCTGTTGAATATCTCCCAGCTCCGTCTTCAGAACAGCTTATTGACTCCATAATATTGTATTGTTATCTGACTTCGGGAGTATGCAAAATTTCAGCTCAATTGGTTGAGGATAACTGGTTGATGAAAATTGAATTGCAAGATATGACAAACAAACATCATACATACAAGATGCATTGCAAGTTAAATATAAACTTGTAAAAAGTGGTACATTGCCCTAGGGTTTTTTTTATCTGTTATTTATCCAAGGTTTCACTTAGTGTGACTATGCTTGCCTCTTTGTATGTTACATCACAGCTGGCAAGAAATGCCTTAAGGTTGAAAGACAGAAGATAAATCAGTTGACAAGATTATATGAGAAGAGCTTCACAAGTTGATTTATTCGTGACTTGAAAAAAGATAAATAGATTAGAACAAATCCTGATAGAGCTAACCCCAAACTAAGTTAATCATCATTATCAGCATTTACAAACCCACTGCTGGGGCATATGCCTAATTAATATTAATAATTTAATTATTAAACAGACATTTTTTTCAACTTATATATATGTCTATGTGGTGGTATTAAGACCAGCATCACATTTTTGCGAAAGTCACTCCATATTGTTCTTGCTATGTATGTTATGCTTGGGCCGCACCTGCGTCTATCATCCCGAAGCAATGCGTGGCGAAGCTTCGTACTAAAAAGTGATTGTGATAAAGCTGTGGTCATATTAGTGGCTTCGTTATTTTTCACGAACTATTGTGCAATAATCCAAGATGGCATCATCTAGGCATTTAAATATAGACAATGACTTTCTTTACTTTAACATGTGTGCTAACAATTACACAATGCATTTATTGAAACCTAAAAAGAAACCTATAAAGAAAAACTTAGAAATTCTAACACCATTTTATCCTTCCACTCCATTATCATGCATTAACCCTTTCACCTCGAGACTTTATATATTAGTTGCCGTCCCCCAGCGCAAGGGGTCCAGCGCAAGGGGTCCAGCGCAAGGGGTATGAAATCTAAAATAAATACCTACAACCAAAATGGGACGTGGATACTTAAGTTATGTGCAATATGAGCGGTTTTTTTTTGTCGGAAATATCCGACGCTCGCGGTTTGGGCACGACAATGTTTGTCGGATAAATCCGACGTTCGCGGTGAAAGGGTTAACAACCGTCGCACCGTCGCACAGCACGCGTCTGAACAAGTTGAAAACAAACCCCAAAATGAAGAGCGCTAGTCCGACCACGCAGAACGAATTGTTAGCGCGCTAAAACCCTTTGATGTACCACCACCCGTGCGATACCGAAGACGCAGCCCGACGCGGGCGATATCGGGACGATACCTGATAGCGGCTGGTCACATTTGCGTGTATCGTGTAATAGCACGAAGCTTCCAGCCCCAGCATTTTACGACGTCCACTTAAAGAATGCCACTTACAGCATATTAGCCCAAATTGTTGGTACCAAGTATTAGATTAATATTATTATAATATGGATATTTCTACAAACCACCGCTTTAGGCTTCAACACCGGCTCTTCATCGACTCCAGCAGGCACCGTGGCATCATCATCTGCGACCGAAAGCAAGAAGTTTTTCCGGTCCGCATTAGTCTTGATAATGAACTGGATATCGTTTTTATTCTGCAGAGTTTTTGACTCTAAAGTATTCTGTTCTTGAAGCCAAGCCGAACAACGCGTTAATTTAAGCTTTTTCGTACTTAATTTGGGTTTTTCTTCGCCTTCACATTTTCCCTCCATCTCCATGTTTGACATGAATCAACCCAACCCAGATTTATCCCCTGTATGTACCGTACAGAAAACAAATAACACCAAACTATCACTTACTAGGTACCAAATTATCACTTGTATATTCTAACTCTTTGATTAGATACCTATCACAGAATTTTCCTGAAATATTATCTATATGAACAAGTTAAGAACGAATAGAAACCACACAAAGTAAACACAACACAATATTGACGTTTTTGTTTTGCTTTGCTTGTCTCGTCGTTGACAATTGATATATCATTAGAGTGTTGCTATATCATGATTTGTTTTATCTCCTTTTTACCATTTACTCACTGAGGTGCCATTTTTCAAACGCGGAGTCACACAAACGAACTGTTTTTGTATGGATTATAGTCCCCCCCCTTAAGCGGGGGGATGCGGAAACTAGTAGGTAGGTTAAGAGATTGTTTTCCTTACCTAAAAGTGTATGGAATATGATGATAACATTCACATATATTTTTTAAGGGTATATACACATCAGTCTTACTATCAAACATTTCGACCTTATTGACATTTTACAACCCCCTTGCTACCATAGGATTGATGTGCATATAATCGAGAACAGTTTTTTTACGTGTCAAGCAAACAGTATGTAAAAAGTAAAACAGTTTTCGCCAACAGTAGTTAAATGTTGCTGGCTGTCGCGCGAGTAAAAGGAAGGCTACCACCAACACTTATAAAACCATTCAGAAACAAGGCAGTTTTTAAGCAGGTCAAAAGCAGGACAACTTTATATCGGACCATGACGTTCATGATGCTGCAGGCCTACCTTTTAGATATTTAAATAAAATATGATAGAAATAATTTTGTTTAACGTAAATAAAAAAACCGGTAAAAGTAATAATTTTTTGTCAAGGATTTGAACGTCTTCGCAGTCTCATCACCAAAACAAGCCAGAGACAACAAACAGTTCACCATTCAGGAATAACCATTCTCAGAGAGTAAGCAAAGAATCCTGTAAGAGAAAATGTATAAATGTATGTAGTTGTAATTTTAATAAATAACTTATACTTAAGAATGTGTTGTTATTTGTTTTCGTGTGTGAATAAATATTTTACAAAGATTAGCATTGTTATTACTTACAAAAAAATATGTTACGTAAGTTGGAATAACTTACTATTTTTCACATAAGTTGTACTAAAATAATGAAGTAATATATCTTACTTTGTTTTTGAAATCCAAATTTCCAATAAAAGGTATTAAGTAGGATTAATTAAGGTCCCATGGTAGCGTTACTTCAATTATCTACTAACTGTTTTGTAAAAATCTAAAGTATAGAAAAAACATATTCACATTCACAAGAAAACCAACTAAAATCCTCCATACAAGTTACTAAAAAGTAACTTTTTAAGGATCGCTTTATTTGACACTTGAGACGAGCAATAATCGTTTTCGTGCTGTCAAATAGACGTGATGGTAGGAATAGTCCATACAAAAAAAGGTGAATGGTTTTGTGACGTCAACCAAAACAATCCTGTTTAAGGCCTGCTATAAAGGTGTCATGGTTGCATTAAACAATACAGTTCAGTTTAAGTGCTGCTATAAGAGATGACGGTAGGCCTGCAGTAGGTCGCAGTGGTCGCAGTTGCGTAAGGTCACCGAAACCATGAAAAGCAATACTCGATAGTATCGATAGTTTGCTCGTCATTATCGATTAATACATACTATCAATAGTTTGTTCGTAATCATTGATAGATACTGTCTTTCGATAAATCGATACAGTTTTGCTTAAATTTTCGATAGTCCATCGATAGGCTATCGATAATGGACTATCGAGCAGCACAGCAAGTCAGCAACCAGCAACACAACAATAGGCCTGTTATGTTATTTTCCCGTTGTTTAATTTTGAATTTTGGATAGCAAATTACTCAGAATTTAATAAAAACATCCTATTTTTAGTGTTTTGTTTGAGGCATTTATTTTTTGTTCTTACTTGAACGTAGTTTTTAACTTAATTGGATTTAACTCTTGACTATTTGCTGCATATATTAAAATATCTTTGTCATCATTATGGCAGCGAGTAGCAATCATTTTGACTTGACTACTTGACGTTTCATTAAAATATTCAATTAAAAAAAACGTGCAAGTTGATTGAACGAGCGCATGAATTGCGGTGCGTATTTAAAGGCACGGCATCATTTTACCCACGTTGCCGCAGCATCTCTTATCGGTGTTTAGAGATTCATAAATAGTTTATCTTATTATCCTACTGTGCAGTAATCAGGTGACGGTCGAGAGGTCGTTTCGCGAGATCTCTTGTGCGAATGAAATCAACTGTAACTCTAGAGGGAGTAGTGAATAAATTAGACAACCTCGCTCTACCTCTAACAACCAGGATGCCGAATATCAAAGTCTTCAGCGGCAGCTCGCACCCGGACCTTGCGCAAAAAATCGTCGACCGCCTCGGCATCGATTTGGGAAAAGTGGTTACAAAGAAATTTAGCAACATGGAAACATGCGTTGAAATCGGTGAATCCGTTCGTGGTGAAGATGTTTACATTGTGCAGAGCGGTAGTGGTGAAATCAATGACAACTTAATGGAGCTTCTGATCATGATTAACGCGTGCAAAATAGCTTCGGCGTCGCGCGTAACCGCCGTTATACCTTGTTTCCCGTACGCTCGACAAGACAAGAAAGACAAGAGCAGAGCCCCGATCACCGCCAAACTCGTCGCTAACATCTTGTCTGTATCTGGTGCTGATCACATCATAACAATGGACCTCCATGCATCTCAGATCCAAGGTTTCTTTGACATCCCTGTTGATAACCTGTTTGCTGAGCCAGCTGTGTTGAAGTGGATCAAAGAGAATATTCCAGACTGGAAAACAAGCATTGTAGTCTCCCCTGACGCTGGAGGTGCTAAAAGAGTTACGTCTATTGCTGATAGACTCAATGTTGAGTTTGCTCTTATCCACAAAGAAAGGAAAAAGGCCAATGAAGTTGCCTCTATGGTTTTAGTAGGAGATGTAAAGGACCGCACTGCTATTCTAGTTGATGACATGGCAGACACTTGTGGTACTATCTGCCATGCTGCAGAGAAGCTGATTGAAGCAGGTGCTGTAAAAGTTTATGCTATTTTAACTCATGGTATTTTCTCTGGGCCGGCTATTTCGAGGATCAACAATGCCTGTTTGGAAGCAGTGGTGGTCACTAACACAATTCCACAGGAAAGGCACATGCAAGATTGTCCTAAGATCCAGTGTATTGATGTGTCCATGATGTTGGCGGAAGCTGTTCGGCGCACGCACAATGGCGAGTCCGTCTCGTACCTATTCTCTAATGTTCCATATTAGTTCTACGTAAGTAAGATATTAGGTCAGCCAGGAATTCAATGTGTCTTGAATATTCTTAACGACCAATAAACAAAACTATCTTTGATTTCTATTAACATTTGTAAGAGATGAGATTTATGTTAACTGAAAAGCTGGTGATATTCTATTAAACGCCTCAGGGAGAGTTGATGTTGAATGTTTTAATTTAGATTTAGTTTTAATCTTGTTGGATAGAATAGTGGCATGAAACTATTCTGACTGTATAATCTCAAAAAAATTGCCTACAAATTTTCATTGTATAATTCAATATTTTTTAAGAAATATTGTCAATATTGATGGTTACTTTGACGATATGTATTTCAGATGTTAATGTTTTGCTATCATTTAGGTACCATCTTTAAATGCATTTACTCTGGCAGTATGTTTCAGTTTTTCGAACTGCAGTTGTGTTGATATGGATTTTTATGAATATTAATTTTAGTTGATAATCATAAAAGACAAGATATCATAAGATGCCATTCAAGTTGTTTGTTTCATCACTTGAGAAAACATGATAAGATTTATAAGAAAAATATTTAAGTATTCATCTGTATATTGATTTCCGTCCATGAGAAATTAATTTAATTTAAATACCCTCAGGATTTTTATACTTTTTCAACATATTTAGGTCAATTCATTACTATGAAATTAAATTCACATATAAAATGTTCTACATCTGACAAATACTACACAGAAAATGAAATTATGTATTACAAACGAGTTTTCTTTGATTATTAAATTAACAACCTATATTTGTGTCTATTATACTAAAGAAAAGACACATTTGAACATAGAACTAGATTTTTTTTAATGCATTTGAATAAGCAATCTCACTCATTCGAGTTTGGTTCTTTATAATTTAAATTTTTTTTATTCATTGTGGTATTACCATGAAGATGGTGTTACTTGAAAGAAGACAACCTTGTTTCGCAATCAAATGATGAAATTAGCAGCTACCATAAATTGTTAGTGTAACATAGTATAATTTTTTAGATTATAGTCAATTGATGACAAATCATCATGTATTTTTTTTTCTATCATGACTTTAGATGTAGGTATATTGCATATATTGTGGCCTTTATATTCCCATAGGGAAATTTATTTCAAAATGTATTAGTATGCGTACTTGCTCATAAATGCCGGCTATGATTTAAATGTAATATGTTCATATATATTGGTGATCATTATGTATAATTTGTATTGGCTGAATGGCATGTAATCTTTACATATGTATTGTACATTTATAGAAAAGATTATTTTCGAAATTTATTAAAACCTTATATGTATATTCGGTCTGTATGCCTACTTTTAAGCATTAATAAAAAAAAATGTCTTCGAATTTCTTGGTTTTATTTGCCTCTATGGGTTATTATTCTAAGGTTTCATTTGTCTTTAATTTTCATTTTTATCTGTACCAAAAAGCGTTCAACTCTTGCGTCAGCTTTAAATCTGACTAATTTATTTACCTAATTAACACAGTTATAATATAATGCTATGTGTGTGTAGACTGTATTGGTATAACATTGTATATGTAGGTATTTACATCATAAAATAAAAATTTGGTCTAACAAAATATACTAAAACTATTATAAGGGTGACTTCAGTTCATGATACTAAACAGCTTTCTCCAGGAAACAAATATTGAAATAAGGTGGGTGTACCATGGAAGGCCACTCTAACAAATAAACAGTTATTATTCGTTTATTTACTGGATAAATGGAACTAACAAATATTTAAGTAATACTTTGTTTTATTACGTAACATAAACCACTATATAAACTTTGGTCCCGAGAGAATAACCAGTAAATTGAATGAAAACATCGTTTTTCGAGTAGATGAGGTGAAAAATATTTTCAATATTTAGATTTATGTTCCTTCGGGAAAGTTGTTCAGTAACACTGACTGAATTCACGCTTAAAATAGTTTCAGTATATTTCGTTTGATTTTATACAACGTAAAAGGGACATTCCCGTATTAAATCGAATCACAGACTATAACTAGATCACTAGTAGGTATAATGAAATTAAAAAATAACAGCCAAAACACAAAAAAGTTTTTCGGCATGTCCAAACAAAAGTGTGTAGCCGCCCGGGCAATTTGTAAGTGGGAATGTCGATTTTGTTTTTTTATTATTTGTTTGTTATTTTAATTTTATTACACTATAGTGATCTAGTATAGCCCGTGGTTCGATTTATGTCCCTCCCACGTTGTCTATGTATTGTTTGGCTAAGTGGCTATGTTTATGTGGGTACAATGACTACCTACTTTATCACAACATTATTGAAGGCTTTGGTAGGTAATAGTACATAAGACTTTTTTGATATGGGCCACAGCTATAAATAGAGAGGAAATATTTAAATTATCAAAATAATCTTTATATAATAAACACGTGCAAATTTAGGTGTGACAAGGTGTACTTGGATTTTCGGTTTATTTGTGTGATGGTTACGCAATTAATTTCTTTTTATTGTGTCAGTACTTTGGTATAAACAAGGTGTAGTGGAAAGGGAGTATTAATCCGAAAGGAAGCAAAGTAAATATACTAATCAATGTGAACAATTTTTACTACTTACATGGGAAATTCCTTAAATCGTAAAAAAAATCTGCAGCTCCATACATTTTGGCGCGGTAGGTATTTAATTTTGTATGGTGATGAAGATTTTTTTTACGATTTCAGGATTATTCCTATACTACCTAAAAGTTGTTCACATTGATAAGTATGTTTACTCCCTTTTGGGTTGATACCCCCGTTCCGTTACACAAGCTTGTAGAACAATGTAAACTTGTGACAGCCAGCTTTTCTTATTTCATTTTTTCATTTAAGTACCATATTATTTGCCAAACCATACCAAGCTTTAATCACATTTCTGTGCCCATTTAAAAGAAATTATCTGTACCCAATATGTACTCAATCCCGTCATTTTTATAATTGGGCTTTTGTAACCACCTCATAAAGCTTAATTTTATTAGTGATGTCCCAAACTTAACTGCCTTTCGTACAAAGAATGAAAAATTTGTAAGTACCTAGACCTTTTTTACCTGCCTATTAAAATACATCTATTGTTACTTAACTGACCGGACCCAAGGAGGTAGTAAAGACATTTCTTGCTGCATTGAAAGGAGCTCAGGTGTTTCTCTACATGATCGAATCAGAAATGAGGTAATTCGTAGAAGAACAAAAGTCACAGACATAGTCCGGCGGATTAACTCGTTGAAGTGGCTGTGGGCGGGGCACATAGCGCGACGAACCGGTGGCCGAAGGGGCAGAAAGGTTCTCGAATAGTGACCACGTACTGGTAAGCGAACCGAGGGACACCCACCCACAAGATGGTCAGACGACCTTACCAAGGTCGCTGGAAAGCGCTGGATGCAGGCCGCTCTAGATCGGTCATTTTGAAAATCCTTAGGAGAGGCCTATGACCAGCAGTAGACGTTATGCGGCTGAAATGATGATGAAGAAAGGTGTTAGCCATAAAAAAATGTATAAGGCGATTCGCACACTGCTCCTTGGAGCTTTATGATCTGCTCTCTCTTTTGCGAATCCCTATTTTGATTCCCTTTTTCCATCTTAAGAGTTCGTTACCCTAGACAGAATCAAAATTTTCCATACAAACGTACCTAGGCTAGCTTTTATTTCGAAACGGCATGTCAGATATTGGCGAAATTATGTAATTTCAAAGAAATTGCATGTAGTAAGGCATATCTATATCATTAGTTTTCACAGTCAAAATATAAACTTAGAACAGAATATAGTGGATCATATCATATTTGACCATCAGTATGGAAAACTTCTACACTCATATTTTCTTTCACGTTCATATTTGACTTTCGAAAGCTAGTTATATATGCCTAGATATAGTATACAATTTCTTTAAAATTACAAAATACTGCCGAAATCTCACATGTCATTTCTTTCAAAATAAAAGCTAGACTACGTTTGTATGGAAAAGTCTAGGGTAAGGGGATTCTTAACGCCCACTAATGCGCTGTTTATTATTTGTTTTCGAGTGTGTGTGGCCAACACTGGTGTCTGATTTCAGGCTGCCTAAAGGCATCTGACATAGCGCTAAATGTGACCTTGTGGTCTTACGACCCTGGGCTCTGTTTACCCCGTCAGGGATAAAGGCGTGGTAGATAATGAATGTTTCAATAAACATTTAGGCGTCGACTCGGTATTATTAAGAATCCCCTTACCCTAGACTTTTTCACACAAACGTAGACTACGTTTTATTTTAAAACGACATGATGTTGGTAAAAAAAAAAAATTTAAAGAAATTGCAATTATCTAGGGTTCTATTTGGTTTCCGACGGTAAAATTATGAACTAGAAAGAAAATATAAGGTGTAGATGTTTTCCATACTGATGGTCAAATATGATATAGGCACTATATTCTCTTTTAGGTTCATAATATTATACCTAGTCGGAAATAACCCTAGATACCTAATTGCAATTTCTTTAAAATTACACTTTCAAAAAGACATGTCGTTTCAAAATAAAACGTAGACTACGTTTGTATGGGAAAGTCTGATTTTGTCTAGGGTAAGGTGACTCTTAAGGAGCGTTCGTTCTCAATCTCTCAGTTACATCACAACAACTGTATCAGCTAAAACTTGACCCGTAATGTCGCGAGGCAATGATGTAAATTGTTTGTTAATAAAGCGTTAATTTCCCTCATCGAGCCCGATCTATTCATACCTCGACTTTCGCAACTTAAAATCTATCAAAGAATATAATAGATGCATTTGAATACTGGATTTTCTCTTTTGGCCTTGTTTGAGTTTAAGGCCAACATTTTTTACAATGTTACGAAAAGGAATAAGTACAAGTTTATTTGCCAGGCAAATAAAAAAACCTCCGACTTTCAAGGGTTCACCTCCAACTACTTTTGAACGGCTGAACTTATCATCAGACATAGCTAAGAACCAACGCAAGAAAACTTGCTTTCACGTAAAAAAGCTCATCAGAATCGGTCCATCGGTTCGAGAGCTACGATGGCACAGACAGACATTGGCGGCAAATTATAACATCCCTCTTTTTACGTCGAAGGTTAAAAATCAAAGCAGCTGGTTGTGAGTTTGTGCGGGAAGATGCATTATTATTTTTTCGTTGTGCTATGGAAAGAGTTCCTAACAGGCATGTCCAAGAAAAAAAGTACCTTGCTAACCCAAAATCTCTTTAAGATCTAAAGGTTACAAAGTCCCGTCCGCCTTTGGACGGCGTCTCGGAGCGCCTTAGAAAGACCCGACAGGAGTGACGTCACTTATGTTGCATTTGTAGGAGTGATGTTAGAATACGAGTATTTGTTCAGGTACTAAGTCAAATATTGCGTGTACAGGATCAGCCTCATAATCATAACAAAAGTAGCTAGCTATATTTTTTTAAGAAATTTCTATTGTACCTAATATTATCTTTTAAACTTTGTATTACTTATTTCTAAAATTGACTTTTTCAATCAACTAAATAGGAATCGATGTAAATGCTTACGAAATCAGAGACATTTATTAAAATCTACTCATTACATATCCATCTTAGTCATAATATAATATCGTCAGTGCAACGATATTTTTAATTATTCTTTACTCTGAAACACCTCCAAAAGTATGGTCCTATATTGATAGCAAGAGCTGTCATTCCTCCTCCCTCCCTAACTACCGAATCGAGATGGTCATATGATCATCTCCCGATACCCTTCGTCCCGAAATACTGGTCTGAGTAAGCCTATAAAAATAAAATAAAAATAGTTTATTTCTGATAACATGGATCCATAATTGTGTTAGTTTTATTTAACCTATGTTAGTAATACATATGATTCTGCGTTCATATATACCTATAGTTCGGAGTGGGTTTCAATATCACCCTCCTTTAAAAAGACGATCATGGAGAAGTATAGCGATCTGCTAACGTCTTCAAGATGCTATTGGGGCTAGCCCGCACTCTGTTTATAAGCGAGGTGGCTTTTAGGGTTCCGTAGCCAAATGACAAAAAACGGAACCCTTATGGATTCGTCATGTCTGTCTATCTGTCTGTTCGTCCGTATGTCACAGCCACTTTTTTCCGAAACTATAAGAACTATTCTGTTGAAACTTGGTAAGCAGATGAATGCTGTGAACCGAAATAAGATTTTCACACAAAAATAGAAAAAAATACTATACATTTTTGGGGTTCCCCATACTTAGAACTGAAACTCAATTTTTTTTTCATCAAACCCATACGTGTGGGTTATCTATGGATGGATCTTCAAAAATGATATTGAGGTTTCTAATATCATTTTATTCTAAACTGAATAGTTTGCGCGAGAGACACTTCCAAAGTGGTAAAATGTGCCCCCCTGTAACTTCTAAAATAAGAGAACGATGAAACTAAAAAAAATATATATGGTGTACATTACCATGCAAACTTCCACCGATAATAAGTTTAAACGAGATCTAGTAAGTAGTTTTTTCAATACGTTTAAACATCGATCAAAGTTACAACGAACTAAAAGAACTTTTATATTATGTTACTTGCTGCTACGGGGCTTTCATGGGCGAGTTCGACTCGCACTTGGCCGCTTTTTTTGTGAAGAATTGCTTCAAAGCCGTCAATCTGGGCTAGGGAACCTGCCTTTACATTGCAATAGTTTTAGTTCTATTTAGCCTTAAATTTTAATTTATTTTCCTAGTTTATTGCTCCGACTATCGACCATTTTTATCTGGACCAAGGGTTATCGCGCGGCCCCCTATCAACGTTAACGTCACGAAAATAAGCAACAGCAATATTATTTCCACTAAATAAACATGTTATTTACGTATTTGCAGACGTAACTTTGTAGACGATTGCGTGTCGCCGAGGTCTGCCTCTTTTATAACTAAGTTACACATGTTAGTGGACGTTTCAAATATATATCTAATCTTATAATTTTTTTATCATATACTAATATTATTCATATACAACGTAGAAGGGACATACCCGTAATGAATTAAACCAGGGCTACACTAGATCACTATAGCAGTAGCGGATTTAGGGGGGGGGGGGGCACAGGGGCACGTGATTGTTTTATTGCTTATAGATTTTGTTTTATGATGACACAAAACAAATCTTTGACCCGTCTCACCCCTTGTCAAACTTCATTGACTCCCTCTCTTCCCCTTAATGTGTGACATCTCAAGATGGCGTTAGATAATAACCAGATATAGTCTAATATCCCTGATAATAATGCTCGATAAACGGTTGGTACCATGCTATAGGATATGACATTTGGAAAAATACTTTTGTACATACAACAAATAATTTATTCGATTAACTATCAAATACAATCTTTTTACCTTGAAATGGTAAAATACCTGACTGTTTCTTCTTAGCTTCCCAAGACGGATGCAATTTCTCTGGTTTTTCGTCTTGGTTTCTATTAAATTGTGGTTTTCTGTTATTAAAATTGTTAAAGTTATGTCTATTATTACTATCACCAGATTGTCTATCAAACTGATTGGTAAATCTTTTTCCTTTATCAAAACCATTTTCTCTATTTAAATTTTTGTCTGGCCCAAAATTATCTCTTCTAGGTTTAATTTTAGGAACATGTCCAAACATGACTGCCCTTCTAAGCTTCCTGTTACCTTGCTTGTGTATTTCTTTTACTTCATCAGGCTGCCTAGGTTCAGCTACCGACATATAATTTTCACCAGTGGATGTTATAAAAAATGGATCAACAATTTTCGTTTCAGACACTTGCAAATCTTCTGCATCTTTCTTGAATTTCCTTGATATTAGCTTTTCATTCAAGTTTTTGTTTTTCTTGCTATCTTTTGGTTTATCCTTTTTTGTTATTTTATTTTTCATTATCGTTTCTGGTTTCTGAATGGGTAGTTTTACTAAATTCTTCTTAGGATAGTCTTTTATAACAACTTTGTTATTGCATGGTTTGGTCTTGACAGAATTGTCAATCTTTGCTTCATCCTTCTTATCATCTATATCACTTTCACAGTCATTATCTCTTAAATATGTTTCATTACCCTCACCACTTTTTGCAGAGTCATCTTCACTTGTAATTTGTTCATCATCATCTCCTGGCTCCGACTCTTCATCACCAGACACATCACTTTCAATAGCATGTTTTCTTTCATCGCCCATTTCAACATCTTCTACATCCCAATCACCTTCAGAATTAACAACCTTATTATCTTTTCCTTTCTTTTTCTTCTTTTCTTTAGCTTCCTTTTTAAGTTTCCTCCTTTCTTGCCTCGACATTAATAAATCTTCTATGGGAACATTGGAAAACCTTCCTCTAAGAAATCTATACTTTTCTTGTAAAGACTTATGAAGTAATAATCTTGCACATGCTTTCTCTTGGTCAGCTTTTGGGTTGTTTAGATATTGCTTCAGCTCTTTAGTGTGAGTAACTATGAACTTGGCCAAGTCTTTTGGTTTGATTTTCTGTAATGCAAGTAATAAAATGGCATTAAATTAAATTTTAAAAGTGAATTTATGCTGTAAAATTATGCATTTTGCTACATTTTCTTTAATCTAAATTATACTCTTTGTCTCTCTTAATTACTTTGTGTGCTTTCGCTATGAGTTTATATAAAATTATTGTCAGCCAGCACCCACCCACTACAGTTAGTCCCAGGTTAGCTGTCTGCAATAGTAATAATTAGTATGACTGTGTGCTTTTCATGCTAGTCTGGGAGAGAAGAAAACCAGAGTGTACCAGCCGTTTCTCTTGCCTTTTAGATTGTGAAAGTCAATCAATGAAATAGGCAAGAATTTGAATCATGTAATAGGCAATGGGCCCACAAATCGACAAACTGGTTTCTATCTGATGGCCACAGGAAGCGAGGAGGACCAAGGACGAGATGGGCTGAAGAACTGAAAGTGTTCAAGAAGAATTAAAAAGAAAAGACCAAAGATAGAGAGTACTGGAAGGAAAGAAGGGAGACCTTTGCCCAGCAGTCGGACATACATAGCTAAATAAAAAAGAAGGCAATGCAGCTAGCAATCCATTACTATTTTGATTCTCTTACCACCTTCACTCCCACCATCTACCAAACGTTAACTACTAAGAGTGGCCTTTAGGTGTAGCCCTAGGCTATGTCTACCCCTTTAGAGATAAAGATGTGAAAGTGTAACTGTACCTTTATAGCCAATACTTCATTCACAGCCGACTCTGCTTTCCTCCTAAACTTTTGTTCCAAATGTTGAGGGACTTTCTTTTGAGTGAGAGTCTTAGCTTTCCTAGTCAGTTTATGGATGACCTGGATCTTTGCTTGATTCAAGTTCTTCTTCAGTAAAATAACCTGAAAATAATCGAAATGAATTGCTGTTAACGCTACAACTAAGTGTAATGTTAATCTTGCTCAAACTCAAAAGTGGCTTGGATCAATTTGGCAAAGTTATGGTTAATAAATAACCATAAAAAGGGGAATAGGAAGGGTCAGGTTCATTAGCTAAAGTGTGGGCAAGCCAGGGCCCAAGCCCCGGGCGGCGAAGTTAGAGGGGCAATATATCCACCTCTCTCATGCTACTGATAATTAAAGTTGTTTACTCGAAAATGTACAATAGCATATTGATCTGAATCTAGTTGACCATTACTGTCTGTTCCTGTACTAGTAATCAAGTAGGCGGTAAAAAAAAGGCAGGGACGGCATATTTACATATTTTTTTCCCCACCTCAAAAAAATTCTAGATCCGGCACTGGAGGACATTGATAACCTCCTTTATTAAAGTTTGTTAATTACTGTGTACTTATTGTGATAAAAAATTATCCTATACACCTGCTTTTTTTATCTATGAGTGGACAATGTTACTAAGACCAACAATAATGTACATGTAGAAATATGTTGTTTACAAGGTAGTCTATTTCAATAAATAAATACAGTCAAGTTACGGCAAGTTAAGTATTATATGTACCAACCTCATTGTTAAATGCTTGTTTTACTGCCCCTACTTCCATTTTTAATCTAAAATAGCACGAACTTTATGTGATTTAAGGTTATGTTTATACTCATAGATCCGATTCACTCGTAGCCTGAAGAATCAATAGGTGTTTAAGCAGAGTTTCGCAGTTGCAGTTATATCCTAAAAAATCGATTTCCAGTTGAATTAATCAGTGGAATTATTCATGAAAAATAAATAAAAGCATATTACATTAAAATAACCTCAAATCCACAATGAAAACGAACACAACAAAGAGAATTCAAATACTAATGTCAAAATGACATTTGTTGATCATTTGCCAGTGTCAAGCAGATATTTACTTTTTTTTGTGGTCTACGGCGGCGGGCTTCAGTCAGAAGTGCCATTTCTGAAACGCGGCGTTACCTTAACAAATGGGTTTTCCATACAAAAAATCGTTAATTTGGTGACTCCGCGTTTAACAAATAGTACCACAGCATTCACACGCACGACACGATCGATATAAAAATCAACGTTTCAAAAATGGCACCTCGCTTGGCTTGATGGCGGAATTCAGATAATCAAACGTGTGAAAACACTGCTCAGAGAAATGTCAAAAATTAAAAAATATAATTTCCTCTTTGGTTGAATCTGTCAATCCGCAAAGTATGTAAATAATTTGTTAAAAAAGAAATTCTTTAATATAACTGTAATCTTCATAATTGTTTTGGTTTTTCGTTTAATTATATTGTAAATAATAGTAGTGTGTTGCGTCTGTGAACATATTTTAGTTCTTATCTTTCGTGTATCTACAATTTCAGCATGGCTCCCCGCTTCGAGATTGCGGTTGGTATGCGAAAAGGCCACAAAACTACAAAAATATCTGCTGGCAGAAAGGGCATTACAGACAAAGCCATTAAAATCAGACCAGCTAGGCTAAAGGGTGTAAGTAAAATATGTTTGTTATCATTATTTTGATTAGGTTATGTTTACATTGTGCCGAACTTCTTTGTGTTAATAAATTCAATAAATTCTATGTTCATATCGATGCAGTGAAATATTTCATCCTATTTCAAAATTAAAAATAGCTACTGGCTGACTCGCGCGTCGCCAGTTTTACCATATTTACGTATTTGTCCGTATTTGTCACATCCGTGCCTCATCTTTTCTATATGTTTCCAAAAGTTGCGATGGTGCCCCGACTGTGCCCTGTCCGTGCCTCGTCTGCGTCTTCGTCATCTGTGTGTCCAATGCCTAACTTCCTTACTTGTGCGATACTATACTTATGATATTCCAAATACAGTATATAAAACTTCAGGTACCTGTAAAATCCCTGGCTAGCGTTTTTGTGAGACAAAAGCGGCCAAATTTATCCATTTCAATGTCCATATTTTTGTTTCAGCTGCAAACAAAACACTCAAAATTTGTCCGAGACCTGGTGCGTGAGGTGGTCGGCCATGCCCAGTATGAGAAGAGAGCTATGGAGTTGCTGAAGGTAGTTTACTTCTAAAAATATTCAAAAAACTTTTGTCACTGTGCAAGCCCTTAGGCATCTCTGGGTAACTGTTTTTGACATGCATTTGAAGGGAGAAAAAGCTAGAAAGAACACTATCCTTCACCAATTTTTTTTTTACTAAAGTTTGTATGCCGACAGTTGATAAATATTATAATCAATTATTTGTTGCATATTAGTTTGTGAATAATAATTAATAAATGCATGCAATGATGCAACCGTGGCCTGAACAGGCAAATGGATGCGGCAGCCAGAAATTGTCATTCTGTTCTGGAATGTGCTTTGAATGAGTTGTTTTGGTGTTTGCGCGTTGTGTTCTGTTTTATACTGTTAATAACTATTTAAAATTGTAAAAATATAATTTTTTTAATAATTAGCGGGCTGCAATTTGTAACTAATTATGAAGCCCTCAATTTATCAACTCTGCAAAGAGACTTTACCTAGCTAATTAAAGCACAAACAAATCATGCTACAAACAACTTATACCTTAGGAGGGTTAATGTTGTCATCAACGTCAATGTCTGCTGGTTGTAGAAAAAATATTTTTTACAACCGGCAGACATCTGTATGTCTGGCGGTTGTAAAAATTATTTTTTTCACAAAGAAATCATGCTACATACAACTGCATTCCCAAGGAGACTTTTTTTTTCACATAAGCAAAAACAAATTATGCTTCAAACAACTCATACCTAAGGAGGGTTGATGCTGTCATCAATGTCAATGTCTGCTGGTTGTAGAAAAAATAATTTTAACAACTGGCAGACATCTGTATGTCGTCTGCCAGTTGTAAATTCCCATTAAGCATCCTCAGCAGCATCAGCTCTTCATTTATAGTGCAGGCCTAGGTCACAGAATTAATGTAAGTATTACATAAAGCACGGAATCTCCTAAGGTCCTGCGCAATATGCGACCCTAGGGGACAGGTGGGGGGACGGGGAATGGACTCCCCATTCCCTGTCCCCGCACCTCGTGTTGTGCTGTGTGTGTTGTGCTGGGTTATGAGCGGGCGGCTGCCTGCAACCGCCTCGATAAGGCAAGAACAGGGGGAGAGGTGTAAGGACAGGGCACTAGGACAGATATTGTGCAGGACCTTAGGAGATTCACTGTATATGTAATACTTATTAATTCTGTGCCTAGGTGACAACCGAAACCAATCCTTAACCAGTATTGATTTTAAGGGGAAGGTTTTTGACATACTCAGCAGTAACCTTAATTGTTTTCTATACAATATGTAACCAAAACTGTCCGATCCTTGTAGGAGCAACTCAGACCGTCAATATGAGCAACTTTTCCTATGACCAATGCTTGAAACTCGAAAATAAACACGACATTTCCATAAAAATTGCTGGGCCGGCCGAACTCTTTGTATGTTTTCATGCAAACTAGTTCGGCCGGTCCGGTGTCGATTTTTTTTCATTTGGCATTGGTCCCATAGGAAAAGTTGTTTATATTGACGGTCTGAGTTGCTCCTAGAAGGATCGAATAGGGTTTTATTTTGAAGCCAGTACAATAATTTCCGATTTTTTTCAGGTGTCAAAAGACAAGCGCGCCTTGAAATTCTTGAAGCGTCGCCTGGGCACACACATCCGCGCCAAGAGGAAGCGTGAAGAACTCAGCAACGTTCTGACTCAGATGAGGAAGGCCGCCGCGCAGGCACACCACGCGCACCATTAAGTGGAAATAAATTAATAACTTAAGCCTAATTTGTTGTTTTTTGTCATCATTTTGATAGGCACACCATTCGCGCTGAGTTCCCGGTGGGCATACTAATTCGTTGTACTAATTAATAACCGGCAAAGTGCGAGCCGAACTCGTGCACGAAGGGTTCCGCGCCATTATTTAGAAAAAATCACGTATTTATTATATTACTAGCTGATGCCCGCGACTTCGTTCGCGTGGACTTTATGACTCCGGCGTATTAATATAAATAAAAACTAATGAGAGAGAGAGAGAGGGAGAAAGTACTTGTAACAGGAGTTAAAAGTCAATATTATTTAAATTCTTTCCTTCGGGAGCCAATATGAAAAGAGCTGAAGTGCTACTAACCCTAGAGAAAGTCACATTAAGTTGGCCATGCGAAAAACCAGTCCTTAGATCGACATCAGCAGCTTTAAGCCTCTGAAACTGTGACTTATTTTCATAGCAAAGCAAGTAAACTTAAGGAACTGTGTATTTTCAAAAGGAAAAAGGTACGGGTAGGGGTACGGGTACGGGTCCGATTCAGGCAAGAGCATCGGAAGTTCGGCATTATGTATTGCTAGTAATGCAAATAACATTGCAGGCATGCATTGGCTGAAATTCAGCCGCTGAACTTCGGCATACAGTGCTGAGACACTAAGTTGGGTTCCGTTACACAGTTTCGGCGGAGTCAAATTTCGCATCAGCATTATTGGCCCTCTGACAGTAAGACTTATTTTGTGAGCCGAGAGTCCATTTGCTGCAAGTGAATTAAGAAACTCAACTGGATAATTGGTGGCGTCGTCAACAACACTATCCAAGAAATCTAAATATATATACTCGTAACTCAAAGGTGACTGACTGATTGATCTATCAACGCACAGCCCAAACCACTGGACGGATCGGGCTGAAATTTGGCATGCAGGTAGATGTTATGACGTAGGCATCCGCTAAGAAAGGATTTTGATCAATTCTACCCCCAAGGGGATAAAATAGGGGATGAAAAATTTGTATGAAACTTTGTCAATTTTAAACCGATCGGGCTGAGACTTTGCATGCATAAAGCTACTATGACGTAGGTATCCCCTAAAAAAGGATTTTGATAAATTACACCCCTACGCGAGCGAAGCCGCGGGCAAAAGCTAGTTAACAATAATTTGCGTCATAAGTTCTTTATTAATTGATTTTTAATTTTTTGGTGTCAATATGGCGCGTTCACATAACCAAGAATTTTCTGGTGTGTTATGCTCTAAAGGTCCGCAAATACTGAACTTATAAGTTATTCTTCGGACGAAACAACTTTTTTTTGGAAAAATTTTCAATATACAGACACATTTTTTTTTAACTCTTATTATAGTATAGATTTAGTATGTTTTTGTTCAGCGGCAACAAAAAACATCATCTATAAAAATTTCAACTGTCTAGCTATAATGGTTAATGAGATACAGCCTGGTGACAGACAGACAGACAAACAGTTGGACGGTCTAAGTAATAGGGTCCCGTTTCTACCCTACCCTATGGAACCCTAAAAATCGAATAAAATAAGTATTGATGGGGGGCTCCCATACTACAAACGTGATTTTTCATAGATTATGGTACGGAACCCTTCGCGCGCGTCCGACTCGCGCTTGGCCAGTTGTATTATAACTCAACAAAAAGTTCTCATCAGACTTAACAACTTTTGCTAAGGCGGCATTTTAATATTTCTTATAGTTTAGCTGGACCATTATAGTTCTGCATCATGTGTTCCATTTTCCAAAATCAATTATAGCCTATATTTTGCCCAGGCATCACAGCTATATAACAAAAAAAGTTTCATTCGAATCCGTCCAGTATTTCCGGAGATTAGCGTGTACAAACAGACAAACAGACAGACATTTTTTTTTATATTCTTACTCTATTACTATATCTCCATCGCCCCAAATTTTTTTTTGAAAAATTTTCAATGTACAGACACATTTTTTTTACTCTTTTATTATAGTATAGATTTCTTATTCAAGTTCCGAGACTTGTGTTATTGAAGTGAAAACTTCTTTAGCGGCGTAGTACAAGTTTTGTAATGGGTAAAAAATGTTCGTCAGGGCGTCAGGGCGTCAGGACACGTGACCTGATCGAAAATTCGTAAGACAGCCTGCGCGGCGCGGCGTAGGAGAGGAAGTATCCCCTTCTCTTTCTACGGCGCGGCAAAAATGTATGCCTGCGCCTGCTGTTTCGTTCAGGTGGGGCAGGGCGCTTGCGCGAATGTTCGTTTTTGATTATGTTACAGCGTGCCACGCGCATCCATGGAAATACACAACGTTAATATTCCAAGTTTTCACTTCTGCCGGCACTCCCGGAGTGCAACCCGTTGTTTTTTTATGGGACACTAAACGATGCTATATTTTATAACAAATACATATATAGATAGATAAACATTCAAAACCCAGGTCAATCTGAAAAAGACCATTTTCCATCTTGACCTGACCGGGGATTTCGATTTCGATTTTTTTTTAGGTCTACGGGTGTGACAGCTACGCGTGATAACCACTTGGCCACAGAGGTCTCCTCGAGGTTTGTTTTATGGGACATTTAAATATTTATTTTATTCTGTTAGTATTTGTTGTTATAGCGGCAACAGAAATACATCTGTGAAAATTTCAACTGTCTAGCTATCTCGGTTCATGAAATACAGCCCCTGGTGACAGACAGACAGACGGACAGTGGAATGTTAGTAATAGGGTCGTTCTTACCCTTTTTAAATGTTAGGCTCTTTATGAAAATAATGTATAAATGGTTTGTTGACAAAAACCTTATGCTTCGGCCGCACTTGTGCCTATCGTCCCGAAGCAATTCGCGGCTAATCTTCGTACGTTTTGTACACTAAAAAGTTATCGCGATAAGGCGCTGGTCACACTAGCGGCTTCGTTATTTTTCACGAACTATCTGGCAATAATCCAAGATGGCGTCATCTACGTGTTTTAAATATGGACAACGACTTTCTTTTTAACATGTGTGCAAACAATTAATGCATATATTGAAACCTAAAAAGTAACCTAGAAAGAAAAAGCAAAAAATTTTAACACTATTTTATCGTTCCACTCCATTTTTACGCTTTAACAACCGTGGCACCTTCGCACAACAACGTCCGAACAAGTTGAAAACAAACGTCAAAATGAACAAACAACGCAAGTGCGACCACGCAGAGCGAATTGTTAGCGCGCATAAATATTTTGATGTATCGCCACCCGCGCGATAACTACACGAAGTCCGAATATTCGGGACGATACCAGATAACGGCTGGTCACATTTGCGTGTAATAGCACGAAGCTTCGTGACGATAGGCGCAGGTATGGCCCAAGCATAACTGTAAAAAGCTTAACCATAAAACAAATACTTACCTTCACGTACGGCTGAGAACGCACAAATAATTGTAGAGTACTATAAGTAAGAACCTCTTATTTCACGTAGGTACAACACTAATGCTTCGGCCGCATCTGTGCCTATCGACCCGAAGCAATTGGTGGCGATAGGCACAGGTGGAATCTTATTACGTTTTTTACACGAAAAAGTTATCGCGATAAAGCGCTGGTCACACTAGCGGCTTCTTTATTTTTCACGAACTATGCAATAATCCAAGATGACGTCATCTACGTGTTTTAAATAGGGACGACTACTTTCTTTACTTTTACACGTGTGCTAACAATTACATAATGCATTTAATGAAACCTAAAAATTTTAACACCATTTTATTGTTCCACTCCATTTTTACGCATTAACAACCGTGGCACCGTTGCACACACGCGTCCGAACAAGTTGAAAACAAACGCCAAAATGAACTACGCTAGTCTGATCACGCAGAGCGAATTGTTAGTGCGCTAAAACCCTTTTATGTACCGCCACCCGCGCGATAACGAAGACGAAGTCCGAATATTCGGGACGATACCCGATAACGGCCGGACACATTTGCGTGTATCGTGTAATAGCACGAAGCTTCGTGGCGATAGGCGCAGGTGCGGCCCTAGCATTCGTTTTATAGAATGGAACTCTGTCTCAATCGAAAACATAAATTCTAGCTAACATAACAAAACATAAAAAAATACAACCGTTTGTTAAACTTATTTTAGCTAAAACATGTTTGTCCCTTTTCCTCTTCTTAATATTTGACATTGAAAGAACAAGACAAAACATATCTTAACTAAAGCAGGTTTAGCAAACGTTTGTAATTTTTTATGAATTTGGGGGTTAGTCTATGGTCTCTACAACGCTAGTGTTGCTTAACTATCGATAGTTTACCTCGGAAAACAATCACAATATCGATACCCAATAGTTTGCAATTATATTGATGAAAGCTAACACTTTTGATACTATTAAATTATGTATTATTATAGTATTGATAGCGTGATTGATAGTTTTCAGGTAATACTTTAGTATAGATAGTATCGATAGTATTGATAGTATCGATATTAATGGAATATACGAATTGTATGAAGAACTGTCGATAGCTAAATTATTATCAATAGTATTGTTATATCGATTTCCGCTATGAATATCGATTTTGCAATACTATCGATAGTAAGTTAGCCTATAAACTAGCTAGTATTCGCTCACTAAACGATTTTTTTTTTGAAAAAATAAATATTCTTATAGTGACTTAACGTTTCAAAAATGGCGCCCCTGCATTAATAAAGTATATATAAAGCTAGCGTTTCAAAAATGGCACTTCGGGTCGTCCCACAAGTGTGTAAACTAGTGTAAAATCACCATTATAAAGAAATATTTATGTAAAGGGGATTCATAAGTGAACTGCGTGGATAAGAACAGGGGATTCCCATTTCATAGACATCTAGAATCTATAGCGATATTTGTCTCTGTCAGTCTTTTAGAGCGTGAGAGAGAGAGAAGATTTTTTATCACGATTTGTCAAAGTTTCATTCACTTCATTCATAACATGAATCATAAAATCATAACATAACCTTTTTCTTTCACAGACTTCGATTCATACTTGCTTTGCTTTTGATACGAAGATTATTATGTGTGACACGAAGTTTTAGTTTGTTACTATAAAATTTTTTTTGCTATTTGGTTATTATTGCATTATATTGGTTTGGAATCTGATTCGTTTAATCGACGTTTGGTGTAACAAATACTAAAATCCGGGTGAGTTGTAGGTATTCTTGTCTCTTATTTTTACTTTATTTACTTTCAGTGTACTACTATATTGTAATGATTGTTTGGGTCAAATGTTGGAACTCAATTTTAAACAAGTTATCCTTAACCGATTGAGCTAAAATTTTGCTGAAGTACTTGTGTAAGTCAGATGACAACACAAATATTATGGAGTTAGTGTGCTGTTCTGATGATGGAACCGGGAGATATTCGACAAGACTCAGTTTTAAAACAACATAACCTCATTGAGTAGAACTCATTTGATTTTATAGTAGACGAGTGTAAGGTCTATCGCGGAGACGGAAGTTGGTCGATATGGAACTCAGTAATAAAACGACACAACTCCATTAAGTATGTGCTTATTTCATTTGTTAATAAGTTCTTTGGTTTTAAAATAAAAGCTTGTACAAAAAATATATTTTTTTCAATTTTTTATTTTTAATGATCGAGCTTCGTGTAGGTACGTTTAATAAAGAATAATGATGAACGATTATCAGGTATCAGGTTCATCAATGAACGATTGATGAACCAGATGGTACCTATGTCATGCTTATCTCTGTAACTGCTAATCTTCAGCTAGGTACTCGTACTTATTTGAAAACATTAATAAATAAATAATTATATAAGGACAAATAACACTGATTGAGCTAGCCCCAAAGTAAGTTCGAGACTTATGTTACGGGATACTAACTCAACGATACTATATTTTATAACAAATACATATATAGAATCCAAGACCCAGGACAATTTGAAAAAGGCCATTTTCCAAAATTGTAATGAATATTTACTAATAACGTCTTCATGTTTTACGGGACAGAAAGAGGCTAGGGCCATGCTATCATCATCATGAGTCATGGCATCGAGGAGCTAGGTGGCCCGGCGTGAGTACGCGTTCTAGCGCTTTCGCAAGTAAAGCGACACCGGGCATGGTCTGCACTTAGATGGGTGACCTCAAGTAGCATAAAAAATTCTCGAGCTCCTCCGTGCTTCGGAAGGCACGTAGGTATGTATGTATAAACCGTTGGTTCCGGCTGTCATCAGCTCGTCAGTCAAGCTATGTCAGGCTTTCATAAATTACGTGAGTCGTTTTTGGATATTTTCTAACCCCCTGCCCCCTTTTATGGTGTAAAATTTGGCTCATCCCCTCCTCCAACCCCCAATCTCACTGAGATTTTTCAAAATGTGTGTTCTTATGTAAACGTTTTGGATTAATTCCAAAAAGAAAAATTTTACTTTCTTTATATTATTATTTGACTAGGAGGTAGGTACGACTAGTAGGTATGTAAGATTGCTGAAAAAGCAAACTAGAATTTTAACATTTAAAATACTTAATAGAAATTCAAATGTTTATTCAGTAATTAGACCTTTATGGGCACTTTTACACGACAATAAGTATAATTTACATTACGTGTAGTTGATCATTGCTGTGAAGAAACGCAGAAAGAAACTCATTATCATAGTATTGGTGGCCTAGTAGCCAGAACTTAAATCGTAACTACTAAAACGAGAGAGGTGTCTCTATCTCAGTTATATTACAGTACAATAATCTATGTTTGCAGAGTTCGCAAAATCTCTTTAAATATTTATTATTGTGTATTTGGCCATATTTTTGTGAAGAAACATGTATTACTTAGATACTCTATCTATCTATATATATAAAAGCGAAAATCACTCACTCACTCATCACGAAATCCCGAATGAATGATGAATGAAGATGAAATTAGAACGGGAGCGGTAATATTTTTAACTTCTACGCGGACGAAGTCGCAGGTTAACGCTAGTTTAATATTATTTTCTTGCAATTTTAATCAGTTACTTACGAAAAAAAATTACGTGATATTTGCCGAAATCCCAAAGTAAGATTAGATGTTTGGTTAGACCCCCTCCTCCTTAAAGGTCTTACGTTATTTATGGATGCTCCCTGTGTTGGCCACTTAGGTACGTAGGTACTACGTAGGCTACGTAGGTACCCGCTTTGCAGTGTGTACACTGCAAAGCGGGTACCTACGTAGTTACGCTGCCTAGAAGCCCGGGGTCTCCGTATTTTTCTCCACTTCGCTCGGTCGTGGGTACCCTTGGTTGTGAGAGCTAGTCATACCAGGTTTGTTCTGCCAGTAGGACTACTCGTAGAACAAACTTGGTAGGACTACTGGGATTAGCTCGTTTGTGAGACTTTGGCACGCATATCATCCTTGACGCCGTTTCTCGGGTTACCCCTTCTTCCGGGGCCTGGCAGGGCGGTATGGCCAGTAATTTGTATTCTTGTGTGAGTAGGTGTGCTCTCACATGATATTTAGATTCAAAACAGTCGTAGAGCAAGAGAGAGACATGACAAGAGCTAATACATTTATTTTTCGGCACTGATTAAATTATATAATTCAAGTGGCTTGTATCAGAGGTGCAGGAGGAATGAGTCAAATGGTAAGGATGGAATGAATATGTCAAAAATTTAGAAATTGAATTTAAAAATGAAATTGGAACAGGTGGACACAATGAAATGATGGAGGAGGTATGAAAGGAGATGAAGGATAGTGTTTATTGCAACATCGTTACATCCTAAGTACCTTGCCGGTAGTAACAGGACGTGTGCTAGTCGCAATGCCTATTGCCATGATCAGTTTAAAAAGAGATCTGAGCCATTTTGTTTTTGTTCACCCAGACCAGCGCGAACTTTTTAACATTTCCTCTTGTTTCAGGAGTAAACCAACTTACAGCTCGTTGCAGTCATGTCGACTATGAACTATACTTATGAAACCGTAGCTCCATCTGCCACTCACGCGTGTACGTGGGAAATACCAAAATTTTTGTCAGTCATGGAGAATAAAAGAATAAAGGAATATCGCACCCAAAAATCGACTGAAGACGCACGCCCACAGTTGAAAATGAAATTTTTAGGACAGGATCACGATGTTATTGAAATATATTACTCATTTTCTACTCAAATACGGGTGAATTATGAATTAAAAACAGTCGCTTATTGCGAAAAAAAATTAAAAGAATGTAGCAACGTAGTAGCTGAGCCAAATAAATGGAATTACGTCACAAAATTGTTTAAAAGTGAAATAGTAAATAGTAGAGAATACTATTTTAAACGTATCGGCAATAATAATAGTTATTACTCTGAAAGTTTAATACTATGCATAACTTTTAAATGTGCCACTAATACTGTCTCAGCAGAGCCGAATGCCAAAACCAAAGATTTGATGAATGTTTTAAATAATGGTCTTTTTTCGGATGTAACCTTTAAATCAAACGAAGGAAAAGAATACAAAGTTCACAAAATTTTATTAGCTTGTAGAAGCGTAGTTTTGAAGGCTCACTTCGAACATGATACTACTGAATGTCATACAAACGTTGTTGAGGCACCGTTTGATTCGGAAGTATTGGAAGAAATTTTATCGTATATTTATAGTGACAAAGTGCCAAAAATAAACGAGATACCAGGTAAAATTTTGGCTGCTGCTGACTACTACCAACTAAACGAACTAAAAAGTTTATGTGGAAAAGAGATGTGTAGACAATTGAGTGTCAAAAATGCTGTAAAAACTCTTGAACTGGCCGATTTGTACCGTGAAGATAGTCTGAAGCAGTCCACTTTAGAATTCATTAAACAGGGAAATGCAGGCTTGATTACAAACACTGAACCGTGGGATAAAAGTATGTCTTTGCAATTGCTGAAATCAATTTATGAACATATACATTCCAGCGCTTTTACTGAAGGCGAAGTATCGTTTTGTGATGATGAAGATGAACCAGTTAGTAAGAAATGCAAATCAATGATTTGCTTTACTGTCGGATAAGTAGACATTTTAATTTTATGTTATGTTTTATGTTATGTTTTATTTTATAGCAAGGATTTCGCTACATTTCGGAAAAATCAGAAGTGTCTAAATTGAACATGGCGTTGCTTGTAATCAGATCAAAAAACATTTGTCCTCATTTCAAATCCATTAACTTAGTTATTGACCTAAAAACATGGTTTAGTCTCACTAGTTCAATTCAAATTTGTCATCGATAGATGAATGGAATTAATGTGATTTACTTTACTGTCGGATAAGTAGACATTTTAATTTTATTAATGTTACGTTTTAGTTTATAAAAGAAAGAAAAAATTGAACTAAATATCTAAATTTAACATGGCTTTGCGTGTAATCAGATCAAAAAACATTTGTCATCATTTCAAATCCACAAACTTAGTCGTTGACCTAAAAAAATGGTTTAGTCTGTACTGTACTAGTTCCATTCAAATTTGTCATCGATAGATGAATGGAACTAATGTGACTACAAAATATAAGTCTCAGTAGTGAGTCACTATCATCAACATTCCACAAGGAATGGGAGAGGAGTGTATTAAGGTAATGGTTCTGAGATATTTAAGAGGAGATTTTGAGATGGACCATTCGTACTTTGAAAGAATTAGTACCATAGATCTTACATGCTTAAAAACTTACGTTTAAAACGGTAATTTTGTTGAGGTAATTTATATTAAGTTCAGGTAATTTTAAGTTAAAGTTAAGGTAAGGTAAAGTGATTTTTATTTCTGGGACTCTTTATATTTATACGACAAAGGCTTGTTATCCATTAACGAAATTTTGAAAACTTTACCTGACCGGAATATTAGTCATAAGTTGTTTGGTAAGTTTTCTCGACTGAACTTGTCTTAAAATACTATTGCTATTCTAAGTATTTGTATAATACTTAATTAAAAGTTTTTGTAAAATGTTAAGTTTATTTGCTCTGTTTTTTTTTGAATGGTATATGTTTTCATTTTTAATCTTTAACTTTAAGAAATACTTACACATTTCTTAAGATATCAATGTGTTAGCTACGAGTAAGTCTACGAATTACGTAGATATAATTAATTAAGTAGATATAATTGTAGGTTCCTAGCTATGGCATTTAGATTAGACTAAGCAGTGATGACTTGATTAGTAATTTTTATCGTATAAGTTTTTTTTTTTATAACTAAGTAAGTATTCAATTAGGCATACGGCTCATCAGAATCGCGGAGTCACCTAAACGTATGGTTTTTGTATGGGAAAACCATTCGTTTAGGTGACTCCGCGTTTCAGAAATCGCACTTCAGGGGGGTTACTACAAAAGGGGTTCGCAAGACGGGCATTACTGCATATCCGCGCGTTTCAGAGTCAAGCAACATAAACGTATGATGATAAATTCTAATTTGATATGACATAGAAATAGGACGTCACTTTCGTACGATTAACGTATTATTATATGGATTAACCCTCCAGCTCACCAGGCCGTACTCCAAAAATGACACGACAGCCGTGCGATAGCGTCATCACGGGCGTGTCGTCCTGTTTCAATTTCCCAAATAAGAGTAGATACATATAACTATCATCATTTCGTAGTAGTGAATGTTGCCTGACACTTCAACGCTTGCACGTAACTACGTACGTATGTCGTGTTACCTAAGTAAAAGATGATTAAAGTATTAAAGGCCCAGGAGGGTTGCCAGTTTTGGCAACGTGCGTGTTGCACGGTGCCAAAACTGACACCCCTCCTGGATTTGTTTCATTGCCTTTTTGAATCTCATTCATATTGTGTGAATCATTCCCACTTGTACCTTCGTTTTTAATCCACTACATCCAATCAACTACATTTGATCCAGTACAACTCATTTGTTCCACTAGTTCCATTGAACATAATAATGGAACAAATGCCAGTAAAAAGTCTCACGGTTCCATTATCAAAAAATAAAATTATAACAATTGATATAACCGTTTATGTTGTGCATAAAAGTTAAAATAAATTACTAGCTAACTTATTGTTTATAAGCATTTTTTTCAGATAAGTAAATATGTATTAGTAGTATATTTACCCGTCACCGCAAAATAAATTTCGACACACTAACCAGTAGGTACATCTTTCTGTTCGCCGACTATCTCGCGACAGTTGCCGACAGCTAGCGATAATTAGTAACAGAAGTTACAGTCGCTTACTGTCGCGCGAGACATTCAGTTACAGTAGGTGAGAACAGTTGTCGAATGAAAATATCATCCTTTAGTACCTATTTAAATTCATTTTGCGGTGACGGTAAATAAACATTACTTATCTAGAAATGTTTATTTACCCGTCTATAAACAATAAGTCTCCTAGTACCTAATTATTTAAACTGTCATGCACACAAGAGCAACGTTTATTTCAACGTCAGACTTTTTAGTTGCATTTTGGAACAATTATTATGTTCAATGGAACTACAGGGCCAAATGAGTTGCACTTGTTGCATGGACATCACAAAGTCAAAATCGTTCTACTGAGAATGATTCGATATTGTAGTCTCAACATGGGGAATTTACAGGTTATGTCACTATGCCTTCTCGTAAAATTGTGTCTACCTAAAAGTTTACAAATAAGTGAGTGTGCTTCGCCATGTTCCGGGAAAAAATCTGAAAAATCAGAAAAAGAAGTTTTGTACAAAGAAGATGCACCTTTTAAGAGCCTTTTCACTTTTGGTTGGCTGTCTCGCTCGCACAATCAAACATTTTTTAAGATTATTAAAAAATGTGACTCATTTGAAGAAAAGTGTTTCATAAACTTTTTAATATTTTATATGTTAGATATTGTAGACATGTTTTTTTATTGTTTATGTGTGTGTGTATCGAGAATTAGGTCAACAAAAATTTAAAATTTCGATCTTTACAAATCTTTAAAAATGTTTGATAGTGCGAGCGAGACAGCCAAACAAAGGTGAAAAGGCTCATAACATGGGACCGCCCATAACACAGAAAGCAACCGGTGGCTCATCATATAAAGCCCACTAATTTCGTTGTTGACCTATATAGATACTTTTTATGATTTATAAATAAATAATTATTTTAATTTGGTATATTGATCTTTCTGCCTTTTTGTCTTCATTAATCCTTTCCATAACGAATCTATAGAGATAGCTATAGTTAGTTCGGTTTAATTTAGGATTAGGTGTGATGTGAATAATATAATTGATGTCATGTAGAGAACTCACAGATTCATTTGTTGCCGAAGGACACTCATTTTATAATGTGTCACACGTGCAGCGAATGTAAATTTTTACTTACTACGGTGGCGTAGCGACCTGAAGTGGATCTTGGCCTTCTTCGCTAGATGGCACCATTTCTTGTGGTCTTGTGAGCGTTAATGCCAGTCGTCAATTTCGAAGCTTCGCAGGTCTTTCAGCATGTCATGTTTATTTTTAGTGTCACAAAGTGGCAATTTTTTTTCGCCCGTACGTAGGTAAAGGATTATACAACGATTAGTCTTGATACTCTTGATTGACCTCTCGTTATACAAATTTCAAAAAAACTTTCGTCTTGTTTGTTCTTTGAACCTTATTGTTGCAAAAGGGTCTCCTGTTTCTTCTTGTTAACCGCAGACGAAAACGAGGGGTGTAATAAGTTCTATGTGAGTATCTGTGTGTCTGTGTTTTTGTGTCTGTCTGTGGCGTCGGAGCGCCTAAACGTCAGGGCCAGTTTTGATGTTTTTTTGTTTAAAAGCTGATTTAGCGTTTTTAAAAGTTATGGGGGTGAACGCTTGAAATTCGTTTTTTTTTTAATTTGCTCATCAAATAAACTTGATTTACTATTTGGATGTATTTTTGGGTCTAGTCAGACTCGCTTGTAATATTATGCAATCATTTACTACATTTAAAAACAATGAAGATTTAATTTCTATAAAAATAATAATTTCAACAATTTTTTTTTATGGGCAACTTACAAAGATTGGTCTAGCCTCAAAGTAAGTTCGAGTTATGGTTAACCAACTCAAATATACTTTATTTGTTATAAAAAATACATTTAGATACCTAAATATACAAGACCCTGGTCAACCTGAAAATGTATATTTTCCATAGACGTAAAAATTTTTTTACTACGTAAATAGACAGAACTAGCAAAGTGCGACAAACAATACGTTAATGGTCGCCCTCACAAGAGCAAAAGGGATAGCGATTAGTTTGACGTGTGACCAACTTATGAATGAGTCGACTCCTGGAAACCAGACTTATATTGTGTCACACGAAAATTGGATTTTTCTAATTGTAAACTGTGTTAATTCATAACTTTTCTTACCTTAGAAAGATGGTTTCATGCAGCTTTATCGACTATGATACAACAACAAACTACACTCTCAATAAACACACTTTTCAGAGGTAATTTTGCTAGACTCGTCCTTCACCTATTTGTCAATATTTTCTTTCCAACTTCACCAAAAAACCACTTGAAATCACGCATTTTATATTTTTATTTATAGATAACACAATATTTATTAGTTATTGAAGGAGTTCAGCAATATATTGCATAAAATATAAAATTATTTGATTTCGCTAGGGCTTGACTAATTTTATTGACGTCATTTTATGACATGAAAATATATATCGATATAAAATCAAATGTTTTTGGTCAAATCAGTACCTCTTTTTATGTATTCCCAACATTTGTTGTGGTCAATTTAATCAGTATAGCGCAACTCCTTATAAAAAATCGATATTAGTAGTATGAAACGTAATAAGTACTCAATTATTGTAGCAAAAGTAATTAATTCATTATTATTTTAACAGATTTCCAACAAATGTACATAAGAAAGAAAAATGGATATCCAATGTAAATAGAGCGCGTTGGACTCCCATAAACTTTTCTACTGTTTGCCGTAAACATTTTAAGCCAACGCGTTAGAAGATGCACCTTTTAAGAGCCTTTTCACCTTTGGTTGGCTGTCTCGCTCGCACAATCAAACATTTTTAAAGATTATTAAAAAATGTGACTCATTTGAAGAAAAGTGTTTCCTAAACTTTTTAATATATTATATGTTAGATATTGTAGACATGATTTTTTATTGTTTATGTGTGTGTATCGAGAATACGGTCATCGAAATTTTAAATTTTTGATGGCCTTATTCTCGATACACATACACAGAAACAATAAAAAAATTAGCTGGAAAACTTAGCTCTGCAGCCTACGCGGTTAGAAGAATTAGGCAGATGACAGACGTTGATACAGCGTGTTTGGTATATTTTAGTTACTTCCATAGTGTTATGTCCTATGGAATATTGCTATGGGGTAATGCTGCAGAAATAAACACCATATTTGTTTTACAAAAACGCATATATAAACTAGGTGGTAGTCTCTTAGGGAACTTTTTAAAGACATAAATATTTTGACTCTCCCTTCGCAATTCATCTATGCGAACATTATGAACGTAGGTACGTCAGAATAAACATACATGTAAGAAAAAATATGATATTTATAGTATTAACACTAGAAATAAAAATAAATGAGCTATCTCAGTTTTTCGGTTAGAAAAAACAAAAAAGTCTTTTGGTGGTCTCAGTTTGCGTCTCTATAATAAAATTCCAGATAATTTAGGAGCGTAACCATTATCTAAATTTAAGACTGCCGTTAAAAATCATTTATAAAAAATGCTTATTATCATGTAAATGACTATTTATCTGATCAAAATTCTTGGAAATAGTTGACAGCAAATTTTAATTGTATTATATAGATGTATAATATAATGTATACTGAGCTTAAGTGTAAATCTGTATTGTAACTGAAACTTAGCCCAGGGCCGCGCCGACCCCCGGCAGCGCCTGTGTGCGAAACCTATGAAGCGCCTCTTTTTTAACGAATCATCATAAAAAACGAATTTAATTTTTGAATGAATATTTTTAATTGTTAATTTTGACTGAAATAAATGTTCTCCAGTTTTACAGTACTTAGATAATATTATCATTAATATCTAAGTGTACAAAACTGTGGAACATTTAGGAATTAGGATACTAAATAGGTAAATCCCGTTCGCTTCTGCTTGCCAATTACTGCGAAAAATAAAACTCGAACAAAATTTTAACATGCTTTATTAATACAAAGAATTTAATACTTAAATATGAATAACAAAGAAGCTGACTTTTTTCTAAGAATAATAATACTAATATGACTATTACCTACCTATGTTATGTTTTAAAAAAACAACAAGAGTCTTAACATTTGTAAGAATACAAACATTACTTAAATTATAATATTTCCACTTTTCTCGCTTTTTTGTTTGCGAAATCCTTAATAGTTTCATGTATGTCTATATGGTCTAGTATGGCCTCCTCTATGGATATTAATGCTAAATTAGTTAATCTTTCCTGACTCATTGTAGAGCGCAGGTAATTTTTTATAAGTTTTAATTTAGAAAAGGACCTTTCCGCGCTTGCTACTGTAACTGGCATAGTTAGCATAATTCGTAATGCTATGGTAATGTTAGGGCATACAGCTGTCAAATTGTTTAAATATATAAATTCAAGAATTTTCACAACATCATTACTTATTTTTTTGAAAAATGGCTGACAAGACATAATTTCTTCACACAAATCATCGGCGTTAATATCCAATGAATCATTTGCTGAAAGTTTCTCTTGTAAACGATGACAGCTACTTCTTAATCGACTTTGATCTTGGTCATCACTTAAATTAAATAAAAAATTAAACACGTCGTTGTGATTATTCAATAAATCAAATCTTTCATCTACGGAGGATAACGCTTGGTCTAATATATAAAAAAATACATTAATTTTAAAAGAGGTTTTCGGATCATTTATAGTGTGGTCTTCGTGTTCATAATCAAAACTCTTTGGAGTTTTACGACGTCTTAGGGGTCTGGATCTGGAAGTTTCAAATTCAGGTTCGACGTCTAATTTTTCGGCAATTTTTTTTGTATTACTTACAATTTCTTCAAAATTTGTGTCTGTTCTAATTTTTATCAAAAACTTTTTTAATTCTGTTAAAGCATCTAAAGCAACTTGCATATTCATATCGACGGACTGTAGAATTTTACTCACAAAATTTACTTTTGTCAATATTATATGCCATACATTTAGTGAACAAATGTATGAAAAGGTGCATATTTTTTCTGCTAGACATTTAGCGTCATATTTTGCCTTCTGATCATATGATATATTATTTGATATTTCATATAGGGCATCATAAATTATTGGTAAATTTGTAAACAGCGGTTTTATAGCATCTATTCTGCTTGACCATCTTGTTTCAGATAATGGTTTTAAGGTCAGATTTATGACATATTTTTTTAATAAATCCCATCTTTTAGCAGAGGACGAAAAATATTTATATAATTCTTGCACAATACAAAAAAAAACCAGTCGTATGATGATTGAGGTTGGCAGCGTCGTTTACTATTAAATTTAAACTATGACTAGCGCACGGTACATAGAAAGCGCGGGGATTTAAATCCAGCAATCTTTTTTGAAGACCATTATTCTTACCGCGCATATTTGATCCATTATCATAACCCTGTCCCCTTAAATTGTTTATATCCAAATTAATGTTGTCTAGTTTTTCTAAAATAAATGACGTCAATCCAGCGCCAGTTGTATCTATAATTGGACAGAAAGCTAGGAAATGCTCTCTTGTTTCCAACTTTCTAGTTTCTGTGTTAAAATTGACAAATCTTATTATAATACTAATTTGTTCTACGTGTGAAACGTCAGGAGTACAATCCAGTATTATTGAAAAATATTTATTAATTCGACATAAATTTAAAATGTTGAATTTGGTTACCGAGTATGTAAATTATTTCATTTTGAATTTTATCTCCAAGATAAGTCGGCATATTTTTGAAATCCGTATCATTCGTTACGCGTCGTATGTGTTCAGTCATTGAAAGATCAAATTTTCCTAACATTTCAATACATTTTAAAAAATTACCATTGTTACGATCATATAATTTTTGGCTTTGGCCACGAAAAGCCATATTTTGTGTACTTAGAAATTGGACCACATATATTATTCTTTTGATTACATCGTACCAGCGCTGCTTTTCAACCTCTAAAAGTTTTTGTTGAATAATATCAATAGTGTTCTTATTTTTAAGAGCATGACACAAATCTGTCCATTTTTTATAATTATTGAAATGAGCAGAACTTTTCTCATGTCTGCTGCAATACAAAGCTAGATGTTGCCAATCACTAATTCCCTCGCAGAATTTATTTTTATGTTTTGATTCAAATAGCTTGCAACAGAAGCAGTAAACGGCATTTTTGGACACTGAATACAGCAGCCACTCTCTGTGATACTTTTCACCGTTTCCTAAATGCCTTTCATAATAATACTCAGAAAATTTTCGTCCCGAAGAATCACGCGGAAAATTATACTGTTTAATTTGTTTAATCGGATTTTCTATTAAATACTGGATCAAAGTAGCGTTTAAAACTTCTGGCCAGGCTCCAGGATCATCTTTGGAAAAAGTTGGTATTGGTGACGATAATTGTCTTGACGGTGACGATGGTGTATCAGGCACTGGCACAGACGTTACTTCGGCGGCATCATCTTAAATTAATAACAGACAAACAAATACATAATATTGTTCACATGAGTACCTATCTATCTCCTTGTCTGAATAAACTGATTTATCTATCTATAACCGCTTTTTACTAAATGCTTATGGATGTACGCATTCAGTAAAAAGTACATAAAATAAAATATAAATTTTTAAAATTTTTGTCTGTCTGTTCCTTCCGTCTAATCTCTAAAAACGGCCGGAAAAATAGTTAATTTTTCTATTCAAAATTGAAAAAAAAAAAAAAATTTTTTTAAATTTCCCAAACAGAAGTTATAATATTTATTTTATACAAAATTACATATAAAGTACACACTTACCACTACATGAAGCGTTTTTTGAATCAGATTTAATAACACTTTCATCGATAACATGACTGGTTTCTGCCTCTAATGATTGTGTCGAAGTGGATGGTTGAGCCGTAAAATATTTACTTATTTTAGTTGCATTTTTATTACGTTCTTCTTCTTGTTTTCTTTTCCTTATTAGATTCTGGTAACCAGATAATTTCTTTTTTTATCATGATTACTATCACTCATCGTGAAAACGTTAAAACAATCAGTAGGTAACACCCAAACAATGATTATAAAAATTCAATGCGCACCTTACACACACACACTTTCAATCAAATGATTGTTCATTTGTTTTGTTTTGCCTTAGCTATCTCGTTCGTTAAAATCGGGGAATACCCGTGACCCCACCCCCGCTTGCGTCGCACGCATCGCATCGGGTTGCGTTCAGAAACTCACTCATACTCATACAAACTCGGCGCCTCTACGGTTTAAAGTAACTAGTACTTTTTCTCTGGTTCAAAGAACTGCCGCCGTTTTAACGTTGAGCTCGTAAGGAATGTAAACTAAAACCCTAAACGTAAAATGAAACCATAAACGTGAATAATAATAAACATTAAATATTGAGAGACTTGTTCAATAAGCGTTATAGATGTTTTGTTGTTTACAAGGCCTATGTTGCGCCTATTGTACCTACTTACTTGTCGATACTCCACTACAAAAAACAATCATATAGGTAACAAAAATAATTTAGGTGGCAGTGGCGGCGCGGCGCCCCTATTGTCTTGGCGCCTGTGTGCGCCGCACACTTCGCACACAGGGGCGGCGCGGCCCTGACTTAGCCCATCAGGCTGGCTTCAGTTACAATACAGATGAGGGACTAATACTGAACTGGGTTTTGAAAAATCGAGTCAAATACCGAATTGACCATGGATCGAACCTGGGACACTACTTGTAGGTATATTCTAAATCTTTGACCCGGGACTTATGAAGTGCCAGCCTGGCACGATAACCACTAGGCCACAGAGGTCGTCATATCATCATTAATTTTTTTCTTTCGCAAGACGTTCTTTTTGGTCTTTGACTTTTCGGTTCATATTCTACGCGAGTGTACCTACTAATACATGAGTTTACATTGGAAGGCCCTCTAATTAATCCGCACCTACTATACCTATACCTACTGCGATAAGCGAGGGTACAGTCTAGATTGCATTCACATACAATTGCTACGCTATCGGTGCATCTGCGATTGCGGTGCCATTAGGAACTCGACCACACACAGGCCCGGACTAAGAGACTTGTAAAGGACTGTATAATTGAAACACCGCTGATTCTTGATTTCTCTTTATTTTCTTCCTGGTGATGATCTAACACAGATTCTTCTTACTTGCTACTAAACTGAACTAAAAACTGAACTGAACTGAACAACAGGGCCGGAACTGGCCGCTTTTTAGTACAAATTTTATGATTCAAACTATAGCAATACGCGTGAGTCGAACAGCCAATCAGAAGCTAAGACGTTTTATCTTCCTTCTCTTTCTCTATCACCCTATTGGTGAAAATGTAAGGCTTCTGACTGGTTGCTAACCCACGCGCCCTGATCAATTTCGCAGATCAATTCTCGCTGTCCGCTTTAAGACTATATCTATTGAATTAAATGCACTGTAGACTTTTTCACCCTATAAGTTTACATGGATTTCAATTTCGCCGAAGCAGGCAATAGAATAGACTCCTCAGGGAGAGATCGAGCTAACCACAGCAGTTCATAGCACAGCAAAACTGACGACGATGGATAGCAGCGGCGATGACGACGTTTGTGCCCATAAGTGTGATCTGTCGATTTTATTGGCTAGAAGTGAAACGCGTTGCTCTTGAGCACTACGTTAAGTTCTGTTGTGGCCTTCTGCCCCACCATAGGGGACAGTGATGAAGTCATAGTTGACATTTTAATATTTACTTAGTAAAGTATCTAATTACTGATTGCAGTTGGCTACACCTTCAATCAGTGTTGCCATGTGCACCGTAATTACGGTAAATGCACCGTACTTAGCACAAAATTACCACCTACCGTTGAAGCAGGACAACGGTGACGATATCATATCAGGAAGGGCCTAGAATTTTTTATACTTTTTTCCTTAACCGTTTATAATCCAAAATTGTTTTGGGTATTTAAAAGAATAACAATCTTGACATGTCTTTTTATTGAAATATACACTTTATTCATCAATATCTTTGCAAATTACAAATTAATTATTTAATTGATTATAAATTACGTAATTATTTTGTACTTTGCAAAGGTATTGATTTATAAAGTGTATATTTCAATAAAAAGACATATCAAGATTGTTTACATTGTTTTAAATACTTAAACAAATGGACTATAGGTCCCATAGTTGGGCTTCCCCATGTCTGGAAACAACATGGGAAATCTTTGCCCCATTATGGGACCTATTTTGATCTTTCACTACTTATTTTCTTTCTCGAAATTTATTTACCTATTTATTTATTAATACTTTATCGGCCCAAAGTCAACAAATGTTTAAAAATAAATCAACAATCCATCAAAAGGACAAAACTGTATTAATTTTAAACCTGATGATTTGAATTGTGCTTTAAAAATGTCGTTTTATTAAAAGTAGTTCACCGTTTTATTTACCGTTTTTCTCCAGGCCCAATCACGGTAATTTCTTAGAATCTACCGTATTTTTTGAGCAGTGTCACCGTCGCCCAGATTGCATGACATGGCAACACTGCCTTCAATGAAACTGTACCTCGGCTGCAATCGAACTGCATAGTTGGTTTACAGTTTTTTTGTAGCTCTGGCTAACTATAATAATAATCATACCGCATCTGAACGCAATTTGGCTGTCGGAAAACAGTCCTTCTATCTAGAGTCGTATATTTTTTCGTTTCCCACCGGTGTTGTAAGATAGGCGACAGAAAGGTAATAGAGAAATAGCTGTCAGAACAGGCAGCACCATCCTCTGTACGACTTGGTGATCAGCAACCGGCTTGCTTAGCGTGATTGGTATACCTATGGGCAAACCATTCCTTTAGTGAGAGCGAGAAGGAGCAGGGGAACGATGATAATGAAATTCTCCCCCTAGAAGGTATAAAAAAAATTAAATAACAAAGATATTTGTTATTTAATTTTTTTTATACCTTTTTTTTATACCTATATGATAATATAAACTTCGTACACTTCACTAGTGCACGCGACCGATTTATCGCAGTCCGGCTAAATTGCGACGTCGCATGAACAGCGGCAGACGTTTGCAAATAGCCGGGTAACACCTGCAACCTGGCTCTGGGCTGAGAAGGATTTATATTCTTACGGTGTTTGGCACTCGCTACAAAAGAAGATAAATTTACGACATACATTTAAAGGGACAAATTGGCACGGCAATACGAATAACTTTTACTACATGGTAAAAGTTATTCATATTAATCCAAGAAATGGTCACATGACCATTTCTTGGATTTCTCTATGACAACAGATAAGATTAGCCATTGATAAAGTTTATACTGCGCGTCGGATAAGTTACGTCTCGCTTGTTATCTATCTATACTAAAATAAAAGAGTAAAAAAAAATGTGTCTGTACATTGAAAATTTTTCAAAAAAATATATTTGGGGCGATGTAGATATAGTAATAGAGTAAGAAAATAAAAAAAAATGTCTGTCTGTTTGTCTGTTTGTCTGTTTGTACACGCTAATCTCCGGAAATACTGGACGGATTCGAATGAAACTTTTTTTGTTATATAGCTGTGAAGCCTGGGCAACATATAGGCTATAATTGATTTTGGAAAATGGAACACATGATGCAGAACTATAATGGTCCAGCTAAACTATAAGATATATTAAAATGCCGCCTTAGCAAAAGTTGTTAAGTCTGATGAGAACTTTTTGTTGAGTTATAATACAACTGGCCAAGCGCGAGTCGGACGCGCGCGAAGAGTTCCGTACCATAATCTATGAAAAATCACGTTTGTAGTATGGGAGCCCCCGATAAATACTTATTTTATTCGATTTTTAGGGTTCCATAGGGTAGGGTAGAAACGGGACCCTATTAATTAGACCGTCCGACTGTTTGTCTGTCTGTTTGTTTGTCTGTCACCAGGCTGTATCTCATTAACCATTATAGCTAGACAGTTGAAATTTTTATAGATGATGTTTTTTGTTGCCGCTGAACAAAAACATACTAAATGTATACTATAATAAAGAGTAAAAAAATGTGTCTGTACATTGAAATTTTTTCAAAAAAAAAGTTGTTTCGTCCGAAGTAGAACTTATAATTTCAGTATTTGCGGACCTTCAGAGCATAACACACCAGAAAATTCTTGGTTTTGTGAACGCGCCATATTGACACCAAAAAATTAAAAATCAATTAATAAAGAACTTATGACGCAAATTATTGTTAACTAGCTTGTGCCCGCGGCTTCGCTCACGTAGGGGTGTAATTTATCAAAATCCTTTCTTAGGGGATGCCTACGTCATAGTAGCTTTATGCATGCAAAGTCTCAGCCCGATCGGTTTAAAATTGACAAAGTTTCATACAAACTTTCATCCCCTATTTTATCCTCTTGGGGGTAGAATTGATCAAAATCCTTTCTTAGCGGATGCCTACGTCATAACATCTACCTGCATGCCAAATTTCAGCCCGATCCGTCCAGTGGTTTGGGCTGTGCGTTGATAGATCACTATGTCAGTCAGTCAGTCACCTTTGAGTTATATATATTTAGATATATATTTAGATTTCTTGGATAGTGTTGTTGACGACGCCACCAATTATCCAGTTGAGTTTCTTAATTCACTTGCAGCAAATGGACTCAAGGCTCACAAAATAAGTCTTAATGTCGGAGGGCCAATAATGCTGATGCGAAATTTGACTCCGCCGAAACTGTGTAACGGAACCCAACTTAATGTATCAGCACTGTATGCCGAAGTTCAGCGGCTGAATTTTAGCCAATGCATGCCTGCAATGTTATTTGCATTACTAGCAACACATAACGCCGAACTTCCGATGCTTTTGCCTGAATCGGACCCGTACCCGTACCCGTACCCGTACCCGTACCCGTATCCGTACCCGTACCCGTACCCGTACCCGTACCCGTACCCGTACCCGTACCCGTACCCGTACCCGTACCCGTACCCGTACCCGTACCCGTACCCGTACCCGTACCCGTACCCGTACCCGTACCCGTACCCGTATCCGTACCCGTACCCGTACCCGTACCCGTATCCGTACCCGTACCCGTACCCGTACCCGTACCCGTACCCGTACCCGTACCCGTACCCGTACCCGCCGCCGCCGCCGCCGCCGCCGCTGCCGCCGCCGCCGCCGACGCCGCCGCCGCCGCCGCCGCCGCCGCCACCGCCGCCGCCGCTGCCGCCGACGTCGCCGCCGCCGCTTCCGCCGCCGCCGCCGCCGCTGCTGCCACCGCCGCCGCCGCCGACTCCTCCGCCGCCGCTGCCGACGCCTCCGCCACCGCCGACGCCGCCGCTGCTGCCGCCACCGCTGCCGCTTCCGCTCCCGTTCCCGTTCCCTCTTCCACTTTCATTCCCTCTTCCGTTCGCCGCAGACGCGCCAAAGACGGAAGATTAAATTCTCATATAGGCACATCACTACTGTCCGGCGTTTCCACCGAACTTCAGCAGCTGAACTTCAGCTTATTAAGTGTGTCATCCCCACCGAACTTTAGACACTGAACTTTAGCCACTAAACTTCGGCATAGTCTGCTGAGACACTTAAAGCTCACAGTAAGTGAGTGATGCCAGTGAAACTTATTCCGCGTATGCCACTCATCCCCAACAATTTTCCTTTTGAAAATACACAGTTCCATATGTTAACTTGCTTTGCTATGAAAATAAGTCACAGTTTTAGAGGCTTAAAGCTGCTGATGTCGATCTAAGGACTGGTTTTTCGCATGGCCTACTTATTGTGGCTTTCTCCAGGGTTAGTAACACTTCAGCTCTTTTCATATTGGCTCCCGAAGGAAAGAATTAAAATAATATTGACTTTTAACTCCTAACACTGTTACAAGTACTTTCTTATCTCTCTCTATCTTTCTCTCTCATTAGTTGTTATTTATATTAATACGCCGGAGTCATAAAGTCCACGCGAACGAAGTCGCGGGCATCAGCTAGTTATAACATAAAGCGAGATAGCTACAGTTGATAGCGCTCGATAAAAGTTGTAGCCGGTAGGTACCATGCTAGCGGGACTGGTGTCAGGATTTACGATTTAAGGGTTGGATCTCATTTGTCTGCACGGAACAGCACTTTTCTATGCTGCTATCCTTTTCTGTCGCTCAGAACCGTCATTTGATAGAGCGAGAGAGAGAGCAAACGGAACGTTTAACACGGCCGGTGCTGTTATAAGTTTGACGACTTATTTATTAAGGACAGAATCAACAGTTTGAGTCATTTTATGCTAGGAGTGTTTTTTAATCAAAGTGCTGACCACATCCAGAGTTGCTCAATGCTTAAGAATCCCCTTACCTTAGACTTTTCCATACAAACGTAGTCTAGCTTTTATTTTGAAATGACATGTGAGATTTCTGCAGTATTTTGTAATTTAAAAAAAATTACATATATCTAGGCATATAACTAGTTTTCGGCAGTCAAATTTGAATTTGAAAGAAAATATACGAGTGTAGAAGTTTTCCATACCTAAGGTCAAATATGATGTGATCCCCTATATTCTCTTTTAAGTTTATATTTTGACCGTGAAAACTAGTTATATGCCTTAATATATGTAATTTCTTTGAAAATACATAAGTTCGCCAATATCTGACATGCCGTTTTAAAATAAAAGCTACCCAAGTAGCAATCAAATGTCTTGAAAAGGGATTGGAGATTTCTTAAAGGCAATTAGACTAATTCTAGCTGTTGTCTTGGTTAAAACTATAAAGACCCTGAAGATATTTTGTTGAATCAACAAATCATCTTCAGGATAGTATCAACAAAATATCTTCAGGGTCTTTATAGTTTTAACCAAGACAACAGCTAGAATTAGTCTAATTGCCTTTAAGAAATCTCCAATCCCTTTTCAAGACATTTGATTGCTACTTGGTAGCTTTTATTTTAAAACGGCATGTCAGATATTGGCGAACTTATGTTTTTTCAAAGAAATTACATATATTAAGGCATATAACTAGTTTTCACGGTCAAAATATAAACTTAAAAGAGAATATAGGGGATCACATCATATTTGACCTTAGGTATGGAAAACTTCTACACTCGTATATTTTCTTTCAAATTCAAATTTGACTGCCGAAAACTAGTTATATGCCTAGATATATGTAATTATTTTTAAATTACAACATACTGCAGAAATCTCACATGTCATTTCAAAATAAAAGCTAGACTACGTTTGTATGGAAAAGTCTAAGGTAAGGGGATTCTTAAGCATTGAGCAACTCTGGATGTGGTCAGCACTTTGATTAAAAAATACTCCTAGCATAAAATGACTCAAACTGTTGATTCTGTCCTTAATAAATAAGTCGTCAAACTTATAACAGCACCGGCCGTGTTAAACGTTCCGTTTGCTCTCTCTCTCGCTCTATCAAATGACGGTTCTGAGCGACAGAAAAGGATAGCAGCATAGAAAAGTGCTGTTCCGTGCAGACAAATGAGATCCAACCCTTAAATCGTAAATCCTGACACCAGTCCCGCTAGCATGGTATTTACCGGCTACAACTTTTATCGAGCGCTATCAACTGTAGCTATCTCGCTTTATGTTATAACTAGCTGATGCCCGCGACTTCGTTCGCGTGGACTTTATGACTCCGGCGTATTAATATAAATAACAACTAATGAGAGAGAAAGATAGAGAGAGATAAGAAAGTACTTGTAACAGTGTTAGGAGTTAAAAGTCAATATTATTTTAATTCTTTCCTTCGGGAGCCAATATGAAAAGAGCTGAAGTGTTACTAACCCTGGAGAAAGCCACAATAAGTAGGCCATGCGAAAAACCAGTCCTTAGATCGACATCAGCAGCTTTAAGCCTCTAAAACTGTGACTTATTTTCATAGCAAAGCAAGTTAACATATGGAACTGTGTATTTTCAAAAGGAAAATTGTTGGGGATGAGTGGCATACGCGGAATAAGTTTCACTGGCATCACTCACTTACTGTGAGCTTTAAGTGTCTCAGCAGACTATGCCGAAGTTTAGTGGCTAAAGTTCAGTGTCTAAAGTTCGGTGGGGATGACACACTTAATAAGCTGAAGTTCAGCTGCTGAAGTTCGGTGGAAACGCCGGACAGTAGTGATGTGCCTATATGAGAATTTAATCTTCCGTCTTTGGCGCGTCTGCGGCGAACGGAAGAGGGAATGGAAGTGGAAGAGGGAACGGGAACGGGAGCGGAAGCGGCAGCGGTGGCGGCAGCAGCGGCGGCGTCGGCGGTGGCGGAGGCGTCGGCAGCGGCGGCGGAGGAGTCGGCGGCGGCGGCGGTGGCAGCAGCGGCGGCGGCGGCGGCGGAAGCGGCATTTTATGCTAGGAGTGTTTTTTAATCAAAGTGCTGACCACATCCAGAGTTGCTCAATGCTTAAGAATCCCCTTACCTTAGACTTTTCCATACAAACGTAGTCTAGCTTTTATTTTGAAATGACATGTGAGATTTCTGCAGTATTTTGTAATTTAAAAAAAATTACATATATCTAGGCATATAACTAGTTTTCGGCAGTCAAATTTGAATTTGAAAGAAAATATACGAGTGTAGAAGTTTTCCATACCTAAGGTCAAATATGATGTGATCCCCTATATTCTCTTTTAAGTTTATATTTTGACCGTGAAAACTAGTTATATGCCTTAATATATGTAATTTTTTTGAAAATACATAAGTTCGCCAATATCTGACATGCCGTTTTAAAATAAAAGCTACCCAAGTAGCAATCAAATGTCTTGAAAAGGGATTGGAGATTTCTTAAAGGCAATTAGACTAATTCTAGCTGTTGTCTTGGTTAAAACTATAAAGACCCTGAAGATATTTTGTTGATATCCCTCTCTTGAGGGATATCAACAAAATATCTTCAAAATATCACAGTTTAGTTAAAGTGGGCAAAGTATTTTAGTCCATTTTGAGAAAGAGTTAATACTACTGTTAAGACAAACTTTAACCCTACTTAAGTATGGGGATTTTGCAGAGCTCTAAACTTGGATTTCAAGACATCTTGAAGGTTGACTTTAGACTAAGAAATAAACTTAAATAAAATAAACATCTTCAATGCTTACTTAATACTATCAACATTGAATTGCCCAGATTCAATCATCACTTAACAAACAAAAATGTAAAACCTTATTTTTTTAAGATTTCGCGACGGAAATTTTACAATTTTATTTCACCTAAAATGTAAAATGGCGCATAGCCTTATTTACTTAACGAAGTTAGACAGACAATACTGATTTTGTAAGATTAGTTAAGAAAAAGAAAAGACAATTGGAGTAGTACTGGTTTAGAGATATCACACTTAACTTACACTTAAAACCGAATTAATGTAGTTCTACTTAATTCCTAATGGGATTTTATTGAATCTTTCGTTTCATTTCGTTTATGCAAATAGCCGTCCAACTTATGGTACTGTTATTCCAAGAAAAACAATTCAATCTTCTTCTAAATATATATAAAAGTGAAAATCACTCACTCACTCATCACAAAATCTCGAAAACTACTTAGCCAATGAAAAGGATATTTGGAAATTTTATCCGTAAGGGGGTGAAATAGGGGTTGAAAAATAATAATGGATTTTGCGGATCGGGAGTGAAGCGGGAGTGGGAACGAAAACGGGAACGGGAACGGGAAAATCCTATTAGAAACATTTTCGACTTCTACGCGGACGAAGCCGCGGGTTAATGCTAGTTTGTAATATACATTCGACGGTGTAGATTCTGTCTTGGAACTAAACCAGGTTTGACATCAAATTTTTATCTTCAAGTTTACTTCAATAATTGCTTGGATACACGGACTCTGAGGGCAAAGGGAATACTTTCACCTATAAGTACATTTATACAGAATACTTAGAGAGCATTTTGCCGCGCTTTTTCTTAAAGGATGGTTTATGAGCTTCAGGTAGGTTTATTTTCATTTTGAAAAATAAAACAGTTTTATAAGATAGAGTCCAAGCGGACAGAGTCAAGCGCGAAATTTACTAATATTTTGAAATGATTATGAGCAAATAAAGAATTGATTGATTTATTTCATTACTTACATGCAGCGCACACGAGTGCGAATGGTGATAACATCGCAAGTCGCAACACGTCGACGAAAATCACATCTTAATTCCCTCATATGTTTACTTAGTTCTGTTTTGATGAAAACGTCCCGTTAAGTTTATATTTACTAAAGTTTTATTACATTTAGTGATAAAAGAATAAAAAAATCTTCAGAAAAAAAATTTCTAGTACGAAGTTTTACGATCATCTTAAGTTTGACTACAAAATCAATTCGCTTGTCAAGTAATTTGAAAAAAGATCTAATTCACAAACCTTTTCGAGGAATAGCCTCTAGGAGAAGCTTTCTCTAATCAGATTTTAAAATAAGGTCTTAGTTATTAAGATATTTGCAAAACTCCAAATGACCTTCATTTTCAAGCAAGGTCAACTTATATTTGAGGAAGTGAAGTCACGATGAAGATTGGCAATTTCCGCTTTCAGTACTGTACTGTCTAATGAAGTACATATAATTCCATGATACTGTCACTGTCACTGTCATCTCCCTATAACAATATATGTCAAACGACTACAACCAACATAACATAAATAATTTAAACAGGTGACATTGACAGATGACCGTTGTCATTGTTTTTTTTTGTGCAGACATAGGAAAAAATGTAAACTTTGATTGCTGTGTGTCGTCACTTCTGGTGCAAATTTTAAAATGATATAAAAAAATCCTGATAACACGTAGAATTTTTTTATTCAAATTACCTTCTTAAGATGATCTATATTTTCTATTAAAACCAACTACAAAATTTTTAATTATTTAGTTGACAAGCCAATTATGACTTTGCAATACTAAACTGATACTTTGATTATACCATTGAGTCTTAAGTGAACCTTCAAACAATCTGAGTAGAGTAAAAAAGCACGTTTTTAGACTTAATTCTAGACATACTTAATAATAAAATAGTTTTTTAAATACTAAACTAGGGTTCAGGTATTCTGAACTTGCTAAAGTAAGGGTAGCTTGAAATTGTTTAGTTTTAAAGGCTTAAATTACTTACTCGACGAAATCTTTTTGAAATTAGCAAATTCAATTTTTAGATAAAGTTTAGATATATAAGATTTAATCACTAGTCTTGTTTGATACTTGGGTAGACTACGTTTGTATGGGAAAGCCTGATTCTGTCTAGGGTAAGGGGACTCTTAACATGAAATAAATAACTCATGACAATTTCATTAGATACACAGGTAGCCCCGGACCGGAATCCGTAATTTAGACAACAGATGCCTGCAATTAATTCAGCGTTGATTCAACACAGGAATGTGTAATTGCATACTATGCACTTAACAGATGACTTGGGCAATTTATGTCCGCCATATTGGATTCGGATAAGGTGACGGATGGCGCGCTGTGATTGCGTAGATCACACGCTATTGTTATGGTGATTATCGAGATGCAAAATACAGGGTGTTGACAAAGTGGTACAGAAGCTACATGAATAATAATTACACGTGCAAATCCGGGGCATGTCGGCTGGTATTCAATATTTTATATTGAATATGGTTTTATAAAAATATTTTTATTGACAGAAGATCATTTTAAGCTATTGCATAGCTTTTAACGCAGGCTTTGAGCACGGCGACCAACATCGGTCACCACGCTTAAAAAGTGTAACTTGAATTAATATCAAAGAAAAAAAATACTGCATAAATAAATAATTATAACTGCATAAGTTGATAAAAAATGCTATGCAATAGCTTTACCGCGGCAGTCTCCGAGTGCCACACTTTTTTATTTTTTTTATTGAATACACATATAAGGAAGTATAAAAAAATGTATAATTGTATACCCTATACGCAAACATTTTTTGTTTAGAATGGAAAGCCACGACCCTATCCTACCCTGCTGACAGTTATTTGCGCGCGGTCACCCGAAAACGTAGCGGGGTTTAATGAAAACCTTCCACGAAACTAAAACATTAAAATTTTGATTAACCCCCGAGAAAAAACGAAGGGTGTTCTAATAAGTTTCACGCCAATGTCTGTCTGTCTATCTGGGTCAGTAGCTCTTGAACAGATGGATCGATTTCGGTCCTTGCGGTGGTTCTTAGCTAAGTTTGATAAAATCAGTTCAGCCTTATTGGGGGATAACGCTTGAAAGTCGGGGTTTTTAATTTAATTGGCAAATAGATGGCGCTACGAATATCAATTCAACTTAACATCTGTTGAAATATGCAACGTGGAAGGGATATAACCTTACGTAATCAATCAGACCACGGGCTGTACTAGATCACTATAGAATCTATAATGAAATTAAAATAACAATCAAATAACAAAAATTTTTTTTTTGTGTCTTGGCTGTTATTTTACTTTCATTATACCAACGTGATCGAGTATAGCCTGTGGTTCGATTAATTACGGGTGCGAGTATGTCAGTTTAACTACAGAATAAGTACCAGTACTCACGTACAGATGTTTCACTCAGAAACGAAATTTAAAGGAATATCTACTCAATGTCGTTAGCGCTATGGTTTAATTCACCTCGCGTCAAAACTCGTCACCTTTTCGTTGAGATACCTAAACATCCATTGCAAGCCAATTTCATTCTTCTTCCTCTGGACAAACGACCCATGTAAGTGAATTTTCCCCTTCGAAGTGGTCGCCGTGCGCATGGCAATAATGTAGGAATATTTTCCGTGTATTCCCGTTGGCCCCATGATTTTCGTCCCATTATGGGACCAAATGGTAAGTTAAAAAATTCCTTTACCGTTGACCCCATTATTCACATAGGCAATGGGGCCAGCGGAAAGTTAAAATTTCACGTGTCGTTGTCTACTTTATTTTATTTTTTTTACACCGAAGTGATAGAGTGCTGTTTGTCTAAGACTAAAATGAAAGATAATATTTTATGAATATTTAATAGATTTTAATTCAAATGCAGAAACAAATATGATATAACAATATACGTTAAAACCATAATTACTTTAACCAAATCTTCTTATAAAGTCAATCATTTGAAATTTCAACTTTATGGGGCCAACGGAAATTAAATTAAATTATTTTATTATATTCCCGTTGGCCCCATTGACTAATATTGCGGATGGGACCAACGGGAACAAATTTTACTTAATTAATTTCCCGCTGGCCCCATTAATGGGACGACGGACGATGGGGCCAACGGGAATACACGATATTCTCGATACCTGAACAGGGAGTGATACAGGCCTGCTTCCACGTTGTATAGTTTTGCCACTCATCACTAGGTGTATAGTGTGTCGTCGGGGGTTTTTAATTTGCCTGGGAAATAAACTTGTCTTTTAAGTTTTCATTAGACAGTGTTCAACACAGCGTGCGACGTTTTTCCGAGAGAGCGAACGGGCTGGGGACCAAATGCAAATAACTGTCAGGAAGTAGTCAGGCCACCCGACTTTAGAGAGGTTCATAAAATGTTAGGAGCCGGCGCAAGTTTACATAGTTGGTATACGTATGCACCTAAAGAACGGGTAGTTATACTTTTAATTTGCAGGAAAACACAGCACGTTCTTAGTATATTAAAGTCCATTTGTTTAGGTATTTAAAAGAATGTAAACAATCTTGACATGACATTTTATTGAAATATACACTGTATAAATCGAGCGAATTACAAATTATTTATTTTATAAATTATAAATTACATATTTATTTGTAATTTGCAAAGGTGTTGATTTATAAAGTGTATATTTTAATAAAAAGACATGTAAAGATTGTTCACATTCTTTTAAATACCTAAACAAACGCACTATACGAGTAGATATGATTTATGTCGCCTAAGTAAAATCTTGTAGTTCTCGAGCTGAGGATGTTGCAAACTCTATGCAAAGCACACTTTCTTTTTACCTACTTTTTATGATTTTTACTATCAATCAATAATAAAAAAAATGGTTGTTCGTTTTGTACCCATATTCGACTGATCGTGGTTTAATTTATATTTTAATTTATTATTAATACAGTCTACAAATAATTCAACAATCCACAACATGTTTTTTGAAAGATATACCTAATGGGTATTTTCCTGGGTCAAAAACTAATTATTTGGTACTGTGAAGAATATAAAACGTCACAAAATAATGTCACTTGTCATTGAACATATCCATTTACAACAAAGATTTATAATATAAAAGTAGTGTAGATTTGCCACCGAGCGTCCAGGGATAAGAGAAAGACACATAATGACGTCAGAATATGGGGCTGCCATGGATTTACAAAGTGATTAAGATTTATTATTGTAGAATAACTGATATTAGAAGCGCTATTTAACTTTAAGAAACTATGATTTTATTAGACTGTATTTCAAACAAATCCCGTAGAAAATGTTTGTTTTGACGTTTAGACAAAAGTTTCTGATTCGAGTTGTTGGAAAATATTATTAGATAATAGTAGGTACGTTATCTATAGAGCTCGCGTTACTAATTTTGTACCTACCTATGTATTATCAATGCAATACCTATGTATTATCATATATTTAATTTTCAGGCGATTATATAAATAGTTTATTAGATAGAAATACCTAATAGACTAGCGCTACAATGGAAGGAGGGAAGAAAGGAATATAGGTAGGTACATAAAGTACCTAACTAGATTCTATGTAAGTACCTACATACTTAGATATATTGCCTAACAATTCAGGCATGAATTCAACACATTGCCGGTAACATATATATGTACCCACATAGTATAGAATACTAAAGAATCAGATAACCAACGCAATCTGCAGAATACTTTTAAAACGACCACTGGGTCACGTTTGCGTAAATGGGATCACGTTGTAAACGTAGGTAAGCATAATAATAATTATACTTGAAAATTCTCTCAGATTTTAAAATAAGGTGGCTTTTAAACTGCTCAATTATTCTACGTACAATGCGACACGTTAAACAAAAAAGGGCCGACTTTAAAGCATTTTCGTACAACAAATTCCCAACATGTAAATTGAACCAAAATGGCGGTCGTCGGTGCATTATTTGTACCTGCGCCAATAACCTCTGTTTTGGTTCAACCTACGTACCAGGAATTTGTACAAAAAAGCTTTGAAGTCCGCCATTTTTGTTCAACTTATTTGTGTCGCATTGTAAGTACACTTTGTCCTCTTTGCGTGTCGAGGTATTTCTTTGTCACTTCATATTAAATTAGCCCAGTACCTACCCGCCCGACTGCCTCCGCTCTAAGTAGACAGAGCCCAGGGCCGTTAGCCCCATAGGCTACTTTTAACGAGATTACAATACAATACAATACCCTTTATTGCACAAAATAAATAAATACAAGACATAATTATTTAAAAACTAGGAAATGCGCAAAAGGCGGCCTTACCGCTAAACAATTTCTTCCAGGCAACCTCGCTTTACATATAAAAAAATGGGAAGTTAGGTAGTGCGGGGTGGTCAATATAAACATACTTATATTTAATAATTATATATAAACATACATATACATCTTACATAAATACATACAACTTACACAAAAAAATGATATTAACAGTACGAGATGAAGAGAAGTGGAAACAAGGGAAGGATATTTATTTACCTTACTTATGGACAGAAAATAAGATTTAATTGGGTTTTGAAGCTGGCTAGCGTTTATTTATCGATATGTGGATTATTTATGGATATGTGTATTTATAGATATGTGGATTATGAAAGAAAAACTGGAAAAATGAATCAAAATAGTGATGGGACTTATGCCATAGAACATAATGTTACTAGGTATCTACTAAAATGTTGGAGTAGTTGCATGATTAAGAAAGAGAAGGTAAAAAAAATAATCCAAATAGTGATGGGCCATCACTGTGTAGCGGGAGCGAGGTGATATGCTCGACCGCCACAAAGGGAAGATCTTCCCGCCAGGCATGTTATTGCGCCTGGGGAACCGCGGCTCCCGCTACAGTGGTGACCCCGACGTGATTGGAAGCAACCTTCTCCATCATCAGCAGCTAAGCAACCTGCTTCAGCATCGTCGATCTCTGTCATCATTGTTCCTCTCTCTCACTCAATATTGGTCAGCAGCAGTCTCATAGCAAGCCAGCGCAACGGGTCAATCTTCAGGTCCATCGCAGCCGACTCATCGAGCTTCCTGGTCCTGATACCAAGCACCCACAGCTCACTCGACGACTTCAGCGACCGGCGCATCCCCCGTAGCATCGCACCCTGGATCTGAGGCATCTACTCTCCAGCGTGGCACTCCGGCAGGACATCATTCCGGCGCCAACAAGTCGACAACGCTCTACACAGTCTCGACTCACCGCAGACTACGAGCACGCTCAGCACGGTCTCGACTCACCGCAGGCCACGAGCAAGCAATTCACTTCCGACTCACTGGAAGGCTCCCGACTCACTGGGACAGAATCATCTGGCACTTGCAAGCTACGACATGAAGCACAGACTGCACTTGAAAAAGCTATCAGACCTCCGGTCTTGGGAGGGAGTCCTGTGGCGACCTCTACGGCCACTGCAAGGAACTACAATAACTAACCTGTCAAGAGACAACCAGCAATATAGTTCACAAGAAGCATATGAGATGGCGCCAGCAGTATTCTACATCTCGATCTTAGAGTTCGCCCGATTCGCTGCATATATACAACTTCCGACGATACACCGTCGGAGCCGCGGTTCCCCAGGCGCAATAACATGCCTGGCGGGAAGATCTTCCCTTTGTGGCGGTCGAGCATATCACCTCGCTCCCGCTACAACTGTACAGGTTACTTTTCAAACACCACGATACTAAACTATTTTCTGAAAAAATACAGGGTGTTTTTAAAATCATTGGCATCCTTTCTACTGGTGAAAGTACTCATGAATATGAACTTTTTGAATGGGACCGACTCAATCCAACCGAAAAAAAAAACAGCTGTTCCATACATTTTGGGATTCTAAGTATTGTAAAATAGTATGGAACAGCTGATTTTTTTTTCGGTTGGATTGAGTTGGTCCCATACAAAATGTTGCTCATATTCATGAGTACTTTCACCAGTAGAAAGGATGCCAGTGATTTAAAAAACACCCTGTATATTGTAAAATCGATGAAAAAATTTGTCCTCCCACACAAATCCATTTCGATGAGCGCTGATTTGTATGCTGGGATGTCGATTTTATTAGTTTTTCAATAATTGTGTTTATGGGAGTCCGGTATATTTACTTTAAGTAGGTAGTAGTAGCAAATGTAATCTGTTAGTGTGATGTTCGATATCAGATCTTTTTGAGAATGTAACGGAACGCCATAGCATCGGCCGTGCTATAGCGTTCCGTCGCTCTCTTTCCCTCTGCCAAATGACGGCTCTGAGTGACAGAAAAGGATAGCAGTATAGAAAAGTGTTAGTCCGAGCTGACAAGTGAGAGCCAACCATAACACATGCTATTATACAGATTAAATTAGATAAACTTACATTTCATAATCGAACTAACCAAGGATTGGTTCTGGTTTACCCTTTGGGTTGCGTAGGTCAGACGACAGTCGCTCTGTATAAAAAAACTAGTAACCTCGTCAAATCTCCTAGGTTGGGGAGCGGACCCCGGGCTCTGAAACGTAATAACGTTTTACCGGTTGCATCCTCAGCAATAGCTTTTAAAAGCAATAACTGGGAAAATACGCTCGGATGATGATGATAGTATACAGATTTGTGACTAATTGACATTCCTAATATTTTCTTTTATGTCAGGAAACCATTTTTCCTCGCCTGCTCCCTATATTCATTTAAAAACCATACGTCATTTTATTACGAGTATTTGAAAAAAGTGTACGCAGCTTTGATGTAATTGAGACCTACCCAGAACATATGTACACAACATTTATAAAATCTGAAATAAAGGTGTCTTTTTAAGAAAAGGCAGTAAATTTGTAAAATCCTTGTATTTCTTTCAAGTCACTCAATCTTTCTTGATTTACAACATGACAAACGATACAGCGCGTTAAGCTCTGTGACCATTACCCCAATTCAAATCGACTACAATATGACACAAGTAAGTTGAACAAAAATGGTGAACTTCAAAGCATTTTTGTACAAATTCTCGACACGTAAATTGAACCAAAATGACAGTCGTCGGCGCATTATTTATAGGTACCTGCGCCGATTACCACCATTTAGGTTCAACCTATGTGCTGGGAATTTGTATAAAAATGCTTTGTAGTCCGCCATTTTTGTTCAACTTATTTGTGCGCATTGTACTTAGACTCAAAATTGAGATTTACCTATATGTTAGACTGCTGTCTCGAGATGCATAGGTACTTAGGCCTTTTGAGAATCTTATATGTGGTAGATATATAAATACTTAAATACCTATCTATAAGTTAATTTTCAAAGAAAAACTAAAACTATGTTCATATACCTACTTACTATAAAATAATGCATTTACAATTATTCTTATTTAATTACCGATTAAAAATTAATAATTAATTACAATAAAAATTAATACCCCGTTTATTGAAAATGGAAGTATTTATTTCAGTTTTTTGATACCTTTGTATTGCGGTAAATATATTTTCACTCGCTATTGGTAAAGCGCAAGTATTAATAAAAATTAAAAAAGAAAAATCGTCTCTTACAAAATTGATTTCGTGCCTTCATTCGTTTTGTCCATACGATTTTTTTTCTTTGGTAATTTTTACGAAAAGTTGCTAATGAAATTTGGCTGCTTGTGTTAAGAAGTCACTATGTATTTTGATATGTAAAATGTTAATTTACATAAAAATGCAACGCAAAATATAAAAAAAATCACATTAATTTATTTTGAGTAGTTTAGAAGTATCAGCACAATAGATAGTTTAAAATCCTTAACATAACTTTTACATCATTATTTCCTTAATAGTACTTTTATGAAAATAAAACAAAAACAGCATTGAGATGGCAAGACAGTCATACTGAACTCCGAATTTTAAAATATCGATGTACGGAACTTCGAAAATTTCTTCATAGCAAATTTCGAAGTTCCCAGTATAGATGTACCGAACTACGAAGAAGAAACATTCGAAGTTCGGTACATTTATATTTTAAAGTCAGAGTTCAGTATGACAGTCAGATGGCAAGACTTAAAGTATACTATAATAAATAAAATAGTTACTTCCACAATAAAATATTATTCAATTTTATATATTATTTAGTTTAATTGAATTGTTTTTACAGTTCAGAGTAAAAATAAGTATTTGTTTACAGGAATTTTCCAAATTTATTAGTTGTGTGTCCTACCTTACCGTACCTACCTTATTCTCTGAACTTTAAAACCTAGTATACAGTGCTACCTGAGTAAATTCCTTAAGTGTGCAACATGCCAATAAGATTTATTCGACAACTATAGTTGTGCCTATGTAACCTGTATTGCCCCCACTAAGTCGAACATTTTTTTCCCAAAGCTATTCGAGGTACTTTGACTTCCCTGGAATTTCCTGGAAGAAGCTATAAGCCTAAATTCTCAGTATTCTCATTCTTTATATTATACTTTGTGAATAATCGCCAACCGAAGTTTTTTAATTTGGTCACTGATTCGTTCACAACTGACTGACCCACCGATTATACAAATTCTAGCAGACCTAGAAACTTAAATAGAAATTTAGTTAGTACAATACGAAACAACGAAAAATTTTAAAATCTTATTGCTTACGAACTATTTTAACAGCGATCATTCATCTACAAAAAGAAATGTGATCCTTCTGAAACATTGCTCCTGAATATTAGTATCAAAAACTCACAATCGCAAAATACCACTGTAAAACGGTTTGAGATACATATCAAAATCAAAATCCAACTTAGTTAAACACTTGGCCATTCTCCAGCAACATAATCATATTATTTAATGTAAGTATAAATCGCCAAGTGCGTGTGAAGAATGTAGTTACTTTATTAACGGCTCGGTTTTTGATGGGAAATGAGATCTCAAAACTTTTTACGCTGTAAGAGATTGTGTTGCGATTTTGCGAGACTGGCATTCCTTAGCAAAGCATTGCTTTGGAAGGGATTTATACAATTTAGTAAATTTTAATCGTAAATTTAAATTTAAAGAGCTGACTGCCAATCTTCAGGATTGAAGCGGCACCTAAAGAAGAAGAAGAATGTAAATTGCTTAGCCATGTATGTAAAACAAGTGCCTTGCACTTAGGTATATCCTTAAGATAAGATTCAAAATCCGTGTATCCGGTGTATACATAAACGTATTTTTAAATTATTTGTACGTCCTTCCATTTACTTAGGCAAGTACATATTCGTATTATAACTATTAATGTTTTGTTTTGAACACGAACCATTTCGTGTTTCATCATCAAATTAATTCTTAAAGGCTATGAAGACATTCACTAGTAGAATTAAAATTTCCATGGTCACACAAGTAGTATAAAACTGATTTCATTAGTCCCGATAATTTAATAGGGTTTTATGTTGAAATTAAATTAATCAATATGTGACAGCTAGATGTTACTAATCTCGAAACAAATTAGAAAGAAACTACTTTTAGATCATTTAAGGTGTAATAAACTAGATATTATAAAGATAATGAAGCCCATGATACTGAACATATCTTTTCTCAAGCAACATAATATTCGTATATCGAAATATACAAAATAATTTTGCTTTTCATACAAATTCGGATCAGGCTGATCGACTTTGTACCTGCGGCGGCCTTAAATATTGTTTATATTTCGATGTTATGTTTCTCTTAGAAGGATTTTTAGTGAAATCTCCCTTTAAATAGTTTCAGTATACTTTGTTAGACGAGTATTTAAACAATCGATTCTTCTATTTCACAACAATTCCACAACGGCAGAATTTCATGAAGCTAAAACAAATAACTCCACCGACAAGAAATTGATGATGAAAGCAAATATAAATTGACTTTCTATTGATTGAGTCTACGAAAAGAGAAAAAAATCTTTAGCTTCTTTCAATTTGTTTCTTGTAGAAGTTGTTGAACTTGTGGACGGATCACGCCCTTCAATGATAATATCTCCTTTCTGTAATACAAATCATCTCACACAATCAGTGAGATTTTTTATTAAAATTACCTAATCCTAAAATTACTTTATATACCTATCATCACAACACTTTGTTACTAATCTACTAACCTACATTATAGCGAGGTCTTACAACTGGTGACTTCTTCTATGCTCTGTTCCGAGTTCGGTCTCCTGTCCTGCTCCTGTGCTTCCCTCAGGGAGTCAGGAAGCTTCATGTTATTGGTTTCTGGAAGTAGGAGTACCAGGAATGCTGATAGACCAGCCATGATGCCGAATAGCATCGTCGGTAAGTATTCGTAGAATCGCGCCTGAAACAAAAAAAAAAAGGAAATGAATTCAGTGAAATAGGTAAATTGTTAAATTGGCCGTGAGGCTGAGTAGAATCCATCCTCTCCTACCGTTGTAGTAAGAGGTTGTTAAGGGAGGTAAAATAACCGACCAAATGCGAATCGGACCCGCGAACGAATGGTTCCGTACCATTAGGTATCTTTAAAAAAACACGTTTGTTGTATGGGTCCCAGTTAAATATTTATTTTATTCTGTTTTTAGTATTTGTTGTTATAGCGGTAGAAATTTCAACAGACAGAAATTTCAACTGTCTAGCTATGACAGACAAACGGACAGACAGATGGACAGTGGAGTCTTAGTAATAAGGAACCGTTTTTACCCTTTGGGTACGGAACTCTAAAAAATGGGCAGCACCGACCTCTGTGCAAAGACTTTGTATCTACAATCTTCTGAGGCCACAAACCGCCGTCTGCTTAGCGTGGTGATTACGGGCAAATCCTTACTTTATTGGGAGGAATGTTTAGTCCTGTGGATTGATAGGTCGTATCGACGTTTATGTAATGAAGAATAAACAAAATGAGATAGACACGAAGGAGCTTGATGTAGTCAATGGTCTCGTACATTATAAGGCTACCTAATAGAGTTGCCAGATACGGGCTTATCTTTTCCGAGGCATTTCTAAAAGAAAAAGTTTAAGCGCGGACAGTCTGGCCGGCTGGCCGCTCTCCTACACGACGCCACCTAAAGACCAAATTTCTTTTTACGTCACTGTAATTTGATGAAAAAAAAAACTAGTATTCATTACTTTCCGGGACAGTAATGTGTGAATACTGGACACGGGACCACAGGCGAAATTTCGGGATAATCCCGGAATTCCCGGCCATCTGGCAAACCTAATGAAGACGAATACCTACGAAGTCAAAAAAACCTTTCTGTCTGTCCCACTAGCATGTATGGCAGGCACTTTATAGAAGCGGGGTATCATTTATACCTATACTTCTTCAAACGAAACTATACATCCGTGCACACGTCAATGTTGTGTGTTCGCCCTGTCACCCGACTTGACAAGGCGAGAATGGGGATGCATATTGTGCACCTAGGAGATTCCGTTCTGTAAGTATGTAAAACTGATATTAAATCTATGCCAGAGTCCCATTGAATCAGTCCCTTGATGGGATAAGTGGAAACCGAGTTTCGAAGACAACTAAGACCATAAGGATGTTGAAGACCGAGCGAAGTAGAGACGTAAATAACGATTTCGCTTGGAACAATTTTATTTGCTAGCAAATTAAAAATCCCTCGATTATCAAGAACACCATCTAGTGATAAGTAGCGGAACTGCCGAAGTCGTATCGCTAGTTCCACTGCTCATTTCTAGATGGATATCCGTAGCGCCATCTATTATTGGCTAGAGAAAGCCCTGACTTTCAAGCGTTTAACCCCAATAACTTTTAAACGGCTCAACCGATTTTCATCAAACAAAGCTAAGAACCACTGCAAGAGAATTTTCTTTCCCGTTATTAAAAACCGCATCGAAATCGGTCCATCCGTTCGAGCGCTACGATGCCACAGACAGACCGACAGACATTAACGTCATACTTAAATAAAACACCCCTCTTTGTCAACCCGAACGTCGGATTTATCCGACAAACATTGTCGTGCCCATTCCGCGAGCGTCGGATATTTCCGACAAAAATGAAACGCTCGCATTGCACAAAACTTAAGTATCCACATCCCTTTTTGGTTTTAGGTATTTATTTTAGATTTAATACCCCTCGCGCTGGGGGCACGGCAACTGATATAAAGTCTTGTGGTGAAAAGGTTAAAAATACTGTTTAATGACACTGAACGTACCAGCAAAGGAGTCTGCGGCGCGACTGTCGACCCTATCCTGCCAATGGTGGAGCACATAGCAAGGAGAGTGGTCCTGTAGTTAGTCGGGAATACTTCAGCGGCGAAAACGTACAGGGAGTTGTAGGCCAGGGTAATGAAGAACTTGCCGCCGAGGTACATCACCAGCGCCCATGTGCCAGCTGGAAATAGAAAAATAAAGTTGACGTACAGAATATCTCGTCTATATCCCTGGGGTATGGGGCAGACAGAGCATTTTGGGTCTTGCGGCTCTAAGCAGGCAGAGCCTAGGGCCACAAGGCTCAAAAGTTGCACTTTTAGCATAATGGTGTGCGAGAATTGCAGCCGCAGTGATGGGTTGCTAGCCGCATCGCCTATTAACATGATTCGCATAGTCGCCCTTGCCTTCGATTGGGTTCTACGATCTGCGCGGAAAGAGAAGCAGCTGGTACATTTTAAGTTTTTTCTTTTCTTCCTGTGGGTTCTTTCCTGGGTCAAACATAAATTATTTGGTACTATTATAAAATTATACGGTACAAAATAATGTTACTTGTCTTTGAATTATACGGTACAAAATAATGTCACTTGTCATATCCATTTTAACGTGATTTTAGATTTATTATTGCAGAAAAACTGATAATAAGAGCGCTATTTGACTCTAAGAAACGATGACGTCATCTGCCTGTATTTCATACAAATCCCATGGTAAATTTTTGATTTGACGTTTTGAAAAAAAGTATCTGATTTGACTTGTTGGAAAATAGCGGATTCAATTCAAGTACAATGCGACACAAATAAGTTGAACAAAAATGGCGGACCTCAAAGCATTTTTGTACAAATTCCCGACACGTAAATTGAACCGTCGAAAATGGCGTTCGTCGCCGTATTATTTGTACCTGCGCCGATAACCGCCATTTTGGTTCAACTTATTTGTGTCGCATTGTATTGACTTAATGCAGTCTGGACCTAACACCAATGACGTTGAGAGTTGCATATTAATAGAAATATATTACTAAGTAAGTACAAAATAAAGAACTTTTCCGATTTTCATCCGATCGCAATAATATTTCTTCGAATACTTATTATTTCTTTATTTTTATTTATCATGATTTAAAATAAGGTATGAATCTAAAATATGTTTTATGATTTGTGTGTGTGATGTTTATTTTCCATTAAAATAGAAATGTTACTATCATCTGGTTGCGAAAAAAACCCAAAAGTAATTCACATGTGCCCAACAATTTTGCAACCGACAAGTCATAAACGTCATTTCGTGTGTCTTCTAAGTAGATCTTTAAATATTGATCATTAATATTCAAATACCAAGAAATTTGGAGGTTAAACGGTCAAAATATCCATTAACAAGGTAAAAAATCGAGGCTCACATGATTACAATAAAAAGTATCTTTGCAGGTAATGTTTCTGTACGTCATACGTTTGTGACAAAGAATATGGGTATTTTTAGATTTTTATGATTCTTTTCTGAATGAAAAGGCGACAAAGCGTTATTTATGAGCAATTCATACACAATGAATGCTGTATAGACATTAAAACTATTTTTTTGCGTCATTGCCAGAGGTCGGAATTAGGTAGAGTTATTTATGTACTTGCGTTGAAATGTTGATATTAATATGGATCTTCCCGGGATTTCTAATGGACAATCTCATGTTGCCAATAATATTACAAATAAATAATCATAAAAACCTCAGAGACAGATAAGACTAATAAAACAAAGATAATTACATACAATTTTTATAAGTATTTACATTAGTTTTAACATATTGGCATCGTCGCGCGTGCAGTGGTTTAAATAACTTTTTTTTTACAGAAATCACAGGATTTGTTCTGCTCTTTAAAATTAATCCCGTGATTTGAGGCATATCCACTTTCTTTCGCTGTATGAAATCAGTGTAGGTACATAAATAACTCTACCTAATTCCGACCTCTGGTCATTGCACTGTGCTTCTCTCATTTTTTTGTACAAGCTTTAGTTGTGAGGCCAAATGTACTTATTAGGATAAATGAAATAAGCCCAAATTCGATGGAGTTGCGTCGTTTAATTACTGAGTTCCGTCGACCACCTACCGTTTCCCTGATCCGACCATTGACGTCGTCTACCATAAAGTTCTCGTCAAGACAAATCAAACGAGCCCTACTCAATGAGGTTATGTTGTTTAATAACGTAGTTCTGTCAAATATCTCCCGGCTCCATCATCAGAACAGCTCATTGACTCCATAATATTGTGTTGTTATCGAACTTATACAAGTATGCATAATTTCTGCTCAATCAGATGAGGATAACTGGTTGAAATACTGGGTTTCGTACAAAAATTAAATATTGTTTGCTATTATTTTTAAATGAAGTCAACGCGATATGGCGGCATTCAAAGGTGAAAAATGCATTTCTTAGGCTTCAATCTAATTTCTCGAAAACACTCCATCAAATTATACGATAGTCGTACGATAGTGACGTCCTATTTATATGTCAAACCAAACTAGACTTTATTATCATGTATTAATGCTCAGTGTGGCTTGACACTGAGACGTGGATACGCAGTTATGTCCGTTTTTCGTACCACTTTTGGAGTAACCCCCTATAGGAGCTTTACTCCTAACGAAGAGTCAAATTAGATTTTAGCGTCATTTGGTGTTGCTTAACACTGTTGTTTGTTGTTTTTCGTGTGTGTAAGTGGCCAACACTGAACACTGTTGTCAGATTTTTCAGGCGGCCTAAAGGCATCTGACATAGCTTGACGACTGCCCTACAATGATGACAGCCGAGACCAAAGGCTTATAGAAGAGACAAGAGCTCGAGAAATTTTTTGGTCACCCATCCAAGTGCGGACCACGCCAGGTGTCGCTTTAGTTGCGGAAGCGCTAGTAATGCGCACTCCCTCCGGGCCACCGACGACATACTTGACATTGCAACGCGAATACTCATCTACGTACGTATGCGGCTATCGGAGTTAAGTCCAGGAATCAATACAAAATTAAAAACTGACTGTCAGATACAGGCTTATCTTTTGATAGGAAATTGTTGGAATATCTGTTCGGTTTGGGCTAAATTAAACTACTATTTGTCTGGTGAAGTATGAAATTATATTGTTTTAACTTTTACTTGGAACTCTTGGAAGTAATACATGTCTGATTCCTATTACAATGCAACACAGAAGAAAGATGACATAATAAGTGGGGGTTGCCAGCACCAAAGGTATTGCTAGCCGTAGTACAAAAATAAAGATTGATTTTTGCAATTAAAATAATATAAATCAACAGAAATTAACTACTACCTATATAGGCATGGGTATATATATACCCATATGTAGCAGTGACATGCAGAAATATTTTTGACAGGGTAGGCACTAATCTATTACTAGAATGGCTGCATATCAAGCATGAAGCGCTGCTTGATGGAAGAAATAAAGGCTAAAGTCCTTTGAATTAACTTTTATTTTCATTCACACAATTATTTTATTTTGTGTTGACAAACGTAATTTTCTTGTTGTGACAGGCAGGATAATCGATTTTAATTTTTATTACGAAATTTGTCATACTCTCTACAGACGTTACGGGCGATAATAATCAGGGAAAGATAATTCGCTAGTATCCTATATTACTAGTATATTAGGATGGCACAGGGCAGACCAATTCTACGTGTCTGTATTAAATGCACGCTACTGATATGTAACCAATTGGGTAGATCTATTGGTATGGTACAATCCGGGATAGGATACTAGTGAAATATGGTTTGTTCAGTTTTCTACGAACTCCTAACTCTTCAAATCTTCATCCAAAATACCCTAAAACGTTATTTTTTGGATTCATGGCTTCGTTGTAACACAAGGTAGGTACATACCTATAGTTAAACGTAATGATGAAATTTCTTGCATTTCCGGATGAGTTATGGTATGGACCTTAATCTTGACCTATGGCTTTAAAAAACTGTTTCAATGTAAAGGTGAGAGGCACGTAATATTAGAGCATAGGTCGATACGCTTGATCAACCTTCCAGTGTAGATTGGTACTTCCACAGTTGAAAAATGTATAGTGCAAATAAACGGTTGCGTTACTTCAGTGGTTTGTATCAGTCATCAACCGGTCTGCAAGTTCTCAGAAAAAGGATATAGGAGAACATATATTTTTACTTGATGAGTAAACGACTCTATTATAAAAAAGCATTATTATTTATAAAAAATAAATAATTTATAACACATAAGTTAGGATATTATAAAAGATAAAAATTATTGTAAAAACATCAAACAGTTCCAAAATGACGGGGTTAATATGTCCATCCTATGGCACCTTCTAACTCTATCAGACTAGGAAGAAACTACGGAAACTTAAAAAAGTACATACGAATGTTACAAATTAATTAAAATAAAAGCTTTTAAAACCTTACCTGGCACGAATCCATAATTAATAAGAATCAGTGCAGTCAAGAAGAACGCCGTCGCAATGACTTTCTTCCTTCCAAACCTGTCCAAAAATATCAACTTGCACACATTCGCCGGGGCTTCTATTATCAGCACTACTATATAATTCAAGTAGCTGTTTCCAGACAACTCTATAGCATTTATCGACAGCCCGTAGTAGACTAGAGTAGAAGATATCCACAAGAAAGAACAGATGAACAGTCTCTTCCAAATCATCAAAGATGTGAACATTTGCTTGAACGATGACTGATTTGATTCTAAAGTCTCGAACTTCCGCGCATCTCTTTGCTGTGTTGCATGTTTTTCGACTTGTTCATAATGCTCTGGAGGGACAGACACGTTGTTGATTTTTTCCGATTTTCTGAGGACGTTGAGGCCTTCTTCGTAGCGGCCTTTGCTGAAGTACCATCGGAAGGATTCGGTTAGCATCCAGATGTAGACGAAGATGAAGACAGAGGGTGTGTAGATGATGAAGACGAGGTATCGCCAGTTCTCGAGGTACCAGGATAACAGTGTGACGCTGACGCCTCCGAGGATGAACATGGTGTTGAAGAGCAAGCTGACGAACACTCGGCCTTTGGGTCCGACGAGCTCCATAGCTGTAACAAGCAATGAACTACTATGAATTCAAATTTATTTTAAGTGATTTCTGATCATATTGATTGATTGATTTCTTAGTAAGATTAACCTAGTACTTGACATATTATTAGGATAATCTATTTTCTTATATTTTCAGTCCTACTGCAGGGCAAAGGTCTCCCTTCGAGGCCCAATCCCTGCATAAGGAGTGAAGCTCGTCTCTCCATCTTTTTTTTACCTGTGCTTTTGCTTTCCGTTTTTAAGGAATAAATTGTGTAACTGATTTGGCCCAAAGTTCGCCGGCGATCCTGCCCAGTTCCACTGTAGGGCGGCAGCTTTTTGTCTTACGTCCACGATCTGTGCTTTAAATAATTTTATGGTAAAAAAATAATATGTCTGCACCGGGCAAAGGTACAATGTTTTCTTCATCTTTAATTCAAAATAACGTAGACACAGCGTAGCGTAGGTATTTCCCACAATGAAGATCGCAAAGTACGCGCATTTTAGACCCAAAAAATGCTACGAAAGTGACTAAAACAAATGCCAGGAAGTAGGTACCTAGTTTTGGAGCAAAAAGCATGGAGACAAATAAACGATTAGTTCGTTAACTAACGACCCGTACCGAAGGTTGGGTGACGAGTTGAAAAAGTTGCGAATTTAGCAGGAAAATAGTTTTTGCAATATATTTTTGGGATTTGCTAAAAAATGTTTCTATTCTGCTACTGGTTGATTTAGTCGAGTATTATTGCCCGTCGTAGACTACGGGTTTCTCGGAATTTCGAATTAGATTTCAAAGACCTCTCCTCAAAGGTTCGGGATCGATTTAGGCAAATGCTTGTTCAAATTTTCATATGTTTGGATTCTATGTGCTGTGATGGAACCCTTACTTATGTATATAATATACATAAGTAATATACCCGCGGCCTATTACAGGAGTTCCAAATCACGTGAGCTATGATCGTCTTATTTAAAACCTTAAGTACATTATCAGATACCCCAAGCTGTTCACTCTACTCTGAATTTATTTTAAAAGTCTAAAATGAGTATATCGATACTAGATATTATTTATTACGTAATTTAATCCCTTATTGAAATAGTCGTATTACAGAATTGTTCTTTGTAGCTGTTATGGTTTATATCATTCAAATAATTGACTTCATAAAGCGAAGGAATATACGCCATTCCTGAAAAATCAGGCGGATCGATCCATATTTGTAATCAGTTAGGTCATAGGTTTGCTATAGCTTAATTATATGCGGTAATGTCGTACAAAGTACGATAAATGGGCGTTGAGAGTCTTGGATATTTGGTTAACCAATGTAATTTTATAAATTCGCTTACGCGAAACAGGTATGTAGATGTTGGTCGCGATAAAATCGCGAAGAGCTCTTATAATAATAGTATTTTCACAAGACTCTAATTATTTCGAGTAAACTCGATACATCTTGGCGATACAAAGTCAATATATCTGGTTTGCTGTGTTGCGAGGAATGAGATATTATATCGTCATGGACAGCAGGTTTCCTCTTTAGGAGAAAGATGTCACGGTTTGACACCTTTGCACTAACATGCATAAGAAAAATATATGGTTTTGGTTAATAAGTCCACTCCGGCGACAGTATATCTGTTTAATCTTTGATCAAAGAGATATACTCTCCCAACCCTTAATAGCCTCGGAAAAACCAAATTTCCCGATGAAATTTGATAATTCTTACCACTTATTAACCTTTTCGCGACTCTAATATTACTATGTAGGAAAGCAATCAAGATCTAAATGATCTTGAGCCAAACAAAACAAACAACCCTACCCGGCTATCCTAACAAAGAGTCCTAATCCTATCTGCTCTGTAATTACCAGAGCTTCCACGTAAATTCTATTCTTTTACTTATTTTCTAGTTTAACATGCTCGCAACGGTTGGCGTGTCAAGATCCTGAGAGCAAATATATTTGAGACGTTAATTTAGATTATAAGTTCTATACCTAACTTCTAACCTTCTAACCTTTCTCTGGTGAATAGATGTTTGATATACTAGTTACCATAGATCTCTATAATCTCAATAAACACATAACTATCAAATATCATAATCTGATAACCTTTAGATATTCACTATCATACATAGGACTAAATTGATCGGATCCTATATCTTTCAATTATGTAGATCTAAGGTAACAAATGAAACATATGTGACTCTCAATTAACAGCAACAATGATAATACTACATTTAACCCAACTATAGAAATTCAAGTAATCTTCGTTATATATATTATCTGTTCGATCTATCGTATATATCTTTAGCAGATTTATTAATTTAACCGTACGCAAAACCTCACTATATTCCGATAACGAACCTAATCACGAACCTACGTCTAAACTGACCTAAAAGCAGCCGCAACCGCTTGCCTAACCTAAGTCTAGTCTAATGTAAGACCTAGTGTGAACCTAGGGTCTGTTATTAGCCACCACGCTCATAACAGTTGTGTGAGAAGTTAAACGTGTGTGTGTGTAAAGCGACTTGTGTAGGATATGCAAATAAGAACTACTCTAGGGATACATTAGGATAAGGTCAACCCTCTGTAAACCTACAGGTTGACCTAGGATACCTAGGTGAAAGGAAAATGGAAGACCTGAAGCGCCCGAATGCCAGTCTCAGCACCCAGTATAAATTACCTATTCAGTACTTATCTAACGCTCCAGCGGAATTTTGGGGTTTGTGAGAAAGGTATAGATAAAAATATTTAGGAAGTCTAGAATTCTAGACCCGTCACTTCACAGTAATTTACCCGAACACAAAGCAACGAGCTCAAATCGGTGAATGAAATTTATAACACAAAATCACACACACTCGATTTTAAACTCGAAACTTGTATGTCAGGCAAAGGACGCGCAAGGACTGAACCCCTACTTCTTGCCCCGCGTTACTTTTATTAGCTTCGTCTGACCCCCGAATCTTGACGCGACGACCTACTACCGTGCAAAAAAAATATTGCATCCCGATCTCCATTTACATGCATGCAATAGCGTGTCCATCTAAAATAACTTAATATATTTACATTCACATAGAGATCTTCCGCAATCGTCATTCTATCGAATAATATGACATATTTATAATTTATTTAATTGACGAATGTAACACGATATATGAATCAACTGTATCTTGTGATTCCATGTGTACCTATAGTATATGAGTAAATAGACGCAACCTCACCCTTGTATATATTTGAATGTACAATTATAAATATGTCTATGTATAGAATTCGATTTTTCAGGAAGTATCTAAGCATTAGTACTACCCGACCTCTGTCCGTGTAATCAGCGAAAATTTAGACCAGATAAGCCGATCTAAAGATATGACAGAGTATAAACTCGCATTTACACAACACGGCGTAAATATAAACCATGTAATATTGCATAATTACATTTATTTATCACGCAAAATTTTACCAAGTCCAAACAGCTGTGCAGCTCCGCAACCATTCCATTTTTTTTTCAAACCCTCATAACGCCCTCGTTTTCGCAAACGAAAAAAAAATCTTGGGTACACATAAAACCATCTTTATAATCGTGTGATTGTTTTCTACATGTCTATGTGACCACTACAGACCCCCCCCAGACTTGTGACAATGTTTGTTTTTCAAGCATGAAGCAAGTCTCAGTTTTAATAAATCGCTATTTAACTATATGTTACAACCTATTATTAAGTTGATTCAGCATAATTATCCACTATCTAACTCACTCGCTTAAGTCTATTTTATTCATTTATAATTAATTTATATTTATAATTTTTTTTTCTAATAATGTAAACCGTACATAATAATGCTGTAATTTGATAACTTAATAAATTAATTAATTAAAGTCACTCACATCTAACCTATTTCTACAACCTATAAATCTCTTGATCTAAATTTCTAAGTATACTAAACAATCGTTAACTCATTACATAAGTTACATTAAACTTACAAAAATCATATTTAGTTTTTTTTATTTTTTTTATTTTCACATGTTGCACCAGCTCAATTCATCGCACCTCTCTTCTGACCGTCAATATTTTATCTGTCGACAATGATTCACGTTTTCCGAACGCTAATTCATTCGACGCAAAAGCTATTGAACTATGATTGACATTGTTATAACATGATTCTATCTCTGATAAAATATCCACCCATCCTTTATTATTCTGATTACAATATGTCCTTATCAATCTTCCAAGCTCACGATTAACCCTTTCTACAGAATTGGAATTCGGACAATAAACAGAAGTATGTGTGACTCGAATACCAAGTTCTCTCAAACCATTTTCCCAAACTCTAGATGTGAACTGAGGTCCGTTATCCGTAATGATAGTTTTAATAGGTATTTCGTTATGAAATATTCTTGTGCACGCGAATACCGTCCGACCAGTAGCTTTACGGTTTGGATATAACTTAATAACTTTACTGTACACATCCTGCATTACATATATATATTGACAACAAAATTTCCCTACTGGTAAAGGTCCGTACAAATCGGCAAACACCTTTTCACCTAAATTTTCCGCCAAACTGAATTACAAGGACCAACAGTGTTTATACTACAAGGTTTAACCTTCTGACAGACGTCACAACTCTTTACCACTGTGTTAACTATCTTACTCATATTCGGAAAATAATACCTATCTTTCATAAATGCTAATATTTTATATCTACCATAATGTCCAATCTCTTCATGTATGTGCGAAATCAATTCTTCCCGGAGTCGTAATGGAATGACTAATAAATTGATATCACGTTTCGGAACCAAGAAATATATTGTATTATTAATTTATTTGTAATAAAAAAAACCGTATTGTATATTGGATTCTATAATCCCGCCTTTAATACAACCTATAATCTCACTTAATAACTCGTCTTCGTTTTGCAATTTTGAAATATCTCGCAAATTTAAAATTATACTATCGTGATTTGACGCTTTAAACCAATAAATAGGTGGTTGGTTTGCTCTGATAGTATTTTCTCCCTCACATCCAGATATATGTCTGCTCAATGTGTCTGCAATTTTACTATCTATGCCAGGTACGTATTGTATAGTGTAATCAAATCGATCCAAGAACATAATCCACCTTGTTACGCGAGCTCCCAACAGAGTTCACGATTTGATGAACGTTAAGCTCTTATGATCCGTTTTAATCCTTAACACCCTGTAAATATATTTCAAACTTCCTTACCGCGTAAATAATTGCATACATTTTTATTTTTGTTCAGATACCGACCATCTTAAATGACCCGACTTATTTTTTTTTGGTAAACATATGACCCGATCCCAACAACACTTGCACAAAAAATGGCGACGTGGAATCTGGCTGCACTTAAACAACACTTGATACAAAAGCTTTCTTTATCTCTTCAAAAGTTGTCTGAGCCAATAAATTCCACTTCAAACTTGACATCGGCACGCAATAAATTGTACAACGGCTGAACAAGTGTCCCATAATTTTTTTGTAAACATCCTAAAATAATTTACAAATCCCAAGAATGCCCGCAAGTGTTTAACGTTTTTTTGGAATAGAATATTCTCGAACTGACTTCATCTTGTCGAGGTCCAACGCCATAAGTTGACAACACATGTCCCAAGAGCTTGACCTTTTTTTTCAGCGATACCACATTTTTTTTTAGGATACCGTGAAACCTGCCGTTCGCAATTTATTCAAAACCGTATCTATTTGTAGAATATGCTCGTCAAAATGGCTAACTGAATAAACTAGAACTCTAAAGTCAGGTTGGGTAACTTGTTAAGCACTAAAGTCGGAGTGTATATTATACATTCTCCAGTCTTAAATGGCAAAGAAACTAATTTACCTAACTTTTCTCTGCTTGTGCCTAAAGCGCCCGTAGCTCTAACGCTAGGAATAGGGATTTCAGCTTGCTTTCCTAACAACCTACATATTATCCGTGATCTATGTCGGCTTGACTGATTCACTTGTAACTCATTGCTGAAATATACGGAATATCCGTTCGATTTGTGAGACAAGAATTGAGAACACTCATTTACTCCCACTTCAGCATTTAAATTACATAAATCATATAACTTATGATTTCTTTGTGAATCACTAACCGTCCTTCCACACCTTTATAAGTAATTTAGCCCAAAGTCCCTGTCGCGCTCGACTGCAAGTTATTTGAAATAATCTCATTATTTCCTTGCTGTGAAGATGGTTTATCTTCTGACGCTGGCTGAAACGCTATAGCCTTAAAACCTGGCCGTTGTGTTCTCGCATATCCACGAAAAGAACCACGACCTCGGTTATAATATCCGCGAGAAATTCCTCGGAATTGTTGACTATTACGTTTCGTTGAGTTATCATACCGTATGGTATTTACTCTCAACGTTCTGTTCTGAGTTCTCATATATTGTCCTCTACTATCGTTCGAGTTATGTGTAACACTGCTAAACCCGGGTTTGGCCTCTTTTACAAGCGGCCTTTCAACATTCCTTTCTAACTGACGTAAGAACTCCATAGCACTTCGTATAGTCATGGTCTCACTTTTCGTAAAGTAAGCGATTTGTATTTCTCTAGGCATCTGCCTGAATATAGTGTTCACCCGTTCACCTTCCGTAAATGGTATAGACAACCCATAAATACTATTCAGCTGTGCAGCAAAATATTCTTCTAAGCTTTGACCTTTCTTAGAATCGTACTTCGCCGTTATAAACCTCTGCTTTAACATTTCCTGCTCACTACTTCCCCAAAATACCTGAATGAAATCATTCTCGAAATCTGTAAACGTACGCCAGCTTTCTCGGTAAATGTTCATTCTACTTTTAGCGTTACCCGTTAAGCTATCGATAGCCCACGCAAGTGCTCTGCTGTTATCACCCGATACCTTAATATAATTCTTTAAATCTCGTAAGAATTCCATCGGATTAACAGAACTTCGGCCATCGAAAGTTGGTAACTTTTGTGTTAACTTTACTATACAAGTAGAACGTTCATTGGTTTCTATTCTCTCTAAAGCCTGCGAAGGTCCCGCTACCTCGCTTGAAGATGTACTGGCTTTCTCAATATTGTCCAATCTACGCATAATCGTAGTTAATAATTCAGTTATTTGTCCCGGTGTTTCACTTCCTATATTTCCAATATTTGATTCTTCCGCCTGTGTCCTACGAGTCGAAATACGATTCGAATGCCTACCACGAACCATAGTTAAAACTTAATTAATTAAATTATTAAAGAAACTAATTATCCTATACGTAATCGCCTACGACTTTCACTACGAAACTCTACGAAATGCTACAAAGGTCTACGCACCTGACTACCTGCGCAACGACCCTATCTATTGTTTAATTGCCCGAACCACTAACAATGCTTTTGTAAACAATTCAATTTTAACGCTGCAGTTTTCTTTAAGTAAGATGGATAATTATTCTGAGACTCAATAATTTGTTGTATATTTCTACGTTGTGTATTTAAATTATATAACCCAATAAGCCTGAGTTCTTTTGAATAGTTCCGTTGTATATAAAATATACAAACAAGATACTATCCTGGTCACGGCACCAATTCTGTGATGGAACCCTTACTTATGTATATAATATACATAAGTAATATACCCGCGGCCTATTACAGGAGTTCCAAATCACGTGAGCTATGATCGTCTTATTTAAAACCTTAAGTACATTATCAGATACCCCAAGCTGTTCACTCTACTCTGAATTTATTTTAAAAGTCTAAAATGAGTATATCGATACTAGATATTATTTATTACGTAATTTAATCCCTTATTGAAATAGTCGTATTACAGAATTGTTCTTTGTAGCTGTTATGGTTTATATCATTCAAATAATTGACTTCATAAAGCGAAGGAATATACGCCATTCCTGAAAAATCAGGCGGATCGATCCATATTTGTAATCAGTTAGGTCATAGGTTTGCTATAGCTTAATTATATGCGGTAATGTCGTACAAAGTACGATAAATGGGCGTTGAGAGTCTTGGATATTTGGTTAACCAATGTAATTTTATAAATTCGCTTACGCGAAACAGGTATGTAGATGTTGGTCGCGATAAAATCGCGAGGAGCTCTTATAATAATAGTATTTTCACAAGACTCTAATTATTTCGAGTAAACTCGATACATCTTGGCGATACAAAGTCAATATATCTGGTTTGCTGTGTTGCGAGGAATGAGATATTATATCGTCATGGACAGCAGGTTTCCTCTTTAGGAGAAAGATGTCACGGTTTGACACCTTTGCACTAACATGCATAAGAAAAATATATGGTTTTGGTTAATAAGTCCACTCCGGCGACAGTATATCTGTTTAATCTTTGATCAAAGAGATATACTCTCCCAACCCTTAATAGCCTCGGAAAAACCAAATTTCCCGATGAAATTTGATAATTCTTACCACTTATTAACCTTTTCGCGACTCTAATATTACTATGTAGGAAAGCAATCAAGATCTAAATGATCTTGAGCCAAACAAAACAAACAACCCTACCCGGCTATCCTAACAAAGAGTCCTAATCCTATCTGCTCTGTAATTACCAGAGCTTCCACGTAAATTCTATTCTTTTACTTATTTTCTAGTTTAACATGCTCGCAACGGTTGGCGTGTCAAGATCCTGAGAGCAAATATATTTGAGACGTTAATTTAGATTATAAGTTCTATACCTAACTTCTAACCTTCTAACCTTTCTCTGGTGAATAGATGTTTGATATACTAGTTACCATAGATCTCTATAATCTCAATAAACACATAACTATCAAATATCATAATCTGATAACCTTTAGATATTCACTATCATACATAGGACTAAATTGATCGGATCCTATATCTTTCAATTATGTAGATCTAAGGTAACAAATGAAACATATGTGACTCTCAATTAACAGCAACAATGATAATACTACATTTAACCCAACTATAGAAATTCAAGTAATCTTCGTTATATATATTATCTGTTCGATCTATCGTATATATCTTTAGCAGATTTATTAATTTAACCGTACGCAAAACCTCACTATATTCCGATAACGAACCTAATCACGAACCTACGTCTAAACTGACCTAAAAGCAGCCGCAACCGCTTGCCTAACCTAAGTCTAGTCTAATGTAAGACCTAGTGTGAACCTAGGGTCTGTTATTAGCCACCACGCTCATAACAGTTGTGTGAGAAGTTAAACGTGTGTGTGTGTAAAGCGACTTGTGTAGGATATGCAAATAAGAACTACTCTAGGGATACATTAGGATAAGGTCAACCCTCTGTAAACCTACAGGTTGACCTAGGATACCTAGGTGAAAGGAAAATGGAAGACCTGAAGCGCCCGAATGCCAGTCTCAGCACCCAGTATAAATTACCTATTCAGTACTTATCTAACGCTCCAGCGGAATTTTGGGGTTTGTGAGAAAGGTATAGATAAAAATATTTAGGAAGTCTAGAATTCTAGACCCGTCACTTCACAGTAATTTACCCGAACACAAAGCAACGAGCTCAAATCGGTGAATGAAATTTATAACACAAAATCACACACACTCGATTTTAAACTCGAAACTTGTATGTCAGGCAAAGGACGCGCAAGGACTGAACCCCTACTTCTTGCCCCGCGTTACTTTTATTAGCTTCGTCTGACCCCCGAATCTTGACGCGACGACCTACTACCGTGCAAAAAAAATATTGCATCCCGATCTCCATTTACATGCATGCAATAGCGTGTCCATCTAAAATAACTTAATATATTTACATTCACATAGAGATCTTCCGCAATCGTCATTCTATCGAATAATATGACATATTTATAATTTATTTAATTGACGAATGTAACACGATATATGAATCAACTGTATCTTGTGATTCCATGTGTACCTATAGTATATGAGTAAATAGACGCAACCTCACCCTTGTATATATTTGAATGTACAATTATAAATATGTCTATGTATAGAATTCGATTTTTCAGGAAGTATCTAAGCATTAGTACTACCCGACCTCTGTCCGTGTAATCAGCGAAAATTTAGACCAGATAAGCCGATCTAAAGATATGACAGAGTATAAACTCGCATTTACACAACACGGCGTAAATATAAACCATGTAATATTGCATAATTACATTTATTTATCACGCAAAATTTTACCAAGTCCAAACAGCTGTGCAGCTCCGCAACCATTCCATTTTTTTTTCAAACCCTCATAACGCCCTCGTTTTCGCAAACGAAAAAAAAATCTTGGGTACACATAAAACCATCTTTATAATCGTGTGATTGTTTTCTACATGTCTATGTGACCACTACAGTGCGTAGTGCCTATATTTGGATTCAGTGGACCATAATACAAACTTAGAGCTTAGGTGTTCTTTTTAACCCCCCATAAAATAAGGGGTGTTATAAGTTATAAATCGGAACCCTTATAGGAATCTCCGTAGTCTGTCTGTCTCAGCTAATTTGCTACGAATCTCTGGACCAAATCGAGTGAAATTTGGTAGGATGGTGTAATCTCATATACCAAAACACAGATGTGCAATGTAGATATATTTTTTAAAATAAATTTCATTTTCGGCTGACGAATCAGAAAATTAAAAAATAAATGTTTTGCAAACCTTACTGCGTTATATATCAAATGAAACGGCCTATTATGAGGATCTCAAATATATATTTTTTATTTTTGTAAAATAAATAGTTTTGTATTTATTAATGAAAGAAGGCGAAAATTTACCATTCCCCTGACATCCGAAACTACTGAGCTTTAAAGTTTTAAAGATATACAAAATATAGTTCATTGCTTGCAGATAACAGGAAAACCTATAAATACATTTTTAAATTAAATTAAATTTTATTTTTTAGTATATAGGGACAAATTACACTGATTGAGCTAGCCCCAAAGTAAGTTCGAGACTTGTGTTATGGGATACCAACTCAACGATACTATACTTTATAACAAAGACATATATAGATAATCACCCAAGACCCAGGGCTATTTGAAAAAGGCTATTTCCTAACTTGCCCTGACTGGGGATCGAACCCGGTGTATCGAGAATAAGGTCATCAAAATTTTAAATTTTTGATGACCTTATTCTCCATACACACACACATAAACAATAAAAAAAAACATGTCTACAATATCTTACATATAATAGGTATATAAAAAAGTTAATGAAACACTTTTCTATGTCACACTTTCAATGAGTCACATTTTTTAATAATCTTTAAAAATTTTTGATTGTGCCAGCGAGACAGCCAACTAAAGGTGAAAAGGCTCTGAATTCTATCAACTAAAAATATAGTGGTAAACTCAATATACGTAATAACGTTCAACTACGGAAAACAGTTTACTAAAACACTACTAGATAGCGCTAGTAGTAGTTAACTCGCGTCTTACTGTGAGGATTTCAAATGTGATATTTTGTATTAAGTAATTTAAAATCTTTGGCATTGTACGGAACTCTCCACGCGAGTATAATTCGCACTTGGCCGGTTTTTAAAAATAAAGCAAGTAATTGTTGTGTCAGCAGACGCATAGTTTCGTCAAGGAAACCTGTTCCGGCCAAGTTCAAGTTTGCGACCGTCACTGGTTGCGCAATATCAATAAATTTGCTTAACTGCAAGTTACTTTGTTTATTTACACTACGTCATCGTCATCACTTGATGAAATATACTGTAAATATGCAAAAGAGTCTGTTTATTAGTTGAGGTAAGCAATTTTTTATTTAATTTTATTTATATATCTTGTTGCACATATCTTGTCCTATACAGGGTGGCCAAAAAGTCGTGGATCAAACGAAACAGGGAGATAAAGGAGGTAATTTCCAACAAAAAATTTTAATACAAGGTCACTTTTCCGTAATACATTTTTTTTCAAATAAGTGCTCTTAAAGTGAGAAGTAATTTTTTGTAACGCTTTAAAATTTACGGAAAAAAAATCATTGCTCGTTAAGTTTGATACCAAGAGCTGCAATACAATTTTTGTAGTATTGATACATTATCGACTCATAATACAACACCTTTTGTTTTATTGTTTTTAATCAATTTAATTTTTTACTGATTAAATTGTAAAAAAACTCGGTAGTTTCATTGAAAAAACTAAAATAATTCATATCTTTTCGTGCAATGAAGTTATGGCCATGCTGGGGAAAGATTTTTTGTTGGAAATTACCTCCTTTATCTCCCTGTTTCGTTTGATCCACGACTTTTTGGCCACCCTGTATTTATAAGACATTCACACAAAAACTATTTGTTCGTGTACAACGTATTCGTACAAAAAAAAACTTGAATTATATCTTCAAACAAATCTTTTTTTACTTATATTTTGTACATTGATTATAAATCGTTGTGTTAGTATCCCATAACACAAGTCTCGAACTTACTTTGGGGCTAGCTCAATCAGTGTTATTTGTCCCTATATATTTATTTATTATTTATATTTATTGATTATAAATGAAGTTTCCACCATTTAAAAATATTTGGTACATACTTGTACTAGGTACCTATTTGTCTTTGAAATCTTTTCACAAAGTTTTAAAGGATACACTTGAAGATAGGTTTCATAGAGATTTAATCAGAATCGATTTAGTAGATTGGTTTTTTTACCAAAATAATTGGAAACGAAATGTCAACTAAGTAAACAATTGTCGCGTATTTACATTATTGTCATTGGTGTTGAAGTTGATTTTGTTGTTTCAAATATATAAAACAAAAACCGGACAAGTGCGTATCGAGCAACGCGCAGTGTAGTTGCGAATGCTAAGAACTGAAAAAGTAAAAAAAAACTGATTTTCTATTAAATCTGTATAAAATTTTACTTACATTTAAAATAAAATTAAAATACATTTTATAAGAAAGGGGGGGGGGGGGGGGGAGACTGGACTCTAAGAAAAGTTTGGACTATATTTTATTTTACCATTTTGACGCATTAATATACATACCCATGCAAAATTACAGCTATCTAGTACTCATTGCTGAGTAGAACCGTGGACAGACATGGCGAAACTATAACAGTATCTTGTTTACTACGGAACCCTAAAAAGCATGATCAAGCTTGAGATTCACACGGGCAAAAGATAATTGAAAGAAAAAGGGAGAACCTTTGCCCAAAACTGGAACCAAATAGGTTAACAAAAATAAAAAAAAAACCACAGATTTCGTGCCTCACACGACTATCGAGCACATTGGAAATGAATCTACGGAATTCGAAAAAAATATGAAGTCATAAGTGTCATGTGAAAAATGTCGTTCTGAATTTTTTCATTATTTTTTTAAAAGGTTAGGCTACAGGGCAAACCCGATCGTCTTTGTTTTAGGCTCAAATTGTACCTGACTAAATTGTCTAGAGGATTTTTCTCAAATTTTTTATATCATTCTTCGTTTTCAAAATATCGATCGAAAATTTTTTTTTCTCTATTCCGGCCATAACTTTTTCTTTTTGACTTTCTCGAATTGTTTCTTTTGCACCTTACAGCTCTCGTAAATACGCGTCTTTGAAGCCTTTTCTGAATATCATAACTTGACAACTCTCCGAGATATAAGGGGATCGCACTTTTTCGTGTAATCGGAGCCTACACTGGAGAGAACGAAGAGACATTTCCAATATCAAAATGTAGTTTGACATTACTCACAGTTCACATAGGTTGTCGTAATTCATTTCCTAGTTTTTGCTTTTTAGAAACGTGGTACAGTTATCGCAAAAAGTCGACCGCGCCACGGCCGCGCCGATAAGAATAGTTTACGGTAAAAGTCGTAGAAGGGAAATCATTTGAAAGTGCCAATGGATTTGGCGTAACGAGATATTTCAGGTTTTGTTGCTAAGTAGGTAACTATGTATTTATTTTTTACTAGCGTTACCATGGATTCATCTATACTGGTCTGGAAGAAAAAACTTAGAATATACTCTGGTATTAATACTTTTCTGCTTCTCTTCTCTTGCAGTTCGAAAAGAGAAGCAGATGGTTCATAAAACTTTATGAAACCGGTACCCTATTTACTTCTTTATTATCTATATACCTATTCACAGCAAATTGCACATCATTACGACAACTTTGATGCAACATTATATCTTCATTAGACAACATATTACATGCACTTTGATGCCCTATGCCTGGCGCAATCAATTATATTACCTCATCCACTGCTAGCCTTCACGTTTCATTGGTACAGTCGACCACAGACCAAGTGTAACATTACTGCGCGATAATATACTTTAAGAACGTTACAAAGTAAAATGTGTACAAGTCACTGCAGTGTCAGCATTTTAATCCAATGAATTTTATCTTTCTGTACTTTTTAACCCCTGATGCAGAAGAGGGGTGTTAAAAGTTTGACTTTAATGTCTGTTTGACGTCAACCCTCCTAGGAATGCAGTAGTAGCACGAGATGATTATACTTAGTCCTTTAGTCGTTTCTTACGACATCTACAGAAGAGAAGAATTTTGGTCTCGAATAATGAGTAAATTGATTCCTACTCGGAACGAGTTTGAATCCGAATGGTAGGCGCCAAAAGGGGCTAGGCAAAAAAAGTGGTAGATTTTTCGATCACTTTTTTCCGTCGCGAATTATTGTAAAAGGTAATTTCACAAGTTTGACTAGCTCGTCGTTAGCTCAGTAGGTAATCAGATGGTTGATGTTCCCGATTCAAACCCAGCACACGCTAATACTCAAACCCATCCGGTTTCCCACCCAGCAACTTTTTACTCTTGCCTCTGTGCTGACTGTGAGGCAGCTCTTTATGCTCAGAACTATTCTTCGAAAACACGCTAAACTACCTCTCCCAGACCCATCAAAAAGGATAACCCCCGGCAGAATATGTCCCATACCCCCGCACAGAACCTCATTTGCGTCTCGACAGTTTTATTTCTCCAGTTCGATTATCTATCAAACAATTAACAACACTCTAAACATATATAGATTAAATAAGTATGAGGTCAAAACAAAACTAACCACTTGGTTGTCACAACAAGACTATGACGACACAGAGAAACTGCTACCTAGAAATATATTAGATGTTCCTGGGTAACAGTTTTCTTCGTAAGATTAGAGATTTGTTGACACTGTCGTAATAGTGCAGCCTTCTGGTTTGTCTTCTGGAATTTGACTTCTGACTTCAGTTTATTGGTCTCTCTGGATTTTCATTCTCAGTTTACTGGACACTCTTCACTTCTGGCTTCTGGGTTTTCTGTTTTTCGCAGCCGAGTTTCTGTTTCTGTTTACTGATTTTTCTGGTTCCTATGTACATTATTTTTTTTTTACGTAGTTCGATTTCTGAATCCTGCTTCTTTGTTCTAGGCTAATGGGTTCTGGCTCCTGATTTCTGTCCCCAGACCCCACCCTTTTTTAGTTCAGCAAAGTAATAAAAATTCGCAAAAATACAGCGCCTCGAAGCTGGAGAAATAAAAGTAAATAATTTTTTTTTCTCCCCTTCACTTTCGTGACTCCCGTTTTTTTTTCCCTTCTTTTATTTTCCCGCATCGTATTATTACCTCATACCAAGTTTAGTTTACTATTTTGTAAGTGATATCCACATGGTTTCATTTATTTTATTTTCGTCCCTGTATGGCCAGTGGGGCACTGGCCATACAAAGACGAAAACAAAATTGATTTACTGATTTTGGTGTTGTGGTGTTACTGATCACTGTCTAAGCGATATTGGTGTCGGTGGTCTGGGTCTTTTGCGACATCTATTTCTTCGGGGTGTTGCTTGTAGGCCATCTCGGGCGATTGGTTGGTTTGGTGTTTCTTCTTCCGATTCTAATTCAGTTTCTGTATCAGTTTCTGATATTTCATAGATTCTTTCCGCTTCTTTTTTAATGAGGGTTCGATTTCCTGCTATTTCCATCCATTCTGCTTTTGTTTTGTGTGTGTAGTGGCAGATATCGTGATTGAGGGAGTCTTCCCAAGTATAAATAGGTCGTCGAACTTTCCGCTTGGCTTCTTTGCGTTTGTAAATTGCACGAAGTAGGTGTGGGATTGGGCGTCTTAGTATATGACCGTAGTATGATATCCTTCGTACCTTTATTATTTTGGATACAGTCTTTCCTTTCAGGATTTCTTTTATTTTTGTTTTGGTGTGTCTTTGGCGACGTCAAGTAATCCTCGAAGTATTTGGCGTTCGTATTTCCTAAGTCTTGACCGATTTTGTTTTGTCAATGCAGAAACGTTCAAAGCATATATCATGCACGGCCTAATTACCATTTTGTACATTAACACTGCGATGCTCCACTCTATTTGATTCTTTTGTATAAATGGTAATAACATTTTTGAATTTTTTATTGCTTTGACGCAACGGGTTTTGATAGTTGATTTCCGGTTGTGTGTAGCTGAAATGTATGTGCCTAAGTACTTGATTTCTGACATGGGTTTAATTATGGCTCCTCCAAGTATTCTGTTTCGTTGTTCTTCGACAGGTGGTCCATGAGGGTCTCGAATAACTAATTTAGTTTTAGTCTCGTTTATGGTGAGACCAACTGAACGGAGAAGTTCTTTCATTTTTGTAATGATTCGATCGATTACTTCTATTTCTTCCCCGATCAGTATCAAGTCATCCGCGAAAGATAATATCATGGGCAGGGTTATTTCCAGATCTTGGTCGAGTCTCACTGCGCTTTCTTCTTCCTCCAGCGTTCTAAGTACCTCATCGATAATTATTGTGAGTCTTGGAGATAGGGGGCAGCCTTGTTTAACGCCTTTGCCCTTGTTGATAGTTTCCGAATTTTGTCCGCACCATGATATGTAAGTTTCGTCGTTCATACATGCTTTGATTATTCTGTTAGTAAGAGGTGCACCTACTCTGGTTAGCAGTACATCTTTAAGTACTTCTAAGTTAACGTTATCGAATGCTCTTTCTAGGTCAAGGGCCACGACGTAAACTACCGCTCCTTCTCTCCACTTAATATCTAAAACACGTCTAAGTGTAAAAATATGATCCTCAGTTGATCGGTTATTCAAGAAAGCCGCTTGATAATTTCCTAAATTAGTGATAGCCGAGTCTAGCCTTTCTAATAAGAAATTCGCGTAAATTCGATATCCTACGTTACAAATAGATATCTTCCTGAAATCATTTATGTTTTTTGGGTGAGGTTGTTTCGGGATGGGGACTTGCTTAGTGAGGCGCCACTTCTTAGGAACTTCATTTTTGTGCCATATCAAAGCCATAGTTTTGGTGAGTTCTTCTAAGAATTCAATTGGGGCTGCTTTGTATAATTCGGGTACAACGTGATCGGTTCCTGGGACAGTGGCATTTTTCATGCGCTGTATAATATTCCTAATGTTCTCAACGTTAGGGGGCTCCATCTTCGTATAGGCAAGGCCTGTTTCATTCGCGGTATTAACGTGTCGCCCTTCGCTTTGTCTTACGTCTGCAATCCAGTTAGACATTGGAATGTAGTGTTTGGATTGATTTCGTGCATAATTCCTTTTATGATTTCTAAGAAATTTGTAAGTTATTTTCATACGTAGTGATTTGTGTGTATTGCTTAGGCCCTGAAAAATTTTTTTTGTTTTGTAAGTTTCCTCTTTTTCTAAGATGGTTTTAAGTTTTTTTCGCGCTATAGTTACATTTTGGTGTACTTTTTTGTCTTGGGGATATTGTGATTTTTGGAATAACGCCTTTTGAAAATTTGCTAAAGCGACTCTGCTTTCTTTTGATCTAGCAGCAGGTTTTTGTAGTGCCTTATGTGCAGCATCTTTTAAAATATTATTTAGGGTGTCCCATTCAAGTGTGTTATCGTTTTTGTCCGTCAAATTCTTATTTGAGTTTTCTTCTTTTTTAACTAATTGGATTTTTTCTTTTACCGCGTTCTGGTAGATTGTCAAGTTCTTTTTATTTTGTAAAAGCTCGTAATCGTAATTTTTGTGATCATATTGGATTTTTTTGAATTGGCATTTTTGATTGTTTTTTGGGTAACCCGTTCTATATGTAAAAGATGTCATTTGTACTTTTCCCCATATCAGTTTATGATCGGATTTAATTTTCAGGCTTTTTTCACCAATAATACCGTGGAAAAATATGCCCCTTTTCGTACCGGTGATAATATGGTCGACTTGCGATTGTTTTGTTGCCCGTGACCATGTGGTCCTACATGTGGGTCTGCCCCACGTACTGTTTACTTTTAGTTTGTGTTGCTGTATTAAATTGAGCAAAAGGTTTCCGTTAGCATTTGAGGTATTATGGTCGAGAATTTTTCCGATTAATGTTTTGAATGTCTTGATTTGGACTCCTAATTCACGTACATCTTCTATACCTATATGGGCATTAAAATCGCCGATAGTGATTAAGAAGGCATTGCTTGGGGTTTTCCTAATAAGATTTCCTACTTGTGAGAACCGGGATGTTGATTCTGACGGGATATGCGTGTTAATGACGAAAATATTTATTGAGTCATTGACATCGGCAATTTTTATCTTTAAGTTTATTGCTATTACGTCACGGCTTTCGCGATATATGCGTATTGTGTTGTAGTAAATTTTTTTGTTAATTAGGATGGCAATTCCTCGGTATTCCTTAGCACTTTTGCCTCCACCTAGTATCCAGTTGTAGTGCTTTGATTTATAGCTTCCGGTAGCCATATGAGTTTCTTGTAGGCCTGCAATGGTTATATTGCGGTCTGAAAGAAGTTTATCTATATTGTTCTTATCGCGTAGTGTTGCGCATCCTAGTACATTCCAGGTGGCAATTGATAAAGCTTCGCATGGCATGGGTGGAAGTTTAGGTAGTACGCGTATTACAGTGGGCGAACGTCTCCCTTTTGTACAAATATAGTTGTTTTGAGAACTTTCGGATTCGGAAGAGAGTGTATTACGTACTTTGGTGACGTCTTGCGAAATATCTAAGATCTCGTTAAGTTCTTGATTCGTTTTATGGCCTTCTGTGTTATTTTCTGTATTAGGTAATAGCTGTTTGTGTGGTGTTTCGAAGTTAGCTATACTATCATAGTGACTATTCTCGAAGTATAAATAGATGTTTGCCACAGCATTATCTGATGGATGATATACAATTGGATTTCTGTTTTGCCCATATACGTGAACGTTTATAACATAATATTCTGCTGCTGCTATGAGGATGTCCTCTCCCCCCCAGAAGCCATCCTCAATTATTTTTTATTAATTGTACCTTAATTATTTTTATTTCGTTTTTTTTTTTCCTAAGTACCTAAATTTGTTCACTTTTTGAACAGGTCCTCGCTTCTTATAAAATACGGCCGAACACTGGATTCCAAAATACAGTCTCCTGCCTAGTTTGGAAATCAGGGCTTAAAAATTAATTTGTACTTCCTTTAACAACCTTTTGACACAATAACAAACTTATGCTGTACAAATCTTTAAGCTAATAAAGAATTTATTATTTATTATTATTATTATTTTAAGGGTTCCAAACAAAAAAAAAGACGATACCCTTATAGTATCACTCGTTACGTCTGTCTTTCCGTCCGTCTGTCACAGCCAATTAGCTCCGAATCTACCGGACTGGATCAGGTGAAATTTGGTTGGATGGCATTATTCTATGACTTAAATATAGATGTGCAAATTAAATATATATATTTTTTTAAATAACGGTAATTGTCGGGGGACAAAGAAGAAAAAAAGTTTTGCAGACCTTACTGTGTCATATCATATAGCAAATGAAAGGGCTCATTATGAGGGTCTCAAATATGTTTTTGTTATTATTGTTTATAATAGTTTTGATTTTATTCATGAAAGAAGATAAAAATTGACCATATTCCCATTATCTCCAAAACTATTGAGCGTAAAATTAAAAATTAATCAAATTATAGTTCATTGCTTGTGCTTGTGCTTGTCATAACGACCTCCGTGGCGTAGTGGTCACCATGCTAGTCTGCCACCCAGAGGTCCCGGGTTCGATCCCCGGTCAGGGCAAGTTGGAAAATGGCCTTTTTCAAATTGTCCTGGGTCTAATGTAATATTTATTTAAATTTATGATAACATTTATATAATTAACTTACTTAAATAAACTACGACTAAACTAAATATAACTATGAATATAAAACTAAGCTAGATATAAGTACTATAAAAAACCATTAAATGATATGAAAAATTGAGCCTAAATCACTGCGCTCGCAGGGTAGGGTATCCAAGAGACTGGCGGCATTTCCGCGCTGAATGGCCAAGCGCAGCCTTTGGCCAAAATGCGTACCAGCCCTTGGATCCCCTGAGGCGTCGATTAGGCGTGTGGAAATCTCTTTATACAACTGACGGGCTTCCACACCCCAAGGCCCCAAGGTCTCCACGGCAAAAGGAACAAAAATATACGGCTCTCCCAAAGCCGCATACTTGCGCCTCTTATTGGCTTGGATGTTTATCTATATATGTATTTGTTATAAAATATAATATCGTTAAGTTAGTATCCCATAACACAAGTCTCGAACTTACTTTGGGGCTAGCTATTGAGCTAGCCCCAAAGTAAGTTCGAGACTATATATAATATATAGGGACAGGTTACACTGATTGCAGTGTAACCTGTCCCTATATATTTATTTATTTATTTATTGTGGATTACTGGAAAACCTATAAGAATTATATCGATTAAAAAGAAAGTGGTAAACTCTACATAATACGATCACTTACGGAAATAGTTTACTAAAACAACACTATTTCTGTTGCTGTTATTTCAACAAATACTAAAAAATAGAATCAAATAAGTATTTAAGGATTCCCATACAATGAACGCGATTTTTTTTGCCGTTTTTTGCTTGATATTAATAACGGCAACACGTAGAAGCTTAAAATATTCACAGATTATTCAGTTGTATACGGTGTGTTCGGTCATGAACTAGCAATAATTTAAGGAAATGCTGTCGTCATCTATACAAACAAATTTTACTAAGGGAAAAATTAGAAAATCGCAAAAAAAATCGCTGCTCCATAGTAATTACATACCTAAAAAAATAAATATATAGGGACAAATTACACTGATCGAGCTAGCCCCAAAGTAATTTCGAGACTTGTGTTATGGGATACTAACTCAACGATACTATATTTTATAACAAATACATATATGGATAAACACCCAAGACCCGGGACAATTTGAAAAAGGCCATTTTCCAACTTGCCCTGACCGGGAATCGAACCCGGAACCTCTGGGTGGTGGACTAGCATGGTGACCACTACGCCACGGAGGTCGTCAATACCTATCACATAAAAATGTATAATATATCGCTAAAGTTCAAATTTAGAAGTATTATAATTTTAGATTTTTAGCTTTGACGACATCGTCAAAGCAGCTGGTTTACTATGGAAAAGAAAGGCGCAACATCGTGAGGAATGGTGTGCAATGGAGGAGGCCTATATCCTGCAGTGGATAGAATAGGCCGTAAAAGAAAGAAGAAGATAATTTTTAATATTTTTAACCAAGTACCTACGTATTTTCACAACTACACCATATTTTAAGTTGGGTGTATGGTAAAGTGAATTTCGGCCAGATGGACCGTTGACGTGAATAAGGTGGCGGGCAGTGGCTGGATGCGGAAGGTGGACTGGGTGTGGTGGCGAGTCTTGGGAATGGCAAATGTTTACCAGTGGATCAGGCTGTTGATGAAGATGATCATAATCGATTTAAAACTTGGCATTGGATTGAATTTCAACCCTATTTTAGGCGAACCCTTTTTAACAGGTATGTTTTTTGTGGGATTGCTTTTATACAAAGTAGTCCATTATCATGGACGGTCTCCAAAACGGTTGTTGGTGTTAACAACCCGTGTTTCATACAAATACAACAGAACATTTTTGTTTTGACGTTTGGTTAAAAGTATCCGATTCAAGCGAAATCCAATACAGAGTGGGTGGCGCTAAAGATATTTTCCCAAGGAGGACATTTTCCTCTGAGGACCACCCACTCCGTATTGGCGACAGCCAAAATCTACGGTATATGCTTGGCCGATTATACCTAAAAGTCAATTGTGCGTCCCACGATCTTTGGAGTCAAGGAATCCTAATCATTAGGTACCCATCTATCATTATCGTGCATTACTAATTCCATGTTTGTTAATGACGTAAAATTGAACGTATCGTGACCACAGTTGAATGCGTTCACATCCTTTTTTACTAACATTAGGATAAGTACTTTGTGTTTTTACTAATATTGTATGGACCATGGTCTGAAATAAAGAATTTATTATTATTATAATAATAATAATAATGGCTATGACTACCTACTGGTTAATTTTTTTAACACAAGTTTATTCGCCATACTAATTAAAAACCCTCGACTTTCAAACGTTTACCCCCAATAACTTTTGAACGGCTGAACCGATTTTCATCAAACATAGCCATACTGATAGATGGTAAAAACTCGATTTTGTTGAAAGTACAACCTTCCTAGAAATTACGATAAACTCGAAACTTCAATATTTGCTCATATTTCTTAACTTTCAAAAAGGCTTAGCTCTGCCGCTTATGCTATTAGGAGCATAAGACAATTGACAGATGTAGCAACTGCTAGACTAGTGTACTTTAGTTACTTTAATAGTTTAATGTCTTACGGCATAGCTATGGGAGAGTGCAGCCGATATTCAAACTATTTTACAAAAAAGGCCAATTCGTGCTATCTACGGCTTAGGAATAGATGTAGGGACTCACTCAGAGAATTATTCAAGGAAATAGGTACTAACCTTGCCGTCACAGTATATATTTGAAAACATAATGTATGTAAAGAAAAATATTTCCTCATACAATAAAGTAAGTAATTTTACCATTAGAAACTTGCGCATTAAGAGTGACTTAGTTGCCCCGTATTATAGGCTCAAAACAGTTAGTAAAACGTTTATGGGGAACGGTATACATTTTTATAATAAACTGCCACAATCGGTCCTGGATATGCCAGACAAAAAATTAAAGCTTATGTAAAGAAGGTACTCTGTGAGAAGGCTTATAATAGGACCGATGACTAACTTAAAGATCACAAACTCTGAAAAAATAAATAAGAATATAACTTACCCAAAACAAAGCAGGCCGTATACACTCCCCCTCCAAACGCCGGTTCCAGGAACTCAAACACGATAAACATCTCGTAATTAACTGACAGCGCCCGAATGACTCCAAAGACGCCATTAGACACTGCTGCGAAGATCAGGGCTATTCTTCGGCCAAACTTGTCTGAGAGTAGTCCAGTGAGTGGGATGGAGACGAAGAAGCCAGCGTTGTGGACTGTGCCAACCAGGGAGCGCTTCCAGTCTTGACAGGCGAGGTTGAACTGGAAAACAATATTTAATAGTTAGGGCAATCGGAATTAATTGAAAGAGGTGATACAGTGCGTTTAAGTTTCGGAGTTGGGGCTTGTGACGTCACTTTTGAATCGTTTTAAGGCATAACGCAGTGCGAACTTAAAATGCGCTGTATGTTCTTTTTGATAGTCAGTGAATAGAAAAAATACGTGTACTTGCAATATTTTGTAATAAATATTATCCATCAGATAGGCCAGTTAAAAAAAAAAGTCATCATGCCTATTGTCTTTTTTCTGAAAATATAAATGATATACCTATACCTACTTTTTAAGCATATAGAACTAATTTTACTTCCATTAGTATACTCAAGGAAATATAAACTCTATGGTTTGTGACGGAAGATCGTCACTGAATTGAACTTTTAGAAGAACAAAGGTTTCTGACAATTGCAATTTTGATTTAGTATTTTTTGCTTAATATTGCTTGCTTAATAAACATGAGTAAAATGACTTGAACATTAAGAAGTTCCACCACACATATATGTTTAAAATCTTCTGTCTAGGTATGTATTGAAGTATTGAAATATTAAAATTATATCCCTCCATATTTCACGCACGAGATTCCACGGTCAGTAATCGAACCAAAAACAAACAAAATGACGCAAAAACTTCCTTGTACGTATGAAATAGAAATATTAATCCATACATTAAAATCATACGCCTTTTTGCTAATAAAAGCGCGTCACCACGGCCAGGGCCACGTGGAAATGCATAGGTGAAGCTAACGATACGCACAGCCGACTTAAATCGTAATTTCACAGCTCGAAAGAAATTAATGAATCACTTGGTTGGCTTCGTGACTAGCACGTTTTTTACCACGCAGCACACGTGGGCATCACGTATGGAGGTTGCAATAATTAAAAAAACAAATAAACAATGTGTTGATAATAGAAAATAGAAGCTATTGAGCCTATGGAGCGCAATAACTAGTCGGCGTTACAGCATAGATCGCGTTAGAAACACCAACGCTGCAAAACTTTAACTAAATATACTGAAACTTCAAGGCTGAATTCAGTTTATGATACTGAACAACTTTCCCCAAGAAAAATATATCGAAATTTATATAATAAAAAAAAACGACGAGTTGCACTGCGGGAGTGCCAGCAGAAGTGAAAAATTGAATATTAACGTTGTGCATTTCCATGGATGCGCGTGGCACGCTGTAACATAAACACACACGAACATTCACGCAAGCGCCCTGCGCCGCCTAAACGAAACAGCAGGCGCAGGCATACATTTTCGCCGCGCCGTAAAAAGAGATAGGGATACTTCCTCTCCTACGCCGTGCCGGCTGTCTACTTTCCATCCGTCTTCCAATTGTCGATCAGGTCATGTGTTCTGACGCAAGTCCTGACGCGAGTTTAACATTTTATACCCATTAAAAAAAAAGTGTACAAGGCCGCTAAAGAAGTTTTCACTTCAAAAATAAATAATAGATTTCGAAAAATTAATAACCTTATTTTTGGAAGTAGGTTAAAAATATAAATGTTTACTTTTCCTAGAAAGTTACTTTTTTGTACATCGTAGACCTTGCTGGCAACACTGGGCTGCCTACTCTCCATCCGTCTTACGAATTTTCGATCAGGTTACGTGCCCTGACGCCATGACACCCTGACGCGAGTGTAACATTTTTTACACATTACAAAAAGTGTACAACGCCGCTAAAGAAGTTTTTGAATAGTTCATACTCGTGAAATAATTTAAATGAATTTCGTTTTCAAGAACATAATCCTTACTTTCTTACTTTATCTTATCTTATCTTACTAATATATAAATGCGAAAGTAAGTATGTCTGTCTTTTATATCTTTAATCTTCAACCACTGATCCGATTTAGTTGAAATTTGGTATGAATCTAGTTTGAGACATAGAATACTTTTAATCCTGGTATGAAGTTAGGTAAGAAATGTATAATTCTTATGTGTCAGAGATATTTTGGCTTGTATTGATATTTTTTTTACTGGGTATTTCCCTGGGTCAAAAATAAAGTATATTGTACTGCTAAGAAAATAAAACTTCGAAAAAAAAATGCTATATGTCGTTGGAATTTCCATTTTGACGTGATTTTAGATTTATTATTGCAGAAAAACGGATAATAAGACCGTTATTTGACTCCAAGAAACTATGACGTCATCTGGCTGTATTTCATACAAATCCAATAGAAAATATTTGTTTTGACGTTTAGAAAAAAGGATCTGATTTGACTTGTTTCAAAATAGCGGATTCTTCGCAATATCGCGAGATTAATACAATCATAACACCGTTATACATATACTTATAAACAGCATTTTTTTGGCAGGTTAGAATTAACATAATGGATTTCGTTTTATATGCCACGCCGGTTCTGCATCATGACCTTGATGTTAATCTCATGACTAGATAATGATAATTAAATGTATAGGCAAAATCACTCAATTTATGCCAATCTCGGCATTATCCTGCCAGAATTTAGTAATTACTTATATCCTGTTTCTAAATCTTTGTATCCTGTAGCTCCCCATAACAGCACATGTGTCGTTATATGTCCAAAAGAAACTTCTAGCCATAGACCTACAATTTTTTTTCTTTAGATCTACCATATTGCGAACAAAATAAAAATGATTTTTAGACATAATCATTAGGAAAACGGCAATTAAAAAAAATTTGTTATACTATATATACCTAGTATCTACCAAACATATGTCAAACATTTATATTATTTTATTTTGTTTTTCTTTCTTTACTTTTGTATTTATTTAGTAAATATAGTCGGAGGAAAAGTATTGTACGCAACGTTGTATAAGTACGTCAAAAAATTCTCGATGGCGTCTCCTTATAATGCTCGTCAAGGCACGCATCGTAACCTGCGCCACTCGCATTTTTGACCCTTCTTATACAACTGTTGCATAAAATACTATTTACTATGACTATATTTACTAAATAAAATAAAAAAAAACGTAGGAAGAAAAATATGAAAATGTTTGACATGTTTGGTAGCTACTAGGTATGGTAGGTAAACTTTTTTTTTTTATTGATGTCTCCCTATTGACTATGTTAAAAAAAAAGTTTTTCTTGTGTGAGCCGTACATATAGTAGATCTGAGAAAAAAATGTTGTAGGTCTATGGCTAGGCGTATCTTTTTAGCGAAATTACGATACGGAATAGACTATAGACTTTTCAATCATAAATTTCCAATGTTCTTAACCAAAATTTTTTTTTTGCTCTTTGGTTCCTATATTAGTGCTCGTGACTATTTAAAAGATAGACAGAACAGTACAGGAGTAGAAAAAAATTAACAATATTGTTTTATAGTTGGTTATTAACACAATAACATTTTTCTAAATATAGCATCACCTAAATCTGTACCGTTTCTAAACTTATTACCCAAACCGTACGTACCGACACAATCTTAATTTCCACGGCCGCGAATTGTTCTACGATCCTCCGTGGTAACACAGGGTGTTAAAATCACTGAGATGTGACAAATTGTCCTATATCCGTAAAAACACCGCAAACAATAGAAAACGATTGTTATCGCGCACATCAATCACTGTAGTAGTGCTTGTACATTTAATGTCTCTACATATAAAGTTATAATTCACCGCAATTTGCTTCGGGGCTACAACTGTTATTATCATAATCAAAATGTCTGCTGATAATAACGTGATTGACATTTACCATTCATTCTTTATACTACCGAGTACAATAGTTTTAGATGACGATAGAGCGAAAACGTCAAATTTGAGGAAGGTCTGGGATAAAAATAGAAACGGAAATAAAATTATTAATATTGACAATAATTTACACTATCACTTGGCTACATGGGCGAGAGGGTTGAAAAAGGAATCAAAATCATATGTAAGTCTATAGAAATACTCCGCTGTGTTTCTCGTCTGTTATAAAGATTTTTTGTTTTACACAAGAAAAAAAATGGAAAAAAAAGAAATTGATTATTTATTCAAATCTAACGAGTTTTATTCAAAATTTTATATAATTTTTAGGGGTTGAAATTTTCACATGTAATGTATTTCTATTGCTGCACATTAAAAACTAAAAACAGAATATAATAAATATTTAAGGGGGGCTCCCATACAACAAACGCGTTTATTTTGCTTGATATTAATAACGGCAACAGGCAACTTATATTCACCTTAAAAATAAACAATTAAATTAAAATAAATATCCCTTTATCTGTCCCTATAAATAAAACAATAGATGAGCGATTGACCTGGGAGGAATTCGTCCCAGTAACAGGCAAGGGGATGTTTAAGGCTCTCATACAACAGACGTGAATTTTATAGATAATGGTACGGAACCCACTGCGCGAGTCCGACTCGCACTTGGCGGGTTATTAAAACAGTATTTCGCCTTTCTGTAACAACCTCTATATCGACAGATACAAAACATAACAGGTGTAAAGTCATGTATCTCTAGGTGTTGTGAAGCGTCCATTTTCAGTAATTACTTCAGAGTCCAAATAATTTGCAACATTGCGATTTGCATACGATTTTAATGTTAAAGTGAGCGGAGCCGTGCCTATTAATCGGCACGTGTTAATGGGATTTGTAATTACTTACATAAATTGACGGCTATTTAGATTAATATTTAGTTAGTAGATAATACTATTATACATATTAGGTTGGGGAAAAAGTATTTTCGCATATAGTATGTATGAACTTGTAATAAAACCACTTTGGCTATACTATTTGTACCTGGCTGGTTTTGGTATCATTTAAAAGTTTAAATTTTAAAGAAGATAATTCCAAATTCAAATTAGGAAAATGCGTGATTTTCATTTGTTTTTCTTACCGTCAAGATGAGTGAATCTAATGAAGAAATTAGATACATTTTAAAATTTTACTACCAAAAAGGTAAAAATGCAACGCAAGCCGCGAAAAAAATTTGTGATGTTTATGGACCTAGTGCAGTGTCTGTGAGAGTAGCACAAATTTGGTTTAAGCGTTTTTAATCCGGAAATTTTGATGTCAATGATGCACGTCGCTCTGGTCGCCCTGTTACGGACAAAATGGATGCTATTTTTAAAAAAGTGGAGCAAGATCGGCATATCAGTAGTTACGACGTAGCTGAAGAACTGGGAATTGACCATAAAACAGTTTTGGCGCATTTGAAAAAAAATGGGTACATAAAAAAACTCGATATTTGGGTACCTCACGAGCTCTCTGAAAGAAACCTAATGAACCGTGTACTCATTTGTGATTCTTTATTACGACGTAATGAGACCAAACCATTTTTGAAGAAATTGATAACTGGTGATGAAAAGTGGATCACGAACGACAAGAACGTGCAAAAAAATCATGGTCAAAGGCCGGTCAGGCTTCACAGACTGTGGCGAAACCCGGGTTAACTCGCAACAAGGTGATGCTGTGTGTGTGGTGGGATTGGAAGGACATTATTCATTATGAGCTGTTACCACCAGGCAGGACCATCGATTCAGAACTCTACTGCGAACAACTGATAAGATTAAAGCAAGAAGTTGAGAGAAAGCGGCCGGAATTAATCAACAGAAGGGGTGTGGTTTTTCATCATGATAACGCTAGACCTCACACATCTTTAACCACTCAGCATAAATTAAGAGAGTTTGGCTGGGAGGTGTTAATGCATCCGCGGTATAGTCCTGACCTGGCACCTTCAGATTTCCACCTGTTTCGGTCTCTTCAGAATTCTTTAGGCAGTGTCAGGTTAACATCACGAGAGGACTGCCAAAACTACTTGACGCAGTTTTTTCATCAGAAGCCCCAAAATTTCTATAGCAATGGGATCATGTCCCTACCTATAAGATGGCAAAAAGTTATCGAACAAAATGGTACCTACATACTTTAGTTAAATGTAAATAAACTATATTAAAAAATATTTTGAATTTTCATATAAAATGCGAAAAGACTTTTTCCCCAACCTATTATTTAAGAGGCAAACTCCAGGGTTTGGACAGTTTAGGCTAACCTAACCGAAATAATCTGTTATTAATCCAACTGGAAATGGGTTAACATATATTTTTGTTAACCGAAATAGCTTGTTAACCTGTAATTGCGGTTAACTTTAACCGAATCGACATATAGATTTCTGCAGGATACTACACGTTTTTCATTCCTCGTCACATGGTCATGTACCTATTCCTACAAAATTCTTTCTTCAATTTCTATTGTTTTGGGTACAAACCTGTAAAAATAGAATAAGTGGAGAATAAATAAATACTAAAAAGCGCTTGCTCAACCAAACAGCTGTGCATACCCGAAAATCTAATTAACCTATTCAGATAACGGTTACTGTTACCCTTATTGTATGGGTTAACCGAATCTAAGGATTTACCGAAAAAGGGTTAACCGATATAACCGGTTTACCGTTATGAATGGGTTTTCCAAACACTGGCAAACACTTTTCGGTGTCATAGTATGGAAAGATGTGCACACAATGACGATTTTTTGGCAGATATGGAGTGGTTTGGTTTGCAAAGAGGTTTGTCATTGCCTTCACCATTTTACACACTAGTTTTAACAGTCACTTGAGTGCATGTTTCCTCACGTTGTTTTTTTATCACTGCAAGCAAGTGGCAATGGGAAAAGGATGAAAATTTTGAAAACGCTTAAATATTTTTCTGCTGTTGGGAATAACATGAGGAATGTTATTTTTATTATAATTAAATTATAAGTTTTACCATAAAAATATCAGATTTTTCTGTTCAGTCATTTCAGTGTCAAAAAATCATTTCAACAACTATGACAGTTAAATGACAGAAAAGCGTCAACTGTCATATGACAGTGTCTCTACTTCCAATGATTTAGAATATACAAGTAGTGTCTACTTCACAAAGATGATTATACACTACTTGTATATTTATTCATCTTTGACTTTACCACACTGGCAGTTAAGTTGTCACCTGTTACATGACATTTTTTTAAATATGTTAGACAGTCCAGGCACAAAAAATACCGACGACAGGCTGAGTGGAATTTTACGTTATTGAAAATGAATATTTTTTTTTACATTGAAATGACTGGACAACTAATTCCGATCTTTAGTATGATAAATTGAAATGTTATTCCTAACAGCAGAATAACATTCAGGCGATTTTAAAATATTCATCCCTTCCCTGATAATGACCGTACATGAATACAAACTCGGAGGTACAAGTCGCACCAATGGGAATTAAATTCGTACCTCACAGACGCATATCAGTTCCTAAACCGCTTGGCCTAAACTTCTGAAGAACAGTGGAGCAAAATAACGAATCTGAAGGAGAGAGAGAGAGAGATAGAGTAGAAACTTACCTCTTTGACGATAGAATGGTTCTCCATATACACGTAAGATTCGCACGGGATCTCCATCGACGTGTCGAAGTGGTAGGGTGAACATGTTCCATTCCACGTCGAGTTGCTGAACGGGGCGTATCTCATGCATTTGGAGGGGTTGCCGTTAGCGTCGTGAGGGATGGTGAAGTTGACGTCGTGAGCGTCTGGACACTCCGGGACCTCGCATCTGGAAGAAAACTGAGATTAAACTTTCGATTTAGTATCTACTTACAAGGATACTTATTTCGACTCAATGAGGAAATACAACATGGTGAAAAAAAATATAACAAACAAAATTAGAATCTGCGACGAGGTCATGATACGACCTTGACCACTTGAGCTTTCTAAACTTGCGTGATTCTAAAATTATTTTTACACGCATTAGGGCGAGTCCACACGGCGCTTTGCGTTAAGTAAAACAAAGCAGCGCTGCGTCGTTATGCATATTAAAAACCACAGTGTTCATATATGATGAGCTGCGTCGACACAACGCACGCACGACTGATGGCAGCCCCCGAGATGAAGCGGGATGGGGTGTACTCATTGCGACTACGTAGTACGGTAGTACCAAAGTTAGACTGACGCAAATGCGTCAAAAGTTTGCTGACGCAAATGCGACGCAACGCCCGTGTGGACCCGCTCTTAGTTGTGTCATGGATTTGACATTTTGACGAACATTTTGGATTGATTCGTCGTGCTGGATAGGAAACACGACAGCTCAATAATTGGGTGACGACTCGGTCAGAAAAGTATTATTTTAATAAGTCCGTCTTATCAAAAAGTAGAAATTCACAAAGAAACGGACGAAGCATCTAAGTTCCAGAGTTTGGGTTTGTCCTGTGACCGCTTTGTTTTTTTCATACTTAGGGATGACGTCATGCGAAATTTAAATGCGCTTTATCTTCGTCAAGTCTAGTTTGTCAGAGAAAAGAAAAAAAAAATGTGTACAATATTTTTTATAACCTAATCAAATGGCCACTAATATTTTTCCAGTCGTCATGCCTATGGGCGCAACAAAGAAAACAACTGCCTGCCGGTTCAAAATTCTTGCTCTATTGATATTTTCCCGCCATCTTTTACTACCTTATTTATAGGTACCTACAGGAGCTCGGTGGAGTAAAGCGACAACGGGTGCGGTCCGCACTTGAATGGGTGACCACAAGTGGCATACAAATTTCTTGAGCTCCTCCGTGCTTCGGAAGGCACGTATAAGCCGTTGGTCCCGGTTGTCATCATTGTTTGGCAGTCGTTCAGTATGTCAGATGCTTTAAGGCAGCTTGAAAATTTTGACAACAGTGGTGGTTACTTACAAATACGAAAAACAAACAAACAACAGCAGGTACCTACATATGTTGAGTACTTCAGAGCCTCGTCTTAAATGCTCTTAAACCACTGTGTTACTAAAATACAGGTCTGGGAGAAAAGGAAAGACTAGAAATGTGACAGTTGCTTCTCTTCCCACGCAGATCATAAAAACCGATCAAGGGAATTGTTGAAAATGCGAAAAGGTGATGCGGCTAGCTAGACTTCAATATTTTATTACCTTTTTCCGCCTTTTCGCCAAGCTAAAAGTGGCTCTTGGGTCTTATGGCCTTGGGTTCTATTCTGCTTAGAGCCGCAAGTCCCAAAATGGTATGACTGCCCCATTAAGGATAGAGAGGTGATCGCTTTACCCAGAGTCAAAATTGTATAGCCTGTAGGAAGTGATGATGAAAGTTTATCAGGTACGTGGTGGTAAACAAACGCATAACCAATCGACAATGGTCCGAGTAGGCACGCAAAGCAAGGTAACTCATTGTATTGGTCGTGTCATTGATAGAAACAGTTGGGCCAAGTTGTAATTACTGAATGTTTTTGGCCAAATACTACGCTTAACATATTGTAAAAACATTTTTTTAAACACCATGTTAGTTTTTTTTGAGAAAAAAGAACGTGAGTGACATGGAACACTCGGATGGAACGATGTTACTTTCGTCGTAAGTTATTAAATTGTGACCGAAAAGGTAACGGAAAAATCATATATTTTTTTTCGCCTAGCCCCCATCCGCTAAGTCCGTACCGTCCGAAAAGGAACTTCGTTCCGAAACTTACAAATAAAAATATAAAAATTACACAGATTGAGCTAGCCCCAAAGTAAGCTTAAGCTTGTGTTATGGGATATTAACCCAACGATACCATGTTTTATGATATACTAAAATTGATTTGTTAAAACTATAATAAATCACTAAACACTACTAATATTTACAAGTTTGGGCAGTTCTTTACCTTGCGCAAACGTGCCTAGAACGCTGACAGCATGCTATCTTCTGAACTAGAGTTAGACCAGCCATCTTGGTCACGGGAAATTTTGATGAGTTTCCTAGAGAAAGCGTCGCAATGATTGTCCCCACGCTTACGGTCCAAAGTTTAGACTTAAAAATTCTTAAACGTCATGTTGCCCCCTATCTAAGTGGCATTTTTTGAAGTCAAATATTATTTAGTTATCTTCGAATATTTGTATCACTTGATAATTGTCATTTTTTTTACGTATATTTCATAATAGTTGTTGACGTCAGATCATTTTCTTACAGCTAAGTTTCCTGCCGCTTCCTAAGCGCAAGTACAGAAGAAGCGGCAACAAACTGTACTGAAGCATTTATTCATGATCATCATCAGCAATCAACGACCCACTGCTGGGCATAAACCTTATTTTGTCTACGCCATTGATCCTATCCCTAGCCTTAGCTATCATCTGCTTTGCTATTCCTATTCAATTAAATACGAAATGTAATTAGACTTTCCTAAATAAAATAGAAAATATGCTAGGTAGGTCATTGAGACCAAAAAGAATACTTATTAGTAAGTACATTATTTTCTAAATCGTATCAAAAACCAATTATTTAAAAGTAATTAATAATAAAAAACATTTTTTCCTCGGTAAAAGGTATTGTAAATAACTTACAGACTTACTTAAAAACTATAAACATACATATACATTATAAAGTATAAAAACTTAAACACTATTAGTAATTAAGATTTAAATAAGATAAAGAATAATTTAATATCAAAACAAACAATTAAAGAATAAGAATATCTAAAAATTATTTTTTATCGGCTAATTAGGTATATAATACAGCGCTGATTTTAAGGACGAGTTCCGAACATAGTACTTATATTATAATAGAGAAACGCTTCCGTACTACGTCATATTATGTTTCCGTTTTCCTTGTACTAACTACACAAAAGATTTATTAAACTAGCAGAGAACCCAAACCTTTTCATAGAAGTCAGTGAAGCGATACTATATTTTTCCAATAAATACCTAACTATTCCTCTTAAGAAGCAAAATAAAAAAGTTGATTGATTATATCTTGACGTATATTTTTTTTCTATTGAAAATTGAAACGAAAAACTTTGAATTTGACAGCTGCTTCTCTTCCCGCACAGAGTGTAAAAGCCGATCGAGGGAATGGGAGAAAATGCTAATTATGTTCATAGGCAATGAAAGCAACCTATGACTATTTTAATTCCAATTTCCACATTTTCGCCCACCATCACGCTAAAAGTGGCCTTGCGATCCTGGGCAGGTCGGTGTCCCTCCCCGTTTACGCCACCACTTCGAAGGGGAAAATTCAGTAACATGAATCTTTTGTCCAGATTAATAAGAATGAAATTGGCTCGCAATGGATGTCTAGGTTTGTTAACGAAAAGGTGAGGAGTTCTGACGCGAGCTAAACTAAACCATAGCACTAACCACATTGAGTAGATATTTCTATGATTTTATTTTCTAAGTAAGACTTCTGTTTGTGAGGACTAGTACTTATTCTGTGCCCTGGGCTCTGTCTGCCGCATAAGGGATAGAGGCGTAATAGTTCGCGGTATGATGTATGTAGGTTTAATTTTCTATCAAGTGATTCTCAAAAAAAATTACAAACATTTACAAATGTATAAAGTACTTTTTTACTGAAAAGCAGTTGACCATTGAATAAAAAAAAGACTTTCTTTTTACAATATATTGGTTTAGGCATTTGTCTTCAATCTCACCTGATGGTAAGCGACGATGAAGACTAAGATGAAGCATGCCTATCCAAAAGATACCTATTCAATCTACTTTTGAATATACTTTCTTTTTATATCTTTGGAATCCAATCCAGTCCTTCACTCTGTCAAATAAAACAGTATTATTCCTGTCAGTAGCTAAATTTAGCTACAATTTCGACGTCTCGATTCAATAAAAGTTGATTTGAAAACAATAGAAGTAGTAACTGTAGAATAGGTTCCGTTCACATTGACCGGAAAATGCGGTTCAAAACATTGATTTATAAGCGAAGCCCAATGAGTCGTGAAGACTAGCTTTTCGCTACGCAGATCGTAAAAACCGATTTCGGAAATGGGCGAAAATCGGAATTACGTTGTTTGTTTTGTTATTCGGTATTTTTAAAGGCATCTGACATAGCTTGAGGACTGTCACAAAATGACGACAGCCAGGACGAAGCACAGAATTATGTTCATTGGCCGCAACCCATCACTATTTTGATTCACTTTTTCCACTTTCTCACCCACCATAATGCTAAAAGTTGCCTAAAAAAGGAGGCGGAGGGAGGGGGTCTTTGCATATGCAAAGACCCCCTCCCTCCGCCTCCAGTTTTCACGTAACAATTCAAAAATAATTTTTAATTATGCTATATAATACAATGGTTTCAAACCGTTTTGCACACCAAAAGTTAAGTCATATTTGGTTTATATTATTCTGGTTGCAGCGTGACGCCAAGAGTGCGTGCATATCTATCATATGAATCATTTCCAATAACAAGTGAGTAAAATATTCAAAAAAAAAAATTGATCAGAATCTTCATAAAATGAATAATGTGTCTGTAAGTTTTAAAAATGCCGAACGCTGTGTGCTATAATTTAAATACTTATAGCTTGAAAAAGTGTAAGATTTCCATAGAGGATATTGATTACGTGACGAAACCTAAACCCCCTCTGTGACCAAGCGTGATATTTAGACGTTACCTAAAAGCGTCACGTAAGAATGTTATGAACTTGGCGGAGGAAAGAGAGACAAGCACTCCACCGACAAGAGCCCAGCTCAAGAAGTATGAGAAGAAGTGAATCACTGAAATTTGCTTCTCTTCTCTGCGCTTCACTGTTTTTGTTCTATGTGAACGGACCCGAAGCCCGCGGTACTGAACTTTACAACAAACTTTTCAATGTGTTCTTTTAATTATTGGAATGAACCCAACTTTATGAGGCTTCAATAATTCATTCACTAATTATGAACTTTGAGGTCGCTTTATTACGAATTTTATTATGTAACGGTAACAAGTTTAAATTTAGTTTTTATGGCTTGCCGTTATTACCTATTACGAGTTATATAATGTATTACAGTAGCCTTATTTTGAAAAGTGCTTATTTTCATTATCCTAGAAATATATATTTTTCAATCGTCATGAAAGCACAGGCACTTCATAAAGCGGAGTATTATGTATGCATACTACTACAAAAGAAACTATACATCTGTGCACACGTCAATGTGTGTGTGTGTTCGCCCTTTACCACACTCGACAAAGGGGAGAGGTGCGGGGAAGGGGAACTGGGACTGGGACGCATATTGCGCGAGACCCTAGCAGTTTTCATTCTGTATGTAATATTATACTTATATTATTTCTGTGGTGAAAGTATTAAAGCTTAGAACAGTTGCTTTCAGCGTTGACCACTTTTCTTCTTGTAAGTAAGGACTGCTCTTATCGGTGGAGTTAAGTAGAGATACCTCCATTCGTCTCTTCTCTCTGTCACCCTTTTAATATCCTGGTAGGACCTAACTCCTAACTTTTTCTTTAATTTGTTGGAAGACTTTATCCTCGGTCTTCCCCTTCCTCCTCTCCCTTCTATCTTTCCATCTACCTATTATTCTGAAGAGATTGTGATGTCTTATTAGATGTCCAATCATCTTCCCTCTTCAATTTTTTCAAGCTTTTATTTAGTTTCACCCAGGATTTGCACATTTGACGCTAGTAGGCTATTCATATTTTGCCGCTCTTAAGCTGCATTCTGTAAAATATCATAATAAAAGTACTCTTCTACCTTCTCAATTCCACGAAAAGGAAGCGGGGGTGGGATCAATTGATCTCGAATTTGCCGCCCTCCCAAATGTGCCGCCATAGGCTTTAGCCTACTCAGCCTATTGGTAAATCCGCCATTGGTTTCACCTTTCCTGTAGTCTGTCTCTAATCAAGTCTTGCAAGTTTTTGACCCACTTTCCGGCTTTTGATAGAGCTGAAATTTCGCACGCAAACGTATATCGCGTGACAATGCAATATTATGATGACATGGAGCTGATCTGATAATTGAGCCGGAAATCAGCTATAGGAACTCAGTAATGAAAGGATGCAACCCCATCGAGTTTGGGCTCGTTTGATTCGTCTTAAAGAGCACTTTATGCATGATTTTTATAACTTAATTTAACAATTTATCTTTGATGAAAACTAATAATATTTGCACACCGAAACTGGGTAAAATATGAGGCCTATGAGAATCATCTTGTATTACTATATTTTTTGGAAATAAATATCTTACCTTATCTTTAAACTTAAGTTCATAGTTTTAGAAAAAAACTTGATCCAAAAAATATTTTGTTAGTCGTTGGCCACTATCATATCCGAATGTTATAAGTTCTGTGATATGACAAAAGAGGTGCACAAGAATATATCTTCCTTACTTACTTAATCAGCCATCCTTTAGCAGGTAAAATTCGAAGGTTATTCGACACAGAGACCTAAATCAGGTCTATAAGTCTTGTTATTGCTTGTTTATGGCATGGAATGGACTCTTCGCATTGTAACGAACGAGTTTGTAAAAATGCTGCCCAAGTAACTTTGTGTTTTTATTTTTGTCTGAGATATTTGCAATTCTTTAATAAACTAGCCGGCCAGCTTCGCACGGGTGAAATAAGTATTAGTGAAAATTGCATTAAAATCGGTCGTTTCAGAGTGTATTGAGCTGACAGACAGAGAGAGAGAAAGTGACAGGTGGATATACGCACTAGCGGTCAATTAAAGTGGATAAATAGGTAAATAAGTTTGGAAAATCCAAAAGTGCGCCCTCATAAAGCTTATTAAAAAAAATGTCATGAGTGCGTCTTGTATCTTACGTGCAATCTGATATTACACAGAAAAAACGCGTGAAATACGCGCGATGACCAAAAAATTTAATTAAAAGACAATTTAAAAAAAAATACGGACGTCAATGGTCTCGCATGTTTTTGTTGTTTACAAAAGGTATTTGAGTATTTTATTAATTATAATTAAAGTACACTGAGTTAGATATATGACTGCCTCCGTAGTCCAGTGGTCAAGGCGTTCGCCTTGTGACCCGGAGGTCATGGGTTCGATTCCCACTGGGAAGCATACATTGTGAAAAGTTGTTTCCAGTCTGGATAGGATATTGCAGGCTTGAATCACCTGATTATCCGAAAAGAAAGATGATTCCGTGTATCGGGAGGCACCTAAAACTGTGGGTCCCGAACGCCACCTAGCGTTTGATCATCAAACTATCCATGGATTGGTTCCTGGTTTGCCCTTTGGGTTGTGGAGGTCAGACGGCAGTCGCTCTGTGTAAAAACCAGTAACCTCGTCAAATCTCCTTGGTTAGGTAGCGGACCCCGGGCTCTGAAGCGTTACTGCTGAGGATGCAACCGGGAATACGCTCGGATGATTTTTACACTGAGTTAGATAGTAATTTTCAATAGGAAACAATCCCGTGACGTAATTAGGCTATTAAAAAAATGGTACAAATAGGTTATAATGTATTTCGAGTATTTCGACATCCGGACGACGTTTGTATGTTATGCTTGACAAATATTTCTACAAGTATCAAATGTGGTTATTAAAGAGTTTTTTTTTCATATCTCAGTAGTTATAATGAATATGAATATAATGAACAGGGACATATAACACTGATTGAGCTAGCCCCAAAGTAAGTACGAGACTTGTGTTATGGGATACTAACTCAACGATACTACATTATATAACAAATACATGTATAGATAAACATCCAAGACCAAGAACAATTTGAAAAAGGCCATTTTTCAACTTGCCCTGACCGGGAATCGAACCCGGAACCTCTGGGTGGCGGACTAGCATGGTGACCACTACGCCACGGAGGACGACAAATATATTATTTATTATTGCATTAGTGCAATATGAAATAATAGAGACAGGTCAAGACCAGAAAAGTGCTTGACACGACATGTTGAGAGTAAAGCACAACCTCAACGCTCCGCTTATGAGATCCTCCGGTCAATCAATGTGTTCCCTCCTCTTCCCCGTGTATCGCTGGAAAATTATGATTCGGCCACTGCATAAAATGTAAGTTGTAATAACAAGCTGTATTAAAAAAAAAAAAAGTTGCACCTACCGAACCCACTGCTGCTAGTAGTTTTTAAATATAGAAAGCCGGGCCTTTGGCTCGCTTCTCAAACCTTGGTGAAGAGGAAATGTCGTCCGAGGCAAACTATGACTGTGAAATATAAAAAAAAGGTACACACTTAGGTACCTCCCGATGACAATAATTTATTGAAATAGTATATTTGATAGCTTGAACCATAAAATGCCTAGTCTTTAATATACTTAAATAAAATATTATTAAAATAAATAAAGTCAGTCATTACATTTTATAAGGCACTGTTTTTAGTATAAATATCGGTATTAAATAAAAAAATATAGTATTAACTTGAAAGGTACTATATGTTTTAGTAAATAACTAAATATATAATAACTAGAGCTCACAACGGTATTTCGAGGTATTCCTATTCGATGAACTGTTCATCATAAAACCGTTAGTATTTGGCTGGTAAACAAATTATTCTTCGATGAGTAACGGCAGTGTTGCCAGATTAAATATCTGATTGAGCGCTAAAACGATACAAAAAGCCCTAGATTTCAAGATTCAAGCGCTTTAAAAAAGCACTAGATTTCGCGGTTAGTATTTTATTAACTATATACAGCTTTTATTCTAGAATTAAATAAAAACTACAAACCAAAATCACCAAAAACATTTGGAATTAAATTAAAATAGCTGAACTAGGGCCAGTTTCATAAGCATATTTTGTCTTTTCGAATGTTTCATCTATACTCACAAGTCACAAGTTTATAACACTAGACATCAGCTGGTGGCTGATATTAGAACAATTGCTGTCATAAAGACCAAATTATCGGTTATACAACGTGGAAGGCACATATCCGTTATAAATCAAACCACGGGCTGTACTAGATCATTACACTAGTTTACAGTACATCTGTTGCCGAAAAAATTTCAGCTGTTGCTGACTACATATAATATGCTGTTTTTAAAGATATAATTAAAAGATTTTTATGAGCTTTAGTTTCTGAGTTTTAAGCTATATAGGTATACAAAAGGAAAAAAACTAAGAAAAGCTGTACTAAAAAAATAATTAGTCATTGAGTTCTAAAAATTCGTTAGTATTGGTTTAAGCCCATTTTTATCAACCAGTTTGTAATATCGGAACAAAAGGTAATATCGTTTTCTTCGAAAAAAAAAACGCCGTAATTATTTATCTCTTTCACGATAAAAACTTATTTTAGTATCTGAGGAAAGCATTTTTTTTTCTTTCAGTCTTGATGCTAACAATTCTGAAGCTTGTTTTGAAAGATTTAAATCTCTTACAAGATTATCTAACTGCTTTTGGGAAAAGCACTTTGGCTCATTTGACATACTTTCAAAATCAGCATCATTCTGTGATAAGCTTGGTCCTTCAATGTCTTGTTCTAAGACTTCAGATATATTTTTAGGCTCTGAAGAGTCTGGTGAACGCTGCACTGGACGTTGAACACGACTAGTACTTGGCTACTGCCATTTAGCTCGTATTTTAGTGTTTAAACCGTTTACGTTCACGCTACAAAAATAACAGTCTTCGAGATGATTTCGTCATCGCCAAATAGTAGGTGTTCCAAATTTGAAGGCATTTCTTTTACCACTTTTCCATAATCTTAAGTATTTCACACACGATTAACAAACACAATTGGGAGCCTAAGACTTCTCATTTTTATCCAAGAGCATTCCAAAATACCCAAAATAGATATTTTTCATTAACTCTGATATAACTCTTCTACGATCGTTAAACACATTCTCTGCATATATAGCAAAAATGATCTGGATTGTTTAAACAATGTCTTAGTGAACTACTCATGGCGCAAAAACTTCAGAACTAATCTTAACACAGTACAATACGCCTGTTATCGATTAATATATACGCTTAAATAATAAAAATCAAAACAAAGTAACTCGAGCTGCTCAAAAAATTTTAAGGGTAGATTTAACAAAAACTAGTCATAAGTGAACATTATCAACCATCAAATTCGCGGCAACAGACAAAAAGTAAAATTTTGTAAACTAGTGTTATAGTATAATTAAATTATAATAACAGTCAAAAAGCAAAAATAAAATTGACATTCCCACATCAATTGCCCGAGCGGCTGCACACTTTTGTATGTAAATGGCTAATTTTTTTTTTGCTTGTTGACTCTTTTATACTACTAGTATAGCCTGTGCTTCGATTTATTACGGGCATGTCCCTTCCAAAATGTATAAATTTAGTGGTGGTAAATTATAAAAAGCGCTCGATTATCCGCTAGGCGCTAAATATTTGAAATGGGCGCTAAACACACTAAAAAGCGCTAGAGCTAGCGCCCATACGATTAAATGGCTACACTGTGTAACGGTTTGCCGAAAAAGCTGGTCGTCTCTACAGTTGTACTTTTTCATTATCAAACCCTTAACCTAAATCGCGTCAAGTTATTCGTACCCTCATGTGGAGAAGAAAACCCAAGACAAAAATGTTTAAAGAATAAAAAAGCAGGTGCGATCTGGGATGAAATTCCTTACGTATTTTCTTTAATATGTACACTCCTTTTGTAACGTATTTCCCTTATATTGCACTTTTCCTCTGTCGACTTTCAGCACAGAATAAGTACTAGTACCCACGTTCAGAAGTTTTACTCAGAAAAAAATACAAAGATTTTTCAAAATCTGAACTGCGTTTCCGTTGTCTCGTCTTAGCAGGCGCACTTCTTGATATGTGACTTCCAAGCATTTCGTTAAAAAAAATGGCCGCGTTTTTCGCTAAGGTGAAACTAGGTAAGTAGTGTTTGATTTAGTTTACAATATTAGTCTCAAGGGGCAACCTAAATTTTTCGGGGTCCAGTGCTGCTCCCATTTGAAATAAAGCATTTGAAAGGAAACGGAGATATCATTTAAAGTTTTGTCTTGATCAGACCATAGATAACCCTTCAAACTATTTTATGAACTACTGTTTATAGTCAGTCTGTGTCACTCCCCGTTTAGGTATCGAAAATATACCTACATTATTACTATGTGCGCGGCGATCACTTTGAAGGGGAAAATTCAGTTACATGAAACGTTTGTCCAGAGCAATAAGAATGAAATTGGCTTGCAATGGATGTCTAGGTTTCTAAACGAAGAGGTAAGAAGTTCTGACGCGAGCTTAATTAAACCATAGCGCTAATCACATTAAGTAGATATTTATTAGAATTTCTTTTCTGAGTAAAATTTATGTACGTAAGTACGTAATTATTCTGTGTTATAGTTTAAAATGAGAATGTAAAGCTTTTCTACTCACCTTAGCGAAAAACGCGGCCACTTTTGTCAACGAAATGCTTGGAAGTCACATATCAAGTATTTAATGCACAGAAGTGCGCCTGCTAAGACGAGACAACGGAAACGCAGTTCAGATTTTGAAAAAAAAAGGTCGGTTTTTTCAAAGAAACAAATCATCAAGCTGGACATTTTGTTTCTGCTATCCGAAAACTTCGAGTTTCCATAGAAAAAGTGGTTCATATCGGTACCCGACTGGTTCACCATTCAAACATGTGTAGACCGTACATTTCCACCCACTATATTAAAGAGATAAAGCGGGTTGTGCGAACCCCTGAGGAGAAACAGATAATTCTAAGTATTTCTTTACTTTTATAATATTTGGGACTCATACGTAATGTCATGACACTGTAAATAGCGATGTTCTAATTTAATTTAGCGCTAAGATATCGACTCCAGCGATTGAATAAATCAGCCAAGTGCGTGTTGGACCACGTTCAGAGTAGAGTTTCGAAGTCACAAGTAACGAAATGAAAAGTTTATTACTCATTATTTTACATGATACTACTCCAAGTGCGAGTCGGACGCACGAAGGGTTCCGTATCAAAATCTATTTAAAAAATCACGTTCGTTGTATGGGAGCCCCACTTAAATATTTATTTTATTCTGTTTTTAGTATTTTGTTGTTATAGCGGCAACAGAAGTACGTCATATGTAAAAATTCAATTATCTAGCTATCACGGTTCATGAGATACAGCCGGTGACAGACAGACGGACAGACAGACTTAGTAATAGGGTCCCGTTTTACCCTTCAGGTACGGAATCCTAAAACAGTACACGGCACTACAAGTGGCCTTTGAGTCTTGCGGCCCTAAGCTCTATCGGCTTAGAGCCGCAAGGTCTAAAATGCTCTGTCTGACTCTTTAGGGATATAGACGTGATAATATGTATGTACAGTGGGTCACATAGAAAAGTATACTACCTCTATACTTTTGGTACTAAGTAATTGTTCTAATGGCGGTACTTTTCTATGTGGCCCACTGTACACTACACAACATGTGTTAATTGTTGTTTAGTAGATACCTACTAGGTAGTCATTTTATAATATGTTAAATATGCGCGTCGTGAACTAGGTAGGTAAGTAGTGTTTGATATTCATATATTTCATATTCACAAAAAAGCATAATGTAATCATTTCCGTGTAGGAGGATAACTTTTAAAACCAACAGATTTTAAATCGTACACGAAAACGACAAATAAACACTTGAATTCTTGATTTCTCTATTTTAGAATTAGTAATTAGACATTTCTACCAATAGAAAGAATAGAGAGTGATCTGTCTTTTCTTTGTATTGGTAGAAATGTTAAGTTTGAATACTAGACAGTTGAGCTACAATGATCAATAAATAAATTGAGCGCAAATTAGCGATATTTGTAGTGTTGCAGTTTTTTGCACGACCTCATTCAAACTCAATAAACATCATCATCATCCGAGCGTATTCCCGGTTGCATCCTCAGCAGTAACGCTTCAGAGCCCGGGGTCCACTACCTAACCAAGGAGATTTGACGAGGTTACTGGTTTTTACACAGAGCGACTGCCGTCTGACCTCCACAACCCAAAGGGCAAACCAGGAACCAATCCTTGGATAGTTTGATGATCAAACGCTAGGTGGCGTTCGGGACCCACAGTTTTACGTGCCTTCCGAAACACGGAATCATCTTTCTTTTCGGATAGTCAGGTTATTCAAGCCTGCAATATCCTATCCAAACTGGAAACAACTTTTCACAAAGTATGCTTCCCAGTGGGAATCGAACCCATGACCTCCGGGTCACAAGGTGAACGCCTTGACCACTGGACCACGCAGGCAGTCAAACTCAATTAAACAAACGCTCATTAAAAAAACTCAAATCAGACACTTTTTCTAAACGTCACAACAAACATTTCCTATGGAATTTATATGAAATACAGGCAAATGACATGTGATAGCGCTCTTAATATCAGTTAATCAGCAATAATATAGCTAAAATAACGGTAAAAAGGGATATAATCATTGACTTTATTTCGTGACGTTTTATTTTCTTAACAGTACCAAATAATTTATTTTTCACCTAGGGAAGTACCAAATTGTCTTAATTTGATTACATTCGATTTACAAATTGGCATTTATTTAAATTTACTTGGCTGGTTATAATTATACTCTGAATTACTATCCTCACTCAGCGACAATTCAAATATATCTTTATCATCGTAATATATTTTAAATATAAATTAATAATGTCACTTTCTTGGTTTTGTACAATTTAGTGCCGGCATCAAACTGCACTGCAACATCTCCAAGGACGGCAACTCAAATTAAATTTATATTCAAATTAGAGGTCGACTGAAAATATATTGTTGACATAACACGTCATAATTTAAATTGAATTCTAGAATTAAATACAAGAGTAAGCCAGCGCTATTGATCCAATAAAGACACGCTAAAAAACAGTGGTGCTATTTTAGTGGAGTCACTAAAAGAACGGTTAATTGTGAGGAAAAAAAAACCATTCGTTTAGGTGACTCCGTGTTTCAAAAATAGTCCTTCAGAATCACAGACTGTCACGTACATACATCCATAAATACCACACACGCATATTACGTGAGTGTGTATGTTAACAAACAGTGTGATATTGCTTAGGTATATAAACGGCCTGACTTATCGAAGTTTGCGATAACATGCGTAACGTAGGTTTGGTCATTAGAAAAAGTGATGAAGAAATCGAAGTTGAAAAGACGTTACAACATAAGTATCCGCTATTTTCCAACAAGTCAAATCAGATACTTTTTTCTACATGTCAAAACAAACATTTTCTATGAGACTTGTATAAAATATCGGCAGATGACGTCACAGTTTCTTGGAGTCAAATAGCGCTCTTTTTATCAGTTTTTCTGAAATAATAAATAGAAAATCACGTTAAAACCGATATGTATAAAAACAAGTGACATTATTTTGCCAGGTTTTATTTTCTTAACAGTAAAGAATAATTTATTTTGACTCTGGAAAATACCCAATTGTATTTGGTAACTTGGGTTGATGAGGAACTAGTTAAGAGGAAGCGGATGTGTCAAGCATTAAACTAGTGTCAGCAGATAAGGATTAGGATATATTCATGAGGATAAGAAATGAAAAAAAAATATCATGAATTATTCCTAGTCTGGAGACTGGAGATTGCTTCACTTATTTGAAGACCACTCGACTCTGTTCGCCGCGTTAGGGATAAAGTAGTGATAATGTATCTGTATATATTTGGATAGAAATAGAGCCCTACATTCCTGTGGGATAAAAGGTATAAGGGGCAAAAGACGGAGACAGCGTAGAGACCAGCTCCCGTAGCATTGCACCGTTAATAAACCCAGATAAAGTTTATATCGCGGACGGACTCGCGCTATCTCGCTCATTATTATTATTTAGAGCTAGATAGAAATTGATAAACGATGTTGCTGGTGCCATGCTACGGGGGCTGAAAGGCAGTGTGAGAGACCTGTGTCTAACAATGTGGCAACATAGGTTAGAAAAAAAAATGTGTTAATATAAAACAATGTTGTGGAACAAAAGGGGGATTGACACGATGCCTGTTTGCTACGTAAAATAAATACCTACCTACTTACATAACTTAACATAACTAATTCAAAATTTCTAAACATACGTTCGATGAATATTGTTTGTAAGAGTTATTATCACCAGTTTTAAATCTGTTACTTCACCTTCAAGTAACACAGTATGGACCAAGTAGGTACCTACCACTTGTTGGATGGTATGTATGATAGGTCAATAATTTAGTAATCATTGGTTATTCATTTGTGTAGTCTGTATGTTTGTCCTTATTGCTTGTTTTGCATTCATGTCCTAAACGTGATTAAAATTTTAATATTTTTAAAACTTTTCAAAAACAAGATTTGTTAAAATTAATAGCTACTTTTGTATTTGCTTGGTAAAATCCTTATTAACTACAGTATACAAAAATGAAAGAATTTATAAAATATCTTAATCAGCGACGAACATGTGATACTTTAATCAATTTTCTTTGGTTTCAATTAGAAAGAGAAGTCCGATATAGACTGGTGACGTCAAAGTCCATATTATCTATACATTTGCTATAGAAAATAGCTTATTTGGGAGTAAGATAGCCATATTCTCGTTCGTTTTTCAACCAATTTTATTCTATTTACACTGTTAGTACTTTACTTTTAAATATTTATTAATGAACTGGTTAGATAACACATATTTTTTCCTGCATATTCTCTTACTTTCCTGAAGCCTTTTATTATTGCCTTTTAAAGATTACAATTAGCTTTTGAGAAAAACTAACACAAGCGATATTTAGGTAATAATTAGTTTTATGCAGAAAACTTCCGTCCTAGAGCCTGTTAGATAAAAGTAGAGTCTTCTAAAAATTTCTTTAATAATGAGATGTTTACTTTAAATGAATCCACTGACTATATTTTTTTGGAAGTTATTTATATCTACCTAAAGAGTACGTTTGTGGATTTATTTACCTACCGATTTAATTGGACATTGTAAAATTATTTCGGCATGAAATCGATTTAAAACTTACCTGTATTTGAGATCTAAACTCTCGAAATTATAAACTGATGAATACAATCCGGCAAAGTACACGGGCATCAATAACAGCACAAAATTGAATATATTAAACTTTGCAAACGGTCCCAATATTTTAAGGATATCGTCGATGGTCACTTCCTCACTCGGCTTTTTTTCTGGATTCATTTTAAAGCCGTTAATCACAAATGTTAGAATGAATTATTCATTTGTAATTAATTGTTCGTGGATATTAATTTGATCAAATTGTAATTCGAACTGTTTTAAGAACAAAGAACGTAGCGCGGACGCGGTCATTCGTGCGATAGTGCGCGCGCAATACTAGATTTACTCTTTTTTAATATCGATACCAAATCGGTGCTGTAACTTTTTACGGTCAATATTTGATCAAAATCAATTGTACAAAAAGTACTAAATATGAAGGTTAATGGATGCAGAAATAGAGGGAGACTAAGTGCGAGTTGGACTCGCGCACGAAGTGTTCCGTACTATTATCTATAAAAAAAACCACGTTACGTGTACGGGAGCCCCCCTTAAATATTTATTTTATTTTGTATTTAGTATTTCTTAATATAACGGCAATAGAAATACATGATTTGTGAAAATTTCAACTGTCTAGCTATCGCGGTTCTTGTGATACAGCCTGGTGGCAGACAGACGGACAGACAGATAGACAGTGAAATCTTTGTAATAGGGTCCAGTTTTTACCCTTCGGGTACGGAACCCTAAAAAACGAAATGTAGAGCAAACTTGTGACAGTAGCAAAAACGAAGGATAGGGACAAATGAAAGCTGCTTACATGCTGTGTCGACCCTACTTAAAGTGAGCAAGGAAAGGAAGAAGAGGATAAGATATTTGGATAAATGCTGCAATGCCCTAAAAGTATTTTACTTTATTTCATGGAAGAGCAAAGATCAGGAAGGAAAGGGAAAATGATTAAACGCTAGAACGCCAATTAATTTAAAATAAATAGCAAAAGGAAGAATATAGTTAAAAAAAATAAAAAAATTCAAGAGTATATTTACGACAAAACCTAGTTATAGTTTCAGTAAAAGGTTCTAACTATACTTAACCCCTAACATTTACGAGTATTTGTTAAAAAAAAATGTTTTTATCCTAGGTGTATATATTTTTTTTTTTTTTTTTACAATTTATTGGTTTAGGCATTTGTCCTCAATCTCACCTGATGGAAAGCGACGATGAAGACTAGGATGAAGCATGCCTATCCAAAAGATACCCATTCAATCTACTTTTGAATGTCCCGGGGCTGTACTTCTCTGGGAATATAGACGCAGGCAGTTCATTCCACACCTTATTATTTTACTTTCCTTGTAAGTATACAAGGAAAGTAAAATAGTAGGTAATCGAAGGAAGACAAAATAACAATATCACACAGTTTTTCTGATAAGAGCTTGCTCTTAAATTACAAGAAGAGCATCAGTATAAAAACATTAAAACAATACAAAAAAATTAAGCAGGGTGACTTTATAACCACCAGCCAAAGTCCGTATTACCACAGAATAAGTACTAGAACTCGCGTCTTACTCAGAAAGAAATTCAAAGAAATATCGACTTAATGTGGCTAGCGCTATGGTTTAATTTAGCTCGCGTCAGAACTCCTCACCTCTTCGTTTGGATACCTAGACATCCATTGCAAGCCAATTTCATTCCTAACAAACGATTCATGTAACTGAATTTCCTACCCCGAAGTGGTCGCCGCGCGCATAATAATAATGTAGGTATATTTTCGTTACCTAAGTATTACTGAACAAAAATAGTAAATAAAAAAAATTGGTTTTTGTACAGGATTTTTATCAATAAATAACATTTTCTATAGTTAATGGGTTGAATTTGCTCAAAAAAATGGACGGTGGTTTATAAGTAACCCTGTATTTATTTATAGAATATACTTAGTATCGTTGATATTCCAAGTTTAGACGTTGCTTTGAGCTCAAAAAAGTAGCTAGCTACCTAGCTTAATGTGTATGGTTGGTTGCTCTTATCTATTGTTTTATTATTATTTTAAGAAATTAACAATAACTTTACAAGATGTAGCAAAGCTTCAAATTGTACTGTAAAATTAAAAGTATCAGTAGTATACCAATAAAGTATTAATAAAAATATTAGAATGTAATGATTTAATGACTTTATAATTTATTGGTGATACATTTAAATTTATAACACAGTTTAATTACAAATTTATACACAGATTTAATATTAATTGTTAACAACTAACAATTAACAATGACTTTAATTGCTATGTCCGTCCAATAAATTTCTTTGAGAAAGTACGAAAATATCTACTTACTGATACTTAAGATCCAAGGCTTCAAAGTTGTAAACTGAAGTATATAATCCAGCCAAAAACACAGGTGTTAATATGAGTAGAAAATTAAATAAATTGAATTTCCCATAAGGTCTTAATAGTCTTAAAATTTCATCAATTGTCACATCTTCACTTGGTTTCTTTTCTTCAACCATTTTGTATGACCGAACTTTATAATTCAGAACGATAAACACACTCGATTAGTTTTAATTAATATTTACGAAGCATTATGTGAAACGCGGCGCCGGCGCAGGGTCGCTCACTAAACTGATAGTGTTGGCAAGACATTCCCTTATAAAGTTTTTATTGACGCGTGTAACTATTTACATATAGGCATACTTTTTGACAAACCGTTAGATAATTTGATTTTTAGTTAATTCAAAATCAAAGTCAAAAGTCAAAAATCATTTATTTATCTTTGGATGTTTATATCACTTGATAATAATATATTGGTTGTTCACACTTTAAAACTTTAAAATAAAACATTTATACTAGTAAACATTAGTACATATAAGCTACTTGTTCCTAACGAAACCATTAAAATGTAATTCACAAATAAATTTGTCTTTGAAAGAAAAATAACTAAATACATTTACTTTTTCTAAGAATCTAGAAGTAATATTTACATTTTTCTTAGTTTGTATATATTTCTATATTTTTATTTATTTGCACGTTAGCTTCAATAGAAAAATAAGGGTAAATACCTTGCTCATACAACAAACTATTAGACCCTAAAGTTATTAACAATAGCCTTCTTAGAGTTCCTCACCCAAAGGGTAAAAACGAGACCCTTTTACTAAGACTCCGCTGTCCGTCCGTCCGTCCGAGTGTCTGTCTGTCACCAGGTTGTACCTCATTAACCGTAATAGCTAGACAGTTAAAACTTTCACAGATGATGTATTTCTGTTGCCGCTATACGAGTAACAACAAATACTAAAAACAGAATAAAATGAATATTTAAGTGGGGCTCCCATACAAAAAACGTTATATGTAATAGATATTAGTACCGAACCCTTCCTGCGCGTGTCTGGCTCGCACTTGGCCGGTTATGTAAATTGTCCTGGGTCTTGGTATTTATTATAAAATATATATCCTAATATAATATATATTGAGTTAGTATCCCTTAACACAAGTTTAAGCTTAATTTGGAGATAAATAGATCAATCACTATTATTTTTACCTACTCGTATATATTTATTACATGTACCTTGGGAATAATATTGAATGAATATGCTCAAAAATAACACACTGGTAAAACATGTTAGTAAATGTCATTCAATTTTTTGGTGCGCGTTTTTTACTTGGGCGGGTTCTGGTTTGCAGAAATGTCAATGACTTTTGAGTAGATACCTAATAAATGCTATGGTTAGTATTAGGTATTCATTTATGTTATATACTTAACTTGTAAATTATTAAACTGAAATTATTTAAGGGTTGATTCAGTCCATGCAAGACTGAATAACTTTTTCAAGAAACATTTATTGATCGAGCGAGCGAGGTGCGCTGACGAGATTCCCTTGTAAAATGTAAAACTTTTACTAACTCCGTGGTATATACCCAAAGGAGATTACAATTGATCATAAAACGTATTTTTCTTTTATAAAGTAACAGTATAAAAATAAAATAATTTCCGTGTGATGTACATCACTACGCATTTGAGGGTTAAAGTTTACAAGGCTTTTTATATTCACAATTTATTATTTATTTTGCATGCGACTAGCGATAATGAGTAAAAAAGCAGGTTTATCTGAAACAAGGAAATAAAGAATCCATATTTATTCTGAAACAGATCATTTGGAAGTACACGCTTTCATTTGGGTTCCGCAGTCTAAGGAACCCTTATAGTCGCTTTGTCCCTCTGTCCACGGGTTAACTGAGAGGTTGTTAAGTAAGTATAAGACCTACTTTAGATTAAGATACAATATAAGACTTAAAACTTGTACGAGTTTGTATGCATTTGTATGAACTTTTACACACGGCCATCGTGCTTGCCGCTCTGAGCTGCCGTTGTGGCACCAAGTGTAAGGACCATCGGTGGATAGTTAAAGGATCAGTACAAAAGTTGATTTGCAAGCAAATTAAAAATCCCCGGCGACACCATCTAGTGATTGTAGATTGTATTATATTATAAGTATTTATTAATTAAAAGACAATTATAATAATATGACAAAGCCCTTCTGGCGAGTAGGCGACCAATACTGTGAAAATGAGTTTCTTTCGGCGTTTCTTCTCAGCAGTGATTGTTACGAAGCGCTGGTATCGGTAGCTTTTCTTTAAAAATAAATAAAATTTTAATATACTTTACACGTAATATAAATTATACTTATTGACGTGTAAAAGTGCCTGTGAAGGTCTAATTACTGAATAAACATTTGAATCTTTGAATCTTGAATCTGTGATAAGTGGCGGAACTTCATAATATTCTAACCCGTAGCGCCATCTATTATTTTCCAGGTAAATTACAAACCGTGAACAACACTGATATCACCTAATAATTTTTAAATGACTCAACCGACTTTCATCAAACATGGCTAAGAACCGATAGGGAAGTAGCTTTCACGTTAACAAAACCGCATTTAAATCGGTCCATCCGTTTAGGACAGACACACAAATAAACAGACAGACAGACGTGTTAACGTCAAACTTATAAGACATCTCTTTTTGGTGGTGGGTTATAAATAGTACAAATACAAGCGCGTGACAACGGCGGCAGTGCCGCTGCCGCCGCTGCCAGCGCTCATACATAGGCACACCGGGACAGGTAAGTCAACCAAACAATAATTTGTGAACAGACGACTCTTCAATGTGATGACATCATAGGACATATGAAAGAGCCAGAGGTTTTTTTTTTTGATTAACGTGTAGGCGCGTCACATTTGCCCTGATGAAGACCTCCGGATGAGGTCGAAACAGTTGGCTAGTAGCTGACTCTCTACGTGAGTAACTCGTGCTTATAATAAAGTCGGAAGGTTTTTTTAGAACGAGACTTCGCCATCACTTTGCCTGTTTTGTAATCTTCAGTTTTTAATCAGAAATCCTGAATGTCATGTTTACAAAGCTCGCAATGTACATGAAAACAGACACAAAGGAAGACTGATTTGTTATTGTTACTATTTCCTACGACTCTTACAAGACTTATAAAGGTAAATGAAGTCAATACTGCCTAAAAATTAATATAAACCTAGGAAATTGCGGTCAGCCATAGCATAGCAGAAACAAATTGAGTTGCGGTTACCCGAGCTATGAAACCATAGATTGTTACTCGTGACTTTAATATATACTATTACTACTTATTACTTACCTAGAAATGATGTCATAAGGGAGCGGAGTGTATTGAAAGAAGATGTAGTAACATGTGAGAAAGGAATGTTGAGATGGTTCGGGCATTTAGAAGGGATGGATGAAAGGGGATTTACTAAAAGGATCTACACAGCCAATGTGAGTGTAACAGGGTCGTCCTCGACGAACCTACCGCGAACAGATTGCAGACGTTCTTAAAAAAGGAGAGGTCAGGTAACCGGCGATCAGGTAAGAAAAGAGTAATAAGAGTAGATAAAACCGAAGAGGTCTGTCAGGATCGTAGAAAGTGGAGGTCTGTCGTTTCGCCTACTCCTGTGGAGATCAGGCGTGATAATAAGTATGTATGTTTTACTTACTTGTTGCCCGCGACTATGCCCGTGTGTATGCCTCGACAGCGTCTTTTTTAGCATATTAATAAGAAGTATAGTTAATTATTTACCAATTTATGTTTACGAAAATGTTTATAGAAAACACATAAAATCAAAGTTTTATAAAGGAAAATCATCTCAAGAGGGATCTCTTTCAGTAGGTCTGTGAAAGATGTTTCCATATGAAAATAATACTTTATAATTAAAGCCCTAGGTTCTGTCTACTCCGTTAGGGATACAAACGAGATAGTGTAAATGATATGCATGTCACGGTGACGTCTAGTTTTAAAACGGGTTTTTCGCCAAAAGTGGCCACATTTAGCGAAAACCCGTTTTAAATTTAGACGGACTATTGGTAATAATTTCAAAGGTTATTCATAAAATAGTTTAAAGGTCTTTCTAGACAAAGATACAAATCAAATTTTTAATTATCACCATATTTAGTTTTAAACAATTTATTTCAAATGAGGGCGCCACTTTAGCTACCACTTCGTCTTAAGCAATAATTTATGATGAGAAAGTCTAATTTGGTTTGAAATAGAAATAGGACGTCACTATCGGACGACTATCGTATTATTTAATGGAGTTACCCCCCAGGTCACCAAATGATGCCGATAACCGTGCGAGGCAAAGATGAGAAATCCGGAACAATTAGAAACAATTTGGCTATAATTTCACGATCGGCCCGGAGAGGGTTATTTAATTTAATTAACACTAGCTGGGCGACCAAGCTCTGTTCGGTTACTTTGACATGAAAATCATTTCTTCAGCTTCATCACTTCCTAAATACCGAGTTTCATTAAAATCGTTTGAGTCGTTTCCGAGATCTTCATGAAAATATATAATATACGCCTAAAATATATATATTATTTATTGAATTCTTCTTTATTTATGTACATACAACGTGGAAGGGAATAGAAGAATACACTTAATAAATCGAACCACAGACTATACTAGATTACCATAGAATAATGAAAATTTTAATAACAGTCAAAGAACAAAAAAAATTGGTATTCCCATACAAATTGCCCGGGCGGCAGCACACTAGTATGGTTTTTTTTTGTTTTTTGACTGTTATTTTAATTTTATTATACTATAGTGATCTTAGTATAGCCCGTGGTTTGATTTATTACGGGTGTGTCCCTTCCACGTTGTATATAAGAAGACTTATAGCGATCAGGACAGTTTACTCAACAAGCCATTTATTTGCCTGGCAAATTTAAAAAACCCCGAACACCCTGTAGTGTTAATGGGCGGAACTTCATGTTTCAACCGATGTTAAGTAAAATTGATATCCATAGCGCCACCAAGGTTTGCCAGGTAAATTACAAAACCCCGACTTCAAGCGTTAACTTCGAATAAATTTAAACGTCTGAATCGGTTTACATCAAATAGAGGTATGAACCACCGCAAGGGGACTTGCTTTCATGTAAATTGGTCCATTCGTACGAGAGCTACGATGCCACAGACAGACAGATATTAGCGTCAAACTTATAACACTCCTCTTTTTATCGATGGTTTATATAATATGACACGATAGCTGTCCTTTTTATATATATTTATTTTACGGCTCTGGATACTAGTCCTTTAGAGCCTATCTTTATTTGTTCACTTCTTTATTCCTACCTAACCCTAACTACACAATCAAAGGTTGGTGTAGGTCCTTTGATTGCTTCAAGGGAGCTTCTGACGACAAATCTATACGAGCCAACTAGTTTTCATAGCTGATTGAGTGGCGGACGGCGCCTAAAGATTGTAATATTATTAACATCAATACCTGGAAACAACTTTTGACATAATGTGCTTCGTAGTGGGAATCGAACCTACGACCTCCGGACCATTGGACCACGGAGGCAGTCACATTTTAATAAATAAATAAATATAGAGGGACAAAGACCACTGATTGAGCTAGCCCCAAAGTAAGTTCGAGACTTGTGTTACGGGATACTAACTCAACAATACTATATTTTATAATCAATACATAAATAGATAAACATCCAAGACCCAGGACAATTTGAAAAAGGCCATTTTCCAACTTGCCCTGACCGGGGATCGAATACGGGACCTCTGGGTGGCGGACCAGCACGGTGACCACTACACCACGGAGGTCGCCATATTTTAATACCTAGGAATAAACTTGTTTCGCAAATAAAATACATGAATATAAAACTTCTAATAATGTCAGAGATATTTCTCGAAAAAGCAATAAATATGATTTGTAATCCTTATACTGTTTATATATTTTATTTCTTTGACATTTCCTTGACATTATAGTCTTTTTAGCATACAATATAATACTATTTTAATTTGTAATGATGCTGGGTATTTTTAAATCGATCTGACTTAAATCGCTGAAAAGCTCTAGATCGGTCATTTTGGAAATGTTCAGGAGAGGCCTATGTCCTGCAGTGGACGTTATGCAGCTGAAATGATGATCAATATTGATAGCTAAACACATAAACATACAGACATAATTGCTTGCTTTTCGTGTGTGTAAGAGGCCAAGACTAGTGTCAGATTTTTCAAGCTGCCTAAAGGCATCTGACATAGCTTGACAAGCTATGTCAGATGCCTGCCACCAGTGGTGACAGCCGGTATGCCATACAATGATGACAGCTGGGTCCAACGGCTTATACGTGCCTTCCGAAGCACGGAGGAGCTCGAGAATTTTCATGCTACTTGTGGTCATCAATCCAAATGCGAACCACGCCCGGTGTCGCTTTACTTGCGAAAGCGCTAGTAATGCGCACTCCCGCCGGGCCACCAAGCTCCTCATACCCATACAGACATAATGAATTTTAAAGATTGTATATGTCGCAGTTAGATTTTTATAATTAGCTGTTTTACAAAACCCATAGCTATTCGGCATTACAGCTCGGTTTCGTAAAACAGCTGAATATAATTAAACCCTAATACACAGAACTGCTTATACGATTTGTTTTCATCAACGCCGATAGAGAAATTTTTCTTTTTTTATAATTATTATACGGCTCTGGATACTAGTCCTTTAGAGGCCATCTTTGCTTTTTTTGTCCCTCCTACCTAACCCCTATACAATCACAGGTTGGTGTAGGTCCTTTGATTGCTTCAAGGGAGCTTCTGGCGACCAATCTATACGAGTCCACTGGTTTTCATAGCCGATTGAGTGGCGGACGGTGCCTAAAGACGCCCACCACAATCCGCAAATAATTATCAATACACCACTTTAAACATTTCACATATTGTCCATGAGCATGAGCATTTATGACACCAAATAACACCAATTTTATATCATGAAGTCCACTAGAATTTATTTGCAAAACATTTTAAAGCAAATTTCAACTGATCCCTATAACTTCCCGCCAAAAACTTGCCGGTAGAGAAGTTGTAGAAGGATTCTGTCACTCACTTGGTCTTGTGGCGAAGTGGCTGTCAATCAATGTCTACAAATATGACGTCGGTAACAGAAATTCCCCAAACGCAAACGTGATGTGTATGCATGCTGCATGATTGCTTAAAAATTTTATGAGACAAAATAGAGAACCCTCCGCTGTCCGTCCGTCCGTCTGTCTGTCACCAGGCTGTGTCTCATGAATGGTGATAGCTAGATAGTTGAAATTTTCACAGACGATGTAATTATGTTGCCGCTATAACAACAAATAAAATAAATATTGAAGTGGGGCTCCCATACAAAAAACGTGATTTTTTATACATATTGGTACGAAACGATTCGTGCGTGAGTTCGACTCGCACTTGGCCGGTTACGAGTGAGATTCTTTTAACAGAAGAAAAAAAATATCTTTACTTATTTATTAGTTCAGAAATTATTTCAAGCACTATTATGAGATGACTTATGATATTTGAGTCAACATTTGAAACTTCATAATGTCAATTACAAGAATAAATAAAAAACTATAATAACTCTACAAAATAAAGCTTATTTAACAAAATAATTTAAATAATTTGTCAATATAAACGTTGATCGCAATTCAAATGTCTAATCGCCGCTAAGTAGGTATTACTTATATATTAAACAGAGTTTTCTATTCCGCAATAAATCTGGCTATTTCCTCTAATTATTTAATTTATAATATTTTTCTTGCAACATAGCTCTCGTCCCTTCGGATCCATACTTCACGTTAGCCTGTCCCGGTAGCATCAGTAGCTGAGCTGGGGGCGCATTTTTGAAGGCGGGAGTCGTACCGTATAACGAAGAGACAACTAGCAGTCAGTCAATGAGCTCGGACGTGCATATTTTTTAATAAGCAAAATAAACAATTACCGCGCATTCTTGACCTAGATTTTTATCTGCGTCACTAGTTTCCGTGTTTATAAAGTAACTTTTAGTGTAATGTTTTGTGTATTGTACAAATAATAAAATAAAATGGAGGACAGTCCCTTCAATCGGAGTGGGATGACACGCCGCAGCCCGCCCCACACCCGTCCGCGCTCCCGTGTCCCTGGAGGAAGAACCGCCAGAAATCAGATCCACGGCCGAGATCCAGTCCTGGATGAGCTCCATCGAACAGTGCCTTCAAGAAGTATGCGCTATTTCGGCTGAAGGAAACTGAACTCGGACCAGAAATGAAGGATCAACAATCTCTGCCGGAAAGTTGGTCATGGCACATCTCAAATGGCAGTTCAATATCAGTCCATAAAGCAAAAAACCATTCAGTCCTATAGTACTATTCAAGCCCTTAAAGAAAAACTGAACCTATCGCAGCGCCTTCAAGACCTAAAAACAAGTATTGACGAGTCCTCCAAACCCGCTTCAGGAGCGTCCTCTTTCGCCGACATGGTGAAAAAGGGAGCAAATAATTTCGTCCAGCCTCCCAAAGTAAGTAACGTAGCCATCTACCCTACGGATAAACGGAAAAGTAGCGAAGAGACTAAAACATTAGTTCAAAAAATTATTAGCCCTGTCCAGATGCAGCTACATGTACGAGGATTAAGGAAAACTAAAAATGGCGGAGTCATCATCAGCACCGAGAACAAGGCCGACGTTGAAAAACTGAAGCAGTCAGCGCAACTAAAGACCTCTGGCCTTACTGTGGATGAGCCGCATAAACGTAAACCCAGGATTGTAATTATTGGAGTTCCATCATCCATGCTGGAAACGGAAGTATTTTCTTGCATTTATGAACAAAATTTAGCCGACAAGTTAGCCGACTCAACTTTGGAAAGTTTCTTAGCATCTATCAAGTTAAGCCACAAATCTGGAAAAAAAAATGCTGAGTCCTGTAATTTCGTGATAGAAGTCTCAGCGGACATACGTAGAGCCCTTATCACTAATGACAGAGTGTTCGTGAATTGGTCTTCTTGTCCGGTGAGAGACTTCACTCTGGTGACCAGGTGCTTCAAGTGCCAACAATATGGCCATGCGGCTAGAACATGCCGGGAGACGGTTAACACCTGTGGACACTGTGGTGTGGTAGGCCATGCCTTGGAGGAATGCATAAAGAAGGGAGACCCCCCAAAATGCGCGACATGCCTTTATTACAAAAAACCGTGCGACCATAAAACAGGTGACCAAATTTGTCCTGCGAAATTGATGGCCGAAAAAAGGTATATTAATTCTATAGATTATGACGGCGCCTAAGAGCGCCACTTATTAGTTTATTTTAGTACTTAATCTTTTACGTGTAAACTATTGATAAGTTAATTTCTGATTTAGACAATTTCTCTGTTTTAGAATCGAAAACTTGTGAAGTTGAATGCTGCAAACAATATCTATCTTCATTTAGTGACCCTTTAACATTCATAACACAAAATATTCAGAGTAAATATAAAAACTTTGACGATTTTCACGTTCTTCTACATAGGCTCAACTTTGACTGTGACATAATCGTGTTAACTGAATGTTTTCTACAAAATCGTGGTAATCTACCCATCATACAAGGTTACAATATTTTTAACAGTTTAGATAATTTCAACAAAAACGGCGGGGTTGTAGTTTACACTCGGAACACATTGGATGTCATTGTAGAAGAACCAATTATATTAGACTGTAATCGGCTACTTATAAAAATCGGAACAGATATTGCAATATTAGCCATTTACCGTTCCCCTTCTCATACAAACGCCAGTATTTTCTCAGTGTCTTTAAATGAAACACTGCAAAAGTTATCCTCTTTCAAACACATAGTTATTATAGGAGACATTAACATCAATATTCGCCCGGAGAATAACGATTCAGATGCCTTGGAGTACCTTAATATTTGTGCTTTCCACGGCTTACTCCCTGCACATACGTTTATCACGCGACCCAAAAGCGGTACTTGTTTGGATCATATCATGGTAAAAACTAACTTTCAATCATTAACATTAGTACCTAACTCGAGCATAACCGATCATAGAGCTGCCCTACTAACATTAAATCGTAAATCAAACTTTTGTCAAACGCAAATTAATACTAAAATAGATTACAATAAACTTGAAGGTTACTTATGCAACATTAATTTTGACCTGGTTTATAATAACGCTGATGCGAATACTTGTATGTCATACTTGATACAAACGGTTCGGCAAGCTATAATAAGTAGTACAACAAGAAAATATTTCAATAATAAAAATCGAAACATTAAGCCCTGGATTTCACCAGGGCTCATTCGTTGTATGAGACATAGGGATAAATTACACAAAAAAGCAAACAGCAATCCGGAAAATTTTGTATTACAGTTATCATATAAACGCTATCGTAATTTTTGCAATAACCTACTTAGAAAAATCAAGTGCAACTACGAAAAAAATGAATTATTAAAAACCGGTGGCAACAATAAAAAAATATGGCAGACTATAAAGCAGGTCACATGTACTACAAAAAAGCATGAGTCATCTTCTAGTTTATTACAAGTGCACGCGTCACAGATGACCTCTGCAAACATTGCAAATTCGTATTTTGTAAATATAGGAAAAAAATTTAGCAGAAAAAGTAAAAAAGCAGTTGCCTTCAAGTTCGATTCCCTGCTGTTTTCTCAATTCATTTGTGTTACTAGACACGGATGAAACTGAAGTGGAAGCTATTATTACGAGCTTGAAGGATACCTGTACCACTGGTTGGGACAATATATCTAATCATATACTTAAACATTTCAAACATATACTGGTCCGCCCATTAACCCATATTTTAAAAAAATGCCTGAGTGAGGATATATTCCCTAAATGTTTAAAAAAAGCCGTCGTAGTTCCTATTTATAAATCCGGTGACAAAGAGCAAGTTTCAAACTATAGACCTATTTCATTATTGCCTTCGATATCAAAAATATTAGAGAAAATTATAAACAAAAGGCTTATTACTTATTTGGAAAAGTACAATTTACTATCGGAAGTGCAGTATGGTTTTAGGTCTAAGTTATCAACAGCGGATGCTGTTCATAGTCTAACCGATTATTTAGTACAGGAACTCGATAGTGGCAAACAAACAATTGGAATATTCCTTGACCTTGCAAAAGCATTTGACACAATTTCCATTCCCATTTTATTGCACAAGCTAGAAAACATAGGGATAAGAGGAAATGAGCTTAAACTTTTTGCAAATTATTTGGACGAACGTACTCAGTGCGTCAAAATAGACAATATCATTAGTTCTGACCAAAAAATTAGCCGTTTTGGAGTTCCCCAGGGAAGTATCTTAGGCCCTACCTTGTTTTTAATTTACATCAACGACCTATGTAATCTGAATCTACAAGGGGGGAAAATAATTTCGTATGCCGACGACACAGCTCTTTTATTTTCTGCTAACTCAGTTGATGAAGTCTTTAAACTTGCGCAACAAGGTTTTAATGTTGTAAATAATTGGCTTCAGCAGCATCTACTAACTTTAAACACTGAAAAGACGAATTTTATTCAGTTTTCCATGCGCCATTTGCACTCATCTCATTCTAACACAAAAATGTATGCACATCACTGCACAAACCCTGCAACTAACACGTGTCAGTGCCCAGTTATTTCTAGCACCGACAAAACAAAATATTTGGGTATTGTACTTGACAAAACACTTTCTTTCAAGCATCACATTGAAATCTTAAATGGCAGAATCCGTAAGTTAATATTTGTCTTCAAAAAATTACGCTCTATTGCGGACTCAAAAACAATCGGGCAAGTTTATTTTGCCCTTTGTCAGTCAGTATTAACTTATTGTATTACGTCATGGGGTGGCACAGCTAAAACATCCCTACTAACTATTGAGAGAGCTCAGCGAGCCATTCTTAAGGTGTCTACTTTCCGCCCTTTCCTTTTTCCCACAGACCTGCTCTATCAATCCTGTAAGGTATTAACAGTTAGGCAATTATTTATATTAAGCACAATCCTCAAACAGCACGCCGCACTGCCATTCAGCACTCAACTGACGAACAAAAGACGGAAAGATATTGTTTGCACAAATAATGTTCAAACAAAGCACGCCTTCTCCTCTCGATTTTTTCTATTCCTTGGCCCACTTCTCTACAATAGACTTAATAAAAAACTAGGTTTTCATCCCCTCACTTATAGTACAACTAAGAAAATTCTTCAAGAAGCCCTACTTAATATGTCTTACGAAGAAACAGAGGAATTGCTAATGGTTTTAAAATAATAAGCGTTTCGTTTGTTTATAATATATATTTTTTTATATTTTCTTTTTTATTTTTTACTAACGTTTTTAATATCATTGTAAGTGTAATGGTTTATTAAGTTTATTATGAGCATATAATACGTGTAACGCCTGAAATACAGGATGATTTTCATCCTAGCTCAGGTACCGTTAGATTATAATATATATCCTTAATGTATCAATAATGTGTTCCTTTTAAAATGTCTAGCACCTAATTATTTGAATAAAGATTTATTATTATTATGTTGGCACGCTTTTCAGCCACGGGTCCATGGGGACCCGGTCCTTTGAGGCGTTCATGGGGCCAAAGCCAACATGAAGAGGCCTTTTAGTACCTTTTTATCTAAAAAGTGAGATGGCTGCATCTATGGAGGTCTATCCCTTAATGTACCATTGAGATGCATTAACGGACAGTCCTCCACAGCTGCCGAACTATTGCCAGGGAGGGATTTACTTGGTTTGGGCTTTATGGATGGGATGTTAATTGACCGGTTAACTGGGTTATGGAGTGAGATACGGACATCTACCTAAAAATCTCTCACAACAATTTTAGCCTGGTAGATGGTGACTTGCTGCTCGTTGGCTACACTGCCTGTGGGCACCCTAACTAGCCACGAAAATGCAGCCAGGGCGCAACACAATGTGAGCAGCTAAGGGTGTCGAGAGGTGCGGCTCCGGTTTCACCATCACGGGGCTTACCCCCGAGAGCGGGTTTCCCCGTTATTACGCCATTACGTGCAATACACTTCCACCCTGGAGTGTATGTTCTGCTCTTGCGACTCCACTCTGGCCGGCCAGTTAAGGCAAGACAGAGGCGGGGGGTGTGTAACTGTGTGTATGTGTGTGTGTAAGCGCATGTGTGTATGGTCCCCCTGGAGGTAGGGTACGTGGTGTCGCCACTCACCATCAGCTCGCCACAAGCTGCCCTGCGTTGACTGACTGCACTGGGAATCCAGCGGGCGATGGGGTCGTCACGTCCCGACGCCTTTTTATTATTATCACTTTCTCGAGCTCGAGCGTTTCCAAAAAGGCGCATAAATCGCTCGTACGCATAAGATTTGCAACGAGTGGTCTTGACCACTTGTTTTCTTTTTTTGACTTTTATAGGTACCGTACAAACGTACTTTCTAAGTTTTTCTTTACTAAGATAAAGCAGAAATAAAATCTCTGAAACCAATAGAACGAATTAGCTCTGGTTATTCGCCTGATGCAAAAAGTATATGAATTGGCCACACGCTCAGAAGGGATCCCGCTCACATTCCGAGGCTGACACTAGAATTGACTCCTTAGGCAGTAAGTCCTTAGGCTTCTTCTTTTTCTTATTTAAGAGCTTAGTGGCTCTGAAGAATGCGCCACACTTCTCGGTCTTCAAAAGTTGAATACCGAGAAGTGTGGCGCATTCTTCATTCATGTCTGCTGCTATCATTTTCTGTCGCTCAGAACCGTCATTTGCTAGAGCGAGAGAGAGCGACGGAACACCTCAGCATGGCCGGTTCCGTTGCGTTCCGTCGCCCGGTCTCGCTCTAGCAATTGACGGTTCTGAGCGACATAAAAGGATAGCAGCAAAAGAAAGTGCTGTTCCATGCTGACAGTTGAGTCCCAACCCTTACTCTTTAGTGCTTGATGCGTCATGTCTGCTACTTTTTCTTTCAGTTCAGTTCAGTTTCTACAATCTACATAACTTTTTCCGAAACTCTTCTACCTTACACAGAAAAAATAAATACTAACAGTAGTCAAAAAATCAACTATGTACTCATACATAGTGTTGAACTCATCTGGTACACAAACATGATGGACTTGTCATACGTGAAGAAACAATTTCTATTCCGCGCATACCCGTTTTGCTAAGATGTCCCTGTTTATTTTCATTGACTACAAATATAAAAAAATATCACTGGTACAAGAGTTTATAAGGTCACTTGGAGCTTTCGTACGATCTCAATTACAGAAATATATCGAATCTCTGTGATCTCAATGTTTAAAAAAGCATATAAACATAGTTCAGAGCTTGTCTGTTGCACAAACATGATCGACTTGTCGTACGAAACCATTTTCATTCCGCACATACCCGCAGTATCGCTGGGATTTCCCTGTTTTATTCCGTTGACGTGCACTAGTATCGGATATTGCACTTGCGGACAAGATGTTAGGGATGTTGTTATGATGTCGATAGTAACTATCGATACACTGATATATAATTATAGGTTACTTTGAATACGCTTAGAATACTTAAATTAGTTTTCCTTGGTGCAAAGTGAACGCACTTATAAAATTAAAACTTTGTTCTTTTATACGTAATAAAATAAATATTTTAAATAATAAACCTTCATCATCATTTAACTACTAGATTCCTAGCAGTAATCATCACAATCAAAAATTTTAGTTTATGAAGCCTTCAGCAAATATTACAATAAAGCTAAGTCTTCAGCTACCTTTGTTTGAAATTTTTTGTTTGCCTTTGGTAAATGTTTAAGTAACCGTTTCATTACATCTTGCGTATACGTTTTAGAGAAAATTGCTAAGCAGAGGGAGTAATCAGTCTTAGATAATAATGGTTTCCCTCTGTTTGTATATACTTTAAAAAAAATGGAAAAAGTGCCTTTTACCATACTAACTCTTACTTTGACTTTCATAAGAAAATATTTTAATTAAAACGTGTAAGAATTTTCAATGCCTATAAGTTCGTTTATTTAACAAGTAGGCAATAAACGCAAAGAGCTAAACCCAATCACAAACACGTACAAAAATGCATATTGCATAATTCCATTAGTCACGGCGGCGTCTTTTATTTTTTTCCGACAAAATTTATGGTTATGCTCTTTGAACAACAGCCTTTAAGTTTTCTGTTTATTTAAATACTAGCTTTTGCTAGTATTTTTAAATAAATAGCGGCTTCGCTCGCGTAGGGGTGTAATTTATCAAAATCCTTTCTTAGGGGATGCCTACGTCATAGTAGCTTTATGCATGCAAAGTCTCAGCCCGATCCGTCCAGTGGTTTGGGCTGTGCGTTGATAGAACACTATGTCAGTCAGTCAGTCAGTCACCTTTGAGTTATATGTATTTAGATTAAAACAATAAAAATCTGATACACAAACTAAATTTATAGGGTTTCGTGCCAAAAGGATGCCAACGGGACCCGACCCTATCACTGAGACTTCGCTGTCTGTAAGATGAAGTTAAAAATTAAAGGGGGTCGTGACGTGTTTTGTTTAGCGTTTTTACACTCTTTCTTTATAATGACTCTTATTACGAGTATATATTTGTAAGTGTTCTGTTCCGAAATACATGAAGGGTGCATGTACGAGTCCGACTCGCACTTGACCGATTTTGAAATAAATAAATAAATATATAGGGACAAATAACACTGATTGAGTTAGCCCCAAAGTAAGTTTGAGACTTGTGTTATGGGATAATAACTCAACGATACTATATTTTATAACAAATACATATATAGATAAACATCCAAGACACCTAAAGGTAACTTTTAGTGATATTGTGGTGTTAAATATCGATACTGTAAAATAAAGTTACCGACTACTCTTTTCCCATCCCTAATACCCTCTATCTCACAGGAAGAGCTCTTTGTGGGATTGAAACTTTTTGACTTGGAGGGATTGTTATCCCGCTTCCCGGAGTAGCTTCAAATGTATGCGCTCGAGGTAAACCGACGTGTTATGAAAAATACATTCTAAGTTAAAGCTATTCTTCTTTTGAGTCTTGCAGCCCTGGGCTCTGTCTGTTTAGAGCTGCAAGAAACAAAATACTCTGTCTGCCCCATTACGCATAAAGGTGACAGTAGCGTGCATTTCATACAGACACATATAATCTGTCTACCCTGTGCCACCTTAAAATTATATCGGATAATAGCGAAAAATGTATAAATAAATAAATATATAGGGACAAATAACACTGATTGAGCTAGCCCCAAAGTAAGTTCGAGAGTTGTGTTATGGGATACTAACTCAACGATACCATATTTTATAACAAATACATATATACTATTTTACAATACTTAGAATCCCAAAATGTATGGAACAGCTGTTTTTTTTTGGTTCGATTGAGTCGGTCCCATACAAAAAGTTGCTCATATTCATGAGTACTTTCACCAGTAGAAAGGATGCCAATGATTTTAAAAACACCCTGTATATAGATAAACATCCAAGACCCAAGACAATTTGAAAAAGGCTATTTTCCAACTTGCCCTGACCGAGTATCGAACCTGGGACCTCTGTGTGGCAGACTAGCATGTTTACCACTCCGCCACGGAGGTCGTCAATCAACAAGTGTATTTTGCTTGATAAGCAGCTGTTCTCGAAACTTCGTAATTTAGGTGAGAAATATTTGTGCACGTCACTGCTCATTCTGTTAATAGTTAATAATAGACAATTATTCTTTTTTTTGTTCTTTAGCTTACCCTGTCAGAAATATTTGTGATAGTTACTGATAGTATGTATGTATGTATTCTTCTTGTCAAACCAAAGTACCTCAGTGCTAGACTCAAGGCTTAAATCAAAGTGTATCTTTATGACTATCTGTGATAAGTCTGTAAAAAAAAAGACAAAAATGGGTCAATGGGATAAGAAAAATTAACGAGTTAAACACTCTTTTCATCGTGATAGCGAGGAAAAAATGAAAAACTGTTATAAAAGATTTGGTTATATCGTGTCGTGTCTACTCACAATTCCTTTGAAATTGGGGGTAACATAATAAGTTTTATGACTACCTTTGCTTCTTATTTTTACCGATTTAGGCGTCAAATCCCAATATTCAATTATACTTGTAATTTTTTATAATAAATATATTTTGCAATTTTTGCAACAAAAAGATTTCAACAAAAAAATTTAGCGCGCCATGCAGTTTTTTTATGGCCTTGCACTCTTGGTGCAAGCAGCCATTCGTGGTAGCCAGTGCGCTTGTTTTATAAATAAAACTGAATTCATGCTTTTAATATAGGAGCCTAGACGGCCGCCCGGGCGCCTTTGATTTTCAAATTTACTATTATGATGTCGAACTTACAATCCGGATTTTGAGTTAAATTCAACCTCCTTTCAGAGCTTTACTTACTTGAATGATGAAAAGGAATTTATATGATAAGCACAAAAAAAGGTTCTCACAACTAGTAGTGAAGGTAGTAGTAGTTTTTGAATCGGGGATTAAAACCTCGAGCGTTCACTCTAAACAACTTCTAAACGTATAAAACGACCAATTTCTTAAAAACAACCCTTTTTTTAACCCTTCCATTTGATATCCCATGCAGGTGGTTGCTCATGTCATGTTCGCCACCCCTTTAACCCTTTTGACTTTTAAACCGCTAAACCGATTTCTATCAAACATAGATAAGAACCATTTCGAACAAGTCAGCTTTCTTACAAAAATATTTAGGCACTGCGAATTACGATGCCACAGACCGTGGCATAGGTAGCGTCTAAACGAATGGGTCGACTTTGATGATTTGATTGAGTTAGATAATTCAAGTTAGACACGTCAAATTTATAACATCTCTCTTTTCGTTAATGAGCACAGCTCCTTGGATAATGTACGTAGATCCTTAATATTCAAAGCAACTACAGTTTTCTAGATGTCGTAAAAACTCTGGCCTGCTCTCAATATCTGTCAATCCATGCTAAACTTCCTCCTGATACATTTTCAATAATCGCTATGAAACTGCAGTACACTGCACAGTGCAGATGTCTTATGTCTAGTGATGGGAGTCCTTTATTCCCGGGAACTATTTAACAAACTAAACGAAAATGTGGTTTGTCAGTCACTAGTTCTGAAGTGAAAACTTCTTTAGGCACGTTGGGCATGCACAGAAAGCATTTTTTGTGATGGGGAAAAACCATGGAACTCGCGACACTGTTACCGTAACCGACACCCAGTTTTCAATTCTATCGGCACTCCCTAAAAGTTTTTTTTAGGGAGTGCCGATAGAAGTGTAAAGTTGTTTCTTTAACCTTTTCTGTAAAGTTGTTTGTTTATAACGCTTTATAGTACACAAGGGGAAGCACAGATACAAAAAAAGTAAATAAATGTCAAAATTGACGCAATATTTGGACGGCTCCTCACATGACTTTCAGAAAAATCTTATACTCAATGCTCATGATTGGCTCCATTTTTGATTCAGCTCGCCATTTCGGGAATAAACACTTATTTACTGTATTTTCCCACATTTTCCCGATTTGTTTATCTCCTTCACATCTCTTCAGGCTTGCAGCGACGGGTGGCGTTTAAACTGTCATACGATGATATTAGAAACACATTTCCCTGGCACACATTTTAAAGCGGAAATCCAGCTTAGAACTGATTTTGATGGTTTCAGCAGGGTGATAGATAAATCATACTGTCTGATTAAAGTTTGAAATCTACCGTGTTATTCAGTCAGCCTTTACCAGTTTTTTAAAGGAATCAAACTTGGGAAATTTCGGAGGCTGCGCTCTTCTTCTAAGAGGGTCGATAGTTTGCAGGTGTTTGTGTACATAGGACACATATAATGTTTGTGGAGAGAAGCCACGTGGAGCTCTAAAATAATAGACAACACTCTTTGATTTAAAGTTGGTTAAACAAATTAACTTCTTTCTCTCTCTCTCTCTCTCTCTCTCTCTCTCTCTCTCTTGTACTTTAAGAGCTTGCTTTCGTTGGTGGAGTTAAGTATGCCTCCATTCCTCTCTTCTCTCTACTATCCTTTTAATGCCCGGGTAGGACCCAACTTCTAGCTTATCTTTAAATTGTTGAGAAAACTTCATCTCGGTCTTCGTCTTCCTCGTCTCCCTTCTATTTTTCCATGTAGAGATTGTCATGTCTTATAAGCTAAAAAAAATATGGTTGAGTTTAACGATGGCTGATCCGTGCGTCAACTCGTGAACGGGTGCTGCCGGGAGGGACTGGTCAGCTCGGCTTCGCTTTTTTTGACTACTTAATATTTTTTATTAAGCAATTTATGTTTGTTTACTTGTTCGCAAGCATTACATGTTATAATGTGTCAATATTATAAGTATTTATTAATTAAAAGACAATTATAATAATATGACAAAGCCCTTCTGGCGAGTAGGCGACCAATACTGTGAAAATGAGTTTCTTTCGGCGTTTCTTCTCAGCAGTGGTCGTTACGAAGCGCTGGTATCGGTAGCTTTTCTTTAAAAATAAATTAAATTTTAATGTACTTTACACGTAACATACATTATACTTATTGACGTGTAGAAGTGCCTGTAAAGGTCTAATTACTGAATAAACATTTGAATCTTTGAATCTTAAAACTTATAACGCTATAAATAAACAGTAAAACGGAGTCGTTGCCCCTCACAAAAATGACAAGAATTTTGCCTCGGAGCATGTTATGCTAGAGTTATTTCAAACTTCAGGAAGACTGCATAATCGGACTACTTATTATAACTACGTAATTAACAACTGCTTTGGATAACTTTAGACTAAACATAGCACAAATGCAAGGCGACATGTCTGGCTGGTGTAATTTTATAATCCTAACAACGTTATGGGGGCATTAACTGGTTACTGTACTGGTGTGTGTAAAAAGTAACCAAAAGGTTGACTTGTGGGACAACGCTTTTAGCGTTAAGTTCGCCTATTGTTCTGTATAAAAGCTAGCCGAGGATATGTCACCAACATCTAAAAAGTTGACGGTAAAGTCTGGCCCTTACCCGGCAAAAACCAATGAAATACTGCCTGAGACGCTGTATTTGTCCCTCTCGCCTACACAGATATTCTGTGTCCTGGGTTTACGGTCCCAAGGTACCTATAGTCATTGTAAGTCAGTCATCTCCTAGGAGTTAGAATTATGCCAAAATCTAAATAGAATGCTATCCTCTTTAGGCTGCTCTGGCCAAGTATGGCTCTGGTAGTACAGAGGGTCGTGATCCTGCAGTGGAGACAAAAAAGAACTGATGATGATGATGATGACTAATGCTATCGGGCTTTATTAAGAATTCCAATAAAATAGCACGACTTCTGAAGCCCTTCACAAATGGAAATCATTATCAATTCATAATCAATAAAATCCACACAAATATATATTCAAAAATAATTAGACGCTGCCGAGTGGGAGCCGATATAAGACTGCAAAGAGAATTCAAATACTACGGACTGATGCAAAATTAAACGTCACTCACCTACATTGTGATGAGAAGTAGACAAGGCACGCTAGAGGGAGCTACTTGCGCCTTCCGCTATTTTCCAACTAGTCAAATCAGATACTTCTTTCTAAATGTCAAAACAAACATTTCTTTGGGATTTGTATGAAATACAGGCAGATGACGTCATAGTTTCTTGGAGTCAAAAAGCGCTCTTATTATTAGTTTTTCTGCAATAATAAATTTAAATAACGTTAAAATCGATATGTTTAATGACAAGTGACATTATTTTATGACGTTTTATTTTCTTGTTAATACAGCATAATTTATTTTTGACCAAGGAAAATACCCAATTCGTCGCTTGCCTCTCTAACCGACGTATCTGACATTTTTTTCGAAACTGAGTTATCTACACCATCTTAATCAATTTTGCAAGACGAATCGATCTGTCTAATCGACGTATCTGTGTGTTTTTACCAGTCTGAGATATCACAAAGGTTGGGGCAGGTGTATCTACACTTTCTTGAATTTTAGAGCTCACTAAAAGACTTATGTCACTTACAACGTTTGGTAAGACTTTGTTTGCAGTACTTGTAAGATCTATTGGCGACGTAAGTGCACAAAGCAGAAGAGGATCCTCAGAAATATCAACGGCTTTAAATATTTATCTGAAAGACAGTGATGTTCGTGGTCTAAAACACATCTATTTGTTTGCTGATGGAGCCAGCGGACAAAATCGGAACTCTATTGTAGCTTCTGCGTTATTATACACCATCAACAATGCAACAAATCTCGAAGAGATCACATTGCAATTTTCCGCGCCCAATCATGGTCAAAACGAGGGAGACTCTGCCCATAGCGCAATTGGCTATGCCTTAAAGAAGGCTGGAGATGTATTTGTGCCTTACGATGTTGTGGTCCTGAGTCATACAGATTTCCTTAACTTCAAAAAGTTATCCACAGATTTACGTCTTCTCTCAGTTCGAAGTGATGATGAGGGGCTGCCAATAAATTGGACGAAAATTACCGCATTTCATGTGCGTAAAATTGACCCAACAACGCTGTACTTTAAAACTGACCATCGCCAAACGTCAAACCGTTCCTTAAGTTTAAAACGGCACCGGTCTTCTATCTTAAATGATGAATTAAGTCTTCTTAATGACGCTCCCCGGAAAATTGCGAAAGAAAAATATGACGACTTGATTTCGTTAACAGCTGGTGATGCGCCAGTGATAAGGCTGGCAGAACATGCAGAATTCTACAAATCGCTTCCACATTAAATTGATTATTGTATTATTGTTGCAGAAGATCATCTATCAAGGTTACTTTTTCATGATTGGAGAGGATGTCCACTTTCTTTGATTATGTGAACGTTTGCATTTTTAAGAGTTCCTATTTAATAATGTGATAAAAAATAAAGTGATAATGTGATAATTAGTATTTTTAGAATTTGTTTTCAGTTCTATTTCGCAGTTTTGACTTTATTTTTTTTAAACATCTCGTTTAATTTTTAGATTATTTACTATGAGTAATTGACATACTAGGATACGTAAGTATAGGTACAAAAATTGTGATTTCAAAAGTTATGTTTAAGACTGAATAACTGAATTAGAAATAAGGTTCAGTGTGTGTAAAGATATTGTTTTATGAAACTGTTAGTTTATTAAACAGATGTTGATTATGATTGAATTTTAAACATTGACGTTTTCAAACAACTGTTGTTTAAGCTTAAGTTACAAACACTTGTTATAAAAATTACACAAAAGTTTGAAATTTTTGTTACAATTTGTTGTTTTTTTAAACTATCAGTATACCTAATGGTTACTTGTTTGTAATTTGTAACTTGTAATTTGATTACAACTGATTATTTCAATACTCAGAATTTTATTACAAGATTTATAGTACAATTGCCCGACGTAAGTTACAACAAATACCGTCCAAATCGAAAACAAAGTTCTCTCAAAGAAACGTATCTGCTTTGAAAATTTATTATTTAAATAATAATAATAATATTTGAATAAAATTTATACCCACACGAAGTACTCTATAAGATCAATATATAGGCAGATTTTTATTTTGCTCACGCTGATAAACGTTGAGCTGCCTCCGATTTTAGGTAACCATAAACCGAATAAAGCTTGCCCTGAACATTTTGCTCAATGTCAGTTACGTCAGTTAGAGAGGCAAGCGACGAATTGAGTATTCGTAAATTATGAACTCACTGACAGATAACTAAGCATGTAGTAAGAATTATATTAAAAATCAAATGTAATTAATGATAATAACATGTACAATTTGTATTCGATAAAATGTTTGAAGCGAGTTTTGAATCAGCAGAAACGTGTTAGCGTTGCGTCGAGCAAAAAAGGTAAATACGGATATTTAGAGGCCTACTGAGAGGCATTAGGCTCGTACACGGAAATTAGCCCGGAGTTCAGCCTGCAACGTCTAAAAACAAACACGCTTCTATAACTTTCAACTTTATTGCAATAGTACTAAAGGTTATTAAAAGTCAAGTTTTAGATATAAAAGAAACACGAGCTTGCACTTACTCCACTGATTTATGCCCCATTTGGGACCTGGTTCATAGCTGTCCCCATATTATTATGAAATTCTTAGAAACTTTCTGGTAGAGTTAATGGAACGTCCATTCAGCAGAGAAACATATATATGCATAAGTACATATTATCACGCCTCATTCCCATAGACCCCCTAGGCGGAAACTATGGACTTGCTACAATTCTGACAAACCTCTTCGCTTCACATACTTTCATCACTCTCTTCATGCATGCCCGCCGAAACTTCGAGTTCTTCTAAATTTTCTGTCCTTTCTTTTTGTTAAGAATTTTTGCAATCTGCAATTTAGCATAGACGGGTTGTGTTAATAAGGTCTTTTTAAATGAAGTCCAAATATTCTAATGGTCCATAATTCTGACTTACTTTCTCTAGTAAATGTATATCTAAATAAATAGTGAAAAAAACATTGAATGAGTGCGACCCTGGGCTCTGTGTGCTTAGATGCGACGTCTATTATCGGTCGCCGACTGCCGCAAACGGTCGCGTGTCACATGGCAGTCGCCGATAGTCACCGATTATCGGCGACGGTTGCGCGGCAGATTTTGACAGTTTGTGATAGATGTCGCTGACCGCCGCCGAGGTGTCGAGTCGCGGCCATGATGTCGCATGCCTGTAAAAAGAGCTTAGAGCCGGAAGACTAAAAATTCTTGTTAAAATGCTCTGTCAGCCCCTTTAGGGACAAGAAGTGATAGTTGTTTCGCCTTAAATTTTGAATTTTACTGAATTGAAAAACATGGCTTGACTTGAAGTTACACAGTGTTGGAATTCTACTGCAGTGGCTGTCTCGTGCGTGCGGAATGTTCAATTACGTCCTGTGTTGTTGCAGACGAACAGACAGCAGCGGCCGACCAAATGTCCCGAGAAATTTAAATGTGACCAATTGTGTAGCAAATACCTAAACATACGTCTTAATTAATGATATGCCGATTCGGTTACGATCTCATGTACAAAGAGATCTCGTATAAACAGATTCATGAAATAGAAGAACAAAAAATATGATTAATAAAGTAATTTGGTTATTTCGGCTATTAAGTTTTTTATTAAGTATATTATTAATTAAAATAAATACCGACGCGGTGCATGACGTCATTTCCTGTAGGTTTTGTTGATGTATTTAATTTAAGTATTTTGGTTAGATCACAAGTTCGAATAATTATAGCTTGAAAAGAACATTGATCGGTCAAGACTGGCACAGGCGCAGTTATATTATAGTTTATATTTCATTATCATCATATCAGCCACAGGAAGTCCACTGCTGGTCATAGGCCTCTCCGAAGGATTTCCAAAATTATTAGAAGCGGCATCGTCCGACCAGTTGTTGGTGGGTGTCCTACGCTGGGCTTGCGGTACGTTTCACCAGGCCCCGTTTAGGTATCGAAAATATACCTTCATTATTATATACTATGCAAGAGGCGACCACTGCGGAGGAGAAAATTCAGTTGCCTACATAAATCTTTTGAGCTGAGTAATAGAAACATCTCTATCAAACTGAAAAAGAAACTAGTCACTATTGATATTTTCAATGTTTTTGTATGGCGCTGAGAATTGGACCTTAAAGAAATTAGACCGCACCAGAATCGACGCTTTTGAGATGTGGTGCTGGAGGAAAATGCTTTGGTTTCCATGGACAGTACGTCGGACGAACATATCGATCTTCAAGAAGAGTTAATCCAGAAGAGTAAAAGAATTAGAGATAGGTTTGTTTAAGAAAAAACTGAAAATGTTACTGGTGGAGAAATGCTACTAGAGGATATCTGATTTTCTGAATGACAACTTTTAATTTTAATTTATATTAACATTTTCTTAATATACATTGTAATTAGTTTGTAATAAGAAGTAAAATTTACTGAGAATAATTGTGCATATGTAAATGACCTGTATGAATATTATAAATAAGTAGTTAATTTTCAGCAGCCCATTTTCTGACCATATTTGCATACCATTCTTAGGGTAAAAGCACACTGTATGACTTTATCTACTGATGCAATATTTTTTTTGTAAATGATGTGTTTTATTGCAAATAAATATTTATCTTTATCTTCAAACAACTAGAAATAAAGACCAGACTCTCCACACATATCTACGCAGAATACTTGAGTTCCTCGGACATATTTCCAGGAAACGTGGAGACAATCTTGAAAAACTTCCGTTGACAGGCAAAATAGAAGGAAAAAGATCCAGAGGACGAAGTCCCATGCGTTAGTCCGACCAGATTCACTCGACACTCGAGACCAAAGTCAGAGACGCCATCCGAGCTGCAGAGCACAGAACTAAATGGCATACACATAGAACACAAGAAGATGTTTCATAGATATTACGACCCTCAGCAATAAGGATTACGACGCAAGGAGGAGGAGGAGTAATAAGAATGAATTTGGCTTGCAATGGATGTCTTTTAGGTATTTAAAGGAAGAGGTGAGGAGTTCTGACGCAAGCTAAATTATACCATACCCGTAACCACATTAAGTAGATATTTCTTTAGATTTATTTTCTCAGTAAGACTGTACGTGAGTACTAGTACTTATTCTGTGGTTTCAGCCATACGCGAACCCTTCTGCCCTATTTGTCATTGGTTCTTCGCGCTATCGGCTGTCATTATTGTTTGGCAATCGTCAAGCTATGTCAGATGCCTTTAGACTACCTGAAAAATCTGACATTAGTGTTGGCCACTTACACACACGAAAAAAAACAAACAAACTTGTAATGTGCGTGTGTATGAATAAATAAAATGCATTTATAACATAATCATTACTATTCATATTATATTAGAAAACATGAGAATGTTCGCGAACAACCGCGACGGCTACATAATCACATTATGTGAGAAAAATTGAAAATGTTGAGTGAAAATGTATATTGCCGTGGTGTAATTACCTACCTAGTTGTACTTTATACTCGTATTTCCTTTTAGAATCACGGATCTTTTCACCCCGCTTCTTTGGGAGGCTTGCGTGGGGATACAACTCCCACACGTAGAGGCCCTTTGGAGAAGTTGATGTAAGGTGGCGCTCCCGCCAAAACCCATTCCTGTATATACCTATGAAAGGTGTATCCTTGAATAAGTTTCGGCAGGAGAAAGACAAAGGGAAAGTCTGATATATTGCGATAGAAACGTGACCTTCCATAATCATTGTATCTTTATTATTATCATTAATTTTTAATGTTTTTCTGCCCAGCTGTTCTTTGAGAAAAGAAAAATCTTAAAATGCACCAGCTGCTTCTCTTCCCGCGCAGACCGTAGAAATCGATCGAGGGAATGGGCAATCAATCCATCACTATATTTATTGCTTTACTATCTTTGTTGACGACCTCTGTGGTGTAATGGTCAATACACCAGTCCGCCAATCCGGAGGTTCTGGGTTCGATCCCCAGACAGAACAAGTTGGAAAATGGCCTTTTTCAAATTTTCCTGGGTCTTGGGTGTTTATATTTATATGAATTTATCATAAAAATAAAATGAAATATCATTGGGTTGGTATCCCATGACACAAGCTTAAGCTTATTTTGGGGCTAGCTCAATCTGTGTGTTTTGTCCCTATATATTTATTAATCTTCTCGTCCACCATCATTCTAAAAGTGGCTTTTGAGTCTTGCGGCCCTGGGCTCTGTCTGTAAAGGCGGCCTTTCCCGGCCGCTTTGTCTAAAAAGCTGGTTGTTTCATCCAGGGCAATGCTAGAGAAAGAGACAAACTAAAAAGAGAGAGATAGCGCCTAGGGGCACGCCGTTTCCGGTCCCGTTTCCGTTCCACCCCAGGGGATGCAATTTTTTAAAATTAAATTTCTGTATTATTTTTTTTTATTGACCACTAATTCAATAATGTCATGTGTCTCGCTTCAAAATAATATATATATATCTATACTATAATAAAAGAGTAAAAAAAATGTGTCTGTACATTGAAAATTTTTCAAAAAAAAATATTTGGGGTGATGGAGATATAGTAATAGAGTAAGAAAATAAAAAAAAATGTCTGTCTGTTTGTCTGTTTGTCTGTTTGTCTGTTTGTCTGTTTGTACACGCTAATCTCCGGAAATACTGGACGGATTCGAATGAAACTTTTTTTGTTATATAGCTGTGAAGCCTGGGCAACATATAGGCTATAATTGATTTTGGAAAATGGAACACATGATGCAGAACTATAATGGTCCAGCTAAACTATAAGAAATATTAAAATGCCGCCTTAGCAAAAGTTGTTAAGTCTGATGAGAACTTTTTGTTGAGTTATAATACAACTGGCCAAGCGTGAGTCGGACGCGCGCGAAGGGTTCCGTACCATAATCTATGAAAAATCACGTTTGTAGTATGGGAGCCCCCCATAAATACTTATTTTATTCGATTTTTAGGGTTCCATAGGGTAGGGTAGAAACGGGACCCTATTACTTAGACCTTCCGACTGTTTGTCTGTCTGTTTGTCACCAGGCTGTATCTCATGAACCATTATAGCTAGACAGTTGAAATTTTTATAGATAATGTTTTTTTGTTGCCGCTGAACAAAAACATACTAAATCTATCTATCTATACTATAATAAAAGAGTAAAAAAAAATGTCTGTACGTTGAAAATTTTTCCAAAAAAAAGTTGTTTCGTCCGAAGAAAAACTTATAAGTTCAGTATTTGCGGACCTTCAGAGCAAAACACACCAGAAAAATTCTTGGTTACGTGAACGCTCCATATTGACAACAAAAAATTAAAAATCAATTAATAAAGAACTTATGACGCAAATTATTGTTGATTTCTTGGATAGTTGTGTTGACGACGCCACCAATTATCCAGTTGAGTTTCGTAATTCACTTGCAGCAAATGGACTCTCGGCTCACAAAATAAGTCTTAATGTCAAAGGGCCAATAATGCTGATGCGAAATTTGACTCCGCCGAAACTGTGTAACGGAACCCAACTTAATGCCTCAGCACTGTATGCCGAAGTTCAGCGGCTGAATTTCAGCCAATGCATGCCTGCAATGTTATTTGCATTACTAGCAACACATAATGCCGAACTTCCGATGCTTTTGCCTGAATCGGACCCGTACCGGCCGACGCCTCACCCGCCGCCGCCGCCGCCGCTTCCGCTCCCGCTCCCGCTCCCGCTCCCGCTCCCGCTCCCGCTCCCGCTCCCGCTCCCGTACCCGCTCCCGCTTCCGCTTCCGCTTCCGCTCCCGCTCCCGCTCCCTCTACCGCTCCCGCCACCGCTCCCACTGCCGCCGCCACCGCCGCTTCTGCCGCCGCCGCCTATTCCGCCGACGCCTCCGCCTCCGCTGCCGCCGCCGCCGCCGCCGCCGCCACCGCCGCCGCTGCCACTCCCGCTCCTGCTCCTGCTCCCGCTCCCGCTCCTGCCGCCACTACCGCCATCGCTCCCGCCGCCGTCGCAGCCGCCGCTGCCGCCGCCGCCGCCGCCGCCGCCGCCGCCGCTGCCGCCGCCGCCGCCGCTGCCGCCGCCGCCGCCGCTGCCGCCGCCGCCGCCACTGCCGCCGCCGCTACCGCCGACGCCGCCGCCGCCGCCGCCACTGCCGCCGCCGCTTCCGCCGCCACTGCCGCCGCCGCTTCCGCCGCCGCCGCCGCCGTCGCTGCCACCGCCGCCGAAGCCTTTGCCGCCGCCGCTGCCACCGCCGCCGAAGCCTTTGCCGCCGCCGCCACTGCCGACGCCTCCGCCGCCGCCGCCGCTGCCGCCGCTGCCACTCCCGCTGCCGCTTCCGCTCCCGCTCGCGCTTACGCTCCCGTTTCCGCTTTCGCTCCCGTTCCCTCTTCCACTTCCATTCCCTCTTCCGCTCCCGTTTCCGTTCGCCGCAGACGCGCCAAAGACGGAAGATTAAATTCTCATATCGGCACATCACTACTGTCTGGCGTTTCCACAGAACTTCAACGGCTGAACTTCAGCTTATTTAGTGTGTCATCCCCACCGAACTTTAAACACTGAACTTTAGCCGCTAAACTTCGGCATAGTCTGCTGAGACACTTAAAGTTTACTGTGAGTGGTGCCAGTGAAACTGTATTTATTCCGCGTATGCCACTCATCCCTAACAATTTTCCTTTTGAAAATACACAGTTCCATGTGTTTACTTGCTTTGCTATGAAAATAAGTCACAGTTTTAGAGGCTTAAAGCTGCTGATGTCGATCTAAGGACTGGTTTTTCGCATGGCCAACTTAATGTGGCTTTCTCCAGGGTTAGTAAAACTTCAGCTCTTTTCATATTGGCTCCCGAAGGAAAGAATTAAAATAATATTGACTTTTAACTCCTAACACTGTAACAAGTACTTTCTTATCTCTCTCTTTCTTTCTCTCTCTCTCTCTCTCTCATTAGTTTTTATTTATATTAATACGCCGGAGTCATAAAGTCCACGCGAACGAAGTCGCGGGCATCAGCTAGTATATAATAAGAAATGAGAAGATTCATATAAACTTGCAACCCCTATTTCATCCCTATAGGGATGTAATTTTCAAAATCTAATAAATGCATTATTATTTCCTACTATTTAATAAAATAAATTAAAAATTTCATGTGTCTCACATTCAAAATTACGAAGTTCCATACAAACTGGCAACCCCTATTTCACCCCTTTCAGGATGGAATTTCCTACTTTTTTTCTTAGCTGACGTTTCCTAGTCATAATCTACCTTCCTGCCAAATTTCATCTTCATTGGCTAAGTATTTTTCGAGATTTCGTGATGAGTGAGTGAGTGATTTTCGCTTTTATAACACTTGGAAGGGACATACCCGTAATAAATCGAACCACGGGCTATACTAAATAACTATAGTATAATGAAATTAAAATAACAGTCGAAAAAAAAAATTCGACATTTCCATACAAAAGTGTGCAGCCGGGCAAGTTGTATGGGAATGTCGAAAAATTTTTTTGGTTATTTGGTTGTTATTTTAATTTCATTATACTATAGTGATCTAGTATAGCCTGTGGTTTGATATAATACGGGTATGTCCCTTCCACGTATATAATACGCATTTGGAGACATATACTGACTTTGTTTTTCTTAATTCTAATTTTTGTATTTCGATAGAAACCTAGAAATAACGCACAAGATACTTGTGTGTTCAAAATTTTTCAAGAAAGATCAGATACAACGCCATAATCGTACGATTGTTTGTATGAAAAGTAAAACGGGAAGGCTGCTCTTAAAAGCCGCAAGATACAAAATGCTCCGTCTGCACCATTAGGCATATTTTTTTTCTTCCAGACCAGCTTGGATAATAATAAATCATTCATTGTACGTCAATATTATGCATGAGAACTTACATACAATTTATCTTAAGACGAAGTGGTAGCTAAAGTGGCGCCCTCATTTGAAATAAATTGTTTAAAACTAAATAAAAATACAAATAAAATTTTTAATTATCACCATGATAATTAAAAATTTTATTTGTATCACTGTCTAGAAAGACCTTAAAACTATTTTATGAATAACCTTTGAAAGTAATATTGGTAGTCCGGCTAGTTTTAAAACGGGTTTTTGCCAAAAGTGGCCACTTTTGGCGAAAACCCGTTTTAAAACTAGACGGACTATTAGTAATAATTTCAAAGGTTATTCATAAAATAGTTTAAAGGTCTTTCTAGACAGTAATACAAATATTTTTTTTAATTATCACCATATTTAGTTTTAAACAATTTATTTCAAATGAGGGCGCCACTTTAGCTACCACTTCGTCTTAACCCTTGAATGTATGAATCAGTAGATACATCATCGGTCAATAATAGTCCAAATAAATAGTAAAAAAAAAGAAATTTGCTTTGGTAAAAAATAAAATAATAAGAAAAAAATAAAATGAAGATGGATGTGGGGGATGAATTATAAAAAAAGAAAAACCGATTCACTATTGTTTATTCCAGATTTTCCTAAATAAAATACTCAAGCACACGAAACAAGTCTTAACTCAGAATTCATTGTAAGCACCATCTTTCTACATCACTCACATACGTTACACACACCCATCTCACTCTCAACCTCTCTTTCATTCCTTCATGGATAACATTAAAAAATCCAGAATTTTCGCTTCATAAAATAAAATAATTTTTCAATTTCGTTATTTTTATTTATAAATTACAATAAAACTACATAATTTGTTAAATTTCCTATATTATGCATTTTTTTGAGTCAATTTGACCATTTATACAATTTTTTTAAAATAAATATGAACTTTATCTCTATGGTTCGCTGTCGCGAGAAAGTCGACTTGGCTCAAAACTTTGGAATAAAAGTTAACCCTTCTAAGTGTCAGGCTATAATTGTGGGTAGTTCAAGGCAAGTTGCTCGAATTGATACTGGATCTATCCAACCTGTTATTTTTAATAATAATATTATCCCTTATTGCAACTCTGTGAAGAACCTTGGACTACAAATTGACTCCACTTTTAGCTGGGCCACTCACATTCCTGCAATTAGTAAAAAAATCACTGTTAGTCTTCAACAATTAAACCGTCTTAAGAATTTTTTGCTAGTCAAGACAAAGATCTTACTTGTCCAGTCTTTAATTCTGCCTAATTTTGACTATGCTCATGTGTGTTCCTGACCTCAATGTAGATCTTCTTAATAAACTTGATCGATTCCTTAATAACTGCATTCGTTTTATCTTCTGTCTTCGTAAATACAATCATGTGTCTTCCTTTCGCTATGAAATTAATTTGCTTCCTATTCGCCATCGCAGGGAACTTCGGTTACTGTGTACTCTTTTTTCTATCCTTACAAATACTGACTACCCTGAATATTTAAAATGCAAATTCAATTATCTTTCAGACACTCATAATCGTCAACTTCGTTCTAATGAGACACGCCAACTTTATATCCCCCTTTACCGGACTAATTTTATGTCTAACTCATTTTTTCTTCAAGCCTTACGGCTCTGGAATGCTTTACCAGTTGACATCAGAGAAATTTCTACCAAATTCTCTTTTAAAAGAAAAGTTCACGCCCACCTTTTAAACTCCCTTTCTTCATAAAGTCATTATTGTTTAGTTCTTCTCTTCATAGCAATTTATTGTTAGTATAATTAAATGTATGATGTATTGTATAAGTAAATAATTATTCTGATATTCATATATAATGGGTATATAATATTATTGTATATTATGTAGTAATATTTTATAATGTACGAGTAAGTACGTATATTGTATTGTTTTTTGTGCCGCATAATTTTCTCTGTTTATCCCTATGGTTGACTGGGAGATGATGCTTTTAGCATTAAGTCCGCCATTTGTTAAAAGTATATTTGTACTTTGGAACAATAAAGTTTAATAAAATAAAATCATATTTTTTTATTACATATCTAAAGGAGAATACAAATGATCATAAAACATTTGAAAATATTAAAAGTATTAAAAATGATAATTTCAGTATGATGTACATATACATCACTTTGCATTTAACGGTATACATTAATATTTCGGGGTCAAATTAGTAGCCCTAATTTGAAATTAATTATTTAAAAGGAAATGGAGATGTCGAACTATTTTATGAACGAATGTTTATAGTTCAAAGTGAGAACGTGAGATTTTCTTCGCACATTAGATTAAAGTGGTCGTTTTCACTTTAAACTATAAACAGTAGTTCATAAAATTGTTTGAAGGGCTTGATCAAGACAAATTTTTAAATGATCTTTCCGTTCTTTCCAAATAATTTATTTCAAATGGGGGTAGCACTGGACCCCGAAAAATTCATGTACCACCTTAAGGGTTAATGACGAGTGACTAAACACAAAAAGTCCTGACAATACTCAGACAGCACCTATAAGAGGAATAACAAAAAACTGTTTTCCTGTGAGGTGGTGAGTGGGCGACTTTCAAATGCTTTTTTTGTGTATTGAATTTGCATCGACTAGTAATTTACGGATGACAGTCACATGTATGCAAGAGAAGTCATTGCATACAACAGTTTACAAAAACTAGTTTTTTTTTACAAAAAAATGTTTTTGTTTTACGTAGTGCGGTACGGATGAAAACGGTATTTTAATCAATTATTTTTATTATTCGTCTCTTTATAAATTTTAATAATCTTAGATTAGATTTTTAAATGAAATATCTATAAAAATACTACAAGATATACACATTTTATTAAAAAAAACCTAATCTACCGGCGGTTAGGGCCGCAGAAAGAGAAACCTCCTGACAAAAGCGGCCGTGTACAGGAGTAGTGCCTTATGTATCTGATCCTTGATCCCGCTATCTACCGAGAGAGTTTTAAAGTGTTGGTCAAGACTCTTCGCTATAAGACCTTATTATTCATATTATTATGTAACATAATCCTAAACCGAAAAAAAGTTTTTGTTTATCTGCCCAAAGATATGAAAGGATTAAGATTTGAAATCTGATAGAAAGGAAAACTGTCAAGAAACAGAAAAAGGATGCACGTACAGCGCTCTTGACGTCACTGGCTGGTCCCGCGCATACGAAAAAGATAGTGAGATGTCCGCACTACACTTCCACTCTTATGCTTGGGCCAGACCTGCGCCTATTGTCACGAAGCTTCGTGCTATTACACGATACACGCAAATGTTACCGGCCGTTATCGGGTATCGTCCCGAATATTCGGACTTCGTGTTAGTTATCGCGAGGGTGGCGATACATCAAAGGATTTATGCACGCTAACAATTCGCTCTGCGTGGTCCCACTTGCGTTGTTCATTTTGACGTTTGTTTTCAACTTGTTCGGACGTGTGCTGTGCGACGGTGCCACGGTTGTTAATGCGTAAGAATGAAGTGGAACGATAAAATGGTTTTAAAATTTTTAGCTTTTTCTTTCTAGGTTTCTTTTAAGGTTTCAATAAATGCATTATGTAATTGTTAGCACACATGTTAAAGAAAAGAAAGTCATCGTCCATATTTAAAACACGTAGATGACGCCATCTTGGCTTATTGCCAGATAATTCGTGAAAAATAACGAAGCCGCTAGTGTGACCAGCGCTTTATCGCGATAACTTTTTAGTGTACAAAACGTACGAAGATTCGCTGCGAATTGCTTCGGGACGATAAGCACAAGTGCGGCCGAAGCATTATATTAGAAATGCTATTTGCTCCTTCGTTCATTCACCAAGTTTCTTCTAAATATTTATCAAAATCATTTACAGTAAAACAGGGTATTGTCAATAAGTATAATTATTTTCCTCGGAGCTAGTTGGACCGATGGGAGAAAGCGTTGCTAGCGGTTTCGCAAGTTAAGAAACCCCGGGCGTGGTCCTCACGTGGATTGGTTTTTCGACCTCCTCTGTCCTGCCTGTCATTGTATGGCAATCGTCAAGCTATGTTAGATTGAAGAATCCGCCACCCTCTCATCTGTTCTAAGCAAACGAAAATCCTATTAAATTTTAATAGTGTATGGAACAGCCGAACAGCTAAAAGCTTGTATTAGTCAGTTCACTGACTCGTTTGGCATCATTAGTTACCCTTTCCAATAATACTGGCTAACAATAAAAACTAAACAAAAATTCCGGTTTTTTAACACCCAAAAAGGTAAACAGGTACCTGCGGCTAAGAGGAAAATATATTACTTGCGGTCTCAGTTCTTAGCTTGGCCGAGCCTCCATTTAAGATGAGCGGGACTGTTATGTGTTTTACTCAATGTTTAAAACGTCAAAAGATATTTAGTTATCGTCACATCGAAAGTGAATATAGTACATGCCGCTTCTTATGCCGCTGCCTGTACTTCCTTAGGAAGCAGCACTAAACTTAGCTAAATTCGCAATGTTTTGTCACAGAATAAGTGCTAGTACTCAGGTACAGAAGTCTTAATCACAAAAGAAATTCAAAGAAAAATCTACTTGTATAAGTGTTAGCTTTATGGTTTTATTTAGCTCGCGTCAGAACTCATCACCTCTTTCTTTTAGATACCTAGACATCCATTGCAAACCAATTCCGTTCTTATTTTTCTAGACAAACAATTCATGTAACTTAAGTTTTCCTTCAAAGTGGTCGCCGCGCGCATAGTATTATTAATCTATATATATATATAAAAGTGAAAATCACTCACTCACTCATCACGAAACTCGAAAAATGCTAGGCCAATAAATATATAGAGACAAATAACACTGATTGAGCTAGCCCCAAAGTAAGTTCGAGACTTGGGTTATGGGATGCTAACTTAACGATACTATATTTTTTATACCCCTAGGGTTGCCAGTTTGTATGTAGTAGTGTAGGTATATTTTCGATACCTAAACGGGGAGTGACACAGGCCTGGTTATGGTAAGGCTGTGGGTGTGCCCTTTAAGGGTTAAATCGACAAAAAAAATGAGAAAAGCTGACAATGATAAAGTGATAAAAATATCCAGATATAAACAAATGATTTTGACTTCTTAACTTTAAGCACCTAAGGTTGCCTAGAAGGAAAAAAATAATTGTGGTGTGACTTTTCAGCCTATTGTTTTGGCAAGCTGCCGGCAAAGGCTGGTGGCCATCAAGTTGAGTGACGTCGGAGTGCAACACTAGCTCGTTATCGTGATCTCTCTTCTTCAATCACACAAAGAGGTGCACCAAGCGCTGTCCTATAGTTAGGGGATACATTGGAACTAGGCAATATCGATTAAAAAAAAACAAGCAAATAATAATAATAATAAAAAGAAAACCCGTTTACTAGAAATGTAGTTTTTCTGAATTTTTTTTTAAAGTAGGTAATACAAAACTTTATTTAATTTACAAAAACTTTCATTCCAGTGAATTTATTTTGACTTTTCTATAAACAAGTCTTTTTTAACAAAAAAGTCAAACGGATAGAAAAACGATTCATTAACTTAATGGTATTTTGTGTTAAAAGTAATGTTTAGATCCTATATACTAATTAGAATTTTTCTCGGTCTGTGGAAACTTTTACCCATGACTTGGCCACTGAAACTTGAAAATAATGAATTTTTATGGCCGTCAATTCTTAGGAAAATTAGAAACTCTTCTCTTGGCAGAAAGATAGAATAATCAGGCACCTACTAACTTCGTAATCGCCTAAAAAGGTTCAGATTTTGTTGGAACCCTAAAATCAATGCTGTTCTTGTAAATGATGTTGCATAAGTATAAATTACAAGCTGGAAGATGAACATAACCGGTTTTGAATGCGAACATAATAAATATGCGTCATGTGAATCGATTTCGTTTATGTATTTACTTTGTAAATGATGATTTAAAGTGTCAAATATTTGTATGATGATATCATTTGGTCATTGGTCTTTTTATTATATGATTTAATTATATATAAAAAAAAAAAACGCAGCTTTTGTTAAGTAGGGTACGACTTAGCGCACATGTTTATTTGCTAGGCAAATTAAAAAAGCCCCCGACGACACCATCAAGTGCTAAGTGGCGGAACTACATAATATTCTAACCGATGTTAAGTGGAATTGAAATTTGTAGCGCCATCTAATATTTCCCTGGTAAATTACAAAACCTCGACTTAAAGCGTTAGCACCCGATAACTTTTAAACGACTGAACCGATTTTCATCAAGACAGACAGACAGATAGACAGACGGACATACGGACAGATAGACGGAGATTTTTAGCATCAAACTTATAACACCTCTCTTATTTATAGGGGGTTAAAATTAGTTCAAATTTTGAACAGCACCATCTATCGGTGACCAAAAAAACTAAATTTTAAGGATACTCCAAAATTATAAAAGTTCTTAATTATTATTAGCGTGCACAAATGCACAGACAAGCAGACAAAAAAATCTATAAATCGAATTTAATTAAAGCCTCCAACAATACTCTTTCTTATTATCTTCCATGTACTTTCCAGGACTATTTTGCGTCTGACTGAATACAGCTATTACTGCAATGACACTTTTTTGTTGCGGATTTTTTATGGAAACCTAGATAGCCATCTAGGTATAAGTCACAGTTTAGATTTTAGATCGTTACAAAGAGCTGATATTCTTACTGCTGGATCAATTTTACCAAAGATAGGTAAATCATTTAATAAAAGACACAACTTCAGTGTCGTGAAACATTCGGTTGGAATGAAGTTACTTTTGTAGTAAATTATTAATTCGTGACGGAAAAAAGTGATAAATCTTTTACTTTTTTATTAATAAATAAAGATGACCTTATAATATATTAAACAATAGAGATTAAAAAATAAAAGCTTTAGTATTAGCTAAAGCTTAAACTGGGAACATTGACATTATTAGCAATACGCTAAATCAACTGAGCTATAAACGAGTTAGGCAATGTCTTGAAATTACCTTTCAGTTTAATGCGCTAGATAGCGCCATCTAGTTATAAGCCATTTTTTAGATGGTGATAAAGAGCTGATATTCTTTAAACAGCTGCGTTGATTTTTACCAAACATAGCTAGGAACCACCGCCTGCTTTCACGTAAAAAAAACGTTTTGAAATCAGTACATCTGTTCGAGCGCTAGGATGCCACAGACAGACACATAGACAGACAGACGTTAGCGTCAAACTTATAACACCCCTCTTTTTGCGTCGGGGGCTAAAAACGCTTTCGCGTGGTTTTCAGCCCGGTTTAATGGGACATCGATAGTCAACGTAATCATATTGACAGTGTCGCATCCCTATCCGATTTAGAGAAGTGCAATATTTTCGGCCCTGCCGATCCTCACACAAAAGACTTGGAACCGTGGTTTTGCTGACTGTAAGATGTTTTGTACAAGTCTATGTAGCCTTGTATATCATATCTTCTTCATTTTAAACTACCGTTTAAAATATAATGTTTCCTACAAATTATTTACGTAATATCGAATCTAAAATCTGGATTTTTTATCGATATTAGGATAATAAGTATCGCCTAAGTTGTTAAACGATTACGTCATTACAATATAATCTTGCACTTTTGAGGTAACAAATAAAAAAATCTATATAGAATTGAAAAAAAAAAAACGTTATTCGCTGGTCACACTAAAGCGTTATTGCTTAAAATAACAAATAGAGGTACTGATACTTTTTTGCAAGTTTTTCACTATATGAACCATGTGAATGATTGTTGATTGCTTTATTTATTTTATGTAGAAGAGTGTATAATAATAAATACCCCTTTTTTAATACGTCTGCCAAGGGACCTTTATGATCCTGAAACTGTAGTTATTAAGTACTTATTTAAATTAAAATTAAAATTATTATATCTTTCTTATACAGGGCTATTTTTTATAAATACTATATATATATATACATATATCTATATATATATATATACACATATATATATATATATATATATATATATATATATATATATATATATATATATATATATATATATATATATATAAAGCTAACAGTTTAAGAGAACAAGCACAGTACAAAGGCGTACTCATCCCAGATAAGGATCTCTTCCAGTCAACTTTGTATTTAAAGTTATTATGGTTTGGGATGTGAGTTTTTTTTTCGTTTTTCGATATACATTCTTGGGGTAAGTTGTTCAAAATAATCACCTCTTAAAATACTATGGGCTAGCATCATATCCACTTTAATTCTCAGAGCTGCCTGGAAGAGCTAAAGGATAAACCTAAAGGCTGACTTTTAGAGAATGCATTAGCGTTAAGTCCATCTTTTGTGCCTTTTTGGTCAATAAAGATTTAATAAATAAATCATTTTTCAAAACTAAAACCGACTTGAATACCAAACAACGCAATCCATTTTGATAAAATTACTATAGGTCCACCTGGCAAGTATTCCGTTTCAACCAAAAAAAGAATTTTCCATAATGGTCCAGGCGACTTTGAGCAATCGGTGAACAAACATAAAAAAAAGAACAAAAGATTCCGACGAATTGATAACCTACTCCTATTTTGAAGTCGGTTAAAAAAGATAATATTTAAATGCATAATTTTGTTTGACCTTACATTACGATTAGACGAAGCAGGAAAATACATTTTTTATTAACAACATAAAAACGTGAGGATGTTATGTATTCAAATTATTATTGATTGACTTTTGAGGTTTTCCTCTGACTTTTTGTGCTTAAAGACGCATGCATATAAAAAAAATAAGTCAGGAGGTCGATTCATAACTCAATCTAATCATATAATTCGTAACGTATGCGAAAATCGCAAACCCGAACAGGTTTCGAACGTTTATTTATTTAAACTTTATTTACCAAAACAACTCGGTATAAAAGATGGACTTAATGCTAAATAGCATTCTCTACTAGTCAACCTTATATTATAAAGGCGAAAGTTTGTGAGTGTGTGTGTGTGTATGTTTGTTACTTTTTCAGGCACAAACGGTTGGAGCAATTTTGATAAGATGATTGATTTGGTATGCAGGAAGCTGACACCCTGGAATAACACAACGTGTTAAAAGTAGCCTATGTCATAGGCTACTTTTTGTATATACCGCGGGTAACACCGCGGGGCGAGGCTAGAAGAGAATAAACTCGTGGTAGGCGTACAAATAAATAATAGGTACTTACTAAATCAATTATACTATGGCTGTAGTAATTAGAAACGATCGATCAAACATGGAATCAAGTCTTGAATCTAAATGTCTGACTGAACTGAACCCTGAACAAATACAAATATACAATACATACAAACTCAAAGCTTTGTATTTTACAGTTTTCTGGCATTTTAAACATTGAGACAATCACTTCCGAGCGATCTAGGATTCGTATGCAGGTTTGTGATTGTTGTGCTCGATTCTGCATACGATCAAGTTCGAAAATTGACTTACAGATTTGAAGGTCATTTAACTGATGTATGGGACAAGCATAAAAAGATAGATAGATAAATACATTATTCATTGCATCTATAGCACACTACAAAAAGCTAAAGCTCCGTATCGAGTAAATATGTGTATCAATTCAATTCAAATTCAAAATTCAATTCAAATATATCTTATTATCATAGGATATTTATAATATCTCTTAATAATTGTCCCTTTGTTTTGTTGCACAATAATTTTTGACATTAATAAGTTACTATGACTATGTTTTCAAATATATACTGTGATGGTAAGGTTAGTATACTTATTTCCTTGAATAATTCTCTGAGTGAGTCTCTAGATCCTAAGCCGTAGATAGCACGAATTGCCCTTTTATGTAAAATGAAAATAGTCTGAATATCGGCTGCACTCCCCCATAGCAGTGTGCCGTATGAGATTAGACAATGAAAGTAACTAACGAATACTAGTCTAGCAGTTGCTACATCTGTCAATTGTCTTATTCTCCTAACAGCATAAGCCGCAGAGCTAAGCATATTTGAAAGTTTACATATATATATAATTTATTACCTACCAAAAATTCGAACATATATAACAATAATCACTAATACATATCACTAGTGTTAATAGAAAACAGAAAATTTTATTTGCCAGGCCAATTAAAAAAAACCCGACGCCACCATCTAGTAATAAGTGATGGGACTACATATTCCAACCGATGTTAAGTGGAATTAAAATCCCTAGCGCCATCTATTATTTACCAAGTAAATTAAAAACCCGCGACTATTAATCGTTCACCCCCATTAACTTTAAAACGGCTGAACAGATTCATTAAACATAGCTAAGAACCACAAGGGAACTTGCTTTCACAGTAAAAAAATCTCATCGAAATTGGTCCATCCGTTCGAGAGCTATGATACCACACACACAGACAGATGTTAGCGTCAAAGTTATAACACCCCTCTTTTCTTGTCGGAAGTTAAAAAGGGATAGTTATATAGCGTGTGTAAAGAAACCTTTATCACGATCTATTGAAATTACTTCGCGATAATTCCTTACTATCAATTTATTACTAGATGCTAGATAATGTCAGAGTGTACCTATGATCATTAATTTTGTCGTGGGGAAATCTTTTGTTTTTGCATCAATTTTAGGAGTTCCCCTAAAAATTTGTCTTCGAGATTGATTTTTAATTCTTGTTAGATAATCATAATCAAATAGAAATAATTAAATTAAGTGAAGATATTCTTTTTTTCGACGGCGGTCTAGGAGAAAAGTAATAAATCGGTCAAGTGCCTGTCGGGATACGCTTAGAGTAGAGTTACGAAGTTACACATTTACAACTATTTTGCAGTGTTTTTTTATTTACATAATTTGACATGACACTATAAACTAGGTTGATCGTTTATAATTTGGTTCAATCAAATAAAGAAAAGTCAAGTTAACAATTTTATAGTGAAAAATATTGGATGTTTAGATAAAATAAAATATAACGTACAATAGGAAGTGCAGAGAGGCACAGCGCCACCATATCCACCAATCCATTGAAAATGGCGACCCAGCTAAAATCTGGAAATTTCTCAAGTCACTAGGCGTAGGAAAAAAGAATCCTGATAATCCCACGAATATAGATATAGATGCCCTTAACAAGCATTTTTCATCTTCATCTTCTTTTGGTGGAAATTATAAAACGAATACGTTAAGCCACCTCTCTTCTATTCCTACTCCTAACTATTCACCGTTTTCATTCAGTATGATTACTGCTAGTGATGTTCAGAAGTGTCTACTATCAGTGACTTCAAACGCCGTTGGAACGGATGAAATAAGTCGTAATATGATCCTGCCAATCCTTGACATTATCCTTCCCACTATTACTGCCATCATGAACAATTCATTGTCAAGTAAAACATTCCCTTCGGTTTGGAAATCTGCAAATGTGACTCCTATTCCTAAAACAGCTAACTTCTCTTCATCTTCCGACTTCCGTCCGATTTCTATACTACCTTTCCTATCTAAAATCCTTGAACGTTTAGTCCAGAACCAACTCAATTCCTTTCTTAATAAAAACAATCTCCTCAATCCCTTTCAATCCGGCTTTCGTGCAGGACATAGTACGACGACCGCGCTGGTGAAAGTTACCGATGACATTCAAGTTCTAGAATGGGTACCCAACACCAAATTTTTAGGCATAACTGTAGACTGGAACTTAAAATGGGATAAACATATTGAGGCCACTGCCAAGAAACTTAGTTCGGCAGCATATGCTGTGAGGAGGGTCAGACGGTGTACTAACGTTGAAACTGCTAGGCTAGTATACTTTAGTTATTTTCACAGCATAATGTCATATGGCTTGCTCTTATGGGGTAAAGCGGCTAACATACATGCTATCTCTGTGCTACAAAAGAGAGCAATTCGGTCGATCTACGGACTAAAATCACGCGATTCCTTAAGAGAGTTATTTAAATCTATAAATATTCTTACTGTGACATCTCAATTTATTTACGAAAATCTTCTATTTGTTAAATCTAGGTTAAATAATTTCAAGAAAAATAGTGATGTTCACAGTTATAATACTCGCAACAAAAATCAGCTTCATACGCCTAAATTTCGACTTGCTAAAACTAGAAAGTCACTCTTAGGTCTAGGTATAACATTATTTAATAAACTTCCCGAAGCGATCGTTAACCTACCAATGGCAAAATTTAAAACACATGTTAAAAAAGTTTTATTGAACAATGCATACTATACTATCAATGATTATTTAAGAGATAAAAACGCGTGGATACTTCCTAAACATTTTCCATTACACTCCACACATGAAACATAAATAGCTGCATTTTCTGTTACCATAATAAGCTTACTGTAAAAACATGTAAATGCTCTGCGATCAATAAGTGACCAACATATAATTAATATTTTCTCTTGACAAGGTCTGCGAGTTCGGGTTTTTCATGCTCACTAAAATGTCCAATCCGGTGGTGGCGTCGCTGGTCGGGTCGTTGGATTCCCTCTAATATGGTTGAGTTTAACGATGGCTGATCCGTGCGTCAACTCGTGAACGGGTGCTGCCGGGAGGGACTGGTCAGCTCGGCTTCGCTTTTTTTTTGACTACTTAATATTTTTTATTACGCAATTTATGTTAGTTTACTTGTTCGCAAGCATAACATGTTATAATGTGTCAACATTGTATTATATTATAAGTATTTATTAATTAAAAGACAATTATAATAATATGACAAAGCCCTTCTGGCGAGTAGGCGACCAATACTGTGAAAATGAGTTTCTTTCGGCGTTTCTTCTCAGCAGTGGTCGTTACGAAGCGCTGGTATCGGTAGCTTTTCTTTAAAAAATAAATTAAATTTTAATATACTTTACACGTAACATAAATTATACTTATTGACGTGTAAAAGTGCCTGTAAAGGTCTAATTACTGAATAAACATTTGAATCTTTGAATCTTTGAATCTTCGCTTTGCCATGGATGGAACGCAACTAACTGTTATGTCTTTGATCGACTTTAGCAATGCGTTCAACATGGTCGACTTTGATATCCTACTAGGTCTAATGCGGACACTGAACATATCTCCTTCAGTAATCGACTGGTTTCATTCATATCTACATGGTCGCCAGCAACGAGTTCGAATTGGAGACCGATTTTCCTCCTGGTGCGACACTACTTCAGGAGTTCCACAAGGTGGTGTGCTATCTCCATTACTTTTTGCACTATTTATCAATTCTATCACCTTCGAACTCTGTACCTCCTATCATCTATATGCTGACGATCTCCAAATATACTGTAGCACGACCATAGACAACCTTCCTAATGGGATAGGAAAAATCAATGAAGCTTTAGCATACATCTCTGATTGGGCTAAAGCCCATGGTCTTGCCGTCAATCCATCGAAGACCCAAGCTATTGTTATAGGGAGCCATTGGCTTATCTCCAGGATTGATTGGCCTTCTCTTCCTCCCATTATCTTTGATGGCGTCAGGGTCGAGTATAGTGAGAGTGTAAAAAACTTGGGGGTTCACTTTGATAGAACACTATCGTGGTCGACCCAAATTACTGAAGTCAGTAAGAAGGTATTCGGTGCTGCAGGATCCCTTAAAAGACTGAGGAACTTCCTACCCATCGAGACCAAAATTTTGCTCGCTCAGTCCTTAATCCTTCCCATTCTCGACTATGCAGACCCCTGCTACTTGGACCTCACTGAAGAGCAATTTGAAAAGCTTGAGCGTCTTCAAAATTTCGGCATCAGGTTCATATTTGGGCTACGTAAATATGATCATGTTTCCAACTTCCGCGCGCAACTCAAGTGGCTCCCTATTCGACTTCGTCGTAATTATCATATCCTCTCCCTTTTATACTCCATACTATTTATACCTTCTTCTCCCAGCTATCTAAAAGAGCGTTTCATATTCCTAACTGATGTCTCACACCGTAACTTACGCAGCTTCTACAATCTCCGTCTTCAAGTCCCCCTCCACTCTTCCACATACTACTCTAAATCCTTCTCCGTTCAAGCTGTTCGATTGTGGAACTCCTTACCTATTAATATCCGTAGCGCTAAAACTTTGTGCAGCTTCAAAACGCAATTAAAAGCTCACTATCTGTCCAACTCATGATTTATTTTGTAGTGGATTCTTTCGCATTATGCTCATATTTCATTATTTTGTTATAATTATAATATATATTTTATATGTATATATGTATGTCTTTTAATTTGTAGGTGTGTATGTCGTGTATTTAAGTATTTCATGTATATATTGTGGCAGGTTCTATATAGTAACTATTTACAGTAAATCTAACATACTGCACCGCCTATTTTTTAATATTCACTTCTCCCTCTACCCAAAGGTTGACTGGAAGAGATTACTATGCGATAAGTCCGCCTTTGTATCATAATTCTGTCTTCTTTTTTTCTGTTTATTGTTTTTTCTTTTGTTTATGGTGCAATAAAGAGTATTTGTATTGTATTGTATTGTACATACAAAATTTTAACCAAATCATAATGTCTGACTCTACTAGCCATATAGTATTTATTTCATTTCTATAAAATTTCCGGAAATCGTCAAATTCGGATTTGGGTATTAAGGGTGAAACCGTTATCGCTTTTTGTGTGAAAAATGTCAGGGACATGTTACGTTGGAGAGAGGGGGGGTCTCGGCAAATATCACGCAATTTTTTTCTGATTGAAACAAAAAAAATATACTATTTTGGTCCATTTAATCCAGATTGTACATGCTTAAGATTTAATCTTAATCCTTCAATCCAGGAAGATTTATTGCTTATTTGATTGACAGGCGTCATGACCGTGGGAAAATTACGTCATGGATTGCGCCGTTCACAAAAAAAAAATTACTCCGCAACCAAACAAAATGAGATTGGGGGATGGAGGAGGGTGTTGAAGAAAATCTCACGACATCTCATCAGGGGGGGAAGGAGGGACAGAAAATTCGAAAAAACACCTCACGTAATTTATGGACGCCCCCTAACACGTACACGTGTTTTTTTAAGGAATCATTATGATTCTACATAATTCATATAATTATAGATATTTATTAATTATAATGACAGTCATTGCCGTGAAATTACCTATTTTTTCATAGACAGACAAAAGAATTTCATAGTAATTCGATGTTTTTTTCAAACGTTAATGAATTCCGAAAACAATAAAAATAATTTGGTAATTAATAAATAAACGCAGCAATTTAAAGCTATCTATCAATTGTTTTTATTTTTATTTGTCCGTATTATTATATACCATTCTCATGAACTTTTTTATCAATTCTTAGTTTAAAATTGTAAGTTCACTGTTCTTTGCTTGGTTTTTTATTTTTTAAAGTTTGTATGGCGAGCAGAAGAGTTACAGTTTAAATTATCGAAGTGATGAAAATAAACGAAATCTAATGGAACTTTGAATACATTTACACCGTGTTTATATATACATATAAGAGCCAGGTTCGTCTCGATGTTATTATATGGATAGAGACGCACACAATAAAGAATTTTTGAAAAAGATTACGGAGTGGTTTGCCATTGCCTTCTTCAATTCAGTAATTAGGTTTGGAACCAGGTGTAAAAAATAAGTTATTATCTTGCTACGCACCTAGTTGCCCAAAAAACATCTATTCCTGTCTCACATCCAGCATTTCACACACAAGTTAATACAATAGTCACTAGGTTTTAGTAGCGCTGGGTGAGAATTTGGTCTAGTTTACGTAGTAACTATTTATTAATCTGTGGTCTAGTACAGTTATAACACTATGAAACGAATCAAATTAGTAAATAAGCCGTTCCATGTCCGGCTTATAATTTGCATATTTTTATTTTAACTGTCTTAGTGTGAATGTTTGTGAGCGTATTTTAAACTATATAAAATTTATCGATTTGAGTGTACTAGTGGCACCTGACAGGCCGTAGCTGAAAATCAGTGAGCTACTCTCTGAGCAGCACAAAGCACTGAGCTATGACCTTTTTGGATTGCTGTAGCACACAGATACAATGATTGATATAAATAATAAATAAATAAATAATAGGGACAAATAACACTGATTGAGCTAGCCCCAAAGTAAGTTCGAGGCTTGTGTTATGGGACACTAACTCAACGATACTATATTTTATAACTAATACATATATAGATAAACATCCAAGACCCAGGTCAATTTGAAAAAGGCCATTTTCCAACTTGCCCTGACCGGGGATCGAACCCGGAACCTCTGGGTGGCGGACTAGCATGGTGACCACTACGCCACAGAGGTCGTCGTCGTCATCGCACTGAGAACATATAGATACATGTTCTCAGTGCGATGTTTTATCATGTGTTCTTTTGTAATCTATACTATAATAAAAGAGTAAAAAAAATGTGTCTGTACATTGAAAATTTTTCAAAAAAAAATATTTGGGGCGATGGAGATATAGTAATAGAGTAAGAAAATAAAAAAAAATGTCTGTCTGTTTGTCTGTTTGTCTGTTTGTCTGTTTGTACACGCTAATCTCCGGAAATACTGGACGGATTCGAATGAAACTTTTTTTGTTATATAGCTGTGAAGCCTGGGCAACATATAGGCTATAATTGATTTTGGAAAATGGAACACATGATGCAGAACTATAATGGTCCAGCTAAACTATAAGAAATATTAAAATGCCGCCTTAGCAAAAGTTGTTAAGTCTGATGAGAACTTTTTGTTGAGTTATAATACAACTGGCCAAACGCGAGTCGGACGCGCGCGAAGGGTTCCGTACCATAATCTATGAAAAATCACGTTTGTAGTATGGGAGCCCCCGATAAATAGTTATTTTATTCGATTTTTAGGGTTCCATAGGGTAGGGTAGAAACGGGACCCTATTACTTAGACCGTCCGACTGTTTGTCTGTCTGTCTCTCACCAGGCTGTATCTCATTAACCATTATAGCTAGACAGTTGAAATTTTTATAGATGATGTTTTTTGTTGCCGCTGAACAAAAACATACTAAATGTATACTATAAAAAAAGAGTAAAAAAAATGTGTCTGTACATTGAAATTTTTTCAAAAAAAAAGTTGTTTCGTCCGAAGTAGAACTTATAAGTTCAGTATTTGCGGACCTTCAGAGCATAACACACCAGAAAATTCTTGGTTATGTGAACGCGCCATATTGACACCAAAAAATTAAAAATCAATTAATAAAGAACTTATGACGCAAATTATTGTTAACTAGCTTGTGCCCGCGGCTTCGCTCGCGTAGGGGTGTCATTTATCAAAATCCTTTCTTAGGGGATGCCTACGTCATAGTAGCTTTATGCATGCAAAGTCTCAGCCCGATCGGTTTAAAATTGACAAAGTTTCATACAAAGTTTCATCCCCTATTTTATCCCCTTGGGGGTAGAATTGATCAAAATCCTTTCTTAGCGGATGCCTACGTCATAACATCTACCTGCATGCCAAATTTCAGCCCGATCCGTCCAGTGGTTTGGGCTGTGCGTTGATAGATCACTATGTCAGTCAGTCAGTCACCTTTGAGTTATATATATTTAGATTTCTTGGATAGTGTTGTTGACGACGCCACCAATTATCCAGTTGAGTTTCTTAATTCACTTGCAGCAAATGGACTCACGGCTCACAAAATAAGTCTTAATGTCGGAGGGCCAATAATGCTGATGCGAAATTTGACTCCGCCGAAACTGTGTAACGGAACCCAACTTAATGTCTCAGCACTGTATGCCGAAGTTCAGCGGCTGAATTTCAGCCAATGCATGCCTGCAATGTTATTTGCATTACTAGCAACACATAACGCCGAACTTCCGATGCTTTTGCCTGAATCGGACCCGTACCCGTACCCGTACCCGTACCCGTACCCGTATCCGTACCCGTACCCGTACCCGTACCCGTACCCGTACCCGTACCCGTACCCGTACCCGTACCCGTACCCGTACCCGTACCCGTACCCGTACCCGTACCCGACCCGTACCCGTACCCGTACCCGTACCCGTACCCGTACCCGTACCCGTACCCGTACCCGTACCCGTACCCGTACCCGTACCTATACCCGTACCCGTACCTGTACCCGTACCCGTACCCGTTCCGCTCCCGCTCCCACTTCCGCTCCCACTCCTGCTCCCGCTCCCTCTCCCGCTCCCGCCGCCACCGCTTCCGCCGACGCCGCCGCCGCACCTTCCGCCGCCGTCGCCGCTGCCGCCGCCGCCGCCGACTCGCCGCCGCCACCGCCGCCGCCGCCGCCGCCGCCGACGCCGCCGCCACCGCTTTCGCCGACGCCGCCGCCGCACCTTCCGCTTCCGCCGACGCCGCCGCCGCACCTTCCGCCGCCGCCGCCGCCGCTGCCGCCGCCGCCGCCGCCGCCGCCGCCTCCGCCGCCGCCGCCGCTGCCGCGGCCGCTGCCGCCGCCACCGCTTCCGCCGACGTCGCCGCCGCACCTTCCGCCACCGCTTCCGCCGACGCCGCCGCCGCACCTTCCGCCGCCGCCTCCGCCGCCGCCGCCGCTGCCGCGGCCGCTGCCGCCGCCACCGCTTCCGCCGCCGCCGCCGCCGCCGCTGCCGCCGCCACCACCGCTTCCGCCGACGCCGCCGCCGCACCTTCCGCTTCCGCCGACGCCGCCGCCGCCGCACCTTCCGCCGCCGCCGCCGCTGCCGCCGCCGCCGCCGACGCCGCCGCCGCCGCCGCCGCCGCCACCGCCGCCGCCACCTCCGCCGCCGCCGCCGCTGCCGCGGCCGCTGCCGCCGCCACCGCTTCCGCCGACGTCACCGCCGCCGCTTCCGCCGCCGCCGCCGCCGCCGACTCCTCCGCCGCCGCTGCCGACGCCTCCGCCACCGCCGACGCCGCCGCTGCTGCCGCCACCGCTGCCGCTTCCGGTCCCGTTCCCGTTCCCGTTCCCTCTTCCACTTCCGTTCCCTCTTCCGCTCCCGTTTCCGTTCGCCGCAGTCGCGCCAAAGACGGAAGATTAAATTCTCATATCGGCACATGACTACTGTCCGGCGTTTCCACCGAACTTCAGCAGCTGAACTTCAGCTTATTTAGTGTGTCATCCCCACCGAACTTTAGACACTGAACTTTAGCCACTAAACTTCGGCATAGTCTGCTGAGACACTTAAAGCTCACAGTAAGTGAGTGATGCCAGTGAAACTGTATTTATTCCGCGTATGCCACTCATCCCCAACAATTTTCCTTTTGAAAATACACAGTTCCATGTGTTAACTTGCTTTGCTATGAAAATAAGTCACAGTTTTAGAGGCTTAAAGCTGCTGATGTCGATCTAAGGATTGGTTTTTCGCATGGCCTACTTATTGTGGCTTTCTCCAGGGTTAGTAACACTTCAGCTCTTTTCATATTGGCTCCCGAAGGAAAGAATTAAAATAATATTGACTTTTAACTCCTAACACTGTTACAAGTACTTTCTCCCTCTGTCTCTCTCTCTCTCTCTCTCTCTCTCTCTCTCTCTCTCTCTCTCATTAGTTTTTATTTATATTTATACGCCGGAGTCATAAAGTCCACGCGAACGAAGTCGCGGGCATCAGCTAGTTTTGAATATATTTCTTCTGTTACGTGTGACTATAGCTACAAATAAACATCTTATCTATCTATCTACTATTCGAATTACCAGCAAAAATTTTCGTATTTTAAATATGTGGGTGTGTGCAATCTAGTCATGTTGCTAGTTTACGGCTAATGAAATATTTTGATAAGTGGACATTTTGATGCTTGCCAATATTACGTAGGTTATAAAGTCGTACCTAGATATTAGAATTCATCAAGGAAACTCGATGGGAATCAGCCCCGCAATTTCTAGGTTTTGTTAGTTAGTTGAAAATTACCATACAAACTCAGAGGTATGAGTTGCGCCTATTAAGGGTAGTAAAAAATGTAGGTAGCCCTTTAAGGGTCGAACTTTTTAACCAACTTCCAAAAAAGAAGAGGTTATGAATTCGTCGTCGCAATAATTTCTTATGTATGTTCACCGATTTATTCGAAGACGCCTGGAGCGATTTGGAAAATTCTTTTTTGTTTGAAAAAGCATACTCGTCAAGGGGTCTCATAGAAATTTTATCAATATCGGTCTTGTAGTTTGGGAGTGAAGTCGGTTTTAGTTTTGAAAAATTATACTGGTCGCTGGCAGCTCGCATTTGGAGTTTATGAGTTTTGTGATGCCTACAAACCTACATTCACCGATTTTTATAAAGTGTATTAATTTTGTATAGACTCAACTAAGTGAATACCTATGTAATTCTTGTGAGCAAATAAATCAATTCTTCAAACCCATATCTTACATACGCACGGCAAGTGTTTAAACAGCTTCTTTCGCTTACTTCGTGTTCTCTACTCTTAAATTCCATGAAGATAAATTGAGATGCTTCCTTTATAGCCTTAGTTTGCAGCTGCGCTTATTAAGCCGCAGCTTTCCAGATCTCTCTATTCTCAGCTTTAATTAAGAATTTCTCAGCAGAATAACATTCCTTGCATGAGAAAATAGAGATAGTGTGAAGAAAATGTTTATTTTTAATTATTAATGAAATAAACATGTATTATTAGTGTTACTTAATACTGCAGAAATGTGTTCTAGAAAATACTAACAAAATAATGCGCATACATTTCATCTTTCGTCTAATCACACATCCCATATACAATATGTAACAAAACCCTGTCCGATCCTTGTAGGACCAACTCAGATCGTCAATATGAACATCTTTTGGCAGGTGACGTTTCCCACCCCAATCTCAATCTATAACCCATTTTTCCCTTTTTCTTGCAATAGAACTTTCTCCTGCCAAAACCTATTCAAGGGTACACCTTTCATAGGTGTATTCAGGAATGGGTTTTGGCGGGAGCGCCACATTACATCAACTTCTCCAAAGGGCCTCTACGTGTTGGATCTGTATTCCCACGCAAGCTTCCCAAAGAACCAGGGTGAAAAGACCCATGAATCTGAAGGAGATACGTAATATATTGTTCATTATATTAGTAGTTTTCTAGTACAACTTAAAATCTTTGTGATTTATACATATATTTTTTTTTATTAAATCCTACAGTTATTTCTGAACCCTAAGCTTCCGCCTCTAAAATGCATAATATATCTGGATACACTAGCAAATCCATTAAACTCCCATAAACTTAAGAATAATAATGAGCCAGCTAAGTTGCCGCTAAGCTCACTATAAAGCTGAAGCCAACTCGCAAGTAATTACTTAGATGTGCTTAAATATTTAGCTAAGCGTAAGTCCACCAGGTGTGGCTGTTCTATTACTGAGATAACACTTAGAGTTAAGTTGCCTGTAGACTATGTAATTATATGTCACTCACTATAGAGACAAACTGACTGATGTTTATTAATTTACAAGACAATGTACAATCTAACAGTATAAAACAATTAATCACAAAGCAAAATAAAAAATACTTTAATATACCGTCCCGAATTGTCCCTGGTACCCATTACGCCAGCTGCGTTGCCTCTCTGAATAGTAATTGATATTTTTTGAGGCTTAAGTGCCATTTTTGATATACAGCTAGGCGACAGACAGATAGATGGATAAACGGACGGACGGACAGCGGAGTCTTAATAATAGGGTCCCGTTATTCCTTAGTACTTATTCTGTGATAAAACTACTTCCTTCTAAATCGAAATAGATGCAAAGCGGTCAGTTTAAAGCTCCTTAATACTAAACTTTATGGAGTGAGATAGATGGATGCACCTTTAGAGAGCATAGTCAGTAAAATCGAGCGATATGACTTTTATGTTCAATATCCTGCGATGGTAAAAGGGCGGTGAGTTATGGCTTTTAAAACTGTTAAACTAGGAAGGTGAATATTGGAAGTCCTGGCTTCAGTGGCGCTGTGATAAAGCTTTTGTCGCATATTTCAAGGTCTGGGGCTCGACCTCTCATCCAGTTGGAAAAAAATCTTTTTAAGTTGGCCTAAATCATATATGTATTATTACATTACTAGCTTTAACCCGCGACTTCGTCTGCGTAGAAGTCGAAAATGTTTGTTATAGGATTTTTGATTGGCTTTTTACGTTAACTTAAATACTTTTAAATTATAACATTCTTTATTCTAACGTAGGGACCCGGCGAACCTCCCTGTCCCAGTCCCCGTCTCCGTCCCCGCCGGGACGGGGATGGGGACAGTCAGAGAGTCAGCTATTGGCTGACTCTCTACGAGAGTAACCCGTGTTTGTTAATAATATCTATGTCTCACGTTTAGTCTAACTATATAACGTTACATTAGATATCAATTATAAAATATAAGTTCCTACTACTTTCTTCTCTATTTACTTGCAACCAACATATCCAAAAGAAATATACAGGGTGAATTTTTACCCAACAGCCACATTTTTGGATCAAGTTCAGTCCATGATAGTGAAGTATTTTCTATAAAAAAATTAGATATTAAAATCGATAGAAAAATTTCGTCCTCCCATACAAAATATTTGTTTTTGGTAAATACATTAGAATTGAGTTGCCGGTGGTAAAGTAAATAATGCATGCATGGTGTTCAGCTTCCTTGGGCAGGTCTGTGTCACTCCCCGTTTAGGTATCGAAAATATACCTATTACTAAGCGCGCGGCGACCACTTCGAAGGGGAAAATTCAGTTAGATGAATCGTATGTCAAGAATAATAAGAATGAAATTGGCTTGCAATGGATGTCTAGGTATCTAAACGAAGAGGTGAGGAGTTCTGACGCTAGCCGCTAACCACATAACCATAACCAAGTAGATGTTACTTTGAATTTCTTTTCTGAGTCAGACTTCTGTACGTGAGTACTAGTACTTATTCTGTTCCTTCGGTGACTGATATGCATATTATTTATATTAGAAGTAAAAGCGGGAAAGTACACCACAGGCTCCGAAAGAGTACAGCTGAGGATGCCACAGGGAACACGCTAAGATTAAGAAGGTAAGTACAGTAATAATGTAATTTATAATCTTTCTACGAAGCATAGACCAAGATTTCTTTTTACTGTGTAAGTAGATATCTAAATTGTTGGGTATAATGTACTTAAAACCCCTTTACAAACTCGATAGAGTTTCTGGGTTTTGTAGTCGACGTGAACAGCCAAGCTGTAGTACATAACTTATCTCGAATAAAATGCCGCGTATTTTATTTATCTCAAAAAACGAAGTCCAACTTGCAAACAACTTTCAAGAATTTCACCGCCGAGAGAAATGTCTGACACAAAATATTCGGATTACAGAAATAAAGCTAGCGGCTCGAATTCAATATTCTTGTGTTTTGTTAATTAAAAATATCTGATGAATAAATGATTCTGGTTGCTTCATTATTTTGATTTCTTTTGTCACCTTTACGCCTACCATCACCTCTAAAAGTAATTTGGTCTTGCAGACTTTAGGTTCTGCTTGATAAAAATGTGATAGTGTGTCTGTCGAATGATTCTGTTGTAGAGCGATTTTATTTTACATTATTTTAACATAACACACAAAAAATTGCCCTGTAATGAAATATTCACCAGAATATTAAAGTCGTACGTATAAATACTACGGGCTCTTACAAACGAGTGACAGTACACCTGTTTCAAACGGTACCGTGTGACCGACAGAATAAGTACTAGTACTCACGTACAGGACTCTCACTCACTTAAGGTGGTTAGCGCTATGGTTAAATTTAGTTCGCGTCAGAACTTCTCACCTCTTCGTTTAGATACCTAGACAATCATTGCAAGCCAATATCATTCCTATTACTCTGGACAAACGATTAATGTTACTGAATTTTTCCCTTCGAAGTAGTCGCCGCGTGTATAGGAATAATGTACCCAGCTGACATCATTGTATGTCGGTCAGCAAGTTATGTCAGATGCCCTTAGGCAGCTTGAGAAGTCTGACACTAGATTAATTAGCCAATCTAGTGTCAGATTTCTCAAGCTGCCGAAACACACACACGAAAAAATACAAACCTTCTAGCCGAAGCTAGAAATATGAAGTCGAGTGATTTTTTCGTAAGTTTCCTTGATGTGAGATTGCAGGTTATATTTCTGCGCCGTAAATACTTTGTATGTGGAGCAAACCCGCAAACAAACCTCAATATTGGCGCAGAAGTTGGCATAAAGTGTTTCCCGTCTTGGAAACTAAACTTGTAAGAGAAGTACTCACTTCTGCTGCTGGAAATTGTCAACGTGTTACGGAATGTTGAAGAATGGATTTTTAAAAACTATTTGCAGTCGAAGTTTTATTTATTTTTAAGGTTATTTAAAAAAAAAAACATGTGATGAAAATTTCGCTACGAGTGAGATTCGAACTCCACCTCCGCTTCTGGATCATGAATGTGCTACCGGGACTATACATCATATCGGTTCTTCATTTTATACTTTTTATTTAGATATGGTTCGGAGGAAGAAAGGAGGAGATTATCAATTCGTTGGAATCTTTTTTTTTATATATGTTCAATGATCATTCGAAGACTCCTAGACCGATTGGAAAATTATTTTTTTGTTAAAAGGGTATACATACTTGTCAGGTGGTCTTATATTTTTTTAAATCAAAATCAGCTATGTAGTTTGGGGGTGAAGTCAATTTTTATTTAATTATGAAAATATGGTTGAGTTCGGTGATGACTGAACCACGCTTCAACTCAACACCCGTTCACGAGGCGTTCCGCCAGGAGCGACCGGTTTACTCGGCTCCGTTTTTGACTTTCTAGTAGGTACTTACCTATTGCTTGTAATGTTGATTAGATCTGACACTCGTTTGCAAGCTTTACGTGCTACATTGTAACAAAGTTGTATTAGGCATATTATCGTTGTACTTCTGACGAATAGGCGACCAATACAGTGTAAATGAGTTTCTTTCCGCGTTTCGTCTTACGGTGCTCCCACACAGCAGTTATATAATGTTAGAGAATGATGCATAACATTTGTTGTCTAATATTTTATAACAAATTATAACAAAAGTTTTAAATTGTTATTGATGTTATATAAGTTCATACAACAAAATGTAATACAATGATGAAACAAAGGGTAATTTTTGTTGTATAACATCATCCGAGCCTGAAGGGACGTTAGCGGAAGAGCGCGGTGAGGTTGCTCGCGTGCTTCATTTGTAGTGTGCTTACTCTGTCACGTACACAGCTCTAGTCGGTTCTGTGGCACTGTACTTTTCTCTCACACGCATCCAGCAATTGAGCGTTTTCTTTTTGTTTTTTTTTGAAACAACATATAAAAGCCAAACCAAACAAAGTATTGGTAGCTTTTCTGGAATATAATCAGTAATAAATGTAGATAAATATTACACGTAGTGAAAATTAAAAAGTGTCTGCAAGGCCATCATCATCAGTATCATAATCAGCATCATTATTTTTTTTTACTAACCTATTTTGTCCCTTTGTTGGGCAAAGGTCTCCCTCATCTTCTTTCACTTATCTTTTTCCTGTGTTAGGTTTGACCATCCTTTTTGGAATGGGTCGAGATAGTCTCGCCAGCGTTTTCTTGGCCTACCCGGGCGACGTTAACCATCCACTGTGTTGTGATTCTGGCCCATCTCTTGCTGTGCATCCTACTAACACGCAATGCCCAATTCCACTTTAGCACGGCGGTTTTATGTCCCAGATCAACAATTCCTGTTGTTGAGCGAATTGTGGCGTTTGGTATTTTATATACCCTTTTAACTCCGAGCACATCAGTAATTATAGTGAAAAAAAAAATAGGTATGAGAGCAAAGCTTAGTCTCCCAGGAAATGTCACAGGAACAGGTATTAAGGCATTAAAAGTCTTTAAAGATTTTATTTTAATACTTTATTTCAAATTGTGTAAATCAATAACGTATTTATTTGTACTAGAACAAATGTAAATAATAAATACAGGGAATGAAATGCAATTCAGTATCAGCTATTTGTGATTTTTGAATACGTGTTCTTAGCATTAGGTAATAATTATAGGTCTTCATGTCGACTCGACAGGCAAGCAATAGGGTTTCATAAAATACGAATATATTAAAAAAAATTACTCAAATTAGTTAAGTTACTCACGTTAAAGTCACCTACTAACCGACATGTTTCGACCTCATCCGGAGTAACCCGTAAAATTAAAGCACATTAATGTCTGCGTACAAAAAAAAACTTTTTTGACATATTTATATATTGTGAAATATAAGATGCGTTTTGAGTTGAAAAACAGATCTTAATATTTTTTCAATATAAGAATGAAATGTATAAATATAAAAAAATGTATTGACATACCAAAAGTATACAGAAAACCAAAAAAATGTATGCAGAGTACGGTCAATATATCACTCTAATATTATAAAGGCGCAAGTTTGTGAGTGTGTATGTTAGTTACTTCTTCATGCGCAAACGGCTGGACCAATTTTGATAAAATTTGGTATGCAGGAGGCTGACACCCTGGATTAACACATAGGCTATTATTCAGGCGCGGGTAACACCGCGGAGCGCAGCTTGTATTAAATAATTTTAAAAGGGAATAACTTTCAATACTCGCACTGAATTTTTCCCTATGTGAACTGGTTATGCCGCCAAGGTTTATTTCGCTAGGTGTATGTTTTTGATACATTTTATGTATGTGTATAAAATATAAAAGTATAATTATATTGCAAATAGATTAAAACCCAGTCATTTGCAAATAATAAAGCAGCTCCTGAATTTTCTGTGCAAACGTAGCGGTCTAATTTAGTGCTATGGTTTTTTGTAATATTTTGTAATCTTTACAAAATATTACAAAAACACGGGTGCCAAATTCGGAAATTACTTTTGTTTATTCACATAAACAATATATGATTGTTAATGGATTTAAATAGGTGTTACTTTGTGGAAATCAAAGTAACTTGATCTTTGATCTAAACTACTTTGACATCATATTTATGATATAATGTATACTCATTCTACATATCTATTATTAACCTCGCGAGCGAAGCGTCTCAGTTTCGAGATTGGCCAAAAATGTATGTTTCTCTTTTTTATGTAAACTATATATTCGAAAACAAATATTTTTGAAGTGAAAACTTGTTTAGCGGCGTTGTACACTTTTTTTATAATGGGTAATAAATAATAAACTCGCGTCAGGACACGTGATCTGATCGAAAATTCGTAAGATGGATGGAGAGTAGACAGCCGGCGCGGCGTAGGAGAGGAAGTATCCCCCTCTTTTTCTACGGCGCGGCGAAAATGTATGCCTGCGCCTGCTGTTTCGTTTAGGCGGCGCAGGGCGCTTGCGCGAATGTTCGTGTGTGTTTATGTTATAGCGTGTCACGCGCATGGATGGTGAAAGCTGATGGCTCGACCGTCTGTGTAGTGGCGACCCATAAATGATAGTACTTTTATACTGATAAAATTAAAGAATTGACAACATTTCAAAAATTTTATATTCTTATTTTATATTTTTTCCTTAAAGAACTTCAAAAAAAAGGACATACGTATTTTTTCTTTTTCATTTCTTTTCATTATTTCTCCTAAAATTAAATTGTTTAAAATCTCTCCATTCTAAAAGAGCGTAAGTACAAGAGTTAGGATGTAACGAGTGTACATCTTTGCCATACATTATAATTAAAAAATAAACTGACGTCTATAGAGTTGTGTTTTGTAGCAGTAAGATATCGATATCGATACAAAATCATACGTATCGTAAAATAGGGTTACTTTGATTAATTTAAAAATTCAAACGCTTCTATCTCAGCTACTTTTGGCATAAAAATATTATATTGACGACTTGATTGGTATGTGGAAAACAAATGGCATAAAAAATTACGCTGGTAATACTCGACAAAAAAAATTTGCCCTATCATCTCTATACTTGAAATGGGGTTTTTGGGTAATCCACGTTTATTAACGGATTCTCATAGTCGCCCCTTACAGGAATTAAGAACAAAAAGAAAAAATGTTTCACATTTTAAGTTACAGCGTTTTAATAGGGGTGAATTTGACTGAAAATAAAAACAAGGGCTCCAAAAAAAAGCTATCATAAATGTCACCTTGTGTTTTGAAAGTCGCCCCATTTTAGGGTAGCATTTTTCCTTACTTCATTTTTTTTATAGTTTTTAAGACCTGGATGTCAATATTATTTTTATTTAACCTGAAATATCAATCATATAAAGGAAATATTAGCATTTCGTCACCAAACTATGTAAACATTTTAATGCATATGTATTTTTTCCAATCCTAATTCTACTTTACTGAAAGAACTATCGATATTAGATGGTCTTCATCGAACTGATACTTATATAGACAACACTACTATTATCTCTCTCTCTCTCACTCGTGATGTCAGTTGTCAGATTGACGCACGTGTCAATTGACAGCTGACAGCTTGACATAATTTTTTCACTTTTAGATGTTCAAGCAAAGGCGTAACCTGTTAAATGCCTATATCCTTATACTTTTGAGTTTTTTTCATTTATCTCTAAAAATATAACTCAAAAAAATCTGAAAAAATATTTTACGTGTTCAGAATTGCTAAATCTCGAAATTATTCTCGAATTGTCATACCTTTTAGAAAATGAAATGTTGTCAATTCGTGCAAAATTATTCCCTAACCATTCCAAAATATCAAAAATGCACAACGTTAATATTCAAGTTTTCACTTCTGCCGGCAGTCCTGGAGTGCAAACCGTCGTTTTTTTATGTAAAGGAATTGATTAAATAAAATAAATGAATAAAATAAAATACTGTTGTCTGGCTGTCCGGCTGTTCTCGCCTACAGGTCGCATTTCTCAACCGATTCTCGTGAAATTTGGTAAGTTGACGTTTTTGGAGAAAATGCGGCAGTGCAGTTTGTTGTCGCTTTTTCTGCACTGGCGCTTAGAAAGCGGCAATAAACTAAGCTGTAAGTAAATTATCTCACGTCAACAACTATTATGAAATCGATAGAAAAGTTGACAATTTTCATGTGATTCAAATATCCAAAGTTGAATAAATGATTTTTTACTTTGTATTTGTGGCGGAAGAACACAAAGTACTTTAGATCAAAGATCTTACAAATTTATGGTTGCTGATATAATTTATGATGTGCAATGTCCTTGTATGTTTATCATTTAAATTACAAATTAAAGCATAAATACCTACTACGTAAAATGTTAATTAAGTAGAGAACATTTTAGTGTCACTACACCTATCATTTTAAAAATTTTGTTACAATTAATAAATTGGTCCCATTTGGCTTCTAATAATTCAAGTACTATATATTTTAATAAGTCACTAAAATACTGCTAAAACGTATAAATAAATTAAAGTACATTATAAGTAAACCTTCACGTTTTCCGAATTTACTTTAAAATGGAAATAAATTAGGTGCAATATTATTGCAAACTAGTTTGTGAAATTGTAAAATACCTGAATAATATTAAAGACACGGAATTGTCTGACTTGGTAATTGATGTGAATATGAAACATATACCATAAAAATACATTGTAATAATGTGTCATTCTTAATGTATTGTTCTTACCAAACAGCAGGTAAACTTTTGTTGTTTTTTATTTAGTTCCTATTTAATCATTATTTGGTACCCTGATAACAATTAGGTATCTAGTCAATATTCAAGAATTCCAAATTTAATGGTTGTTTTTAAATACATCATTAATACGTCTTTTTAATCAAAACATCAGATCCATTTAAAAATGCTTGGATAAATCACATACGTAGCTGTAAGGGCTGTCACAGACCAGCGACAGTTCGCGAAAATAGTCGGCGTTAGTCGACAACCGTCGACATCGGCCGATTAGGGTCGCGCGGTGTCGCTCGTCTTTCTAATCCCTAAAATGTACAATGCTAGTCAGAAACAATGTGTAGAGCCGTAAAGGATTGAAGCGATTCAATGTACGAACTGTAGCCCGAGAAAAAACTATCTCATACGTTATATTACCTACCTACATATATTATTTTGCTTTTTGATTTCAGGGTTAACAAATATATTATTAAAGGTTCTTCGCATGTAAATAATACTTCAATCGGCTAGGTGTATGTCGTGTTTCACAAAAAGTCCATTTCATGATTCTGTCTACATCTCTAATTATATGGCGAAATACATGTAGGTACTTAATGGAAGAGATTTGCTTGACCGATGACCACATTTCGCTTTTTCCTTCTTCAAAGATTTGTGTAGAATAAACATCCGGATCCAATAAAATTTAATATCCATTAAACTGAGATTTTACGACCAAACGACATGTTTACTGTATCTGACCAACATTGTACAGTCCAATACAGGGTGATTACAAACCTCCTAACTATATTCGAGGAAAGTACTCCTTAACCTTTTGCCCCCGACGCAAAGTCTAGTAAATATAGTACAATTTCGACCACTTAAGTCGTCAATAGCGTCTCTAGTCACGTGACCGTTCCGCAATCAAAGTGTTCAATGGCGGTCAAAAGGTTAAGTAAAATAAAATAAAAAAAATGTTCAGTCACATAGTCATACTTTCTTTTATAACAAAACCCAAAGACATCCATAAATGCATACTAAAATTCTTCCCTTTAAATGTCACCACCCCTACCGAGCGACAAGCAGGCGGTACTTAGACCAGCGAGCGAGATGAGCGGTGACCGTGCATCCGTATAAGACAGTATAGAGTTAGCCATGTATTACAAATTTCAAGAGAAAAACATAAGGTTTTTTCTTTTGGGTTTTATATTCTATTAAACGGGCACGTTCAGATGACAAGCGCACGCCTCTCCCACGCCTAACCCCGGTCGGGGCGAGCGCCGGGCAGGCGCATGGCGGAGGCTAGGCGAGCGTGACTTCGGTAAATGCAATTTGAGTTGTGTTGACGTATGACAGAACTCAAATTATTTATGCAACAAATTTGAAAGCGCGCTAGACGTGGGCGAGGAGTGCGTGTGTCGTGCAAAAACGCGCTTAGTGATTCTGCTTCCAATTCTTGATTTTAATATAGCTAGGGGTGCATAATCAACCTGTATAGGTACCTAACTAAGAAGCACTATGAAAAGTGGCCAAGTTCTCGCAATCATGACCCGTCAGTTGTTATTTTTACTTTGCTTTTCCGGCACAGGAGCTCAGCCTCCTCGATGGTGTCTGGCAGCCTCATGTTCCTGGTTTCAGGGAGGAGGAACACGAGACAGCAGGACAGCGAGGCCATGATGCCGAAGATCACTGTTGGCATCGATTTGTGGTACTGGGACTGGAAACAGAAACATTATGTTACTATATAGGCGGAAGAACGTAATATAGCGCTTTCGTAAGTTAAGCGACACCTGGCGTGGTCCGCACTTGGATGGATGACGACAAGTGGCATAAATATTTCTTGATCATCTTTGTGCTTCAAAAAGTACGTTGTCCTGTTCATCACGATCACTGTTGGCTTCCAGCTTAATATCTTTGCCAGTGGCAGAAATACGACAGTTCTTTTACGTAGAAATTCCTTTGATAGGCTTCTACGATCTGCACGAGAAAATAAGCAGCAAATTTTTCTTCTTTCTGATCAGGATGGAAGAAACAGATCGTAGAACAAACAGATATAAATACTACTATACTAAGTGAGCTTCAAGAATCTCCGTCTTTCTTCTGTTTTTAGGGTTCCGTACCCAAAGGGCAAAAACGAGACCCTATTACTAAGATTTCACTGTTCATTTGGCTGTCTATCGGTCACCAGGCTGTATCCCAGGAACCGTGATAGCTAGGCAGTTGAAATTTTCACATGATGTATTTCTGTTGCCGCTATACTATACCTAATAACAAATAAAATAAATATTTAAGTGGGACTACGATACAACAAACGTGATTTTTATAGATAATTGCACGGAACCCTTAGTCCGACTCGCACTTGGCCAGTTTTTTTAGATGTACTAACGTGATCGTGTGTCATGGAATTTAAAAATAATCTGGGGCCGGTTTAACCCAAGTCAAAAGGACTGGAAGCAAAAACGGTAGGTAATGACTAAAAATAAGTAAAAACATTTTAATGATTTATTATTATGTTATTTGTAGTGCATTCGGGTCATTAGTTATATCAATGACTTTGAAACGACATTTATTTGTACGTACAACGTACATGGTCGTGACTTTGGTATTAAATCACTATACTTATTTAATTACAGATTTTTTCCATTTTTAGGGATTCGTAAAAATAGGACCCTATTACTAAGCCGATAACACGTCTCTTTTTTTTTGAAATAGACTGTCATAGTGAAGATGCTACTGCGGTGAATTTTCTAATTGGTTTTCAGCCAATAACATTCTGTTGAATGCAAACAAGACCCAAGATCGAAACAAGAATTTCGATATGCTACTAAAATTAGAACTCGTTGAAAATACTACTTCCTTGGGAATCATAGAAGATTAAAAACTTCAATAAGGTGCCCATATTTCTAAACTCGCTAATAGACTTAGCTCAGCGGCTTACGCTATCAGGAGAATCAGAAAACTGACATATGTAGCAAGTTCTAGACTAGTTTACTTTAGTTATTTTCATAGTTTGATGTCCTACGGGATTCTTGTATGGAGGAGTGCAGCTGATATACTGACTACTTTTATTTTACAAAAAAGGGCAATTCGGTTCATTTACGGTTTAAAATCGAAAAACTTTCTAAGAGAGACTTTTTAGAAAATTTATATACTCGTACATTCAGTATCATCCCAGTACATATTTGAAAATATAATGTAAGTAAAAATTGCCCTGTTTAATAAAGCGGGTGAATTAACGGATAGAAACTTATGAAATATAAATTTAGTTACCCCGTATTATAGGCTGAAAATAGTCAGTAAGTCGTTTAAGGTAAACTGTATAAAACTTTAAAATAAACTGCCAGAATCTGTTCTTAATACCTATGCCAGGTAGAAAATTTAAAGCTTATGTAAAGAAAATACGACGTGAGAAGTACTTTTTAATTAAAATAATATAAATATGTAAGGGGGACTCCCATACAACAAACGTAATTTTTTATAGATAATGGTACGGATCTCTTCGTGCGCGAATCCGACTCGCACTTGGCTAGTTTTTAATTTTCTTTCTCAAAATATTGTATCACGTAGAACTTTTAAGCTTATAACCAGCCAAGTGCGTGTCGGGTGCGGGCCATATCTCTGTAGGGCACTGAAGACCATGCCGCTAAAACACCCTGAAAAAGAAATACTCAAAAACATTCATACCATTATATATTAGTTGGTGCCATTCTTCTTCCTCACCTTATTCCACTTTACGACAAGACAGGACAGCATAAATGAGTCTTTACCATTACTTATGAAAGGTTTTCTATTGTTGAGCAAAGTTCTCCGCTTTCTTTTTTCATATTTACCTCTGCCAGGGGCCTCTGCCTCGACATTCTGGGGTGGCCAATTTGATAGCTAGCCCATAAGAACTCACTCCGTGATTATTTTGCCCACCTATCTGGTTGCATCCAGCATAACTGCCTCCGTGGTCCTGTGGTCAAAGCGCTCGCCTTGTGGTAATATGTAAGGTCATGGGTTCGAATCCCTCTGGGAAGCATACTTTGTGAAAAGTTTTTTTCCAACCTGGTTAGGATAATGCAGGCTGAGTCACCTGATTATCCGAAAAGAAAGATGATTCCGTATTACTGAAGGCACGTATACACTGTGGGTCCCGAACGTCATGGAACGTGGATAGTCAGACGGCAGGCGCTCTGTGTAAAAACCAGTAACCTCGTCAAATCTTCTTGGTTAGGTAGCGGACCGGGGCTCTGAAGCGTTACTGCTGAGGATGCAACCGGGAAATACGCTCGGCTGATGATGATCTTGTTGCAACCAGCAGACATGAGCGTCCCAGTCCCATTAGCTGCCTGTTCCCTAGGTACTGAAAATTCAAATGAAAGTATAGAAAGAACATTCTCACCAAGAGCGGCGTCACTGGCGCAAGCAGGGATCCAACTCTGCCTGCAGTAGAGCATACGCTGATGAGGGTCTGCCTCATGTTGGTGGGGAACACCTCCGACACGTAGATGTACACGGAGCTGTAGGCCAGCGTCACGCTCCACTTGCCGACCAGGTACAGCGGGAGAGACCACAGGTCCGCTGTGCAGACCAAACGGAATCTGTTTGAGAAATTGCGGTTTGTATGCCAGATCGGCAATGTCACATGTTATACACAGAATTTGTAATGCTAAATTCAAAAGCCTGCATTACATAAGGATATTATCGACATTTCACACTAACTCTTTATACTCTGTATACTTAAATGTAAGTTTGTTCTTTGTTGTATTTAGGTAGTTTATATCTATATTATTTTCACAATATATGGTATCACTTCTGCCCCAAACGCATAATAAGTGAACATTCCTCTCAATTACTGGCCGGTTGTCTGGAAGAGATCCCTATACGGGATAAATCCGCCGTTTTATGTTTACTTTCCAATTTGTATCAGTGTTCTTTTTTTAATAATAATAATAAATGTATAAGGACAGATTACACTGATTGAGCTAGCCCCAAAATAAGTTCGAGACTTGTATTATGGGATACTAACTCAACGATACTATATTTTGTAATAAATACATATATCTATAGATAAACATCCAAGACCCAGGACAATTTAAAAAAGGCCATTTTCGAACTTGCTCTGACCGGGGATCGAACCCGGGACCTCTGGGTGGCGCGCATGGTGACCACTACGCCATGGAGGTCTTCATGGAGGTTTTTTTATGTACAATAAATCTTTATAAATAAACAAACTCTAACCAACTACCGCTAATGAATGTTGGATACCAGAGATAAATGTATTTCGGTAAATACGCACTCGTAATTAATTTAAGATTTGTTTACAATGTAAAAACTGTAGTGCACGTCATTGGTGAGACCATAGATTTGTGTCTTCTCTATAAAACTGCTGAGCACGTGACTGGTAAAAGTATATCTATAGAGCTATGGATAAGTGCCGACAAAGTATAGCGGATAGCGGCAATGATCACAGGTCCGCTGTCACAGAATAAGTACTAGTACTTACGTACGGAAGTCTTACTCAAAAAAGAAATTCAAAGAAATATCTACTTAATGTGGTTAGCGCTATGGTTTAATTTAGCTCGCGTCAGAGCTCGTTTAGATACCTAGACATACATTGCGAACCAATTTCAATCTTATTACTCTTGACAAACGATTCATGTAACTGAATTTTCCCCTTCGAAGTGGTCGCCGCGCGCAATGTAATAATGTAGGTATATTTTCGATACCTATCCGGGGAGTGACACAGGCCTGCCGCTGTGTAGACCAAACGCAATTTAGTAAGAAATTGAGATTTAATAAGGCAACGATCCGGACTTGCGATACGAGTACCTATTAAAAAGGACGAAAGTTTCCGTGAAAAGCTGTCGGGCTGGTGTTAATTCAAGTAAGAGCGCACATGTGTGACTGACACTAACTTGCATCTCATGTACTAGTCCATTCAACTTAGGGTTTATAATTTACCTCTGAATGTCACGGAATAAGCTGGATTTTTGTTGTACCTATTCGCCTTTATTTTGGTATTATAAATGTTGTCTCGAAAGTCACACAGTGTCACGTGTTTGTATTCATAGATGTTCAAGGTCAAAGGTAGCAAGGATCAGTTTTATGAAAATATCATCCTTCTTTTGCCTCAAATTTTATTTTTATGTCCGAGAAAGTTGTAGAATAAAAATTCTCACATATTATCTACGTAAAGGTAATATAGGTGAATACAAAAATCTAGTTTGTTCTTTGAAATTCCGAGGTAAATATAAATAAGTAGGTATTAAGGTAGTATGTAATGTAGGTTAGTATGTAGGTATAAATAAATAAAAATATATTATATACGGGCAAATCACGCGGATTAAGCTAGCCCCAAAGTAAGTTATGTAGATATAAGCAAAAACCGTGTCTTACGTACGTCGTAATTACACGATATTTTTTTTGTGTTGTTTTGATTTTATTTATACGCATTTTTTATCCGACTTCCAAAAAGGAAGAAGTTATCAATTCGTCGGAATCTTTTATTTCTTTTTTTATGTTTACTGATTATTCGAAGGCGCCTGGACGGATTTGAAAAATTCTTTTATTGTTTGAAAGGGCATACTTGTCAGGTGGTCCCATAGAATTTATCAAAATCGGTTGTGTCATTTGGGGGTGAAGTCGTTTTTAGTTTGGAATTTTTTAAAGTATTACTAATGAATATTACTGTTAGATATAAGTACTTACTATAATAAACTACATTCTGATGCCAGTGATTGTAAATTGATGAATTAAAAAAGAAACGATATATTCGTCACAGGATATGTTAGTTTAGGTACTAAACTAATTTTAAACAAGATAATTTTTAAAAATATCTGTATAATATAAGTTATTCAGTTTATAGTCGTATATTTAAATATTCAACTGAAATTATTTGTTTTGTTTTTCGTGTGTGTGTAAGTGGCCAAGATTGTGTGTAGTGTCAGATTTTCAAGCTTACCGACCGTCATACAATGATTACAAAATATTGTAATTCCAAAGAAATTGTACATGATCTGGGATTTATTTTCCGCTGACTAAATATGAACTAAAGATTTATAAGTTTAATTTTATTTGTATTAAAATTAAGACTAAATGTTGATTGAAAAGAAAAACTAGATTATATTTGTATTGAAAAGTCTAGGCTTCCTAAAGCTACAGCTTAATAACTTCCATGCTGGTCTAGGAGAAAAGAAAAAACCTAGAATGCACTAGCTGTTTCTCTTCCTGCGCAAATCTTAAAAGCCGATCGAGGGAAAGGGCGAAATTTGAATCATGTTACTAAACGATGCGGCTCGCAACCATCACTATCCATCGCGCTAAGCGTGGCTTTTAGGTATTTCGGCCCTGGGCAGGCCTGTGTCACTTCCCGTTTAGGTATCGAAAATATACCTACATTATTACTATGCGCGCGGCGACCACTTCAAGGGAAAATTCAGTTACATAAATCGTTAGTCCAGAGTAATAAAAATTAAATTGGCTTGCAACGGATGTCTAGGTATCTAAACGAAGAGGTGAGAGGTTCTGACGCGAGCTAAATGAAACCATAGCGCTAACCATATTAAGTAGATGTTTCTTTGAATTTCTTCTCTGAGTAAGACTTCTGAAAGTGAGTACTAGTACTTATTCAGTGCCCTGGGTTCTGTCTATTCCGTCAGGGATAGACGTGATAATTTACCTATATCTGTACATCATAATAATAGACTGCGGTACACAAATCATTTAAGATTGCTCACAGCAGTAAAATTTAGTATGTGGGATGGTGACTGGCATGTGTTGGATGAATGCGTGGCTAATTTGCATAAATGACTTGGTTGTATTCGTTTATGTTTTACAATGTACTAAACTATACGTTGTAAAATGTACCAGTATTTTTGCCAGGCAAATTAAAACTCCCTCGACTTTGAAGCGTTTACCCCTAATAACTTTTAAATATATAAACCAATTTTCATTAAATAAAAGCTAAAAGCCATCGCAAGAAAACTCGCTTTCACGTTAAAAAAACCTCATTGAAATCGGTCCATCCATCCCTTCGATAGCTACGCGATTCCTCAGACGTTGGCGTCATACTTATAAAATCCATATTTTCGTCGGGAATAAAAAAATGAGTTGATTTCATTTATAAAGGTTCCTAACAGCGAACTATGAATGAGTAACTTCAAGGGATGTAGACAGGGTAATTTTTTTTAAAATTATTTAATCCGTCAAAGTGATTTTAAAAAAAAATGGACCCGTATTTTTTCGTTTTGTTAAAAATTAACATAGATACAGCGCATCGATGTTTCGGAGTGGGGGCGATTTACGTCACCGTCTAGTGAGAGTTGTACTTGATTGTGATTCAAGCTAAATTTAAATAGATACACTGTGTATTCATTATTACCTATTTGTTAATTAGAAACATGAAATAAAAAACTAACGTAAATTACGCAATTGTTTTAATTAAGTAGTTAATTGCAAATCGTACTGATGGAGCTAGCCCCGAAGTTAGTTTAAAATTTTATTGTGACATACTTAATTAACGATACTATATTGCTTTTGACTCATTGTCAGATCAGTTTGGAAGAAATCTAATTGACACCGTACATTTACATTTTGTCACGTATTTGTTATTCTATCGTTACCTATTATATCTATCACAAAAGTCAGACTACAGCTACACGTGTATGATGACGTCATAAAAATGTAAGACATCATAAAATCCATGTCGTACCTACAAAATAAGTAGTGGTTCCGAAATGTGAACTTGCGAACCCCATATCTCGGCGAAGCCTTGACCGATTTGGCTCATGTTCAAACTTAAAAATTATATATTTCATAATCTACACTTCTACCAAATTCCATGTAGCTCCAATCAAAGGTAATTACGGACAAAGATCGTCGAACAAACCTACGTACATACATACAAACCGGATTGTTCAAGTAGACTCTGAGAACTTCGCTCGCTCGATTAATCAACTATATTTCTTTTTTTTATGTTATAGGGCGGCAAACGAACAAGCGGGTCACCTGATGGTAAGTGATCACCGCTGCCCATGGACAACTGCAACACCAGGGGTGTAACAGAAGCGTTGCCGGCCTTTAAGGAAGATATAGACTCGTTTTTTGAAGGTTTCAATGTCGTATTGGTCCGGGAACACTGCTGCATTAAGTTGATTCCACAGTTCGTTCGTACGAGGTAAAAAGTTCCTTTTAAAACTTACTGTGGTTGATTGCCAACTATTCAAGTGGTATGGATGAAATTTTAATTTCAGGCGGGTGGTGCGGTGGTGAAATTTGCGCATATTGTTAAATGTTTTATTTTATGATATTTACTGTTTCAAGTTGGTATGTGTAGGCCAAGGTAGAGTATTACGTCACTGTTCTTAGGCTATCCTCAATCAGTTGTTTATTTTTGCAAAGTGCATAAAATGTCTACTTGTATAATTTTCAATATCGATGACTTTAAATAGAGAAGGTTATCCATTCCCCGGAATATAATTTTAAATTTAGTGATTAGTGACGTTAGTATTCACTAACTTAGGGGAAAGCAACATGTTAGTAAATATCGTGATAATTATCGAGATATTTATTGATGGATCTTGTGCTGGATCACAGCATACGCTACACCATCAATATTAGACATGTGCCAATCATTTTCGGGATCGAAATGAACCTGTTAGTTCATCGGAAATATGGAACTAGTTCCGTTATCATTCCGCGGAACTATCTAGTTCTTCTATGATTTTCAATCCAGGATGCGATTAGTAACCTGTATTCGTTGTAGTTCCATACGTTTTGAATAGTTAACTAGTAGGTAGACACCACATAATAAGTTGAACACATAGGCGGACTTCAAAGCATTTTTGTACAAATTCCCGGCACGCAGTTTGAACCGAAATGGCTGTATCAGCTTGGATTGGACCGATATCGTTCCAGCTCCGGACAAAGTTCCGAGAACTATTACGGTCCGGAACCACACATGTCTAATCAATATGGATCGCGTCAGAACGGAAGCGTTCTTTGTACGAGGCAGGCGTGATGGACCCTAGATAGAGGAAAATTAGAGCTTTTGTGACAATAATTGTAGCCTTTTCTTTAAACAAAAGAGATGAAGTGGCTGCATATATACAAACATACATACTATCACGTCTCTATCCTTAATGGGTAAGACAGAGCATTTTGAGTTTTGCGGTTCTAAGCTGATAGAGCCCAGGGCCGCAAGACTCAAATCCCAATTTTAGCGGTATGGTGGGCGAGAAAGTAGAAAGATGGTTGAAAATAGTGAATAATTCGCATTTTCGCTCATTCCCTCGATCGGCTCATACGATCTTCGCGGGAAGAGACACTAAGTAGAATAATTTCACATGATTGATGATCACATTCTGTTTAAATTTACAACAATGAATCCTGGCAATCAGAGACATGCATGAAAATGAATTTAATTTACTTGATACTTGACATTGAATTATCGTATTATTTTAGATTATTATGTTATATTTTAGATTAATTATTCAATCATTGTACATTTTTACAAATTAAAATATAATAAAAATTACAAATAAAAAAGAGATTCCAACGCATCACCGCGAGGCAGAGTACCCATAACGCTGGCAGCATTACCTCTCTGCACCGCAATAGAAATTCTTTGTGCAAAGAAACTGCCCGCCCTTGGGTCGCCCGTAACATCGCGGAGACGCGTTGAAATCTCACAATATTTTAGATTATTTTTCCGACCCAAATATCGACCAATAGAATTGCACCATTCGACGTCACGTGGTACAACCTACATGGTATTATACTGATAATTTTTTGATTATTTTCTCTGGTAGTTGCTATATATAAAAAACAAAACATAATCCAGTCAAATTAACCACACGTCAAACTGACAGGTTGAATTCAATTGTGAAAATTGGAGATTTTGCATGAAAATGAGTCGATTTGGAGTTTGTTCTCTGTCCACCATCGATAAAAAAGTCAAAGGAAATGTTCCCATTAATACGGAGAAGGCAATTTGTTAACTGTTCATTTCATCTCATGGTGCAATTCTATTGGCCGACATTTGGGACGGAAAAATAATCCCCCGAATACCCCACGAGCTTCAAAATTATCTGGCATTTCCCTCAAGGTTCCCGTCGTCGTCAAGTCGTCAAGTTTTTCAGGAAAAATCACTCGCGCTTCGCGCTCGTGATTTTTTAACCTGAAAAACTTGACTCCTTCATTTGTTTGCAACGAACCTATCGGGAAATACCCGATAATTTTGAAGCTCTTGTGGTATTATAAGTGATTATTATTTTATTATGTTAGATTATTTTATTTTGATGTGCCCTAACAGGGTTCATGTTTGAACTTAATGTGTTCCTTACACTATATGTACAAACTATGTAAACACATGAGATGCAATAAATGATTTAGTATTGAGTATTGAGAGAAGCAGTTGGTGCATTTTAAGCTTTTTTATCTCCCAGACCAGCATGAATTGGAAAAATAATTGCCTACAAAAGAGAGAAAATCGTCGTCATCCTCTATCACTGCCGTCTCGCTGCGTACTGAAGGGATAAATATTGACGCGCGACAGTACCTAAACGCAAGATAAGTATCACAATCCAGGATCTTGAATCAGATCACAAGGATTTCCAGAAATCTAGTGTGAGAGTGTTAAACACTTGCTAAACGTTTGACATGTTTCCTAGCGATAGTCGCCTATTTCCTCGATCGGCATTTAAAATCTGCCTGAAAAGGGATATAGCATGCGTTATGCATTCTATGTTTTTTGTCTTCTCCCAGCCAAGCACAAAATAAAATTTACATCATATTACACACGTTCATGAGTTACTCAAGTCTATATTTATAACGTCCACTATTGTGACTTAGCGAAAGTTTTATAATATGCAAAATGTTTGTTATATGCTGACGATCTAAAGTTAGTCTTAGGAATTAAGTCTCTATAATAAATTTCCAGATAATGTAATAGCGATACCATTATCTAAGTTTAAGACTGCCGTTCAAAATCATTTATTCAGAAAAGCTTATTATCATGTAAATTACTATTTATCTGGTCAAAATTCTTAAAAATAGTTGATTGAAAATTTTAATTGTAATTATATAAATGTATAATATAATGTATACTAAGGTTAAGTATAAATCTGTTTGTAACTGAAACATAGCCTATCAGGCTGGGTAGGGACCAATACTGAACCGGGTTTCTTTCGGCGTAATCTTCCCAGCAGTCGTCGTTCCGAAACGCTAGTAGTTTTTAGCTTGTGCACTAAAATAATATTTTAAAAAATGACCTTCAATAAGAGATAAATTTATCCAATATTGGATAAAAAAAATTGACTTTGACTTAAACTTAATAATAAATACCGACCGTCAATTATTACAGCAAGATAATTCAAAAATCGAGTGAACCAAATTAAATTTCATTTAATATAAACAATTATGTTAATGACATTTTTACGAAAACAATCTAAACACACACCATGAATAATGTGTATTCAATTCATAGATCTTAGTGTATTTGACACAAAATTAACTTTTCATGATCACTGTTCATCTTAAGTTAAAGAGAGTTCCAGATGTCTTTGTTTCGTTTTACAAAACTCAGACTTTAATAATCCATCTGCAATAAAACTTTTATATTATGCATTGGTTCGCAGTAAACTCGAATCCAGTAGCTCCATTTGGAACCCTCATGAAACAACGTATAGGTACGCTGATACTAGAAAAAGTTCAGAGGTATTTCTAAGATACTTCTATAAATGTATCTACGGATATTATTCGTACCTATATTCCACGTTGATTCTTCCAGGGTCTCGCGGGTTGAACTCACGTAGAATAGAACCCGTAGAGATATTGGGCAATTGATTATTTGTAAAAAAAAATTACGTGATTTTATCGATATCACCTATGAATCCTATGATACTTCATTATCATCTTTGTCGCCTGAATGTACCTAATAGATATTTGGTGCAACGTTCGTGTCAGCCGCGAAAAATGTAAGCCCTCCCGATCACACGCACTGTATCACATGAGCAATCTCCTCTATTATATGTCGCATGCTTACGGACCTTAAGGTTGAACTAATCGTGGGCTCGCTCTCAAAAGTTGGGCGCGGCCTAAAAGCATGCTGTCTCACTGATGAAATGTACGATAAGTCATGGTAAACCGAGCGCGTGAAAAATATACGTAAAGTCCTTTGGGAAAAGGGGTTTTATGCAAAAACTTCTTCATTAATCAATTAAAAATTAAGTTTATTAAAATCCTCGATAGTTAAACTATGTGAGCTGTGTCGGTATGGACTTTGTTTTGGAGATTTTACACTTCTTTTATTACTTATTTACACAGAAAGTTGTGTAAAAATAAGCAAAAAAATAAACGAATTTTGATGGCTTATAACTTTTTAATGGATTTTTATTTTACTATTCTGTATCTGTATAGACCAAATATATAATGAGACAAAACGATATTATGTTGAACTTTGAATGTACAATGTCACACAGTGGAGGAAATCCCCTCCAAAATTTGTATAGAAAAAGTACCGACTAGTTCAACCTTAAGGCATTCTTAAATCAGCAACCTGAATGTGTTGTGTTTGCTGATGGAGCAAGTATGATTGTAAGGCACCTGCTAATGTATTGCAAGAATGACAAAAGTGAGTCGACTCGTATGTTATATATATAAGTTTTAAGTGTAAGTACATTCATACGAGTAGTTATGAACACTTGTTGTACTAAAACGATATTAAAATTAATATCATATGTGTATTTAGTTTTAAATAAATTCCAACATTCTCTAGATACTGTAATTGGTGAAAACCGTTGTTTTTAGTTTTATAATAAATGAATATAATATGAGCAAATTATTACAGCAAATCGTTATTTCTTCGTTATTTCTTGAAATAACTTTACAGCGGAAACGCATTGTGGTTTCGTAAAATGACAGTTTATTATGCAATTTCTGTCTCCATTATGCATTCGTCACGTCATTATACGAGAATAAACGTAATAACGTGCAAACTTACGGAACTATGGTGTCTGATTATCTTTTGTGGAATAACTCCGTAATAGCACTGTAATTCATTATTCTGTCTTACTATTTTTAAAACAAAGCAAGGCTTTTTGTATATTTTTGCCCTGAATATTTTGTACTTTATGTTGATATGAGTAATGAGATACCAAGTTTTTTTTTTAAATCAAACTATTCCATGTTGCAAAAGTATTAAAATCAACATTTGAATTTATATTTACTTTGCTTATTCTATAGGGGTTTCAAACGTTCGAGATTAAATCGCGATCGTTTGATTTTATTATAAGAGTGAGGATGATGATTATCCGAATGCTTCAGAAAGAGGGTTATATGTTTCGAGTGTACAGACAGACATGGCGGACTATAAGGAAAATCGTTCTCTATAAGCGTCAGAGATTCCTCCTTTGAAGTTTAAAGTATTTTCATCACACCCAAAGTAAGTCCATTGCTGGACATAGGCCTCCCAAGGATTTTCAAAAGCAAATTAGGCATAATTAAAACATGGTGAAACTATAAAGGTTACTTGTTAACTAGGGAACCCTAAAAAGGAATCAAAATCATACTTACATCTCGGCAAGAACGCAAACAGGAAACTGCACACAGCACAGATAATATACGTAGTGACCAATGTCTTTTTTCTCCCATACTTGTCCAACACTATCACTACAACCACATAAGCCGGTATCTCCACTAACACCACTAGCATGAAGCTCAAATATCTATTACTACTCAACGACACAGAGTTTATCGACAGTCCATAATACACTAAGGAACATGTCAACCACATGAACGAACAAATCAACAATCGCTTCCATATGATCGCCGATCTTATCGCCTTCGACAGCTGGGACTTCTTATCACTAGTTTGGTTCTCTGGCTTCAACAAAGGATTTGATAGACTATCTAATTCTAACTTTCTAGGGTCTAGGCGGTTTATTTTGGCGGCTCGTTTCAACACTTTGACGGCTTCGTCTCTTTGGCCTTTGCTGAGGAGCCATCTAGCGCTTTCGTTGGTGAACCACATGTAGATGACGACTGGGATGGCGGGGCAGTAGAGGATGATGATGTAGGTCCTCCAGTTATCCACCAACCAGGCTAGGAGGGCGATTAGGACTACTCCTATGACAAATACCATGTTGCACATGGCGGAGACGATCACGCGTTGCTTTTTGCCGACCAGTTCAATGACTGAAAGAGAAAAGAGGTTATGAATCACCTAGAGTCGCAGTGCTATATAAGTTTATGTTAAACGTATTCTACTCCATCAAATTCATGAAAAATTTGCCTTCCTAAATGAATGATATAGTGAGTTTACCAATTTAAAAAGTGCAGGCTTTTAATGAATTTGATAAACAATCTGCGCTTATAAAACAGTAGCATTGTATAAAGCATATTACTGATTCAATGAGTGCAAATTTTTATAAGAATATGGTAGATATGGAGGTAAAAGTTGATGAAAAATTATAAACCTTAGGGATGCCTATCTAAATTATTATAAACCGTCTAGCGATAGTGTGCCAGCGACAGTATTATACGCTCTTTAATAAACCTAGCAAGTACCTTGTACTTCGTACAAGGATAAAAATATTTAAGCTGATAATATTTTAAGTTTTCAGAAGGTACCACAAATATTTTTAGCTTTTCTGGAATAAGTTGCTACGAGAAAGAATTTGTCAAAGGGAAAATGATTAAAAGAGCAATTTGTATAAGGGAGTTCGAAGAAAACTCTTTAAGTAGTTATCAAGGTCGGATTCGTAGAATCTGATTTGATATCCAATCTGAGAGAATTCTATATAGTCTAACATTTTTTTGAATACCTGAAGAAAATCTTGTTATCTATTCCTATAATGCGGGGGCAATGGAGTAAGTAATGTTGGGAGCAACATTGCTCGATCTAATGAAACCAAGTGATTCGAAAGAGCACCGAAGTAAGGGATGTTATGTATGTTATGTTATACAATTTAAAGCCAAAAATGAAGGTGGGCAGGACATGGAGTGAAGACCATGGGTCAACAAGAAAGAGGTTTTACATTATCAGAAGGTCGTAAAGGCTGCTATGAGTGAATGGATTCCTATTAGGAAATTGGTTAAATCTCTTATGAAGGCTCAATTAAGAAAAGAAAGAAAAGTTTATTATTATTTGAGCGTAACAACATTACCTGTTTAATAATGAACAATCTAAATGTGCGAGAATCATCATCTTTACAAAACACACAATGCAAATGAAAACCGAGATAAAATAACTCAAGGAAAAAAAAAATATAGCGGCTTTAGATGTATTGGTGTACTTACTAAAAACATACGCCGACGCATAAAGTCCTCCACCCGTGCTGGCTTCTAAGAAATGCATGATCACATACATAATGTACGTGGGAGTGAACGCTCTGGATAGACCGAAGAGTAGACTCCCTAGGGAGGTAAACCAGACGGCCACTTTCCTGCCGAACCGGTCAGAAATGGCCCCGGTGAACAACATAGACATGAACATGCCAGAGTTGTGGATGGTTCCAACTAACGCTCTTTTCCATTCTTGGCATCCTAAATTGAACTGAAATAAGAAGTAAAATGTTTTTGTAAGTATGTGTTTAAATTTATATTAATTTGTTATTTGATGTAGTATTAAAAAAAATAGAATGAGGATGTACCGGGAACGCGCCAAGATAAAGAAAATAGGATCAAATAAGATTTCCTCAAGGAAATATTTTTCGAAAGGGAAGATTCATGAAATGTGTCAAACATGAAGTTACGTGACCTTTTATATAATAAATCTTTAAAAAAATGTTTATAATCAAATAGAGTTGCGAAGAAATCTTAGGAAGAAATTGAGGTACAAACGTGTCAGGTAATTTTTTTGCGCTTAGTGTTAGGAGTTTTTACTACTGTTTAGCACACATTTTCTTGAGGTAAGTCTATATTAAGCAGTGGATTTCCTGTGAAAATCATCATTTTAGCAGGATGACGTTTTTGTTTATTTTTAGTGTGTGTAGTACACTTACACACACGAAAAATAAACAAAAACGAAAAAAAAGCCAGAAAAATCTATTATCAGTGTTGGCCACTGCCAACATTTGATTTTTCAGGCTGCCTAAAGGCATCTGACATAGCTTGACGACTGCCATGCAGTGATGACAGCCGGGATCAACGGTGTACGTGCCTTCCAAAGCACGGAGGAGCTCGAGAATTTTTTATGTCATTTGTGGGCCATCCAAGTTTGGACCACGCTCGGTGCCGCTTTACATGAGAAAGCGCTAGTAATGCGCACTCCTGCGTGCTACATAGCAGTATTTATCATGAAATTTATAATGAAAGATAGACCATCAAACCTCTTTGACAAAAGAGTGTCCTTCCTCATACACATAGTTCTCACACGGAATCGTTTTATTTGTGAACTCTTCCTCCAAGCACTGGTTGATTTCGGTCACTGGTGCGTATCTGAGGCACCTTTCAGGCTTCTCAGTCTCAGTGTTGAAGGGTATCGTGTAGTTTAGCCAAGAGGTGTCGTTGAACCTCTGCTCACAGCCTTGCACCTCGCATCTGTGACAAACAATGATTTTGCAAAGATTATTATGAGAAACTTCTAGAGGTAAAATAGGTGGCTCGGGATTAGATTATTTTCTTCAGGTGCAAGGAGATAATAAAGATCTATAAATAAAAACTAGATTTTCTTAGCAAAAATAAAAATATTGCATGTTCTCTATTAGTAGCACAAATTATTTGAACATACTAAAATATTAATAAAAACGTGTACTTGATGATATAAACAGAGATGACCAAGCAACGTTTTGACTGATAACAGTTGTAAAGCAACAGATAAAGCTAAGATAAAAAGTGTAGCAATAAATGGATGTTACTTGATAAGGCACTACTTGATGGTATTGATTTAGCGAGATACAAGATAAGCAAATACTTCTTTATATAGATTAAAAATATCAGGCCACTCAGAAAGTATTGTGAAAAAAAGTTTTTATGTATGTATGTGAGACTGGCCTAATATAATTATTTATAAGTAATAAAACTTTAAAATTGGAACGTTATATTTTAAAGTTTGAAATTTCCCTCCTATTTTTTGCGGACTTATTCAAATTATCGTGTCTCATTAAAAATGGATCTGAGCCGAGAATTTCCGCGCTATGATTTTTACGATTTTAAGCGTCGCCTGAAACCGGATGAATCATACAATATCCTTCAAATGGTATTTATGGGTAAAGGCCCTTCCAAAGCAATCGTGTATCGTTGATATAACGAATTCAAGCGCGGTTGACTAACTTTGGGGGATGAGGAAAGAAGAGGTCGCCCTTTGACAGCTGTTACGGAAGAAAACGTACTAGCAGTAAAAAAAATTATTCACGACAATAGGCGAGTTACATATCAGGAGATTCAGCACATCCTGCAGATTGGATCAGGAAGCGTTTACGAGATTCTACCATGTGCATCTTCGCTGAGGAGGATTGTTTCACGATGGGTGCCGCACAACCTTACAGATGCTCAGAAGCAAGCCCGGGTGGAATGGTGCCGCGATCTTTCTTTCTTCCTCACCTTATCCCACTTTACGTGGGGTCGGGACAGCATGTGAGTCTTTTCCATTGCCCTCTATCCTTTTTCAATGCAGTTGTCACATTCTTTTTATCCATATCATCCTTAACGCACTCCATCCACCTTTTCTTTGGCCGACCTATGTTCCTATTTCCAGTAATTTTAAAATTTAGAATCATTTTTGTAACGTGGCTCTCCTCTCTCCTCATGACATGTCCATACCATCGTAGTCTATTGTTTCTTAGCTTTTCCGTTATTCAGGCCACCTTTGTACTTCCTCTTACATATTCGTTTTTAATTGTATCTTTTCTTGTCACTCAACTCATCCAACTTAACATTCTCATCTCCGCTGCGTGCAGTCGTCTTTCATCTGTCACTTTCATAGCCCTACATTCCGAACCGTATAGAACAACTGGTCTTATTACGCTTTTATAAAGTTTTCCTTTAAGTTTAAAAGGCATTCTCGCATCACAAGTAATCCCTGTTACTTGTCGCCATTTTGACCAACCTGCGTTGATGCGATTTTTTACATCACGGTATATATTGCCGTCATTTTGCACAATTGAACAGAGACATCTAAAATCGGAGCAAACTGGTAGGAATGCACCATCTAACGCAACTGAAGTAAAGCTGGAGGCACCACCAAAATAAAAAAAGAGCTGTTCAGTTTTGGAATGGTGCCGCGATATGATAAAAAAATTTGAAGCAGGCTCGTCTCGGTGTGTTTACGACATCATTACAGGTAATGAGTCCTGGATTTATCAATACGATCCAGAAACACGAATCAACGCCTACCACAGCGAAGCGATCTAGAAGCGGGGGGCAGATTTTATTATCTAGCTTTTTCAATTTGACTGGCTACTTGGTGTCAATTTCTTTACAGCATTAAAGAAGCCGCCGAATCATCAACGCCGAATGGTATAAGAAGTTTTATCTGTTGTGAGCAACAAGCGACCAAACACAGGGCTCCGCGGGCTACTGCTCCACCACGACAACACGCCCGCCTACACCGCGCTCAATACGAGGGACTTCCTGGACAGCACGCCGGTCAAACTCCTGGGTCAGTCTCCTTACAGCCCTGACCTAAGTGACTTCTTTTTATTCCCGAAAGTAAAAAATCTGCTCAAAGGGATACAATTTTTTTCGCCAGAAGATGCGCTGTCAGCGTTTGAGCAGGCTATAAACGAGGTGCCTGCAGCGGACTGGAAAAAGTGTTTCGAAAATTGGTTCAGACGCATGAAACTTTGTAGAGGCTGGTGGAGAGTACTTTGAAAAGATTTAATTGAAAAAAATACCATTAGAACCCTATTTTTTATTTTCGCAAAACTTTCTGAGTGTCCCACGTATGTTTTTAGCCATTGAGTTCATAGTAGTGTTGGCGCCCGATAGGCCACTATGGATAGACTATCGGTATTATATTAAATCGATATTATGTAATGTTTTGACGACGAACAAATTATCGATATCATCGATATCATCGATAGAAGGTATTGCGTTTTATTAGTTATCAATACTATCGATAATTTGTTCTACGTTATCGAACGATACTATCGTTAGTTATCTATTAGTATTGCTGTAGAACAGCTATCGATACTATCGATATGTCTATCGATAATTTGGCATTTTTGGATTGAAACTTTCGATTTGTAAACTAGTTCATGGTTTTGGCTTTTAATTATTTTATCAAAGGTTTATTTAGTTACCCTACTTACTCTAAACGGTACCTAAAGGTATTATTTATAACATTGTATTGTAAAAACATTAAATTTTGTTCTAAAATTAGATAATACATGTATACTATCACGACTTTATCCCTGATGGGGCAGACAGAGCACAGGCATGACGAATGGAAAAATATTTTTAGCCCATCGGTTAGATAATTAAAAAATACTGTACACGTATTTTTTCTTTCCTCTGAGAAACAATAAATGACAAAGATACAGCGCTTTAAAATTCCGCATGACGTCACGGCTACGTACGATTTAAAAATCGTGTGTGAGTTTACATAGAGGTGACGTCTCAAGCCTCCACTTCGGAACTTTGATGCTTAGTATCTTTGCGAATTTTAACTTTTTTGGCAAACTGAAAAATATGGGTCCATTATTTTTGGATAATCTAAAAGGCGGACCAATTACAATTTTATTTTTCTAACCCTATCGACACGACAGGTTTAGACCCGCGATATAATGTGTGTGTATAAAATTAGTTAGTATTGTTTATCTAACATGCAAATGTTACAGCACTTTACAAGCTTTTATTTAACTTGCAATGCATCTTGTGTGTATTTTGTATGATTGTTTAGGTCAAATCTTGCAACTTAATTTTAATCCAGTTAACCTTAAACGATTGAGCTAATTTTGCATGTTTATGTAAGTCAGATGACAATACAATGTTACAGAATCAAAGAGCTGTTCTAGTTATGGGGGCGGGAGATATACAACAGATTCTATTATGGGATAAGTCCGCCGTTGTCAATTTACTCTTTATGTTGTTATTTTATATAATTGTGAGTTTTCATAGTACAATAAAGTTATTACAAACAAACAAACAAAACTAAGTTATTAAACGGAGGTGATGATAAGGTTACATATATGTAACCTCATTAAGAATCCCCTTACCCCAGACTTTTCCATACAAACTTAGTCTAACTTTTATTTTCAAATGACATGTGAGATTTCGGCAGTATTTTGTAATTTTAAAGAAATAACATATACCTATCAATTTGTTTAGGTATTTAAAAGAATGTGAACAATCTTGACATGTCTTTTTATTGAAATAGACACTTTGTAAATCAATACCTTTACAAATTACAAATCCATTATGTAATTTATAATTTATAAAATATATAATTTGTTATTATTAAATACCTAAAAAACGCATTTTAGGCATATATAACTAGTTTTCAACAGTCAAATATGAACTTGAAAGAAAATATGAGAGTGTAGAAGTTTTCCATACGGATGGTGAAATATAATATTCTCTTTTAAGTAGATATTTTGACTGTGAAAACTAGTTATATGCCTCAATATATGCAATTTCTTTGAAATTACATAATTTCGCCAATATCTGACGTGCCGTTTCAAAATTAAAGCTAGCCTACGTTTGTATGGGAAAGTCTGATTCTGTCTAGGGGACTCTTAAGTAGAAGAACTGGTTTGATTTGTTTTGACAGACACTTTATGGTAGACGATGTCTAGGGCCTGATCACGAGACGGAAGGTGGTTGAAGGAAATATGTAATAAAGCGACGCAACTCCGTCGAGTTTTCGCTTATTTTTTTTTGTCATAATAAGTATTTTAGTCTCACAATTAAAACTTGTACAAATATTTTTTTTACAAATGTCTTTTTTCTCAACTCACCTGTAATACTGCTCCTGGGCTTCAAAAATGAAGCCACACTCAAAAAAGCTGCTCAAAAGCACCGGGTACAACAGTAGCACGAAGTTCAACAGATTGTATCTGCCATACGGCCCAAGACTTTCCAAGATGGAGTCTAAATTGATTTCTTTAATGCCCTCCTCCATTGCTTTTGAGTGTCAGGCGCCGTAACGTAGCCGTCAAAGTCCCTTTGGCTCTGAAAATGAATTGGAAGTTTAAAGTTTGGTTGAATGTTAAGAAATTCAGAGTCGTTTCGTTGAATTGTGTTTGGGAGTGTTTTGGATTTGAGTTTTAAAGTACAAACAGATATTGTAGAGACTTTAACCTAGCTTTAGATATACAACAGTCAAAAAGAGTATAAGATGTATATTTAACGAGTACATGTTTAAGCTCTTTCAAAACAGGCTGAACTACATTTAATCAATGAAACAAAAACAACAACTCACAAAAATAAAAAATAAAATAAAAGTGTAACGTGCAAGGTTACGCACGCAAAACAGAAATCAGGTTCCCTCCGTCACCTAACTTCGTTTTAATAAATTTCATATATAAGCTAATCGGTCAAATTGTATGAAAAGCTAAACATTTGTATGATTCTAGTAATTTGGTATACTTTCTACGATCAATATTGTTTACAAGCATTCATGGGTTGGTAAGGTTGGTTCTGTACTTAAAATTGATTTTTGAAACATAAATCAAGGTTGCAGAACCCAAACTAAAAATACATATGTTTTTACGTTATACATTTTATACTACTTAATAATAATTTTATAAGTTTATGTAACAGCTGACATTCAATTCAATTATTAACTTGTAACTTACAAGTTCTGACATATCCCAAACGTAATATTTCTGAAATCACTATTATTATATAAACTCAGCTACATACTTAAAGTTCGCAACACCCTGCCAGGGTTCATGTACTTATTTACCTACTAACCATGTTATAGTATAAGTGCATGTATGCGAGAAATAAAGAACAAAGAAATATACACTGCAGACACATTGAGCGAATGAAAAAAAATAATATGAAACCCGGCAGTGGAACACATTCTAGTCACGGACGAATCTCCAAGGGACACGAATCACCAACTACTAAGGCTTTGTACACACTATAAATAAAATAAAATAAAATAAAAAATAAAAATAAAAAAGCCTTTATTCTACCAAAAACACTTTGCAATTTATATCATTATGTTCATTTATTCTTCCATTCGTATATTATTTTATTTTGGAAGTCGCCTCTGCGGCGCAGGCCTCCCCCTTCCTTTTCCACTCTTTTCTGTTTCTTGCTTGCCTCATCCAATCTGGACCACATCTTTTCACACTTACACACTATAATATTATTTAAAAAAAAAACGTGAGACGATGAGTATTGACACTGTCACTGGGACTGGAACTGACAATGGGCAAGTATGCTACTTTGTAAAAAGTTATTTCCTGTCGATTATCCGAAAAGAAAGATGATTCCTTTTTTAGAAAGGTACGTTTAAACTGAGGGTCCCGAACGCCATCTAGCGTTTGCTCAAACCTATCCTAAGATTGGTTTTGGTCAACCCTTTGCGTTGCGGAGGTCAAACGGTAGTCGCTTTGTGTAAAAACCAGTAACCTCGACAAATAACCTAGGTTAGGTAGCGGACCCCGGGCTCTGAAGCGTTACCGCTTGCAACCGGGAATTACGCTCAGATGATGATAACCTGAGATTACACAATAACTATGTTTTAGACACGGTTTCGCTCACCTAGTATAGTCGGAAAAGGCAAACTAGTTTCGATCGGTTTAGTCGAACAACATTTGTACACACTATTGCAACACAACGTCATAGCGAAGACAATTCGGAGATTCTCACGTCCGCTAGTCTTTATATTCATGACGTCATTTGAGAATGCTTACATTGCACAGCAATTATATTTACACTTTCAATGATATAAGAAAAAGTTGTACCTACGAAACAGTTTTACATCGTCATTTATTGTAAAATCAATCACAACATTGCGATGAAGACACCTACTTAGTAAATTTTAACTTATAACAAAAAAAAAAAGCAAGTGACTGACCCCATTTTCAGGAGTTTCTTTCATTTCAATTTTGTTTATCTATCTATGTGGGTATTTGTTATAAAATATAGTATCTTTGAGTTAGTATCCCATAACACAAGTCTCGAACTTACTTTGAGACTAGCTCAATCAGTGTAATTTGTCCCTATATATTTATTTATTTATTATTCACATCTTCACCAAATTAATATGGTACCAATTTGGTACTAAAAGCTTTAAATAAAAAATAACCATCGAAATCGGTTTACAAGTGGCGAAAAAAACATACGGGTCGAATTGATAAGCCCCTTTTTTGAAGTCGGTTGAAAAAATAAACCACGTAGACAAAATAAACATTTAATATGGGTGGGTAAATTTTGAAATTCGCATTTGAGTTAAAGCTTGCTTTCTGAATATTTTTTCTAAAGATCGACATGAAGAGAATGCTTTAGCATTAACTCTACCTTTTTTACTTGTTAGCTCAATAAATTAATTAAGTCATAAAAGTAACTAATTATAACTCCATCTTTTCTTGTAGATGTTGGCTACAGGACTACAAGGATTAGTTCAAATATGTAACAGTTATATTCCCTAAACATGTAATTACTATATTCCCAAAGAGAGTTCCTGGACAGATTTGATTTTTAGGGTTCCGTACGTCTGAATACAAAAACGGAACCCTTATAGGATCACTCGTGTGTCTGTCCGTCCGTCGCTTACAGTCAATTATCTCCGAATCTATTAGACCGATTAAGTTGAAATTTGGTACACATATCAATTCCTGTGACCCAAACACAGAGGTGTGACGTGAGCAGATGAAATCTGTATATGGGGGGTCATTTTTGGGGGGGAAGGGGAAAATTAAAAAAAAAATTCTGAAAACTGCATCGTGTGGCATATCAAATGAAAGGTCTTGTCGAGAAGATCTTAAATGTATTTTTTTGTAATTTTAAAATAAATAGTTTCCGAGTTATTCAAGAAAATAGACGAAAATTGACCATTCCCCCCCCTTATCTCCGAAACTACTGAACCTAAAATTTTGAAAAAAATACAGAAATTAGTTTTCTCCTTATAGATTATAGGAAAACCTATAAGAAGTCCATGATATTAAAATAACATGGTAAATCACTCAATATTGTGCGTACCAACTTACATTTGCAGATGGAATGTGTGGGAGAACATATTTTTTAACTCCAATGTTAAGTTTTGAAAATAAAGTGGAACACTCAATATAATACGTTCACTTACGAAAAATCTTTGATATTGTACGGAACCCTCTCCACGCGAGTTTAACTCGCACTTGGCCAGTTTTTTTTTTTGTTTAAAGGGTTATTTGCCAGGTTGTTCTATAGGAATTTTATCGAAATCAGTTGTATAGTTTGGGGGTGAAGTCAGTTTTTAGTTTAAAAATTTATAAAGATCGTCATCAAATGGCTTGTCAATGTAGTTTTCTTCCTATCTGTACGGGGATTTAAATGCCTATTTAACAGTTTTAGCACGACTGATAAAAGAAATATGGCGAAGGCGCCAATGCTTTGTATAATGATGCATTAAAACTATGTCGTTTTAGTTTTACAGCAATGTCGTATATATGACTATACTTTTATTACCTATATAATTTAATTATAGTTTTTTTTAAATATCTACAAGGATTTTATGAAAAATACAGCCCAGAAGCTGTACAGATATAGATATTTTTAAACTATGTCAAACAGAGGTCCTGTGCTAGGACTTATGATGCAAAATTAAAAAAAAAAAACAATTTCAGCAATGGTACTAAGATTGGTAATTAACAGATATAAATTACTTTGATGCAAAGAAAAAAGGTGATGATGAATAATAATCAATAAAAACAAAACATGATGGTCCGAAACCTAAGCCTACCTATTAAATATATACATAAATATAAATAATAAATAAACATATACGGAAGAGACAAATTACACTACTCAATTTTGTCATGGTATACTAAAAAAAGGATAGTACATTTTATGATGAATACATGTATAAAATTTAATGTAAAATTATTTCTTTGTGTTACATTTTTCTTTTGGTGTATAATAAAGAATTATATGCGTAAAAATCTGATGTAAATTAACAGTAATCCGAAAGAACGTAGGCGTAAGAAAGCGCATTCTGCTACGCGACCGCATTCCTCCCTCACGTGCCTCAATTAGGTACACACTTCACATTCGATTAAGTTATAGGTAAGGTGCTACATAATCGCAATTTCACTTGCGTATAATCGGCATGGACCGTAATATCGATATTTTGTTTCGATATATCGATACCCGAAACCAGTATTTTGTATCGATATGTCGATTATTTGTATCGATTTAACGACATATCGATACAAAATACCGATAAAATACTATACCTGTATTTTATCGGTATTTTATATCGATGTAACGATTTATATCAATATAAAATATCAGTATTACAATCCCTGCTAATCGGAATCCTATGCAGCTTACCAGGATCGGCCTGATCCTGAAGGGCCCAGGTGGCAGGGCTCTGTTTAGAGGTATGAACAGCAGGGGCAGGCCGCAGGCCCCCTAGAGTTCAGGTGAGTGCCAGGGCATTGCTTCTGGAGAATTGCTGCTATATTGTTGATGACTTCTAATTAAATGCATATTTAAACGTTGTTCATGCGTTGACTATTCAATTGAAATTTGTTTATATATGAATTCTAAAGTGACATAAAGAAAGGATTACAATTTGATAATTATGCACGTATTTAAAATAAATTTTGTTTTTGTAATGTTATTTTGGCTTTATGTGTTTTATTGATATTCGAATGCATTATTTTTGATAATGAATATATTGAATTGAATTGAGAAAAAAAGTTTTTTTCTAATAATTGCACAAAAACACGTACAATACATAACTCGTATCAAATTTTATATTATTGCGGTTATCATATATTTGCAACTTGATATTAAAATTAAGCTCGCGCGCAGACTGGGGCCCGGCTGGCAAATACCACCTCAGCTCTGTGGCCAGTCCGACTCTGTAGCTTACCAGACAGTAGTAGGGATGCGTTAAGGGGATACCTGAATTTTTCAGGGTCCAGTGCTGCCCCCATTTGAAATAAATCATTTGATAGGAAACTGAGACATAATTTAACATTTTGTCTTGACCAGGCACTAGATAACCTTTCAAACTATTTTGTAAACTACTGTTTACAGTAGTTATGTGCGTATGTGCGTAGAGAAGCTTCACGTTCTCACTTTAAGTGATTTATTTCAAATGGGGGCAGCACTGGACCCCTAAAAATTCAGGTCATAATAACTTAAGTAAATACTCAAGATTTTTAGAGAAGAAAACAGCAAAATAATTCCGATTACCAATAGGTACCTATATGTTAAGGTTAGCGTAAACTATAAGCAAATCATCGAAACAGTTCCGGTCATTTCTTTTTACATGTAAATTGCACTAAGTCTACAATGCGATTACAATTAGAATAGGATCGAACCGCCGCCATTTCGTGACGTCATGCTGTCAAACAAGTGTCCAACCAACTTCACTTTAATATGACAAAACAATTTAAGCAAATAAAAATGCAGTTTTAAGCATAGACCTAAGATCTTTTTTACTATTTAAGTATGATGAACTTTTTTACTATTTAAGTATGATGAACTTATAATTGTCAATGGAATTTTGAAAAATAGATGAGCTGTAAAAATACATATATGGGACATCGATTATATTTTAATCCTTTTTTTGCAAACTGTACTTAATGGGATACATATATTTTTCGGGGTCTAGTGCTGTCCCGTTTAAAGTAAGAACGTGAAGCTTTTCTACGCACATTTGCAAAAAAACTATTGCTTTTGGTTAAAGTGCTAGAAAAATTTCGTGTTCTCAATTTAAACCGGCTATCTGTCTGTCTGTCCAGCTGTCCTCGCCTACAGGTCGCATTTCTCAACTCAACCGTTTCTCGTGAAATTTTGTAAGTTTGAGAAAAAAATTGTGTCGATTAAGTTTTTCGTATTTTTTTCAAAATGATGGCAATATAAGGTATTACCTAAAATCTTTCAAAATATCATATATTATTAGCCGCAGCGAAATTAAAAAAAAATCTTATTCCTTTTTTGTTACCTTTACTAAGACAACTTTTTTATCTGAACAACTTTTTTATCGGATAAACTTTAACAGGTCGGTGGGACTCGCGAGCTCTACAACTCAGAGAGACACTAGTTTACAAATAGTCTAACTTATGTGTGTGTCCCATAAGAGAGTCGGCAGTCAGATTAAATTCTAATCCCTTCTCTAAGGAAGACTCGTTGATTCCATTCCACTTAGCACATGAACAGGATATGAATATATGTTCTCGCTAACTGTATAATTACTTGGTCATTCTATTAAGAGAATTACACCAGTTAATCCCTTAATTGACCTCGCGACTGATCATCGGGGCACTTTATTATTTAACAAGCAACGTGTAAACAACTTGACTTTTGTAAGTAGGAATTTTTTTGAAAAGGAGTGTATTATTTTGGTGCAGTTTTTACTCAATAAATTCAGAAATTATGTACTTGACTGGTGATTTTGGTGTAGTTTTTACATACATAATATCACGTCTTTATGCTTAATGGGACAGACAAGAGCATTTTGGGTCTTGCGGCTCTAGGCAGATAGACATCATCCATAAACTACGTCACGCTTATTTATATAATTATGTTATAATTATATTATATAAATTAATTATCAACTGAGACAAGGAGGAGAGGGGAGTCAAAGTCATAAAATTCGTGTGACGTAATTTATGGGTGGTACCATAGAGTCCATTGCCATAAGATTCTAAGGCCACTATAAACGTGATTGTGGGGGAGAAGGCCTGTTGGTGATCAGTCCAATAGATAAAAGACTGTCGGAGAAAGCTTGCAGATTTGAGTGGAAAGATGAATCAAAACAGAGCTTCAAAGCGTTAGATATTGGCCACTATAGATCGGTCATTTTGAAAATCCTTGGGAGTGGCCTATATCTAGCAGTAGACTTATGCAGCTGAAAAAATGATGGTGATCATGATATACGCGTGCAAAGTCGCTAGGAGAAAGAAACACATCTATCAACTAAAACGGTCGATATCACACACGCTACGCCGCGCCGGTAGAGTTCTAATTTTCTTTTTATTTTAACCGCAGGTGTTAAGGTTACGTGTCTAACCTTGACTTGTATCGCGGGTATATCACGTGGGGAGTTCGTGGTCGATGCGTTAACACCAGTTTAAAAATACAGTCACAAAAAAGGGAAAGTTTTGCTTGCATAGCCGCTTGTACGCTTATAGTGTGGGTAGCTACATATATCTATACGTTCATGTTACATTGAGTAAAATGACGTAGATTGCGTAGGAGTAATTTGGATATGTGAGATTTTGGGATTTGTTAAATATGATTGCTTGATCTAAGTTTCATGCAGTGTTGCAAACTCTTTATTACTTATTGCCACTTTGTATCCGTATATGGAAGGCACATATAAGCCGTTAGTACAGAATGTCATCCTTATATGACAGTTGTCAAGCTAAGTCAGATGCTTTTAGGCAGTCTGATAAATCCTGCCTGAAAAATCTGACACCAGTGTTGGCCACTTACACACACGATAAACGAACTAACTATACTTATTGCCACTGACTTTTGTCACTATTTGAACGAACAATATATCTTATTGGCTTTTTAAAAGCATTACAGTGCTCGGATTTTATTATCCAAATTAAAACATGTGATGAAAAATTTCGCCACGAGTGGGATTCGAACCCGCGTCCCTCACGTTAACGCCGTGAGTGCACTACCAATTTCGGAATTGTGGCGAAATTTTTCATCGCATGTTTTAATTTGGATAACAATATATCTGTCTGTGCCTACTGTCCGACTGTGCTTTTATCGTTAAAATGCAGAATATTTAATACAAACTCATCCCGACTATATAGGTCACACATTAGCAATCAATCAATCAAATGTATGTTTTATCCTTAGTAGGAAAGTGTCTACCTTGACTTTGTGGGACGTAATACCTACAGGCTAGCAAAAAAGCATCATATCATCATCTCAGCGTATTTTCCCGGTTGCATCCGCAGCGGTAACGCTTCAGAGCCCGGGGTCCGCTACCTAACCAAGGAGATTTGACGAGGTTACTGGTTTTTACACAGAGCGACTGTCGTCTGACCTCCGCAACCCAAAGGGTAAACCAAATCAAATTTTTGGATATTTTGACGATCAAACGCTAGTAAAAAAGCATATTTATGAGTTAATACATTACAATTGTAATTTTAGCACTTTGAGCTATGTCGCAACCAAAATTAATTAAATACAAAAATGTACGCAGAAAAAATCTCCACCGTCGAGCGTCGGCGCCAGCGCAACCGGTAACAAATTTTAGTAGTTTGATTTGAATAAACAAAAAAGAATATATGATATTCTGAAGCTTATGCAGTCCTTTCTTCATAAATTCCGATGCGGGTGAGTAAGGCAAGGGTAAATACAATAAAAGCCAATGGTTCGACGTGCTTCTAAATGTGGACCCCAAAAGCAAGATAGGAAAAGTTAGCTACTACTCACTCGATAAGAAGAAAAAGACTAGAAGAAGAAAGGAAATGATCCTATCCGACGAAATAATATACCTACATATATAATTTCTCAAAAAAAAAAATACTGAGGCACTGAATTAATTCAAAAGCACTTTGTGTATTCGGTTTATTCATCATTATAGAATTTGTATAGAAACATTTTTTTGTTATAATTTTATGAAAATAAAAAAAATGTTCTTTAATGAATCATTATATTTTTCTATAAAGAATAAACTGAGTACACAAGATGCTTTTGAACTAATTCGGTCGGTCACAATAAAAATTTTCTTTGCTTTTTGGTCTGTTAGTTTGATTTTTTTTTCTAAAAAATAATATATTGTTAAAGACAACATAAGCGAAGGGCACTATACTTTTCTCGAAGCGTTTCATCGTATTTGAAAGTCTAAATTATCTAAATTGTTATATATATAAATTAATATAATGTCATTCATTACTTTATTAGAGTACTAAGTAAATATTGTAAGTTTAATTATACCTATATATTCAGACAATTCTTCGTTCATCCTATTACAGTTACATACACTATTCACAATAATGAATGACAGACAAACGAGCCGTGCTTCCTTGGTATGTTGTGGTCTAATCGAAGGTCGTGTCGGATGTCGGCCACAGAACGTATACCTACCTACGTATACGTGTGACAGAAAGAAGTTCCTTCTGTTCGTTCGTTTGTGTAAGTGTCCAACACTGGTCTCTGATTTTTCAAGCTGCCTTAAGGCATATAACATAGCTTGTCGAGTGAATACAAGGATGATTACTAAAGTACGGAGGTGCTGAACGGTCACTGGTCCAACTGCGGACCAAGCTCAGTGGCACTTAACTTGCGAAACCGCTTAAAATGTGTGTGTATTCCCACCCTACCACCGAGCTCCTAAGCTAAGCTTCTAACATTTTGATAGATGCATTGCATGGTTCGTCTGCATTATATTCAAAGATAATAGACGACGAAATTTAAAAAAAATACAGAACAGTACCTTTTTTAAGGACAAATGACACGAATAGAGCTAGCCCCAAAGTGAGTTCGAAACTTGTGTAATGGGATAATAACTCATCGATTCTATATTTTTTATAACAAATACAAATACATGATATGTATTATAGATAATCATTCAATTAGGTCCGCAAGGTGGTCGGACGACTTGACCAAGGTCGCTGAAAAGCGACCTTGGTCAGGTCAGGTCGTCCGAAGAAGGATGCAGGCCGCTCTACGTCGTTAATTCATGGAAACACTTAGGAGAGGTCTATATCCAGCAGTGGACGATACACCTTATACTGTCTGTCAATATAGAACAATGGCGTGTAACCGCTATACGGTTATAGACAGTAGAATTGTGCGGCTTAAATGATGACGATGAATTAGGTAAAACAATTAGCAAGCAAGTACAAAATCTTAGTAAACACATTGCCTAGTAAACGAAAGAAAAAAAAAAGGTTTCCAAACCGTAACAATATGCTCCCCAATCCCTCGCGCACCAATGTACCCAATTTTAGTATAACAAAGGTGCGTATTGTTGAACGGTACTAAGTAAACGGTTATGAGAAAGGTCGCAGAACAATAGCGATATGACATGCCAATTATTATTTGTCGTGTCGTGAGAATTCAAGGAACCGTGTGACGAAACGTTGCTACCTGCGATGAAGATCCCGCGACGATTCTAACCTACTTTAAGTTAATAGAACAGAATGTTTTTATTCCGAAATATTTCTTATAATTCCTGTTCTTTTTTTGTATTTGGATATCCTTGATTTTCCCAAATTTTTAATTCATAGTATTGTTTGTCATAATGATTTAGTATTTTTTTGTAATAACCATTTGACATAATGTTCTTTCTTATAGTGTTTGAGTCTTATACTGTATTAACACCTAATATGATGTGCGGGAGTACCCATAAGACCACCATGTAAATTTTTTTATTGATTTAAGTTTATATATAAAATATGACTAAGAGCGGAAATCGTTTTATTTAATAAAGTTACGTGAAATAAAAAAAAGAAATACATTATGTGATATTATGACAAATTATTTTATAAGTATTAAAAGAGAACCGTTGTACATATGTCACGTTATTAACCAACCAGCCTGTCTTCTGTTAAGTCAGAAAGTCCTTAGGTATGTCTGCCAGCTGTCTGAAAGGAGGCTGGACAACTTTACACCAGTGTGTATCAGGCTACTGGTGTAATTACCAGCCCGTATCAGTCCACTGCGTAAAATCGATCAGGTGATTGCTCAATTTGCATGAAAGATCAATAACAATCAACATTTTCTCGTATTTCAAGATTTCTTTGGATTTCTGCTTAAGGCATTTAATCACGGTGTTACAGATCTTTCTTTTTATAACCTATGTCAGTCTACTGCTGGACTAAAGGCTCTCAATAAAGGGAGGATACCCATAATCACCACACTATTTTAACGATGGCTGATCGGTGGGAACCGGTTCTACCGGGTGGAATTTATGTTTGTCAAATCGTTCGCAAACATTACATGTTTCTAATGTTTCAACATTGTAAGATAATAAGTTTTTATGAATTAAAAGGCATAATAATATCACTAAGCCCTTTCCTTTTACGAATAGGCCACTAATTGCAGTGGTCGTTGCGAATTGCTGGTCGCGGTAGGTTTTCATTAAAATTAAATTTGAATATACACTACACGTAATGTAAAATATTTCCCTACGTAGTTGCGAGCGCCGCTATTGCGACGCATGCCGTTGCAAATTTTTTTCCACTGCCTCATAGGTTCGAAGGCTTGTGGGCTCGAAAGATTGTTTTTCTACTGCCACAAACTTTGAGGCAATAGAAAAAAAATTCGCAACAGCGTGCGTCGCAACAGCAGCGCCCGCAACTACGTAGGGAACCCAAAATTGAGTATATTTACGTGACGTATAAAAGAGCTTGTTAAGGTCTAATTACTCAATAAATATTTGAATTTGAATCTGAATCTGTGTAGGCGGGTTGGTGATTGCAGTACTAACTATACAGTCAGACAATGCGAAACAAATAAATTGAACAAAAATGGCGGACTTCAAAGCATTTGTGTACAAATTCCCGACACGTGAATTAAACCAAAATAGCGGTCGCCGGCGCATTATTTGTATCTGCGCTGATAACCGCCATTTTGGTTCAACCTACGTGCCGGGAATTTGTACAAAAATGTTTTGAAGTCCGCTATTTTTGTTCAACTTATTTTTGTCGCATTATACAAACATTGATGTTTATTGTAGTTGGATGGCCTTTGAACTCAAGAAGAAGAAAGTCTTTAATTAGAGGATACTGCTGCCCGTTCTTTGTTGTCAATACCTCACTTAGTCGCCTTTTACTACACCCATGAGAAGCTGTATGAGGCGACGGAAGTGCAAATAATCAGCGCCTTCGCAAGTAAAGCGACACCGATGCGTGGTCCGCACTTGGATGGGTGACCGCTTGGCATAAAAATTTCTTGAGCTCTTCCGTGCTTCGGAAGGAATATATAAACCGTTGGTCCCGGTTGTCATTGAGTTGTCACCAGATGAGAGATATTGAGCTTTAGTACTTCAGATGCCTTTCTTTACCTTTAGGTTAGTCCTACTCTACATCTCTGCCTTGAGGCGATAGACCTAAAATTTTTTACAATGCTTTTGGCTTCTTGAAATATGTGACACCAGTGTTAGCTACAAGAGTGTAACCCTGCTGTCACATTTTATACCTTATAGAGATAAGGGACCATCCATAAATAACGTCATACGAAGTTCATGACTTTTTGACTCCTCATTTCTCTTTGTCACAGTTGGTCACAATTTTGAGACCCCCTACATCTTTGTGTGACGTGACAAATACTGAAATTTTATTTCTTTAAAAAAAAACAAGCGAGCAAAGTTATAAATATGTAGCTGATAAAGCTGGAAATATTAAAAAAGTTTATTCATAATTAGTTAAAATTTTGTGTTTTATTGCTTAGATATAAATTTTGTATTGTGACGTCACGAACCTTATAACCCCTCCCAACCCTTAACACACAATGTCACACTTCATTGACCCCTCCCTACCGCTTGATGTATAACGTAAATTTTGGATGGTCCTTAAGAAAAATCACCACACGGCCTAACCCGCCTGGTATTATTATTTAATGTAGGATTTCGTTTGAATCGCGTATGACGCCCGGATCTTCCTTTTTTGTTTGTCTTTTTTGTGCCACCGTGAGAACCCGTCGCATTCCATCGCCCCACGATGACAATGTCTTTGGAATAAAACAACTTAATCCATGTGTGTATAGGTACTTCTTGGGTTTGTTTAAGTGAAGTGAAAATATGATATTAATAAAATGAAGAAATTAAATGAAAAATAAAGCATTACTTTAAAAAATCTTGGTAAAACAGATTAAAAAGTAAAAAAAATCTTTATACTTAACAACAAATATACAAGTCAAGTTAATAAAAGCGTAAAAAACCGACTTTATTTTCTTTCAGGAGTTTCTTGCATGTATCCAAATGTCCTTATGATATGTTTACCAAATCATTATAGGCTAATTTATGTAGATAGAGACTTTCAAATAAAAAGAGAATCATCAAAATCGGTTCACAATTGTCAAAAATATCGCGGAACACATGTACCATTAAACATGTATTCCAATTAATAACCTCTTCCTTTTCAAAGTCGGCTAAAATTACAAGTTTCATGGACATTTTTAATGCACTTGCAGAAAATGACTGTCTTCATGAAGTGTGTTAAGTCGACTGCAAAAAATTTGACTGCGAACTAACATACTTAAGTCCGTTTACTTACATTTATTTGTGTGTACAATAAAGTGCAATTAAAAATAAACAATTATTTCAATGATTAAAATTATGCAGAAAGAGCATTCCTTAAGAATTATGTGGTAATTGCGAAAGAATAAACTTCCCATACCAAACGTTGCGTGTGTATGGGAAGTTGAATATTTTATCAAATACTATTTTAATAATCTTTTTTTTTTAACATCATGTTGATATTTTAAAGAACAATCCATCAAAAGTTAAAGCTGAAAAAAAAAGTTTTGCAACTTTCGTTAATGACACTCTTAGACTTGCCTCTTCACTACACTCTAGCAAATACGGAATCTTTTACGAAGAATGCATCATTCATAAAATATAACGGGTTCGATTCTCTAACTACATTCTGTCAGCAGGTAAAGGTAAATCTCCGACAATAGTCGCCAAGTATTATTAGACCGAGTTCAACAGCCCTCAACGGTTAAAACGGCTAATTATAAACCGATTCATAATGCAACCCATTGAAGACATGCAAAAAAAATGTGTACCCAATATTGTCTCTAATGTGTACTTAGTAATCCAATTGAATCTGCGCATGCGTGTTAAACATCAATTAATTTCTGGCATGTTTACCATGAAAATACAAATATTCCTAACAGCATTGAACTAAGCGAATTTTAATACCGTGCGGAGAAAAAATGCTAAATAGGTATAATACTTACATGTTTCACAAATGACACAGCGGAATTTTCACAAAACTCGGCGAATAACCTCAAAATTGCACGTGTACACTATTGTAAACTGAAATGCTTATAAAATTTTCGTTTGACACGAATTTTTGTTTGGGCTGACGCGTGCTACTAGTCCAAATGCAGGTCGCTGTCTCGTACAAACTCGGCGTCAGCCGGCGGTGGACTGTACTCGACGGCAAGGAGTGGAGACGTCATTTTTATCGCGCGACGCGCGTACGCTGCTCTCCCAACCAAATCGAGGTTACACATAATTCTATTCACATTACTGCTTCATTCTCTAAACTGTGTAACGAACACCCTACCCACCCAGCAATAGAATGCTACCACCACGTGTCGAATGCAAATTTATTTCCGAATCTTGCACTTGGTAGTTCATATTATGTTAATGTGGTATGCATTTGGTTTGATCTAACTTGACGGATAGGAGTGCATTAAAGTTAAAAATATACAAATGTCTCCCAAGCAAGGCTATTGACCGAAGTTACGATGAATTAATTACAATATAAATTACAAATGTCCTCCACCATATTTTAATGAAGTCTGTGACATGTTGGGTTATCTCGTTTACGGTTTTCGATAAAAGTTCAATTTGTTTGTTTATTAAAGTCGCGTAAAATTGATTAACTAAAATAAAAAGGTAAGTACTGATAATTTCGGTGTGGTTACTGAACTGAGTTTTGTGTAGTAGTTTTAGGTCTTCTCTGCAGTAGTTACGGGTACTAACCTACTCACAGAATTTCAGTTACAATGAATCTGATTCTACATTGGACGACGTCTTTTATCGCGTAAGATTATGTTTCTTTCTTTCTTTTTGTTAATACTGAAACTTTTTCATACTGGTCTGGGTGAAAAGAAAAAAACCGGCCAAGTGCGAGTCGGACTCGTGCACCGATGGTTCCGTACAAACCTGTAGGTATAGTAAGTTTAAAATTATTAAAAATGTTTTTTTATATGATTTAACTTATTTACTGTTTTCGGAATTTTTCCTTTATCTGTGCTATGAGACGTTGCTTCGTACGGTTCGTACCAAATTTCAAGATTCTGAGTTCACGGGAAGTACCCTGTAGGCTTTGATACCCTGCGAATGGCGAAAATTTGCGGCATAAGCGGCTGTATCTTTTGATTGCGTTAGCTTAGAAATTTGATTTTTTCATAGCTCCAAGGGACAGTAGACCTGAGTATTTGATATAAATTCCAGAAAAAGGGTCTTGACAGACAGATAGACGGACGGACGGACAACAAGGTGATCCTATAAGGGTTCCGTTTTTTGCTTTCGAGGTACGGAACCCTAAAAACTTAGTTTGTACCAACTGCTTCTCTTCCCGCGCAGATCCTAAAAGCCGATCGAGGAAATGGGCGAGATTTGAATCATGTAAATACGCGATGAAACTAGCAACCAGGCGTATCCTTAGGGTCTTACGGCCCTGGGCTCTTTTTACCCTGACAGGGATAAAGATGTGATAATGTTGTATCAGAAGTGCCATTTTTGAAACGAGGAGTCACCTAAACGAATGGATTTTCTATACAAAAACCGTTCGTTTAGGGGTTACTCCAAAAAATAATACGTTAGTCATACGAAAGTGACGTCCTATATGTATGTCAAACCAAATTAGACTCTATCATCATTCTCATTAGGGCGCAATGTTGTTTGACACTGAAACGCGGATACGCAGTAACTTCCGTCTTTCGTTACGCTTTTGAAGTAACTATAATAATAATGATAAAAAGGCGTCGGGACGTGACAACCCCATCGCCTACTGGATTCCCAGTGCAGTCAGTCAACGCAGGGCAGCTTGTGGCGGGCTGATGGTGAGTGGCGACACCACGTACCCTACCTCCAGGGTGACCATACACACACACATACACACAGTTACACAACCCCCGCCTCTGTCTTGCCTTCACTAGCTGGCCAGAGTGGAGTCGCAAGAGCAGAACATACGCTCCAGAGTAGAAGTGTATGCGCACGTAATGGCGTAATAACGGGGAAACCCGCTCTTGGGGGTAAGCCCCGTGATGGTGAAACCGGTACTCTCGTCACCCTCAGCTGCTCAAATTGTGTTGCGCCCTGGCCGCATTTTCGTGGCTAATTAGGGTGCCCACAGGCAGTGTAGCCAACGAACAGCGAGTCACCATCTACCAGGCTAAACTTGTTGTGAGAGAGTTTTAGGTAGATCTCCGTATCTCACTCGATAACCCAGTTATCCGGTCCACTAACATCCCATCCATAAAGCCCAAACCAAGTAAATCACTCCCTGGCAATAGTTCGGCAGCTATGGAAGACTGTCCGTCAGTGCATCTCAATGGTATATGAAGGGGTAGGCCTCCATAGATGCAGCCATCTCACTTTTTAGATAAAAAGGTACTAAAAGGCCTCTTCATGTTGGCTTTGGCCCCATGAACGCCTTAAAAGACCCGTGGCTGAAAAGCGTAACAACAAAATAATAATTTATTTATTCAGACTACACGGTCCACTTTATGTTAGTAACAATTCATTCTTAAAATCATGATAGTAATGTTTTAAGTACATTTATTCAACGGCTCCTGTTATAGTTTTGCTCCAGAATAATAATAATGTACTGTCTAATTTGAAGCATCGTATTTGCAGGATGTTGTAACTGCTGCATTACTTGCTTATCAATGAAGCTATTTGTTTGCGTCTAATGGCGTAAAAATCATCTGTAAAAGCTTCAGCAAACATAGAAGACGCACTACAGAAAAGAGGCAGTCGTAACAACATCCTAAAGACATTATTATATTGCACGCGCAGTGCGCTGTATGCCTTCTGTGTGTAGCTGACCCATAGGCTACTCGTGTAAAAAGATTGGCAAAAAACTTTAAATAAAGTTATTTTAAGCCCCCTGTACCTGTAAGGATGGAGTTGCATTCGTCATATGTTTCGGTCGCACCTGCGTCTATAGTCCCGAATAATGTGCGGCAAAGCTTCGTAAGTTTTGTACACTGAATATTTATCGCGATAAAACTGTGGTCATATTAGCGGCTTCGTTATTTTTCACGAACTATCGTGCAATAGTCATCTAGGCATTTAATTATAGACGACGACTTTCTTTATTTATACATGCGTGCTAACAATTATATAATACAAATATTGAAACCTTAAAAGAAACCTTGAAAAAAAATCCTAACACCATTTTATCGTTCCACGTCAAAATGAACAACTTGAACAACGCTAGTCCGACCACGCAGAGCGAATTGTTAGGACGCTAAAACCCTTTGATGTACCGCCACCCGCACGATATCGAAGACGCAGCCCGAATATTCGGGACGATACCCGATAACGGCCGGTCACATTTGCGTGTATCGTGTAACAGCACGAAGCTTCGTGTTGATAGGCGCAGGTGCGGCCGAAGCAATAGTCATATAAGTCATGCGTAGTATCGGTTTAATTTAATCAATTAAATTTTCGAGATATGAATATTCATAAGGTCGAAATTGGTAATGTAATTCGAATATTTTAGGTCAAGATAACCTTCCGCGCGATCACTGCTCAAATGCATGGTTATTTCTAATCACGCATGAAAAGTTCAGATGTTAAATGCTATTTTTAAAAGACTCTTGATTTATAGATAGGTCGATATTGATACGTAAATATAAATATTATTTTGTAATTTTTATATTAATGATTAAGATAATTTATTTGCCAAACGTGTTACAAGATATTCACGTTTAGTTTCGTTTAATCATATTTACCCTCTTCGGTGTGTCAAAAGTCAGAAAAGGCTATAGTCTATCATAATACTACTATAAGTTTCCGGAATGAATATGAAAAAATACTATTAAAGGTACAAAATTAATTTATTGTTTTTCAAAATAATCTCCCTTGGCGTCTATGCACTTTTTCATTCGATGAAACCAGTTTTGAAAACTTTTGTGCCACTCCTCTGTGGTGACCTTTGAAACGTGTTTTTCATACTCCTCGACAGCCTCTTCTGGTGATGAAAATCGTTGACCGCGTAATTGGTTCTTAATTTTTGGGAACAGAAAAAAGTCACAAGGTGCCAGGTCGGGACTGTATGCAGGATGACTCATGAGTTCTACATTTTTCGCCTTCAAAAAGTCGTTTGTCTGTCTGGCCGTGTGAGAACTAGCATTGTCGTGGTGCAGGATGATACGGCGTTTACGGTTATTTTTACGGAGTTCATCAATAACTTCCGGCAAACAAATGGTCGTGTACCAGTCACTATTCACTGTACGACGATTCTCTAAAGCAACAGTAGCCACGTGTCCAGTTTTATTAAAAAAAGAAGCAATCATCCGCTTAGATGCACTTTTCACGCGCGCCACTTTGGTTGGTTTCGGCTCATCTTGAAAGACCCATACGCTCGATTGCTGCTTTGTTTTGGGATCGTAGCAATAAATCCATGTTTCGTCACCTGTTACTATGTCCCATACCAAATTTGACGCACCTTCGTTGAACCTGATAAGCATGGCACTGCACAAAGTGACGCGGTCCGTTTTTTGAGCCTCGGTCAAGTTGTGTGGGATCCACCGCGAGCACAGCTTTCTCACACCCAAATGTTTGTGTAGGATTAATTGTATTTGACTCATGCCTATTTCTAAGGATGCGCGAATTTCATGGTAGGTCACATGCCTGTCTCTTTCAATCATACGGCACACAGCATCGATGTTTTTGTTGGTCACAGCGGTGGACGGCCGACCATCGCGAGATTCGTCACTGAGATTGATACGACCACGCTTGAATTCTGCAAACCAGCTATAAACAGTTGTCTTGCATGGTGCTTCATTGCCAAAAGCTGTTTCAAGCCGAGCGATGCTCTGTTGAGCTGTCAAATTACACTTAAAATCGTAGAAAATCATACTACGAAAATTTTCCCGAGTTAAATCCATGTTGATGCAGACACACAATTTTTTAAATGGCGCCACAAGGTAAAAACAAAAGACAGTCAGATGAAACAAACTGCATTCTACAGCCAAAGAGTTCTATTTTCAAATGTTGCAATAAATTTTTAAATATTGTTTATGTAAGTGGCCAGTTTCGGAAACTTATAGTGCGCCCTATGTATATACATAAAAATATTGGAGAGCTCGGTGGCCTAGAAGGAGTGCGAATTACTAGCGCTTTTGTAAGTAAAGTGACACCGGGTGACCACCGCACTTGGATGGATTACCGCAAGTGGCATAAAAAATTCTCTAGCTCCTCCATGCTTTGAGAGGCACGTATAAGCCATTGGTTCCGGCGTCATTATTGTGTGGCAGTCGTCAAGCTAAGGCTCAAATTTGCCTAAAGGTATTCTTTAGTCAAATTTGACTCCAGTGTTGGCCACTTACACACACGAAAAACAAACAAATCATAATGCTTTAAAAATATAAATATATTTAATCCTGCTACAGTTTGCTATAAAACAAAGTCAAGTTACAGTTAATCACTCATGAAATTTTTAACACATAATAATATTCATCTATCAAAAATAAGTAAAAACTTAATTTTTAATTTATACTATAGTACCATTGACATTTGTTCTACTATCACGATTTTTCTATCTATTTATCAAATGAGTATATTTTTGTTCCGCTTGGTGTCGAAACTATTGGTCCGTGGCGGCTAAGTACAAAAAAAAAATATTAAAAAAATAACACCTTCTCTTGTCGACGCCGCTGGTGGCAAGAGGGCTGGCTCATATCTCGCGCAGAAGATTGCAGTAGCCATTCAGAGCGGGAATGCAGCCAGTGTTCTTGGCACCATGCCACATGAACCACACTTAGATTTTTAATATAGTTTAATTTCGATTTTAATTTAGATACTTAGATATTAGTTCTTAAATTTAGTTTCTCTAATTTACTGTCAGAAATCTATCTAATACAATTTTGAAGTTAGGTCGAATAGGTGCTAGAGAATTAATTTAGCAACCTGCTATGTACCTATATACTTTGTTTTTTTTTTTGTGTAAATATAATTGATTTACATAGTCAATTTTGATCGAACGAGCGAAATCCTGAAGTTAGATTTAATAGTTAGTAGAGAATGCAATTTGCTACCTGTAGTCTACGAATATCCTTTCTTTTCGGTAATATTATTGATTTAAATAAATAATTTTGATCGAACGAGTGAACTCCTGAAGTTAGACTGAATCAGTAGTAGAGAATGCAATTTGTGACCTGTAGTCTACCAATATCCTTTTTTTACCGGTAATATTATTGATTTAAATATATAACTTTGATCGAACGAGCGAAATCCTGATGTTAGATTGAATAGGTAGTAGAGAATGCAATTTGCGACCAGTAGTCTACCTAAATCCAATTTTTTCGGTAGTATTATTGATTTAAATATAAAATTTTGATCGAACGAGCGAAGAGAGTGAAATTCAGAGGTTTTGTCAGCATCATTTCCGAAGCCTCTAGTTCCTGCCATAGAGTTACCTCCCTGTTGACGACATCTGTGGCTTGATCAACATGCTAATCCTCCAATCTGGTGGATCTGGGTTCGATCCCCAGCCAGGGCAAGTTGTAAAATAGGGTTTTTTTCAAATTATCCAGGGCCTTGGGACTATATCATTACCAAGTGGATCCCGTAACAGAAGAGACACAGAGGGAGATTCAGAAATCGATAGAGAGACTGCGTTTAAGAAGATATGAAGAAATTAGGCAGGTTAACTTTATATCTATCTTATACATAATGTAACAAAAACTTCTGATCCTTGTAGGAGCAACTTAGACCGTCAATACGAAAAAGTTTTCCTATGGGACCAATGCTTGAAACTCGAAACAAAAATAAACGACATTTTCATACAAAAGTGTTCGGCCCGTCCTGCAATTTGTGAAAATGTCGATTTTTTTTCGAGTTTCAAGCATTGGTCCCATAGGAAAATTTGTTCATAATGACGGTCTGAGTTGTTCCTACCAGGATCGGACAGGGTTTTTGTTACATATTGTATATGTTTTTCTAATTTTTTTTATTAGTCTAATCTATCCTACTGCTGGGCGAAGGGCTCCCCTCTAGTACGCTAATAATCTCTCCTGCGCGATGGATTTCCAAGTCTTGTAAACAGCGCCAGGTCATCACACCACCTTGTCCTTGGGCAATCTCTTATATTATGTATTTATGATAAAATATAGTACCGTTAATAAGTACCCATAAAACCAGTTTAAACTTTGGGGCTCGCTCACTAGCTAGTGTGATTTGTATTTATCTACCTATTTATTATTTTTTCTACAGATTACAATTTATATTATCAAATTAAAATCGTCCTTGAGTTATTTATAGTGTAATCCGTTATTTATTTTTTCTACTCCTGTACTGTTATCTGTCTTTTAAATGGTCCCGAACACTAATGTAAGAACATAGATTATATGATTTCAGAAAAGTCTATAGTCTATTCCTAATATAATAGCACATGTGTCGTTATTTCGCCAAAACGATACTCATAGCCATAGACCTATAACTTTTTTTCTTTAGATCTACCATACTGCCAACATAATAAAATCGTTATTTTAACATATGGTGCCATTTTTCAAACGTGGAGTCACTGAACAAACGGTTTTTTGTATGAAAAAACATTCGTTTAAGTGACTCAATGTTTCAAAAATGGCACTTTTGGTCACTAGGAAGACGTCAATAAATAATATATTTTAAGAGAATTTATAGAATAAGAGTTGTGGAAATGTGGGGTTCGCGAGTTTACTTCTACGAAGAACTACAAATTTCATATTTGCGTATTCAAACTATTTTGCTCTAAGTCATTTTAATTACGTCGAAAAATTACCCTTCAATATTAAACACAGGCAAGTTTGTTAACCGAAATAAAGGCACCATTCATTCGAATCCAAATGCAGTCTTGATAAATTTAATGATGCCATTAAATGATAATGGTTATATTGAGATTATAAAGGCTCTTCTTAAATATTATCATTGTTGTTATAGAGATCTAGGTTTGCGTTAAAGGCGGATTGTGCTCTTGGAAGTTTATGGGGTTGGTCTACATCTCTCAGCATGGAACAGCACTTTTCTATGATACTATCCTTTTCTGTCGCTCAGAACCGTCATTCGTAAAAGCGAGAGATAGAGACCGATCGCCGCGGAAGCGCCGATGTTGATGCGTTCCCTCGCTCTCTCGCTCTAGCGAATGACGGTTCTAAGCGACAGAAAAGGACAGCAGCATATAAAAGTATGGGTCTCATAAGTAGGCCCAAGGTCACTCAACGCGATATGGAGAGGCTATGCTCGGTGTTTCCTTACGTGATCGAATCAGAAATGAGAAAATTCGTAGGAGAACAAAAGTCACTGACATTGACATAGCCCAGCGGATTAGTTCGTTGAAGTGGCAGTGGGCGGGACACATAGCGCGGCGAACCGATGACTCATGGGGTAAAAAGGTTCTCGAATGGCGACCACGTACTGGCAAGTGAAGCGTAGGACACCCACCCACAAGGTGGTCTGACGACCTGAACAAGCTCGCCAGAAAGCGCTGGATGCAGGCCGCTCTAGATCGGAAATTTTGGAAATCCTTGGGAGAGGCCTATGTCCTGCAGTGGACATTATGCGGCTGAAATGATGATATAAAAGTGCTATTCCGTGCTGAGAGATGAGTCCAAGTCTCAAGCTTATCTGGGTGGTCTGGAAAAAATCTACCGCTGCTTTAAATGTAAAAGCCGACTCTCTTGAAGTTATGTGCTACTCTTGAACACGTTCCAAAAAATTATAGACCGCTGGCAAGTTGCTTCTTCAAACTGCAGCTGTCAGATGCTTATAATGAACCTCACCTGTTCTTTGATTTTTATGTCAAAGGTGACCTTCTTTTTGATAATGAATATTAACTACCTATCTAAATTAGTTAGAAAATGTGATAAGTCTCTCTCTCACAGAGTGGTTCCAGTTGCATCTTTATCAACTATTTCCCCTTTTATTATTGCATTGTATTTGCATTTCGAGACTTCCTAATATTCCTTTCCGCTGGCTATATAGTCAACAGACGTAGGACGGCAGCGTCTTGTCAATAGACTTTCATACATTAGGCATTATGATCATAATCATTATGATCTTTGTGGCGGTCAAGCATACCTCGCTCCCGCTACAGGTTATTTTGCTCTGTCAAATGTATCCAATAGCAGCAGCTTATTGGACCTGACTTCACTATGCCCATATTTTTAAAAACCCTCATTGGAGATAATTTATATCCATCTCATGTTAGTCTTGAGTTCTAGACCTTAATCTGATTCATGTCTTATCAAGCTATTTACGGATTACACGAGTACGTGTTTATGGCTGAATAATGAACAATAAACCTCATTTCATACTATTTACCTGGGCGGAATTACCTGACTTATGTAGGTAATTAGACAGGATATATTTTTTTATATTTCACAGATAAGGACAATTAATAATCTAGAGCAAATATGGTGAATGACGGAAAGAAATAGAAAAAATGTCTGACCCTAAATGTTATTATCACTGGGAAGTTGTGAGGAAGATGATGATGATGGTTTTTCGACATGAAAGAGTCATGCTCTTATTGGTGCCATTGTAAGGAAACAAACTCAATCAATGAATATTTTTGACAGAAATATCGAAGTTGTTTGCCATTACCTTCTCCATTTCACACACTAGTAAACTTAATATTCTGTGTGCAGGTTTCCTTACGATATTTGCCTTCACCGGATTTATTTCTACTTGGTGTCAATTCCTTAACGGAATCAAAGAAGCATCAATGCCGAATGGTATACTACCGAATGCTTGCCAGAAGTTTTCTCTGTTGTGAGCAACAAGCGACCAAACACAGGGCTCCGCGGGCTACTGCTCTGACTTCCTGGACAGTACGCCGGTCAAACTCCTGGGTCTCCCTCCGTACAGCCCTGACCTAGCACGATGTGACTTCTTCTTATTCCCGAAGATAAAAAAATACTCAAAGGAATACATGTTTTTTTGGCCAGAAGATGCGCTGTCAGCGTTTGAGCAGGCTATAAACGAGGTGCCTGCAGCGGACTGGAAAAAGTGTTCCGAAAATTGGTTCAGACGCATGAAACTTTGTATAGAGGCTGGTGGAGACAACGTTGAAAAGATTTAATAAAAAAAAATACAATTTCGATACTAGAATAGAAATGTTTTGATTCCTCTTTTCACCTACGCGTCAACACGCTATACGTAAGTTTTGGGTCTTGTGGCTCTAAACTCTGTCAACCCTATAAGCGGATAAGACGTGTTTAGTAGTTGCCCAAGTGTAATTGCAGAAGTTGAATGAATGAATGAAAAAGTTTATTGCAATAATACAAAAAAAAAATATAAAGAAAGTTTTACAATTTTAAAAACATAGGTACAGTGGGCGGTCTTATCGCTTAGAGTGATCTCTTCCGGACAACTAGTGGATGGAGAGGAATGTAGGCACGTCAGAAATAACGGTGGTGCAAAGAAAACTATAAGTTTAATCAATAGGTACTTAAGGTTACTCGTAATTTACATTATGCACGTCTAAGATATATATATATATATATATATATATATATATATATATATATATATATATATATTTATATCTAGACTCAGGCAGTTCGTTCCATAAACGCACAGCTTGAACTGTGAACGAATTGATGAAGAAGGATGACCGATGCCATCGGCATATTGAGCTTAAGACTGTCTGCTGGATGACCTCAAGTCACATGTACGGCTACAACGTATGAACTGAAAACGTTCTTGAAGACAGTGTGGAGATGTGGAACTAATTAATACATTGTTATTTCAGAAGTTGTTACTCATAAAGAGTTGTTTCTGTTTCTTGAACTTCAAAATCATTTAAAAATACTTATTTCACACGCGGGCTAAATATAGTGTCCCTAATATTTATTTATACATGGAAAAAGTATCTTCATATATACAAAAGGCGCCTTATTACGACTGAATAAAGACGTAATTCGTAAAAAAAATACGACAGATGGTATTTTCTGATGACCATATGGCGTACCTAATAACTGCTTCTGTGTTCAAATGTTGCCGTCAATCATACATAAATTAGTGCTATGCTTGTTATAAATTTAATTAATTAAATCAAAAGTATATTGTGAATCAATCTAACTCATCATCATCCTTTCGTATTCAAGGTTGCATCCTCAGCGGTAACAGGCCTGTGTCACTCCCCGTTTAGGTATTGAAAATAAACCTACACTAGCTGTAACCCGCGAAAAATGGTTCTAATAGGGTTTTTGATTGCTTTTTTACATAAATAATTTTGGTATAATTAAAACATAAAAATATCATGTTAAAATATTTGAATACTTATAAAATATAACAATCTTTATTAAAGTGTAGTTATTCCCTGTTCCCGTTCCCACACCCGGGAATGCAATTTATTAAAGTCTTATTAATGGATTATTATTTTTATCACTAATTCAAAAATGTCAAGTGTCTCGCTTCAAAAATGACGAAGAATCCTTTCTTAGCGGACGTTTCCTAGTCACAATCTACCTTCCTGCCAAATTTCATTTTCATTGGCTAAGTAGTTTTCGAGATTTCGTGATGAGTGAGTGAGTGAGTGATTTTCGCTTTTATATATATATATAGAAGATTATCAATATGCGCGTGGCGACCACTTCGAATGGGAAAATTCAGTTACATGAATCGTTTGTCCAGAGTAATAAGAATAAAATTGGTTTGCAATGGATGTCTATGGAATCTAAATAAACGAAGAGGTGAGGAGTTCTGATGCGAACCAAATTAAACCATAGCGTTAGATATTTCTTGGAATTTTTCTTCTGGGTAAGACTTCTGTACGTGAGTACTAGTTCTTATTCTGGCTGGGACGGTAACTTTTCGGATAATCAGGTGATTCAAGCCTACAATATCTTAACCAGACTGGAAACAAATTTTCACAATGCTTCACAGTGAGAGTTGAACCCACGACCTCTGGACCACAATCATCATCATCATCATCATCATCATTTCAGCCGCATAACGTCCACTGCTGGACATAGGTCTCTCCCAAGAATTTCCAAAATGACCGATCAAGAGCGGGCTGCATCCAGCGCTTTCCAGCGACCTTGGTCAGAACGTCTGACCACCTTGTGGGTGGGTGTCCTACGCTTAGCTGGACTATAAGGTGAAAATAAATCTTACTATTTATCAATCAATCAAATCAAAATCAAATTGAAGTGCGAGTTTGTAATATACCAAAAAATAAATAAGATTTTAAAAAAGAAATCACAATTTAAAACATTTTTGACTCTCTGTCTGTCTGTTTGTTTAGGCTTATCTCGTAAACTCCGAAAGTAAGGATTGAACTCGTACCTATAAAATGAAGTAAGAATATAGATGTTATCTGTATCTTGTCTTTTGATGTCTTTATCCTTTACGAAGTAGACGGAGCATAGGGCCGTTAGACCCAAAAGCCATACTTAGCGTGATGGTGGCCGTTAAGATGGAAAATAGTTTAAAAATAGTGATGGATTGCTAGCCGCCTATTTTAACATGATTCAAATCTCGCCCATTCCCTCGATCGGCTTTTACGATCTGCGCGGGAAGAAAAACAGCGTTTTTTTACCAAATCAGCAAGGAAAAGTGATATTGGTAAGAAATATGTTTATGAAGTTCAGACAGACTGACACACATAAGTCTGAGTCACATCGCTCGCCTTATCAGCTGTTATCAGAGGCCAAGCCCGAATCTCGACCGGCTAGGTCGCTGTCAAAAATCATTATCAGGAGTTGATAAAAGTTTCCGGTTTTGTTATAAAGTTTAATTTGTACGTTTGTGTAGCTAATTATACATAACCGGCCAAGTGGGAGTCATACTCGCGCACATAAGGTTCCGTACCATTGTCTATAAAAAAAAACCACTTTTGTTTTAGTATTTGTTGTTATAGGCGACTAACTTATGAAATGTACTTGAAATAAATAAAAAAAACATATAAATTCTATTTAGTGATGTGAACTTAAATCGGCTTTCGCAACTACGGAACCCTACACTGCGCGTGGCCCGACACGCACTTGTCCGGCTACTGATGAATATGACGGGATTAGTATTTTACTTCTTCTCCGTTAGGTGCCGCTTCATTCCTAAAGATTGGCAGTCAGCTCTTTAACCTCTCATTTTCCGTCCGGCCCCATGGGAAAAATCAACACAGACGAACTTCAACCTTATTACATTGACATAAAGTTCCGGTTTTTCAGGCAATTTTGGACCTCCGCCTAAATAGGATCTTGATTTGTCCATGGCAAGCATGAACAGTTGTTCTCCCGTTTTGATACCAGTCCATTGTCTGATGTTCCTCAGCCATGACATTTTGCGACGTCCCACCTTGCGCTTTCCGGCAATTTTACCCATGATTATGGTCTGGAGTAGATGATATTGTGGGTTTCTCAACACGTGACCAAGATATGAGATTTTTCTTATTTTAATGGTTCGAACAAGCTCTACTTTTTTGCCCATTTACCTTCATACACAAATACAAGTGTAATGGTGGACTTAAAGCCTAAGGCCTTATTTACCAGTCCACCAAATGTTCTGCATTTTAACATAAATATTCAGTCACTGACACAAACATTTCTGTTCCATAAACATAAATCACCTCGACGTTTAAAAACCGCCCGAATTTCTGTTTCCCTGTAACATGCAGTATCTAAACACAACTTACGTATTTCCTCGCACGCGAGCTTTCTACACGTAACGCTATCGGTTGCCGCTATCATCGCGATATCGTTGAAATATTTATGGTTTCCCGTACAGCGTCCAAGTTAATGGTAAAATTGGAAATGTCGGTAAAAGTCCGAATTGCTAGTTTTTCGGCGGCAAAAGTTTGTTCAAAGCATAAACCTAGAACTAAAAAATATACAGTGGGAAAGTATAGGTTAATAAAAAAAAATACATTCTGACTTTTTACTAGTGTTGCAAGCAATAGTATAAATTATCGATAGCCTATCGATATTATTATGACCTTGAAATAAAGTCACAATATATAGTATCGAGTAACCGATACTAATAGCATCGATTGTCAATAGTTTGCAATACTATTGATATAAGATAAAACTATCGATAATATCGATAGTATTGAATTTAGATACTATTACCAGTATTCGATACTATCGATAGTATCGGCTATTCGATACTATCGATAGTATCGGCTATTCGATACTATCGATAGTTCTATCGATATTGTGACTGCTTTTCAAGGTGAACTATCGATAGTTAAGCAACGATACTTTTTACCCACCAACTAAATTTTTGGAGCAAGTTCAGTTCATGATACTGATCTATTTTCAATAAAAAAATGTATTTAAAATCAATGAAAAATTTCGCCCTCCCATACAAAATCCGTTTTGCCGAGCCCTGGTTATGGGAAGCTGAATATTGTTTTACGTTTTTCGTTATTTGTTTTTATGGAAAGTAGTTCAGTTAAATTTGGCTGATGGTTAAAAAGACCACCTGCAATTTTTTTTAATTAACCTTTACTGTCCCACTGCTGGGCAAAGGTCTCTCCCATATTTCTCCATCCAGAGCCGCTTCTGATCACGCTGGAAAGCGTCTAAATCCACGGGTCCACCGCCCAATCCCACTTCGACTTCGCAGTTTTGTGGTGGTATTATTAGTACTGAACTAAACTACTTAGGCTTTAAAATTTACACAACGCGATAATTTCAAAGTAGTTGATTGCGTATAAGTACGTTTTTATAATCATTTCTGAGTTTTTTTTTATTTCTATTCATAGTTTGGATAACTTTGAGTCAGAAATTATAAACCTACAAGCTAAGTAGATAATGATATTATCTGGTTGAGCAGTATCAGAACCAAACTCAACCAAATAGAATAAATAAATATGTACAGGAAAAAAAAAAGATTGACCTAGACGAAATAGAATTGAGAAAGGTAGGTCGCCTATTTGAATTTTTCAAATAGGCGACCTACCTATCTCTATTTTTGATTCCCAAAGATATTGTCTACATAGACACAATGTTATTTAATTTATTTATCAGGGCGTATATAGAATACTTAGCAATAATGCAGACATAACTTTTGCTTGGCGTGTTTAAGGAGGCGCTATTTATCTATCTATCTATTAGCCCGTTATTCTGAACTCAGATTGTTTTTCTTTGAGTCTTATCTTCTGTGGCGTAGTGGTCACCATGCTAGTCCGCCACCCAGAGGTCCCGGGTTCGATCCCCGGTCAGGGCAAGTTGGAAAATAGCTTCAAGTTGTCCTGGGTCTTCGATGTTTATCTATATATGTATTTATTATACAATATAGTATCGTTGAGTTAGTACCCCATAACACAAGTCTCGAACTTACTTTGGGGCTAGCTCAATCAGTGTTATTTGTCCCTTTATATTTATTTCTTTATTATTTACTTACGTCTTCCTTGACATCTCTTTCCGTCTCAGGGATACCACTGGGTTACAATTTTGCTCCACTTTTCTTGTCTGCTTCTCAACATGTGGCCAGTCCATCTCCACTTTAATTGGTCTATTTTGGAGAGGATATCTGTTAACACTGTTTTTGCTCTTATCCAAGTATTTCTAGCCTTTTCTTTATCAAAGAGGCGCTAGCATTGATCAAAGCTGAGATATAGAATGAAAATGTGCTTTCCACTCCAGTAACCTTTGATCGATTTCTGCGTTTAGCGCGAAAAGGAAAGCAACTTAAAAATTCTACGATTTTGACAAGATACGGAAAACAATAAAATAACAATATAAAACACTAGCTGAGCTCGTGGGTTTCGCTCCTAGTGGGAATTTCGGGATAAAAAGTATCCTTTGCCCCTCCATAGGTCTTAAACTATATCTATAACAAATTTAATCTAAACAGGTATAGAGATTGAAGCGTGATGAGCAAAGGTCGGAATCAGATGGAGTTATTTAAGTAGGTACGTAAATCAATAAATTGTAAAAAAAAAAATCCCCAAATTAATTTTAAAGAACAGAAAAGTCCCATGTTTTATTAAATAAAAAAGTTATTTACTTTTACGCAATTTAAACCACTGCACGCGTGACGTTGCCAATATGTAAAAACTAATAAAAATACCAATGTAAATATTTATTAACATTGTATGTTAATTTCTTTGTTTAATTTGTATGAGCTTTTTATTATTATTTATTTGTAATTTTGTTGGCAACACGGGATTGACCATTAGGTAGAAATCCCTGGAAGGTCCATATTAATATCAACATTTCATGTACATAAATAACTCTACCTCATTCCGACCTCGGGTGATGAGGTAACAAACAAATATACAAACTCATTTTCGCATTTAGAATATTAAACTTAGGATAGGAAGGACTTTATCAAAAATACATATTTCATATCCAAATAGCAAGAAAGTGGACTATTTAATTCAAAACTTTGCAAACGCGATCGGAATGGCTCTCGCGCAAACAACCCAGAACACTCTAATCAATCATACGCAAACAAACAGACGCAAACATACCTACTGATTGAGAATGAAAAAACAGCTTATACTTTTATAGTCGGATACGGAGAATATGCTGTAAGCATCATTTTTCGACTGTACCTACCTAGGTAAATAAATAAATAAATAGGGACAAATAACACTGACTGAGAACTTGTGTTATTTGATACTAACTCAACGATACTATATTTTATAACAAATACATATATTATATAGATAAAAATCCAAGACCTAGGACAATTTGAAAAAAGGCCATTTTCCAACTTGCCTTGACTGGGGATAGAATGGGTGGGTTAAGTTAGTACCTAACCCAAAAGCTAGTGATTTTATCAGGTCCGTACGACGTAGGTATAACTGTTTAATTCTACTTAATATTATTATGACCGGCCAAGTGCAAGTCGGACTCGCGAACGAAGGGTTCCGTAGCATTATCTATAAAAAATCACGATTGTTGTATGGGAGGCCCACTTAAATATTTATTTTATTCTGTTTTTAGTTTGTTGTTATAGCGGCAACAGAAATACATCATGTGTGAAAATTTAAACTGTTTAACTATCACGGTTCATGAGATACAGCCGGGTGATTGACAGGTGGACGGACTGCTGAGTCTTAGTAATAGGGTCCCGGTTTTACCCTATGGGTACGGAACCCTAAAAACGAAAGTTTTTATGGATGTCTGTTCCTTTGATGAAGTCCTTTTCGCCAAAACGGCTGTTTGAATTGGACCTAGAGTATCTTCTATAACTTATGGCCCTTGGTACAATAAAACGACATGAATCCGAATAGAATCCAATACAATACAATACAAATTAACATTACTGCAACATAGTAAATACACATAAATTACGAAACAGCAAGAAACAACACACTTAAGCACTAAGGAAGACATAAAATTACGTTCGTCGAGGACGACCCTGACCCACTCTTCCACTCACATTCGCTTTGTAGACCCTTTTTAGTAAATCTCCTTTCATTCATCGTTTCTATATGTTCGAACCATCTCAACATTCCTTTCTCAATTTTTGTCACTACATCTTCTTTCAGTCCACAACGCTTTATGACATCATTTCTAATCCGATCTTTCAAAGTAACACCACACATATTCCTCAGCGCTCTCATTTCAATTGCATTTATTCTACCTATACTTTCGTGCATTTTCTGTCATACCCAACTCTCACTTCCATACACCAGCGTCGGTATCAGCACTCCATTATGAGCCAAACGTGCTATGTTTGACACTTTCGTGGTGTTAATAAAAGAGTGCAGTGTCCCATTCACTCCTCTTTCTATATCACTCACGCGCTTTCCATCTCTTGTAAACTTACATCCCAAATAAACAAACTCTTCCACTTGCTCCAATGTACCACAATATTGCATTTTGTTATACATTTAGCCCTTCAAACATTACTTTCGTTTTACTTACATTAATTTTCATTCTTTTTTTTCAAATCTTCATTCAAAACAATTACAATTTTTATGTAAATCCTCCTCTTAGTCTCTAAGTAATACTTGATCATCAGCATAAAGGAGGCATTTTATAATTAACTCACCTGATCTGCGCAACCCATTCCCTTTCTGAATCCCGCTTGTACATTGTACATCCCATATCTTTCCATCACTCTTTTAATCAACACCTTACTGTACCGCGATCATATTGCAGACGTTCTTAAAAAAGGAGAGGTCAGAAGTACCCATAACAAGCGGGCATGTATGAATGAAGAGAGTGATGAGTGTAGATGAAGCGAAAGAAGTCTGTCAGGATCGTAGCAAGCTGAGGTCCATAGTCTCTGCCTACTCCTGTGGGAAACAGGCGTGATAATATGTATGTATGTTATAAAATTCCCTTCTACATCAGCCTTAAAGCTACTAATTTACGAAGTCTAGACTTCTAATGAATTTTACAGAAAAATCAGAGCTCCTTAAATTGGTTACATTATACTATATGACTTTATGTTTTTACTGTATGATTTTTTATGAATAGGGGTAAGTATAATCCCCGACAAAAAGGAGAAGTCTTATAAGTTTGACGCTTATGTCTGTGGGTCTGTCTGTCTGTGGCATCGTAGCGCTCAAACGGATAGACAGTTTTGAATGCGGTTTTTTTTCGTGAAAGCAAGTTCCCTTGCCGTGGTTCGATGTTTTAGGAAAATTGGTTTAGCCGTTTAGAAGTTATTGGGGGTAAACGCTTGAAAGTCAAGGCTTTATCTAGCGAATAATAGATGACGCTACGCGGATATTAAGTATCGGTAGTTTCGCTATTCATCACTAGATGGCGTTCTTCATACGGTAGTGGTTTTTTTTAATTTGCCTATCAAATAAACTTTTTACTGGATTTAATCACCTCGAAACATCTTTGTACATCTTTACTCCTTTTAATTATCCAAACCTTATACCTTTGACAGGGTAAAAAAAATGCGCTAACTCTATGTGTTCAAAGTTCGTTTATTTAAAGTTTTTATATGCTGTGTTTTGTGTATAATCGATTTGATATTGGTACATTTCACAGTTTATAAAAACATAGAACGCATTATACAAGAGTTGTTGTACCCTTAATTTAACCGGCTATAGTTCGCCGGTAGAAAAATATATAAGGAAAACAAAGTGAAGCCAACATATATGTGTTCTATATATATTTATTTACTTCCTTGAAAATATAAGAATATTTGTGAGAATTCATAAGAAATAAATACACAAGTATATTATCTATTAAAACACAAATAATATATGACAATTTATAAAAAATGCAGTATAGTAATCCGACAAAACATCGTGTGACACTCATATACTAACTTATAAGTCCTTATAGCGAAGGGCTATTACAGACGAGCGACAAGTCGCACGACAGTCGCCGACAAACGCGCGGCAGTTTTTGACAGTTTGTTATAGATTGACATGTGTCACGTGACCGTTCGCGACTGTCGGCGACCGTCGCCAACCTATGTCGCGGGCATACTGTCGCTGGTCTGTAAGAGCGCTTAAGGGGATACCAGAATTTTCCGGGGTCACCAGAATTTTCCGGGGTCCATTGCTGCCCCCATTTGAAATAAATCATTTGATAGGAAACCGAGACATCATTTAAAATTTTGTCTTGACTAGGCACTAGTGCTTGGTCAAGACAAAATTTTTAATTATGTCTCCGTTTTCTATCAAATGATTTATTTCAAATGGCGGCAGCACTGGACCCCGGAAAATTCAGGTATCCCCTTAAACACTTAAATTATATAAAAATTTAAATTTAAAAGACAATTAAAAAATTATACACTAGAAACAAAATGACCATTTATAGCGAAATCAGCTAAACGCGCGTTTGTATAGGATGTTTTTTTTTTTATATTTCACTGAAATGAAATCAATATCGTGTACTGCTTTTACTGTAACAATTTTCTTGTATTTTCATTTATAGTTTGCTTTGTTTGCTACCTCTCGCGTTACCTTTTTATATTTTAATTTGTATTTACTTTTTTTTTATGAAGAAAAACATTTCTTTAAGTATATTTATTAATGTAGTTCGTTCACTCAAACAGTTTGCGCGAAATTTGGTGAATAAAATGATTCTTTTTATATTTAAGAGCGCTCTTGTTGGTGGAGTGCTTTTCATGTCTTTCTTTTTTCCGCTAAGCTCTTAACCTCCTTTCACGTTATTTTTTTTTATTTGTTCTAAATTTTTTTACTCCTTTTTTTAGGGTTCCGTAGTGAACAAGGAACCCTTATAGTTCTGCCATGTCTGTCTGTCTGTCCGTTCGCGGTTTTACTCAGAGACTAAAACTACTAGAAAGCTGTAATTTGGTATGGGTATGTATATATTAATTATGCCATAAAAATGGTTAAACAAAATATTGAAAAAATTTTTTTTAATGTAGCTCCCATAAAAGTAAAGTAAGAGTCAATTATTTTTTTCTCGACTAACCTGTTGTATGGCGTATCGTTGAAAAGGTCTTTCAAAATTTTGTAAACTTGTGAACATCATATATTGCAAATTGTTGTTAGAGTCAAGTGTGTCCCCCCTGCTCTATCTATTAAACGGTTATATGTATGGGGTATATATAGGACATGTGAAAAAAATCACAGCAGTAGTTTGTATAACGAAGTTTAAAGAAAAACTATCAGAGGTAAAAAGGGTTTATAAATTAAAAAGTTATAAGCGACCAACTTACAAAATGTCCTCGGAAAAGGAAAAGTTCATACCAATTCAATAGAAAATTAGTTTTTAGACGTTTTTAGTGGCGTGAACTCAAAGTGGGCATTCGCAACAACGGAACCCTGCATTGCGCATAGCCCGACGCGCACTTGGATGGTTATTTTTTTTTTCGTCAAATTTTTGTTTTAAAGAACGCATCGTGACGTTGTAGATGACCTAACATTTTCCCCCTTCTATTTTCTATAGTTTGTAGTATTGGTTTTTTCTCTACCACATTCTCTAATTTTGTGTATAATCAAAAGTATAGGTTTCTTTACAAAATATATTACTAAAGTTATCAGTAATCACACAATACAACCACATTTTGGCAGCTTATGGAATGTTATTACTAAACTTTTAAGCTTTTGGCTTTTGTAAAAAATATAAAATTAACACTTAAAAGCAAAAAATTGCCTGAATAATTACATTTTTTTTACTTATTCCGAGTAATGTAACTTAATGCTTCACATATAATTAAGTAATAAAAAGAAGTTTAACAAAATCTACGCCCCATCTTTGGAAGGTTTTCTTCTGGACAGCATTTCTGCTTCTTCCACGGTGTCTGGCAACTTCACGTTGAGGGTTTCTGGCAGCAGGAACACCAGCCCTGCGGCGATGAGAGCCATGCTGCCGAAGAATATGACTGGCAGCTTGTCATAAATCTTCATCTGGGATGGAAATGAAAATCTACTTAAGATAATGCTAATGGTATTTATATAACTTTTGTTTTAAAATACATTTTACATAATACGTCAAATTACAATACAAAAATAAATAAATGAAAAAACAAAATAAAATTACAACCCGCCCTTTAGCGTTTCCGGTACAAAGTGCTCAGAATGCTTGCTGCGTTACCGCGCTGGATAGCTATGGCGATTCTTTGCACCAGAAGCGGGAGTCCCCAGTCTTTTTTGCAATTCGTTGACCTATTCGTTGACGACCTCCGTGGCGTAATGGTCAACACGTTAGACCGCCAACCTGGAGGTTCTGGATTCGATTTCCAGCCAGGGCAAATTAAAAAATGCCCTTTTTTAAATGGTCCTGGGTCTTGGATGTTTATCTATATATGTATTTATCATAAAAATATATTATCGTTGGGTTAGTATCTCATAACACAAGCTTTTAAGCTTACTTTGTGGCTAGTTCAATCTGTGTGATTTGTCCGTATATATTTATTTATTTATTTATCTCCTTTAATATTAATTAATTTGCTATCAAATAAACTTGTTCATAAAGTATTGTTGACTAAAGTTACTATCAAAATGATTCTGGAATAACGTATTTCCGAAGTTTTTATACATATCTACCATGCCTAGCCATCCATCGCCTTATAAACATTATTATTTCTCTTCCTTGTCACTAGATGGCGTTATTAAAACATTAAAATCTTTTATTAACGTTATTTAAATAAAGCAGTACTATGACTAATTAAATATGACTTATACGATAAACAATAAATATTTTTAAAGCATATTCAACACTTTTTTGTCACTTTTTTGCTAGTCGTTTATGCGTCCATCTCTGTGTGCCTACCGGCAACTCTAGTTTCGCCTACTTTTGGGACCTCCACTCTATGGCGTTGGGTATGTGTTGCGTTAGTAATAATATTATCTTTGATATCTCCTTACAAGCAAAGGAGTCACCGGAGCTAAAGTGGAGCCAATCCTCCCCGTAGCCGAGCAGACTGCCAGCAAAGACTGTCGGACACTGGTGGGGAACACCTCGGACACGTAGATATATACAGAACTGTATGACACTGTGATGCTGAACTTGCCTAGTAGGTACACGGTCAGTGAGAGCCATCTCTCTTCTGTGGAAAGAAAAACGAATGAGTCTAAAATAAAATTTGAATTAAAACTTAATTGGGTATTTTCCTGGGTCAAAAATAAACTATTTTGTACTAATAACTAGATTAAAAAATAAAAAGTAGTATTGACTCCTTGAAACTATGCCGTCATCTGCCTGTATTTCATACAGATCCCATAGAAAGTTTGTTTTGAAGTTTTGAAAAAAGTATCTGATTTGACTTATTGGAAAATAGTGAATTGTTGAAGTCAATTGAGTAGATGACTCGGTTTTTGACCCAGTAATCTACCCAATTGACTATAATAAATTATTCGGTGCAGTTCATAAAATAAAACGTCACAAAATAGTGTCATTTTTCATTGATCATATCCATCTTTAACATGATTTTAGATTTATTATTGAAGAAAATCTGGTATTAAGAGCGTTATTTGACTCCAAAACACATGAAGACACACTTTTGTATTTCACACAAATCCCATAGAAAATGTTTGTTTTGACGTTTAGAAAAAAGTAAGTTAACCGACTTCCAAAAAGGAGGAGCTTATCATATCACATTACACTAATTATAAAGGCGAAAGTTTGTGAGTGTGTCTGTGTATGTTTGTTACTTCTTCACGCGCAAAGGGCTGGACCAATTTTGACAAAATTTGGTATGCAGGAAGCTGACACCCTGGATTAACACATAGGCTATTTTTTCCGTGGGTAACACCGCGGTGCGCAGCTAGTTGGTTAAAAATTCGTCGGAATCTTTTTTTAAAATGTATATTCAACGATTATTCGAAGATGCCTAGATCGATTTGGAAAATTCTTTTTTTTGTTTAAAAGGGCATACATGTCTAGTGGTCCCACAGAAACTTTATCAAAATCGGTTGCGTAGTTTGGGGTCGAAGTCGATTTTTAGTTTAGAAAAATTATTTGCTTAACGGAAACGAGGTAGAGGAAGACCGGTCTCGACAAGGTGGTCCCCTAAACTCACATCTACGACAATCCAGGATCGTGTATCCTGGCGCAGGAGTACAAGGAGGCCCGACCCCAAATAAAATGGGAACATGGGCAGGACAAAGAAGAAAGAAGAAGAAGATTTGCTTAACGGATCGGTATTGCTATGTACAGCGCAGAAACACAGCCAGCGTTATTGCTACCATGCCACTTGAGAAAGATAACATTTTTTTTATTTAGTATAGGTTTTATTTTATAGTTTAGTGTCGGTTATGTTTTATTTAGTTCTTGTATTTATTTATTTTTTCTCGATAAATTATTGAACTTTAGTTACGTTCATAATAAGTAGTAATAAATTATTTATGTTTAAATCTGATCTTAAAATTTATTAAAAACAGCACAACACAAAAAATAAATAATTAAACCGAAAACTAAATAACCTACGTATAAACTTAAATATATCTAATTAATCATTAATTAAAATTAATTAATTATGTTTCAATTAATTATTATTTTTATATTTGCATGCTACTTAGAAGCGTCGGGCGTCCGCCTATGTGATGGTTGACGATATAATCAAAGTCGCGGGTCACACCTGGATAAGAGCAGCACAGGACCTACTCGTAGATGGATGACGACGACGAAGATCTCTTCGGCGACGCCATCCATCTCGGTTCTGTGCTCGCCTATGCATTCTCATTCTGCCTATGCTCAGCAGTGGGCGGAAGAAGGGCTGGGATGATGCAACTTTTGGAGAAATGAGTTCCCTACGCCATTCAGAAATACATACTTAAACTAAGTTTCTAATTATTTCAAACATCTTCATATACCATATTTTATGCGATTAAATAGTTCTGATTTTGAAATATGCTACCTTCGGCACAAGTAGTGTTTTTCGAAAAAGTCACTCTCTAATAGACAGAGGTCGTATTTTTTTTCAAAAACGTTATTATTTAAAAAGTAAGCAATGATCCTGACCTGACTGCCTTTTTTATATATATTTAGTTTATTTTTATTTTGATAAACCCAGTATCACTCTCACAATAAATATAACTCTAACGACACCTCAAAAGCTAAAATCCATCGAGCCGTTCAGGCTGCAGAGCGTGCCAAACAATTATACATACATACATAGGTACATACACACTCTCGAAAAACATAACCCTCCTTATGGCGCAGTCGGGTAAAAAGCCACAATCTCAAATAATCAAGAACAAAAAAAAGAACATAAAACATGACATGCATACGTGATTGCCTTTATTCCAATCGGTTTCTTTAATCTACGCGGGAAAGTAAGTAAGTACATTTTTAGTTTTTTCTTTTCTCCCAGACCAGCGTAAAAGAAATTGTCCTAAAAATCTCCATCTGATTTACGGTTGTAACAGGAGTGGTACTAGATCGGATTAACTTAAATATTCCATTAATTGAGTCTGCGGGCAAACAGCGATCACCAATGGAGCGAGCAGATAGGGACGGGTCGCAACAGGTCGGGCTCAACGTAACAATTATTTGTACAATATGTAACAAAAACCCTGTCCGATCCTTGTAGGAGCAACTCAGACCGTCAATATGAACAACTTTTCCTATGGGACCAATGCTTGACATTTTCATACTAAAGTGTTCGGCCGGCCCGGCAATTTGTATGAAAATGTTGATTTTTTTCGAGTTTTATGCATTGGTCCCATAGGAAGGGAAAACCCTTCTTCCTGGAAGGCCTAATTTATAAATATAGAAATATGCTTACAGGGTAGATAGAGTAAAAGGCCAAGACCAAAGAGCGTTTAGATAGGCACGTCATAGACGAAAAGCCACCAAGGTTTCTTTAGAAATCATCGCCACTTTTGTGTTCGGATTTAGATTTATTTATGAATAATAGTTTTGTCTGGTTTTGAAGGCTATGTTCACAACTTTTTTTATAAGGTGTTACGACCGGTCACGTCCAGAAGCATTTCAGATAGTTAGTAAAACTACTTGACTCTATCTATCGTTTATTTGAAAATTGTGACCATCTTTTGGTAGCAAAAATTGCGCAATCGCGCGACACGTATTATTACAGATGAATATATTTGAAAGCACACGCACGACTCGAACGATTGAAATTCACGTGAATTTGTGATGATTACGTATTGGCTTTCTATTAGGACAACGCCGAAATTCTATTTTTATGCGACCCGCCCCAATCTGATCGTTCCCTAAACAAGCCGCTGTCTTCGAGGCCGGAGTCGACAACTCGGCAAATTGTTGTCAGATTCAAACGGCCTTTGTTCACGTCAGATTGTGTTTGGATGTGCGATTCGTTTGTACTTCCATTCGGGGTTCATTAATCTTTGAAACGTCATTAAAAGTAGGGCTTCATTTCGGCGATAAAACCAACAAAGGGAATGGGAGCCTCTACTATGTTGCTTGTTTATAAACTTTATATGGAACAGTTTTTAGTTACCCAGTGTAGGACTACTAGGTGGTCGAACCTTAGCAAGGTTTGAGGAAAATGTATAGTACAGTACAAGCCGCTTCCAATTAGTGTTCCCGAGGACTATAGGCTTTTAACCCTAAATTTAAGCCTGTCGGTCCTTTTTAAAGGCTATGTCATTTTAAAAAGGCTATGAGGCTAAAAAGCCTTTTTTGTAATTGTAGGTTTTTTAGAGTAATAGGCTTATGTTTAAGCTAAAGCCATTTTTAGTATCAGGCTGAGTAAGTTATCATAATTATGAATCTTTTTTATTTTTTATTAATTTTGGAAAAGTAAAGAAAATGTATATTTTACTTAAATATTGCCAAAACAACTTCGAACCAAAAGCCTATAAAGAATTATAGTCCTTTAGGCTTGGCCTATTCAACAGGCCTAACCTAAAGGACTCAAAGCCTTTATAGGCTTTTAGCCTGTCAAGCCCCTTATATCTATACCCCTTATATATATAGCCCCTATAGTCCTCAGGATCACTACTTCCCATCGGTCGTTTCGGAAAACCTTAGGGTAGGCATATGTTCAGCAGTGAACTTGCTGAGGCTGAGTAAGAATAAAACCGCTCTATCTCTACCTGTGGGGAAGATTTTTCTTTCCTTACAGATCAGCATAGAAGGTAAAATTTGAAAATTAATACCAAAAAGCACCTACACGTGACCTACACTCACCTTTGGGTATCACAGACAAACTGATACACAAACACGCACTCAGCACATATGTTATAATCAACGGCTTCTTTCTCCCGAATCTATCCAGCACCATTAGACAGACTATATTCCCGGGAATCTCCACCAGGACCACCAGCATAAAGTTAAGGTACTTATTACCAGCTAGATTCACAGAGTTGATCGACAACCCATAGTAGACTAGAGAGCATGTTATCCACAAAAATGAGCACACACCAAGTCTAGTCCTTATAATACTAGATTTCACAACTTTAAGGAACGTTGTTGCTTCTCTTGGTGTCACTTCTTCTTTATTTAGTTTATGTTTTTCTTCGTTATGGTTTGGAGATAATTGGTCCATTTCGTAAAGTTGACTGAAGAGTTCAGGAGCTATTTTTACTTTGTTTATTCTAGCGGCTTTATTAAGAATCGCTACGGCTTCGTCTGTTTGCCCTTTGCTTAGTAACCATCTAACACTTTCGTTCAAGATCCATACGTATGATACTATGAACAGTGCTGGGGTGTATATGACCCGTAGGAGGTTCCGCCAGCTTTGCAGGTACCACGCTAGGCCTGCCATGGTCACTGCTCCAAACACGTAGACTATATTTATCAGTGTGTTGCCGAACACTCGGCCTTTTGGACCAACGAGCTCCATCGCTGAAAGAGAAACAAATGTAAAATATTTTAATTTAGAGAATTGTGTAAGAATACCCAGGTTTTCTTGTCAAATGAAAAACTTATAGGTACATACGAGTTAGAAATTTACATGTATATATTCGAACACATAATATACATAGTTACAAAAATTGCAGAATAGCATACTAGTGTCTTTGTGAGCTGAAGATCTCGCTAGTCTTTTCATCGCAAGATGTGGAAAATGTCCGCGCTAGTTACCTAAATCAAAAACACTTCTATTTTCAACAGTATTTGCTCAAGATTTCATTTAAAAAATCTTGTTTTACAACTGAGAGCGTCACAGACGAGGGCGTAGCAGACAAATTTTAAAATTCGAGAGAGTCGCGGCCGTGCTCGTCGCGGAAGAGGGCCTAACGGCCGGAACTAAACACGGCTCTGTCAGTTTTAAAAATTCCCAAATACTAAGAGTTATCGGAATACTAAAGCTATAAAAATAAAACGTTTTATATAGTTATCGAACCTCATCAAAATTTCACGAGAATCGGTTAAGGTATTCCAACGGCCCACTCGGATGAGGTGCGGGGCGATCTGCGAGGTATCCCGCAGACTTTTACATATCTCGTCTTACTGAGGAACGGGAGGCGGGGATTGAACAAGAAAGGACGCGGAATGTACATTTTATCGGGTTTTTTAGGATAAAGTAATCATTTTCTAGAAATTGGCCAGAAATAGTTATAGTATATGTATGTACTCAATTAACTTTTTTTTTTTGAATTTTTTTGTAAGTAAACTTTTCATAAAATCTGTAATAATCAATAATACATCCAAAAATCGTCGAATTAGCTTCCGCAGTCGATTTTTTTTGATCGAGGTTAGTTATCGATATCATGTTTTGAACCAAAAATAGTCCGCTACGGACTGGTGGCCCCACTGGTCATCCCCACCAGTCCAAGTACATAAAGTAAACTACAGTGTATATATTTTTTGACTTTCATAACTTACTACTTCTTGTTAGTTTATTATTGAGCCAAAGTGATGTTACATTGGGAATACCTAACCTTAAGAAATGCGATAAAGGAGTACAGACAGACAGTAGTGTCGCCGCTCGATGGTCCACTATCGATAGCCTATCTATTAGAAAGCCTCGATATTTTTGCTTCTCAAAATGCATTAACTATCGATGCTAATACTATCCTATCGAAAGTTTATGTATTGTGCACATGCACGAGTTGACTATAGTATTGCCTCTCAATACTATCGTCAACTCGTGAACGGGTGCTGCCGGGAGGGTCTGGTTAGCTCGGCTTCGCTTTTGTAACTACTTAGTATTTCTTATGGATGTAGAGAGCTACAGATTTTGATATCTGGGGGATGGAAAAAGAAAACAAGGGAGATCAAAAACGTGATGGTTAGACGCCTTCAAAAAAAAGTGCGATTCTAACTGGATAAGACAGGCAAAAAATATGGAAAAATAGAAAAAACTGGGGGAGGCTTTCGCTGCAGTGGCGACTTCCAAAAATGTATATTGTTGTGATGTAAAATGTTAAAATGTATAACGTGTGACTCAGACATTATTAATACAGCACGGGATACTCATGTAAAAGACCTCCGGATGAGGTCGAAACATGTTGACCAGTAGCTGATTCTTTACGTGAGTAACTCGTGCTGTATTAATAAAAATGTTGTTGTTGGTAGAAAGGGTGTTGACTCTTAAATTTAAATAAAAAAGGGTTTTTTAGTATTTCTTGTCTGTTAACTCGTTTGCAAGCATTACATATTATAATGTGTCAACATTGCATTGTATTATAAGTATTTATTAATCAAAAGACAAAATAATAATATGACAAAGCCTTTCTAGCAAGTGAGGACCAATACTGTGAAAATTAGTTTCTTTCGGCGTTTCTTCTTAGCAGTAGTCGCTGCGAAAAGCTGGTATCGGTAGCTTATCTTTTAAAATGAATTAAATTTTAATATACACTACATGTGATTCAAAGTGTAATTACTGAAGAAACATTTGAATTTAAATTTTCAAATAATCGGCCGATTTAATAGTCTCTTACAATGGAATATCTTATAAAGAGTGTTAAGAATTTACTATTCAGGCACTAAGTATACACAAACTGCATTCAGTATATTCTAAGCTTGCTCACAAGCAACTAAACTTGCAATACAGCAGCTAATTAAAATACAGTGTACTTAGCGAAGTTACGACAAAGTCTTACCCAACACAAACGCAGTAGTATATGCTCCCGCCCCGAACGCTGTCTCCAGGAACTCGAAGGCTAGCAGCATTTCGTAGCTTACGGAAAAGGAACGGATTATACCGAACACTCCGTTGCATAGAGACGAGATTGCCAACGCGAGTTTGCGGCCGTATCTGTCAAAATAAAATTAAAACATAATAATTGGCCAAGTGCGTGTCAGGCCACGCGCAGTGTAGGGTTCCGTAGTTAAGAATGCCAACTTTGAGTTCATGCCACTACGAGTAAAAACGTCTAAAAACTAATTGAATTTTAAGAAAATTTTCCTTTTCCGAGTAGGTACATTTTATAAGTTGATCGCCTATAACTTCTTAACCCGTCAGCTTCCAGACGGTCGGATCCGACCAAGAGAACAATAGATAACAATGGGTTTGCAAAATCGCGGTTGTTGACGGGTTAATTTGTAAACCATACAGATAGTTTTCCTTTAAAATTCGTTATATTTACCACAGCTGTGAATTTTTTTCACGTGTCTATAACCAAATATTTCAGAAACGGATCCCTTAATCTAATTCACGCCATTTTATCCAAAGATTGAGTAAAAACCGGTAAAAAAATATGTTTCTTTTAACAACAATTTTTAATTTTTACTTTAATCTTATTTTTTAAATACGTCATCAGTGTAAATTCCAAGTGTCCAGCTATTACCGGTTCAAAAGATAGTGCTATGTGACAGACGGACAGACAAATAGACAGATGGAAAGGCAGCGGAGTCCCGTTGGCACCCTTTGGGAACGGAACCCTTAAAATGATAACATTTATGAGTGGGAAAATGTTTTACCTATCTGATATATAGCCAGTTAGTGGAAGAGCGACGAAGAATCCTCCATTGTGGATTGAACCTAGGAGTTTGCTTTTCCAATCCTGACATCCTAGGTCGAACTGAAACAAGGAAACATGAAATACGTTGGGACGCTTTCAAGGCATAAACATCGAAAATACGAATACTTTTATGTCCTAAAAATGTTCGTTTAAAACACTTGTGTATATGGCTATACCATCTCCCGGCCAAAATGCATTGTTTAAGTATTGGGTCTGGTATTTGCAGCAAACGAAGGGAGATGATTATGCAAAATGCGTTATGCAAAATAAACGGAAATCAGAATTTTGCCAGGTATAGGGAAACAAAAATTTCTACAACTTTTAAAATCATACGAAAATACTGGGCTAAATATAATATAGCTTGTGGTTTTTAAAAAAATCTATCTACACCGCTTTTCCATTAAAAGTTTCTGCATTCTAGCACTGAAATATTTTGCTTCTATTATCGCTGACGACGCAGAATATTGACTTTAATCCCAACTATTGTATATTTCCTGGGAAGTGGATACTATCTTCTCAATAGCAGGGACTTAGGGTATGAATATTCATTTCGGGGACTCTCAATACTATCTGCTAAGTCCAGGGTGTTATTTGAAAATGGTTTCTGATCTACGAGTTGGTATATATTAAGGAGACTATGAATTGGGTTGGTTTATTTTGAAACGCTTCAAGATTCAAGGGTGCCTGAAGAGTGCAAATCAACTATTTTATACAAGGTGTTTTAAAACGTCGAATTATAGTTAAAGCACATTTATCCGAATCGAACGCGTTGAATTGTTCGAAGTTTTTAAGGCCTTGTATAATCTATCCGCACCGAAAGAAACGATCGCGCCGAAAGAATTGTTTCCATTTGCGTTAGACCTGTCGCGCTGTAATTATATGTGAATTGTGATGAATCTTGACGAGATTTTTATTTTCAGTGCTTTATTATTAATCCATTATGTTAGAATTACTAATTTATGTATCATTTAAAATAAATCGCAGTAGTAATTCGATCACATAACTCTCGTCGCTCTTACGCTACTTGTCATTGTCAAAATGCGGGCGATTCGATCGATTCGATCGCATCGGCCGCGCCGAATCTGATGACGTCATCCCAATTCGTCTAGCTAGGATATCTGTGTTTCTTTCAGATTCGGACGATTCGACGGACAGGTGTGCGAGGTTTCAAATGCCACAGCACGCACAATGCATACGCAAATGTACTAGTTGTCTAACAATTTTTTCGAAGCAAAAAATACATTTTTTGTAGAAGCTTTTATTGTGAGACCAGAGTACTTATAAAGACGAATGAAATAAGCCCAAACTCTGTGGAGTTGCGTCGTTATTTTACTGAGTTCCATCGACCACCTTCCGTCTCCGTGAACCGACCCTAGTCACAGCCCTAGTCATCGTCTACCATAAAGCGCTTAATAAAACAAATCAAACGAGTCGTACTCAATGAGGTTATGTTGTTTTATAACTGAGTTCTGTTAAATATCTCCCGGCTCCATCATCAGAACAGCTCATTGTCTACACAATATTGTATTGTCATCCGACTTACACAAATATGCAAAATTTCAGCTCAATCGGTTGAGGCTTGGGGCTAATTGGATGAAAATTCAGTTGCAAGATTTGACCTAAACAAACATACATACATACATGTATACAAAATACATTGCTAGTATTTTAATTGTTTATCATCATCATCATCCTTCCGAGTTCCTGGTTGTATCCTCAGCGGTGATGCTTCAAAGCCTAGGGTCCGCTTAGCTAGCGAAGATGATCTGACAAAATTACTGGTTTTTATACAGGGCGACTGCCTTCTGAGCTCCGCAACCCAAAGGGTAGACCAGAATCAATACTTGGATAGGTTTTAGCCAATGCTAGACGGCGTTTGGGACCCGCAGTTTATACGTGTCCTCCGAAACACGGAATCACCTTTCTTTTCAGATAATCAGTTGATTCAAGCCTGCAATATTCTACCCAGACAGAAAACAACTCTTCACAAAGTATACTTTCCAGTGAAATTGACCCACAATTCATACGTGCCTTTTGAAACACAGGATTAGCTTTCTTTTTGGATACTCATGTAATTCAAGCCTGCAATATACTAACCAGACTGGATACAACTTTTTCACAAAGTATGCGTCCCAGATGAGATTCGAACCCACGACCTCCGGATCACAAGCACCTTGACTACTGGACCACGGAGGCAGTCCAAGTATTTTATGTGTTATTAGCAAGTAACGAGCCATCTATATGCCGCATTTCAATCCGTTTATCCGTGCTGGCGTAAAAGCGGATCAAATCTTTGTGCTCCATTATTCATACAAACTTTGGCATTTATAATACTAGTAACTTATGGAAATTTGTAGTCATTTGATTTTTTTTATATATAACAACATATTCTCGAATGGCGACCACGTACTGGCAAACGAAGTGTAGGACACCCACCCACAAGATGGTCAGACGACCTGACCAAGGTCGCTGGAAAGCGCTAGATGAAGGCCGCTCTTGATCGGTCGTTTTGGAAATCTTTGGGAGAGGCCTATGTCCAGCAGTGGACGTTATGCGGCTGAAATGATGATGATGCTGAATATAACATATTATTTTTTGGGTATTAAACAATTTTGTAACAGTAGTGTATGTGGCTCTTTGAGCTGCAAACCTCGCAAGTCACCCTCGTTTAAGTTTATCTGATAAAAAAAGTTGTTTAGACGAAAAAGTTTATGACATTTTCGATAAAAATTGAAATGGCTGTAATATGATATTTTTAAGGTTTCAACCGCCACATTTCCACCATTTTGAATAATTTCGAAAAACTGAATTGACAATAATATTCTATATAATTATCAGAAGAAGCGGTCGAGAAATGTGTCCTGTAGGCGAGAACAGCCGCATAAAAGCATTTTTGGCCAATCTCAAAACTTAGACGCTTTGCTAGCTCGGTCAATTTATACGATGTGTAACTGATAAGAGTTGACTGGTGTCAACACTACACGAAGAGGCTACTTCCACCCTTACCTGATTTATTATGTACTATGAGCTGAATGGCCTACATTCTGTAATTACCTGTCAGTCATTGGCACACTGCCTGAAAGCTGATTACACAAAATTGCTTTATTATTAACTAAGTATACTAATTTTAATTGTTTCAATGTATTGGTTAATGTAATGGTAATGTGATAAACGTTTTTTTTACACTTCCTTTATAAAAGTTTCTGAAACAGTCAGTGCTTATTGTCGATATTAAAACAAACAGTGTCATAATAATCATAATATCATCCATACGAGTGTTATAATGTTGTACTAAATTTGATTATGCAACTCGAACTTGATCCCTACCTCATCATATCATCATCATCATATCAGCCACTGGAAGTCCTGCGGGACATAGGCCTCCCCCAATGCGCGAAGCGGCCTGCATCCAGCGCCTCCCAGCAACCTTGCTCAGGTCATCTGACCATCTAGCAGGTGGGTGTCCTTCGCTGCGTTTGCCGGTACGTGGCCGCCATTTGAGAACCTTTCTGCTCCATCGGCCATCGGTTCTTCGCGCTATGTGCCCCGCCCACTGCCACTTCAATGAGTTCTGTCCGTCTTCGGCTTGGCTTCGCTAGGCTATGTCGGTGACCTCCGTTCTCCTACGAATCTCCTCATTTCTGATTCGATCGTGTAGAGAAACATCAAGCATATTCCTCTCCATAGCCCGTTGAGCGACCTTGAGCCTTCATATGAGACCCATAGTAAGGGACCACGTTGCAGAGCCATAAGTCATCACTGATAACACACGTTGATTAAACACTTTCGTCTTGAGACACTGGGGTATTTGAGACGATAAAACACTGCGTAATTTCCCGAACGCTGCCCAGCCGATTCGGATTCGCCGACTTCTTCTTCGAAGCCGGAACTTTCAGCCTGAATCAATTGACCCAGGTAGACATACTGGTCTACAACTTCGAAGGTCAGCTCCCAACAGAAACAGGTAAAGGCGCAACGTGCATATTTGACATGACCTTCGTCTTTTCAATATCTATTTTTAAGCCGACCTGTTAGGAGATTCGATTTAGGTCTTCAAGCATCGTACTTAAGTCCTCCATCGATTCTGCCTGTCTGCAAATCGAAGGTGAGTGATATACTCGCTATTAATGTTAATGTCTTTCCCATTCCTGGAGCTTGAAGGCATCTTCCAGAGCGGCGGTGAACAGTTTTGGAGATATGACATCTTCCTGTCTCACGCCTCTAGTCAATGGAATATCCTTCGTAGAAACATCGGCACCGGCCATTATCATGATTACAGACGCAGGTGGTGATTGGTTGATTTGTTGAGTTTTTTTGTTTTCGTGTGTGTAAGTGGACAACCACTGGTGTCAGATATTTGCAAGCTGCCTTAGGGCATCTGACCTAGCTTAACGACTACCATTCAACGATGACAGTTGGGGCCAACGTCTTTTTACGTGCCTTCCGAAGTACGGAGTAGCTCAAGAATTTTTTAAGCCACTTGTGGTCACCCATCCAAGTGCGGACTACGCCCGGTGCCGTTTTACTTCCGAAAGCACTAGTAATGCGTGTAATAAAGCGCTAGTAAAGGGGATTGGATTGTGACATTGGTAATATAACTGCCTCCTTGGTTCAGTGGTAAAGGCGTTCGCCTTATCATGGGTTCGAATCCCACGGGAAAGCATACTTTATGTAAACTTTTTTTCTGTCTGGTTATGATGATTCCGTATTGCGGAAGTTACGTACAAACTGTGGGTCCCGAACGCCATCTAGCATTTGGTCATCAAATTATACAAGAATTGGTTCTGGTAACCCTTTGGGTTGCGGAGATCAGCAGACGGCAGTTGCTCTGGGTAAAAACCAGTAATCTCGTCAAATCTCCCTGGTTAGGTAGGGGACCCCGGGCTCTGAAGCATTACTGCTGAGGATACAACGCGGAAATACGCTTGGATGATGATGATAATGACAATATAACTGGGGATATGAACTAGAAATGGGATAAGGCTGGCGGACGAAGAACGCCGAGGACGATTCGGATGAACGTGCTAAAATGAGACAGTCATCTTGTTATCTAAGTCAATAAACGAATATTTAAAGATAAGTTCTTAAAACAGAAGATATATAATTAGTGCGTGTGAACAAAGTGACTCGGCGACATACTCGTCTCACGTGATAAGCATCACGCGATCACAAAATAATGAGGGCGCCAGACGCGTATATTGTAATAACCGGCCAAGTGCGTGTCAGGTCACGCGCAGTATAGGGCTCCATACTTGCAAATGTCGACTTTTAGTTCACGAGACTAAAAACGTCTAAAAAATTATTTTTTTACTGAATTTGTATGAAAGTTTACTTTTCCAAATACATTTTATAAGTTGGCCTATAACTCATTAATTCGTAAACCCTACTTAGCACTGATAGTTTTCCTTTAAACTTCGTTGTATATACCGTGTTTTTTTTTTTCACGTATCCATGTACAACCGTTTAACAGATAGAGGGACACATACACACACACACGCATACACTTGACTGTAACAAAAATGTGCACCTTCAAACCAAATATTTCAGAAACGGATCCTTAAATTAAAAAAATGGTGTTCACAAGCTCACAAATTTTATAAAAACTTATTCAATAGAACCGCACACGATGGTTTAGTCAGGAATAAATACTCCTTCTTTACATTAAAAAAAGAAACATGATTTTATTTATTACTTCATTGCCATGATTAATATATTACAAACCCATTACAAATTACGCTTTCTAGTACTTATACTCTCAGAGTAGAATCGCGGACAGACAAACAGACATAGCAAAACAAAAAGGGTTTCTTGTTGACTACGATACCCTAAAAATGTACTTTTCACACAAACACGCTGCTGTAAGTAAAAGTACAGACGGGTATTTGAGGTTGTGAACATACATTTCATGGGCAAAGGCCATTCCTTTTTTTTCAAAGTAAAGATTAGTTTAAGTTTTTTAAAAGTTACAAGCAGAGTAGTGTGTGGTGTTTTTTTATTTTTGTTTTTGTTAATTTATTGCTTATATTATAATATAATATGTTGTGAATAAAAATTATTTCCTTACACGCAATCAAATATGCGATATAATTAAAAGTCCGATATACATAACTTAAGTATATTATTTCAAATAATAAATGTACAGTTTATGGAATATACAATATAAAATATTACAGGAGGTGGAAATATTGGTAGTAATTACTCGATTGTTAATGGTATGAGAGTAATTTCTGTAGTATTTTTATATTGTAAGGTAATATAGCCACTCGGCAGACACAGGGCAAACACGTTTTTTGCTATTTTGCAACACTATGATATCTCTGGGTTGACAAGTGTGTCACTATTTCAGGGCTCCTTACAAATAATACATCCGTAGAAAATTCGGAAACCCAAAAATCATGTTCAAATTTTCAAATTCAAATTCAAATATATCTTTATTATCATAGGATATTTATAATACCTCTTAATAATCGTCACTTTGTTTTATTGCACAATAATTGTTGACGTCAAAAAGTTACTTAGAGCTAAGTTTACTGCCGCCTCCAAAGCGCTAGTGCAGAAGAAGCGGTAACAAACTGCATTGCAGCATTTTCTCCAAGAACGTCAACTCACAATGAAATTAATATTTATAGTTGATATGTAGACAGAGTATACATTGTTTGTTGTCATAATTTAAATTAATTTTTTTAATGTCGAAATTTTGAAATTATGTCAAATCAAGTTGTAAATTCAGTATGTACTTAATGTACCAGATTATGACCATTTCTGAGTATACAAACCTTTAAGAGGGACCCGCGCCAAGCTCAAGCCAGACTTTGTTGTCTTTAAGATAGTCATCGGTCCTATAATAAGCCTTCTCACAGAGTACCTTCTTTACATAAGCTTTAAACTTTTTGTCAGGCATATCAAGGACCGATTGTGGCAGTTTATTATAAAAAAGTATACCGTTCCCCATAAACGTTTTACTAACTGTTTTGAGCCTATAATACGGTGCAACTAAGTCACTCTTATTGCGTAAGTTTCTGACGGTAAAATCGCTTACTTTATTGTATGAGGAAATATTTTTCCTTACATACAGTATGTTTTCAAATATATACTGTGATGGTAAGGTTAGTATACCTATTTCCTTGAATAATTCTCTGAGTGAGTCTCTAGATCCTAAGCCGTAGATAGCTCGAATTGACCTTTTTTGTAAAATGAAAATAGTCTGAATATCGGCTGCACTCCCCCATAGCAGTATGCCGTATGACATTAAACTATGAAAGTAACTAAAGTACACTAGTCTAGCAGTTGCTACATCTGTCAGTTGTCTTATTTTCCTAACAGCATAAGCCGCAGAGCTAAGCTTATTTGAAAGTTTTGATATATGAGCACCCCACTGAAGTTTCGAGTTGATCGTAATTCCTAAGAAGGTAGTACTTTCAACAAGATCGAGTTTTTCGCCATCTATCAGTATGTCGACGCAAGCTTGCCTCACATTGGGAAGAGAAAATCGAATGCATTGGGTCTTTTTCGCATTTAACATGAGGTTATTGGCAGTAAACCAATCAGAAATGGACTTATGGACTGTGAAGAAGGCAAAAAATGACCTCTCTTACTTATACATCTCCTCTTACAGGCCTACTGGAAGAGATCTCTTTTGAGATAAGTAGGGAATTTGTACAACTTTTATTTGATGCATTAATTTTGCGTATGCAAAAATTGCTGAATAAATAAATAAATATGGGTACCTTTCATCATTTTACAAACAAGTTTATTTGCCATGCAAAATTAATAAAAAAAAATACCAGGCAAAATACTTAAAAAAAAATACAGGCCGCAATGCTGCGGCCACAATTTTGTAGAGAGCCAAGAACTTTATCTCGGAAAAATGGGTTTGTTGAGCACGTGAGCAAAGCCGCGGGGACCAACAAGTATAACAAGTATATTTGCCAAGCAAATAGAAAAAACCCCGACTTTGAACGGCTGAACCGATTTCTATCAATCAAAGCTGACAACCATTTCGACAGAAAAGACTGTCAATTTAAAAAAAACTCACAATGAAATCGGTCCATTTATTTAGGAGACACGATGCCACATACAGAAACACAAACACACAGAGTCGTCAATTTTATTCAACCCTCTTTTAGTGTTGGGGGTTAAAAAGGACACTGTTCTCTATTAAAAGTATGTATAACAGAGATAACCCTTAATCTCCTCTTACGATTCAAACTTCAAAGATTCAAATGTTTATTCAGTAATAAGACCTTTACAGGCACTTTTACACGTCAATAAGTATAATTTATGTTACTTGTATTGTATATTAAAATTTAATTTATTTTTAAAGAAAAGCTACCGATACCAGCGCTTCGTAACGACCACAGCTGAGAAGAAACGCCGAAAGAAACTCATTTTCACAGAATTGGTCACCTACTCGCTAGAAGGGCTTTGTCATATTATTATAATGTTTTTTTTTTAAATAATAAATACTTTTAATATAATACAATGTTGATACATTATAACATGTAATGCTTGCGAACAAGTAAACAAACATAAATTGCCTTATAAAAAAAAAAATATATATTAAGTAGTCAAGCGAAGCCGAGCTGACCAGTCCTTCCCGGCAGCACCCGTTCACGAGTTGACGCACGGATCACGAGACCCGGTGGAGATAATTTGAGTGCTGAAAAATCATATCGCTTATCCCTCCCTAAAGCCCGTTGGGCGATAACATGAAAAAAAAAAACAAAGTTATAAAAAGAACATCGATTTTTATATACACTTTATTTAAATATCACTAACTGGACTATACTCATTAGACACACGTGGACAGGTCAGATGTATAGGTAAATTCATTCCTCAGTGAATAAATTTACTGCGGCAACCGCAAAGTTCACTAGATGAGCGACAGTTCTGGAATGTCGTCTGATTTTTATGAAACTTGTTTGATGAACATTTAGATACAATTAGAACATCTATAAAGTAACAAGGATTTATGTCTTTAATTTTTATGAAACCTTAAAGTTTATCAACTATTAAAAAATATAATTTTTAGAGACACAAGATATATCACTTGATAAAATAATTCATAAGAGCACGTTTAGACGACAAGCCTGGTTTGAATTTGTTGCATATAATTTGAGTCTCACGCATCAATGCAACTCCAATTGCATTTACCAAAGTCCAGTCGGGTTGGGCGTCGGGCGGGCGCATGGCGCAAGACGAAAGCAAAGCAGAAGCAAGGCGAGCGCGTGGAGTAGGCAAGGCGTGCGCGTGTTTACTTCGATTAATGAACGGTCGTGGACTTGTACACGAGTAATGCTCGCCTTGAACCTGCGCTCGCCACGTCAAAGTCCGTGTACGCTCGTCACAGAATAAGTACTAGTACTCACGGACAAAAGTCACACTCAGCAAAGAAAGTCAAAGAAATATCTACTTAATGTGGTTGCGATATAATTTAATTTAGCTCGCGTCAGAACCTTTTTGTTTGGTTACCTAGAAATCTATTGCAAGTCAATTTCATCCTTATAACTCTGGTCAAACGATTCATATAACTGAATTTCCCACTCCGGAGTGGTCGCTGCGCGCATAGTAATAATGTAGGTATATTTTCGATACCTAAACGCGGAGTGAAGGGATGTGCCGAGTATGGCGTAAGCATCAGAATCTTTGCCTACTGTAAACTCGCTAATTCGAATGCCCTTTTTATTAGACACGAGTCTGGCCAATCGGCCAGAATCCTGTACTTGAGTCAGACGGACTCGAGTCTAGCTGACTGAAATCCAGTACTCGAGTCTGACTGACTCGATTCCTGTACTCGTCTGTGGTTGACTTGATCGATTTTTATGCAGTTTTAAAAACAGAACAAATTCCGGAAAGTTTGCGAACCTGTATAATTTTTCTTATACATTTTTTATACTTACTGAGCTATGATTGTTTTGTCAAGTATTTTTTTGTTGCTCTAAGTCAAATATTTACATTTTCATGGTAAACGCTGTCTGACTGATTCCAGGATTCGAATCTGGGTCGGATCTTGGACTCAAATCTCGGAGTTGAATCCAAAAGTTGATGACTCGACACATCACTAGGGGACTGACACAGGCCTGGCATCGTGCAAGCCACGCATCGTTACTTGCTAAAAGTGGCCTACGGAAAAAGATGTGACATTGTGTCTGCATGTTTAAAAAAGAAATTGTCAAATGCATTGACAAATGTTAAATAAATATACGTACGAAAATATAAAGATTACCCTATTTACTAATAGAGTTGTTAGGTTGACATTCTTTAAAGAAACGTGTATATAGTTAAAAAAAGATGATTCCAAACTATATTAGAGTTTACCTCTCCAAATAAGTCTAATTCATCCTTGACAATGAAACAGGTCCATCCCAAGACTCTGGTTATGAATAAATTATCCAAATGTTACATTTGTTAAATAATAAAAGCAAGCGATAAGACTTCACCTGTCAAAGAATAAAAATGTAGAGAGGCAAATTATAATGAAGCATTTATATTTTGCTTAGAAAAAAATACCTACCGGATAGTGGTCTCTAGGATAGTTTAGAATTAAGAAATCTTGTACATTTTAAGAGGTTTTGAAAGTTGATGATGACAGTGATATCCGTAGCGCCATCTATAATTTGTCAGGCAAATTAAAAAACCCTGACTTTCAACTTGGGGCGTTAAGCCCCAATAACTTTTAAACCCTTTCACCGCGAGACTTTATATCAGTTGCCGTGCCCCCAGCGCGAGGGGTATGAAATCTAAAATAAATACCTACAATCAAAAAGGGATGCGGATACTTAAGTTATGTGCAATACGAGCGGTTTTTTTTGTCGACTATCAATATCCAACGCTCGCGGAATGGGCACGACAATGTTTGTCGGATAAATCCGACGTTTGCGGTGAAAGGGTTAAATGGCTTATCCGATTTTCATTAAACATAGCTAAGCACCACCGCAAGGGAACTAGCTTTCACGTAAAAAAACCGATTCGAAATCGGTCAATCCGTTTGAGCATTACAATTCCACGGACAGACAGACAGATATTAGCGTCAAACTTTCACTCATCTTTTTTATCGGTGAAAACATATGTCCAAGTCTATTTTTGTTTTTAGGCGTAGTAAGTATAACTTTGTATTATAATTATTTGCTAATATTAAATTTATATATAAGAGGAAAATGTGTTTAACGAAAACATTTTACGGTACGAGCCATGTTTAATATTAATGTTGGTAATTTAAATACCCATGCATCGTTATCAGTAAATGTGGTGATGTTATTGAAGCGACCGATAAAGTTATTAATACAACCTTCTTGCACGTACGAGTATATATATACGATATACGTGTATATATATATCTCTGAACAAATAGCACTGATTGAGCTAGCCCCAAAGTAAGTTCGAGACTTGGATTATGGGATACTAACTCAACTATACTATATTTTATAACCACTACGCCATTTTTCAACTTGCCCTGTCATTTCTTGCCATTTTCATGTCTTTGTCCCTGACAGGGTAGACATAGCCCGAGGCCGTATTATTCAAAGGCCACGCTTAGCGTGATGATGGGAAAAATGGAATCAAAAGAGTAATGGTTTGCTAGCCGCATCACGACATTCCATAAGCCGGTTGATTTCGGCCAGGAAGTAAACAGGCCTTTGTAATAAAAATTCGCACTCCAAATCCTAGAGTGTTTCGCCCATTCCCTCGATCGGCTTTTACAATCTGCCCGGGAAGAGAAGCAGTTGGTCCATTCTAAGTTTTTTCTTTTGTCATAGATTAGCATGAAAGATTATTGTATGTTTTCGGATGACCGTGTCTAGTGTCAATTTTTTCGAACTAACTTAAACATCTGACGTACCTCAATTAGCCCACGTCTGGGCTTGTATTATGTAAGGGTTGGTAGCCGAAAACTAAGCTTTTGTTGTTTAAAATACTCGAATTTCAAAATAATGTTAAGTTTACTTTGCAATCAATCATCATTCGACACCAATTATACAGAGCATAGTTGAAAAGTTCGAGCAGTTAGGTTGGAACTTTGTGGAATTGAAGTGATGTGATTGAGGGGTGAAGTGTGAATCGGACGGAACTAAGGCAATTCTTAGTAATATTGTAGTCAGTTAATCTTTTGATATTTTTTTAATCATACTAATATTATAAAGGCGAAAGTTTGTGAGTGTGTGTGTGTGTGTGTGTATGTTTGTTACTTCTTCACGCGCATACGGCCAGGCCAATTTTGATAAAAATTTTATGCAGGTAGCTGACACCCTGGATTCAACACATTGGCAACTTTTTCCGCGGGTAACACCGCGAGGCGCAGCTAGTAATAATTGTATAAGTATTGGGACAGCGCTCTAGCCCAACAGTGGACTTATAAAGGCTGGCAAAGAAAGCAACTTTGAAATTTAGACTAACAGTACTTAATGAATCATCATCATATCAGCCGCACTAGTCCACTGCTGGACATACCTTTCCCAAGGTTTAAAGTGTGAACGTGAAGCTTTTCTACGCACAATTGCGAAAAACGGCCACTTTTGGCGTATGTGCGTAGAAAATCTTCACGTTCTCACTTTAAACTGTAAGGAATAGTTCATAAAATATTTTGAATGGTTATCTAGGGTCTGATCAAGACAAAATTTTAAATGAAATCGCCGTTTCCTTTCAAAAGATTTATTTCAAATGGGGCAGCACTGGACCCCAGAAAACTCAAGTAGCCCCTTAAGGGTTAAGTTTGGGAGACGAAAAATACCCCCTATGACACCAATTAGTGATGGGTAGCGAAACTAAATATTCTAACCGATGCTAATTGGAATTGATATCCGTAGCGCCATCTATTATTTGCCAGATAAATTAAAAAACCCCGACTTTCAAGCTTTAACCCCCAATATCCTGGGAACGACCGAACCGATTTTCATCACACATAGCTGGGATCTAGGGCCGTAACAGTCGGGGCGCAAGTTGCGCCGCGTAACAGCTAGTGATGGGAGTTGCATAAATACTCAATAAACCCATTTGAATATTTATTCAGTAGATTGAGTAAATCTAAATATATATAACTCAAAGGTGACTGACTGACTGACATAGTGATCTATCAACGCACAGCCCAAACCACTAAACGCATCGGGCTAAAATTTGGCATGCAGGTAGATGTTATGACGTAGGCATCCGCTAAGAAAGGATTTCGATCAATTCTAACCCCAATGGGATAAAATAGGGGATGAAAGTTTGTATGAAACTTTGTCAATTTCAAACCGATCGGGCTTTGCATGCATAAAGCTACTATGACGTAGGCATCCCCTGAAAAAGGATTTTGATAAATTACACCCCTACGCGAGCGAAGCCGCGGGCAAAAGCTAGTACCCGATAAATATTCTAATTTATCCATTTAGTGAGTAGATTGATTTATTCATTATTTCATGTTTTTATGACAATTTTAAAACTTAAATCTAGTATACACTTGCAATTATTGTCGGAAAGTGTGTGCATTCGCCATAATATGCTTAAAATGTCGGTAAACGTTAAATGCGATGCTAAAATATATGAAAATACCATACTAATCATACACTGAAAGTAGGCTTCTTTGACTAATTATCATTTATTGCTGGGAGGTGTGCAAAGACGTAATTTTATGTTAAAATAAGTAAACAGACATCAAATACGATGTCAATATATGAGCACGCTTTATTTACTCTATTTATTAAATCTAGTGAGTAAATACTCAAATGGGTAGATTGAGTACTATCCACTACCCATCTCTAGCTGTTACGCGACGCAACTTGCGTCACGTCTGTTGCGGCACCTACAGCCAGAGAACTCGCTTTCACGTAAAAAAAAGCGCATCTAAATCAATTCCACTTATCTGTGACCAATTCTTATCAAAATATCTGATGTTTTCACTCCAACGTTTCCTAGGCCTGCCCGGTTTCCTATGACCGTCTGCAGGAATCCATCCCGTTATTAATTTGGTCCACCTATCTGGGTGCATCCGGCATACGTGGCCTGCCCAACCCCACTTCACCTCGGCGGCTTTATGCCCCTTTGCCCAGTAGTGGGACAATAAAGGTCAATAAAAAAATTTAAAAAAAATCACCCATATTCGCGTACAGACAGATATTAGCATTAAATGTACACCCCTCTTTTTGGTTTTGGTACACGAGCTAAAAATGAATACTTACATCTTTCACAGCAGAGTCATCGTCACTATACACATAACTCGCACACTTTTCTGTTAGCGTATTATTGAACTCATTCGACGTACATGTAAAGTTATCTAAATTTTCTACAAAAGAATATCTTTCACATTTAGAGTATTCATTTTTTTTATCCTTTGGTACGGCGTACGTTAACCAGTCTGAGTCGTATGCAGTTTCACATTCGTGTATTTTACATCTGAAACAAAGAAAAAAACGCTTAGTTTCTATAGGTAAGTACAGATATACTATCACTTCTTTTTATCTAACGGGGTTAACAGAGCCTGGGATCGTATGACCCAAAGGTCACCTTTGTTGGTCGTGAAGATGTAAAAAAGTTTGGAATATCTAAAAGAGCACGCCTTATACATAACGCTCATTAAAAAAAATTAAACGACACTAAATGAAAAAGTAATTTCAATAGGAAACAATCGTGACGTGAGAAGCTATAAAAAAAATGGTTCAAACAAATTCTATAATTATAAACAAATTCCAGCATAATCGTGGCGCATACGCTACAGAAATCCAGACATCCATCAAAAATTTTCAAAATCATTTAGTTGTAATTAGTTTTTACCCCAAAACGGGACCCTATTACTAAGACTCCGCTGTCCTCCTGTCTGTCTGTCACCACGCTGTATCTTATGAACCGTATATGTATAGCTAGACAGTTGAAACTTTCACAGATAATTTATTTCTGTTGCCGCTTTAACTACAAACAGAAAAACAGAATTAAAAAAATATTTAAGTGGGGCCCCTATACAACAAACGTATTTTTTATAGATAATGGTACGGGACCCTTCTTCTTTCTTCTTCTTTTTCTTTTCTCTCAGACCAGCTTAGAAGAGAAAAAAAGAAAAATAATTGGACGACTTAATTTTTTTTAATTATCTGTCGCTACTTACATGAAATCAGATTCATACTTAATTGCAGACCATTTATACGACTCTTCTTCATTACTAACTATACTTCGGTTTCGTTGACAAGAGGGAGCGATTCTTTCTTTGTTGTTTTAAGCTAAGTTTTGAAATACATAAAAATACGTCTTTAACTACTAACAGGCACTTTATACTCCCAGATAATAACAGGCACTTTATACTCCCAGATAATAAGTTTTTTTTGAAAATTTAAATATAACTAAAATTTCTTGCAAATTCTGGTATTTAAAAGGTCAAAATGTAGAAACAATATTGTAGCGCATTTAATTTTGCTTTTGTCATTAAGTCTTATATTGTTTATATTCCGAATGTATATAGTTGCTCCTTTTTTTATGATTTTTGCACGCTCAAATGTGTCTTTTGAATTTAGTTTTTAAAGTCTCAACAGTCATAGACTTGCTGATCGGAGGTGGGATATTGGAAACATGAGCCAAAATGACCAAGGGGGTTTATTCCGCTATCATCTCATGAATTACGCATCAACATATCAACAGCAGCCTCTTCGCAATCAATCACCGCCAGACATTGTCTAATATTAATTATATTACCATTGTATCAATACAGAATACACATTTTTCGGGATTTATCGCTATTACAATAATTGCTGTTATTGGATTATCTTTGGTTATATTGATGGTTCTAGGAAAGCATCTTATTTTTCGTGTATGAAATGATTGAATGGTGATATATTAATTGATTCATGTTTTATATTATCAATTTCTTGCAGTGGTACCTACCTATCTATTAATCGGTACCGATATTTAAAAGAAATTGTTTACATACTAAAAGGCTATTCTTTATATTTACACACTAGTCATAATTTGTTAATTTTAGTTGTTTTTGTTAATTTCATTATTTGTCAGAAAATAATTACAATCACATAATATTATAAGTAAATAATAATAATATGTTATAGCCCGTTCGGTGAGTAGGCGACCAATATTGTGAAAATTAGTTTCTTTCGGCGTTTCTTCTCAGCAGTGGTCGTTGCAAAGCGCACGTATCGGTAGCTTTTCTTTAAAAAGAAATTAAATTCTTAAATACACTTCACATACAGAAACTGTACTTTTTGACGTGTAAAAATGCCTGTAAAAGACTAAATAATTTTTGATTTGTGATTTTAATTTTTAATTTTGAAAAATCTTTCACCAGTTTATAGAAACAGTGATTGCGATTATTTTTATGTTATACCCGAACTGTTTGCAAGTTTTCACGTATATTTTTAAAGATTTGGCAGTTCGTTTGGAATTTGTAGAAAAGTGTATGAGGAAGAAAAGCAAGTAAATGAATATAAAGGTCAGACCATACAGATTGAGCTAGGTTTAAAGTAAGTTTAAACTAACTTGTCTTAGGGGATACTAACTCTTTGACGAGTTTATTGATGAAATTCATTTGTACTTTTTTGACAAAGTGAAGCATGCGTTGCTGATAAATATTTGTTTACCCTCATATTCATAAACATATCAACCGTTTGCTATGTCTATTTTAGTTAAAATATGTTTGATATCGTTCTCACTATGTTAATTATATTGAAAAGAAAAATAAGGACAAAACACATTTTAACTAAAATAGGTTTAGCTAATAGTTGATATTTTTTTATTTTTAGACGACCTCCGTGGCGTAGTGGTCACCATGCTAGTCCGCCACCCAGAGGTCCCGGGTTCGATCCCCGGTAAGGGCAAGTTGGAAAATTACCTTTTTTAAATTGTCCTGGGGCTTGGATGTTTATCTATATACGAGTATGTATTAGTTATAAAATATAGTATCGTTGAGTTAGTATCCCATAACACAAGTCTCGAACTTACTTTGGGGCTAGCTCAATCAGTGTTATTTGTCCCTATATATATATTTATTAATTTATTATTTTATGAATAGGCAGTTAGAATATAAAAGTTTAGTATGAAAATAAATATTTAATACATTATCAGATAAAAACTTAACGACACTTTATGAATAATAAAGTAGAAACACATTTCTTTATTATTTTGTTGCTTACATACACCTTACGCAAATAAAATGCAAATGTGATATAGAAACTTGGCGTTATCTTCCCTCGACAAGGATTCTAGGATCAGACGTAGTCTTAAGCTTGTTTGCTTGTCTTCACTGCGCTACCTCACGCCCGGATTTGCATAGTAATGATATGCAACTGTGTACTAGCTATTTGTCTCATATTAGAAATAGGTACTGCTTCTCTTCCCGTGCAAAATGGTAAAAGCCGAGCGAGTTAATGAGAGAAAATCTCTGTGGACGCAAGCCATCCAATCATCATCATCATCCGAGCGTATTCCCGGTTGCATCCTCAGCAGTAACGCTTCAGAGCCCGGGGTCCGCTACCTAACCAAGGAGATTTGACGTGGTTACTGGTTTTTACACAGAGCGACTGCCGTCTGACCTCCACAACCCAAAGGGCAAACCAGGAACCAATCCTTGGATAGTTTGATGATCAAACGCTAGGTGGCGTTCGGGACCCACAGAGCAAGCCATCCAATGTATCAGGATAAAAAGACCCGTGATTTCAAATATATATACTTGATTTAATTTATGATGTGTATCTTAAATAATAAGTATAATACAGGTAGCGGCACGAAACTCTAGCGCTGATCTTGCTTGCGCAGAAGTCAAAAATTAGTACCGTACTCGCCTCTACATGTCGCTCAGCGCTAAACTTACGTGCCGCAATATGTACTGATTATAAAAATAAATAAAATGTCGATTTTACAATTTCGAGTATTTCAAGAATAATTACTTCAATCTTTGGGTCGTTTAAAAAATATCTATGCATGCCGACTATAAGTTGCTTCTTAAAGTTCGCTGATCCTTATTGTGTATTTTCCCAAGCATTTCCTTTATGACCCTCGGGCTAGAATTATTATCCCCACTCCTTAATCTATTACGTATTGAGCTGGCTACAATATCCTAGCCCCAAATCAATCTAGACGTCCGATTTCAAAGGTACTTTGACGGGTCTGATCGGAACAGAAAATAATGCGTCTGAGTAGGATTATTTATTTTTGTTATTTTCCAAATCACAAGCGTGGAAAAGTGCGTATAATAATACATTTTATTGTAGATTGAGATGGCGTGCTTTTCCTTATTGAATTTGAAGGAGAAATGTAATAGAAATGAGTCAAGATATTTGAAAATATTGTGGAATGTGTCAAGAATTTGAAAATAATTTGGAATTTAGTTTCGAAAAGCGAATAGGATGGGTTTTAGAAACCAGCCAATAGTGTTTTAGTTTAATCAAAAAATGAGGTAGATAGCAACAGCATGAAGTTGTGATGCAGCATTGTAACAAACCGAAGAATTGCTTTAAAGACACTTATTTCAGGTTCCAAGAATAAATAAATAAATATATAGGGACAAATTACACTGATTGAGCTAGTTCCAAAGTAAGTCCGAGACTTGTGTTATGGGATACTAACTCAACAATACTATATTTTATAACAAATACATGGCAGACTAGCATGGTGACCACTACGCCAAGGAGGTCATCAAGAAACTCCAATAGTATCAGCTCCAATGTTAATTCAGCAGCATTCTATAGAAGCTGAGACAATAACAGCTGGGATCAACGTGAACTGAAACGTGTCTGCTGTACTCTCATTGTCCTTACTTACATACGAGTAAGCATAGACTATGAGAGAACATCCAGGAGATCTATTTTAGAACGTGGGAATGTGCAGAACACAAAACACCATTATTACACCGTAATACGTACAAGCGTTATAAGTCATGAAACAACATTACACCGTATTTTTGCCACCGTATGACGACCTCCCTGGCGTAGTGGTTACCATACTAGTCCGCCACCCAGAGGTCCCGGGTTCGATCCCCGGTCAGTGCAAAGTTGGAAAATGGCCTTTTTCAAATTGTTCTGGGTCTTGGATGTGTATCTATATATGTATTTGTTATATAATATAGTATCGTTGAGTTAGTATCTCATAACACAAGTCTCGAACTTACTTTGGGGCTAGCTCAATCAGTGTTATATGTCCCCATATATTTATTATTTTACCAACGTAGCATAAGCAAAAATAGTACCCAAAGATTCTTTCACGTATATTACTTTGCCAATGGTTCAAAAAAATATACATCAATAGATTAACCAGCGAAAAAGGGAATGTCAATAACGCTAAGGCTTCTTTGACATTTGTAGAGCAAAACAATAATCAAGACCACTAGCTTAGTTAGAGCGATAAAAAATATGCCACTTTGCAAACGCTCGTCGCTCTCGCAAATCATACTTGATATGACTTCAAAGCGTTCACAAATAGGTGTCTTCTTGATTCTGTGACGGTTTGGTGAACTAATAGCTCGCTCCGCACTCTGAACTAGTGTTGTTGCCAAGTACATTTTTGGGCAATCCTTTTGGTTATTTGATTCATACTTGAATTTTATTATAATTCAAGGATTTGCATCTACGCAATTTTTCGTTTTTGGATTAGCCGTCATTATTATTTCACCTTATATGTATTTCACTAAACTATTACTTTTCTTGATTCTTGCGAATGTATTAGTGGTCAATTTTAATGTAAGATTTTTCAAACTGACTAGATTCTACTGGTATAGCTTAGGGACTGTGAAGAAATGACAGCCAAGACCAAACAATTGCTTTACGTGCCTTTCGAAGCACGGCTTTACCCGCACAATCATCGCTGGGCAAAGCTGTGGTCGTTCTGATGGCACCCAGTAACATTAACTGCTGACCCATCGAGCTTGCTCAACTATGATTTTTGTGCCTAATAAATTTTTCACCTTGAAATTCTATGTAGGAAACATTTTGTGGTTTCTTTATTATTAGGTGGAACGAAATAAACAAATTAAATTCGCTTTGCGTATATTTTGATTTGACACAGAATATACATCTCACCTTATCAAAAATGTCTTGTACCAAATTATTGCATTTTAAAAACATAATATACAGTAGTGAATGGAAATAACACTATATGGATTCTACGGAAGTGATTAGAATGAATTTCTGCTCCTTTTTTCCAAGCGAGTCCTGGTTTTGTTCAGCTATGCTGCTTCGAAACTTTGTATTCCCTATATGCCCTTTTCTTCTATAAGGATAAATTGAGGAAATAAAACATTGGAGTCATTAACAATTTGGCTGTGGTTCTATAATCGGGTCTTTTGACTCAATCCTTCTTGGGAATTGTTGACAGGATGTTTCTGCTTAATCTTTTAGTCGCTTTTTATGACATCCATAGGAAGAGATGACGTAATCCTATTCCAGGACACTACACACACACACGAAATATGTACGTAATATATATAAGTACTTTTAAGAACGTATAAAATGTAATAAATGTCTTGCTGCAGCACACACACATTTAATAACTCTATAGTTTAATTTGTGTGTGTGTTGGTTGTGACAAATAAACAATTTATCTATCTATCTAATAATAAACGTACGTAATTTTATTATAAAAATGGAATCATCAAGTGATGCGAATTATGTTTCTCTAACGCCGGAAGCATTTTGAAGCATAGCTAAAAACGTTATAGAAAACCTATTGCCGCAAAAGTCTCACATAAAAAAACATGAAAGCGTATGAGAACTTTATTGAATGGAAAAATAATTATAAATCTAAATCATTTTCATATTGTAGTTGAAAGAAAAGCAGATTATGCACCTTGCATTAAGTAATTTATATTGCGCTCGTGCTTTTTAGAGCAAAAGCACTCGGTGCAGTAATAAATTACTTTCTGCTCAGTGCAACAATCTACTATTATCCATATAATAAGTCTTACTTAGGTCCATGTTGTATTAAATCTTATAAGAAAACTATGGCAGAACCTTGTTACATCATTTAAGCCGAAGTAGGAAGTAATTCGTCATTCATTTTCCACGTTCTCACAGACTTAATATATTGATTAATACTATTGATGAATTAACCCAGGAATAGATGATTAGACAGTATTAGGCAGCACCAAAATATCAGAGTGTCACGGTATGAGACACCCGCCATGCAAATGTATGCTAATATAATCGGTACAGGCGCCGAGTGCAACCACAAAATAAAGAATTATAGAAATAGGGATCATATAGGAAAATGTAGATTCACGACCGCGACCGCGATCACGACGACGACCGCGACCACGACCACGACCTCGACCATCCGCTTTGCCTTCGGCATTGGCTTCGACTTTGACTTTGATATGGTTACTGCACTGCATAACCATACCACTATAACCTACATTCCGTGACTAATTACTCAGTTTTATGTATTTTTTGAACTAGCTAACAAATAATTTATACGCTATTTCTAGGTTTCTATAGAAATAAAAAATAAAATTTGAAAAAACAAATTCAGCATACGCCTCCATAAATCTGCTATTTTGCACAAATTTTACCTGAACTTCTACCGTTCATAAAGTACTCATAAATTGTAAAGGTAAAAAAATATTTCGATACAAACCTCGAAAATATAATGAAAATTTTAAATAAAAAACATTTATTTCAGACCAAGTGTAAGGCTTACTGATAAACACGTATCACCTGAACCAAGTTTTAAGATATTTACGCACCTTCTGAATAGTTAATGTTCGTTCAATTGATAGTTAATAATAATACTTATTTCGCTGAATAGAATGCAAACCGAGCTCTCAGGTGCTATATCTCACTTTTTGCTTAGCTTCTTTCTCTAGCATTGCCCTGGATGAAATAATAAGCTATTTAAACTATGCTCGCGTTGATGAAGAGCGGCCGGGAATTAACGCCTTAAATTTATTTACATGTTTTTATGCAAAGAGTTATAACATTAAGATTTTTTGGTTGAAACAAAAGAATCTTATGCGAATTCACAAGCCGATTTACAAAGAAATTTTAGTTCGCGTTATATTTTATCGCAAAACTTTCAGTAACGAATAATTTTACGTACGGGTGTTTTAGGTATACCAAGAAGTAAATAAAATTCTAATTAATTTAAATCCCCTAAGCATTGGGGATTTTAGTTGTCTATGTTGTGGATTACAAGCACCTGGGTATTTTGGAGTGCTTTAAGTAGCCTGTAGTTCCTTGAGTACTCTTTTTTGGAATTAAAGTACCTGAGCAGTTTCGACAGGTGATTAAAGTGGAACAATTCCACATCTAGCTCTCTACAATTTGTTGCACAGACATGCAGCCGTTGCTTTTCAATTTGCTTGATTTAGCGAGCTTGAAAATCATGGGCTGAATGCTAGAGCTTCTCATGCTTCATCATATATTAACCTATTAGATAAGCTGGGATACCAAACTGAATGGGAGTGATGAATATATTAAGGGGACATTTCGAATATGAGTTTTTTTTTGTCATGAATTCAGAGTATTATGGAATGAATAGCTACTTAACATTTCGTGTACTTATACGAGTGCATATACACTACTTATCACATCTTTTTCTCTAATTGGGCAGTCTGGTGATCGCAGTATTTATAATAGTCTTTGTATATACAAGAGGACGCTTCTGCCCATTCCCTGCTTCCTAAAATTACTTTCGTCGCTTTTTTATTTAGTTATTTACAAAACAAAATACATTTTTTATGCAACCCAAAAACCACAAAGGTTTGTCCTGAGAGCACACATCTACTTTCAATCTTAAAGCTTCTTTCGATGCGAATGGAAGAGGAAAATTTTGTGATAATGCGTATGAATTCCTCTTTCGTTGAAATTATTCTTTTAAATTTGTTACACATTTCACATTTAACAGTAGGATTAGTTACTTTTCCTGTACCTTTATGCAGTGGTAATAGAAGCGAAATTGCAATGAGTTTGAATAGGTAAATGTGACGATCTTCATATATGTGTGTAGTGCCGTACAAGGAAGACACAGTTATAATTTCCTGTCCTTATTAACTAACATTGACTCTATGATACGCAGTTGACAAACCATCTATGATGGTTTAGGAGCAAAGAAGAAACTAACTAGGTATATACCTAGTTAGTTGTCACATTCTTGTCCATTAGTTATCTATCTATATAGATAGATAACTCTTTATTGTACACCAAAAGAAAAATAAAACAGAAAGAAATAATTTTACATTAAATGAGTACAACAGACAACCAGTGGATGGACAGGAATGTGAGTATTTGTGAGAAAGACAAAGATGGTGGTATATATATATATAAATCTTTTCCTGCGCAGATCGTAAAAGCCGGTTGCGAGGGCGAGAATCTTAATATCAATAGCGATGAGGATATCAACCAATCACTTTTTTGATTACCATTTTTCAGCTTCACATCCATCATCTCGCTAAGAGTGGCCTTTGGATCTTGAGGCTATATCTACCGTTTGATAGGTACCAAACGGTAGTTATCTATGTGACGATCTGTATTTTTGTATTTGAATCGTCAGCTACATCTCTAGCTGCTGGTGACATAAATAGGAAAATTAAAAATTTCACAAAATTGGCAGCTATAATAAATTTGAGTTCAATATAACCGGCCAAGTGTGAGTTGAATTCGCGTGGTGGAATTCGGGTTCCGTACAATGCCAAAGATTTTCCGTTAGTGAACGTATTATATTGAGTTTACCACTTAATTTTGAATCGACGGAATTCTTATAGGTTTTCCTGTAATCTACAAGCAATGAAATATATTTTGTATTTCTCAAAAACTTTTGGCTCAGTAGTTTCGGCGATCAGGGTATGGTCAATATTAGATAGATAGATAGATAGATAAATCTTTATTGTACACCAATAGAAAAATGAAACACAAAGAAATAATTTTAATTTTTAGCGATCTCTTCCAGGCAACCAGTGGACAATTTTTGTCTTTTTACATGAATAAAATCAAAACTATTTATTTTACAATAATAGCAATAGTATGTTTGAAATCCTCATAACAAGCCCTTTTATGTGATATGTCACACAGAAAGATTTGCAATTTTTTTTTAATTTCCGAGTTTGACTCCCGAAAATGACCCTTATTCCAAAAAAATATTTATTTGCTTTGCACATCTGTGTTCGGGTCATAGGATTACCATCATCATCATACCATCCTACCATTTTTTTCCAGTTTCCAGTAGATTCGAAGCAAATTGGCTTAGGTAGACGGACGGACAGACAGACGCACGAGTGATCCTATTAGGGATTTAATTTTTTGTACAGAATCCTAAAAAAACTAATGACAAGCATTAATTGTGAACCAACATTTCTTCTCTGAGACACAAGTTTAATTGAGAGGTAATTTACTACTTGTAGTTTTTTTGTAACAGTGCTTCATAGGATCATCGTACGATGTCTTACGGTTCTTTTAAATAGGGACAATTACTTTTCACTTTAGACGAATTTCAATTAAGATACTTGCTTAGCACCAACATTTTTAACTTACCCCCCAAAAAGAGGAGGTATCAAATCGTCGTGATTTTTTTATGTATGTTTACCGATTATTCGAAGACGCCTAAACCGATTTCGAAAATTATTTTTTGTTTGAAAGACTTGTCAGGTGGTATCACAGAAATTTGATTAAAATCGGTTGGGTACATAGTCTGGGGGTGAAGTCGGTTGTTAATTTTGAAAAATTATATTGAGTTATTATAGTACAAGTTTATCAAGGAAATATGTATTTTCCAGCTTATCCTTTTAAATTTGTTAAGGTTGCCGATTCCCTTTTCCTATTTTCCTACAATATACGGTATTTGGTTTATATTATGTGCGATTTGTGAATATTTTTATTAAAAGAAGCTTTAAAGTATTACTGAACATATTATATAAACCCAATTTGATAATTCTATAAACGCGTAAAAAATACTGGTAAATAATTTATTCATCTTCAAATTTCATCATTAACCTAGTGACATGTTGTACTTTGCGGGTTATTTAGCGATATCAAAATTGTTTGAAATGAATAAAAGCATAATAAATACCCACTCATTGAAAATAAGCTATTAAAAATATTAGTAAATGTCAAGGCTTGTCGCTTCACTGCTTTTAAAAGAACCGGTCCTAAAACGGACCCCTGCGGTACTCCCTCTTTAAGCCGAGAAGGGTAACGATTTGTACTAGTGAAACAAAAATCCACGCATGCGCTTTCTCTCCCCGGGGTGGCGTGATAACTTGGCAAAACATAACCTAAACTAACCTTAAACATTATCAAGAAGCTTGAAAATAAAATAAGATTTATTTAATGAGACGCTTAACAAATTTATAATATGTCACATACCTGTAATTTAAATCTGGAGCTTCGAAGACGTATATTGAGCCAAACATTCCCGCCAATAACACAGGTATTAAAAGGATCGCGTAATTCACTACATTATACTTTCCAAATGCACCAAGCTGTGCTAATATAGCGTCTAGACCAATAACCGGCGTTTTTTCACTCATATTTTATTAGTTTTAATAAATATCAGCCTTCACATGAACACAACTTCTTAATTGTTAAAGTAAAAACTTTGTCACACTTTTTCCTGAATTATTCTGTGGATAGCTATATAATATATTTTAACACGTCACTTTTGACGCACAAGGAAATTTTGACAGTGTCCTCGCGCATGCGATTTGAAGCCGGCTAGGGTTATGAATCGGAATTTTTACGGACACATTTTACCGTAATAATATTTTTTTGTACTCGTATAACTAACGTGCGTTCTATACATGCTCGCGTACAAAAATAAACGCACAAAATCCGGCCAATATCAGTAGGGCAGTCGAAAGATATGGTAGCCGGCCTGTTACGTCAGAAAGAGGACAGAATATTATGCATTACTGTACGAGTAAACGAGATAGATATATCTGGCGTGATTTTACGCATATTGATGCCGTATTTACCGAGTTTATAATGATACTACTTAATGCAGTGCATATGATATCGTAAAATACAATTATTTGAACCTTATATCATTCATGAGTTTGATAAAGAATTGTGCAATTATATTCTTTTGATAATTTGGAAGTTAATGTTATGTTGTGAAAACTAGGTCAGACGGTCAGAGTTAATTTTAGAATCTATTATTATTTTCTATTATTAGACTTTATAAACGCTATAAGATTTTCTGAATTTTGCGTAAGATATGAGCTGGTGGATTAATATCCACTGTATTGTTAAGGGAATCCATGTTTTTTTAGGGTCCAGTGCTGCCCCTATTTGAAATGAAATATTCGAAAGGACACTGAGATGTCATTTAAAATTGTGTCTTAACCAACCCCTAAATAACCCTTCAAACTATATTTTGAAGTACTGTTTACAGTTTAAAGTGAGAACGTGAAGATTTTCTACCCACATTTACCAAAAGTAGCTGTTTTTTTTACAAATGGGCGTAGTAAAGCTTTATGTTCCCACTTTAAGAAGTAGTTCATAAAAAAGTTTGAAGGGTTATCTAGGGTTTGGTTAAGAAAAAAATTTAAAAAACGTCCCAATTTCCTTGCAAATAATTTATTTCAAATGGGGGCATCACTGGATTCTAAAAAATTAATGTATTCCCTTAAGCTGATACAAGACTCTTTTTAACTCTTTTTAACAATGTTCAAATAGTTATATCAACATATACATAGCTATTATACAATCATCATCATCATTTCAGCCGCATAACGTTCACTGCACGACATAGGCCTCTCCCAACGATTTCCAAAATGACCGATAGAGCGGCCTGCGTCCAGCGCTTTCCAGCGACCTTATTCAGGTCGTCAGACCACCTTGTGGGTTGGTGTCCTACGCTTCGCTTGCCAGTACGTGGTCGCCATTCAAGAACCTTTTTGCCCCATCGGCCATCGGTTCGTCGCGCTTTGTGTCCCGCCCACTGCCACTTCAACGAACTAATCCGCTGGGCTATGTCAGTGGCTTTTGTTCTCCTACGAATTTCATCATTTCAGATTCGATCACGTAGGGAAACACCAAGCATAGCCCTCTCCATAGCGGGTTGAGTGACCTTGAGCCTTCTTATGAGACCCATAGTAAGGGACCACGTTTCAGAGCCAAAAGTCATCACTGGTAACACACATTGATTAAACACTTTCGTCTTGAGGCACTGAGGTATTTTGGACGAGAAGACACTGCGTAGCTTCCCGAACGCTGCCCATAAAAGTACAAATATACATAGCTATCATACAACATAAATGGAATTTCGATATAATCTAGAATTCCAAACTATCAGGAAACATTGTAAAATTTTTATTATAATCAAATTGTTACGAAAATCCTATTACTTTGCAAACATTTGTTAGTGTTAATCAGTTTTTGGGTTTGTACTGAAACAATCACTTTGAAACAGACTCCGCGTTCAGATTAGAGTGGTTGTAAAATAGGATAAAACCAGAAATTTGAACAAGGAAGTATCTGATACAAAATTAAATGAGCTTTATTTGCGTTAACAGGATAAACCGTTTGATAAATTATTTCATTTACATCGTTAAATTTAACTTTATTATGAGATATACCTTGATATACTTGATCTTTTCATTTTCACCCATGTAAATTATTTGTATTGTAACTGAAAAAATAATTGTTGTATTTGTAAAGCAGTCAGTTTTCTTGGTATTATGCCACTGATGTCATATGAACAATATTTTTATGTAATTTGCGTGTATATTATCCATTTGATTTTTTTTTCTTGTGTGTTAGTCTTTAATATAATTATTATTATAAATATAGACAAATGCATGAAATTTTGTCAGAAAATGTTGCCCAGCAGTGGGTCGATAAAGGTTAAGTTAAAAAATATACATTTAAACAAAAAAGTTCCATAATATTTGTTTATTATATTAATTGGTATACTTGCGCATCTTTAATGACATTGCAATAATAGATGTTAAGTACTGAAGCTATGTATTAGAACTCAGCAATAAAACGATAAAACGTATCGTGTTTGGCTTTATCTGATTTATCTTGACAAGTCTACTTTGGCCTCGTAATAAAAAAATATTAGGTACTTTTTTGCTTATGTCGTATGTAAATTTACGTCGATGCATTACTGAAAGGGTTGATTCAGTATATCAAACTGAACAACTTTTCCTATGGGACCATTGCCGGATCTCGAAAGAAGAAGAAAAGGAAAAAATATTCATATTTTTGACGTGAGTAACCTTCTTGAATATATGCCGGTGGTATTTTTACACATGGTATGGGCCGCGATATCTCAAGAAAATACAATACCACTGGCTGCCGCACTCAAGATAGTGTCTGCATTCTGAATACAGGTGTGGTTCGTGCGAGGTCCTGATTCTAAAACAATGTGAGATCGGGAGATGTGACCGCTCCAGCTGGCGATGTGGAACAATAGATGCCTATTCACGGCACTGTAAGACAATTCAAGCCGCAACGAAGCATCTTCGTAAACGAGAATCCTTAGATAAGACTATAGATTTCGCATGCTAAGCAACCTTAGGGTTCCACACTTGGTTTGGTAATCACAGAACCTGATTTAAGACTCTCCTTGTTCAGGATAGGTTTTCAGTTGACTTGGAATAGTTGAATACTTCGTGCCACCTAATTCTATACGACAGAGCAAGATATGTCTAACGCGGTGTTACCCGTGCCTAAAGTAGCCTATGTGTTAATCCAGGGTGTCAGCTTCCTGCATACCACATTAAACAAACATTCACACACACTCACAAACTTTCGCCTTTATCTATCTATACTATAATAAAAGAGTAAAAAAAATGTGTCTGTACATTGAAAATTTTTCAAAAAAAAATATTTCGGGCGATGGAGATATAGTAATAGAGTAAGAAAATAAAAAAAAATGTCTGTCTGTTTGTCTGTTTGTCTGTTTGTCTGTTTGTACACGCTAATCTCCGGAAATACTGGACGGATTAGAATGAAACTTTTTTTGTTATATAGCTGTGAACCCTGGGCAACATATAGGCTATAATTGATTTTGGAAAATGGAACACATGATGCAGAACTATAATGGTACAGCTAAACTATAAGAAATATTAAAATGCCGCCTTAGCAAAAGTTGTTAAGTCTGATGAGAACTTTTTGTTGAGTTATAATACAACTGGCCAAGCGCGAGTCGGACGCGCGCGAAGGGTTCCGTACCATAATCTATGAAAAATCACGTTTGTAGTATGGGAGCCCCCCATCAATACTTATTTTATTCGATTTTTAGGGTTCCATAGGGTAGGGTAGAAACGGGACCCTATTACTTAGACCTTCCGACTGTTTGTCTGTCTGTTTGTCACCAGGCTGTATCTCATGAACCATTATAGCTAGACAGTTGAAATTTTTATAGATGATGTTTTTTTGTTGCCGCTGAACAAAAACATACTAAATCTATCTATACTATAATAAAAGAGTAAAAAAAAAATGTCTGTACGTTGAAAATTTTTCCAAAAAAAAGTTGTTTCGTCCGAAGAAAAACTTATAAGTTCAGTATTTGCGGACCTTCAGAGCAAAACACACCAGAAAAATTCTTGGTTACGTGAACGCTCCATATTGAAAACAAAAAATTAAAAATCAATTAATAAAGAACTTATGACGCAAATTATTGTTGATTTCTTGGATAGTTTTGTTGACGACGTCACCAATTATCCAGTTGAGTTTCGTAATTCACTTGCAGCAAATGGACTCTCGGCTCACAAAATAAGTCTTAATGTCAAAGGGCCAATAATGCTGATGTGAAATTTGACTCTGCCGAAACTGTGTAACGGAACCCAACTTAGTGTCTCAGCACTGTATGCCGAAGTTCAGCGGCTGAATTTCAGCCAATGCATGCCTGCAATGTTATTTGCATTACTAGCAACACATAATGCCGAACTTCCGATGCTTTTGCCTGAATCGGACCCGTACCCGCCGACGCCTCACCCGCCGCCGCCGCCGCCGCCGCTTCCGCTCCCGCTCCCGCTCCCGCTCCCGTACCCGCTCCCGCTCCCGCTCCCGCTCCCGTACCCGCTCCCGCTCCCGCTCCCGCTTCCGCTCCCGCTCCTGCTCCCTCTACCGCTCCCGCCACCGCTCCCGCCGCCGCCGCCATCGCCGCTTCCGCCGCCGCCTCCGCCTCCGCCTCCGCCTCCGCCTCCGCCTCCGCCTCCGCCTCCGCCTCCGCCGCCGCTGCCGCTCCCACTCCTGCTCCCGCTCCCGCTCCCGCTCCTGCCGCCACTACCGCCAACGCTCCCGCCGCCGTCGCAGCCGCCGCTGCCGCCACCGCCGCCACTGCCGCCGCTGCTACCGCCGACGCCTCCGCCGCCGCCGCCACTGCCGCCGCCGCTTCCGCCGACGCCGCCGCCGCCGCTTCCGCCGCCGCCGCCGCTGCCATCGCCGCCGAAGCCTTTGCCGCCGCCGCCGTTGCCGACGCCTCCGCCGCCGCCGCCGCCCCCGCCGCTGCCACTCCCGCTGCCGCTTCCGCTCGCGCTTACGCTCCTGTTTCCGCTTTCGCTCCCGTTCCCTCTTCCACTTCCATTCCCTCTTCCGCTCCCGTTTCCGTTCGCCGCAGACGCGCCAAAGACGGAAGATTAAATTCTCATATCGGCACATCACTACTGTCCGGCGTTTCCACCGAACTTCAACGGCTGAACTTCAGCTTATTTACATAGTGTGTCATCCCTACCGAACTTTAAACACTGAACTTTAGCCGCTAAACTTCGGCATAGTCTGCTGAGACACTTAAAGTTTACTGTGAGTGGTGCCAGTGAAACTGTATTTATTCCGCGTATGCCACTAATCCCTAACAATGTTCTTTTTGAAAATACACAGTTCCATGTGTTTACTTGCTTTGCTATGAAAATAAGTCACAGTTTTAGAGGCTTAAAGCTGCTGATGTCGATCTAAGGACTGGTTTTTCGCATGGCCAACTTAATGTGGCTTTCTCCAGGGTTAGTAATACTTCAGCTCTTTTCATATTGGCTCCCGAAGGAAAGAATTGAAATAATATTGACTTTTAACTCCTAACACTGTAACAAGTACTTTCTTATCTCTCTCTTTCTTTCTCTCTCTCTCTCTCATTAGTTTTTATTTATATTAATACGCCGGAGTCATAAAGTCCACGCGAACGAAGTCGCGGGCATCAGCTAGTATCTAATAAAAAAGAAGTAGGTAATTCGCAGATATTAAATAATTTACGACACAATAAAAGTAGCACTTTACGTTCATACACTGAATGAGTACACAATGATAATCAAACATGTGCTGAGCATTATTTGCCTGAAGTGTACACATTCGGGCAATGAACCGACAGTAATGACAAACAGACAAACATTGCATGCACTCGTATCGGGGATTTATTACTGTGTATATTGATTGGCTAATGTAGTGAGCTTAGGGCGGTGAAAACGCGCAAAAAAAAAAAAACGACGGCCCATCATCTTGCTAAAATTGGTTTAGGAATTTAGAGTCAAAGATCGGAGTGGTGCCATTTTTCAAACGTGGAGTCACTAAACGACAGTGACGTGCACAAATATTTTTGACAGAGTAGGCACAAATCTTACCTAAATTACCAGAACAGCTGCATATCAAGCCAAATGCATTTTTCGCTAGTATTCGATGTTATATTAGGGTAGACAAATTCTATGTGTCTGTATGAAATACACGCTACTGCTAAACGAACAGTTTTTTGTATGGAAAAAACATTCGTTTAGGTGACTCTGCGTTTCAAAAATTACACTTCAGTATCTCTACTCCATAAAATAACACGATACCCTTCCGATAGTGTCGTCCTATTTGAATATCAAACGAAATAAGACTATAGCGCAGCCTTGTGATTAGGAGGTCGTGGGTTCGAATCCCACCGGAAAGCATTCTTTGTGATAAGTTGTTTCCAGTCTGGTTAGGATATTTGCTGGCTAGAATCACCTGATTATTCGACAAGAAAGATGATTCCGTGTTTCGGAAGGCACGTATAAACTTTGGGTCCTGAACGCCATCTAGCTTTTGCTCAAAGCTATTCAAGAATTGGTTCTGGTCTTTCGTTTTAAAAACCAGTAACCTCGTCGTTTTATGGTTGAGTTTATTTAAAATCCAAAAATTATTTTTTTTAGGTATTTTTCCTCGCAAGTGTGTTGAAAAACGTCGTACGATACACGTGCGTATATTGGTTAAACACACTTGGCTCTATAACGTCCTCGTCTTCGGCTCGGGCTGAAATTCTGCCTCGTGTGTTATAACTACCATAACGCACTTATATTGCAATATACTATAAAAAAATATCTTACAAAAATGCTGCGAAATAAAAATTACTTATAAAAATGTGAAGCTATATTATGACAAATTTTATATTATTTTTATAATACAAATAAAGACAACTGTGTACCTAATAAATATAATTTTTCAAAACTAAAACCAGACTTCACCTACAAATTAAACAGCTGATTGGATAAAATTGCTATGAAACCACCTGACAAGAATGCCCTTTAAAAAAAAAGAATATTCCAAATTGGTCCAGGCGTCTTCCAATAATAGAAACATATTTTTGTGGGTTAAAAGTAAAGCTTAAAATATAAATAAATAAACTAAATCACAAATTATTTAATGAGAATAAATACCTCGTTTACTAGATGTCAAATTACATACAATATGATTTGAATTACTTTGTGAAATTCCGCCACCAGTTAGTTCATGCAAACTATTGCCGGCCGGCGCCCACCCACTACTGTTAGTCCCAGCACACCTGCCACCAACAGCCCGTATGCACCCGCCACCAACAGCTGATGCATGCTCCCTCCAATACTGCTGCATTCGCTGCGGCTGCATCAATATCGGATACCGCATACGATGTCACTGCACTAACTTCCGCAAAGTAACTCCTAAATCTATTAACTATCTAAGATTTTAAATTGTTTAGGGTGGAAAACGGTTCAAACATACATACATACATATTTTCATGTCTTTTTCCCTAACAGGGCGGACAGAGCATTGCGGCTCTAAGAAGACCTCTTTTGACGACCTCAATCAATCAATCTCAATTTGTGTGATTTATACACGGTTACTTTTTATTGGTTTTGGACCCGCAGGCCACTTCATAATGATCTTTAGTAAGACCTAATTAGGCAGTCAAAATAAAAATTCAGGAACAAAATATGTTGACTAAAACTCGAAAGTAAAATCGTGAGATCAACTAGTAGTACCGCCGGCCGCTAGATTTAGAGTTCATCGGGGTCACGCGTCAGTTATGAACGGGCGTAACTACGTGGTCTCGATCGGAAATCATTTTCGCAACTTTTTTATCTTATGTCATACACAAATTTGGATTACGTATATGGATGAAGGAATTTATTTACCACATGACATTCTTTTTACCAAAACCAATGAAAAGTCAGCGTGTAGAGCCCTGGGCCGCAAGACTCAGAGGCCACTTTTAGCGTGATGGTGGGCGAGAAGGTGAAAAAAGGAATCAAAATAGTGATGGGTGGCTAACCGCATCGCCTATTAAATGATTCGCATTCATCGCCCAGTTCCTCGAAAGCTTTTTATGATCTGCGAAGAAAACAGTTAACATTTTAAGATTTTTATTTTCTTCCGGACAGCATGGAAGAAAGAAGATAGTTTAAACCTAAAAATAGAGTTAAATATATACGGACAAATCACATAGATTGAGCTAGCCCCAAAGTAACTTCGAGATTTGTGTTATGGTATACAACGTGGAAGAGAAACATTAGATTTCGGCATTTCTATACAAAAGTGAGCTGCCGCCCTGAAAATTTCAATGAGAATTTCGATTTTGTTTTTGTTTTTTGGTTGTTATTTTAATTGCATCATACTGTAGTGATCGAGTTTAGCCCGAAGTTCGATTTATTACGGATATGTCCCTTCCAATATGTTATTATATACTCAACGATACTATATTTTATAACAGATACGTATATAGATAAACATCCAACATCCAGGTCAATCTGAAAAAGATCATTTTACAACTTGACCTGACCGGGGATCGAACCCGGGTCCTCCAGTGTGACTGCATGGCATGATGAACACTTGGTCTCAGAGCTTATCAATATAGTCCTTGTTTTATAATAAGATGGTGAGAACTTTACTTGTTCGTTCAATAATGAGGGTCAAGAAAGTCATATCTGTGATACGAGACCCAATATCCAGTGATTGGAGGTGGTCTGAGCAAAATGAGCATCCTATACGCGGCGCTGCTCTGCTTGTTAGGCGCTTGTTACTGAGGTACACTCCCTCTATAACTTTGTTTCAATCCCTCAATAAACCAATCGAGAAAAATAATAGCCAGGCATTTGCTTAGTTGTAGACATAGGCACGGAATAATTACTAGTATTCACGTACAGAAGTCTCACTCAGCAAAGTAATTATTTATTATTATTGTATTTTCTTCGAAAGATTTCCAGCATTATTACTGTATAAAAAAACTCTTAATTACTATGCCAATTACAAATCATCACTTTTAAAATAATATTTTGAACTTTAAAATAACAAATACTACATAAATTCTACGATTAAATGGATAGAAAAAAGAAATACTCACGATATCAAAAAGTGAATGCTAGATAAGCGGAAAATTTCTGTTTAAGTGGTTTGCATTTATATAAAGCACTCGATCTTATCACAACTTACATACAACACGTAATACAATTATGGAACAAATACTAATGAAATTCAAAGAAATATCTACTCAACTTGGTTAGTGATATGGTTAAATTTAGCTCGCGTCAGAACTCGGCACCTTTTCGTTCAATCAATTGCAAGCCAATTTCATTCTTATCTCTCTGGGCAAACGATTTATATAACTGAATTTCCCACTTCGGAGTGGTCGCCGCGCGCATAGTAATAATGTAGGTATATTTTCGATTCCTAAACGGGAGTTACACAAGCCTGAAACAGGTACAAGCCAATAATTTAAGCTTTACTTTTTATGTATATCGGCAAAAAAGCGGAATGTATAGATTCTAATTTTTTTGCGACATAAAAAAAGACAATTGACGAAGACCTGCGGTTTTATTATAAATATGCGATGGGCTGTTAAGTGTTATCTTAAGGCAATTAAAATTTTATTTTATTCTTTGTTATCTATAAACAATGTCTTATCAGTTATGATCCTGGTTCTATTTCAACTGCCATATTACATTCATAAATCCATAATCAGTTATATTTATGAAGAGTTCAGATTTTATGAATTTAGAAGAAAAATCAACGTTTCATAAAGTAGCATTGTACCTACTATACATATAACTGATTAAGGAATATTTTTTTTATAAATATAGCAGAGAATGTAAAATAAAGGTTACTAAACAGAACACACCTTTCCTTGTATAGCAAGCGTGTAATGAGCTATCCTTATTTTATCGCTATATCGAACAATACACGCCTTTTATGACCGCGTGGATAAGGATCCAATATGAACAGACTCGAGATGAGGGTGTTTTGCTTTGAAATTTAAATTTCCAATCAGTGTTAGCCCTTGAAAGACATAGTACACCTTATATCTTGTATTTAGGAACTTAAAGGCCCATTTAGAGGGTGCAACTTCCTTACCCGTTGCCTGCCATTTTGATGAAGCAATGGATAACTTACATGGTCTAAACGAAATATCAGCTATACAATAATTTATTGCTTCATTGACGACCTCCGTGACATAGTGGTCTCCATGCTAGTCCACCACCCAGAGGTTCCGGGTTCGATCCCCGGTCAGGGCAAATTGGAAAATGGCCTTTTTCAAATTGTCCTAGGTCTTGGGTGTTTATCTATATGTATTTGTTATAAAATGTAGTATCGTTGAGTTAGTATCCCATAACACAAGTCTTGAACTTTCTTTGGGACTAGACTTTTCGCCAATCTATTATTACACAAATCTAACTCTGTAATTTACAATTTAAGGAACTGGATTTTAATAAACAAGATTTCTTGAAATTTATTTTTAATTTACTAATGGTATTTTTAATTTTTTGACAAACTTTCAAATGTTTTTTAACTTTATTGTGGCTAATGATGGTATTTGAATCATCTAAATAACTAACACAGGGAAATGTAACAGAGGTCGTCCAATATTTAACGAGGTGGATCTAAATCTCACAGCGGGACATCATTGGAGAAGGGTGGCGCGACAAAAAACAATTGATAATGCTAGAGGAGGCCTATGCCAAGATTGCCAAGAGGCACACTGAATTACGCGACATTATTTAGAGAGAAAAAAAAAACTATCTGTAACAGTGCCAAACATGTGAGTTTAGAATAAAGGGCTTATTATTATTACTAAAATATGTTATCTGACCTCAATGATTGTTTAATATATTATTGACACAATTAACCTTTCAAGCACCAATCGGCTGGATCCGACCGAGTGTACTATAGTCATGCGGTGACGCAAAAAGCCAATCGGTCGGATCCGACCGCGTTCCCCCGTCTCACTATTTTCATAATTTTGCAATTCAGAGGCAACTTTTGTATGAACAAGTTTGACCATAGAGAAACTTTACAAAATTTGCTACATAATGAAATGCAATTTTATTACTTCAGGGGTGTTTTTAATCTATTTTTCTGTATTACAAGTGTCAACATTTAATTTTCGCAATTCCTTAGGTCATGAAATTTGACATATAATTCATGGTGGCTGAAGGGTTAAATAATTGACCAAGTGCATGTCGGGCCACGCGCAGTGTAGGGTTCCGTAGTTACGAATGCCAACTTTGAGTTCATGCCATTGAGAACGTCTAAAAACTAATTTTCTGTTAAATTTGTACGACATTTTTCTTTTCCGAGTACATTTTATAAGTTGATCGGCTTTCATTTTTTAATTTGTAAACCTTACTTAGCTCTGATAATTATCTTTTTAAGTTAGTTACATATACTATAGCTGTGAATTTGTTCACGTGTCCATATATAACCGTTTAGCAGATAGAGGGGGGGACACTTGACTATAATTTGAAATGTTCACTTTAAAACCAAATATTTCAAAAACGGACTCCTTAATTGAAAAAAGATGTTCACAAGCGCATATTATTTTGAAAGACCTATTCAACGATACCCCACATGATTGGTTTGTCGACAAAAATAAATTGACTTTTCATTTTACTTGTATTTTACCTAAAAAAATATTTTTCAGTATTTTATTTTACCACTTTTGTGGCTCGGCATAACTTATGCCAAATCACAGCTTTCTAGTACTTATAGTCGTTGAGTAAAACCGAGAACGGACAGACATGGCGGAACTATAAGGCGAAACCCTAAGAACAAATATTATAAGATTTTACTATAAAAAGATTTTTTTTAATTTCATAAAATTTTGAAAAAGTGAAAATGTATAAACCTTGTCTTATATTATGTAAATAACATACCAAAAACATAAAGATCAGATATTATTACCTAAGGAGTGGAAAAACATTTTTTTCTGTTAGTAGGGACAGGTGTATTATCCCCCGCGATATTTTTCCTCGCAAATGGAACTCGAGCTTTTCCCTGATTGTGGGACCAAATCTCCAATTACACTGTAATATTAGCCAATAGTAGTATTTGCTGCATCGACAGTTTATCGGATTAAGATAATTGGTCTCAATTACCTATTTCCAATTAAATTTACTTGTGTGAATATTAGGAATTGAGATTACCAACATTAATACATCGATAATGTGTTTAGCTCTACGTAGCATCCCTTTGTTGGGTAAAGGCCTCCCCTAAAGCCCCATTTAGTAAATACCTCAGTGCCTCAAGACGAAAGTGTTTAATCTTTATATTATAAAATTTGAACCACGTTTCAGATGTGACCACGTTTCAGAGCCATGTCATCACACTTATGGCTCTGAAACGTGGTCCCTTACTATGGGTAGGACACCCACCCAAGGTGGTCAGAAGACCTGAACTATGTCGCTGGAAAGCGCTGGATGCAGGCCGCCCTTGATCGGTCATTTTGGAAATCCTTGGGAGAGGCCTTTGTCCAGCAGTGGACGTTATGCGGCTGAAATTATGATGATGATGATGAAAGCCCCGTTTAGATAGTGTAATTTTTTTGCCTATGGTATACCATTTTATTGAAGGAATAAATGATTTGTGTTTGGCTGACGTTTCGTTTAGACCATCATCATCAGGTCTTTTAGTCTCCACTGCAGGAACACGACCCTCTCTGTACTACCAGAGCCATACTTAGCTAAAGCAGTCAAAGGACTTGGCCTACACTCTCCTCGCTGGCCAGACGGGTTGGAGAGGTCTAATTGATATTTTAAACTTTTTTTAGCTTGTATTAAGTCGCCTTCTACGACATCGACAGGAGGAATTGGAGTGGCCCTATTCTACTCTGCCGGAAACCATACGGCCAACGGTTTAGACCATGCATGTTATCTATTGCTTCTGTAAAATGGTATGGAACAGGCCAGTAACTTGCATGGTCTTAATGGACTTGGCTTCCACGATTCAAGATCCAAGGCTAGCTGTCGTACTCATATAGCTTTCAATGGTGTCCCACCACCTTTTCCTCTGATTTCTTCCACTAGAAGTCTTTGGATTATGCTGTACTTAACTAATTCAAATTTTATAATATAATCTAGGTCACCGAATTAATATAAGTATTACATACAAAACGGAATCTCCAAAGATCACGCGATACGCGTCTCCGTTCCCCGTTCTCGCACTATTAATACAGTCTACAAATAATTCAACAATCACAACAACAGGCACTGTAGTTGTTCAGGCTAAGCTATTTCGTATCTTTTCAGATTGACAACTACGTCGTCAACGGTCTACCTCTCCCTCTCTTCCTCGTTGCCATAGAAACACTTTTTCACTACATGGTCATCGGGTCGTTGCATTACATGTTCGTACCATCTTAGCCGTGATTCTGAGAGTTTTTCGACAATAGGCGTACTTTAAAACTCCCACTCATGAAGGATATTTATTTTTAAAACCTTTATTGATCCACATTTACAATTGGCGGACTTAACGCTAAAAGCGTTCTCTCCCAGTCAACCATAAGGATAAACAGAAATTTAATTGTGGCGCAAAATAATAACCTAAATAAATCCAACACATGCTAATAAATACACCTACGTATACACACATAAACATATGTACATACAGCTATAATAAATGAACAATGGATGATGATGGTGAATATAAAAGTGTATACATTATTTTAGAAGATAAGAGTGTACTTTTCTTTTAAAAGAAAATTTAGTGGAAATGTCGTTGATGTCAACGGGTAAAGCATTCTAGAGCCGTGAAGCTTGTAGGATTAAGGAGTTTGCTATAAAATTAGTGCGATGAAGAGAAATAGAAAGAAGACGAGTATCGGCAAAACGAAGTTGCCGATATGTAAAAGTACTAAAATATTCCGATTGTTAGATTGATATATCTTAATTCTGAGTAATGATTGTGGACGAAGCAAAAGAGGTTTGCAAGGATCGCATAGCAAGTAAAGACATCTCTGCCTACCCCCTCATAAATGTAATAAGTACAAGCTTTCCTCGATTGTTCGACCAAATCTCTACTCTGATAACAGTGTAATACTCCTATTAGCCAATTACAGTGGTCGCTGCACCAGCTTATTGGATTTAGATAATAGATAACAATGACCTATTCCAGCCCGGATCAAATTTACTCGAGTGATTATTGGGATATATCTGATATTACTGACACGTTAATTTTATTTATCGAGAAAATATTGGGATCAACATCACGAATAGTACACAAAACCGTGAAAAAAGGAAAGTCTTGTAATTTTTCCCATATTTCTAAGAAATGGCTAGAATAGACTTTATTATACGCGCGGAAGTTTTAACAGCCACCGCCCGCCATTCGCTCGGTAGCGGGCGGTTTGAGATATGGTGCCATTTTGTGAGTTATGCATTAACCGACTTGACGGTTATTTCATATTCAATTTTTCAATTTCATTTTTGACAAAATCTAGTGACGAAAAATCAATCAAGCTCCAATTTTTCCGCTCGAGGGACTTCGCTAATCTTCTAAACTGGCAATACCTAATCGATGGCTTAAAGATTTAAATGGGTCACGTATCTCGCCAGGGAGAGTCCCCGGCTCGGATGGATGGGAACTTTTTGACGGGGCCCTACTAAGTGAGCTCGAGAGAAACGATCGAGAGGTAAAGGTGACAACAGGTGAAGTGACTGTGATAGACGTTAACTAAAGTAGTATAAGTATTTTTTTTTTAATTTATTTTATTCTTTATAGAATCAACAGCACTTTACTACTTTACAACATTATTATTTTATCTTATAAAGTATTACTTACTGTCAATTACAGAATCTCATTTTTTAATTATTATTTATATTGAAAAACTATGTTTAGAGAAAACAGTTAGAATGGGTATATTACAATTATTTTTTAAAAAGTAAAAAAAGTACGGAAATCAGTTTGTAAATAGTAGCAATGTAGCAAAAATAACATATGGACCTACACTTCACGGTAATATGTAAAGAATTTTAAAAAGTTAAAATTAAACAATAATGTTAGTACGCATCAAGGGTGTGTTCATAAGTGTGTGTGTCTAGGTCATTTGACGAAGTTACTGGTTTTTACACAAAACGACTGCAGTCTAATTTCCACAACCTAAAGGGTAGACCAGAACCAATCCTTGGATAGATTGTAGCCAACGCTAGAGGGCGTTTGGGACCCACAGATTATACGTGTCTTCTGAAACACGGAATCACCTTTCACAAAGTATACTTTCCAGTGGGATTTGAAGCCTGGACTTCCTGGTCACAAAGCGAACGCTTTGACAACTAAACCATGGAGCCAATTTGGTGATAATGTGCATGATATGCTCCCGTTATTGCAAGAGGCTTTTAGTTAATCAATAGAAATCCATAATCGTATGTAAAATTCTATAACTTTCCTTAGGAGGAACATCCTTTTTAATAGATTTTTTCTAATATTTTTCAGGTCACCGTTATAATATTGATGTTAGACAACAGCATCAAGGGCAACAGAGAGACTATAATTATTATTATTTTTTGTCTTCAATTTTTATTTGCGATCAGCGGTGTTTCGCTTTAAGCAAATTTGTTGAGGATTGTTGTGGCTTTTTGAGTGGGTCCTCCAGCGAGAGCCTCTACTCATCATTCAGGAACAGTATGTCTTTCCTTTTGAGTCGCTTCTGGTAAGAGCGTGTTGTCAGCCCGGCAGCCAGTTCATTAGGGTGGACCTCCAGTTTCCCCTTGTACATATCAGACGCCTTAAGTATTTCTTCCTTAACTGTGTTCATCTGTAAGTGTTGACTTATTTCAGCGTTAGTAACCGGCCAAGGCACAGCAGATATTGTTCTTAGGATTACATTCTGCATTCTCTGCAAAACTGACATGTTTGACTATAATTATAAGAATATATTTTTAATTTCTCAGGGTAAATGAACTTAAAAAAATCTAACACCTATGATATATGATATGATATATCATAGCTTAGATATGATGATCTAAGCTATGATAAAAGTTTCTAATTAAAAGGAAAACATACTGCTTGTACATTAAAATTTTTTTACTGGCCATTCAACTACGAAAGTAATAGAGTTCTTTTTTACTGCCGTGTAATTAACAAACACACGGTAGGGGTTCCGAAGAAACTTGGAAACTCGTTGCAAAACTAACTTTCTTGAATAAATGTACCAGAAACCTTTGTACGTTAAATCGAACCTTCAGGCCTGTGTTCGAGCCAGATAAAGCGAATTTTCTAAGAGTGTGATTATTTCGGAGTATTTAAGGGATCATTAATTCAGGAGTGGGATTAAAAAGTTTACACTTTGGACGATGGTGGAATACTTTCAAACTGTTTTAGATGAAAATTGAAATTTGAGTTTCTAACATCGCCTTTTGCATAAATGTTTATACTTACTCATTTTTCCCTCGTCCCACTCTAAGCGTCAGTAAGGTCAGTAAGGGTCTTGGGCGTAAGTCTATCTTTTGTAATTTCATACAAACATACATTTTCTCTGTCTGTATCTCTAAAGGGGGCAGACAGAGCATTTTTGGATTTTGCGAATCTATCCAGACAGAACCGCAAGACTCAAAGGCGTGACGGTGGGCAAAGAGGTGGAAAAAGCATTGAAAATAGTGATGGGTTGTTAGCCGTATTGTCTTTTTCTTTTCTCTCTGACTAGCATAAAAGTTTTGTGATATCAACTGTCACATGTTTAGAAGGCTCTGCTCGACTCTCTAGAGCAGTCGGGTTCGTGGTATCAGAAAGGAAAGAAAGATAATCAGCAAGGACAGACATGCGAACGTCTTAAGGCCCATTTAGACGGTTCAAGTTTCTTGCATGTTGAATACAAGCGTCAAACATACAAATGATTTATTGCTTTACTAGCGCTTCGGAGCGATTGATGTACTACACAATGTAGGATATAACACAAGTATGGAGTAATATATCATTAAATTATAATTTTACTTTAACACCATCTCACAAAAAATAAACATTGCTTTAAAAAACCCACAGGATTTTCCGAGGTTTCGTTCAAAGTCACGTCTAAAAGCTACAGTCTGCTATCAGGCAGTCTATCGAATCGTGAAATAATACTCCGAACATTAACGAACGTGCTAGCGATATTGTAGGCTCTAAAGGACCGTCCACACTCACTCTTTAGTCTAAGATGACCAATACTGATTAAAAGTTGCTTATCTATATGATTGTAAAAGATAGCGTGAAATTGTTAGGTATCCAGATGTCTTAACTAAGGGATACCTTTCTTAGGTGCCTATTATAATCCCCGTGGGGGAGAGAAAGGTAAGGTGGACAGTTTATTTATTAATAAAAACTTTATTGTTCCAATTGTTTAATTGATGGAATTAATGACTGTTGCCTAGCGATTACAACCAAAAGCATGTAATGCTTTTCAAAATACGGAAGACCTCAAGATAACTAATATACTAGCAGGAGCACCCGATAAAATAAAGTTTCATTTTCGTGATTCCATATTACAACGTAAAATTACCTTTAAATCGGTTTGACCACCACTGCCAGTTAAGTCGAGCGTTAAATTCAACTTCGCTGACGTGGCCCGCCATCGGGTTCTAGCTAAAACCTGCTTGCAGCGAAATTCCTAGTCGATTCTGTCGTCCTGGTATCAAAATGGCATCACCGAGATATTAAATGTACCTATATACCTAGTAAGTAATGTATATGTTAAGATCTATTTTAAGAATGTAGTAAATAACGGCGACGACACTTCCTTGTGTCACGCTGTGGTTATTGTCTTATGGTTTTAATTAAGTGGTATGAAATTTCAGTACTGACATTCTACAAAGTGTTCAGAAGCCGTTAGCATCTCTCTCATCTCAGCGTATTCCCAGTTGCATCCTCTGATGTAATGCTGAGAAGCCCGGGGTCCGCTCTCCGACTTTTTCCTCGGACACATGGCTGCAGGAAAATGTTGGAAGTAGGTCGATTCCAATTCAGGCAGTAAGTAGGCTTTCAGAGGATGATGATAAATGATAGAACTAATAGTAAATGTACTATCCCACTAATAACTTTTTAATGTAAAAATGTTGCCAAGACGAGTCTAAATAGCTTACCCTGTGAAAAAGTTATCAGATCTCATATAAAGCCAAGCTCTAAAGACTACACGCTCTGAACCTACAAGCTCTACACTACACCTTAATCAAAATCTATGAAAAAGTGATCAGATCTCATGTAGAGCCAAGATTCTTGATCTATGCGCCCTTACTTTACCAGGCCTAACTTTACATACTCTACATTTTAGTCAAAACGTGTGGCTTGGCCGTTTTATTTCACACACGATGAACGAATGCCTATAAAATCTCCGTAACGGTAGCAAAACTACCAAGCATCACGTTTTGACTAAAATGTAGACAGATATTTTTTTTGAGTTTTGACTAAAATGTAGATGACAGAACCTAGGGGCGCAAGGGACTGATCACTCTTAGCGTGATAATGATGGACGAGGAGGTGAAAAAAGGAATCAAAACAGTAATGGATTGCTAACGTCATTGCCATAATAGGAGTGACAACAGGGTTAGAAAACCAAATAGTCCGTCTTTTGGATTATTCAAAAATAATGGACCCATATTTTTCAGTTTATCAAAATAGTAAAAATTCACGAAGATACGGAGCATCTAAGTTCCAGAATATTGCTTGCTTTTGAAGGCATACGCGTCACCGCTATGTAAAAATCGTGCTTAGCCGTGACGTCATGCAAAATGTAATTGCGCTTTGTCTTCGTCATTCTTTGTTTCTCACAAAAAAAATAAATACGTGTACAATATTTTTTATTAATATAACCAATGAGACAAAAATATTTTTCCAGTCGTCGCGATGCCTCATAGCGTAATAAACATTGATATAAATTGTGAAATCCTAGAATAACCAGAAATATCATAAAATAATAAATAGACTTTAGCAACAACACGGGTTCCGTTTAAGACGCCCAGCTCTAGTTTCCCGGGAGCCATATTTCAGTAGCTGGCTTAATTTTACGCACAATTTACTTTATTACTCCGTCCGAATTCTTCCACGGAGATATTTATATCGATCTCGATCGGACATGTCTTCAAATTTTTTGTCTTCGTGGAAACGGACTATGTTAATAATCATATGAGCGGATGATTTGTTGGATAAAAATATAACTTTTAGCTTGTAACCGAAATTGTAGGCCTCATTTGACTTATTTTGAGAACGAAAATGATAAAATATTATCATATCTTTTTATTGGCCCATACTGTCCCACTGCTCGGCAAAGGCCTTTTCTTTACGCCAGTGTCTTCTATCTTGTTAATTACTTTTTTTTTCTATGTAAATTATGATGTTTTTGATGATTTTATCCTGGCGTATAAGGCATCCAAATATTTTTCCTTAAAGATAGAGGCAAGGAGAGGAAAAAGAAGGCCAAGAAGGATGTTCATGGATGAAGAAAAGGAAAAGGCAAAAGTCGTGTCGTAAAGTGAAGTCAAGCATTTAGCTAAAGATCAGGAGGCATGGAAAATACTCCACCGACAAGAACATAGTTCTTAAATAAATTGATGATTGATGATAACTATGAAAATCAAATAAAGATTCATCACTAGACATGCTATGCGATAGTTTGAAAGGCTTATAATTATACACCTATAATTTGCACCGTGCGTGCAACTTTCTTTTCTGTTGTGTGAATGAAGTTAATAAAGCCAGTGTTCATCACTCACAATAATTCTAGATCTATTATATATATATATATATATATATATATATATATATATATTAACAAATATATAATCCTTGTTTATGGTGCAATAAAAAAGTATTTTACGGACTAATCCCATTGAGCTAGCTGCAAAATGAGTTCGAGACTTGTGTTATGGGATACTCACTCAACGATGCTGTATTTTATAACAATACATATATAGATAAACATCCAAGACCCAGGTCAATCTGAAAAAAAATCATTTTCCATGTCGACCTGACAGGGGATCAAACCTGGGACCTCCGGAGTGGCAATCTGGCATCCACAAGGTCGTCAGCAATCTGGTCAACGCGGAAACTGATTGGCTTTTGAAACTGACAATTCATTGACTTATTCTTTCGGAGGATAAATAATTTAATCACTTTTTATTTCCGCAATGTTGGTCCGGTATAAAAAAAAAACGTAGAATGCATACATGTACTTATAAAGTTAACCTGCTTTTCTTCTCGCGCAGATTGTAAAAACCAATCGACGGAATAAGTAAAAAAATCTAGCTGCTATTTTGATTCCTTTTTTTAAGGTTCCGTAACCAAAGGGATGACCCTATTACTAAGACTCCACTGTTCGTCCGTCCGTCCGTCTGTCTGTAATCAGGCTATATCTCATGAACCGTGATAGCTAGTCAGTTTAAATTTTCACAGATGATGTATTTCTGTTGCCGCTGTAACAACAAGTAATAATAATAGAATAAAATAAATATTCAAATGGGGCTCCCATACAACAAACGTGATTTTAATACATAATGGTACGGAACCCTTCGTGAGCGAGTCCGACTCGCACTTGGCCAGTTATCTATTCTGCAGCCATTACGCGGTTTACGTTTCATTTCACGCTAAACGAAGCTTTTGCTCAATACTCAATATTTATTGTGTTTTTTGTGCTTTATGGCTCTAGGCTTTATCTCTCCTTTTCTCATTACCAAGTAAATACAAATAAAAACTGGACAATATGCAAAATAGACATTTCAGTAATCTAGGTTTCCTCCATTACAATTTGTCATTCAATTCTGTTCCATCGATAACGCAGGTCAAGCAATCACGAGCACAATCCGCGTCCGTATCAATACTAATAAATCAGCGCGTATCGTATCGACGCATATCGGGACACAAAAAGCCGAGTGTACGGACGAGTGTTAAAACATTTATGTTATATATTTATATGATTTTATATAAGTATGAAATATAAATATAGACCTACAATATATAATTTAGAGAACTTTCTAGACAAACCATCTCAAGTCACTGATGTTTGTCGGATAAGATTGTTATGACAGCAGACGCGATACGGATACTTTCAGACAACCGTAGATGTTTATATTTGAAATCAAGTTTTAATATGATAATAAAAAATATCGATTACCTCCGTGGATTAGTGGTAAAGGCGTTCGCCTTGTGATCCGAAGGTCTTGGGTTCGAACCACTGGGAAGCATAATCATAATCATATCTTTATTACACTATACTGTGTGAAAAGTTGTTGCAGGTCTGGTTAGAATATTTCAGACTTGTGTTACCTGATTAACCGAAAAGAAAGATGATTCCGTGTTTCGGAAGGCACATATAAACTGTGGGTTCCGAATGCCATTTAGCGTTTGCTCATTAAACCTATCCAAGGATTGGTTTTGATCTACTCTTTGGGTTGTGGAGGTTAGACGGCAGTCGCTCTGTGTACCAGTAATTTTCTCAAATCATCTTTGTTAGCTATGCGGACCTCAGGCTCTGTAGCGTTACCGCTGAGGATGCAACGGGGATTACTTTAAGTTATAGGTCGGTAAACGGACAAGCGGGTCACCTGATGGTAAGTGATCACCGCTGCGCATGGACTACTGCAACACCAGGGGTGTAACAGAAGCGTTGCCGGCCTTCCAGGAAGATATAGACTTGTTTTTTGAAGGTTTCAATGTCGTATTGGTCCGGGAACACTACTGCAGGAAGTTGATTCCACAGTTTGGTCGTACGTGGTAAAAGGTTCCTTTTAAAACGTACGGTGGTTGATTGTTGATTGGAATACGCTCGGCTGATGAATAAAAAAGATCGCTACGAGTGAGACTAAACCCATGACCATGTGTGTACTGTGAGTGTTCAACTTTTCCTCGTAACTTTGAATGGAGGTGTCGGATTTTTCCGACAGGAAAATAGGTCAAATAGTTGCATAAAAAATTAAAACAACTAAGTACTTGGAAAACTATTGAGCAAGTCTCATGTTTACGAGTGATGCCAACATGGCATTAACTTTACGATTACAAAGCGAGGAAGGAGTTGAAAATATATGATTCTGTATCCTTAGTATTTTGTGATCTAGATATGCGAACGTACCGAACTACCTACGTTCAATAATCGTCATCTTCACTGTACAATGGATGTGGAAACCATATACTCCTTGAAGCTGAGACAAATATTTTTTAGAATATGTATGTATTGTCTGTTTGTAATAACTTTATTGTACTATGAAAACACAACTACATAAAATAACAACATAAAGAGTAAATTGACAACGGCGGACTTATCCCATTATAGAATATCTTCCAGTCAACCGGCGAATAAGAAGATAGGACAATTACTCACGAGAGGGGTAATAGAAGTTCGTTCTTACACATGTAGGTTTCATAAATGAAACTAACATTAAATCTTACTAAAATAACTACACATGTATACTTACAACAAGACATATACTTACATAAACATTCATAAATATACATAAACATACATAAATATAAATAAACATAGATAGTCGTATATACATATATCTATATATATATAAAAGCGAAAATCACTCACTCACTCATCATGAAATCTCGAAAACTACTCAGCCGATGAAGATGAAATTTGGCAGGAAGGTAGATTGTGACTAGAGACGTCCGCTATGAAAGGAATTTTGTAAATTCCATCTCTAAGGGGGTAAAATAGGGGTTGCCAGTTTATATGGAACTTCGTAATTTTTAAAGTGAGATTACATGAAATTTTTAGCTTATAATTAATAGTTAGTAGAAAATAATAATGCATTTATTAGATTTTGAAAATTACATCCCTATAGGGGTGAAATAGTGGTTGCAAGTTTTTATGAATCTTCGTCATTTTTGAAGCGAGACACATGACATTTTTGAATGAGTGGTCAATAAAAAATAATAATATAGAAATTCGATTTAAAAATTGCATTCCCTGGGGTGCATTCGGGGTTGCGAATTTATATTATTATGAAACTTCGTAATTTTTTGAGTGAGGGACAAAAACATTGAGACAAATAGATCATTTGTTCTCTTTTGCTCTAGCAAATGACGGGAACGGGAGCGGGAGCGGGAGCGGGAACGGGATATTATAACACAATTTATAACGTAGAAAACCAATTAAAGAAGATCCTATTAAAACTATTTTCGACTTCTACGCGGACGAAGTCGCGGGTTACAGCTAGTATGTCTATATAAACCACCATACATTTTGTACTTGCATGAAAATACCGAAATGTAAGCTTACTCGTACATGTCCAAAATATCAACAGATCTAAGGAGTTTAGATTAAAAAGAGTTGAGCGACGTATTGTCTTATTTTTGGACAAAGGCCTCCCCATATTGTTGACTTTAGGGCTCGTTGGCGTAGTTGGTCGTAATATCTAGTAGGCGGTAGTGACCAGTGCAGAAAAGGCAGCGATACCGTCGGTGGGCTGCTCCTAACACTCGCACATATTATGATGGTCTAAATAGATCGAAACCAGCTCCGTAGCATGGGACCGACGACTGCGTTTATCCAGCGCAATCATCTGACACCATCTCATCAACGTAATAATTGTTTGTTTGTTTTTCGTGTGTGTAAGTCCCTGGTGTCAGATTTTTCAAGCCCCCTAATCTGACATAGCTTGACAACTGCGATAAAATGATGACAGAAACGACCAACGGCTTATACGTGCCTTCTGAAGCACGAAGGAGCTCGATATTTTTTTATGCTACTTGTGGTCATCCATTCAAGTGCGGACCACGCCCAGCGTCGCTTTACTTCCTAAAGAGCTAGTAATACGCACTCCCGCCGGGCTACCGAGCTCCTCATATCGGTAAGGGTTTACACCCTTTCAGCCTCAAAGTTATAATTTTTTCTTTAAGTGAAAAAGCAGGCATCACCTGTAGGTTGACTGGTAGAAAAGGCTCTGGGCCTTATAAAAATAAATAAATTAATATAGGTGGCGTAAGTCCTAAGTATAGGTGGCATAACTCATACAGTGATTACCCAGATTCTATAGCCATAAAGCCGTCGCTGCAGAATTATAACGGAATCCCATTCTATGGGGCTCAGTACAGCCAAATCCTGCACCAAACCAACTCAATAAGATAGGATAAGAAAATAATATGATTGATCAATCCTTAGCGAGGATTTAGCGCTATGTGTGTACACTCCTCACAATGTTCCTCTATCCATATACGTAATCTAAATTTATGTATGACATAAGATAAAAAAAGTTGCGAAAATAATTTTCGATCGAGACCACGTAGTTACGCCCATTCATAACTGACGCGTGACCCCGATGATCTCGAAATCTAGTTGGCCGGCGGTACTACTAGTTGATCTCACGATTTTTCTTTGGAGTTTTAGTCAACATATTTTGTTCATGAATTTTCATTTTGACTAGCTAATTAGCGATCCTTATGAAGTGACCTTTGAAAAATTACCGTGTATATTTAACTGGCCTTTACCCAAAATGCCAGCCTCATTAGAGATAAAGACATGACAGTGTACAGTATAGTACCTATCTTTAGTTTCAATAATAACAGGAGTCATCCCAAAACAACTGTACACGTAACACCTTCATAGTCTTACAAAAAGCAGTTATACTCAACACCTGCCGACTGGTAAGAAAATTCTTACAGACGGACTCCAGCGGAACAACACAAACACTCTTTCTCCTAGCGTTCACCAGCACTTTTCTCTTACATCCCCATATATCTCAATTACCTGAATAGGGAGATATAACGTATGCAACACAGTGTAATACCTAAATATCCTGGTTTTCACTCCTCGACACGTGGATCTCAGAAAACAGATTTGAGAGCGAGGAAAAACAAAAAAAAAACATAATAAGAATAAAATGATTTATTCCTCTAAACATGAATACAATTTTTTTAAAACTAGGATCAGTTGACAATATTTTCCCTATTTAGTTTAATTACTACACTTATATAGAAGGTAGACATTGCTGTGTGGTATTATGTAATTTTGCAAAGTCACTTAGATAACGATAACAATCTAGCAATGACTAAGTATAAAAAAAGAGACAACAAAGTAGGTACCTACTTGCTACTACTTGAAACTTTTACTATTTGAGAGGTCTTAACCACGTTGAATCATAACCTCAATAGTTACGAGCTTGAATGGGTTATTGCTATCAATTATCTTAATCCAATAAGCTGGTCAGCGGCGCTCGCGAAGAGTATTACTGTATAATATTATGGTGTAGTTGGAGAATTAGTCAGTATGGCTAACGGTCACGTATTTGGTTCGGTGTACGTATCACGTTACGAAACAGCAGAGCAATTCTGATGCGTGAAAGTCTGTTAGCCGAGAGTTGATAAATGTTATTATTCGTCCCCGAATAGTGACTGTCGCATTATTATCGCAAACTGTATAGCAGCCGTCGCTCATCTCTCGCTTTTGCCGTTTTCTTGGTACGAGGCCCGCAGTTGTTGGCGACCGCGGCCCAAACGGACGAGCGGATGCAGCGGCTATGTCACTCCGTTCTGGAATGTGCTTCGAGTGAGTTGTTTGGGTGTAAGCGTGTTGTTTTCTATTTAAAATTGTAAAAATAAAACGGTTCTTTTTAATATTAAGCGGGCCGCAATTTGTAATAAGATAAGAAGCCCTGACTTATTAAATCTCCGCGAACCAACTCTCTTGTCAGATCTAAATTGGTATTTTGATACATCTTCTGACACTCAAATCGACTTGATTCTGGCTGAATTACTTTAAATTGACTTAACGTGATTTCCATAGATACATGACAGCTTGTTAACAGTTTTCCGCGGGTTTGCTAACGATTTGAACAGTCAAATATGATTTGGTATTCACCGAAACTTGAAGTTGCAAATTTTTGATGCCGTTAGCAATAGGCTATTTGACATAGTTTGTTTTGGAACCATATTTTATACGAATAACCAATAACACTACGGGAATCCGTGAAAATAGAAAGTAAATTGTTTATTAAATGAGGCAGTAATTTTTTTATTTTTTTTTATTTATTAGGTACACCAACAGGTTACATGACAAAAACTTACAATTAACATTTAGTTCTGTGTTCTAGCATGTTACCAAATTACAGGTGAACACAACATTCTTAAAATTTTAAAAGTTTCAGCAGCAAGTTATATAAATAAAACATAAATATAAATATGCAAACGTAAATATTGAAATCCAAATTTTATTATCAAACTATATTGAATTATTGAAATTATAATTATTTTATATTAAGATTTAAAATAGTGAAATTGATTTAACATGCATTTAGATGAGATGACTGTATTGTAGATTTAAATTTTGATAACAAGTCGTGGTAGATGTCCAGGTCATATTTTGTATTCATTTCATTGTAAGTGGAGAGCATTCTTGGTAAAGGCGCGTGTCTGCCAAGGTTTGTGTTTGCTCGGGGGATGACATACGTGTTAACGACCTTTCTTCGGGTGTTTGGTCGAGGTACTGTGAGGCTGATGTTTTCGAGTGCGCGATGACATTCCACTGCGCCGTGGACAAGCTTATCATTATAAATATAAGAGTGGGAGCGTAGTGGGGACATCTCGCTATCTCTTTCGTAAGCGTGACACCAAATGACAGTGACGTCACATGGGTGTATGTGCATCCTTTTGTTGGATGTTATTTCACAGTTTCCTCTTCCATTGGATTTAAAAGGCTTGCTTATTTTTGAGCGGAGTAAAATTATTGTTTATATTTTCGGTTTCTGCTATTGTAAATGATAAAATTTAGGTTTAAACATATTATTTTGATTTTGGATTATCCATATACTCATAAATAATGCATTAGCGCGAAGGAAGATAATCTGACAATGCGATACTAAGTAATGCTGCGGGCGGGGAACGCAAGATGGCTGTGGCTAAAATTTTATACTGTGTTTAATGACAATATAGATTATTGCTGACAAAGTGACTAACTTAGGCGTAAGTAATGCGTCGACTCGGCCCTGAATACGAAATTTTTTTCTGAGAACAATTAAATATAGGCATAAAAAAAATCGTGCAAACGTATTTTGTTCCAAATAGTATTTTTTTTGTGTATTAAAACGTTTGTGAAAAAGGCATTCGGTCAATTCGTAAGAGCATGTCGATGTTTTTTTTTTTTTACCAAAAACCATAGAAAGAAAATTTTTCTTATATTGACAGGCCGAGTCTATTTATATTTTCAAATAACTGAAACAGATAGATACATTTTAGTTAAGTATTAAGCTGATTTATACATGGACCAATAATATGAACATATTAATCTTTCACTTCTAATCTATTTGAATGAACACAGTAGATAGTTCAAACAGTCAGTCAACATACGATTCTCGGTGAATTCACTCAGTCTCAAAAATCTTTCAATTCTAATCTATTTGTATGAAATTAGTTCATTAAGTCAGTCAACATACATTCTCCCAGCCTCAACCTCCACTGCTGAAAAAGGCCTCTCCTAGGGGTTTCCAAAATGACCGATCTAAAGTGGCCTGCATCCAACATCTTTCAGCGACCTTGGTCAGGTCGTCAGACCACCTTGAAGGTGGGTGTCCTACGCTTCGCTTGACCGTGCGTGGTCGCCATTCAAAAACCTTTTTCCCCCATCGGCCATCGGTTCGTCGCGCTATGACAACATACAAACCTAGTTAACACTTCTTGTAAATCAAGAGCTTACTCTTGTCGGTGGAGTTAAGAGGAGCTGACTCCATTCCTCTCTTCTCTCTGCCCTCCTTATAATGTTCTAGTTATTTGGTGAATAATGCCTCATATTTTACAACTTTATGTGGTCATATAAAGCAGCTGCTAGTGTTAGTACCGATTCAGTCCAAGAAATATTGTTTATAACCCACGGACATTAAGGGCCAGAACAGACGGGGCGCAAGTTGCGCCGCGTAACAGCTAGTGATGGGCGGTGCATAATTACTAAATCAACCCATTTGAATATTTACTCAGTAGATTGAGTAAATACCCCACAAATATCCGTATTTATCCATTTGGTGACTAGACTGATTTATATGAGTTGCAACTCATATTTATATTCATTATTTCATGTTTTCATGATAATTTTTAAACTTCAATCTAGTTTACTCTTGCCATTCTTGTCGGAAAGTGTGTGCATACGCTATAATATGCTTAAAATGTAGGTAAACGGCAAATGCGACCCTAAAATATATGAAAATACCATACTAATCATACACTGAAAGTAGGCTTCTTTGACTTATTATCATTTTTTGCTGGTAGGTGTGCAAAGACGTAATTATATGTGAAAATAAGTAAACAGACATCAAATGCGATGTCAATATATGAGCACGCTCTATTTACTCTATTTATTAAATCTAGTGAGTAAATACTGAAATGGGTAGATTGAGTACTATCCACTGCCCATCTCTAGCTGTTACGCGACACAACTTGCGCCCCGTTTGTTACGGAACTAAAACGTTTACAGCTTTACACTGCACTGTTTCATGTCGAGCGAAAAAATGCCGCACAGGCACATTAGAGTTCCTAACTAGACTTAGGCAAAACATCATTAGCGAACTTTGCCACAAAAAACTTTCATATTAATCGTAAATAGAGAAGTTGGTTTAGCAATTAACGTGACAGCAGCCCCACTTTCGAATTTAGAGTTTAGTAAGTTGGTAAGTTGAACTAAATTCGAAATTCGAAGTGAAATAAATTAAAATTTTTGTGAGATGGTGTGGGCATGACGGTGGGCAAAAGGCAAGTTTGGTCACTAAAAATGTGCCGTGGTTCCAGGCTAAAATAGTACCACTCCATATTTTTCTGTGGATGTCGTAAAAGGCAACTAAGGAACTTACCACAAATATCTCATGCAACTGTTGTATTCCCAAGTAGGGTTGATGTCAGTTATAAAACCACAGGCAAATTGTTTCAATGGTTCCGGTTTTCATTTCTACTTCGAACTGTCTTTGGCGTCCATTGGGGACGTGCATGTGATATGCGCACGATATGCGTATGAAATGCGATGAATGCGTATGATATGTGTTTGATATGCTCACGATATGAGCATGATATTCGTATGCTATGCGTATGAAATGCGTATGAAATGCGTATGAAATGCGTATGAAATGCGTATGAAATGCGTATGAAATGCGTATGATATGCATATGATATGCGTATGATATGCTTATGATATGCGTTTGATATGCTTATGATATGCGTTTGATATGCGTATGATTTGCGTATGAAATGCGTACGATATGCGTATGATATGTGTTTGATATGCGTACGATATGAGCATGATATATGTTTGCTATGCGTATGAAATGCGTCTGATATGCTTATAATAAGCTTATAATATGCGTTTGATATGCTTATGATATGCATATGATATGCCTTATATATGCTTATGATATGCTTATGATATGCGTTTGATATGCTTATGATATGCGTTTGATATGCGTATGATATGCGTATGATAGGCGCATGATATCCGTATGAAATGCGTATGATATGCGTATGAAATACGTACGATATGAGCATGATATGCGTATGATAGGCGCATGTTATGCGTATGATATGCATATGATATGCATGTATATGGTTGAATTTGGATAAGAAAAAGCTATAATTCACCTGCGCCTCCGAAGCAGCACAGTGATTCAACCACGAACGCACTTAAATAAGAAGAAGTCAAAAAAAAGGTACCTTAAAACACGTCACTTTAGAATTTCAAATTTAGTTCAATGTTAAGTTTGGTCAGCAAAAATGCGGCGGTGGCGCCACTCGCGCTCCAATTTCGAAAATCAGTTTATTGGCAAACGTCGGGTCCAGTAACGAACCTCTTTGTTTCTCCTATGAAACACGGATATACGAAGCAAAGAACAATGTTTTCATAGGTGAGAACAAATAGACAGGTTTTATATAGATATTTAAATGTAAATAGAATATGAGGGTTTCAAATTCCCTATGAATTCTTCTTCTTTCCTCGCTTTTTCTCCATTTGGGGTCGGCTCTGAATATCATCTCTCTCCATAATTTTCTGTTTTTCCCCATCTCTGTACTTACCCCCCGTTCCCCATAGCCAATCTCACGCATTCTTCCTACGTCTTTCTCGGCCTTCCTCTTCTTCTAAACTCTATTAATATGAGGGAAAATAACTAAGTATTATTATTGTTTGCCAGCTTTTTCTCGTTTATTGTCCAAATAGTAACGTAAATCTACATGTTAGAGCAAATGAAAAACTTCTCTACTTTACTAAGGACTTATTAATTCCATCAACAATTTTCTTTCAAATCTTATTAAACTTATTACAACAATCTGTTTTGAGCTATTAAGTTCTTAATCTCATTATTAACTGTCTAGGATTTTAAGGGTTCGAATTTAATTTAGTTCAATGTCAAATGCCAGGCTCTAATGAAGCTCTTTGTTACACCTGCGGGACATGCACATATGAAGAGGGGGATATGTCAAGTGGTAATTTTTAAGTGGGGGTGAATGAAGGGGGTTGATGGACGTGAAGTTTTAAGACGATAAACACTACGAATTAAATTTAGGATATGAACATCGCAACCAGCAGCTACTAGTTTAAAATATAAACTAATAGTTCAAAATCGTAGTTAGCACTATAGCGCTAACGCTTGCGTTTCGGTTCTTATAACAACTGAAACGCGTAATAAAGAGAGCCTGAGATAGCATATTTAATTACCTATAATTTTAAACTTTTTTTAATTGCTGGAAAAAAACTGGATAGCTAAGGCTAGGAATAGAATTAAATGGCGCAGACAAAAGGAGACTTATGCCCAGCAGTGGGTCGTTGAGAGCTGACGATGATGATTGAAACTTTCTTCGATTTTCTCATTAGATTTCAATGATTTTACTCTATAAATATTAATCAAGCGAAAAATTAATAGTTTATTTATTTTGCATATTTAAACCATATCGTCCAAGTTCTACGTTTACGGCGGGCACTAAAACCTGGCGCAGCCATTATTTTAGGCTTTGCTGACCATTCTCTCGTTACCTGCCAGATTTATAAAAAGGCCGCTGTGGGCCAACACGGAATTCCATTTGTTCAGTTTGCGACAGCCCTGCGAAGCGAGTTTAGAAAAAAAACTGTAAAATGTAACGAAAATTCTAAAATAAATACACGTACAGGGTTACATTTAAAACACCAGCAACCTTTTTGGTGCAAATTCAGTCCATGATACTGAACTACTTTCCATAAAACAATGATCGAAAAATTAAATAAAAATTATTGACTTTTCACAAATTAGGGGTTTTTTAATGGATTTTTATGAAATGTCAAAATTTTTGTTTCGTTTTTCGAAATTTGTTTTTATGGAAAGTAGTTAAAATGGACTAAACTTGCTCCAAAACGGTTGCTGGTATTTTAAGATTAACACTGTGTTGTCACGTCTTTATTTCTAAAGGGATAGACAGAGCCTAGGGCCGCATGATCCAAAGGCCACGCTAAGCGTGATGGTGGTCGTGAAGATGGAAAACAGGGAATTGGGTGACGATAACGATCCGATAATCGGTGACCGATGTTTTGTAGGAGAAAAATAAAACGTACTGGTTGCAAAACTGCAACGCACACGTCCCTACAAAAGTGGGTCAGTAATTCATACAAAAAAATCGGCCGACTGTCGGTCCTGCAAAAAGTCTGACGTGGGAGGGCACTCTAATGATTATAATGAAAATAAACAAACTTATTAATAATAGTGGATGGATTCAGGTTTTACTCCGTTAAAGTCAAAGTTACATTTTTTGATCTAAACTTCTTTTTTGTTTACTAAACGAAAAGAACGATATACATACTACAAAATTATTAAAATTTAGTATTTCTTTAAATTAATTATACTTAAAAGTACCAAACTCAAAATTAAATACTTCAGAAGCACCACCTAAATCTCAATTTCCCGCGGAAACAGAAATACATCAAACAAAAGTGCAATTCAGACTCTTGTTCACTTAACCAACTATCTTCAGGAATGCTACCACCAACACTTATAAAACCATTCAGAAACAAGGCAGTTGAGATGCAGTTTTTAAGCAGGTCAAAAGCAGGACAACTTTAAATCGTACCATGACGTTCATAATGCTGAACGTTTTTTGAATGGTTATTCCTGAATGGTGAACTGTTTGTTGTCTCTGGCTTGTTTTGGTGATGAGACTGCGAAGACGTTCAAATCCTTGACAAAATATTATTATTTTTACCGGTTTTTTTATTTACGTAAATCAAAATTATTACTATCATATTTTATTTAAATATCTTAAAGTTAGTGTTATTTACTTTGTTTGCTTTTGATTATGTACATAAATTTAATTTGATATTGACCATTAAAGATGGCTAAAATTTTAATGAGTGCGAAAAAAATTGTGAGTGAAAGTTTTGAACGGATGTCTGCGTCTGGTTTTCGAAATTATAAATAAATCGTAAATTCGTGAAAACATAAATGTTTTGTTTTTAATGCTGGAAGCCGAGCAACCAACTGACAAAATATATCCATCACTTCATATTATATTCTTTTTCGTATCAATTGCTTTTTCGAATTGCCGTGATAAATAGTTATTATATGATGGTAACGACTAGTGTTTGGAAGTTAATTTTACTGTGGGCTTCATCGTACAAAAGCACAGTGTCTTGTCATAAATATATTTTATCAATAACCATGTCGTAAGTAACATTTTAACTACATACCTATTCAAAGTTTATATTTAGATAATTATGTGTTCAAACTTGCAGCTTCTTCACTAAGTGCTATTATAAATAACATAAATATATACAGACAAAGTAAGTTCGAGACTAACTCAACGAGATAAAGGCTAGGTTTTAGTAAGTACGCAGTGATTGTAGTGCACAAAGAATTTTATTACAAAGTATGGGTATGTATTTGATATTCGTAGATTGCGATATGAATCTAAACTATTATTTTCTTTCAGGTATTCTGGTGAAAAAGCGAACCAGTCTAGCAACAGAGCTAGCCTTGTAAAATGCTTGGAATTCAACATTCTGCCATTTCACTGGTTCAATCACAGGTTCCAAAGGAGGCTGTAATCCTCTGGCTCTCTCAGTCTTGTTTGTATTTAATAATAGGCTCCAGTGAATCCTGTCTTGTATTTTTTAATTGATGTCATCATGGTACTTCTCAGAGAGTAACCAAAGAATCCTGTAAGACAAAATGTATAAATGTATGTAGTTGTAATTTTAATAAATAACTTATACTTAAGAATGTGTTGTTATTTGTTTTCGTGTGTGAATAAATATTTTACAAGGATTAGCATTGTTATTACTTACAAAAAAATATGTTACGTAAGTTGGAATAACTTACTATTTTTCACATAAGTTGTACTAAAATAATGAAGTAATATATCTTACTTTGTTTTTGAAATCCTTCAATAAAAAGTATTAAGTAGGATTAATTAAGGTCCCATGGTAGCGTTACTTCAATTATCTACTAACTGTTTTGTAAAAATCTAAAGTAAAGAAAAAACATATTCACATTCACAAGAAAACCAACTAAAATCCTCCATATAAGTTACTGGAAAGTAACTTTTTAAGGATCGCTTTATTTGACACTTGAGACGAGCAATAATCGTTTTCGTGCTGTCAAATAGACGTGATGGTAGGAATAGTCCATACAAAAAAAGGTGAATGGTTTTGTGACGTCAACCAAAACAATCCTGTTTAAGGCCTGCTATAAAGGTGTCATGGTTGCATTAAACAATACAGTTCAGTTTAAGTGCTGCTATAAGAGATGACGGTAGGCCTGCAGAACTTTCCGTCATGTGGCTAGTTTTAAACGAAGATCAGGATGAAATATCCGGGGAGTTTTCTCCAGTGGTAAATGGTGGCTTTACATATAATAAGGTGTCTCTGGCAAAGTCGATTTTAATGTTTCTGTCATCGTTACACGCATTTAGCGTGTTTTATGAGAGTGCTGGCGCAAATTAGAGACTTTGTGTAATTTTTTTAAAACACATATAACCATAAAGTATGTTATGAAATTAAAGACTGCAGATTTTTTTATCAGTCTGGCAAAGATGAATGATTATGAAGTCTGACAAATTTGTTATTTTAAAGGTTCCGTACCCAAAAGGGGAAAAATTTGACCCTAATACTAAGAGTCCGCTGTCCGTCTGTCCGTCCGTCTGTCTGTGTATCACCTGGCTATATGTCTTGAACCGTGTTAACTATACAGCACAAATTTTCACAGATGATGTATTTCTGTTGCCGCTATAACAAAAAATAAAAACAGAATAAAATAAATATTTAAGTGGGGCTCCCATACAATAAACGTGATTTTTTATAGAAAATGTTACGGAACCCTTCGGGTGCGAGTCAGACTCGCACTTGGCCGGTAACTTAATTTTCTCTCAGTGAAAAAAATTTGCGCTATATAATTTCAATAAAAAGTTTTGTTCGATGTTTAGAATACCTATTTATTAGATATAACTATTCAATGGGTCAGGGTCGTTCTCGACGAACGTACCGCGATCAGATTGCAGACGTTCTTAAAAAAGGAGAGGTCAGAAGTACCCGTAACCGGCGGCCTTCCATGAAGAGAGTGATGAGTGTAGATGAAGCGAAAGAGGTCTGTCAGGATCATAGCAAGTGGAGGTTCATAGTCTCTGCCTACCCATGTGAGAAACAGGCGTGATAATATGTATATGTAACTATTCAATATTCTGATATTTGTTTTTCTTGTAAATTGCACCAAACATGACGAGCAAATATTTTATAATGTCCCCGAGAAAACACGTGTTTAAGTTGTCAAGATCTCGATCAAAGAGCACATACGAGCTCGGAAATTAATTTTCAGTCTATTTCAGTCATATAAGCAAAGGATCTTTTTATCCGACTACGGCAAAGCCGAACGGAAGGTTAATGATTTTAGATAATGTATGTATGTGTGTGAGCATCCAAGCTTCACACCCATAATCCGTATCCGTACCAAATATCGGTGAAACGAAAGTAGCCAGGCTTCGCTGGCTCGGACACGTAGAAAGAATGGGAGAGGATCGGGTGTTGAAGAGAGCCTACTTGGGTCGGCCGAATGGCCGCCGACCTGTTGGTCGCCCCAGGTACAGATGGGCCGACGAGGTACAGAAAGATCTGCGCAGCTTCGGAGTTGACGGCTGGCAGCAACGCTCACAAGACCGCAAGAAATGGCGCCATCTTGTGTCGGAGGCTAAGATCCACTTCGGTTCGCTGCGCCACTGTAATAAGTAAGTATGTATGTGGGTGGTTACTGTCTGTTCCACCGTAGCACCCGAACCGCTTACCCAATTTTCATAAACAACATGTTAATCGATTCGTCATTATTGTCCGGGTGACATAAGCTACTAACTACAATTTATATGCAATAAATGTATATAACGAATGTTACGTACAAAAAAGTGTGACTAGTTTTTTTTTGTTTTCATATTGATAGAGGCACCTATCAAATGAAAGGTCTTAATTCATACATTTTAAAAATATATACATCGTTAGCTATAAATGGCTTTTGAAGTATTAGTTTTTTTTAATCGTATATCTTGTTACGAAAGAAGACTGACAGGATCGTAACTTAACAAGTGGGGTCCAAAGTCCCCGCCTACCCCTGTGGGAAATGGGCGTGATAATAAATAAAAATAAATAAATATATATCGGGACAAATAACACTGATTGAGCTAGCCCCAAAGGAAGTTCGAGACTTGTGTTATGGGATACTAACTCAACGATACTATATTTTATAACAAATACATACATAGATTAACATCCAAGACCCAGGACAATTTGAAAAAGGCCATTTTACAACTTGTCCTTACCGGGGATCGAACCCGGGACCTCTGGGTGGCGGACTACGCCAAGGAGGTCGTCGTCGTGATAATATGTATGTTGAACGTTTGCTTTTTAAAGTAAATCTTAACCTCTACTGTCCCACTGCTGGGCAAAGGTCTCACCCATATCCTTCCAAATATCTCGATCGAGTGCCACTTCCAACTTTTCCTTTTCAAACTGTCGCAAGTCGTCACACCAACGCTTCCGAGGCCTACCTTTTTTCCTTCGGCGTCTTCGGGAGTTCCCTTTGTTACCAAAGTAGAGTACAGTAGAGGTTAAATAAAAAGTTAATCTTACTAATATTATCATTGTGAAAGTTGGTATGGATATGGACACGCCAAAATGGCAGAACGAATCATGTATAGTATAACTAAATTTGGCGTGTAAGATAGATAGCCCAGCAGTGGGATTAACACATACGATAGGTACTTTCCTCCGCCAAAAGAGACATAGAAAGCACTCCACTGATCAGAGCCCAGCTCTTAAATATAAGAAGAAAAAGAAAATAGGTTCTTGTGTACCAAAAAACATTGAGGTTTCGATGAATTTGTCAAATACCCTCTAATCAAAAAGCCAAAGGCCATTTCAGCATGATGGTTAGCGTGAAGATAGAAAAGGGAATCAAAATAGAGACATCGCTCTTGAAATAACTTTAAGATTTTAGTCTATTCTCTAAATAGGCTTTTACCATTTGCAAGGGAGGGTAAGCAGTTTTGTAATACATTCTAGATTTTCTCTTTTCTCCCAGCCTAGCATAAAAGATAAGCAGCCAGTATGTATCCATGTTATATACGAATAAATAAATACTTGCGGACAAATCACACTGATTGAGCTAGCCCCAAAGTAAGTTCGAGACTTGTGTCAAGGAATACTAACTCAACGGTACTATACTTCATAACAGATACATACGTAGATAAACATCTAAGACCCAAGTTAATCGAGAAAGATCATTTTCTGTCTTGAATGGACCGGGAATCGTACCCGGGACTTCCAGTTACTAGGCCACAGAGGTCGTCAAAATTAACATACATAATTTTTCAAAATTAAAAACCGCCTTCACCCCCAAACTACACAACCGATTTTAATAAAATTTCTATGGGGCCATCTAGAAAGTATACCAATTCAAACAAAAAAAAAGAATTTTCCAAATCGGTCCAGGCGTCTTTGAATAATCGGTGAACATACATAAAAAAAAAAAGATCGCGACGAATTGGTAACCTCCTCCTTTTTTGGAAGTCGGTTAAAAATATACTCTAAAGCAACACGACCTTATCAGTGTAATGTTTACCCACATACAAACGAACACAAAGTAACTTTTCTATTTAATTCGCCCCAAGGGCGAGGTTTTCCGAAGTCTAAAGTTTCGGAGATGGCACGCCGCGATACACTTAATGCCGCGAGTTTGCAAGGTGTGCTCGCAAGGGACTGATGGCAGATATAGAACTTGCAGACATACACAGGGTTACTTTTGAACTTATGTTCAGTCCATGTACAACTATTTTCTTTAAAAAAATATGTTCAAATTTGGAATTAAAAAAAAAAAATTTATCGTCTTCCCATACAAAATCCATTTGGCTGAGCGCTGTTTTGTATGGGAAGCAGATTTTTTATTCGTTTGTCGATAAAACTAGTTTACAAAAAAATATTTTTTTTATGTCCATGAAATAAAACATATATTATTTATGTAGGCTATGGACGGTAATTAAAAAAAATATTTTTTTTTATATTCCGTATCACGTCACAATTCTGAGATATAGAGGTCTTTGTTTTTTATCTACCCGCAATTGTTTAAATACGTTTATGGTTCTATTTTGTAAACAACTGTATGATTCAAAAGTCTTATTTTTACATAAAAATGTCATCTAGAGTGTGTAAACTACATCCAATCGATTTTGTTATGTTTGTGGGAAAATTGATCAGTTAAATCGTGGTTTCCCTATAACAAAACCATTTCAAGAAGCTTATTTACATTATTTTGGGTTTCCGGTGTGGTTTGTACTAATTGCAGATTGGTTCTCAGCTCCTGGTATTCAGATAAAAATAGATCACTGAAATTTAGTAAACTAATGATATGGACAGAGTCAAGTCAACTAACCACGTAACCGATTGTTACTTTTGTTTAACAAAAACTTTTGGTTTTAACTCAAAAAATAAAGATAGTATAAAATATGCAGACGTTCCATCAGTGACTAAGCCGGTCCTTCATTCAGAGGATTTACTAGTTACACCACCCGGCAGAAGTGACCGGCAGATACAACAAGTGGTATTACAATGCACGAGCAAAGTGACACTGAACAATTATATTAAGGCTAAAATAAAGGAAGGAATATTTGCGGATCCTCAATTATGGAGAATATTGGACGATATAAAATTCTCGAGCCTTTTAGCTGAGGTAGAAAAGTCGGCCTGAAACTCTTTCAAGTGTCCTTAACAATTTTCAAGACAATAATTACAAAGAGATTGTAGAAAATCTATTGCAAAATTATGAGCGTGTGTGTAAATAATATATGTCCCAAAAAATTATTTGTTGCATTCCCATTTAGAAATTTTTCCAGAAAATTTTGGTAGTATGAGTGATGAACACAGTGAGCGATTTTACCAAGATTAAAAATCATTTGAGCAAAATTATCATGGATTTTTGACCAAAATATGCTAGGTGACTATTGTTGGTCTGTTGTGAGAGATACAGATGAAAGTTATTATAAAAAAATGCAAAATTGCCCATTTTTACCTGTCTATTTTTATTTAGATGTAGTTTTTTGTATAAATCTACCTAATAAATATTTCAAAAAATTTACGTGCTGGATCTTTTTAAATATTTTTTCCAAGATGTAGATACCCAAAGTAACTTAACCGTATATATTCCACTTCACGGACAAAAGTCATGTAAACTAGTGTAATTGTTTAGTGGAAAGTAAATTAGTATCATGAACTTAATTTGTACCTAAAAGGTTATTGATTTTTAAAAAGAAATCTGTATAATGGTGAAGATATTGCCGTTGAATTGAATTTTATATTGTTAAATTAACTTTTTCAAAACGATACAATTTTTTCTTCAATGTATATATTATTAAAGTTTTTTTTAATGATTTTAGTGCTATAGTAGCTATAGCACTAAAATCATTAAAAAAAACTTTAAAATAAGTAGCGTTTCGGAACGACCACTACTGGGTGCTGCTTAGACATATCATCTGGGTCTTGCGAAATTTTCTGCAAAGCATGAGTCTCGATAGGTCAGGGGCATGTCACCTTACAAACGTTATTATCCTTGCTGAATTTTAGTTATAGTTAAACTAAAATTAAAAAGTTTTTTTATAACTAAAAGCTCTATGTGGGACCATAATGGTGCTTAAGGTCAGGCAGAATTTCCAATCAACCGGTCAGTCATTTCCACCCGTTATATTCCTAAATACTTGTATTTCCGAACATTATCTTACGTGCTACTATGTATCTCCTAAATCCGAAAAATATAAATATAGTACTTTTCGTAGCACCAATCTGTAGCATTTTCGTAGCTTTGCTACGACTTTATTTCAAAACCGTTTACATAGATGGCGTTAGTAGTTTCTAAACGAAAGTAAATGGAACTTCTAAACTTACACCACGCGATCAGAACGATCTTGCAAAGATAATTCAAAGTACATCGATAGAATAAATCAAAACATAGCAAAATACAAGTATAATCTGTATAATAGCGCTTCAGTATTCCGTATTTAGTAGGCTACGGGTGGCCGTAGCGGCAACACGGCTCCGCGGGAAACTTCGCGCGAATTTTCACGAAAATCGTGGAAATGCCGGTTGGAAATAACAAAAACATTGGCGTTGGGAATTGAGTATAAATCGTCTGGTTTCGGTTATAGTTTTGTCGTGTACGATGTGTTTACGTAGTCGGAAGTTTTGAAGGGGAAATACGTGAGACGTAGAACGAGGAAATACGTTTTGTGTATGATTTGGTAATAGAGCCTTTGAAGATGGTGAGTAATATTTAATGTTGTCTTTGTATAGGATTTACTATTGTATCCGTAAATAGGGAAGTATATAGATTTATTATACAACGTGGAAGGAACATACCCATAATAAATCATACCACGGGCTATACAGTATAATGAAATGAAAATAAAAACCAAATAATCAAAAAAATTTTTTCAAACATTCCAAATTTTTGGACGGAAATGTCAAAAAACATTTTTGTGATTCGATTTATTACGGGTAAAACATTCCGAAATTAATTTATTGCTCGAGTAGAAGGTACAGATAATAAGAATCTAGGATACCTATATAAACCTAGGATTCGTAGTTTTGACGTATTTTTTGTATTTGGGTATAAGTTCGATAAGATTTTATAGCCAGGCAGTTTTTGGGCAGTATAGCTTTAAGTGAGAATTTCGGCTTAAAACTATCTTATGTCCTTCTTTGAGACAACTATATTCATACGAAATTATTTCCGACATGCCTACATTCCTCTCCATCCACCGGTTGTCTGGAAGAGATCGCCCTAAGCGATAAGACCGGCCATTGTCCCTATGTATTTTAAATTTTAAGACTTCATTTTTATGTTATTTTTTTGTATTGGTGCAATGAAGAGTTTTTCATTTATTCATTTATTCAAATTTCATCTAAATGGGTTCAGTAGTTGAAGCGTACAGTAACAAACAAATATACAAACTCACTTTTGCATTTATAATACTGGTTAGGAAGTTAGGATTAGGATAGAATATCTAGTTTTAAGATAAGGATTAGGGTTTGGATTAGGACTCCCCCGAGCTGAAAGTTTTACGTTCGCGCCAAACCGTAACTCGAATGATGAAAAGCATAAATGAAAAAAAAAAAAACAATTTTCAAGCGTTCACCTCCATAGCTTTTGAACAAGCTAAGAACCACGGAATGGGAACATGCTTTCGCATGAAAAACCGTATTGATTTCAGTCCATCCGTTCAAGTGTTACAATGACATAGTCAGACAGAAATTCGCGTCGAACTAATAATTCTTGTTGCGTCGATGGTTAAAAACCCTTAGGTTTATATAGATAGGTACCTATGAGAAGATAGTGTATCGATATTCACTTACACTGATGGCCGACTCGCTGAAGCATGCATTTCATCTACGGAGCTCGCTCGCCTTTTGTGAGAGGACACAATTAATATAGAAGCTATTGTGTCTATTACAGAGATATTGATAAATATATATTAACAACATGTTAATAACTACAATACTCGTATATTGACTCAAACAGACTAAAGACATGATTGTACAAAGACATCATCCGAGCTTGAGACTGCATTCTTAGCGATAACGCTTTTCTTCAGAGCCGGGGTCCGCTACCTAACCTAGGTGATTTGACGAATCCTCTTTCACCGCGAACGTCGGATTTTTCCGACAAACATTGTCGTGCCCATTCCGCGAGCGTCGGATATTTCCGACAAAAACATGTCCGTTTTGCACACAACTAAAGTATCCACATCCTTTTTTGGTTGTAGGTATTTATTTTAGATTTACTACCCCTCGCGCTGCGGGCACAACAACTGATATAAAGTTTCGCAGTGAAAGGGTTAATCATATCCATACGACATAGTGTACAGCTGGCATGGTCACTATTTTGACTCCCACTTTCCACGTTAACGACCACCATCAAGATTTACATTAAAATTTGACCTTTCTGCCTACCCAGTAAGAGATTAAGTCCTGGTTGTGTATCTGTATACTCAATTACTAGTTTAGACCAGATATATAACTCGTATCTTAGTTTCAATCAAAATCGAACATAACTACAGTAACGTGTAATTGAAAATCCATAAGCTTTTACAAGGCTTTCACGCGATCACGTCAATCTACCGTAAGCAAACAACTGGTAATATTATTTCATGTTCCAATCGATGCAGTGTTACTTACCTGGTTTTATAATTGACTGATCTCCTTATAATACAAATCATCCTCATCATCATTTCAGCCGCATAACGTCCACTGCTTGCGAGAGGCCTATGTCCAGACATAGGCCTCTCCCAAGGATTTCCAAAATGACCGATCAAAAGCGGCCTGCATCCAGCGCTTTCCAGCGACCTTGGATCAGATCGTCTGACCATCTTGTGGGTGTGTCCTACGCTTCGCTTGTCCGTACGCGGTCGCCATTCGAGAACCTTTTTGCCCCATCGGCCATCGGTTCTTCGCGGTATGTGTCCCGCCCACTGCCACTTTAACGAGCTTATCCGCTGGGCTATGTCAGTGACTTTTGGTCTTCTACGAATTTTGTAATTTCTGATTCGATCACGTAGAGAAACACCGAGCATTGCCCTCTCCATAGCGCGCTGAGCGACCTTAAGCCTTCTTATGAGATCCATACAAATAAAACCGGTCAAGTGCGAATCGGACTTGTACATGAAGGGTTCCGTACCTACAAACAATGTTTAAAAAAAATGATTTTTAGTTTTTGTTGTTATATCGACACAGTAATTCATAATCGGTGAAAACTTCAAGTACCTATTTAGTTAATAACATTGTAAAAATAAGAGCTAATGCGTATTGCTTTAATATCTTATTTTTGGGAGTTGTTATAGCGGCCACTGTAATACCAGACAGACGGACGGATAGATGGACAGACAGCAGAGTTTCATTAATAATTAATAGTCCCGTTGGCACCCTTTGCACACGGAATTCTAAAAAGGTATGGATTGTAAAACGAACATGGCGTCTTATTAACCCCCAATTCAAAATGAGGGGTGCTATAAATTTGACGTGTTTGTGTTTCTGTCTGTGTTCCTAAAACGAATTGACAGATTATGAGGCGATTATTTTTTTAAAGGTGACGTAATCAAGTTTGTTCTTAGATGCAGTTGTGTCAGGGGTTACTAATTTTTTATCTCTTGTTTTTGCTTTTTATAGCAAATCCACACTTCCGTACTAATATTATAAATATGGAAGTAACTCTGTCTGTCTGTCCGTCTGTTACCTCTTCACGCTTCAAAAATTTAGATGAATTTCGGTAAGGATATAGTTTGAGTTATAGAAATAGAATAGTTTTATTTCAAAAACCTTCCATTAAGGAAATGAAAAGGGGAGTGGAACTTTGGATTCCTATTTTGCCACACAAAAATAGACTTTTTTACAAAAAAAAAATACTAAATTTACGCAGATAAAGTCGCGGGTAAATGCTACTTTAATATAAAGAAAGGCTAGGTTGGAAAAGAGATGTAACTAGAGGAAATTCTGTCACTTCTTGTCTGACGACCTCCATGGCGTAGTGGTCACCATGCTAGTCCGCCACCCGGAGGTCCCGGGTTCGATTCCCGGTCAGGGCAAGTTGGAAAATGGACTTTTTCAAATTATCCTGGGTCTTGGATGTTTATCTATACATATATGTATATGTTATAAAATATAGTATCGTTGAGTTAGTATCCCATAACACAAGTCTCGAACTTAATTTGGGGCTATCTCAATCAGTGTTATTTGTCCCTATATATTATTATATTATATTATATTAATCTTAGCGCCGTCGCGTTTCTGGTTACTGTTCTTTTTCGGGGCCCGTGGTCCGCATTTCTTCTTCACAGGAATCTCCATAAAATAGGATTTTCACTGTGTATGTTTTTTTAAATATTTTATATGCCACCAAAATTAACACTAAAACCGATCCAGCATAGTAGCATAACCGAAACAGCATATCTGAGCTTATTACCAGGAACTCAAAATTTAAAATGTTTATTCAGTAATAAGACCTTTACAGACACTTCTACACGTCAATAACTATACTTTACATTACGTGTAGCGTATGTTAATATTTAATTATTTTTTTAAGAAAAGCTACCGACACCAGCGCTTCGCAACAACCACTGCCGAGAAAAAATGCTGACGATGAAGAAGAAGAAAGCTTTAAAAAGTATCTAACAATTTTATTTTAATTTAAAAAATCCAGTTAATTAAATTAAATAAAAAGAAAACGATATAATTACATTAAAATGTTTACGTAGGAGCATCAAATGGGACCTTCCGAGTATTTTCATTGGTTTCAAATTAGGGTTTTTTCATGAAAAGCCTCTTGATGTAATTTGTAGATTACTCAGGGCGGAGTGAAAAGGTCTTTTAGACCCTTGGATTCTGTTGAATACGTATTTTGTCATCTCGAGTGGCCTTTCGAGTTATTTTAAGCCATATGAGTCTTTGGAAATCAGAGTGGGTAATGACCACCTTTTAGCCTTTATGCTGTCTATACATATTGAAATTTCTTTGTGGACTAAGAACGGTTAACGTAAAAATCTTTTGTTTCATTGAAAGTAACTCTGGTTTTTTTTTCAGATCTTTGATTTATATGAAATACTAATGGCGCCCCGCGGTGTTACCCTCGGATGAAGTAGCCTATGTGTTAATCCAGGGTGTCAGCTTCCTGCATACCAAATTTTATCAAAATAGGCCCAGCCGTTTGCGCGTGATTAAGTAACAAACTTACACACACACACTCACAAATTACTTTCGTCTTTATAATATTAGTGTGATGTGGTAAAAAACGAATCAAAGGGCATAATGTTGATTTTTTTTAATACAATTGATAAATTGAAAAGATATTTTTTTTATAGCAAGAACTAAATCGGTTCATACTATTAGGTATGTTTAGGAAGTATGACAGAATTATTGGCATTGGGTAACTTCTGACCTGAAAGACAATGCAGACTTTGAAAGAGGGCTCTGTCTGTACGTGCTAATATGATAGCTCGTAGGTTTGCTCACTGTACAAGAAAAGTAAAAATAACCTTATTCCGTGCCTTCTGTACATCTTTCTATACAAGCAGCCTATGGGTACATTACACACAAAAACAGTTTAGTGCCCTGCGAGTACAGTACAACAATGCATTGGGTGCTGATGGGGCTGCCTCGACGATGCAGCGCGTCAGGGATGTTTGCTGAAGCGCGTATGGACTGCTTCTATGCAACCATGCGCAAGCTGTGCACATCCCTGGCGGGCAGGCTCCAGCGCCAACAGCATCCCTAAAACGTTCGCAAATTCCAAAAAGGCTTGATTTCCAGTATGTGAATCACTGCTCGATGATTCATATACTAAAAAAACAAAAACCTTTAGTTTTGGTTATAGTATACTAAAACTAGATTATTATGTTGGTACGCTTTTCAGCCACGGGTCTATGGAGACCCGGTCCTTTGAGGCGTTTATGGGGCCAAAGTCAACATGAAGAGGCCTTTTAGTACCTTTTTATCTAAAAAGTGAGACAACTGCATCTATGGAGGTCTATCCCTTAATATATCATTAAGATGCACTAACGGACAGTCCTCCACAGCTGCCGAACTATTGCCAGGGAGGGAATTACTTGCTTTATGGATGGGATGTAAATGGACCCGATAACTGTGAGATTAAGGAGTGAATTACGGACATCTTCCAAAAAATCTCTCACAAGAATTTTAGCCTGGTAGATGGTGACTTGCTGCTCGTTGGCTACACTACCTGTGGGCAACCTAACTAGCCACGAAAATACGGTCAGGGCGCAACACAATGTGAGCAGCTGAGAGTGTCGAGAGGTGCTGCTTCGGTTTCACCATCACGGGGCTTACCCCCGAGAGCGGGTTTCCCCGTTATTACGCCATTCCGTGTAATACACTTCCACCCTGGAGCGTATGTTCTGCTCTTGCGACTCCACTCTGGCCGGCCAGTTAAGGCAAGACAGAGGCGGGGGGTGTGTAACTATGTGTATGTGTGTGTGTAAGCGCATGTGTGTATGGTCCCCCTGAAGGTAGGGTACGTGGAGTCGCCACTCACCATTAGCTCGCCACAAGCTGCCCTGCGTTGACTGACTGCACGGGGAATCCAGTGGGCGATGGGGTCGTCACGTCCCGACGCCTAGACTATTATTATTATTATTTGTTCTGGTACTAACATAAAAATGAAAATTATGATCCTTGTTGGTCGAAATAAAAACATTTTATTTTTTTATTTTTATTAATAATCTAAACAAGATACCCTCTCAGAATTATCTCAAATCTAATGACACCTCTCAAGCTTAAATCCATCGAACCGATCAGGCCGCAGAGCGTGCCCAACAATTATCACATGCCTACATACACACTCTCGAAAAACATAACCCTCCTTCTGGCGCAGTCGGGTAATATAAAAATAGGCATAAAGATTTGTCCGCTTATCCCAAATTTATAACAATACAAAATATAATAATCATTGAGGTTAAAGTCAATAATTTAATCAATTACCTTCAATGAGAGATTTTCTCCCATTGAAGATAATTGATTAAATTATTATTTAGTACACGACCTAGAAACTACCTACTAGCTTTTCGAACCATTACTCATTGAAGGTAATTGTTTAAATTATTATTTCTAGTTAAAAAGCTAGAAACTAGCATTTTGAAATAACTACTTCCTGAAAAAGATGCCAGTAAAAAACCAGTTCAGTGCATAGTGGCAACCTCCGTGGCGTAGTGGTCACAATGCTAGTCCGCCACCCAGAGGTTCCGGGTTCGATCCCCGGTCAGGGCAAGTTGAAAAATTGCCATTTTCAAATTGTCCTGGGTCTAGGGTGTTTATCTATATAAATATTTGTTATAGACTACAGTATCGTTGAGTTAGTATCCCATAACACAAGTCTTGAACTCATTTTGGGACTAGCTCAATCAGTGTAACTTATCCTTATATAATTTTTTTATTTATGATTATACCTTTGAGAAAATATAAAAATAAATATATTTATAAAGGCTACGATTTATATGTTGTAGACGTAACCTTTGGCCCCACTAGTTCCCCTCTACATCATTACCGTATTTATAATAGCACGATTTTTCAACTGTCACTATTTCACCCGAATTTCGCCCTATCACGTGCGAACCATTTATCCACGACAAATTTCTGTCGCAAAATTATAAAAAAGGTTGTACAAAAGATATTTTTTTTTGTATTTTCATCGCATTTCAACGAGGGTGGACGTTTTAACGAATCTTATTAAGATATTTCATATCAATCAAGCGCCCCTCTTAAATATTCCTTAAAAATGAATAAGACGATATTTTTCCTGGTTATTTTTTTTTGCTTGAGCCGTTTCGGAGGCTCTTGTTATTGGGGTTGGGTGTAATAATACTGTTTTGCATTTTTTATGAATCAGGAAATATCTTTATTGATGAAAGATATTCGACCATCCAATTGAAGTGTCGTTTCGCCGTCTCGGTTCTTTTGATCGAATAATGAAGACTTTGTCATCTTTTAGCGTTTTCGCAAGTTAAGCAACACTGGGCGTGGTCCGCACTTGGACCCATCCAGCAGTGGCATAAAATGCCGAAAAACCAATATCAGTTCTTCCGATCGAATAATGAAGACTTTGCCATCTTTTAGCGCTTTCGCAAGTTAAGCGACACTGGGCGTGGTCCGCACTAGGACCTATCCAGCAGTGGCATAAAACGTTTTCGAGTTCCTCCTTGCTTCGGAAGGCACGTTTCGGCTGACATTATTTTATGGCAGTCGTCAACCTATTTGAGATACCTTTAGGTAGCTTGAAACATCTGACACTAATGTTAGTGGTTGACATTAGTATCAGAGAAACACACGAAAAACAAACAAACAATAATATTACATACAAGTACTAGCACGTCTGGAAACAGGCCGCTTTAGATATATGTATATATTTTTTGACATAAGTTCATAATAGTGTTACCTGTAAAAGTGTAATATTTTTTGAATTATTATTATTTCTTAATTATAGTATCATAATTATAGTATCATAATTTATTAGGTAGGTGTATTAATCGAAGATATTTAAATTCAAAAAAATATTTTGTTATGAAATAAATTTAAAAAAAATGAAAATGATAGAGACCTTCGCCCATCAGTAATCGTCACGAATCTGAAATCATGATGATGACATCTTTATTCCGGAAATTCTAGATTTAACCCAAAACCCACATTGAGCGTCATGATGGGTGTGAACGTGAAACAGAAACATAATAATTTTTCAAAACAAGAAACCAACTTCGTCACAAACCTGCACAATCGATTTTGGTTAATTTCTAAGGGCCTTTTGACAAGTATGCCTTCTTAAACAAGAAAATAATTTTCCAAATTGGTTCAAGCGTATTTGAGTAATAGGGAGACATACTTAAAAAAATTTGATAACTTCCCCTTTTTTACCGTCATTTAAATAGTGACGGATTTCTTAGCCTTTTACATATTCTCTTGATCGGATTTTACGATATGCGCGGGAAGAGAAGCAGCTGTTTTATTATATTTTTTTCTTTTTTCCTAGACCAGCACAAAAGTTATCTTTTTATTTCTAGTATGTCGATGCGTAGATCTACGCTGAAAAGCATGTCTGGTATTCCAGCATGCAAGTGGTTTAAAATACTTGACATCATTCACTTCATGCATGTCTCCGATTATGCCATCACCATTATCATCTGGTCTTTTTATTCTCCAGGAGACTCAACCCCTTTCTGTACTTCTAGAACCATAATACTTAGCCAGAGCAGCCAGGTGATTTATGTAGCCTAAATACCTGTCGGATGGTTGTCCGTATCTATAACAGGCTGCTAGAAGATTTCAAAGTATTGCCGTTGTCAGTCTTTAAGAGCAGGCTGCGTAGTTTCCTTGTGAAGAAATGTTTCTACTCAAAACAGGAATATTTGAACGTACAATGTGATAGAAATGGAATGAATACATTGTATAATCATAAAATTGTTACTTACAAAATACTAATTAGACTTTTTAAATATCACTTATAATAAATTCGACCTATTAAACATAGAATAGATAGGTTATGAATACAATTTTTTACATTACAATTTTTAGATCACACTTCTTACCTATCTAGGTAAGAAGTGTGATCTAAACATTGTAATAAACAAATAACGTAACCACTTTTACAGCAAATAAATATATCATATGATTATATTTTTCACGTTGGCCAGATGAGTTGAAGAGGTCTTACTGATGTTTATAAGCTTTGCTGAGCCTGTATATTTTCCTACATCGCCTTTAAACGACATCCACAGGAATATTTGGAGTAGTCCTATTCTACTCTGCCGCAAATACGCTGTCCGATTATGCGCGAATTATTATTTAATATTGCTTCACATTGAAGTATTATTCAGTTTTACAGCATGGAATAATTTAACCCCTTTTCCGTTACAGCTTTGTATCCAAGTTATCAATTATTTATCTTAATGCTGCAAATAATTGTCAAAAGTCTGCAAAATTAATGAAATCTCCATAATCACTGAATAAATAATAACAATTGTTTTTATTTTACATTTAAACAACGCCGGATGAAGTCGGCAATGACTATTTATTGCTGCAAATGCGCATATTTAAATGAAAGTAAAGATAACTTTATTCAAATTTTCATTCGCGGTTATCTTGTCATAGCTTTGTATAGCTTTATAATGAAGTAAAAAATCGAATAATTTAGTAAAAAGAGGTAAAAATATAAAAAACACATATAAAAAACTTCTAAAAATAGAATGTATACACGCTGTATTATTGACCGAGCGAGCATCTCAACTTCGAAATTGGCCAAAATGCATCTTTCTGTCTGTTCTCGCCTACAAGGCGCAGTTCTCAACCTATTTTCGTGAAATTTTCTAAATAGGTCCGATAATAACTTAGAATTTTTCCTCGATTCAGTTTTTTGATTTGAGGTAGAAAATGTAAAAAATATATATTTCGGCCAGTTCGAAAATTATTAAAAAATGTCTTAAAACTTTTTAGTTACCCTTAGAAAAATGTAACTTTATCCGATAAGCTTTAAGCGGCAGTAGGTAATATAAGGGCTATGCAAAAACAGCCTCTCGAGGTCTACAGCTTCAGATCACAGAACCACTAAGGCTTAAATCACACCGGAATGTGCCCATATTAAAAAAATTTGCTGGAAAACTTAGCTCTGCAGCCTACGCGGTTAGAAGAATTAGGCAGATAACGGACGTTGATACAGCGAGTTAGGTATATTTTAGTTACTTCCATAGCGCTATGTCTTATGGAATATTGCTACGGGGTAATGGTGCAGACATAAATACCATATTTGTTTTACAAAACCGCGCTGTTAGGTCTATATATAAACTAGGTGCTAGAGAGTCTGTAAGGGAACTTTTTAATGACATAAATATTTTGACTCTCCCTTCGCAATTCATCTATGCGAACATTATTTACGTGCGTCAGAATAAACATACATTTAAGAAAAATTATGATATATATCTCAGCTTTTCGGTTAGAAAAAACAAAAAGTCTTTTGTGGGTCTCAGCTTGCTTCTCTATAATAAAATTCCAGATAATGTAGTAGCGTTACCATTATCAAAGTTTAAGACCGCCGTTAAAAATCATTTATTAAAAAATGCTTATTATCATGTAAATGACTATTTATCTGATCAATATTCTTGGAAATAGTTGACTGCAAATTTTAATTGTATTATTTAGATGTATAATATAATGTATACTGAGCTTAAGTGTAAATCTGTATTGTAACTGAAACATAGCCCATCAGGCTGGGTAGGGACCAATACTGAACTGGGTTTCTTTCAGCGTAATCTTCCCAGCAGTGGTCGTTCCGAAACGCTAGTAGTTTTTAGCTTTTGCACTAAAATAATATTTATAAAAATGAACTTCAATAAGAGATAAATTTATCCTATATTGAATAAAAAATATTGACTTTGACTTTGGAAGAGCAGCGGCCGCCAGCCTACTTTTTTGTCTAATTAAGTCACCTTTATTTCTATCTGTGAAATACATAGAATGGCTTGAAAAAATTATGTTTTGTTCAAGCTATACTGTGCATTGCGCAAATCAAAATAAAGTTGAATATGGTTTGATAATAAACTGCGCTGCCCGCCGTTGCCGTGCCGGTGAGAGTTAACCCTAATAATAAAACGGATATTGATTAAACTTTGTCATAAAACACTTTTATGGTTATGATGCGAAAACACTTTATAAAGTTTGAATGTTTACAAACATACACGGGAACTTGACGTGTTATGGTAAGACAATTTAAATTATGAACAACATTCTGATGTTGAGCTTGTAACTAAGTCTGCAAATGATAATGAACGTTTTCTTGTTACAATATAGATTAAATTCCAATGCGATACCAAACTGACCTTTAGCAGAAAACTTGATTCACCAAAACATTTTCTTGTAAGGTACTACCAAGACGAGTACGTAAATATTGCTTGCACTGGTAAATTTATATCAGATTTCATGGTGAGCCAAGCTCCTAACTTTACACGCAGTTTTCCTAAAGGCCCATTTAGACGGTGCAAGTTTCTGGACTGTTGAATACCATTTTTTTAAAGTAATAAATGTTTTGTATGGCTGACGTTTCATTTAGACCATGCAAGTTATCTATTGCTTTAGTAAAATGGTAAGCAGCAACAAGAGAGAAACTTGCAAAGTCTTACTTAGCGTATAGACTTGATGTTTCATTGTAAGATTCATCTAATATTGAGCTTACTACCAAGTCGCTAATAATAATAAGGCACGTTACCTTATTTTTATTTTACTTAAACTTTTTTGCACAGTCAAAGATAATATTATTACTAAAGTAACTGATACCCAGCGCCATAGAAACTTTTAGAGGGACCGAAAATAGGCAAAACTGGAGTTGCGGGTAGGCACACAGGGATGGCAGCACACACGACTAGCAAAAAAGGTGACAAGAAAGTGTTGGATATGCTTTAAAAAAAATATTGCATTTTATTTAAGTCATATTTGATTAATTAGTGTACGTCTTTATTTAAATAAGAGTAACAAAAGATTTTAATTTTTAAAAAAAGAGTTATAGCTACATCTTGCGACAAGGAAGATAAATAATTATGTTAAAAGGCGATGGAAAGGCATGGCACTGTAAAAAAAATACTAGAGGCGGATCTAATGCCAATATGGCATTCTCTCCCGGTCGACCATTAAACTAAGTAGAAAAAATGTCTGGCTGGCGTGATTCAATTTTTAAATAAGTAAAGTTTTTGCAATAAAGATTAAATTCCAATGGAATTGACCTTTGCAGAAAACTTGCTCATAGAAACAAGAAGCAAGGCGGAGTGTGAGTGCAAAAAATAATGAACGTCACCTTATTGCAATAAAGATAAAATTCCAATAGAACTGACCTTTAGCAGAAAACTTGATAATAGAAACAGGAAGCAAGGCAGAGTGTGAGGAGCGTGTGAAGAGCTGAGCAAATACGCGTAACACGATTACCAGAGGCTAAATAAACAAAGCTGGAAACTGTTACGTCATCTATTTCTATGTCTGTGTCCCTTGCCGAGTAGACAGGACCTTGGACTTAAGTAAGAAGGATTTATTTATTTAGGAGTATAATTCTTACGTATGTCTGCATATACAGATGCTAGTCCGCCACCCAGAGGTCCTGGGTTCGATCCCCGGTTAGGGCAAGTTGGAAAATGACCTTCTTCAAATTGGCCTGGGTCTTGGATGTTTATCTATATATGTATTTGTTATAAAATATAGTATCGTTGAGTTAGTATCTCATAACACAAGTCTCGAACTTACTTTTGGGGCTAGCTCAATCAGTGTTATTTGTCCCCTATATATATTTTTATTTTGACTTTTAGATTTTTTCTAAAGCTTTTAAGATAAAAAATTCTAGGTCTATGCTTCAATATCCTAATATTGAAGCATAGACCTACAATTTTTAATCCATGGAAAAAATAGCCTTGGTGTTCCATAATCTGACTCAGACATTATTAGTTGAACACAATAGGATTGAACAATTTTGTACAAAAATATGAATTTCATTCGGAACTTTACCAAATTTATTGTATTAAATAAAAATAGTGTATAAAGTTGGAATTGCTCTTAAAACACATCTGTACAAAAAAGGTAAAAAACGCCGAGATATAAATAACTGCGGTGCCGGTAATGCGAGTACCGATACTTCAAACGGTTATCCGGTGTGTGTGTCTCATCAAACTTTCACGGTATTTTTACGCAGCGTATAGAAAGTTTCCGTTTGCACACTTCAATGTGTTTGGAAACATACGACTCGTAATTACATATTTGGACGCTCTCTGATTTTTTTTATATGAAGTTTTCATCTCGCGCACTTCGCAAGTACCGAGTACCGATACTTCAACCGGTTAATGCGGGTACCGATACTTCAACAGGTTATCCGGTGTGTGTGTCTTATCAAACTTTTACGGTATTTATACGCAGCGTATAGAAAGTTTCCATGGGCACACTTTGATGTAGTAGGAAACATACGACTCATAATTAAAAAACGCTCTCAAATTTTTTTTTACATAGCGTAATAACTTTGCCTTTTTTTGTCCTGCTTGTTGTATGTTTATCTATACCTATATGTATTTATCATAAAATATGGAATCGTTGGGCTAGTATCCCATAACACAATCTTAAGCTTACTTTGAGAATTGCTCAATCTATGTAATTTGTCCTTATATGTTTAAAATTATTTATTTTATTTATACTTAGTCTAGCTTTTATCTCTGTCATGAACCTCAACTGTGTCTTTATTTGGACGTATATTTCTGAATAAAGCAGAATATAATCATTTAATTTGGCAACGGTAGTGATAAAGTGGTTTAAGAGCATAACCGAAAGGTCCTAGGTTCGAACCCCGCTCGGCCCGACTAGTAGCTCTAGGTTCGCAGAATAATCTGACTCATGTACGGCCATTTTCATTTAACACTATACTTGCTTTCGGTGAAGGAAAATATTACGACAATATTACGTAACCGGCTTACTAGTTCACTTGTGATTAATAGGGACTATTGTCAATAGATGACAGACGTTGAGCCTTATGTCATAATGCCTTAGGTAGCTCGGAAATCTGACACCAGTGTTAGCTTTTAACACAATCTATAAGCGATATGAAATCTATTTTCTGCTAATTTGTTGCCTGCCTCCGTAGCATGGCACCAGCGACAGCTTTTATCGAGCGCTATCATTTATCACTGTCGTAATAATAATCAGGGGATGGCACTACTCCGTCGTGTGATAAAAACGTTATCTGGGTTTATCAAAGTTGTCATGTTAAGGAGGCATAGATACCTAGATCAATGTACCAGAAAAGTAATTAATACAAAAACGCATAGAAATCAAGCCTGTATGTTCTAAAGGTAATTCTGTATCACGAAAGTTATACGTATTTCCCGTACTGACTTAGTTTATAGAGAGGCCATTACAACATGATAGGCCTAGCTGTCTCACCATTTATTTATAGAAGTTTTACAAAGAAATATATAAGGTTTCCAAAAGCCGCGAAGGCGATCTTTTGTTGTCTGATAAATTGTGAAAGAAAAAAAATATGTTTTATTCACCAGTACGAACATGGTATTGCCACTGAGTTATATACAGTAAAAGTCGGACAATGTCTAATTATCAGTAAGTTTATACATGCATATATTTATACAAACCCGTGGCTATTTCTCATCAAGATTTCCTGTCTTATTATTTGGTCAATTATGTAATAATATAGTGCTAGAGATAAGAAAGAGCGGAGCCTCCTGGCACAAGCTTATTTTTTGCTTAAAAGGAGGCTTCATCAATAAAAATATTGTAAACGATGTACTTACCAAATTAATAAAAATTTTATTTTATTTTGAAAGCTGATGATGATGAAAGTCGGTTATAATGAAAGATTTTTATAAATGACAATTTATTTGCGAGGCAAAAAAAGAATAACGACTTTCAAGCATTCACCCCCCATAACTTTGAACCACTGAACCGATTTCCATCAAACATAGGTAAGATCAAACGCAAAGTAACTTGCTTTCACATTAAAAAACCCCATTTATATCCGTCTATCCGTTCGAGACAGGCGGACATACAGATATCGGACTTATAACACTCCTCTTTTTGGTCGGGGGATGAAAATTACGAAAAGAATTTAAAATACTACTATATACAAAAGGTATCTTTCAGAAAAATTGATTTGTATAAATAGTTTTCGCAGGAAGTAAAAGGAAAGGGCTTTTTAAGGTTGCAAACAAATAACACGGAGCAAATCGCGCAGATATGTCCCTACACCAAAAATAGAAAGTAGGTATGACAAACGTACAGAATTCCAGAAAATATCATTCATATTTAAATATCAAAGAGAATTACGATCTTTCTCTCATGAATAATACTATACATTCTTTACTTCAAAAGGATTTGGTACTGTTTACCAGGAAACTCTTTGTACTCATTTACTAAAATATTTCCTTTGAGAGAGAGAAATAAAAACAAATTTCCTTTAAAATAATTAGGAATCATATTATATTAAGATTAGGTTATTGTAATAAATACTACTTATTCCCGCATATTTAACGACCTAATTCCGTTTTCCTACAACCTACTTCAGATATATGTCAGATACCTATAGGGAGCTTGAAAAATCCGACACCACACACGAAAAACTAAACTGATTGTTTCAAGTGTTCCGTATGTAATGACGTTACTTCATTTTTTGATAATATTTAGTGCATCTGCCAATTCCATCAAAAATAATATTCTTGCGAGTATTATGTTCATTCTTATTAAAAATAATATTCTTGGATGTTTATCTATTTATGTATTTGTTATAAAATATAGTATCGTTGAGTTAGTATTCCATAACACAAGTCTCGAACTTACTTTGGGGCTAGCTCAATCAGTGTTATTTGTCCCTATATATTTATTTATGTATTCTGTTCAATTTATTCAAGTATATTGTAAGTAATAGTAAGATAGTATTGTTCAGTGTATTGTAACCTATACTTACGACCTCCTGGGCGTATTGGTGGGGGCACCATGCTTGTCCACCATCCAGAGGTCCCAGGTTCGATCTCTGGTCAGGGCAAATTGAAAGATGACCTTTTCCAAATTGTCCTGGGTCTTGGATGTTTATCTATATATGTTTTTGTTATAAAATATAGTATCGTTGAGTTAGTATCCCATAACACAAGTCTCGAACTTAATTGGGGGCTAGCTCAATCGGTGTTATTTGTCTCTATAGATTTATTTATTTACTTACTATACAGGTTTTTATAAGTGCATGCTGTGTTTTCTTTTAAATTGACCTGCCTAATAAACTTTTCATAGTACACTAAAGTTAAAGCAAACAAACATATACTATCAATGTGTCCCATCTAGTTTAATGTATCTGTTGCCAATGAGACCGTCTCTAATGAGGTAGAATATATGCGCATATATTTTGTAGCTCGATTGAATGCTACGTTTGTGTCTCGATTTGAACAGTATTATATATTATATACTATAGCATGTATATATTGCGTCTCTGGTTAGGATATTGCAGGCTTGAATCGCCAGATTTTCCAACAAAGAAAGATGATTCCGTTTTCGGAAGGACTTATAAACAGTGGGTCCCGAACGCCATCTAGCGTTTGCTCAAACTTGTCCGAGGATTCGTTCTGGTCTACCCTTTGGGTTGCGGAGGTTAGACGGCAGTCGTTCTGCGTAAAAACCAAGTAACCTCGCCAAATCATCTAGGTCAGGTGGATGCAACCGTGAATACGCTCGGATCATGACTATATGAACGTATTTTTATATACCATTACCCCTCTAAAAAGTTTATTCACTGCAAAACAGTGAATAAAAAGCACTTTTTTTACTATATTGGTAAATTATTTTATTCACTAAAAACAGTGAAAAAAAAGAACTTTTAATTCTGTTTGAATTTTGTTTTAATTGTGTTTGAGACGGCGAGGCCATCGAGGGCGATAAATCACTCGCGTCGCTCAGGATTCTAAACTTGAATCACTCGCTACGCTCGTGATTCAGGCGTTAGAATCCTTTACTTGTGAGTGATTCATCTATGGCCCTCGTTTTAAATCCGTCTTTTATTCACTAATTGCATAATATACTATTGTTACAATATACTCGTTAGGTAAAGTACTTTGCTCTTCGTACCAATAAATGTCTTATTCTCATCTAATTTAAGCGTATTTTTGATTGAACAATTTTTGTGCTGTTTCAGAGGCCTGAATGCTTTTTCCGGCTTTTTGTGGCCAAAGATGGTATTTCAAATATACAGGCTGACTTTTTACCCACCAGCCAAATTTTTAGAGTAAGTTCAGTTCATGACACTGAACTACTGTCTTAAAAAAAGTATTAAAAATCGATAAAAAAAAATTCGTCCTTCCATACAAAATTCTTTTAGCAAAGCGCTGACTTGTATGAGAAGCCGATTTTTTTTTCGTTTTACGGGAATGGAGTTTAAGAAACGTACGTCAGTATCATTGACATGAGACTTGCTCCGAAAATTTTACTGGTGGGTTAATAGTCAGCCATTTATTATGCTGCAAGGTAAAACTACCCGGCTACTATTATTTGAGTTCACCAGTAATTTAGTATTTAAATGTTTGTTGTTTTGTTTGGTTTTGTGTGTGTGTAAGCGGCTTACACTGGTGACAAATTTTTCAAGCTGCCTAAAGGCATGTAATATAGCTTGACGACTGCCATACAATGACGACACCCAAGACCAGTGGCTTAATCGTGCCTTTCGAAGCACGGAAGAGCGCAAGAATGTTTTTTTAAGACAACCTTTCCTTTAATTTTAGTTGTAAATAAAACCATGTCAGTAATGAATATTACAATACTACATACAAACTGTTATTTAAATAAATTCAATTCAATAATTTAATACAATTAAATAAAATTCAAACTTAAATTCATAGGAATATACAAAGTAGATTTAATTTGACGTAAAATCTGACCGTTTTCTTTGGGATATTCGTAAAACTTTGTGAATTAAATAATGTGATAATTTAACCATCTCTCTTGGTACATTTTGTACTTATACCTATATTAGATTTGAGACTGTCCACTAAGTGACGCGGGCGCACGCGACGGGTTCAGTCTGAAACGCTGTGTCGCTAACTCTACGTGCGACAGAGACAGTTGACCCGCGACAGATTCTGCTATCTCTTTCGCAATTAGAGTTTAAGTTAGATAGATAGATAAGATGTTTATTTGTTGCTATAGTCACACACATACAGAAGAAATATATAATAAATAAAAAACATGATAAAACATCGCATTGAGAACAAATATCAATGTCATTGTATCTGTGTGCTACAGCAATCCAAAAAGGTCATAGCTCAGTGCTTTGTGCTGCTCAGAGAGTAGCTCACTGATTTTCAGTCAGGTGTGAGTGCGCATCTACGCAATCTTACGACTAGAGGGTAAAAGAGTTCTAAACTAAATGTTAAATACTTAAATATATGTTTATCTACACACCAATACAGTTTGTGACAGAAATAGACTGAAACCTGCGGCGTGCGCTGCGTCACTTAGTGAACGCCCTGTGTCTTTTGCGTTTACGCCTAGAAAGCCACACTCAATTCAAATCAAGTCAATAATTTGATCTGAAGATTTGAGATAAACAGTCTTCTCAGTTGCTCCTATCATTTTTATGCCGATGACTTGCAGCTTTATATACAAACTGATGTTGATCATATAAACGATGCCATGGCTTCACTTAATTATAATCTTGAGCGCATAAAAGAATGGTCTGTAAGCTATGGCGTTGCTGTAAACCCTACCAAATGTAAGGCAGTTATTTTAGGGAGCTCGCGACAACTTCTAAAGTTGGATTTTAGTTCAATTTCTCATATTAAATATGATGGCGATAATGTTCCTTTCTCTAATTCAGTTAAAGAGCTAGGTATTTATATTGACAGTCAGTTGAACTGGGATACACAAATTACTGAGGTCAGTCGCAAGGTGTATGCGTCAATGCATCATCTGAACCTTATTAAAAATTTTCTTCCCATAAAAACCAAACTTATGCTGGTCCAGTCTCTCATTCTTCCTATCATCGACTATGCTGATGTGTGTTATCTGGACATAACCGAAGCACATTTTAATAAACTAGACCGCCTTCTAAACAATTGTAGTAGGTTCATATTTTGCCTCCGCAAATATGACCATGTCTCACAATTCGACAGCGCAGAAACCTTCATATTTTATGTCAGCTCCTATATTATACAATCCTTTCGGCCCTAACTATTTAACATCCCATTTTCAGCTTTTATGCTCATCTCACGGACAGGGTTCTGCGCTCTTCTGGAAAATTAACCCTATCTATTCCTTCTCACCGTACTGGATTTCTTTCTAATTCTTTTGCTGTCACGGCTGTACGTCTTTGGAAGTCCCTGCCCGATAACATTATGAGAGCACAAAAAAGGGATCACTTCAAAATGCTTGTAATTTGACACTATCGCGAGAAAGCAATGCTGCAATAATAGTATAAGTATGTTTATTATACGTATTTATATACATGTAAGTTTATAATCTGCATTAATTACTTAATTTTTAATATTTATATTTATATAGTATTATATTTATGTTGTGATAGTTTATGTAATTAAATACATCTTAATTCATTACTTTCGATATACTTATCTAATTAAATTTGCACCCCATCTACCATTTTTTTCTGCTACGTCCCAAAGGTGAACTGGTAGACAATGCTTAGCATTAAGTTGAACCATTTGTACTATAATCTTAAGATTTAAGTGCAATAAATTAAATAATTAAATAAATAAATAATATCCAAAGATAAAACTTTGACTTTAGGTACTTGAAGAACCTTACTCGCTTCGCTCGCTCGTTCAAAAATTTGATGTAATAATAAATTAATAAATAAATATATAGCGATATATCACTCAGATTGAGCTAGCCCCAAAGTAAGCTTAAGCTTGTGTAATGGGATACTAAACCAACGATACTATATTTTATGATAAATAAATTTATAGATAACCCAAGACCCAGGACAATTTGAAAAAGGCAATTTTCCAACTTGCCCTGGCTGGGGATCGAACCCATAACCTCTGGATTGGCGGACTAGCATGTTGACCATTACGCCACGGAGGTCGTAATAAGAAACTCTTTGCCAACATCGATTCAAAATCCAATTCAAATCGCAGTCCCCATCACAGTCCTAGTAAAGAGCTGCGCTCCGGACAGCCGGTAATATTTCATAGTCGCGAGTGATTTATATCAGTCCCGTTAGGATCGGTAAACAAATTGATTCAATATTTCTTTGCGAACTATTTGCTAGTATGCATAACAATTACGGCAGTCGTGTTTGGTATTGTGCGGATTTTTATTGCAAATCGCGTATGTGATGTAGTGCCGGCCTAGTTTCCATTCCCGGGTTTGAATTAGGGGCGGCACTTTGGAAACTGATACGAGTATGTGCTTGTGATTGATTGAATTGTGGCATTTTAGATAGCCTTGTTTATTTGGCGAACAATGAGTGACTGGCAGTTTGTCGCTAGTTGACCTTCCAATAAACTCTTGCAAAATATGATGCTTGCTTTTTCGTGTATGCAAGTGGCCAACAGATAAATGGTTTAAATGTTTGTTGTTTTGTTTTTCGTGTGTGTAATTGGCAAACACTGGTGTCAGATTGTTCAAGCTGCCTAAAGGCATCTGAATTAGCTTCATGAATACTACCATACAATGATGACAGCCGAGATCAACGGCTTTTATGTGACTTCCGAAGCACGGAGGAGTTTGAGAATTTTCATGCCTCTTGTGGTCACCCATTCAAGTGTGGACCACGCCCGGTGTCGCTTTACTTGCTCGTTGTAAATCCGTTTTTTATTCACTAATTGCATAATACAATGTTACAATATATTCGTTGGGTAAAGTACTTTGCTCTTCGTACTAATAAATGTCTTATTTTTGTCTAATTTAAGCGCATTTTTGATTGAACTTTTTTGTGCTGTTTCGGAGGCCTAAATGCTTTTTCCAGCTTTTTGTGGCCAAAGATGGTATTACAAATATACAGGCTAACTGTGGTCACCCATTCAAATGCTGACCACGCCCGGTGTCGCTTTACTTGCAAGAGCGCTAGTGATGCATCCTCCTGCCACCAAGCTCCTCATAAAATATAATTAAACTCTTTTAAGGAAAGATTCAGGACTGAATAGTTTTCCCCAAAGAAAATACATAGAAGTATGAATGGTAATTTATGGCTCTGTTAGGATCGGTTAACAAATTGATTAAATATTTCTTTCCAAATTATTTGCTAATATGCATAACAATAACTACAGCCGTGTTCGGTATTTTTATCTTATATGTGGATTTTCAATTGCAAATAGCGTATGTGCCGGCCTAGTTTCCATTCCCGGGTTTGAATTTGAGGCGGCACTTTAAAAACTAATACAAAAATGTGTTAGTAAGAGTGATGAGTTGTGGCATTTTAATAGCCTTGCTTAATAAGGTGAACCATGAGTGACTTTCAGTAAAAAGTCTCTTGTTGGCCTTCCATATCCTATCCTCCTTAAATACTATGGTCACCGGTAACTTATAAACTATAATAAATCAATTGTGTCCGCATTGACGGCGTTTAAAGTGTTAAAAGTTCTGTAGTAAGTCATCCGCCACATTAAACCCGCTCCGCTTATGAAGTCAAGCCGCGTCTCACGATCACGCGATACCTGCGTGTGCGCATCGAGTAGCGTCGCCGATAACTGTCCAACTCGAAACCCTTGCCGCGCGCTCTCGCTCTCGACTTGTGTATCGTGCTCCGGCTACGTTACTCGATTATAAAAAGTGCTGCACCTACTTACCATTCCTTGAATGAATCTGTACCTAGTGCTTTTAAATTACTGTTTCTATTTCCCCTTAATAACTATTCTTCATTTCCCTTTGTGTTTTCTATCACTTATTTCTTCATCTTACCTGCACTGCTTCTTCTTCTGCTGCTTCCTGCGTCGCTTGCCGCCTAGCCTGCTGCTGCGCTTGCTGCATCTTCTCGATGTTGGTATACGTAAATACCTACCCTCCACAGTTCTATAAAACTTAGTTGAAGTATTAAAGGGGAACATTTACTCCATATACTTACTGAAGAGGTTTACAAAGACCATAGATAATTCATAGGAATATGAAAGTAATTTTCCTTACTGTTAGTAGGTGTAATAGTTAGCATTAAGTCCGCTCTGAAAGTATATTTTTTACTTTGGAACAATAAAGTTTGATAAATAAATATAAAATATGATTTAATACTCATATTTCTTTGCGAACTATTTGCTAGTTTGCATGGCAATCACGACACTTGTTCAATATCATACGGATTTTTATTGCAAATAGCGTATGTGATGTACTGGTGGCCTAGTTTCCATTTCCGGGTTTGAATTAGTGGCGTGTCGTGTGTGGCAGTTTGGGAGCCGCTATGTTAGATGGAGTGATTGAGTTTTGGTTTACAGAATTGACTAAGGGCTTAGACAGAGTTGCGATAGCGTGCCAGCGACAGCTTGCGACTTTAGACTGCGATGGTCGGCGACTAGTGTCGTGAATTTGCTGCCCGTTTGTCAGCTACTATAGCTGCCCGTCGCGCGACAGTTCATGACAGCAGTATCAGTTGGCGATGATCGCCAATCATGGTCGCGAATTTGATGCCCGTCGGCCATTATCGCTGACCGTCTTGCGACATTTGTGACAGCAGTATCAATTGGCGATTGTCAACGACAAAGGTCGAGGGCTTGCTGTCACTCATCTTTAAAAGTCCTAAACATACATTTTTATGAAGTGAATAGTTGCTTACAAGCTACTCAACCTTAGATGCTCTTTTGTTATGCAATAGGGATGAGGACACAAAAAAATCTGGCTCATTAGATGGTTTGTTAAAATGTATGATTTACGTATTTTTTCTTAGCTCTGATTAGCAAATAATGGCAAAGATACAGCGTATTTAAATTTCGTGTGACGTCAGATCAGCTTCGATTTTTTATCAAAGATGAATTTAATCACCCTCGCTTCGAAGCGCTGTATCTTTGTGAACTTTTATTACTTTGCTACTCAAAAAAAAAAGTCTTTTTTAGGATAATCTAGTTGACGGACTAACTAAAATAATATATTTTTTACCCACACTGTTCAAAATAATGTTACTTAACATGCAAAAAAATACATAAAATAGCAAAATTCACAAAAAAATATGGGAAATTTACGGAAAAATATGTAATTTTACATAAATTTCGTAAATCATCAGAAAACTTAGGTAAAATTTCATATTTTTCCAGATTTTTTCGGTACCTTTACAGGTTTATGTAATTTTTAACATGAAACATTACATACTTTTAAATAAAAATTACATAATTTTTAACAGTGCAGTCCACATCCTGTAAATAGAAATTTGAAAGAATTTCTACTGTTATGAATAAACTTTTGGGGGTAGCTCAATAAGTGCGATTTTCTGAAAACGCTTATACTACTGATACGCCCTATTATAACAACTAACGTGAACAGTCCGGTGATGGGTATTGTTGTAAAGATTTCAGATATCAGACAAACCCGGGTCGTGAAAACTATAATAACATACGAAAATAGAGTTTACTACGTTTCAATCTTATATATGTATCAAAAACAAAATTATCAGTACATGTTTGAATTGTCAGAATGTACAAAATTAAGTTTTTTTAGCAAATGGGAAAACGAAATATCTTTTTTCTATTTCCATCTTTCGTGTAGACATATAATATTCTTTATTATAGTCGGGCAACATTAGATTACATATGAGTATAACATAATTTGAAAAACGCCATCTGGAGCGAATATTACAGTAATAGTCAGCGATAAAGTACTCCAGGAAATCTCACATCTTACGGGATGAAAAATGGTCATTCAGGCGAACCCACGCCGAGCTCAACAAAGAGCGAGACGAAAAAAGGAGTGTTACACCTATTTTTATATATGTCTAAGTGTGTTTCTTTCTGTCAACATATTCTATTTACAAAGTCCGGGAAAATGTTACTATCAATAATATTAGTAATAATAAATATATACGGACAAATAACGCTGCTTGAGCTAGCCCCAAAGTAAGTTCGAGACTTGTGTTATGGGATACTAACGCAACGATACTATATTATATCTTATAACAAATACATATATAGATAAACATCTAAGACCCAGGTCAATTTGAATAATTGGCCAAGTGCCACGCGCAATGTAGGGTTCCGTAGTTAAAAATGCCAACTTTGAGATCATGCCACTGAAAACGTCTAAAAACCGAGTTTCCGAGTAAATTTTGTAAGTTAATCTATAACTGCCTATAACTTTTTAATTTGTAAACCCTACTTACTCAAAAACGGATCCCTAAATCGAAAAGCGGTGTCCACAAGCTCATAATATTTTTAAAAGACCTATTCAAACGATACCCCATATGATTGGTTAGTCTAGAAAATAAAATTGACTTTAGACGTTACTTCTACGGGAGCTACCCTAAAAAAAATTTGTTTCAATATTGTATTGTACCATTTTTTCCACATTATGAATATACATACCTATACCAAATTACAGCTTTCTTGTACTTATACTCGCTGAGTAAAACCGCGGACGGACAGACAGACATAGCGAAACTATAAGGGTTCCTTGTTTACTACGGAACCCTAAAAAGGTCATTTTGAAACTTGCCCTGACCGGGGAAATATCACATTCAAATATTTAATCAGTCGTAGGCATTTGCACGGACTTATACAAGTCAATAAGTTTAGTTATGACGTGCATAAAAAAAAACATTTTGACAGTGTGGGCACTAATCTTATCTGAATCACGAGAACGGTTGCATATTAAGCGAAATACATTTTTTTGCTAGTATCCGATATTATTTAATTATTTATATTTGATGAACAATATTCTTTATTGTTCATCAAATAACAAAATGTACAGAACAATAGGCGAACTTAACGCTATAAAAGCGTCGTCTACCAGGCAACCTTTGGGTTATATAGATAGTCTAAATGTGGGTTGCAAAATAAAAGTATGGCACTTAAATAAAGAATTATATTTCCTATACAGTTTGTTCGGACATGAACTAGCAATAATTTAAGGACATTACTAAGGGAAAAATTAGAAAATCGCGAAAAAGAAAATCGCTGCTCCATAGTATTCACATACCTATCGCATAAACATGTTTGTTTGTTTGTTTGTAATAACTTTATTGTACTATGAAAACACACAATTATATAAAATAACAACATAAACAGTAAATTGACAACGGTGGACTTATCCCATAATGGAATCTCTTCCAGTCAACCAGAAATGTATGGAGCAACAATTTTTTTTCTTCACGATTTCTTTATTTTTCCCTTAGTAAAAGATTTTCGTATAGATGACGACAGCATGTCCTTAAATTATTGCTAGTTCATGACCGAACACACTGTATACATACATAAAAATATACATTACATATACGATACTAAATATATACGATATATAGATATTATATTAGAGTGGCATAGGGAAGACAAATTCTGTATGTCTATTTGAAGTGCACGCTACTGTAATATATCACATGTACCTAATGTCTATTTCTATTTAAAATTATTTTAGAGAAAATCTACCAAGAAAAAACAGCTTGGTTCTCTCCCAGCGCATATCGTAAAAAACCGATTACAGAACAAAGATTTTTCTTTTTCCACCAGCCATGGGAGGAGTCTATTCTATAAACAAAAAACCATGAAAAATCTCAATTCTATAAATAAATTGAAGTGCATTATTCTGCAAAACAGCAAATTCGTAAACAGAGCTTGCATACCTATCTCGAACACTTCACTGTACCTATTATACGGTTGCAACTGCCAACTTGTCTTCACTCCTTGACAAACAAAACTAGACTTTATCACAAGTCAATAGTGTCTATAGTGACTGCATGAGGATGTTGTAAGAGCACCAATCTATTTCGCGAGAGGACAGCCAATTTTGTCGTCGCTTCTAAACGTTCGAACGGCTATGGACGCGTTCGAGATATGGTGCAATGAACATGATATGTGGCTGATATTTGTACTGGAATTGGGGTTTTGGGTGTACTAGGTTTAATGGAGTTGAACCGGTGAATTTGTACGTCTTTAGCACTTCACTAAAAAGAAAAAGAAGACTTAACCAGCCTTTAATGAAGCTATGGTTATTTGAACGGGTTTATCTCCTTTTTTTTGTTAAAAACGTTACAGAAATTAGAAAGAATCAGTGTTAGAAAACGAACTGACGTTATAAGGTCGTTTAGTCTTAAATCTAATCAAAACATTGATATTGACAAAATAAAAAGTAAAAATGTAGATGGCATTTTTTTTCATTTTATTCGTTTTCTTTTAATTGAATTACAAGATTTTACCTTCTTCTTCTTATTGTGTCAATGGCAATAATTGTTATCAAATTGTATTGGTTTAGAATTTCGCCACATCTATAGCCCTTTGGTTGGCCTCCATTAGATCTTCTCTAGAACAAGATGCAGTGGACGTGAGGCATGACAACAGATGTTCCATGGACTGGATATTTCCACAGGTACATCTATCGTCGTCAGAGTACTTCTATTTCTTCTTTAGCTCCTGACATATTTCGACGCCCACCCAGAGTCTATATAGCGATTTCGAAGTGCGCCAGGGTAGATTGTGACCTGGTGGAAGCTTCAGGTGGAGATTCAATCTGAACAAACATAAAAAAATACATACAAGATTTATTGCAAGTTAAAAGCTTGTAAAATAAGATTTGGGCGAAGGTTCGTGTATAAATTGTTAACCGTAGCACTTTCGTAGTGAATGCGTAGCACTACCGTAGCTACTACTAGTGTCGTAGCAAACTGTAGCATATCTGACGTCGATCATGTGAATTGCCACATGATCAACGTGAGATGTTGCACCAGTTAGACATTGGTCTACCGCGAATTCAGTTCGAAAATAATGCGCATATGCGTTTTCTAGATTGAGACAAAGCTAAGTTGCGTTTATTCTGCTTTACAATAGACAGTACAGTACACACACATTGGCACATATTTTTTTATTTATTTTGACGGTAAAACTTTTATTATATTCTTCGAACTTACAAAAAAATTTTGATTATACATAAATTAAAATAATATAAATTCGTCAATCAAAAATGCCCCTGTAGCGAAATATGCAGCGTATGCACTTTTGTAAAGCGACTGACGAGTGAACCCCCCGCGTCTCGCCAGTCGTCTCTCGGTCGCCTCGACCAACGCTTGTAATATTCCATATCACAAGCGTTGGTCGAGGCGACCGAGATTCAGTCGCTTTACAAAAGTGCATACTCTTCATATGTCGCTACAATATTCCCCCCCTTTTTCGAAAAGAATAAAAAGATATTGGATTGTACCCGGTTCAAAGGTACCCATTATGCTAGCTGCATTTCCTCTCTGAACAGCAATGGATATCCTTTGAACCAGGTACCAAGACGAGGGGTACTCTTAAACGACGTCCTATCTCACTAACAAAGTCCATTCATCTCTAGCCACCGGACACCATGGGCCAGCAGTTTCTACGGCGACAGGCAAAATCATAATGTGTAGATAACATTGAATATTTTGCTCTTATTGGCACATGATCACTGTGCATCGAAGATGCAGATATGACAAACTAGTTTCGCGTACAATGCACCTGTGGCACGGAACGAATATTATTTATTGTCTATCTACCCACCAACTTTTCTTATGCGTCCACTAAATGTAAATTTGTAAGTTCTCATTCTAATGAATTTTGTAGATTCTTTTATAAGAATAAATGCCTTTAACTATATATCGAAAATCCTGCTGTACAAGGGTAGAGTAATTTTGGACGAGTAGAATTTCATTGCATAGCGAGTCAGTACACTTTGAGAATTGTAACAATGGAACCAGCAATGTAATGCAACTCGCCCAAAATTACTCTACCCTTGTACAGCAGGTAAAAATCGGACAAATAAGACCTAATTCGGCTAGTAATCAAACACAAACAGGATCAAGTATTTACTATTTTGACTTTTTAACCTGAATGTTTACCTTTATATGTATTTGTTATAAAATATGGTATCGTTGAGTAACATCCCATAGCACAAGTCTCAAACTTACTTTGGGACTAGATTAATCAGTGTAATTTGTCCCTATGCAACGTGGAAGAAACATACCCGGAATAAATAAAACCACATGTTACAATGGATCACATATCACTATCATCATCATCCGAGCGTATGCATCCCGGTTGCATCCTCAGCAGTAACGCTTCAGAGCCCGGGGTCCGCTACCTAACCAAGGAGATTTGACGAGGTTACTGGTTTTTACACAGAGCACCTGTCGTCTGACCTCCACAACACAAAGGGCAAACCAGGAACCAATCCTTGGATAGTTTGATGATCAAACGCTAGGTGGCGTTCGGAACCCAGTTTTACGTGCCTTCCGAAACACGGAATCATCTTTCTTTTCGGATAATCAGGTGAGTCAAGGCTGCAATATCCTATCCAGACTGGAAACAACTTTTCACAAAGTATGCTTCCCAGTGGGAATCGAACCCATGACCTCCGGGTCACAAGGCGAATGCCTTGACCACTGGACCACGGAGGCAGTCACCAGTATCACATATCACTATAGTATAATGAAATTGAAATAACAGCCAAGACACAAAAAAAAACTGCATTTTTATAAAGAAGTGTGCAGCCGCTTGGACAATTTGTATGGGAATATCGATTTTTTTATTTTTATTTTATGATGTTATTTTAATTTTATTATACTATAGTGATTTAGTATAGCCCGTGGTTCGATTTAAATGGGGTATGTCCCTTCAACTTCGTGTATTAAAAAAAATATAACATTCTTTACGACTTACAGAGTGACTCTTTAACCACTAGGCACATTTTTTGAGCAAGTTCCGTTCATAATACTGAGCTACATTCCACATAAACAATTAACGAAAAACGAATCTACTTCGCAAAAGGACAGCCAGTTTTGTCGTCGGTACAAATAAGCGTCCGATACAAATAAGCGCTCAGCCCAACGAATTTTTCCATTGAAGGAAGATTTATTTATCCAATTTCAGTCATTATTTTTATAGAAAAAGTTACACTACATGTTTGGGTCTGTGAGGTTTCAACCATTTATATAATTGGCCTGTAATATACTCTGTTTTACTCAATTAACTATAACTTTAAAGCTAATATAAAATGGACTAGGCTACAGTGTCGGTCGTATACCTACGCGACTTCTACTGGGACCGCAATAAATATTCAACAGCCATCGGGCACTATCCAGTTTTTTACAGCTTATTTAAACATTCAACCGCTCTTAACCTTAACGGAACGAGGCGTTGAAACTTCTATTTTATACAAGAACCGTGAGCCATGTTTAAAGCGTTAGCGGCGCTTATAGCGGAGCGGAAAATGCGGAAAATGCAACATATGGTCTGGCTTATTAAACCGTTGGTTAAGCTGTCATCATTAGATTGCAACGGCCTAATGTGTAAACTTAATCAATACCCAACTCTCAATATTTTATTGCAAACCATAAAGTACATAAGATGTTAACAATACAATTTACAATCATTTATGGAACCCTGTCGAGTACAGCAATTTGGTTAGAGAAGAGTGGTCGCAATTAAACGTTAAAAATAACTTATTTTTAACGATTGAGTGTGACCACCTCTTCTCTGGTTATAATCAAGACGGTTGATTTTAATTTGGTATGCCATTAGTAATCACTCATCCAAGGACTAATATACAAAGAACCAATTGCTCAATGTATTAAAAAAATCAATTCAAAAATTAAAAAAAGATACCTAAGTGCTTTAATAAATACTTAGCTATATGATATTTTATGGACATTTTATTTTTTGCTCGTCTAAACTTAACGCTTTAAGCATGGTTCCAGCCGTAGTCATCGTTAAACGCTGGATATTTTTTTAATAATAAAATGTTTTAGTTTATTTCAATTATTATAATTTTGGTTTTCAATTGCTATATTTTAAAACCTTTTCCTGTATTAAATTGTACCGTTAGACGATAGAGAATGCTCAACTTCAATTTAGTGCACGATTTTACGAGTACATTAAAGTCGTAGTTATTTTTGTAGCTCACTAATATGTAATTACTATTACATATCATACGATATAATTTTTCAAAACTAAAAACCGACTTCGTCCCCAAACTACACAACCGATTTTGATTAAATTTGGGACAACCCTTTCAAACAATGAAGATTTTTTAATCGATCCAGGCGTTTCCGAATAATCGGATAACATACAAAAAAAATCATTAATGATCGTGACGAATTGATAACCTCTTCCTTTTTTGGAAGCTGGTTAAAAACAATGGTACTCCAAAGTTTTACATTAAAGTATGTTTATTTTAGTTCTTTATCGCTCGTCTATATGCTGTAAGCATCGCTCGAGACGTAGTCAACGTTCGACGTTGACAATAAAGTAAGCGATTTTACCGTCAGAAACTTACGCAATAAGAGTGACTTAGTTGCCCCGTATTATAGGCTCAAAACAGTTAGTAAAACGTTTATGGGGAACGGTATACTTTTTTATAATAAACTGCCACAATCGGTCCTTGATATGCCTGACAAAAAGTTTAAAGCTTATGTAAAGAAGGTACTGTGTGAGAAGGCTTATTATAGGACCGATGACTATCTTAAAGACAACAAAGTCTGGCTTGAGCTTGGCGCGGGTCCCTCTTAAAGGTTTGTACACTCAGAAATGGTCATAATCTGGTACATTAAGTACATACTGAATTTACAACTTGATTTGACATTATTTCAAAATTTCGACATTAAAAAATTAATTTAAATTATGACAACAAACAATGTATACTCTGCCCAAATATCAACTATAAATATTAATTTCATTGTGAGTTGACGTTCTTGGAGAAAATGCTGCAGTGCAGTTTGTTACCGCTTCTTCTGCACTAGCGCTTTGGAGGCGGCAGTAAACTTAGCTCTAAGTAACTTTTTGACGTCAACAATAATTAATTGTGCAATAAAACAAAGTGACGATTATTAAGAGATATTATAAATATCCTATGATAATAAAGATATATTTGAATTTGAATTTGAACTACGGTTCGAGCTGCTTGATAAATTACATTTACCGTCAGAAGTTAGTGAACGCTTAATTTCACTTCACTGCACGATTATACATTAATGTCGTAGTTCTTTTTGTGGCTTACTAAATAAGTCATTACTATTACATACCATGGAACCATGGTTCTCCATGGTTTTACATTCTTCTACTTATCGAGTCGAAATGGCTCAAATTAGATATTGTTAGACCAGAACCAGCATTGAAAGTTATTTTATTTTTATTTCTTTTACATTAAAGTATGTTTATACGAATTCTTTACCGCTCGACTTAACGCTGTAATCATGGCTCGAGCCGTAGTCAACGTCGAACGCTTGATAAATTACATGTACCGTCAGAAGTTAGAGAACGCTCGATTTAACTTTACCGCACGATTATACATTTACGCCGTTATAACCTTTAAACATAAAGTCATGTCAAAACTGATCGTTTCCCTTTGCTTATATAATACTTAGGCTTAAAGTTATATAACTCTTTGTTTCAGGAAGGCAAAACACTCTTACTTACTATACTATTCTTTCGTTATATCACCTTGCCGAAACAATGTATACTTATTAGTTTAATAAATAATAGTATCATATAACATTTTTGATTTAGAGACCCTACGAAGCTAATACAGTAAACGACAGTCGCATTGATAAAAACTTATTATTTGTTTATTTATAGTGACTCTGTGAGCTGTAGATATCGAAAGGCACCCCCAATACGTTGAAGTTTATCGGGTAAAAAAGTTGTTCAGACTATGATGACGCTCGCCGACGGTCGGCGATTATCGTCGACTGTTGCCAACTATAGGCGACTATAGGTGCTGGTGGCGTAAAAGTTTTTGGCCATTTGTGACAGATCGACATGTGTCACGCGACAGTTAGCGAAGGTCGCCGACCGCAGTCGACCGACCGACACCGACACATGTAGCAGGCTTACTGTCGCTCGTCTGTGAGAGCCCTATACACGTTGTATTCATCTATGTGAACATTATTTACTTACTCCAGAATATATAGGAACATTAATATAAGAAAAATTGTGATATTCAAAGTATCTATTAGAACTAGAAATAATAATAAATTAACTATTTCAGCTTTTCGGTTAGAAAAAACAAAAAATCTTTTGGGTGGGTCTCACCTTGCGCCTCTATAATATAATTCCAGATCATATAGTACCGTTACCAATGGATTAAGACTGCCGAAAAAAAATCATTTATTAAAATGCGTATTATCATGTAAATTACTGTTTATCATCATTGATCAAAATTCTTGGGAGTAAATAGTTGACTGCTAATTTTAATAATATTATTTAAATGTATAATACAATGTATAAGTACAAAGCTTAAATGTAAATCTGTATGGTAATTTTAACATAGCCCATCAGGCTGGGTAGGGACCAATACCTACTGAACTGGGTTTCTTTCGGCGTAATCTTCCCAGCGGTATTTTTAGCTTTTGCACTAAAATAATATTTAAAAAATGACCTTCAAATAGAGATAAATTTATCTTACACTGAATATTTTTTTTATTACTTTGTCTAAGACTTTACATTAGTTTTGGAAAAAAAAATGTTGTCATGTTGTCATGAATGTAAAAAAGTATTCTATCCATATATACGTAATCCGAGATTCCTTTTTTTGCATAATTTGTTTTGTCCTAATGTTCTTTGACATACCGGTTTTGGCATTAAATATTTTATTGGCATAATAGTTCATAGGCATAATTTTGAATACGGATAATATATTTACATAATTAACTTTTACGCTAATTTGTTTTGGCATAATGTTAATTCACGTTCACTCCGTAAGCGTAATAACTATAAGACTAATAGTATTTAGGCATAATATTTTTAGGAATAACAGAAACAAAATTAAGTTTAACTGCTTATTTTTTTAATTATGAAAAAAAAATTGATGATCACCCGAGGTCTGAAGGAGAGTTAGGTTCAGGCAATTTTTTTTGATCACCCGAAAAAACTGTAAGGGCAGAAGAGAAGTTAGGTTTAAGTTATTTTTTTTAGTGACCACCTGGAACAACTGTGAGGGTTTTTTCTTCCCACCATGTTAAGTGTCTACATATTTATTAGAGCAATAAAGTTTTTTACACTTTAGGAGTCAGATATTTATTCGGCGTATTATGCCTATAAAACTTTTGCCTAAATATCATTATGCGTAAGCATATTAAAAGAAATATATATAGGGACAAATAACACTGATTGAGCTAGAAATAAGTTCAAGACTTGTGTTATGGGATACTAACTCAACGATACTATATTTTATGACAAATACATATATAGATAAACATCCAAGACCCAGGACAATTTGAGAAAGGCCATTTTCCAACTTGCCCTGACCGGGGATCGAACCCGGGAACTCTGGGTGGCGGACTAGCATGGTGACCACTACGCCACGGAGGTCGTCTAAATTTGTGATTAAATGTCTTTAGAACATATTATACTTAACAATAATTATGCTTATAGCTGTTATTAGAATATTTTGCGTAACTATTATTAGGATAAGTAAAAGTATGCCATTTTAAATTATGTCATAAAATTTTATGCAAATTTGTGTATGACATAAGATTTAAAAGTTGCGAAAATGATTTTCGATCGAGAGAAGTGCCGCGTGACCCTTTGGCGCCGCCGGTATTACTTATTGATTTCGCGATTTTAATTTCGAGTTGAGTGAATTTTAGTCAAAATAATTTTTTTGAATTTTTTATTTGGACTAGCTAATTAGGTCTTACTAACGATTCTTATGAAGTGGCCTTCGGCTCCAAAAATTATAAAAATCACCGGGTATAATAAGAGTAACAATTTTTTTTTCGAAACAACTGAATAATTACTTCGTTATGAGATAGCTGTCTGTTATGTATATGTTGTACCTATTTAACAGTCATAATATTTACACGTTTTTGCAATTTTTACTTCAATCAAACACGAGGAATTAGGTCAAATTCAGGTTGCAAGATTTGACCCAAACATAGAAACTAACAAACTTTGCAAGTTAACTGAAAGCTTGTGGAAAGAGCGAGGGTCATCTCTATTTAACATTTGTCATCAATACAAAGTGAAAGGGATATTATGTAATAAATCGGACCACGGGCTTTATATTCTGTATCACTATAGAATAATCAAATTAACAGGCAAATAACGAAAAAAAAAAACAACATTCCAATTGCTCGGGCGGCTGCACACTTTTTTGTACAGAAATGTCGATCCTTTTTTTTTAACCTTTATTTGATATAATTATGCTAGTGATCTAGTAATCTAGTATAGCCTTTGTTTAGATTTGTTACGCATGTGTCACTTACTAGTCGTATACTTAGGGCTCTTACAGACTCTTGACAGTATGCCCGCGACACAGGTCGGCGATGGTCGCCGGTTGTCGCAACCGGTCTGACCTGACACATGCCAATCTATTACAGTTGTCCATCGGCGACGGTTGCGCGGCAGTTTTTAACAGTTTGTGACCGACCGTCGCCGACCTTCTTCTTGTCGAGTCAAAATGGTTCCAGTATAGTTTCTAATTCAAATGACATTTAACCAGTATGTGGCCACGGCGATCCCTCTGTCGTTAGCCTCATTTAAGTTCTCGATGGTACACGACGAAGGGCAATTCGGACACGATAGAAGGTGGTCCATCGACTGAATGGCACCGCAGTCGCATAGGACGTTATCAGCGTGACGCCACCTAACTCGGTTTTCTCGACATCTCCCAACACCAGCCCGGAGTCTATTGAGAGACTTCCAGACTGACAAGGGAGGTCTCTACCAGGTGTGTTGCCGACCTGTGTCGTGGGCATGCTGTCGCTTGCCTGTAAGAGCGCTTAGGTAAAGAAGTTATCTTAAAGCGGGTTTACACGGGTGAGTGACGCGAAAAAAATTTGACGCAGTGCCTACCACTCTGGCACTGCGTCATCACAGCGTTGCCTACAATGTAGTCGCAATGAGGCATACCCCTTCCGCTTCGTCTCTAGGGCTGCAGTCAATCATGCGTGCGTTGTGTCGACGCAGCGCATAGTGTGTACAGTATAATAATACTATGTGATTTGAATTACTTTTTGATCGTTCGGCGGTCATTCGACGCTTGACCGCCGAACGATCAACAACTTATTTGGTGCCTGAGGATGCCTCGTGAAGAGGCGAAACATGCGTCGCGTATGCGGTGTCCGATGTTGCTGCAGCCGCAGCGGACGCAGCAGCATGCATCAGCTGTCGGTAGCGGGTACACTCGGGCTGTTGGTTGCAGGTATGCTGGGACTAACAGTAGTGGGTGGGCGCCGGCCGGCAATTACATAAACTAACTGGTTGCGGAATCGCATAAAGTAATTCAAATCACATAGTATGTAACTTTGACTTCGGCAAAATTACACCTGAATCTACTAACTACTCGTACCTTACAATATTAGTTTTTTCTTGTTACAGTTTCTCATCAAAATCATTAATAATAATAATTTATAAATCATATTATTATTACTATACAAATTCTATAAAAATTTACTTTGTGCACCTTAATAAATACACTAAAATTACAAAACCGCAAGAAAAAACATATCGCTATAAATGAAATCTCTTCCAGTCAACCTTCGGGTAAAGGAAAATTAATTCGAAAGAAGGTGGTCGCAGTACTTATACCTATAATTAATTTACTTACATATATATACATGAATATATTTATTAAATAACTTATGTGGTCAAGATTTAAACAAAACGAAGCTTAAAATGAAAAAAAAAAAACTTGAAAACAAGCTTTAATTCATTGCAAATGTTAACTAGATTAAAACATTTGCTTATAAATCTGTTGAACACAACCCGCCCGGAAGGTTTGCGTGTGGTTTACCAATAGATTACGCGTTTGCATTCAAATTTAGACATTAGCTCTGTACAAATAAGCCGTAAAATTGATTAACATTAGCTCGTTGGGTACAACGACGCTAAATTAGGAAGCATTTCCTTGCAATGACTTGTTATGTGTTATACTTTGAGTAGATTTCTTGTACAGTCGGGGGCAGATATATCTGACCTCTGCCTTTAAAAGCCGTACGGTACGATTTTATCGGCCCGATACTGTACTTGCAAGCAGTAGTAGATTAATACACTGAGGATAGTGAAATAAAGGATGTCTTAGAATTAAGGAATTAGGCAAGAGGGAAGGTAAGGGTTTATTAAAGTTTGTTCAGAGGCTGTCTTTTTTAGGAACAATTCACACTGAGCTAGCCACAAAGTAAGTTTTTTTAACGTTGTGTTAAGGGGTACTAACGCAGTCAAAAGATGGTAACATATGGAGGGATATCGTAAAAAAGTTAGGTCGGGCACATCACGACGCTCAGCAGTGAGCAGACGAAGCTGTAGGAGGAGGAAGGGAAACTAAATCAACGCTAGTATATTCTATCATAAAAACGTTTTTAAATAGAGATGTACACCCCAGACCCAAGACAAATTGAAAAAGGCTATTTTTCAACATGCCCTGGCCGGATCGAACCCAGAACCTCTGAACGGCGGACGAGCGTGGGTACCACGCCCACTACGCAACAAAGGTCGTCCATTACGTATTTTGAGCACCTTAGGCAGTTCTAATTGTACAGAATAGTCTATTTTTTTTTTTAAATTATATTTGAACTTCCATCGAACTTGCTCGACAAAGAAGACAAAGTCACCTTTCAAACACAAAAAACCTTATTAAGCGAGCGAAGTTTTTATTTTACATAAATATGTCTGTTTAAGATATAGAAGTATCTTGGATTAAAGCTTCATACAATAAGGTAGGCGTATAGATGAAGCCAATACAATTTTAAAGTTAGAACATGAGCCAAATCAGTCATGGAATTGCTGAGTAATGGGATAGGCCAGTTCAAATTTCGGGGCAAAGTACTAGTCTAAACAAGTTAATCCGTTTGGGAGTTCCGTTTCCACAAACGCACTGACATGTATACCTACAATTGGGTATTTTCCTGGGTCAAAAATAAATTATTATGTAATGATATGAAAATAAAACATCGCAAAATAATGTCACTTGTCTTTGAACATATTCATTTTAACGTGGTTTTAGATTTATTATTGCAGAAAATCTGATAAGAAGAGCGCTGTATGACTCCAAGAAACTATGACGTCTTCTGCCTGTATTTCATACCACTCCCATAGAAAATCCAAATTAAATTTTAAATCCAAGCATTTTAATGCTGTTAAAAACCAATATTTTTTCCCCTAGAAACTGTTTGTATTGACGTTTACAAAAAAGTATCTGATTTGACTTGTTGGAAAATAGCGGATTCAAACTTACAATAACTCTATTTTGAAATCTAAGCATCTTTGTTCTTCCATGCTGGTTAAGGAAAACAGATAATAATATACCCTTATTCTAGTTAAAACATATTTGTATCTTTCCCTCTTTTCATTATTTGTTATTGAAATAACGAGACGAAACATATTTCAATTTAAATACGTTTAACAAAAATTTGTTAATTTTTTTGAATATGAGGGTGAGTATATACATTAGCTGCTTCTCTTCCCGTGCAGATAGTAAAAGCCGATCGAGGGAATGGAGGGAAATATGAATTACCCCCCTGTTACTGAGAGGAATTTGGTCCCAGGTCAATAGTTTATTTATTGTTTTATTTATATAGGGACAGATAAAGGGTTAAGTAATTAGGCGGTGCGGTTAGCAACCCATCACTATTTTTATACTTTTTCCACCTTCAAGCCCACCATTACGCTTAAGTGGCTTTTGGCTCTTGCGTTCCTTGTCAGGCCTGTGTAACTCCCCGTTTAGCAAAATTATACCTACATTATTACGGCGCCCACTTCAAAGGGGAAAATTTAGTTACATGAATCGTTTGTCCAGAGTAATAAGAATGAAATTGGCTTGCAATGGATGTCTAGGTATCTAAACGAATAGGTGAGGTCTTCTGACGCGAGCTAAATTCAACTATAGCGCTAGTGGTTAGCGCTATAGTTGAATTTAGCTCGCGTCAGAAGACCGATTAGATATTTCCTTGAATTTCTTTTCTAAGCAAGGCAAGGCAATCTGTACGTGAGTACTAGTACTTATTCTGTGCATTGGGCTCTGTCTGCTTAGAGCTGCAAGATCCAAATGCTCTGTCTGTCCCATTAGGGAAAGAGACGTGATTTTGTAAGGTTGGTAGATTTGTTGGAATTTTATAAGTTTTACTGTAAAATAAGCAGAATAATCAACGGTTCTAATTAGAAAATTAATTAATTTGATTTTTTAACAAATTACTCAATTATTCCCAACAAAGACCGCGAATTAAAACACGACGCTCAAAGGTCTTGAAGCCTTTAATAAAAAGGATGAATGGGATTACTCCCTTTTAATTACGACAAAGAAATTATTTAACTTGAAAAAAACATCTCATGACACCCTTTCATTCGCAATGTAAATGTTTTTTTTTCTTTCATCGTGGGTCACCCTCACCCCTGCCTGCTAACTACTAGGGTGATTTAATGAAATTCCTTTTAAATTATGTCATTTGTAAAGTCTGATTTCATGGTTACTTTTACCCGACTACGGCATAATCCTCTGTTCACTGTTGTTTGACGACCTCTGTGGTGTAGTGGTCACCATGCTAGTCCGCCACCCAGAGGTTCCGGGTTCGATCCCCGGTCAGTGCAAGTTGGAAAATTGCCTTCTTCAAATTGTCCTGGGTATTGGATGTTTATCTATATATGTATTTGCTATAAAAATTTTGGTATCGTTGAGTTAGTATTCCATAACCCAAGTCTCGAGCTTACTTTGGGACTAGCTCAATCAGTGTAATTTGTCCGTATATATTTATATTTAAATTAAAGCCAAACGGAAGGGTAATGATAACAATTTATGTATATTATGTTTGCATGTGGTTATTTATATCTATTCCACCATAGTATCCGAACTGCTTAACTAATTTTGACAAAGGTGGTGTCAATCGATTCATCATTATTATCCGGGTGACATAGATGGATCGGTCATTTTCGAAATCCTTGTGAGTGGCCTATGTCCAGCAGTGGACTTTATTCGGCTAAAATGATGATGGATGATGACATAGGCTACAATTTGTATGCAGTAAATGTAGGTATGTAAGGAATGTTACATACATATTATCAAGCCTTTTTCCCACAGGTGTAGGCAGAGACTATGGACTTTTTTTTTTTATTTATTTAACTTCATACACAAATACAAGTGTAATGGCGGACTTAAAGCCTAAGGCCTTATCTACCAGTCAACCAAACGGGTGATGTAGAGAATGACAGGGGTAGTGCAAAACTTGAATATGTACATGGCGAAAAAAAAAGACTATATGTCAAAACAATAAACTACGTACAAAAAAATACACACTATTAAGTATATACTATGATAAACAATACCTACATATACTACATAAATACACTATGATCTATCTGACAGTTTTTGAAAGAAAGTTTTTTAAAAAAGTTAGCGTCTACTTTTTTGTTTCGATGTCGAGTAAAATCACTTATTTTGTACTGTTAAGAAAATACAATACAAAATAATGTCACTTGTCATGATCATATGCATTTTTGTGATTTTAGAGGTAGATTTATTATTGCAGAAAATTATGTTGAAGACCTCCGTGGCGTAGTGGTCACCATGAAAGTCCGCCACCCACAGTTGAAACTGGCCTTCTTCAAATTGCCCTGGGTCTGGGATGTTTATTTATATATTTATTTGTTATAAAAATATAGTATCGTTGAGTTAGTATCCCATAACACAAGTCTCCAACTTACTTTGGGGCTAGCTCAATCTGTGTTATTTGTCCCTATATATTTATTTAGTTTATAGAAAAAGTGATATTAAGAGCGCTATTTGACTCCAAGGAACTATGACGTCATTTGTCTATATTTCATATAAATCCTTTAAAAAATGTTTGTTTTGATTTGTTAAAAAAAGCATCTGATTTTAGTTGTTGGGAAGAAGCGAATTCGAACCTAGTTATGATTGAACACGTTGCCTCACAGAACCACAGCCAGTGCCGTAACCACACCACATAAGCCAAAAGTGGACGTTTTTCGCTAATGTGCGTAGAAAAGCTTCGCGTTCTTGTTTTAAACTTGAAACAATAGTGTATGAAATAGTTTAAAGGGATATCTAGTTTTTTTTTTTGTTTTTCGTGTGTGTAAGTGGCCTTTGTGTGTGTAACTGGTGTCAGATTTTCCACACTGCCTAAAGGGATCTGACATAGCTTGACGACTGCAAAACAATGATGATATGCCAATACCAACGGCTTATACGTGCCATCCGAAGCACGGATGAGCTCGAGATTTTTTAATGCCGCTTGTGGTCACCCATCGAAGTGCGGACTACGCCCGGTGTCGCTGAGCTTATCTTGTTCCTGGTCAAGACAAATTGGTAAATAATTTCTCCCTTTCCTATCAAATGATTTATTTCAAATGGGGGCAGCACTGGACCCCGGAAAATTCAGAAAGCCCCTTAGCCACTCAGCCGCCACCGCTCCAATAATATATAAGCACACTTTTAGCTTCAATGTAATACGCCTACAACATAGAACAATGAAGAAATTAATCACATATAACAAATAGTGGAATCGCGTGCGGTAACCAGTGTTCGCTAAGTGGTATCTATTTATAACGTGCTTATTTATATCAAGTAAATTGAAGCTGAAATTCATACTATTATTAGGCACCCTTCTTGGATAAGCTCGGTGGCCTGGCGGGAGTAAGCATTACTAGCGCTTTCGAAAGTTAAGCGACACTGTGTGTGGTCCGCACTTGGATGGGTGGATCACAAATGGTATATAAATTTCATTTTAAGCATATTATAGCGTATGTACATACTTTCCGACAAGAATTGTAATTTCAAACTAGATTTAAGTTTTAAAATTGTCATGAAAACATGAAATAAATGAATGTTAATATAAATATGAGTCACTACTCGAATAAATCAATCCACTCACCAAATGGGTAGATACGGATATTTAGCGGGGATTTACTCAATCTACTGAGTAAATACTTAAATGGGTAGATTAAGTATTTATCGACACATAGCCCATCTCTAGCTGTTACGCGGCGCAACTTGCGCCCCGTCTGTTCCGGCCCTTATGATACATTTTATTTTTATTAACTTCTACTAATTGCTTCTTTCGATACCGATTTCGATGCGTTTTTTTGCGTGGAAGCGAGTTCCTTAGCGATGGTTCTTAACTATGTTTGACGAAAATCGGTTCAGCCATTTAAAAGTTATTGGAGGCTAATGCGTGAATTTCAGGGCTTTCTCTTGACAATAATAGATGGCGCTACAGATATCAAGTCGTATCGGTATTTCCGCTACTCATCACTTTGACGATCTCCATGGCGTAGTGGTTACCATGCTAGTCAGCCACCCAGAGGTTCCGGGTTTGATCCCCGGTCAGGGCAATTTGGAAAATGGCCTTTTTCAAATTGTCCTGGGTCTTGGATGTTTATCTATATACGTATTTGTTATAAAATATAGTATCGTTGAGTTAGTATCCCATAACACAAGTCTCGATCTTACTTTGGGCCTAGCTCAATCACCGTGATTTGTCCCTAACTATTTATTTATCACTAGATGACGTTCTTGACAGTCGGGTTTTTTATGAAGTGAAAACTTCTTTAGCGGCGTTGTACACTTTTTTGTAATGGGTAAAAGCACACGTAACCCTGATCGAAAATTCGTAAGAAGGATGTAGAGTAGACAGCCGGCGCGGCGTAGGAGAGGAAGTATCCCCCTCTCTTTCTACGGCGCGGCGAAAATGTATGCCTGCGCCTGCTGTTTCGTTTAGGCGGCGCAGGGCGCTTGCGCGTGGCACGCTGTAAATAAATAAATATTGTATTCTACTATATACATGATAGTACTTTTATACTGATAATTAAAACAATTCATGCAAAATTATTCCATAACCATTCCAAAATATCAAAAATGCACAATGTTAATATTCAAGTTTTTACTTCTGCCGGCACTCCCAGAGTGCAACCCGTCTTTTTTTTTTAATTTGCCGTGGAAACAAACACAAACTTGTAAAAAGCTTTAATAGATAGATTTATACGTCGATAACTACTTTATTACCTACGTGAAGAGCGCTTGTTTTCAAAACATGATTTGTATTATTTAACCTTCCAACATTTGCGTTCACAACTTTTAAGCTGCTTATTTCTTGCTCGGGAAGGGAAGGATTTCCCTCTTTCCGTCGATTAAATTGTTAATAATTAAGAATTAAGTATTCAAAGCTATGTTCTGCTTAAGTACCGTTGATAAACCCAGATAAATGTTAAATTGCGTGACGGACAAGTGCTATATAGCAAATAATGGCGAATTTATGCAATTTCAAAGAAATTGCATCTATTAAGGCATATAACTAGTTTTCTTAATCAAAATATGAATTTAAAAGAGAATATAGTGTATCATATCATATTTGATCATCAGTATGGAAAACTTTAACAATCTCATATTTTATTTCAAGTTGATATTTGACTGGCGAAAACGCGTTATATGCCTAGATATATGCAATTTCTTGAATATTACAAAATACTACTGAAATCTCACATGTCATTTCAAAAGAAAAGATAGAATACGTTTGTATAGAAAAGCCTACAGTAATGGGATTCTTAAGGTCCCACGCAATATGCGTTCCCGGTCCCCGTCCTCGCACCTCTCCTCCGGTCTCGCCTTATCGATGCGGCTGCAGGCGTCTGCGCTCAACCCTCCATACTGCGGGAGGCGGGATCTTAGGAGATTTTGTGATTATGACGACCTCCGTGGCGTAGTGCTCACCATGCTAGTCCGCCACCTAGAGGTTCCGAGTTCGATCCCCGGTAAGGGCGAGTGTGAAAATGGCTTTTTTCAAATTGTCCTGGGTCTTGGGTGTTTATCTATATAGGTATTTGTTATAAAATATATTACCGTTGAGTTAGTATCCCATAACACAAGTCTTGAACTTACTTAGGGGCTAGCTCAATCAGTGTAATTTGTCCCTATATATTTATTTACTTATTTATTTATTTCGTTCTGTATGTTATACTTATATTCATTCTATGATACGGGGGAATCACAGAGTGCTCGCTCACCCCAGAGGGCAAGCGAGTATTCTCGCGGGAAGCCGCGAGATTACGTTCCTCAGTGTCTCTTCTCAGAAGTGGTCATAGCCAAGCGGTTTAGACGCACTAGCTTTGTGTTGTGACGAACGTGTGGAGTGCTATTTTTCATTTAAGGACTCAGCGAAACCCAAAACGTCTAGTTTTCCAAAAGTCCAAAGCATCGTGTCGACTAAAATCAGTATTGCTTTACGCAGAAAACATTGAAAACATGACTATGGTTTTCTGAGAATTTCACCATGAATAAAAAAGCAGCTTGAATAGGAACGGATTCTCTTTGAAGGGTTTCTTTGACATATATACGCTTCAAATGTCAAAACTACGAGTGGTCGTGGCCACTCGTTGCAAATCCTTCGCATACGGTCATTTCAAAAATGCGCCCGTTTGGAAACGCTCGCGTAAACCATTCGTAATGTGAAAAGTGATTTAAAAAATGCATCCCCTGACTAGGCGCAACTTGTACCTCTCAGTTTGTACTCATATGCAGTAATTTTCGAATATCACCAGTGGTTTCCAGTGAAGGAAAACTTCGTGAGTAAACCTGCACTCTAGTTCACTAGTGTGGAATAGACCTCCTTAGATACAGCCATCTCACTTTTTAGATAAAAAGTTACTAAATGGCCTCTTCATGTTGGAAAGCGTGGCTGAAAAGCGTACCAACATAATAATTAAATGTATTTATTACCGCCAAAAAATATACTTACAATTTTATACAACGACAATATACGAAAAAAAGAAATTTAATAAAATCCTAAAAATATGTGTTTGCGGAGGACTGGAGCCCATCCTAGTTTAACCGAAGAACCTGTAATTAATTGTGAACATACTCGTAGACCTAAAATTGTTATTATAAGGGAGTGTTCTGACGACACGCGCACGTCAAGCTCATGTGCGCCTAGCGCATGTGTAGTGCAGGTTAGCGAGATTAAAAATTTTTGAAATTTGTTACTCACAATTTGACTCCTATCACACATCAATACAACGCAAATTGCATTGACCGAAGTCAAGACGCGCACGCCTCGCCTACACCACACGCTCGCCTTGCCTCCGCTTTGCTTCCGTCTTGCCTCCGCCTCGCGTCCGCCCGGCGCTTACCCCGACTGAACTTCGGTAAATGCAATTAGAGTTGTATTAATGTGCGATGGACTCAAATTATATGCAACAAATTCAAACCGCGCTTGTCGTGCGCTAGGCCTGGGCTTAGCATAGGCTTGTCGTCTGGACGCGCCCTAACTGTTGTCATAAGAATACGGTTATTGACTTCGAAAAATATGACACCTGTGTTATCTTTTATCTGTATTACCTTTTAACACACTCGATAAGAAAAAAGAACTCCGCAAATATAGTGAGAGAGATATAAAATAAGATTTATGGTATTGAATCTGACATAGATTGCCAACGTGTTTTTAAAATCTATCTACTTTTTAATCAAGACTTAAAAGAACACAAACCCTGAGTTCTATTAAAATTTATTGATTTCTAAATACAATGTAAAGAATTGAACTGTCACCCTTCGACGGTGTTACAAACTCGACCTCGACTGTCCATTGGCCCAAATGGGGCTGGCTTAGGCCGCGTTGATAAGGCCGGCCCTATTTCTGTTCTCTTTATCTTGAACGGAAAGGTCAGTTGTACGATAAGCTGGAACATTCTTTTAGTTTTTTTGATTGATTTTTCGGGGATTTTGTGATCTGCTATCATAATTTGGTCTAACGCCGTCAATTCTTTGCAGTTAATCTGCTTTGGAACTCGATACCTTCCAACAACTCAAATTAAATATTTTTTTCCTAACATCAAAACAAACATTTTCGTTGGAATTTGTATGAATTTATCTGTATAAATTCATACAAATTCTAATAATGTCATATAATGACTAATAATGTCATAGTTTCTTGCCCTCATATTCATAAAAATTAAATAACGTTTGCAAAACCTATTTTAGTCAAAACATGTTTTGTCCCTTTCCCTCTTTTCAAAATTTGACATTGAAAGAACGAGACAAAACATATTTTAACTAAACTAGTTTCAGCAAATGGTTATTATTTTTTATGAATAAGGGGGTTAGAGTTAAAATCAGTTTTTGTGTAATAATAAATCTAAAATCACGCTGAAAACGGATTTAATCATGAAAAGTAACATTATTTTGTGACATTTTATTTTCTTAACAGTACCAAATAAGTTATTTTACCCATGAAAGTACTAATCTGGTGTACCTCCTTAATAGGTACCCAAAAAGAAAGTTAGAATAATAACAAAATTTTATCGGTACATGTACGCTTCGTTACTGTTAGATTTTAAGAGTGAACTAGTCGATACTTTTTCAATACAAACGAAGGTGATTTACTATGAATTATCGTGAATTTCAACTGCTTCGCCCGAACACAATGTTAGGTGAGACAGCATGCTTTTAGGCTGCGCCCACGTGTGATTTCGATCCCGTGACTAGTTCAACCTTAAGAGGGAAGTTAAACGCACTCCGTCTATATAAAAGATTGAGATCAGATAAGATTTAGGAGGGAAAAACGTTTTCTAATTTGGTATAGACAAGTGCGTGCTATAGTTTTGCATTTATTATTTTCATTTAATTACCGCGCTTAGTTTAATTTATTTTTATTGGTCGTTTTGGAAAACCTTCCAAGCCTTAGCCAGCAGTGGACTTTCTGCGGCTGATATCGTGATGACATACGTTTATAATTTTTCAAAAAACAAAGTTACGCATTCAAGCATCCCTTAAAAAATGATTTGTGTTCTAACATTGGAATGAAATCCCAAATATAATTAGTTGCGATTACCCCACTGTATACTCAATAGTCTAATAGTCGATCTGAATTCAACGAAAACCTCCGAAATAGTCCAAAGTAAACAATTCGCTATGCACTTAAGTGGCTCTTAGAAAAAAACGGGTAATTACGGCCTGCAATAAAAGGGACTGGCCACTTGCGAATAAAAAGAAAAAAGAATTCTTTATCTTTCTACTTTCATTTGCATAATACCACTCAATTGTTTTAGAATTCGAAATTATACTTTCCAAACTTTTGCTCGAGACTGGAGTCTGGACCTTATTAGTTTTTGCTTTGAATTTTTACTTAACTTTTTTTGTAACGCGTTTAAGACTTTTACAATGACTTATATTATTAAGTTGGTACGCTTTTCAGCCACGGGTCCATGGAGACTCGGTCCTTTGAGGCGTTCATGGGGCCAAAACCAACATGAGGAGGCCTTTTAGTACCTTTTTATCTAAAAAGTGAGATGGCTGCATCTCTCATCTATATTATTAATATAATTAGGCAAATTTTGCCAGAATATCAAAAAATGAAAAGTTGCAGATAGCGATGAGCACTCTAAAATGTCTTGTGTAAGTAATAAGTTCTAAGTTTTCAAAAATATACATATGCACCTAACTTTATATTTTTGAAAAATAGGTAGGTATGCTTTGTTTTATTTCATTTTACATTTTCAAGAAGTTTTATGTTTTACAACAATGGCTTGGTTTTCGCTACTAAAGTAATTGAAAAAGAAATAATACTGACTTTGAAAAATATTACCGAAACTCGTATCGAAACTTGAGTTTTTATTTTAATCATTAAATAAACACCTAAATCAGATATGTAGGTACTATAAGTACACTAGCTGTCCCTACCAGAGCAGAAAATTCAAGCTGAACATTCTAATTTTAGGTACCTACCTATATAGTGCCATCAATATTGCACGCCTCATAAGCGGAGCGTTGAGGTAGTGCTCAGCTCTCATTTTGAAAATTTAAGCGTACTTCAACAAAAATATCCACAGTCTATTGAAACTTAAACTCCTAGGCTAAAGTTCAAAAATTTCGGCGTCGGATGATTACGTTGAAGAATTTTCATTAGCCAAAGTGACATTCATTTCCGTTCTCATTCGATAGCGAAGTTAGGCATTCCCGTCTCAGAATATTAAAGGAATTTTCATAATCCATCACTTTTATCTACGTAAGCTAGTTGGAAAAATTGGACCAATAGCTTAAATCAAACTTTGGTAAGTTGAATTTGCAAGATTGGATCGCTTGCTGACCGCGAAATGTTTAAATTTTGCATCCATAAAATCAAAATGTTTTTTATTTGCTAAAGAAAATTAGTTACATTCATACATACGTACATATTTTTACGCCAAAATTCAATATTCAAATGTTTATTCAGCAATTAGACCTTTACAGGCACTTTTACACGTCTATAAGGATAATTTACATTACGTGTACGTTTATATTGAAATTTAATTTATTTTAAAGAAAAGCGACCGATACCAGCGCTTTGTAACGACCTCTGCTGAGAAGAAACGCCGAAAGAAACTGTTTCCCATCCCATTTCCACTTGTTACGATCCTTGCAAACCTCCTTTGCTTCTTTAACATTCATTACCTACTCTTTTCATACATGTTCTCAGGTTATGGGTACTCCTTACGTCACTTTTCTTCAGAACATCTGCAGTTTGGTTAAAAAAATAAATTAATAATATTAAAATTAAGATAAAGAACAAACCCATTTAGCTAAATGTAAGTAGAATGCATATTTTAGTGTTCAGTATGTTACGAATTTTGTGATAAGAAACAGATTTTCTCTCTTACTCAGAATTAAATTTATAATTCAAGTGAATTAGTATTAGGATATAAGTTTTCATAAATAATCATTTTAATTTACCTTAGCTCGTTGGTAAAGTCTACTATTGGTCGTTTAATTTGAAAAACTGATCGCTTTTTATTATAAAAAGCTGAGTATATCATATGCTCAATAGTTTTTGCTCAGTAAAAAAGACATCAAATTAGATTTTATGTCTTTTTTTGGTCAAGAATATCAAAATATGTCTTAAATTTCCTCCCACCTCTGATTTCCAAAACTGCAGAGTATAAAATTTTGAAATACAAAAAATATAGTTTATTGCTTGTAGATTACAGGAAATATAAGTAGATAAATATTTTTAAATAAGTTTCATTTTCGAGCGACAAATAAGGAAAATAAAAGAAACTGTTTTGCAAACCTTGGTGTGTCATATATCAAATGAAACGTGCTTGTTACGAGAATCTCAAGTTTATTTTTGTTTTTATTGGAAAATAAATAATTTGATTTATTTCAAGGCAATGAAAATAAAGGTTAATAAAACAAAAAAAAAATTGATTTATTCATGAAAGAAAACAAAAATTTGATTGATCCCCCTGATCCCCCCCTGATCAATGAAAATACAATTTTTATTAAATTAAAAAAAAATACGAAATATAGATCCTTTCTTGAAGATTACAGAAAAAATAATATTAGATTTTATGATTTTGACTCACGGAAAATCTTTGGCATTGTACGAAAGCCTCTCCACGCGAGTTCAATTCGCATTTGGCCGGTTATCGTCTCTATTATAACTATCTTCGTGACGTCACCAATCTCGGTCCTGTGCTGCTTTTATCATTAAATTTAACAATAACTTAATCTAAGAAACATTTATTTTTAAACTAAAAACAGACTTCTAAACCAAACTACACAACCGACTTTGATAAAATTTCTTTGTGACCTGACAAGTGTGCTCTTTCTTTCGAAAGAATTCTCCAAATAGGCAGTATGCATGAAAAAAATATATGGTATCTAACCAGTTCACCCATAAATATTCAAAAGTAAAGTACTAACAGTGAAAACAAAATAAAAATTGGTTGAAAAACGAACGAGATATAATGATTTTACGAAAATATGTCTATCTCACTCGCAAAAACGCTATTTTCTATGGCAAATGTATGTATGGACTTTGACGTCACCATTCCATATCGAACTTCTCTTTCTAATTGAAACTTTAAAGTATCACAGGTTCGTCGCTGTTTTAGATATTTTATATAATATTTGTTTTCTATGGTTAATAAGGATTTGATTAAGCAAATACAAAAACAAAAATACGTTGCATATTCCCTAATGGTCCAGTCGTCATCGAGTATTCGGGGAACATAAATAAAAAAATATACGTTCGAGTTGATAACCTTTCCTTTTTTTTGAAGTCGGTTATAAACAAAACTAAGTTAATTGAAACAAACGAAAATAAAGGTTTTTAAAACCTTCTCAATTTTAAGCTCTCTAAAATCACTCTGTATTATTGTTAAGGTGGGTACATACATGAAAAAGGTGTTGGAAAATGAGAGGATATTTTTCCACTGCCCCTGGAAAGACCATCAATTAAATTGTAAGACCCATTTAAGTCCATATGACGTCGATGACATGACCGAATTTACTACTCACCAAGAGGACCATAGCCTGGACACAGAGTAAAAAAATCAGTAGGATTTTTTATTCTACTGGATATACAAAAATAGATGTTAGGTCTGACTATGAAGTTGCTTTTCGGATGGTACGGGCTGGGAAGATGGCGAAAAAAGTGTAAGATTTTTCCGTCACGAATTGTTTTAACTTACTGCGCCAGAAGGAGGGTTATGTTTTTTGAGAGTATGTATGTATGTATGTATAATTGTTTGTTAAACCTGAACGGGTCGATGGATTTTAGTTTAAAAAATGTCGTTAGATTAATATTTACTCTGAAAGTGACACTGGGTATATCAAAAGTTAAAAAAAAAAAACAAAGTAAAAACAAAACAAAGTACTTGTTTCAAACTTCGTTCCAACCGAGTGTTTCACGACACTCGCGCAATTTTTTTTTGTATAATTTTAAATAAATATTCTCAATTGAAGATTCCTTAGCTTCCCCTGAAGATGAGCAATGATGTGCTGTGTTTTAACAACCCATGGCTTTTTGATATTAATACAAAGAGACAAAAACAGTATAATAATATTTATCAAGTAATATCGGAATCTTATAGGTTGTTATTCACACTTCCCTCAGTTTTAGCGAAACCTGGGCTTAATGCATTTTCTATCTGATAAAACAATTAGGTATCGATGTAGAAAAGTTTAAAAATTCGAATATAAATGAAATGTTTTGGCAATAATTATCAACTATTATAGTTGCTACGAGTGTAATATAGGGATGAGCGATATTCATCGATGGTGAATAAACATCGATGTTTAGCGGGAATACATCGATATTTTGGCATCGATGTTTTTACTTCGATATCATCGGCACATCGATGTTTTGAGAATAAAATATCGTTAGGGCGTCATCTAGCGGGCATTGGATGTACTAGGTGGCTATCAAGTTCAACTTTTCCACTAGATGACACTGATCAACGTAATCAGAGTAAGCCGTACGAATAGTTATTTCTTTGCATTTCTCGAGTGATAAAAACAAATACTGTCAACGTCAACGTCGTCAACTTCGATAATTTTTTTCTAAAAATGTTGTAATTTTTGTAACAATAAACATGTTTAATTAAAATATAATAGACTGTTTTATTTGTTACCGAAAACATCGATGTGATTAGACATATCGATGTTTTTCAATCGATATTTATCGTACATCGATACTTTTGATTCGATGTTGACATCGATGTCAACATCGATGTTTTTCTAATATCGATCATCCCTAGTGTAATACCTAATTCTACATTTTTTTAATGGCTTTTGTCTTGACTTTGAACCAGAGTCTGTGGTTTGAACCCCGTTCAGATCAAAATGGAAAATAATATGAGATGAGACTTCGGGTCTTATATCTGTTACAGTTTAAAAATGCACCCATATTAGGCACTAAGTAATTCAAAAACAGATTAAATGCTTTTGCGAGGTTATTGAAAAGATCGTTTCCAACCTCGGGAAACTATTAGGTTTTAATAATAAAACACCGTAATAGCTTGATAGAGAAGTAACATTTACTGAACACCTCTTACCTTATGTGATACCGTGCGAAAATCTGCAAAGCGCGTTTTAAATACAAGGTAAACATTACAGCGTCATCTATCGGTATCCAGCTTAACTAAACGGGAAACACTATAAGATTGTGTAGGAATTTGACCTTATTACCTGCTTATCATTAAACTAATTAATACATTTGACAGTTATTCAGGTTGCAGTCAGCATTTTTTTTTATAATTATTTTACGGCTCTGAATACTAGTCCTTTAGAGCCTATCTTTATTTTATCACTTCTTTATTCCTTGATTTAGGTCTTTTGATTGCTTCAAGGGAGCTTTTGGTGACAAATCTATACGAGTCTAACGGTTCTCATAGCCGAATGAGTGGCGGACGGCGCTAAAAGACGCCCACCACTGTCCGCAAATAAATATGACTAAAGCCGCACTATGAGTGTCCACTTTAACCATTTCACATATTGTCCATGAGTATGAGCATTTATAACACTAAACTTTACTGATTTCATACTATAAAGTTCACTAGAATCAATTTGCAAAACAATTTAAAGGAAACTCTCAGCATTTTTCCTGTCATATTCATTTATCAAACATTTATTATTTTTTTATTTAAAATTTAACCGGCGCTAGGTGGCGTATACTGGCAGGTTAGTCTGTGAAATTTGTTTGTTTTTGTAAAAAAAAAAGACTGATCAGCTCACGGGCGTTTACTCGTATATTTATTTAAACTGTGACGGAAGGACCCTCCAAAAGCCAATTACAGGCACGCGACTCCCCATTTGCGTTAATCCATGTGATTAACCTTTTTGCAGGGCTAATGACCGGATTTTTGCAAGCCGTGTCACATTCTAAATATTCGTAATATGAGATTATTTTTTAATTCTCGTTTTTTATAGTTTTTTTTTCTTTATATTTAATAGATATAAAATCCAATTATATAAGTGACCCCCAGTATGGTGCGTACTTGGAAGGGTGACCACAAGTAGTATAATAATTCTTAGAGCTTCCGTGCTTCGAAAGGTTAATGTTAATTGGTCTCGGCTGTCGTCATTGTGGGCAGCTTAAAAATCTAACACCGGTGTTGGCCACTTACACTCGAAATACAAACAACAACGTCCTGTTTTTTATCAGGCCAAAGTTTAAGTTACTGAAATCTTAAACAGAACGATCTTTATTTGCTATCCAAGTCTTTAAATTAGAAGGCATTACGTTAAAACTATCTATAGACAAAACACACCTACGTCATCCGCCCACGAGCCCATAGTGACATCTAATTACCCTGAAAATCTGCAGTGGTCCCCCGACTAGTTTTAACGAGAGGAAATTCTGAAACTTGGCTTCTAAACTCCCTCCTAACTGAAGGACGTAACTGCCCTCTAGTATTAAGGGGTCTCTGCAAATCATAGCAATTAGGAGATATGTTTTAGACATTTTAGTATTCGGTGTTAAGTAATTAAAAGACTATCGAAACATCTTTCGAGATCTGGGAGAAAGGTAAAACTAAGAATGTACCAGCTGATTCATTTTTCACGCAGATCGTAAAGCCGATCGAAATAATGAACTACAATCTGAATAAAAAATACAGCTAGCAACCTATCACCATTTTAATTCCCTTTTTCCTTTACGCCCAACATCACGCTAAGAGGTCTTGGGCCTACAACTGTATAGTGACATCTAATTACCACGAAATATGTGCCTTTTCCGTCGCGCCACTGTCTCCACTATTTCATGATATTTGCGCTTGCCTGATTAGTGCAAATGAAAAAAGGCTTTACGCTTTTATGTTTAGTCACTTAACATCGTACACTTTAGCTATTTTTACAAAAAATATGCGCTTGCCTGTTCAGTGCATATGAAAAAATGTTACGATCTTATATTAAGTCTCTTAATATTTTACACTGTATCAATGTTTATAAAAAATATGTATGTAACTCAGAACTGTGACTACTTCAGTCATCTCCGTTTCTATGTATGATGATCTATAGGATGTTGGATATTAGGTAATATTTTGCTCTATTTGTACCATTTATGTCGCACCACATAAGCCGCTGTCTCTGCTATTTCTTGATAATATATGTAACAAAAACTCTGTCCGATCCTTGTAGGAGCAACTCAGACCTTCAATATGAACAACATTTCCTATGGGACCAATACTTCAAACACAAAGAAAAATTGCCAGGCCGGCCGAACACTTTTGTATGAAAACTTTTTTTGTTTTAAGTTTCAAGCATGGGTCCCATGGGAGAAGTGGTTCATATTGACGGTTTGAGTTGCTTCTGTAGGGATCAAACAGGGTTTTTGTTATATATTGTATATGCTTACCTGTTAGAAGCAAACGAAAAAAAAATAATAAAAATAATGTTTGTTAATCAAATTGTACACTTAAGCAATGTGTACAAATATTTTTTGTTACTTGGAACTGTGATTACTTTCGTCATCTCTATTTATCTATGGTCTTATTCTACAGGGCGTTAGATATGAATATTTTATCCTCTTTGTACCGTTTACATTAAACCATTTAAGACGCTGTCTCCACTACTTCATGATAATATACGCTTGCCTGTTAGTCATTCTCTTTAGTAATGCTTAAAAACAAATATTTTTTGTTACTTAGAACTGTGACTACTTTCGTCGTCTTCATTTTTCTATGGTCTATAAAATGGTGTTGGATTTAAATGTTTTAACCTCTTTCTGTCTCTTTCTCCACTATTTCATGATATATACTTACGCTTGCCTGTTTAGTACAAATACAAAATAAAAATAATTTTTATGTTAAGTCACTCAAATGGTACATTTTAGCATTGTTTATAAACTAATATTTTGTTACCTAGAACTAAGACTACTTTCGTCATCTCCGTTTCTCTATGGTCTATAGGGTGTTGGATATGAATATTTTATCCTCTTTGTACCGTTTACGTCACACCACTTAAGCCGCTGTCTCCGCTATTTCATGATATATGCGCTTGCCTGTTTGGTGCATATGAAAAATGAAATGCGCTTGTGTAAAGCTTGACGTGCTTTCGTATTGCATCGTGTGGGATCGAAATTGCACATAGTGTTCCTAAAAGCCTTAAGATAAATTATTCTTTCTTGTAAGGGTTATAGATTGAGGGTCTAAATGGAGAGGTTGCCTGGAAGAAATTGCTTAGCGATACGGCCGCCTTTTGCACATTTCCTAGTTTTTAAAATAATTATATATTATGTGAGCAATAAATTTTAAAATTAAAAAATCCCACTGAAGCCTCATATTTTGCAGAGATAACCTCAGTAGCGTTGTAGTAATTACGCTAGTCCCCCGTTTGAAGGATCCAGGTTCCATCCCCGGCCAGGACAAGTTGGAAAATGGCTTTTTCTTATTGTCTTGGGTCTTGGCTGTTTATATATGTACGTATTTATCATAAAATATAGTATAGTTGAGTTAGTATCTCATAATAATAAGAACAAGTTTAAGCTTACTTTGGAGCTAGCTCAATCAGAGTGATTTGTCCCTGAAAAAGAAAAAAGAGATAAAAAGTATTGTATTCATAAGTAAGTTATGTAAAACGGCTGATCAAATTTGAATCGTATCATAATAGACTTGTACGTAAATACCAATTCTATTCTCATCCGATCAGTCGTTTTATCATAAAAGGCGAAAAAATGTCCATACATATGTAATTTCTCGTTTATAACATAAGAAGGATTATTATGATACTTCAATGTTTTTCTTCTTCCTTCTTCCTTATTTAATCAATGTTTAATAATTTTCATTCGCTCCATTGAATTTTGTACAAAATATGATTGCAGCAATAAAGCTGTATTCAAGTACGTAATTATGGCGTTGTAAGTGATCTTGAAAACTTTTGAACTAATAGATATCTTGTGCACTATTTCTAGGTTTCTATCGAAATAAAAAATGAATATTTGGAAAAACAAGTTCAGTATACGCCTCCAAAAATCTGCACAAATTTTACCTGTTAATAAAGTACTCATAAATTGTAAAAATAAAAATAAAAATTTCGATAGAACCCTCGCAAATGTTATAATATTGCTACAATAAAGCTATAAACAAGTACCTATATAAATACTTACTTACGAGTACCTTAAAAAATCATCCATTCTTCCTGGTACTTCCATGGTGGTCTGGAAGAAAGGAAAAACTTAGGAAGTACCAGCTGCTTCTCTTCCCACGCCGATCGTAAAAGCTGATCGGAGAATTGGGCGAGATTTGAATCAAGTGAATAGGTAATGCGGCTTGCAACCCATCACTATTTTGTGATTCCTTTTGCCATCTTGGCACCCACCATCACGTTAAGCTTGGCTTTTGAGTATTATGGCCTCCTCTGTCTATCCTGTCAGGGATAAATTCGTGAAAATGTATCAGTATCTTAAATAACCAGCGAAGTGCGAGTCGGAAACGCGCACAAAGGGTTCCGTACCATTATCTGTAAAAAATCACGTTCGGAGCCCAACTTAAATATTTATTTTATTCTGTTTTTAGTATTTGTTGTTATAGCGGCAACAGAAATACATCATCTACAATAACAACTGTCTAGCTATCATGGTTCCAAACTGTTGACAGACAGACAGACGGACAGCGGAGTCTTAGTAATAGGGTCCCGTTTTTACCCTTTAGGTGCGGAACTCTAAAAATCACACAATATATATAAGAGGGCCCAAAATTTCCTCCTGCCATTTTGTCTAAGAAATATACAACGTGGAAAGGACATTCCCGTAATAAATCAAAGCACGGGCTATACTAAGATCATTATACCAAAAATAACAACCAAAAAAATAATAATTGAAATTCCCATACAAATTGCCCAGGCGGCTGCACACCTTGGTAAATAAATATACAGGGACAAGTAACACTGATTGAGCTAGCCCCAAAGTAAGTTCGAGACTTGTGTTATGGGATACTGACTCATCGATATTATATTTTATAACAAATACATTTATAGATAAACATCAAAGAGCCAGGACAATTTGAAAAAGGCCATTTTCCAACTTGCCCTGACCGGAGATCGAACTCGGAACCTCTGGGTGGCGGACTAGCATGGTGACCACACCGCCACGGGGTATGTTTAATTATGGAAATGCCGAATTTGTTTTTTATGTTTTGGCTGTTAGTTTAGTTTCATTATACCAAAGTGATATAGTATAGCCTGTGGTTCGTTTTATTACTGGTATGTTCCTTCCACATTGTATACAATTTCATGTCTTAATCATTTACAACATAGTTAGCAAATAAATGTTTGAATCTCTGAATACAACTTGCTTTAGTTACTATTAAAATAAACTTTGAATAGGGACTGGGATTGAGACAAAGCCATAAGTTCAACTTCCAGACCATTAGGTCTGGAAGTTTATGTCTTTGTTTCAATGGCTACATTACCCCATAAGTTGCGGATGTCGAAACGCGGTTACGCAATCTGCGGCGACGTCACGAAACCGAAACAATTTGACACTACACCGCGAAGGACAAGACGGATTTTATGGTTGACTTTAGAGGGGAATTTAAAAGGGTTGTGTTGATTTCAAGTTGAGATTGTGATGTTATGGAGTATGCTTGTAACCTTAATTATCCTCCAAATTAAAACATGTGATAATAAAATTCGCCAGGAGTGGGATTCGAACCCGTGCCTCTCACGTTGATGCCGTGAGTGCACTACCAATTGTGCTACCGTGTCCTTGAATCACCCTGACGAATGGGTTATTCTTCACTACTTTCATCACATGTTTTAATTTGGATAGTAAATAATACGAGCATTGTAATGCTGTTAATACTAATAAACCAATAACCTAATTATTATTCTTCTACGTTTTATTACAATATGACTAGTGGCTCTGTGAGCTGTATACTTTACAAATCACAAGTCACACCGACCCGTTTAAGTTTATCCGATAAAAAAGTTGTTACGACTTTTTAAAGGTAACAAAAAAGCTAGATGACAGTTTTGAATAATTTTCGAAATGGTTGAAATATGTTTTTTTTTACGATTTCATCCCCCCTAATTTCCGCCGTTAAAAAAATTGAAAAAGCGAATCAGCAGAAGAATTCCATATAACTTTCGAACCTTCTCACAAAATTTCACGTCGATCGGTTGGGAAATACGACCTGTAGGCGAGAACAGCCGGACAGACAAACTGACAGCCGGAAAAAAGCATTTTGGGCTTATCTAGAAACTGAGACGCTTCGCTCGCTCGGTCAACCATTGGTAAAAACTTACCCCATCTTTCTTCAAAAATCTTGACTTCACTATATTTCCCAAAACAGTTAATTATAAATAAAAAACAAAAATATTACTCAAAAATCCCGCTCCGGAATTTGGTTCGAAGGTACCCATCTAGCGAGCTGCGTCGCATCTCTGAATAGCAATGCCTGTCCTTTGGACCATGTTGGTATCATTCCGAGCATTCGTGAATTCACTACACTTATAAACCACGTTTTTGAAAGTACCTAATGGCGTCACACCACCTTCGTTTGGGACTGTCTGTTCTGCGACTATCTTTAGAAGTTAAATTTTTTTATTAAAAATGGCCCACCACTTTAAATTTGTAACAAATTTTTGAACAAATTATTGTTTTTGCACCATGTTTATCTAACCTACGTTACGCATTACACTCTATTCGATTGCAATTTGGAAAAATCTGGATTTGATCTTCAATTAATGAACAACTTTGAACACTCTAAGTCAAACATACATATATATAAAAGCATGACCAAATTGAGAACCACCTCAGATTCGAAAGTTGGTTAAAATATTTTATTGTATGCTACGCTCAGTAGAACGAAACGAAATAAAATTACCTTTCATTTGGAACCGTTCGCGAATCATTTGCCAGGTCATTGAACTCTAAAAATGACGAATATCCAACATATTTGATGGAAATATTTTCTTTCGATTTCATTGTGAATCGGTTCTCAGTCGTGAAATGTGATGTTCATTTTTTGAATCTAGCTACATTACAATGGTAAATCTTGTATTTTTTGTTGTGAGCATGTGGAATGAACATCCATTATAAAGCTAAAACCAGTGTTCATTTTAAAGTCCCGTCCCAACATCGCATACGTGCGAGAGTTTGTTTTGTCTTTTTCCTTCAAAAAATGTCTTGTGGATAATCTAATGGCTTATTTCGGATATCTTTAAAAAATCACAATCAGAAGCTGTGTTTATCTCATAATATGAGCATTCCATAATGATAGGACTGGTGCGAGTAAAACTAGATATAAAAGTGTATCTATAATATGTATTAAAATTTTGCCATACACAAATTGTTTAAACTTAGGTTTAAAAACTCGTATACTCTAGATTATTTCTATATAGGCTGCGCATATGGTGATGATATAAACCATTGTTCAAAAATGTATTGTTATTGTTACTCATTTAATGCAAATTTAATGTAGGTTATATTGAAAAATTAATTTTCATGACGGTAATACATTTCAATGCTACAATATTTTTAAATATTCACAATAGCAACGAGAATTCAAAATTTCAAATTCGTGAACAGCGCATAAAAATTTCAGGGCAAATGCGGGGTCTATGAATAGATATGCTGAAACGTGAAACTTTTTTTGAATGGTTTTCTCCGCTTTCGGTTTATTCGGGTATTTTTGTTGTAAGTCCGACCTGGCGTAGGTTTCTCTTATTTTAAAGCTTCGGCATCTGTCAGTTTTCTTATTTCAATGGATTCGCCAAGTACAAGTTGCGATAAAATGCAGATGCTAAGTTTTGTGCTACGCACTGAACAGTTTGCTAGCGATCGTTTTCTATTTAGGAAATAATTTTGTGTTTGATGATATAGATTTCAAATGATAACTTAAGTCATTAATTTTTTGATTAAAACTAACGTGAGATACAGACATAATTAACAAGCAAGTAGTTGAATCTCTACGTGAGTAACCCGTTGTTTGTTAGTAATTAATCTTATTTCTTTTTGTTGTAGATAGTATTACCAACATAGATTTATACTTTAATATTACGGGTTTAGGTAGGTATTCAAATCAAAAATCTTTTGTGTTTGTGGCACCCTTTTGGAAGGGGAAGGTCCTGTAAATTAGTTGTAAGTGGCAATAAATAAACAAATAAGGAAATAAACAAATTATTACCATAATGTATATTTAGCAATTTATCAAATAATTTAAATACCTTCATATTTATTAACCTCGGCAATATTTTGCACAAACATCTGTATAACCCGCATAAACGCGCAAAACCCGCCGCGAGCCGCGACTATTTCGGTCAGTACGTAGACCTCCGTTCAGCAGCAGTCAATGTTTATGCGACGATGACAGTCCAATTATTAAGTCGCAATCCAGTCGCAGCGGATGGTTTTTATAGCCGCGGGTTGAAAGGTCTAAGAATAATTGGTCCCGCACTGAATAGATACCTTTTTAATGTTTTGTTTTATTTCCTATTGGTGTTGCGGTTGAAGTTTACGGAAATATTTCCTGGTTATTTATTGGCGTGCATTCATTGGTTGAGGATTTTTAACTATGGTATATGTTTATGAAAGGTTTTTGTATGTTTTTTTGTGTGTGTGGGTGGCCAGTACTGATTATACTTAACTATATATTCTCTCGATATCGTTTAGTTTAAAACATGCATTACTGTATCAATCGAAGTTTGAAGACCGTAATGTGCTTAAAATTGTATTGAAAAACTTCAAACGAAGAACAAAATAAAATAAAACTTTTCAAAAGCCTTGTTCTTTTTTTATATTCGACTAATATTTTCTTTTTTGTTACAGGTAATGCTCGTGCAAGTGATTTATTGTATTTGAATCTTAAAAATAATGTGCAACAGTTTGTGAGATGACTTAAATCATGGTGTGTAAGAAATTGTTTTGGATAATGCTCGAAGCATTAATCTTGCTGCCCACTATTGATATGAAAGGTAAGATCACGTTATAAGTATTATTACCTATCAGCTTTCAGATATAAACGACTTAATGAAGTTTGTTTGTTTGTCATTATTTTTAATTAAGAGTAATGCTCTTGTCGGTCGAGTATGAATTTTCTTCTATTTGTCTCTCTCGAACGAACGCTGTTTTATTTCTCTGTACGTCATGACGTTTACTTTCTCCTTTATCTGTTTCATGTAGCTATGCCTTAATCTTCCTGGTCCTTTTTTCCCTTCTATCTTCCTTCCAATGATATTTCATCAAATCAACGTGTCGTATCAGACGACCTTACATCTTTCCTCGTCTTTTCTTAATCTTCTCTTGAATATCTTACTCTTGAACACGCAGTCTGCACGGGGTGAGTTAGTTATGGTGATATCTTGCTGATTGTGCATATAAAAGAGAGAGCGTAGGGCGTTGTCTGTTCGCTGTAATATGTTGATTCACAGATTTGCACGCTGTAGTAAACAAGCCAAGCTGACGCTTTTCAAAGCCTACTGTCAATCGTTTTACACGTGTGCTCTGAGGGTCAATTTCACGCAGCGGGCTTATAACGCTCTACGCGTACAGTACAATGACGCGTTTAGGAGGTTGTTCGGACTACGACGTTTCTGCAGCACGTCACTTATGTTCGCTGAGGCGCATATAGATAGACTGCTTCTATACCATCATTAGAAAGTGATGCGCCTTGCTGTGAGCGCGTGTGCGCGGCTCATCGAACGCAATCCTAAACGCGTTGGCTGAACGATGGGTCTCCCTCCTGTTGAGTCGCTGGATACAGCTTCACGCTCCTGTAGCATACCAATATCTGTAGCATAGGAGTGTTACAATTTAAAATAATTGTATGATAAAATAAACATTCGATTATAGAGGAGATTTAGTCTCGTCTACATGAGTTCAAGTGCTGGGCCCATTAAAGAATTATTACTAATTACAAGACACTAACCACGGAACCATTCCTATAGTGCTTGTACAACAATAGTCGGTGACCATGCATTCATACAATCGACAATAATAATAATAAATACCTAATCTAATGCAAAATTAAATTACTTAAATCTAACACTTACAGTCTTTTGGGTGAACACCCTACATACAATTCTTCATGAAGGTCTTCAGCGGATTTGAATCCTATACCCCCCAAAGATGGCCATTTTAACCCCAAGAATACACACTTCACCAAGTATCTGGAGAAATTCACTTCTCTGTTGGTAGTTCACACACACATATTTCATCAACAATTTACATAGTTCGTCACCAATCCATTATATAAAATTGTCCTAGTACATCGACTTTTACTACGATTTTTAAGGCTCCCACATAATTATTATTTAACTAGTTCACTTTTAATATACTTGACTTCATGTCTGTTTGAGGTAACAATTGTATACAGTTGACGTTATTTAATATAATCCGACAGTGATTTTAACACAAATAATCAAAAATAGTTTATTTCCGTTCACCGGGTTACGCAAAACATTATTATACTAGAAATTTAAAACTAAATGTGACCCGCTCCATGCGGCCATGGGCCTAGCATGCTTCCACTGCGTGGCAATTTTGCTTATCTCGTGAGTTGTTCACGCCCAAACTCAGTTTAACACACAGCAGAATACTTTATCATCGATCATCGATGGAAACAATCAAATTAGAACGATGACGGTTATTAGACTAATTAAAATTATACGCCAAGCGCGGCCATCGCGCAGCCATTTTGCCGCGATCGGAGACAAGACTGGTACGCGCGTTTCCTCAAACACCCGTCAGGGCGCGCTCGCGCCACCGCTAGGGTTTTGCAATGCTGCATCAATTTTATTCGTAACAATAATTGAAAGTTCATTAATTACTAACCCTAGAATAAGTTGAGTGCTATACTAACATAATATGGATATATTTGTCTGAAATAAACATTTTATTATTATTATGTATCTCCTTTAGTTTCACGGATCTTTTCACCCCGGTCCTTTGAGAGGCTTGCGTGGGGATACAGATCCAACACGTAAGGGCTCTTTGGAGAAGTTGATGTTATGTGGCGCTCCCGCCAACACTCATTTCTGAATATACCTATGAAAGGTGTACCCTTGAATAGGTTTCGGCTGGAGAAAGATCTATTGCTAGAAAAAGGGAAAGGTCTATGGGTTATGGCATGAGATTGGGATGGACTGATGCTGGGATATTGCAATAGGAACGTCACCTGCCATAATCATGATTACTTACTATTGTAGGCAGGTAGTGGCTTGCCGCCCACTAGGTGGGCCCCACAAACGCGCCGACACTAGTTGCCGGCAAAGAAGCAACACCGGTGCAGGCGACTCAGGGATGTCGAGAGGTGTGCTGCGCTTTCTCCGAAGTAACTCGCGGCGTTATGCCCTTTAACACTTCCACCCCTGGAGCAACAGCTCTAACAACTCCTCTCTGCACGGCGAATTAAGGCAATGCAGAGCTGAGAGCCCTGCGAGCCCTCTTGGGTCTCCACCCCGACCGATGAAGACACGGTCGGGGACGAGGGCCCTGACCGGCTCTCTGGAGCACTCGGGTCCGTGGTGTTGTTACTCACCAACAGCTCGCCACAAGCTGCGATTATTTTTTAATTATCTTTATCTAAATCTAAATATATATAACTCAAAGGTGACTGACTGACTGACATAGTGATCTATCAACGCACAGCCCAAACCACTGGACGGATCGGGCTGAAATTTGGCATGAAGGTAGATGTTATGACGTAGGCATCCGCTAAGAAAGGATTTTGATCAATTCTACCCCCAAGAGGATAAAATAAGGAATGAAATTTTGTATGAAACTTTGTCAATTTTAAACTGGTCGGGCTGAGACTTTGCATGCATCAAGCTACTATGACGTAGGCATCCCCTTAGAAAGGATTTTGATAAATTATACCCCTGCGCAAGCGAAGCCGCGGGTAAAAGCTAGTTATTATTATATAACTATGACAGAACTTCACTTTAGGTAAGTTTTAAACATCGTGGAAGAGACATCCCCGTAATAAATCGAACGACGGGCTATTTATATCACTGTAGTGTAATAGTATAATGAAATTAAAATAACACCAGAAAAACAAAAAAAAAAAAACATTCCAACTTTTGTATGGAAATGCCGATTATTTTTTTCTCGTTTTGGCTATTATTTTAATTTCATTATACTATAGTAATCTAGTATAGCCTGTGGTCGGGTATGTCCCTTCCTCGTTGTATATCAATGATTGTCTATATAAATTAGTACCTACGAAAGTTGTAAAGATGACTTGGTCAGGTGGCAGATGATAGTTCGCAAAACATTGGCTAGTATGGTTTCTTTCCACAAAATATGTAGCACGTACTTAAGAGTTCCAGGCGCCCAAACGCCTGCAATTGGAAAGACTTTATGGCCGAAATTGGTGTAGCTTTCGAAGTATCCCGATACTATAGTGAAAAATCTAGTTGGTAGAAAAGAATTAAAAAATCTTATAAGGTAACTAGATATTTAAATCCTCTCTGAGGAAAATCCTTACGTCATTTAACAATAAGAACCTTACACGGTCTGCATGTGTAAGTAGTCAAATTATTTATTTTATTTTATTTTTACTAACATATTACAGAATAAATATAACATATCATTACACAACATTTCTATAAACCACTGAGGTTTGTAGTGAAATGTTTAAAAGTTATTCTACGTCTTAAAAGTATACAGGTCCTAAAAAGATCACACAATCGAAACTCATTAAAACAAATACATACCTACCCAACTTAACAAGTTATAATAAGACAGTAATTTTATAGTTAGCTGGGCAACCACATTAAAAGTCAAAAGTTAATTTGTCAATATTTTCTAAAAAGTAACGTTTTAATTTGAACTTTATGTTTTTTTCGGAAAGTTGTTTCTTGATGTCACCTGGTAATGAGTTGATTAATCGCGGTAGCTGATAACGCGCGGTCCGCCTACCGTAGACGTTGTTTGCGCGCTCCGTGCACAACCGGTTTTGAGCGATGGCGCGCGTAAACACAGCATGTTCAATTTTAGTTTGTAACTCGTTGTTAAAGAAGTTCTGTTTTAATAAAGTGAATTTAACGTTTAACTGAATTGGTAAGACTCCACAATGTTTAAAAAGGCCCAGCTCATCGTCATGGTATTTTAATTTGATTTTATTAGATACAATTGTTTTCAAAATTTTTAGCTGGAGTCGATACACGTTATTTAGATGAGTATTATATGTCCTCCCATAGCTACTTAGGCCATATATGACATGAGATTCTGCTAACGACTTGTACAGTAAAAGTTTGACACTATAGGGAATTCGGTTTTAAAGAATATGCATGTTTGCCAGAAAATGCCTCAGTTTATTACATACGTGATGTATATGAAGTTTCCAATTGAGCCTGTTATCAATGATGAGCCCAAGGTAAGTATGAGAATCGACAAGTTCTATAGATGGACAACAACAATTACCATTAGTCGCTGTGTTGTGCAAACATGCGTGCTCATGTGCAATTAGGCTTTTATCATCTATAAAGGGCCTTATGTACGGCGATCTTACGTGAAGTAATTTGGTTTTATTTGTATTGAGTACAAGACCGTTATCGTGACACCACTTGCATATAGCATTAAAATCCGTTTGCAGATACTCGTAAGCTTTCTCAAGGTTGCGATCACTGATTACTAAGCACGTGTCATCAGCAAATTGGTAGCAGGTACAATTTGTGACGCAGTTACTCATGTCATTTATATACGAGAGGAAATGTAATGGACCAGCCACCGACCCCTGTGCTGTGCCTTCAGTAACATCTACAGGTTTGCTGAGTGTATCGGAAATTTTTACAACAAAGGAACGGTTCCTGAGATAATTTTTATTCCAATTTAGCAAAGGGCCGCGGACGCCACAAGTGTCAAGCTTAGTTACGAGAATATTATGGCCAAGGGTATCAAATGCACGAGAAAAATCTATGCAAAGTACCAAAACATGTTTTTTTTCATTCAAAGCGGAGTTAACTTCATCAGTGAACTTTGAAAGAACTTGTTCCGTGCCCTTTCCCTGCTGAAAACCAAATTGATTTTCGTATAATATATTATTGTCTTTATAGTACTTGTGTATTTGATGACAGATATATTTTTCTACAATTTTATCAATGCTAGAGAGTAGCGTAATCTGACGATAATTACTATAGTCATTAGTTTTACCTTTCTTAGCAATAGGTCTTACACATCCTTTTTTTAACTCATCTGGGTAAACACCAGATTGTACGCTCGCATTAATTAAATTAGCCAATGCCACTGACACACCACTCTCCACCATTTTAATATCTGAGACTCCAATACCGTCTATACCTGGGGCTTTATTCGAATTTAAATTTTGAATAATTTTACTTATTTTGCTACTTGTCGCTTTTTGGTAGTAGATACTCGAATCAACTGGTTCTAAATATTTGCTAGTGTCCATTAAAGCACTATTGCAATTCGTAGTACTTTGGACAGATCTATTAAATTCATGAGCAAAGTTATTGGCAATACTCTCCACCGTAACACCCTGAGACTGAAAAGCTTTAATTACTGCTTCATCTACTGACACTGAAATACGACCAAGCATTTGATTAACAATTTGATATACTTTTTTAACATTTTTATTATTATGTTTTATTTTATTTATATAATAGGAATTTCTATGATATTCTAGGAGTTTATGAACTTTGTTTCGTGTTTTGTTGTATTCTAGTCTTATTTCAGCGTTATGTGGATTTTTTTTCCATAAATGAAAAAGTTTATTACGTTTTTCGCATAGCCTATTAATATTATCGTTCATCCAAGGCAACCTATATAGTTTAAAGTCTTTCTTATAATTAACATCCCTAGTTACTAAATTACGAGCATTATTGAATGAACTACAAATGAACTTGTAAATTTGATTAGGACAGCTCATATCATTGGTTTCCATCCAATTAACTTTTTTTAATTCTTCAGATAGCAACTTATAATTAACATAAGTTTTGTGAACATCCTGTGTTCGCTGCATTTGCGAGTCATCGCTTACACAGGAGAACAGTATTGCACGGTGGTCTGCTAGTACGACGTCGATAGCTGCCGAGTACGGATCTAATGTGGGGAATCTACAAAACGCGTGATCGATACAAGACTTAGTTACGGTGTTTAATCTTTTTTCAATTCTAGTATAATCAGTTATTCCACACATCAGTCCGCGCTCGTTCAGTGTTTCCACGTACGAATCTGAAATGGTTGAAATGGTTTTTAGATCTATATTTGTGTCGCCGATTAAAAGTACGTTGTGTTGAGTATCAAAACTCGAGACGTAGCTACCCAGCTCGCTAATAAACAACCTTTTGTGAACATTGGAAGACGAGGGTGGCCTATAAACTGCACACACAACTATCTCCTGATGACTTGTTTTTAAAGAACCCGTTAGATTTTCAAATGTGAAACTGTTGTATGTGATGGGCGTGAATTTTAAATATTTTTTCGTGTATATAATAATACCTCCTCCCTTTTTGTTTACACGAAGTTGTGAGTGCATATTATAGTCCGGTATGTTATATAACTGTACAATATTATTAGATATGCCAGCCTCTGTGATAACGATCATATCTAATGGAAATGAACAATGATGAATAAGTTGTAACAATTTAGGAAAGTTTTTAATCATTGATCGAATATTAACATGTAGACAGGAAAAAGACAAACTTTTATTACTAGGCAGTTGTTGAAAGAAAGAATTAATGGATTTGCAATTATTAAATTCTGTAGGTTTTAATGATTCCATTCAAGGAGAAAATAATAATAGTATAGTTTACACACAAAAATCGGTTACAGATGATTCACCTATCGATCTGTTCAATGTCTTGAACAGATCGAATGTACATAATTTTACTATCATTTGTTTTACGTGCACATACTTTCCCTTCCTTTATCCATATAAACTTAAATGAACTGCCTAGTTTTTGTTTAGTATTGTACAAAAGAGTTTTCATATGCTTTGTTAATGCTTCTCTTACGTAAATTTTAATATCTGCCTTTTCCTTCGGTACGTTGGGTAGACACGATCCTATAGTTAGTCGCTTTTCTTTGCTAGCCGCAATCCACTTGCTTTGTGCCAATTTCGTCTTCATTTCTGCCAGTATCGGACCAGGTTTTTCCTTGCTACCAGCAAGACGACGAGAGGACTGGACATCTTGCTCATCTACTTCCAACACCGCCGCTATATAGGACAATACCTTGCCGACATCCTTAGGTGGGACATTAGGGAGCCCAGCAATTTCAACATACGTTGACAGACTATTCTGTTCATATTGCTGTTTTCCCTGCTCTAGAGCAGCTACCCGCAGTTCAAGGTTTTTGTTTCGGTTGAACAAATCTTTGTTCTGGTGTTCTAAGTCTTTTATTCTACCATCCTGACTTTTCATATAATGTTGCAGTGTTGTAAGTTGCTCACTTAGGAATTCAATTGATGCTTCCAAGGCCCCTACTTCATCCTTAACGGTTTTCTTAAGCTCCCGGTTAATATCCTGAACTAGCTTTCGCTGATCTATCAGGGGTTGGGGATTAAGAACGGTTCCTGTGTCGGAGTCATCCTCGGCATCGTCTTCCGGTATGACAAACGAAGACCTACGGGACATATTCTGCAAGCAGGACTCGCAGCTCCATTCGATGCTATGGGAATGACGTAGGGTGGTCAGCTGTTTATTCGTTAGCTTGGTACATTCTGGATCTGCATGCACCACTGTATTGCATCTACTACACTCCAATCCAGGTGATTTCTTAGTAATATTTTTTTTGCACTTCGCACATTTTTTTAGAACCATTTTAAAGGGTAGTTTAACACGAATACTCGCAAGAAGTTATAAGTAAGTTATACACAACCACACGATCGGGCCGCGCGACGTAGAAATCAAATCTGTCGAAACTTGGCGCGGGAACTGACTAAATTGATTCAGCAATTCAAAAAGAGATGCAAAACAATTGCGAAGGTTGCTGGCTGTTTGGATCACGTTGTCGTTGTTTTATTCAGAAAAAACGAATTTTGCTGGCTAGATTTTAATCGTAACTACCTAATCTAATCGCATGATAAGCAATTCCAGCTTTGTCCATCCTTGGATTGATGACCATATAGTTGTATCACCATCATCATATCAGCCGCATGACGTTCACTGCTGAATATAGGCCTCTCCTATAGATTTCCAAAAAACCGATCTAGTGTATAGTTGTATAGCTTAAACTAAATCTAAATGGTATGTAAAGAATTCATACTTCGGTATTTTCATTCTTAGGAAGACTACAGGAATTTTTTAAGGTTTTTAGATTATTAGTTTTTGAAGAAGGATACTTATTAATATACCATTTCGATATATGACTTGATTTTTTTCCTTATTCATATAATAAAGTAACGTGATACGAAACCGAAAACATAAATAAAAAAAAAGCTTAAAAATAAGCAAGTTATAAGCCTTTCAAATCTGGTGGAAGGGGAAACTGTCAAATAACAGAAAAAGGATGCACATACACCCGCGTGACATCACTGTCATTAGTTGTCACGCTTACGAAAGAGATACCGAGATGTCCCCACCACGCTCTCATTCTTATATTTAAAATGATACTCGCTGCCTCATTTGATAACCAATTTACTTTCTATTTTCGGTAAACGGCTGCTTGTTAGTGTTATTTGTTATTCGTATAAAATATTGTCCAAAAGCCAACTAAGTCAAATAGCCTATTGGACTGGGTCAAAAATAAATTATTTATTTATTTATTTATTTAATACTTTATTTACCAATAATAAATGGTACAAAAGGCGGACTTAATGCTAATAGCATTCTCTACCAGTCAACCTTCGGGATAAATAGAAATTTTGCGTAGTAGGCGTAAAAGTAATGTATACTCAAACAGTATGCACCAAACATACAAAATATTAAATACATATAAAATAAACATATATTATACAATATACATAAATAAATAATATATATACATAACCATACAAACAATAAATACATTAAATAAATATGTCTAATTACTATAGAAAACCAGTATAAAAATTTCTGCTGCATTCAAGGAGAAAGTAAACGCATATGGACTTTTTTCTTAAAAAGATATCTGTTTGAAATAGTTTTAAGGTCCTCAGGCAGGGCATTCCAGAATCGTATAACTTGAAGAGTGAAAGACGTAGACATGAAATTGGAGCGAAACAAAGGAATTTCTAATCGAAGTGTATGACTAGAGCGAAGCTCTCGACTGTGGGACACAGACTGATATTGAAATTTACTCTTCAAGTATTCGGGAGCAAAAGGATTCTTTAGAATAGAAAATAGTGTGCAGAGCATTCTCTGCTGTCTACGCTGACGAACAGGGAGCCACTCGAGCTTAGATCGAAAAACAGAAATATGATCGTATTTACGAAGACAAAAAATGAAGCGGATACAGTTATTAATGAGTCGATCAAGTTTATCGAGAAGATCTTGATTAAGATCAGGATAACACACATCAGCATAATCGATGATAGGCAAAATAAGTGACTGAATAAGAATTATCTTGGTTTTAACAGGAAGGAAATTTCTTAAACGATTCAAACATTGTAAAGAATAATTAACTTTTCTACAGACCTCTGTCACTTGGGTCCTCCAACTCAATGTTGAATCAAGATAAAGACCCAGATTCTTTACCGATTCACTGATGGGAATTGTTGTGTTATTAAAAACAATAGGGGAAATAGATCTCATATCCAATTTAGCTAGTTGCCTTGAACTACCCATCAAAATAGCCTGGCACTTAAGTGGATTTACCTTGATGCCAAAACTGTCCGACCAGCAAGAAATCTCTAATAAAGCCTTGTTCAACTGATCCACTCCAAAGTCAACGTTTTCAGCAGTGGTCTGAACATAAATTTGTAAATCATCCGCGTAGAAATGATAAGAACAGCTAATTGAAAGTGATAAAAGATTTATAAACAATGCAAATAATAGCGGAGACAGAATGCCGCCTTGAGGGACGCCTGACGACAGTTTTATCCACTGAGACACCTCCCGATCCTTTCGAACCGCTTGCTGCCTGTCATGGAGATATGAGGAAAACCATTCCATTGCTGAGGGTGAGAACTTCATGTATTGAAGAATAGCCAGGAGAATATCATGATCAACCATGTTAAAAGCGTTTGAAAAATCAATAAGACCAAGAATGGTGATCAATGAATTCTCCATGCCAAGGCGTATATCTTCTGTGACACTGAGAAGGGCAGTGGTGGTACTATGCCCAGGGCGAAACCCAGATTGCAACGGTGTAAGAAGATGATGGGTGTGCACAAAAGAAGAGACCTGAAAATGGGCCGCAGCTTCTAATATTTTGGAAAGATAAGGTAAGATAGAGATGGGTCGAAAATTATTTAAAGTCTGCGGATTAGACACTTTCGGCAAAGGAATGACGTAAGCTTTCGCCCAAAGAGATGGAAAAGTGCCAGAGGTTAAAGAAAAATTGACAATATGTGTAATAACCGGAAGAAGAATATCAAGCAAATTAATAATCATTTGGCGGCTTACATCATCACACCCAACGGCATTAGATTTAAGAGAAATTATAATTCTGCGTATATCATCCTCAGCTAATGGAGAAAAAGAGAAAGGTTCAATATTGAGATTGGCCATAGAAGAAATCCTTGTTATGGTACGAAGTTTGACCGACGAATCAAGGGAAGAAGAAGTGGAAAAGTGACTATTGAAATTGTCTAATGAAAATGTAGAAGTCGTTTCTTGTGTATTTTTACCAATATTCAATGAACGAAGGAACTTCCATGTGTTGGCCGAAGAAGAATCTGTGAGCTGGTCATGAAAGTATTTCTGTTTAGCTGCTCTTACCATTCTATTACACAAATTACGTGCTTTTTTATATGTCGCCCAATTTACGTCGGATCTGTCACGTTTGTACGTTCGGAAAGCACGATCTCTGCGCGTCATGGCCATACTGACCCCTCTACCGATCCAAGGGGCCGGCGGTCGCCTTACTTTCACAGCATGTAATGGCGCATGAGTATCGTACAACTTCAGTATAATAGAGTTCAGCATCGAAACTTTTTCGTCTACAGATTGTGCAGTATAAACATTGGTCATGTCAGTATTCTTCGCATCGCATCTAAGGCGCTCTAAATCAATTTTTGCAAAATTACGCATCCATACTACTGTGGGCTTAGGCTTTGAAGGCTTCAGTTTATATTGAAGATATAAGAGATCATGTTTCGAAAAGCCAGGGGCAGGAAGTTGTCCGTGCTTGATCACAAGATCAGGGGAAGAAGTGAGAATTAAGTCAAGCAGTGTGTCATCAGTAGAAGGATTAACATGTGTAGCACTTAAAGGCAGAATTTTAAGATTAGCTGACTTGACTATATCACATAATTTAAGGGCTCGAGAATCACGGACAATAAGATCGGAGTTGAAGTCACCCATGATTATGTGATGTGTGTAATCCGCACAAAGAGTATCGAGAATAGACTCGAACTGAACAAAATAATTATAACCAGGGGGGGAATACACGACTCCAAGAAGGACCTTCTGAGCTTGGACAGTAACCTCTAGGAATAAAAACTCAGCCGCACTGCAATATGTAGGAGGTGAGGAATATAATATTTTGTAAGAGAAATTACTACGGAGATAAATAGCAACCCCACCACCTCCACAGCCAATGCGGTCGTTCCTTACTACAACATAGCCCGGAAGAGAGATAGAGAAAGAAGAAAGAGAAGGTTTTAGCCATGTTTCAGAAACAAAAATAGCATCGAAAGGAGAGGAAGAAAAAGTGTCAAGAAAATCAGTATAGTGAGCAGGTAAGCTCTGAGCATTTATATGACAGGCATTAAAAGAATGGCACGCTTTATCCACAACATTGTTTAAAATAGAATGCAGAGTTTCTGGATCATGAAATGAATCACTGCTGCTGTCCGTGTTAAAACTAAGATCGCAAGCAGATAAAAAAGAATCATCTTTAGACATAATAAAAAAATAAATAAATATGAATATATAAATAGAATATAGTGTTATATGTACTTAAAATATCAAAATAACAATTATTTAAGTTTAAAACATGTCCTGCCGGTTGCCGTAGAGAACATAAACAAATAATGAGTACAAACTTAAACAAAACGCACGAATCAAGACTTGGCCAAAATGCCAGATACCAGAGAGGAAAATATATAAAAAGTTACAATTTTGACATTGACAATTATAGTTTGTAATTGACTTGACAGTGCTGCTTAGCTAGATGTTTTGTGAAATTTTGAGTTAAGTCTATTTTTAGATTTACCTTACATTAGAAATAAAATGAGAAACTAGAAACTAAAAAAAAAAAAAAACAATTCATAATGAGGTAAACGCACAATTAAAATGCAAGACTTGATTCAAATGGATGAATAACCTTCACACAACTTGTTGACTACTCTAAAGAAACAACATGAAAACTAGAGTCACTTTTTGGCACGGGCACCTCTCCTCCTTCTGGCGGGTTGCTCATTGGTCACCTCATCATCTCTGGAGTCCACCCGTGGCGCCAGCCGCTCCTCATCCTCAGACACCGGTACCTCGGCAAGATCAGCGTCAGTATAAACCCGCTGCCTCGCTCCACTCTTCAACTTCACGACGACATTACCACTCATTGTCCAGCACCTCTTCATGCCGAACCTCTTACGAGCTTGAATGAAGACCGATTGACGCTGTCGAGTGAGAAACTCAGAGATGCTGTATGGGGTTCCCTTGAAGAGGGTCTTCTTATCCCAAATCGCAGTCTTCAGGGCTAGTTCAGAGAACCGTACCAGCACGGGCCGACATTTGCCATTAACAACCTTGCCTATGCGATGACAGATGGTTATTTTCGCCGGAACCAAATCGTTGATACCCAGTTCTTGTTGGAAAACATTGATGATATATGGCACCAATCCAGCCACATCTTCTGGGACCCCACTAACCAAAACAGCCTTTCTGCGATGCCGGGCCTCACAAGAGTCATGTGCCATTGCAAGAGCCGCTACCTGTTTGCTGAGCAGAGACATCATTTTGAATGTCTCAGACTTAAAGGTGACGAAGTCCTGTTCCAGTTTTGGCAAGGAGGTGCTTTCCACTGGATGTATGGTACCTGAAGCAGCAGTCTTGAGCTGAGCCTCGAATTCTCCCAGCTTCTTTGCAAATGTTTGCTCCAGAGTGCGTTGATTTTGTAATATTTCTTCATAGTTTGACATTTTGAGTGATGATTAAGCTTAAAGTTGTATATGGCAGGCAGGACACTAGTGATAAAGCAATATTAACACATAAGATCTATAAATCTAATACTTATGCGTACTAAAATCACCTTCAATTGTGAGAAAAGTTTAAATAAAGGGATGTAAGTATTACTTTATTAATTTTAAATGCTGTTTTAATTAGAACCTACTATGCACGTTTTTCACGCCTACCGCCGAAAAAATTATTCGGTACAGTTCAGAAAATACAACGTCACAAAGTACGTAGTATCACTTGTCATTGATCAATCCATTTTCTACATGATTTTAGATTTATTAATACTGAAAAACGTATATTAAAAGCGTTTATTTGACTATAAAAAAGCATTACCTTACACTTTTGTATTTCATACAAATCCTGTAGAAAGTGTTTGTTTTGACATTTGGAAAAAAATATCTCATTTGACTTGTTGTTATCTAGCGGATTGTGTTTAAAGATTACAAGTGATTTAAAAGCATTAACTTTGCTCTTTATAGTTTTGTGCGATTTTCCAAGACTTTTAACAACACCGTGCCACGTGCCGCTGTGACAGTGCCGCTCCGTAAATGTGACCGAGCCTTTACTAGTAGTAAATAAAAGCACAGTAAAATTCCGTAAACATACACTATGTATGTTCAATAACTGTCAGACGAACTGACTGCCGTCGTGTCATTGAACACGTACCGAATGACGTGAAGTTGTCAATGAACAAATCGTTTGCGACTGCTGGCGAGCTGCCAAGAGCGAGAAGTGCCCTGAAACAGATTGTTAAGTTAAAGCAAACTTAGATAAATACATGTTCTAACTTTCAATATTGTTAAAGAGGTAATACCTAACATACTGTATTTATTACTAGCTTTCTTCTCAGGAGAAAGTAAATAGTATTTATATTTTATTATCTAAACTCGACTTATTTAATCGGGAATTAATTTCTGTAAAAAATATAGCATCTGTTACTCCAGTATGTGCGGCATAATATTTGCATCCAAAATATAAACAACGAAAAAGGCTACACAACACTATTTCGATGTTCTTTTTCCACAATCACGTTAAACAAGGCCTTTGGGCCTTAAGCACAGGATGAAGAAGTGATAATGTATTATTTGTAATAATATTACTGATACATCTATTAGTTATTTTTGAGGAAAACGTAAAATTTAATAAATACTTATAGAATTTTATATTCTCCTCTGACCAAAAAGTGGCATATTTTGGCACGAAACTGACAGTTGAAAAACTGGCGGTCGCAAAAATGGACGTATATATAATGTATTCTCAGTCCTCTTAACTAATTTTAATATCAGTATAATTGTAAGTTAGCATTTTTGGAGAAAATGTTGCAGCTTAGTTTGTTACCGCTTCTTCTGTACTTGCGGTAAACTTAGTTGTTAGTAAATGATCCGACGTCAACAATTACCAATTATTAAATCAAAAGAAAAAAATGACAAGTATCAAGTGATACAAATATCCAAAGATAAATAAATGATATCTACTTGGACTATGTATCAACAAGATTTTTATATTATTTCCCGCAAAATGATTGTATCAAACTCGCAACGGCAGAATTATTAGCAATACTTCCCATAATAACATTATTCACCCCTGTTTTCCCAACGACTTAATGCGCTTTATAACTGCTTATAAGCGCATATTTACTTTAGTAATTACTGTGCACATCAAACAATTAACTCCACGAAAGCTGGTGAGTTTTAAGGTCTTTTCATATAGACTGAAGTTGGACTGACAGCCTCTCAAAATTTATTCGGCTCAGTGATTTTGTTTGGACGTAACTTTTTTTTCGTATTTAATTAGGTACTTTTATTCCTACAACAAGTAATTCAGTGTCATGTGTCAGGAAAATTGGCCTGATGGGTCACCCGAAGTGAATAAACTGTGACTTATGTATATATTCACCATATTTTAGTTATTATTGCTTAAGTAATTTCCCATTATGCGTAACAATTGAGAAATGAGATGTGCATTACATTCCTCTTACGAAGTACGGTACTTGAGTCCTTGAGTACTGAGTATAAAGTACTTATCTATATGAATATTCAGATTGTTTTTGGCCCATTTTCTTAAGCTATACTTTCCTCTAAAAATGGTGACGTCATTTTCAGCTCCGTAAAAACGGCTGTCATACCACCATTACACCACTCATAACATTATCATTAACCTGATTTTTTCAAGTTCCAGTGCTGCCCCCATTTGAAATAAATCATTTGAAAAGAAACGGAGATATTATTTTAAATTTGGCTTTGATATAACCCTAGATAACCTTTCAAACAATTTTATGAACTACTGTTTATATTTTAAAGTGAGAACGTGAAGCTTTTTATAGCATTTTTGCTAAAAGTGGCCGTTTTTCGCAAAAATGCTATAAAAAGCTACACATTCTCACTTTAAAATATAAAAAGAAGTTCATAAAATAGTTTAAAGGGTTATTTCAAAGCCAAATTTTAAATAATATCTCAGTTTCTTTTCAAATGGGGGCAGCACTGGACCCCGAAAAATTTAAGTAGCCCCTTAGGACACACTGTTGCCGCAATAAACGGTACACTTAAAAAAAAAACGTTTTCTAGGAAACTACGCCATCTTGTGTATATAGACAACATTTTAATGACATCATTAACCTCTTCATTATGACTGAAATGTAATGGAACCGCTTTTGGAGAAAATCATAGCTATAATAGTTATGTGAACACACCTTTACAATCAGTGCAGGCGTTTACGTCAATCATTCCGTGTTACATTAGGCTTCACTCCTCAAGAAAATTGTTGCCGCCGCTTTGGAAAATTGTAGTGCGTTAGTGTTTACCTATGTCGCTTCCCTGTGCAAACATGAAAAAATGTAATTTAAGTCCTTGGGATTACGATTGAAATTTAAAAAAATATTGGAAAATTAGGAGTTATATAACTTGATGGAGCTTCTCAGCTTTACTTATAATATTTATATTCTTGGTTACTGCTTTGGCTTTCATTTTTGTGTGTGTGAGTAACCAGTATTTGTCGGTAATAAGGCCTATTAGTAATCATTAAAACGAGCTAAATATATAGAATTAAGATATCATAGACTCTTGAAAACAAGTTTTGTACATAAGTCTCTCATCTTATTGCACACTTGTTTTTGTTAAAAAAAGACTTAACAATTAAAAATAAGGTTGAGATTAATTATGAATTGCGTAAGCGGCTATATACAATGTCCTTTATAATTAAGTACAAATATTTTAAAGGGTGATTTAGTCCATCATTTTGAACAACTTTTCCCAATAAATGTTTATCGGAATACGCAATTTTTTTTGCAATTTTAATACTAACTATATCACGTGACTACTTTGATTTGTACGAGAATCTAAAATTTTTTTTCGTATTTCTGTATACATTTATTGGAAAAAGTTGTTCAAAATGATGGACTGAATCGCCCCTTAAAATATTTGTACTTAATTAAAAAGGACATTGTATATCTGGTATCAATAACGGTTAATTCAGTTTTTAAAGATATTTTAAAAATGGTGAAGTATGTACGTAATGTTTGTCGTTTGCTTAGTCTTATTAGTTTACATAAGCTTTTCTTTAATAACCAGCCAATCCCATTAAGTTTAGAATTAACATTTTACTATTTTAAGAAAATTTTATATAAAAATATGAATTGTGTGGACTAAATATGATTCTGGCCTTTATTTCTTAAAAAAAAAAGGATTTCATCAGTTAGTGTTAGTTACTGAAAATTACTCATAGTTACTCAAAATGTTGTATTCATACAAAACAATTTCTACTGAGTACTTAATTAAACTTCGTTTGGTTTTTACATAATAACAATTTTAAAAGAAAATTCCAGGCAGAGTGAACTTTGTGAACACTCTTATCTCGTCCATTCTAGTACACATTCAAACTCAGCTTTATATCTAAATCAACACACAATGCTACACCCGAATTTTTTTTTATATTTTCGAGGAAGGTAAAATGAGATTTAAAATGCCCTGTCTGCCCTATTGTCAGTAGATTCTAACAAAAATTTGCATTTTCTTTCTAGACCGACTGTAACGGCTACTGGCAACACTACGGTGCGATGCGAGTCGGAAACGACGTTATTCGATTCTTTACGATTACGCTACGAACATCTTGCGCGGACACGGATCATTGTTATATTTGTAAATTCATCGAAAAAAATCATATGCATCCATACTGCACCTATTTGATATACAGTCAGTGTATATACACAAAACCCAGCGGCATCAGCTCAAACACAAAAAGACACGGTGAAACTGTAAGGGCGTGTTCGGACGACACGTGCACGCCAAGCTCATGCCAAGGGCATGACCAGCGCGCTATAAAATTTTTAAAATTTGTAGCATATGTATATTTTTTTTGTAAATGTAAGTTTTATTGATTTATGATAAGACTCAAACTATTTAATGATGTAACAAATTTAAACTAGGGCGCTAGGCATGCGCTATGCATATTGCATTGGCGTGAGCGTTTCGTCTGAACGCGCGATATGGGTTTCTTGTTGTGTCTACGGAACCCTAAAATTCCTGGCAAAGTGAACCCTCTTATCTCGTCCCGTCTTATCGCTAAATCGAAACACAGTGCTACACCCGAAAGTCTTTTTATATTTTCGAGGAAATTAAAACAAAGTTCTCCGCAGAGCGTGCTCGTTTCTAATTTATTTTAAGCAGATTTCTCAAGATTAGGAGAGAAGGAACGGTCGACTTTTTCACTTGGCAAATTAAGTCGCTGTGTAGCAAATGACGAGCGTTTTGCTAAGCTGCGGTTTAGACTGAGCTTATGTTTTAGAATCATACACATTGTTGCATTTTGAAGGAAATGAAAAAAAATCCTAATCTTTTTTTAGTCGGACTTATTTGAAAAGCCTTGTGGTTCTCTACTTTTCTGTTTCCTTTGGGGTATTACCATCAGTTCTCATTAGTCCCAACAAGCCGAAATTTCAAGGAATCGAGCGGCAATGTGGCTAGAAACTAGTCACAATTTTTGATCCGTTCTCCACCCAAACACTCATCATTACGCCAAAGATAATATAATTACTAACGTTGCAGATATCCAACGCCATAGAAACGATTGGAGGGCCCGTATTAGGCAAAACTAAAAGTTGCGGGTAGGCACACAGAGATGGCAGCACACACGACTAGGAAAAAAGTGACAAAGAATGTGTTGAATATGCTTTTAAGATATTTATTGCATTTCATATAAGTCATATTTAATTTATTAGAGTACTACTTTATTTGAATAATAGTGTTAAAAGACTGTATTTTTTTTAAAATTATAACCTGTAGCGTCATCTAGTGGCAAAGATGGAAATAATTTTGTTTATAAGGCGATACGTAGGCATTCTTACGCTAAAAGTGAACTGTTAGTATAACGACCCTAGGCTTTGTTTACTCTGCTAGGAATAAAGACGTGATATACATTCGGCAAATGTTACTCTGTAGCAAATGACGAAAATTTTGCTTAGCTGAAGTTTAGAATGAGTTTATGTTTTAGAATCATATTTTTTTTTAGATTTATTGCGTGGAGAAAATAAATAACATTTTGATCGAGAATCTTTTTGAGCAGAACCAACTGGAAAAGTCTTATGATGCTCTAATTTTCTGTTCCTTTTGGAACATTTCCTATATTTATACTCGCAGTTCGTCGCAATTTCAAAGCATCAAGAGGCAATGCGCCTAGAACCTAGTTACTAGGCCTGGGTCACTCCCCGTTTAGGTATCGAAAATATACCTACATTATTACTTAACGCGCGGCGACCACTCCGGAGTGAGAAATTCAGTTATATGAATCGTTTGTCCAGAGTTATGAGAATGAAATTGGCTTGCAATACATTTTTAGGTACCTATCTAAACGAAAAGGTGCTGAGTTCTGACGCGAGCTAAATTAAACTATATCGCTAACCACATTGAGTAGATATTTCTCTAAAATTGTTCACTGAGTGAGATTTCTGTCCGTGAGTACTAGTACTTATTCTGTGTCACTATATAATATTTTGGATTTTTTCTCCAGCTAAAGCTAAAAAACTGTGGGTTTTATGACATGAAGAATCATAAAGATTGTTGCAGTAATGGCGTATAGAATAGAGAATTCTCGGTGCTTTATTCTTGGTGCTATTTGCAAAGTGCAAGTACCGGTCAGGTGGAAGTACGCTTTACTAGCGCTTACGCAACTTAAGTGACACAAGGGAGTGCTCGGCACTTGGATGGGTGACCACAAGTGGCATAAAAAACATTCGTGCTCGTCTGTATTCGGGAGGCATGTTATATACGTTTGGCCCGGCTGTCATCATTGTATGAAAGTCGTTAAACTATGTCAGATATTTTCACGAAAGACAAAAATAGGTAATAATAAGATAAAAAAAAAAATTACAAGCTTTTCTTGTGAGGTCAAAGTACTTATTAAGAAAAATGAAATAAGCCAAATTCGATGGCATTGCGTCGTTTTATTACTGAGTTTCATCGACCACCTTCCGTCTCCGTGATCAGACCCTATGCATCGTCTCCATTAAGTTCTCGTCAAGACAAATCAAATGAGGTTTTTTTTGATAACTGAGTTCCGTCGAATATTTCCCGGCTTCATCATCAGAACAGCTCGTTGACTCCATAATATTGTATTGTCATCCGACTTACACAAGTATGCAAAATTTCAGCTCAATCGGCTGAGAATTGTTTTTTTTTTATTGGTTTGATTTTTTTAATGGACGAATAACACTGATTGAGCTAGCCCTAAAGTAAGTTCGAGACTTATGTTATGGGATACTAACTCAACGATATTATATTTTATAATAAATGCATATAGAGATGAACATCCAAGACCCAGGACAATCAGAAAAAGCCATTTTCCAACTTGCCCTGACCGATGATCGAACCCGGGACCTCTGGGTGGCGGACTAGCATAGTGACCACTACGCCACGGAGGTCGTCAAAAAGTTCAATAGCAGTTAATTAAGTTGTAAGATTTGTAGTGGTCACCATGCTAGTCCGCCACCCAGAGGTCCCGGGTTCGATCCCCGGTCGGGGCAAGTTCGAAAATGGCCTTTTTCAAATTGTCCTGGGTCTTGGATGTTTATCTATTTAAGTATTTATTATAAAATATAGTATCGTTGAGTTAGTATCCCATAACACAAGTGTCAAACTTACTTTGGGGCTAGCTCAATCAGTGTGATTTGTCCGTATATATTTATTTATTTATATTTATTTATTAAACAAACATACACATATCCAAGATACATTACAAAGTTAAATAAAAGCTTGTAATAAAATGATCTAAATCAAGGCCAAAAACACACTCCTAAGTATCTTCCCAAAATTATAGCTCAGTACATCGAAGGCTGTTCCAAACTGCGATACACGTCAGTGGCAGTGGGCCAAAGCTTAGCGGTTGGCTCATAACTATTGTATAACATTCATTGGATTGTTAAATTTATTTGCGAGTCGATTTTTAACCACCGAAAAAAGAGGGGTGTTATAATTTTGACGCTAATGTAATTATGGTATAGCATAATGACTATACAGGCGGACTCGTATTTTTAATGAAAAGGAATCAAAAGAACTTTACCCGATACAGGCTCAAAATAAGGTCAAACAAAGGTAATAAACGTTTTTGGAACGAAGTTCCTTACGGCAGGCTTGGAGGAGATAGGGATTTTGCTGCGCGATCGAACTGAAAAAAATGTGATAGTAAAACCGTAAGGATGACCTCGTTAAATGAGACGTGCGCAGGCGCGACAGTCGTATACACAAGCGAGTAGTGTATAATACCTTTGAGCACGATTTTTCTTTTGCAAATTGTGTCGATTCTACATTAGCCGAAGGAACTTCGTTCCTACCTGGTGTCCCACGACACCACATTTCTTTTTTTATAGAAATATCCAAAACCATTGATTACTTTGCCGGAAAAGAAAACCCACAACTTGAAATGGTTTTTGAAACACTTACCAAAAAAATGAACAATTCCAATTCACATACACTTCTAAAGCAGCAAATTACAAAAGATGAGCGAAACGTCAAAACTTTTTTCGTTTTTATTCTCAATTCTCATATAGTTTTAAGTTTTTTTTCTTAGCGGCAAGCTTTTTTTCAAGCGGCCTGCACATAGTGTAGCTAAAACTTCTTACGCACAACATTGGCCTTAAGTCCGTCATTTAAACGTATTGTCATAAAGTTAAATTATAATAAACATTTTATGTAAGTTTCTAAAACTTATTTAGCTGAAAAATTCTTACGTAGTTTCTATTTAAATTCTTTTGGTAAAAACCATTTACTTGCTAAACTTTTGACGTACATTTAATTTTGATGTTTATTTAATCTTTATACAATACCCGGCACGGAAGTTGAATAAAAATGGCGGTCGTTGTTGTACGTTGTCTGTCCGTTTAGAATCACTTTTCTATAACATTTCTATCCGAACTTCAGATAGAAATGATTTCGGCTTTGAAGAAAGACCAAAAAATCTCTTTTGACACTTTAATCTCCAATTAAACATGCGCCGACGGCCGCCATTTTCGTTCAACTTACGTGCCGGGTATTGTACTTATTTGAATGTTTATTTGTACTTTTAATGTGTTTCACTCCCGTATGAAATTAGTTCTCAGTAAGTACTTGTACTACCTTAATTAAGAACAGTATCATTTCCCAAATAGTTTCTTGACAGTGGCGGCTCATTTAGCCAAATGAACCAACAGTTCGCAAGTTCGCGTCCTCGGAAACAATCCCGGAGTTTCCGGGACTTGGATCTACCTCCGCTTTGTTGTTACATTTAGGTGATTGGAAATACGAGTAGGTTTATATCGAAGCAAACTATTTGTACTGTTGCTTTTGGTGATATTGCATGTGCCAGGTATTAGGCTTCATTTACATTGCGGCAGACTCGCAGCGATTTGACGAAATCGTACATGGCATAATGACCTTTATGTCAATCGTCTAATGTTTAAATTATGGCGTTGCCGGCGGCGAGGCGCGGAGTCACGGCGAAGTCAAGCGAATCGGTGCGACTCGGCGCGTCACCACCTGTAACGTTTGAACATAATACGATTGACATAAAGTTAATTATGCTACGAGTATGTAGGATTTCGTCGCTTCGCTTCGATTCCGCCGCAGTGTAAATTAAGCCTTAGGACTCAGAATGTAGTTGCAGACAGCAGGAAGTTTCTGTATGTATGTTTATTAATCTTGTTTTGTAAAGCAAGCGCAAAAGCAAGTCTCAAATATGTTTTGTGTACTTAGTTGTTATGTAGTGAATGTTATGAAAGCTCTTTTTAACTAATTTAAATTAAATTTAAATCTAATTTAAATTTAAATTTAAATTTAAATTTAAATTTAAATTTAAATTAAAATTTTAAATATTTTATGTATTTTCACCAATTATGCGAAGACGCCTGACCGATTTGTCAAGTTGTTCCATAGATTTTTTTCCAAAATCGGTTATTTAGTTTGGATGTCAAACTAAATAACCGATATGAAACAGCTTGGCCTAAACAACGACAATGCCTGTGATCGCAGCAAGTGGCGCCGCATGTTTCAGAAAGCCGACCCCGTGTTACGGGAAAAGGCGACGACAAACAAGAAAAAGATAAATATAAGATTTTTTTTCGGGCTACCTTGGATATAAATTCTAAATTTTAATCTTGATGAAAATTGCTGAATCCAGGTCACACTACCAAAGGCATCAAAAAAATTATCAGCGTTGCTCCACCCGCTTTCCTTCTGTTCTGTGCCGTGAAGATAGCATCCCGGTAGAATAAAGAAGCATACAAACGAAAACTCTGAGATGCACTTTTAGTGCGCAGACAAGTAATTTAATTTATCTTTTTACTTTACTTTTGTCTTATAATAAAAGATTTTAAAACTAAATAATGTAATAAGCGATGTTATAAAAAAACACGTCAGCGGTTCACCATTGCTTATTTCATTGTTTATTTGAGCAGGCCTGTGTCATTCCTCGTCTAGGTATCGAAAATATACCTACATTATTACTATGCGCATTGAAAAACTCAGTTACTTGAATCGTTTGTCCAGAGTAATAAGAATGAAATTGGTTTGCAATGGATGTCTAGGTATCTAAACTAAGAGGTGAAGAGTTCTAATGCGAGCTAAATTAAACCATAGTGCTAATCAGATTAAGTAGATATTTCTTTGAATTTCTTTTCTGAGTAAGACTTCCGTACGTAAGTAGGTACTAGTACTTATTCTGTTTGAGTACTTTAGAACTGCATCTTGAATGTCTAAAAAACCCTATAACCATAATAAAAGCTTAAAAAAATATTCCAGAGTAGCCAAGTAAGTACCTAGTGAAAAATTGAGTCACTTTAAAACCGTTCTGTTGTAACTTTCAGAAGCGCTTTCAATATTTGTTATTTCCGCTTTATGCAGCAATTGCAATTCAGCGGAGGCCACTAATTCGATAACCGTGTGCGGCGGCCGAGAGAGATAGATGATGTTTTGTGAAACAAAAGTCGGACGGAATTTTTAAATTAACCTTTTTACCACGAAATCGGATTTATCTTATAAACATTTTCGTGCCTATTTCGCGAATGTTGGTTATTTCCGACAAAAACTTAAGTATCCACATCCCTTTTTGGTTGTAGGTTTTTGAAGTGAAAACTTCTTTAGCGGCATTGTAAACTTTTTTTGTAATGGGTAAAAAATGTTAAACTCGCGTCAGGACACGTGACACTGATCGAAAATTCGTAAGACGGATGGAGAGTAGACAGCCGGCGCGGCGAAAATGTATGCCTGCATCTGCTGTTTCGTTTAGGCGGCGCAAGGCGCTTGCGCGTGGCATGCTGTAAATAAATTAATATTATATTCTTCCACATAAATGATAGTAATTTTATACTAATAATTAAAGCAATACGTGCAAAATTATTCCCTAACCATTCTAAAATATCAAAAATGCACAACATTTTAATATTCAAGTTTTCACTTCTGCCGGCACTCCCGGAGTGCAACACGTCGTTTTTTGAAGTGAAAACTTCTTTAGCGGCGTTGTACACTTTTTTTTTGTAATGGGAAAAAAATGTTTAACTCGCGTCAGGCGTCAGGACATGTGACCTTGATCGAAAATTCATAAGACGGATGGATAGTAGACAGCCGACGCGGCGTAGGAGAGGAAGTATGCCCCTCTCTTTCTACGGCGTGGCGAATATAAATTGTCATGTTTGTGTACGATAGCGCAATAAATAAATATTGTATTCTACCACATAAATGATAGTACTTTTATACTGATAACTAAAGCAATTCGTACAAAATTATTTCCTAACCATTCCAAAATATCAAAAATTCACAACGTTAATATTCAAGTTTTCACTTCTGCCGGCACTCCCGAAGTGCAACCCGTCGTTTTTTTTTTGACTCACTATGCCTCGCGGTGAAAGCACGATAACTGTCTCGCGGTGGAAGGGTTAGTAAATAAAATACGTGAATGTTTACTCGGTAAAATATTAAATTCGAATATGTTATTGTTTTTTTGTCCTTCTTTACGTCAAGAAGTAGCCACGACCGACGGGATTTTTGCTTGCAGATGCTTGTAGAACTAGTGGTTCTGTGCTGTAGAGCTCACAAGTCCTATCGACCCGTTAAAGTTGTTCAGACAAAAAAGTTGCGTCTTACTAAGGGTAACAAAAAAGTTCTATAAGATATTTTTTTAATAGCTCAAATATAATATAATTATGAAAATCTTCGAAAACGGAATCGACATAAAAATTCTATATAATTTTCCATCCTTCTTACTCCCTAATCTTTAGGCACCGTGACCCTTAGAGTTCCGAACCCAAAGGGTAAAAACGGGACCTTATTACTAAGACTCCGGTGTCCGTCTGTCTGTCTTTCACCAGGCTGTATCTCATGAATCGTGATAGCTAGACAGTTAAAATTTTCACAGATGATGTATTTCTGTTGGCGCTTTAACAAAAAATACTAAAAACAGAGTAAAATTAATATTTAAGTGAAGTTTCTGTACAACAAACGTGATTTTTATAGATAATGGTACGGAACCTTTTGTACTCGAGTCCGACTCGCACTTGGCTGGTTATCATTGTTTTATTATAGATATGTATTATTTCGGCTTTATGCAGGAATTGCAATTCAGCGGCCACTAATTCGATAACCGTGTGCAGCGGTCGAGAGAGATAGATGATGTTTTGTGAAACAAAAATCGGACGGTATTTTTAATTGAAACTGAAACTCGTGAAGAAATAAAGCAGAGAAATTGAATACATGCAAGTGGAATCCCTTAGAAAGGTGAAACATATATTTTACTAGACAACGTCCGCGTGCAATTTTCGCGAATTTTAATCGAAAAAATTTTTTAAAAATCATTAAATAACTTTTTTGCATCATTGTATGGTAGTTAGAATTATATGGAAGTAAAGCTATGTCAGATGCTTTTAGGTAGCTTGAAAAATATGTCATAAAAAAAACTTTTTTCTGTTTAATCATAAATTGAATAAATAAAATACCTTTGAAAATATATTTAACTCGTACTTTACTAACAGTCCTTTAGCATATTTTGCTTTCTCTAGAAGGCTAGTCAAAGGCCAATGAACTAAATTCCAAGCGTTCAATATTGAGATTTTTCATCGTAAAATTCGTAAAAATCGACGACGCTTAGTATGCACCCTTTGAAGGTTTTCCTGCCACTTAAAACCAGACTCAAGCGAAAATATTTTTATTGATTTTCGAAAAGCTAGTACCAATATGCTCCCATGATTTGTCCAGTTAGCAGCAAATTAGAATTAGTATAAAAAAAGGGGAAAAAATATTTTTCATTTTTTTATTAGGTTACATATTTTTGCTGCTCACTGTCCATGCTGCCCTATAAGATACTTAATAAGTAAAAAGAACTCGATTTCTGCAGTATGTAGTTTATAATAGTATTTATAGGGAGGTATAAACCGGACAGACGTCGGTCCTAACACTCGCCTTAATGATGATTGTCTATATAGATCAAAACCTGATCGGCCGTTCCCACTATACTAGTGGCTCTTTGAACGGACACCTCGTATCGTGAGTTACTCTTAGCAAACAATTAGATAAAAAGTTATTCAGAAGATTTATTACATATTTCCAATTTTTTTAATATGGCTGAAATATTATATTTTTAATACAAACGCCATGTTTCCACCATTCAAAAAGAATCGATAAACTGAATCGACAATAAAAATCTAGATAATGTTCCAACACCCACAATTTTACGAGAATCGGTTGAGAAATGCGACTTTGTAGGCAAGAACAGAAGAACAGACAAACTGACAGACTGACAAAAATAAGCATTTTTGGTCAATCGCGAAACTGAGACGCTTCGGTCACTCGTTTAATAATGTGAGTGAACCGTTTAACAATATCCATCATCCTAGAGTTGTTTTGATGGTGGAGCCAATATAATTCAGTTACGTTTTAAAGGAACTTAACTGAGCATAAAACAACTACCTATTTTGTAAATTCATTCGCAACTATTTGTTGATGCCATTAAGTGCATGTGCAAGCTCATTACTTGGTCATAATGAAATTATCTGGCTCACTTAATTATTCAACTCATAAAACGCGTGGGTTTATGAGAGGAGAGAGGAATTAATTTTAATGCAATTTCACGATATTTTTCAGTGTGGACTGAAAGAAGATGTAGTAACAAAAATTGAGAAAGGAATGTTGACATGGTTCGGACATGTAGAAAGGATGGATGAAAGGAGATTCACTAAAAGAGTCTACAAAGCAAACTTGAGTGGAAGAGCGGGTCAGGGTCGTCCTCGACGAACGTACCGCGATCAAATTGCAGACGTTCTTAAAAAAGGAGAGGTTAGAAGTACCCGTAACCGGCGGGCATGCATGAAGAGAGTGATGAGTGTAGATGAAGCGAAAGAGGTCTGTCAGGATCGTAGCAAGTGGAGGTCCTTAGTCTCTGCCTACCCCTGTGGGAAACAGGCGTGATAATATGTATGTATGTATGTATGTATGTATTTTGTAAATTCATTCGCAACTATTTGTTGATGCCATTAAGTGCATGTGCAAGCTCATTACTTGGTCATAATGAAATTATCTGGCTCACTTAATTATTCAACTCATAAAACGCGTGGGTTTATGAGAGGAGAGAGGAATTAATTTTAATGCAATTTCACGATATTTTTAAAATAGTTTATTTTCAAGTGATAATAAAATAATTTAGATAGATAAATTCGTTTATTTGCAGCTATAACACACATAAATACAAAAACTATACAAAAAAAATGGAATGCAGACACAAAAACAGATACCTACCTGCATATTTTTTTTTTTATTATTTTATTTAACTTTATTACAAAAATTGTAACAGGCGGACTTAAGGCCCAGGGCCTTTTCTACCAGTCAACCTACAGGTGATGCGGATAAAAGCTAAATTTGGACGACATGGTACATTCTAATTTAACTATAATTTAATTACTATCTTCAAGTTTTACCAAAAATACATTTAACGATAATTTTATTCATATATATACTTATCCATATATTCATATACATACATGGAAAAATACACAAATATTGCATAAATTCATAAACCCTACATAGACTACATAAATATTTATAATACTCTATGACAATTGGTGAAGATAATGAGCGCGCACAGCCCTCTTAAACGCCTGACGACTAGGGGCTTTGAGGACGTCAAAAGGAAGGGCGTTCCAAAGCATCACGGCTTGCTTGGTGAATGATTGATCGAAAAACCCACTCCGGCAGCGAGGCACATCGAGAAGAAGATTGTTGGAAGAACGAAGAACTCTGAGATGGGTATCACCCTGAAAAGTGAACTTGTTTTTGAGATACATCGGAGTTTTTGGGTCGAAGAGTATGGAGAATAGAGTAGTGAGAATATGCAAATTGCGACGTTGACGGATAGGTAACCATTTCAGTTGAGACCGGTAAGCCGACACATGGTCGTACTTCCGAAGGCCAAAAATAAAACGCAAACAGTTATTTAGAAGTCTATCAAGTTTGTTGAGAAAGTTACAATTCAGATCCGAGCAACATACATCCGCGTAATCTAAAATTGGAAAGATGAGAGAGTACACCAGCATAGTCTTAATATTAATAGGGAGAAAGTTCTTTAACCTGTACAAAGAGCGGAGAGCCCCCGTTACTTTTCCAGAAACCTCTGCAATATGAACATCCCAACGAAGATTTGTATCAATGTGGAGCCCGAGGTCTTTGACGCTAGAGCAAAATGGGATTGGGATATTATTAAATTGAACTGGAGGAAGTGAATTGCTGTCAAGCCGGCTTGTTAGATGTGAGCTACCAACTATAATGGCTTGACATTTATTAGGGTTGACAGTGACACCAAAACGTCGAGACCAATCAGCAATTGCCGCTAAATCTAAATTTATTTGATCGATGGCTTTATCAACATTAACAACATCTGTTTGTACATAAAGTTGCAAGTCATCGGCATAAAGATGATACGTACACTGAAGTTCTTTGGTGATAAAATCAATGAAAATGGAAAATAATAAAGGAGAGAGGATGCCACCCTGCGGAACGCCAGTATCCAATTCACACCAACTTGATGATAAATCATCGATGCGAACTGATTGCTGACGTCCACGAAGATATGAGGAGAACCAATCCACAGCCGAGGGAGAAACTGAATGGTGGGAAAGGATCGCGAGAAGGATGTCATGATCGACGGTATTAAACGCATTAGAAAAGTCTACTAAACCCAACACAGTGACTTTAGTATTATCCATACCTGCTCTAATATCATCGATCACTTTAAGGAGAGCTGAAACAGTGCTATGTCCAGGTCTAAAACCGGACTGTAAGGGATTTAATAACCCATTACGAGTGAAATATGAGGTGAGTTGCTTATGTACGCAAGCCTCAAGAACCTTTGACAATAGCGGGAGAATTGAGATGGGACGGAAATGATTTGGGAGAGAAGGGTTGGGAACTTTGGGTAGGGGGCATATGAAAGCTTTCCGCCAGAGTGAGGGAAACTGACCTGAAGTGAGTGAAAAATTAATAATATGGGTGATGATAGGGACAATAACGTCAAGAATGCATTCAATCATACGTCGATTAAGTTGATCAACGCCCACGGCTCTGGTTTTGATGGCTAGAAAAATCTTTTTGACTTCTTCTTGACTAACCGGAGAAAAATTAAATTCAGTTTTGACACCAGAAGGAAGAGCAGCAATGCAGGAAATAGTATTTAATTTCGTTAAGTCATCCAACTGAGAAGATGTGGTGAAATGTTTGTTGATGTCGTTTAACGAAATTGAAGAAGGGATATCAGAATTGACCGTCTTACCAATACCTAAAGTTCTAAGGAACTTCCAGATATCGGCAGAAGATGAAGAAGAGACATTGTCAAGAATTAAGCGGCGTTTGGCGTCACGTATCATTCTGTTACACCGATTTCTTGCAACTTTAAACAAGGTCCAGTTTTCCTCCGAACGATCCCTCCTAAACTGACGGAATGCTCGGTCCCTACGTCTCATATACATTCGGACCCCAGGAGTAAGCCAAGGCGCTGGAGGACGCTTAACTTTGACCTTCCGTACAGGGGCGTGTTTATCATATAGCTTAGTGAGGGCTTCGTTGAAAATGGCTACTTTGTCATCCACATTGTTTGCCGACCATAGATTTTCCCAATTTATATTAGCAGCATCGGAAGCCAGTTCCTCAAACTTTATTCGGGCAAAACTGCGCCGGTAAACTGTTTTTGCATAATTGTACATGTATGTGTTAAAGTAATACGAAAAGGCCACAACTCTGTGGTAATATTACCCGGGAGCAATACACTGATTTTCAGTTGTGACCTGAGTGTTACAACTGAAATCATGTGTGGTGTGGATCCAATACTAAATAATGAAAATAAATAGCAGAATTAAGATTATGTGTACGTTTATAATTTAGATAGTACAGCAAGAAAAGGGTATACCTACTTAAAAGACTCGAAACAAATTATGGAGTGAAGCGAGGCGAAAATTAAATAGCAAGTTATTTTGGAAAAGACGCTTCACTTCGTTCCAGTTCCAAAGTTAGTGGACTTAACTATTGCTCTTTCACTTGATGCAACTACGTCACAATAAAAACTTTACTTTTGCCGGCGAAGTATTGCTAATGAAGTTAGGTTCTTTTGATAAATAGTTTTAGTTTGCTTTGTTACAGGCATTAAACGGGCAATAATTCAGTTTGGTCAGAGTTATTACCTAAAGGTCGTAGTAACTTATAAGTTGGTAGAAAGTTTTGACTATATTTTGTGGAATGGGCGAGCAAAGCGAGCCAAGTCTCTAGCGTCCACTTAAGAAGTCCAAAGCTATTGTTATTAAAGTAGATGAGATAAAGGATACCAAAATCACAGTTCAGAGTGAACTGGTAATGAAAATTGCCGAAGAAAGGCTGATTAATAATTTTAACCCCTGATAAAAAAAGATGGGTGTTATAATTTGACGCTAATGTCTGTCAGTCTGTCTGTCTGTGGCAACGTTGCGCTCGAATGGATTGACCGATTTCAATATGTTTTTTATGTAAAAGCAAGTTCCCTTGTGGTTGATGAAAAACGATGTAGCCGCTTCAAAATTGGGAATTAAGGCTTGAAATTCAGAGCTTTCGCTAAAAAAATATAGATGGTGCTCCGGATATCCAATCATATCTATAGTTCCACTATTCAACTAGATGGCGTTTTTGTCATTTCTGGTCGTGGGATTTTCAAAATTTCCCAGATAAATAATAACTTAAAATAAATAAACTTGTAAAAAGAATGCTTTGGAAAAAAAGACATTCACAAAAGTTTCTGTGCAGTAATGCCCTTTATCTTGATTTTCTGCTTGAATTGAAACTCGGTGGTTGGTCTGTATCATTTTTTTTTAAATATTTGTACTAACTCATATATTCTTCAGCTGTGCAGCTTTGAAGCCTGGGGAGCGTTTTTCAGTGTTTTCTTCTTCAAACATAAATAAATAAAAGCTTCTAAAAAGCATTACGTTTGGTCACCCGAGGATGCCAAACACCAAACCTCCAATGAAATAATAATTTTCATGTGTAAAAAGTTCAAATACGTACTAATTTGTAATGTTAAAATTACTTACTTCCCGACCTTTGAATTCTAACAAAAGCCTAAAAATGCGTCCCAGCGCAAAACAAAGCCTGCAAACAATACCGAAATTGAAACATTTAATGTGTCAGCCGTAGCACAATTTATTGCGTTTCCTGCCGCGTATAATGGCTAAGGTTTTGTCCATTAATGCGTCATTAGCAAATATTTAATAGGAACTTAACATTCAGTTTGCAAAGTTGAACTGTTTTACTGCTAATCAAAATTCAACTATGTTAATTTAGAAATGTAGCACTATTAAGCGAGGTTTTGGCGCTGGGACGCGTTTGGAACGTTTAAATGTGTGTCCCAACTATTACGTCTCGTCTGTAAAGTTGGTACTAAAAATAGAATTGGAGATGGAAATTTCCGGATACTATAGGTTTATCGGGTTACTATGTTATATTAGCCAGCCTCGTATAATACGATATAGGATTTACCTAATAATATGCTACTTACAGCTTACCGTTGTCATAAGTAGTTACTAAAAATGTCAGCTTGCCTAATTTCACATCTTCTTTTTATCGACCTTATGTAAACAATTAAGCATACTATCGGTTGCATCTTTATCTGTGTAGCTTTGAAGCCTAGAAGATTCTTTCCAGTTTTCTTTACTTTAAATATAATGTTTTGTTGCTAATCAAAATTCAACTATGTTAATTTAGAAACGTAGCACTATTAAGTTTAGGCGCTGGGACGCGATTGCAACGTTTGATTACGTATCTCTGACTATAAATAACGTAACGTCTGTAAAATAGGTACTATTCATTGAATATGGACACTTGCCTGGTGTTGTAACATCACAAATACAAATGTACTTTATATCTTATAACACACTAATAAAACACAAAAAAATTGCAACCACATAAGACAATAAGTAAAGATGGCCTATCACTGTGCCTCTTCAAGCCAAGTTTTGATTAATAAATTAGGAAAATTTATTCGAAAGAAGGTTACTTTAAACATAAAGTAAGTTTTCCGATTTACTTACTAATCTACTACCTTGAGCAATGTTAGTTGTGTGAATCCAACAAAGAATATGATCATCCTTAAAAAAATTACAATATTCAATTCATAACTGTAAAATAAATTGAACAACCCAAATTAACATTAAGAACAAAATTAAATGAATAGGCTCAAAACTTATGAACAAACATCACCACAGTTTATTGCCAAAATGTCAGTAACAATTTGGCAATAAAATGTGGGATGTTGACGAGTAATGAACACGTATGGGTTTACGTCACTTGAAAAGTTTGATGAAGTTGTGCTAAGTTTATTATGTCTTGTGATGTGATAATATACTGTTGAGTTATACTTGGCATTTCTTAGCAATACAAAATAAGTTTTGATATTATTTTAAACTTCTTGAATTGGTGAAACTTTTGTGTAGGACGAACAATGTGCAACCACATTTCATATAATTATGTTTTTAACAAAAACATCTGACTTCATTTTCTTTTAGGAGTTTCTTTCATAACTCCAAAGTTCTTCGTCATATCTTAACCAAATTACTAACTAGGGACGCGTGATGGTAAAAGTATCTAAATTTTATTTCGTTTACGAAGCAAAATGCATAAAAAAGCGAATAATTGTGAACCACCTCCTTTTTTTGAAGTAAGTTAAAATGTACATTTTTACGACAGCCAATACAATTATTATAATCTGACTCTAATATAATTTTTGTCTATGGACACCTTCAAAAATAGTGGATAGGGACAACGAGAAGATAAAACTTTTTCATGTTCTGGATTCTAGGCTAGTCTGGAGAAAATGAAAAATAACTGTTTCTCTATATAGTATCGTTGAGTTAGTATCCCATAATACAAGCTTAAGCTTGCTTTGGGGCTAGCTCAATCCGTGTGATTTGTCTCTATATATTTTTTTATTTATATAATTAAGATTTTTCTGTACTTGTCTGAAATTAGAGAGGGTTAGAGCGATTAAACCATCTTATGTGCAATTGTTATTACCTAATTCATTTAATGTACACCACGAGTATAATATCTAACTAATTTATAAAAAAAAAGATTAAAATATTAAAAATAACAAAGAAATTTTAGCAATATGAAAAAAAGTAACCTAAATTTTAAAATAAGAATTAAATCATTTGTCTAAAGCATCTCCTCGGGACAATAAGTTTAAAACGCTGGTAGCATTTCCTAGCTAGATAGCAAGGCTAATTTTAATAATAAATTCTCCCACCAATTCAATATGTCAATGCTACTTCACATAGCTATTTACTAAAAGCAATAACATAAGTCAACAAACACCAACTGAAAATAAAATATTGCCAAAAATCCTTTAACCCGTCCCGTATCAAAGGCGAGGGTGCGATTGGGGTGAGCGTGGAAGTCACGTGTTGATTTTACTGTCCATTATCATTATTTTGAATATTTTGCTTTACCCTTTTCCGTGTTGGGAAATATAGGCGTTAAGTTACGCAAACATCACGTATCACGTTTAGTGTAGCGGGAGCTTTATAATATATTTTTTGTTCTCACCGAAATACGGGTTTCATTTTTAACCGACTTCAGAAAGGAGGAGTTTATGTATTTTTCCCGATTACTTTAAGACCCGCTCGGACCAATTTCGAAAAATATTTTTTTCATTTGAAACTGCGCCACCCTAATAATGACGGCAAAGTGAGAAATCTACATCTCAACGTCTGTTTTTGGTTTTGAAAAATTATGTTAAGTATTTTTTGCATCAAATTGAAAATGAAATTTGTATAAAATAAATGGTGTATTATTCACGTTTCTAAGGTATTGGTCAGCAACTGAAATGATGGCGCCACCGAACGTTTTAATCAGTTATATTTTTGAACTAACATGTATTTTGAACTAACACGAACTAATAGGTAAAATTTAAAATTTGGAAAAACAAATTCTTTATAGGCCTCTAAAAATTTGCTTTTTTTGTACAAATTTTAGCTGAACTTCGACCGTCCATAAAGTACACAAACTGTAAAGGTAAAGAAAATATTTTGATACAAACCTCGAAAATTTTATGAACATTTTAAATAAAAAAAAAACATTTAATTCACTCACTTGTAAGGCTAACTGATAAACACACATGACCAAGAACAAGTTTTATGAAATATCCGCACCCTATGAATAGTTAATATTCGTTCAATTGATAGTTAATAATAATACTAATTTCGCTGATTAGAATTCACACCGAGCCCTTGGGTGCTATCTTTCTCTTTTTGCATTGCCTCTTCTTCTAGCTTTGACCTGAATGAAACAACAAGCTTTTCGAACTATGCTCGTGTTGACGACAAAGCGGCCGGGAAGGGGCGCCTTAACACGTAACAAAAATACTAGTCTCAAATATACTTTCACTGACCATATATGAAAGACAAGGTATACACATACGTTTTAAAATAATTATCGCAACATCATTGCACTTTATTTTTCAAATGCGATACCCAATTCACTTTCTCTCCCTTTTATATCAATTCACAAATACCTACACATAATGACAAATAATCATTATTGTTTTACCAATCATCGTGACGTTGTTTTAAGGCTAAAACCCTCTTCGATATGACATCGATTCCCTTCCCAACCGTTCCATCTCCGAACGATAGGGCACGTTCGTTTCGCCCAAAATCACCTCTTATTCTTGTTTGTTTTACTTGTGCGCCGCGAGGACATCCGTCCTATCTGCTCGACAAATTACCTATTCTATCTGTCATCCCTTACCTATTACATTTTTAGAGTTCCCTAACATACAAATGAAATAAAAAATCCGTTGTTTAAAAAAGGATCTCGGGGAGCCCCGTCGAGAATGAAATTTTTCACGCTTTCCTTCAAAAAATGTTACGAGGTTTTAAGACTTAGTTTCGGATCATATAATCCGCCTCGGCATGTTAAATAATACCGTCCAAGTGTAAGTCGGAGTCGCGCAAAAAGATTCCATACCATTTTCTATAAAAAAATCACGTTTGTTGTATGGGAGCCCCACTTAAATATTTATATAATTCTGTTTTTAGTATTTACTGTTATAACGGCAATAGAAATACATCATCTGTGAAAAATTTCAACTGTCTAGCTATCACAATTCATGAGATACAGTCATATAGATAGATGGACAGACAGATAGTCGGACAGACGGACAGTGGAGGCTTAATAATCCTTTGGGTACGAAACTCTAAAAATTGCCGTTTTTGAAATTGTCTTGGATTTTGGGTATTTTTTTCCACAAATATTATTGACTTGTGTGAAAAAAGGTAGTTTCATACTTGCCTGTACCTGCTGATCGCAGACGTATCTTCTACAATAATTATTTTGGACGATAACTGTTTTCCACGCCTATAAAAAATTAACCAAATCTGGTATTAATGAAACGTATTTTGTACATTTCGTCTTGAATGATAAGATAAGATAAGATAAAATTTCTGTATTGCACCAACTAAGTATGACAATAATCAAAAGTACATTTAAAATCTAGTAGGTACAAAGGCGGGCTTATCACTAAAGCGATTTCTTCCAGCCAACCTTTGGGTAGAGAAAACTATAAACCATGTGGGTGTGTTGGCGCAGTTAGAGTATTACAGTGTAGAAGAATATAAGTATACCAATAAATAATAGGAGTAAATACTATAACAAATAAATAAACAATAAAGTAATAGAAATACATAAACAATAAATTTGTACGAACATTAAAAAAAAGTAAATAAAAGTAGCCAGTGAAAACAAAAGAAGTAAAGAGATATTAGTTAGAGCTAGAGTAAAGGTATCTGGAATAGAACCATCAATTCGTAAATCCCGTTCACTATAGACGGTTTTTCTTTTTTTCTCACCTCTGTTTCTTGAATATTCGTGGAATTAAATCGTGAGATTGATCATTGATGTCGTCTAGATGTGTTGTCGACTAATGTTGCTAGAAATATTGATCTGCTCTTTAAAGACACGTCCGTGTATCTTCGAGGTCTATTTGTTGTTTTAATGAAATATATTTGGTAGCATTTCGTCTTAATTGGTATTTGGAACAGAACCATCTATTATTAAATCAAATTCACTCTTGGCGTTTTTTCTTTTTCTCTCACCTCTGTTTCTGGAATATTCGTGGGATCAAATCGTGTGATTGATGTCGGCTTGATGTGTCGTCGGCTAATGTTGCTAGAAAGATTGATCTGCTCCTTGGAGACACGTCCGTATATCCTATTTGAATGTGAATGGGGATTTGTGGTTTGCTTTCGATTTCAGTGTTTAAGAATATCGTTATGAAACGAGTATCCTACTGAAAAAGGGAATTGATTCTTTTCCTGTTTGAATCACATCAAATAAAAGCCATCATCATCATCCGAGCATATTCCCGGTGGCATTCTCAGCGTTAATGCTTCAGAGCCCGGAGTCTGCTATCTAACCAAGGTGATTTGACGAGATGACAGCCATGTAAGTATAATACATTTCTATATTTAGGACTGGACTTTGGTCCAGTAGGCTAAATAAAGAAATGGATTAAGTGAAAATAGGAAGGCGTCCATTTTTATTATTACATTATTATGATATAAATCTATACAGTTGAATAGTTTATTGAAGGGAGTTTTGGCTTTAGCTGGTATGGGAGACAAGTCAAAACGTAAAATTTTTCTGCTGCTTTTTTTACTACATAGATCGTAGAAATCGGTAAAATTAATGAAATGAATGTATGAAGCGGAAAATACGAGTATAGTACAAATATGGTAACATCACTGGTGTCATTTATCAGCCTGCCTAAAAGTATCTGACGTAGGTTGATGACTGCCATGCAATGACGACAGCCGAGACCAATGGCTTATACGTGCCTTCCGAAGCTTGAGATTTTTTTTAATGCCATTTACCCATCAGGTACGTCGTTTTACTTGCAAAAGTGCTACCAAAACGCACTCCCGAGGAGCTACCGAGCTCCTCAAATTATGGTAATGATAATTAACGATAGATAGAGTTGACATATGCCGTTGACCCCAAATAGGGAGAGGCTAGAATAGGAAGGATGATAATGAAGTTTATTAGTTCACACATCCCATCCTAGTATTCTGAACATATCACTGAGACACAAATAGTTTTGCTTTCTACATCTTTCAATTTTTTACTCCTCGCTATAACTGATTCCAAATTGAGTACCTTCCTCGATTCATAAATAAATTATTTGGTACTTTTAAGAAAATAAAATGTCTCAAGTAATGTAACTTGCCATTGATCTTATCTATTTTCAACGTGATTTTAAATTTATTATTGCAGAGGAACTGATATCAGGAGCGCTATTTTATGACGACCTCTGTGGCCTAGTAGTCATCTTGCCACGCTCACCGGAGGTCCCGGCTTCGATGGTCAGGTCACGATGGAAAATGATCTTTTTCAGATTGACTTGGGTCTTAAATATTTATTTTTATACGTATTTGTTGGAAAATATAGTATGGTTGAGTTAGTATCCCAAAACACAAGTCTCGAATTTACTTCGGGGCTACTTTAATCTGTGTGATGTGCTTTGTCTGTATATATTTGTTAATCCGTATCATCAGAGATCGGAATCACGGGTAACAAAGTATGGATATGATTAAAACATCCGGGATTTCTCGAGAATCTAATTGGGTACTACGTAAATAAAACAATCATAATTATGTGATTAAAGGATAAGTAATTTTTTTTCGATTAAAATATATCCTGAAATCACATAATTATGATTGTTTTACTTATAGATTATTATGTCATATCCATACTTTTGATAGCAATAGCACTCGTGATTCCGATCTCTGATCCGTATATATATTTATTTGACTCCAAGAAACTACGACGTCATTAGCCTGTATTTTATACAAATTTTATAGAAAATGTGTGTTTTGGCGTTTAGAAAAATGTATCTAATTTGAGTTGTTGAAAAGAAGCGAATTGCAGTCATAAGTAACCCTTCCAATAGTTTCAGTTAATTTTGCTAATGTGTCTGTCGTACACAACACACAACATCTCAAAGCTAGTCGCACACTCACACGCTATAATTTATAGCTACAATTAATTCGCCTCTACAATTCATTCGTTGTAACCGCTGACATTAAATTTAATGAATCAACACCCCGGCTACAGCTAGGGTTGCCTGATCTAGATTCCATTTAAGATAATTTTTACTGTTTGGCAAAGACAAACCCCCAAAAAGAAATGTGGTGTCGTGGGACACCAGGTAGGAACGAAGTTCCTTCGGCTAATGTAGAATCGACACAATTTGCAAAAGAAAAATCGTGCTCAAAGGTATTATACACTACTCGCTTGTGTATACGACTGTCGCGCCTGCGCACGTCTCATTTAACGGTTTTATTTAACGAGGTCATCCTTACGGTTTTACTATCACATTTATTTTCAGTTCGGTCGCGCAGCAAAATCCCCATCTCCTCCAAGCCTGCCGTAAGGAACTTCATTCCAAAAATTACAAACGTTTGCTAAACCTGTTTTGGTTAAAATATGTTTAGCCTCGTTCTTTCAATGTCAAATAATGAGAAGAGGGAAAGGGACAAAACACTCTTTAACTAAACTAGGCTTAGCAAACTTTTGTTTTTTTTTTATGAATTTGAGGGTAAGTAAATTCTTTCTAGATTAATTATTGTGTAATTAATAATTACATACAGGTATTGTACATTATTTGAACCGACTTTCAAAAAGGAGGTCATCAACTCGTCGCGATCTTGTTTTTTATGTGTGTTCACTGATAATTCGAAAACTCTTGGAGCGACTGGATTTCTTTTTGTTTGACTTTTATCAAAATTGGTTGTGTAGTTTGGTGATGGAGTGGGTTTTTAGTTTTGAAAAATTATACCTATTGTACCTTTTACAAGATGTCTTGCTACACTTGTACAATTCTACTAATTTTTCGACATGGCCCTAGAAAAACATGAGTTGGACTCAACCAATTATAAGATTGTGAGTATTAAAAAAATAAAAATAACTGCATTTTTGATAAATTGTGAATATGAGACTTTTGTGACTCAAATATTCTACTTATCAAGTGTGTTAACTAACACTGGATTAAAATTTTTCGAGCTGCCTTGAATAGAGATAAGAGGGTAATAATTTTAAGGCCTTGAAGGCATTTGACGTAGTTCACCGATTGGCATCTTGTGACAACCGTCATTATTACACACTATTGAACTAGTGTGCAGGTTTCCTTACCATGTTTTCCTTCACTAGACGCAAAGACCGTACACGAGGACAAGCTCAGAGAAGTTGCGCCTAGTATGGATCGAACTTGTGTCCCACAAACGCACAGCCAGTGCCCAAACCACTTAAGCACCATCTTACTTACAAGTTTATTTACCAAGCGAATAAAAAAAACCGTTAACACCATCTAGTGATGACTGGCGAAACTACATATTCCAACCAATGTCACAGAATAAGTACTAGTACTCACGTCCAGAAGTCTTGCTCAAAAAATAAATTCAATGAAATATCTACTTAATGAGGTAAGCGCTATGGTTTAATTTAGCTCGCGTCAGAACTTCTCACCTCTTCCTTTAGATACCTAGACTTTAACTGCAAGCCAATTTTATTCTTTTTACTCTGGAAAAACGATTCATGTATCTGAATTTTCCCCTTCGAAGTGGTCGCCGCGCGCATAGTAAAAATGTAGGTATATTTCCGATACTTAAACAGGGAGTGACACAGACCTGCCAATGTTAAGTGATGGTATCTGTAGCGCCATCCATTATTTGCTTTTAAATGGCGAAACTTTTTATCAAACATTTTATCAAGCTACTGCAAGGGTAGGAACTTGCTTTCACATAAAAAAAAAACACATCGAAATCGGTTCCACTGTCCGAGAGTTACGATGCCACAGACTGACAGTCATTAGCGTCAATTTTATTACACTCTTCTTTTTGACGGGGGTAAATAATAAAAAAAAGACGAAAAAGAAGTCTGAAACCTGAAAGACAAACTTTCCTCGCACCTTAACTCGAACAAATCTCACCGCGTTTATTCTAATACTCGTCCGAGCTGAGGAAATGTACTTCCTACTTGAAACAAATGGGGTCAGCTGGCAACCCTAGCGAGAGACTGTGACGAATGGAGACGCTGCTTAATCTATCCTTGTCTCGCTCAGAATTAGTCTCGTTTCATTGTATTTAACAAAGACATTTTTTAGTTTCGTCTTGCTTTAGTTTAGAGCTTAATTTTTAAAGTTTGTTATAAATTTGTCTATGCATGTCTGGGAGAAAGGAAAAAAACTTAGACAGTACCAGTTGATTCTCTTCTCGCGCAAATACCGATCGAGAGAATAGGCGAAAATGCTAATCATGTTAATATGCGATACGGCTAGCAATTTGTGAGGCTATAGTTAAACTACAAAACCGAGTATGATAAAAAATTACGGAAACACCTAGAAAATACACCTTTTCTAACAAAAAAGAAATATTTTCCTAATCGGTCCACGCATCTTCGAGTAATCCGACTAATTAACAACCTCCTCCTTTTAAGTCGGTTAAAATGTGGCCTTTGAGTCTTGCGGCCCTGAGCCAACGAATTGATTATACTGAGCTCTTCAACTTCCTGCAGCAGTGTTCCCGGACCGATACGACATTGAAACTTTCAAAAAACGAGTCTATATCTTCCTGAAAGGCCGGCAACGCTTCTGTGACACCCATGAGCAGTGGTGATCTATAAAATAAAAATAAAAAATAAAAAAGCTCTGTTTGCTTAGAGCCGCAAGACCCAAAAGGTTCTGTCTGTCCCATTAGGGATAAAGACGTGATAGTATGTATGTATGTATGTACGTATGTACTATATCCACAGGACGAGATGCATTGGTCCTATTCTTGGCCAGAAACCATACGACAAAAAGCGTGGTAGTGTTGCCACTCGATAGTCAACTTTCGATAGCCTATCGATAGACTATCGGTATTTTAAATAAAACTGATACTATCAATAGTCTATCAATCCACTATTTTCCAACAAGTCAAATCAGAAATTTTTTTCTAAACGTCAAAACAAACATTCTGATTATTATTAAACAACAGGCAAATGACGTCATAGTTTCTTAGAGTCAAACAACGCTCTTATATCAATTGTTTTGCAATAATAAATCTAAAATCACGTTAAAATGGAAATGCTAAGAGACAAGTGAATTATTTTTCGACTTTTGATTTTTAGTACAAAATAATTTCTTTTTAACCCAGAAAAATATTCAATTGTATCGATCCTGATGACGGCGAACGATAGGAAAGTATCAATAGTATTGCTTTTCGTACAACATAAACTATCGATAATGCATAGGCTTTATACATATAAAACGCAAGACTATCGATACTTTTGGTTGTTTGTTCGTAGTCAGGATCGATACTATCGATAGTATTGTTGTCTACCAATAGTATTGTCCTAAAACAGCTATCGATGTATCGATCCTGAGAACAAAAAAACAATCTATAGTATAAATAGTATTGCGTTTCATATATATAAAGTCTTTTTTAATATCGATAGGTTATGTATTACGAAAAGCAATACTATCGATACTATTGATACTATCGATAGTATTTGGCATTTTTCGATTGAAACTATCGGTTGTAATGATATCGATTGTTCGGCAACACTAAAGCGTGAGCCAATGTTACGACGTAGGACTTTTCTTCGTTTCCAATTCGCTAATTCCGATGTGATCACTTAGCTTTATCATCCCGCCAATTCTTGTAATGGACGGTATGGAAACGAGGTCTAATCGCGTGATCCAAAGGTTATTTCGTTAATTCCGCTTTACAGGATGTCTCAAAATGGCGATTTTTTTTCGTGTGGCCAAACACTGGTGATAAATTTTTCAAGCTACTTAAAGGCATCTGACATAATTGGACGACTGCTATAATGATGATAGCTGGGAACGGCTCAACGTTTAACTCAGAGACTATTTGTATAAACTATTTATAGAAAGCTATTATTTGGCACGGGGTGTATGTTTATAAAGCCGACAAATTTGTTAAATAAAATCATGAAAAATTATATTTAAGGCAAAAAATTCATGTAAAGTGGGAATCAATAATAATTTTTCGCGTGAACTTAAAGTCGGCATTCGTAACTATGTATGGAAACCTATAGTGCGCGTGGCCCGACATGCATTGGGCGGTTATTTTTTTTTTTAATTATTAATTTATTCTTAAATCTTTCAGTTACGAAAAATGTTCAGATTGTAGTTGCCAAGCGGTTTAGTTTTTTAGTTATAAAATCTTAGTCACTAATATGTCTCACAGCCACACGGCTGTGAGACATATCAGTGACTAAGATTTTAAAAAGTGAAATATAGAAAGTGTGTCATCACTTTGTATATTTCACTTTTTACCACCACTGCATTATCTCATCTAAAAAATAAACATCATGTGAGCCTTACTCTTAATTAATGTAGAATTACTAATAATATTCGCAATAACTACTATAGGGTAATTGTCTAACCACACGCGACGTTTCTTGCGTCGCGTATTTCTACCCACCACCTTGCGCCACGCCGCACGCGCAAGTTTCGCGCGTAAGAATAAGGATGTGGATTGTAGACTGCGTAAAAAATATTTTATTTTATTAATCAACTATATATTATTCAAAAATAAAAGATATTTTTCATTCAGCAAAGTAGTGAAAAATTCACAAAGATAACAGAGCTTCAAAGTTTCGGTGATTTACGTCACCTGTGGTTAAAAGTCGTAGCTGATCGTGACGTCACGCGAAATTTAAATGCGTTGTTAAATCTTCGTCATATTTGCTAGTGAGAGACAATAAAAAATACCATACCTTGTTCTGTTTTATGAACGACGCAAGATGCGTCGCGGATCTTACGCAGCGTATGGTGCGACCGTAAAGGTCTTACAATCTTCCACTAAGACCTCAAATGATAGCCTGCACGGCTTGACATTAGACAGGACTATTAATTATAGACTTACCCTTTCATTGGTTTACCTAAATACCGCTTAATCTCGTCGAGTCGATATTCGGAGAGCAGTCATTTGGAATTCGTGACGTTGGGAACAATTTCAAAAGATTGACATTGTATGAAGTTTAATCTTTTATGAGGCTTTATATAGGAGCCTTGCAGTTGTCAAAGCTTTACAGGTACGCAATCACGTGAATGTCCTTATACATAACGGGGTGCACAGAACACCACATTGAGCATCGTGATAAGCGAAAAGATTAAAAATGGAGTACGGTAATGAGTTACGAGACATCAATACTTTGATATCCATTACATCGCGTTTTAAAATGGTTCATTCTATCCCCCATTCGTTTGATTGACTTTTACAATTTGCGAGGGAACCAAAGCAATTAATGCATTATATGTTTTTTTTCTCCCAGACCAGCTTGGAATGATATTATTTCAACTGATATAACTAACTATTCCATCCATTTATCAAATTATGACATAAATCTTTTGATCTGGCTCGCAATTAATTTGAAAACGCGATGGGCTAAGCCAGTGCGTGCCCCAAACCACACAATTCATAGAAGTGACAGAAGGATAACTCAAAAAAATTGAATGAATACGGGAAAATCACACAGATTGAGCCAGCCCCAAAGTAAGTTCGAGACTTGTGTTATGGGATACTTACTCAAGGATACTATATTTAATAACAAATACATATTTATGTAGATAAACATCCAAGATCCACATCAAACTGAAAAACATCATTTTCCATCTTAACCTGACCGGGGATCGAACCCGGGACCTCCGGTGTGCCTGGTATGAAGACCACTAGGCCACAGAGGTTGTCGAGTCTCACTAAACGAGAAACGTCTAAGTGAATGAATATGAATATATGAATAATGAATATATAGGGACAAATAACACTGATTGAGCTAGCCCCAAAGTAAGTTCGAGACTTGTGTTATGGGATACTAACTCAACGATACTATATTTTATAACATATACATATATAGATAAACATCCAAGACCCAGGACAATTTGAAAAAGACCATTTTCCAACTTGATCTGACCGGGGATCGAACTCGGGACCTCTGGGTGGCGGACTAGCATGGTGACCACTACGCCACGGAGGTCGTCGGAGTACATCAAAAACTAATGCTATATATTCTTTTTTTGATTTATGGGGTTTTTCACCTAAGTCCTTTAGGAAGCTTGCATGAGAATACAGATCCAATACATAGAGACACTTTGGAGAAGTTTATGTAATGTGGCGGTCTCGCCAAAACCCATTCTTGGATACAATGGTATATTTAATTTTATGTTCTCATAGATTATCATGTCAACGTTATGGCATATAAGTTAAAAATTTAAGACGAAAAGACCATACATGCATGTTTCTTTTTCATACCATTTGTGCTTCGGAACAAGAAGTCATTTTTACTTTAATTCCTCTAATGTTAATTTTACTTTGTTGAATTTATTGGAAAAATAAATAAGTACTTAAATTAAGTTGCAATCATCATCAGACATAAACTCATAAGTCAGTGCACTTTTTTCGTTATGTCTAGCCATGCTATAAAGCATTGTAATATAAAAAAATATTTTTATACTATGAAGTGTCGCATCTGTTTCTGTGTCTAATTTGTGCCCGAACTGAGATAATACTCAGTGACAAATAGTTCACCGAGATACAAGGAGCGGGCCGCTCCCAGGATCTCCCAAATTAATGATTCATTTCGTCGTGCGAATCTTGAGCCGTTTCTATTGCTATCATTTCTTATCTACTTGTACATACAAGCTACTTGTACTTGTTGTGCGGAGTTGTGATAGCTCAGTTGGTTAGAGCATGGTCGTATAAAGACCATGGTCGCTGGTTCAAGCCCCGTTCACGTGGTATTTTTTCACCATTTCTTATTTCATTTTTTAGTTTAAGTATTTTAGTACTGTATCTTGAATGCCTTAAAAACTCTACAAAATTATTGTTCAAAGTTCTTTGCAAAAAAATGGTTAGGAATTTAAAATAATCTTGACATGTCTTTTTATTGAAATATACACTTTATAAATAAATACCTTTGCAAATTACAAATTATTTATTTTATAAATTATAAATAACTTTTTTTTATTTACAAAAGTATTGATTCAAAAAGTGTTTATTTCAATAAAAAAACATGTCAAGATTGTTTACATTCTATTAAATACCTTAACAAATAAACTATAGGTCATTTGTCTGTTTTTATATCGTTTGTTTGATTTTATGTCTACAAGTTTCGAAAGAAAAATATTTTGAAAAAGATTTATTATAAAATTGTATTTCTCGTTCGGTGATATGAATTATAATAAGATATAGAATGGAAATGAAACAGATTGAAGTTTGTTTGTAAGATTCGATTTTTTGTATATGCAGATTACTATCTAATGAAGTTTATTTTTAATTATTTTTTGAAGATTTTCCTTTAGATACGTATGTAAGGTTCGCATTCAGAAAGAAGAAAAATAACTAGATTTTATTTAAACTTAAATTAGACTTAAAGTAAGTTACAAAACTCAAACTGCGATTAGAAAATCTCAAACCATTTAGGAAGTCGATAAATAAAATCTGCACCTACATGTTGTCAAAAGGATTATGTGCATATCCGCGTAAATCCTGCGGAACTAAGTACAATGTGCGGATTTAAAATTCCATTTCCGCGTACGTGATCGCGGAAGTTCCGGATCTGTTTGCGCTAAAGTTCCGCAAAATGGATTTTAGTGTGCCTTTTTTTGGTTTTTATGTAAGGCACTGTGGCATATATAGGTACAGAAATAAGTTTAATCTTTTACTTGTTCTATTGTTTGTTTTATCATATTATGAGAACATAATCAATATTTTACTTTTATTTGTTATTTCGTGGAAACATACATTTACATTATTATCTGTTTCTCTTTTTTTTTATTGTGTGTTAATTTATGACATCTAGCTATATACAACGTCATGCCTACTCATCGCCATAAATAATAATTTCTATACCTTCTCACTAGATGGCCCTTCAGCTATTTATTAAAACATTAAAATCTTTTATTATTATTATTTTAATAAAGTAGTACGCTAATTAATCAAATAAGACTTTTATGAAATGCAATAATCATTTTAAAAGCATATTCAAAACTTTTTTGTTCACTTTATTAACAACTAGTTTATACAGACAAAATATAAACTTTAAAGAGAAAATAGTGGATCATATCATATTTAAACTTCAGTATCGAAAACTTCTACATGCTCATATTTTCTTTCAAGTTTAAATTTGACTGTCGAAAACTAGTTACGAGTATAGCCTAGATATAAGAAATTTCTTTAAAATCACCAAATACTGTCGATTACTCACATGTCATTTCAAAATAAAAGCTAGACTACGTTTGTATGGAAAAGTCTGGGGTAAGGGAATTTTTTACATAGAAACATCAAAAGCTATGAATGTTTTTTAAAAAAAAAGCAAGAAAAATAAAGCAGAACAGACGAGTTGGTGTGGATTTCATGTTTTAATTCCCCGGCTTAACATGTCATTTAACTTGAAGCTAACATATTACATTCCTTTGAAGAAAGACCTCATATATGTATAGAGGCAACCTACTGTCTATAGACGTAACATGTTAAGGGACTATCTAAATTTTTCAGGGTCCAGTGCTGTCCCCATTTGAAATAATTCATTTCAAATGAAACGGTGATATCATTTGAAATTTGGCCTTGATCAGACCCTAGATAACCCTTCAAAATAGTTTTACAAGCTTAGTTTCACCTGTCCCGTTGTTTGTCTGTCTGTCTTTAATCAAATCTTGCAAGTTAAATTTGACCCACTTCCCGTTTTCCGATTGAGCTGAAATTTTGCACGCACACGTATATCGCGCGACAATGTATTATTATGATTACATGGGGCTGATCTGATGATGGAGCTGAAAGGTGGCCATAGGAACTCTCTAATGAAACGACGCAACCCTATCGATTTTGGGCTCGTTTGATTCGTCTTGAGGATTACTTTAGATTAGTTTTTAGTTTTTCGTGTATGTAAGTGGCCAACACTGGTGTCAGATTTTTCAGGCTGCCTAATGGCATCTGAAATAGCTTGACGACTGCCATACAACGATGACAGCCGGGACTAACGGCTTATACGTGCCTTCCGAAGCACGGAGGAGCTCGAGAAAATTTTGTGCCACTTGTGATCACCCATCTAAGTGCGAACCACGCCCGGTGTCGCTTAACTTTACTTTAGATAAAAGCTTGTTTAAAAAATTTTTTTTTTAAATAATGACTTTTTATGAACTATTGTTTACAGTGAGAACGTGAATCTTTTCTACGCACATTAGCGAAAAACGGCCACTTTTGGCTTATGAGCATAGAAAGGCAATTATTTATTCTAAATGAGGGCAGCACTGGACTCCGAAATATTTAGGTAGCCCCTTAACATTCATCGTTATTTTTATATTTATATATATTTTTAATATGAGTAAACCCCGTTATCTTGTTGCACAGACATTACATATTTGTAGGGATTTAAACTATTTAAAACATTTAATTTGTCGACTTCTTGATATCAACTTCTTATATTCCCCTTATATTTTTACGAGTTGATACATGGACGAGGTAGAATTGTATACAGTTTTTTGTAATGATTGTGGGAAATTTATGATAATTCATACGCTTTAGAAAGCATGTAAGTATTCAAAAAGAAAATTCAGTAATAGCTGTCAAAAAACTTACATCAATACGATACATTGTAATATCTCAACAATAAATTTTTAATTTTAATTGTAGTCAAACTCGTCGTCTATAGCTTTTCTTATCTATGCACAGACAGTGAAAATGTCCCAGATAATTTCGCCGGAGGCGTCTTAATTCGGCCCTGTGTAATTAAGGGCCAGGCCACCGTCAAATTAATTACATCTATTTGAGATAATCACTGGAAACTCTAGAAGGGTGATTTTTCGTTTTTTCTTCAGTCTGTCACCAAGGGAAAAAACAAAGCAATTTGATCGGCCGAATTTTCTTTCGTTTAAATTAGTCTTTTAATAAAGTGTTTTTATTACGAATTTATACAGTAACGCCGCTATGTCAGTTCGAGTACAGGAGCAGTGCACGAGGGCTATTCCATTGCAAAGAGGTGAAAGACAGGGAGACGTTATATCTCCGAAACTGTTCACTGTTGCACCGGAAGATGCTTTCAAGCTTCGGGAAAGGGAAGGATTTGGCGTCAACATAAATGACGAGTATATCACTCACCTTTGGTTTGCCGATGATATCATTGTTATGGCAGAATCGATGGAAGACTTAGGTACTTAGTCTTCCATCGATTCTGATCGATTCTATGCTCAGAGACCTAAATCGAGTTTCCCAACAAGTGGGTTTGACAACCTCCAGGTGGTCGGACGACCTGACAAAGGTCGCTGAAAAGCGCTGCGTGCAGGCCGCTCTTGATCGGTCATATTGGAAATCCTTGGGAGAGGCCTATGTCCAGCAGTGTACGTTTAGAACAAGCGTTTTAAATTTTTGTCAAAAAAAGAGTTTTCAATCTGTTATGTTTGTTAATACAGGTGAACATGTAAACGAAAAATGCTTGCTTGCTTTGCTTTTTGTGTGTGTAAGTGGCCAACACTAGTGTCAGATTTTTCAAGCTGCCTAAAGGCATCTGACTCATCTTGACGACTGCCATACAATGATGACAGCCGGGACCGTATAAGCGACACGTGTCTTCCGAAGCACGGAGGAGCTCGAGAAATGTTCATGCCACTTGTGGTCACCAATCCATGTGCGGACCACGCCCAGTGTCGCTTTACTTGCGAAAGCGCTAGTAATAAGCACTTCCACCGGGCCAACGAGTTCCTGAAAATCATGCGAATCATATTAACAGGCACTGCGCGGCTAGAACTTTTTTGATTCGCCCACCATCATTTAGGTCTTGCGGCCCTGAAGTACCATTTTTGAAACGCGGAGTTACTAAACGAATGGTTTTCGCAAGTCCCAAAAGGTTATATCTGCCTCATTAGAGATAAAGACGCGATTGTGTACTTATGCATGTTAATCATATTCTCGTAGGGAAATGAAATGAAATGAAATTTATTTGACTCTTTGTTACACAAATGTTACACAAATTACGTGATGCATTAATGGAGAGGGACGGGGTCAATGAAGTGTGATATTGTGTGACAAGGGGTGGTAGGGATCTTAAGATTCGTGACATCACAATACAAAATCTATATTTTAGCAATAAAACACAAAACTTCAACTAATGTATATATGTAAATGCGAAAATCACTCACTCACTCACTCATCACGAAATCTCGAAAACTACCTAGCCAATGAAGATGAAATTTGGCAGGAAGGTAGATTGTGACTAGGAAACGTCCGCTAAGAAAGGATTTTTGGAAATTCCATCCCTATAGGTGTGAAATAGGGGTTGCCAGTTTGTATGTAACTTCGTAATTTTTAAAGTGAGAAACAATATTAAATTTTTAATTTAGTTTAATAGTTAGTAGAACATAATAATTTATTAATCATTAATTCGATTTTGAAAATAACATCCCCATAGGGGTGAAATAGGGCTTGCAAGTTTATATGAATCTTCGTCATTTTTGAAGCGAAGCACATGATATTTTTGAATTAGTAGACAACAATACAGAAATTAGATTTTAAAAATTGCATCCCCTGGAGTGCATTAGGGGTTGCGAATTTATGAAACTTCGTAATTTTTTGAGTGACAGACAAAAAAATTGAGACAAATAGATCATTTGTTCTCTTTTGCTCTAGCAAATGACGGGAACGGGAACGGGATATAATAACATAATTAATAACGTAAAAAACCAATTAAAGATCCTATTAGAACCATTTTCGACTTCTACGCGAACAAAGCCGCGGGTTAAGCTAGTAATAAATAAACTTTAAAATATTTCCAGATTTATGAGTTAAATATTTAATAGCTTCACTCGCTTGCTTTTTACAATTAAAAAAAAAACGCTATTTGTGACGTCACAATAGGAGTGGGGGAATATTGTGACCAATTGCGACAAGTAGGAGGGGAGAGTCAAAAAGTCATGATGCTCGTGTGACATAATTAATGGATGGTCTCTTGGTACTAAAAGGCGGAGTCGCCTCTTAAAACTTTGTCAACTGATAAAGGCATACAAACGTAATGCGTGAATAAATTCACAGGATGCAGGGGATAACAATAAACAGTTTATTTATTATAGATCTTTTGAAACTTTAAACTAACACGAAAAAACTGGTTAACAGCTTTGTTTATTAAATAATGCTTCGCATCCCATTCCATAAAACAGAAAATTTCGCATGTAACACCGCCCATTCCACAATATTCGTAACAAAGGGTCTCTCGGCCGAATTTAATAAATCTTCCGTTGCTTTCTCGACGGCCTCTCCTGTTTTCATAATAAGCCGCCTTTAAAAGATCACATCAAATATTTTTCGGCATTTTAACCAGCAGCTAAGGGTGCTATAACCGATACTTGAGTGTAACTGTAAAATATGTATATATTATTATATGAATACACTTCCGTTGTTGCAATGGAACGGAACGGAACAGTCCATTGGTAATAGGCACTCGACCAGTAATTTTCTTAAAGTGTCAAACCACACGCAGTAAAATATCAACCACGCGACGCATTGCACGTTACGTAAAGCGTCTAAATGGCATTTTGGGTGTTCTTCGAAGCGCAATCATTTTGAGGCGCATCAACTATCCCTCGGAGCGCACCTTTTAAAACGTGGGTGAGCTTTGAGGAATAAAATTATATTTTTGAGATATACCTCGAAGCGCACCTTTTAGTTGCGCTCAGGGTGGCAATTAAAAATATGAAAATTTTATAAGTATATTTTAGAGGAATAGTTAAGGTGAGCCTCAAATTGGTTCTGCTTCGAGGAATACCCCTGGCATTTAAATACAATGTCTACCCTTTGTTATTACCACACGCAAGTTGCGCGAATAGAAATTGTATGAACAGCACAAGCTGCGACGCGCATCTTGCGCTGCGTGTGGTGCGACAGAGCAAAAACAAACAACTACATAAAGCAGGCGATATCAAGCCACAAGACCGTGGTCCAGTAAATTGCCTGGACTTGGCCCCGACTTAACTAGTTATCGGTTATCGTCACCTTATCGATGTCTCTTGCTGCTTGCTAAATGGAAATTGAAATCTAACTAGTTTATATTATTAAAGTCATTTCAGTTAACTGCTGGACTAAAGGCCTCCCCTAATAAAAGTGCTGAAATAAGGCCTCCTCTAATAAAAGTAGGAGTTGTCCATAATTACCACGCTGGGAAGCTGGGTTGGTGCACGCAGAAGACAGGGTAAGGTTTTTGCTTAGAGGATGCTGATGCCCGTTCTCTTTCTCGTATGTTTTCCTTAATCGCCTCTTACGACCTTCGAGGAGAGGAGGGACAAATCGTTTTGTACCCTTCCGTCACTAACTCACTAAACGGGCAAATTAATAAACATAACCTATAAGAAGAACAGAACCCTAGGTGCGCAAGTAGCACTCATAACTAGCACTCAACTAGTTAAGCTTTTGCTTTTATCGCGGGCTTTGAGCGCGGCGACCGAATCAAGAAATTTCGTAAATAAAATAAAACCTAACACCCCCCACTCCGCCTACCATGTAGGCTTACAAGAAAATTCATCACAAATCACAGCGGCGCGGCGTTGAAACCCGTGCATCATCTAACGTAGTTTCAGTTCGGCAGACTTCGGCACGGTGTTTGTGTGCGTGCGACTAGACGTATGCGTGTAGACTAGCTGCTAACTGCCCATAGCTGATTCTATCTCTTTTAGACACGTTGCTAGGTGAGACTGCGTGCTTTTTGACCGCGTCCACGAGTGACTTCGAGCCCACGACTTGTTTTCTTATCGGTCACCACGCTCAAAAAGTGTAACTTGAATAAATATCAAAGAAAAAACTTGAATTAATATCAAAGAACAAAAAAACTGCATAAATAAAGAATAAATAAATAAATATAATTGCATAAATTGATAAAAAAATGCTATGCAATAGCTTTACCGCGGCAGTCCCCAAGTGCCACACTTTTTTTTAAAGAATTGTAGACTGACTAATACTTACCTAAGGGGCAAAAACAAATGAAGTTAAATAAAAGCATAATAAAGCTGTCTTCAACTACTTTAAAGCAGCGATATCAAGCCGCAAGACCGTGGTCCAGTAAATTGCAGGGACTTGGCCCCGACTCAACTCGTTAACGTCGCCATATCGATGTCTCTTGCTGCTTGCTAAATGGAAATTGAAATCTAGCTATTTAATTTCTATCGTTTCAAATTTTAAAAAAATCAAAATTTTCTTCTGTAATTAGACATTTACATGCACTTTTTGAATTTACATTACGTTTAGTGTATATTAAAATATTATTTATTTTCAAAGACACGCTACCGATTCCAGCGCTTCGCAACGACCACTGAAGAGAAGAAACGCCGAAAGAAACTAATTTTCACAATGTTGGTCGCCTACTCGCCAAAAGGGCTTTGTCTTATTGTTTTTATGTATTTTAATTAACAAATACTTATTATAACAATATTGGCACATTATAACATGTAACGCGTTCCGGAAGGCAGAGTAGAATACGTCACTATATTTATTGTCAAAATCCCTTTTCTCAAACATCCTCGGACATGTAAGCAATATTGTAGTAAAAAGAAGACACAAAGTTTGTAATTCTTGGCTCGTGCATTACTTGGCAGGACTAGGCCAGGAAAGTAGTATGAAAATTCATTCCTGGCAGCTCAAAACATAAAGAGAAATAAAGTGTATTCAGAATAACAAGACAGTGACATTGCCGTTTCAAATGACAGTTCTGTTTTTACATTTGATAAAGACATTAAGCGTGTGGCAACCTCTACGGCCACTACGAGGAACTACAACAACACCCAAACAAGAAACAACCAAAAATATAGTTCACAAGTAGCATATGAGATGGCGCCAGCAGAGTATCCTACATCTCGATCTCAGAGTTCGCCCGATTCGCTGCATATATACAACTTCCGACGATACACCGTCGGAGCCGCGGTTCCCCAGGCGCAACAACATGCCTGGCGGGAAGATCTTCCCTTTGTGGCGGTCGAGCATATCACCTCGCTCCCGCTACAGTGGTGACCCCGACGTGATTGGAAGCAACCTTCTCCATCATCAGCAGCCAAGCAGCGTTCTTCAGCATCGTCGAACTCTGTCATCATTGCTACTCTCTCTCACTCAATATTGGTCAGCAGCAGTCTCACAGCAAGCCAGCGCAACGGGTCAATCTTCAGGTCCATCGCAGCCGACTCACCGAGCTTCCTGGTCCTGATACCAAGCACCCACAACTCACTCGACGACTTCAGCGACCGGCGCATCCCCCGCAGCATCCCACCCTGGATCCGAGGCATCTACTCTCCAGCGTGGCACTCCGGCAGGACATCATTCCGGCGCCAACAAGTCGACAACGCTCTACACAGTCTCGACTCACCGCAGACTACGAGCACGCTCAGCACGGTCTCGACTCACCGCAGGCCATGAGCAAGCAATTCACTTCCGACTCACTGGAAGGCTCCCGACTCACTGGGACAAGTATCAACTGGCACTTGCAAGCACATATAAGAAGCACAGACTGCACTTGGAAAAAAAAAAAGTTATCAGACCTTCCGGTCTTGGGAGGGAGTCCTGTGGCAACCTCTACGGCCACTACGAGGAACTACAACAACACCCAAACAAGAAACAACCAACAATATAGTTCACAAGTAGCATATGAGATGGCGCCAGCAGAGTATCCTACATCTCGATCTCAGAGTTCGCCCGATTCGCTGCATATATACAACTTCCGACGATACACCGTCAGAGTCGCGGTTCCCCAGGCGCAACAACATGCCTGGCGGGAAGATCTTCCCTTTGTGGCGGTCGAGCATATCACCTCGCTCCCGCTACAAGCGTTTAATTTCATCACTTGTTATACAGCCAATTGCTGCCAATTATAAAAACTGCACTTTTTGAGCTAAATGCTACACTATGAATATGCCCACAATTATATTAAAATGTTTGTATTAAATCTCACAAGTGTTCGTTTTTCGTTGCGAGAGAAAAAAAAACAATTATAATCTACGGTATAAAATTTTTGCGCGAAATATGACGGGGCTGTATGGGCTGTTTCCTTTGCACTTAAGAACGCGGGAAAGCAGTTTTTTTCTTTCAAAGCACGTTGTGATTGATGTATATACTCTTTGCAGTAAATATTAACTCTGTCGGTGAATATTTGCATAGGTATTTCTGGTTATTTCTTTAATGATCTCTTCACATTTACTAAGAAAAGCACTATACATGCCTCGACGGGAATGGCATTGCCGGACTCGTAATTATTGTCAAGGCCGAGCGTTAGCGAGGCCTTGACTACTCATTCCGCAATGCCATATTTCCCGTCCTCTGCAGTAATGTACTATTCCTCTTCTACGGGCACGACTAGGGAAAGAGGCTTGTAGTCCAGCAATTGATCGATATAGGTTGAAAATATGAGATGAATAAGAATAAGAAGACTGTATGATAATCCTTAGTGCCTCTCTCTACTTGTCAAATTAATTAGGTATATATAGAGCCCACTAACATACTGTATATAAAATAATGTACACCGTGTATATACTGAAGAGAAAATGTTAATTCCGTCAACACCATTACCCACTTTGGCGTTTCAAGTAATAGAGCAGAAAGATTAAGGCAGTAGCACATGAAGGTAACGATATATTAAATAATATATATCCATATAAATACAAGGATTGAAAAGAAGTAGCTAAAGAGCGAAATAGCTGGAAACAACAAAGGGAAGCCTTTGCCCAACTATGCAACCAGAATGGATTGTACATACATACATACATATCCTTAGCTTCATTTACGTCCATACGTTATGGATATATTTTTAAGAAATAATTTAAGATGTCTTGTTACCTATTTATATTATAATTTCACAAGTAGTCTTGCATATTTTTTGTTCATTATTTCAACTTATCATAATAACAATTCATTTTAGCTGTGGCTCATATCTTTTTCATTTTGTGGCAGGCTAAATAATCAATATGCTCTAATATCTGCACATGAACTTCTTGACATTTTCCGAGGATTTTGGCAAGAATCTAAAATAATTTAAATGAAATTAAATACTACCACACGAATAATTGTGGAGAGGTAAGATCGAATTGCGCGATAAACTACATGTTCAAGGCTAGATGGCAACCTACGGGAGGGAAAATATAGTGTGATTTGAGCCAATCGACACGAAAAGAAGAAAGCTTGATTTTAGAATATTTCGCAAGAAGTAAGTATGAACTATCCTTGGGCCCAACACTTAATAGACAACTTTATGCCACTAATCATTTACGTAGGTACTATGTGCTTTTATAACAGTCCCACATTTAAAACATCTTGAAAAATCGTTTATAATCGAGCAATTGCAGCACTCAGTGTGCGCTAAGCTTTAGGGCTCTAGTTGCTCTTGGGACTGAGACTCTTCGTTTAAGGCTAGTGTACAAACCTTTCGTTTTGTATTAAGACAACAAAGCTGTGGGATAATTTTATTGGAACGAAGTTCCTTACGGCAGGCTTGGAGGAGATAGGGATTTTGCTGCGCGACCGAACTGAAAAAAATGTGATAGTAAAACCGTAAGGATGACCTCGTTAAATGAGACGTGCGCAGGCGCGACAGTCGTATACACATTGTTTCGATTCTACATTAGCCGAAGGAACTTCGTTCCTACCTGGTGTCCCACGACACCACATTCTTTTTTTTGTTCATGATTAGCCTATCTCAGTGTCTTTAAAAAAAAGTGATATTAATCAAAAAATGGAGTAAATAAATATTGTATGTCAAAATACTACTGACAGTACAATAAATCTACATTAAAACCAAATTTAACTGCCGTACATTTTAATTCCACTTTACCTTAAACTAGTTTAATCAAATGCACAAAAGAATTTTAAAGACCAATGTGATTTGTTCTTATCTATTCATGCATGTAACTTTTATGAATCTATTTTAACTTTGTTCTACTTAATTCTCCTGAAAATGATGTCGCATTTCGAGCTAATTTCAATAACTATTTTATGCTCTTGTTTATAAAGCGCCCAGTGTGTGCAAAGCTTTAAGGTTGTAGTGGCTCTCGAGACCGAGACACTCTTCGCTAATGGCTAGTGTTCAAGCCTTATTTTCGTATCGCCAAGATAATGCTCCAGAAAATTAGCTTCCTGAAGGAGAAAATAGAGTAAACTACTACGTAACGAGGATGCATTATCTCACTCAAAGTTTTACGTAAGTACATTTTAAACAACTGTCTAACAGGAGTGTAATGTATGCATATATAAAAACCTGTGTGAAGCATGATTATTATTTTAACGTGGATGGATCTTACGTAAAGCGTAAAAAGTACTTACCCACGTAAAACTTTAAGTTTTACGTGGATAAGTACTTTTTACGCTACTACCCCAAAAAAGTAGTTTATATTTTTAAGGTTCATGAATGCTTACTTGGAAACAAAAAAAGAATGTAGTATGTTTTGTGTGAGGCCTGACTATTATCATAAGAAAATTTACGATCAGATAAAGAAACCGAAATAAAAACTATAAAATGATCACGGAAAATTTACTATCTTGCATTAATTAATATTTCGTGAAATCTAAATTAGAGTTGAAATCTAAATGGGTATAAGCGATTTTTTTATAGGTTCATACATTACCCATCATCTAACTGTTAAACTTTTTTTTTTCAATTCAATTCTATCTTTATTATCATAGGATATTTATAATATCTCTTAATAATTATCACTTTGTTTTGTTTTACAATTTTTGACATCAAAAAGTTAGTGAGAGCTAAGTTTACTGCCGTCTCCAAAGCGCTAGTGTACTAGAAGCGGTAACAAACTCACTGCAGCATTTTCTCCAAGGACGTCAATTCATTGAAATTAATAATTAAAGTTGATATGTGGACAGAGAATATATTGTTTGTTATGTCATATTAAATATTAATTTTTTAAATGTCGAAATTCTAGAATTATACAACTCAAGTATTATATTCAGTATGTACCTAATGTACCAAATTATGACATTTATGAGTAAATAAACCTTTAAAAGGGACCCGCGCCAAGCTTAAGCCAGACTTTGTTGTCTTTAAGATCCTATAATAAGCCTTCTTAAAGAGTACCTTCTTTACATAAGCTTTAAATTTTTTGTCTGTCATATCAAGGACCGATTGTGGCAATTTATTATAAAAAAGTATACCGCTCCCCATAAACGTTTTACTAACTGTTTTGAGCCTCTATACGGGGCAACTAAGTCACTCTTATTGCTCTATGATAAAGATGCACATAGATGGGTAAGAAGTAAACATCAAGGCTTTTACCTAGATTGCCGCAGCCTGGCCTGGGCCAATTACTCCTAATTTGGTCCTGAATAATTGAGGCCTCGCAGCGACGGGACAGCGCTTAGCTGGATCAACTTGCAATTGGATTGTGCATTGTTTTTTGTATTTTGCAATTGAGTTGTTTTGGGTCTATGTTTTTTTTATTTATAAACAGTAAAATGTATCTTAAACAACTAGGTAAGCTTAGTTACATTATTTTAAAAAAGTCGAATCAGTCAAGTAAGGCGATTATCACACTGCTCCTAGCTGCGTAGCGCGGAGACGACATACGAAAACGACGCGCGTAGATCCGGTGTCAGTGTGTTGTCCTATGCGGGGTTTAATCCCCCGACAAAGGAAAGGAGTGTTTCAAATTTGACGCTGATGACTGTGGGCCTGTCAGCGCTGCGATGCCACAGGCAGACGCCTGTGGCATCGCAGCGCTCAACCAGATGGACTGATTACGATGCGGTTTTTAACGTGAAAGCAAGTTCCCTTGCGGTAGCTCTTAGCTATATTTGATGAATATCGGTTGAGCTGTTTAAAAGTTATTGGGGATTAAAGCTGAAAGCCAGGGCTTTCTATAGCAAATAATAAATGGCGCTACGGATATCCATCTAGTGATAAGTAGCGGTACTACCGATACGACTTTGGTAGCTCATCACCAGATGGTATTCCTGAAAATCGGGGGTTTTTAATTTGCCTGGCAAATATTCTTGTTTATACAAATTGACGCTTGGACGCTTTCCAGCTTGATTGGTCAGAAGCTGCTCTGGATAGAGAAAAGTGGAGGAAAATGGGAGAGACCTTTGCCCAGCAGTGGGACAGCATAGGTTAATTTAAAAAAAAAACAAATTGATATATTTAAAGTCCCACCTCACGCTTCGCAGCGGGGTGCGGAGCAGTGTACGAATTGCCTAAGGACTTTAACAGACAAGCGACAGTATGCCCGCGACTCCAGCGGTCGCGCGAGACAGGTCGCAGGTCGCCAACCGTTGCCGGCAGGTGTCGCGAACTTTCACAGACATATTGCCGCTCGTTTTAGATCATTTATTATCATCATTTAAGCCGCATAACGTCCACTGCAGGACATATGCCTCTCCCAAGAATTTCCAAAATTACCGATCTAGAGCGGCGCATCCAGCGTTTTCCAGCGACCTTATTCAGATCGTTAGACCACCTTGTGGGTGGGTGTCCTACGCTTCGCTTGCCAGTACGTGGTCAGCATTCGAGAACCTTTTTGCCCCATTGGCCATCGGTTCGTCGCGCTATGTGTCCCGTTCACTGCCACTTCAACGAGCTAATCCGCTGAGTTATATCAGTGACTTTTGTTCTCCTACGAATTTCCTCGTTTCTGATTCCATTACGTAGGGGATCACCAAGCCTAGCCCTCTCCATAGCGTGTTAAGTAACCTTGAGCCTTCTTGTGAGACCCATAGTAAGGGGCCACGTTTCAGAGCCATATTCACTGGTCGTTTTAGATCTCTTATATCAATTCAAATAAGGGTTTTCAAAAATTCGATACACCAGATGGTAACGCAGTGAAGTTAGGTTCGATAGGCTGTTATTAGACACATTTGACTGAGCAAAAGAACCTGACTGATGGTCCAACAAAAGTCGATTGGACCTGACGTCACTGTGTTGTCACCTGGTGTCACATATGTTTTAAAACCCTAACAGCGTGAGTAAAATTTTACGAATAATGTATTATTTATTTTTAAACATTAGAATATAATCCGGATAAATATAGAGCAACCACAAACAACATACCAATAATTGGATATTATTAAACGCCAAACATTCACAAGTGACCACATAACTTGGCAGCGTAGTGGTCACCTCGTTAGCGAGCCACTGCATCTATACTACACACACAGAAATGTAGACTACTTGATATAATACTGGAAGAGCCGGCGCACACATGGCGAAGCGCAACGCAGAGCATTTTCACTGTTCAACTATTATCGACATTATCCTATTTGGAATAATATCCAAAATCAATTAACACAATACTTACGTACATATGGCGAATTTCGACTAGGCACAAGTATTGTGATAGTTGATTTTGGATATAATTTCAAAGAAGACAATGTCGATAGTAGTTTGATAGTGAAAAATGCTCTGCGCTGCGTTTTGCCATTTATGCGCTGGCCCTAACAACAGAATATACAGTAGCATATATAGACCACGCCTACACGATGGAAGTATAGTGCGAACTCGTCCAAATAAAAAGAGAAAACGTTATTCCATCTCTAAATGTTTTCTGATCTCAATATTTTTTAAGTATGTTATTTACACAATAAACGACTGCATTTATGGGTTTTCTATTTCGAAAAGTTGCTATATTAGAAAATTATGTATATATTCGAAAAAAATTAGATAAAGGTAAACAACCTCTAAACCTAGATTTTATTTTCTCAACAACATACTTAAAAATCATCGAGATCATTATTACATTTAGGAGTGGAAAACGTTTTCTAAATCTCCTTTTTTGTAAGGACGGAGTGCGTGCTTATACTTCGCTTTTAATTTACCTTAAAATACCAAAATTTTCCGGAGTCCAGTGCTGCCCCCATTTGAAATAAATCATTTGAAAAGAAACGTAGACATAATACAATTTTTTGTCTTGACCAGCCGCTAGATAACCCTTCAAACTAATTTATGAACTACTGTTAACAGTTAAGAGTAAATGATGTTTCCGTTTCTTTACAAATTATTTATTTCAAATGGCACTGGACCCACGGAAATTCAGGTAGGTCTACAGGTTCTGTCTACACCGTTTAAAATGAAGATGTGGTAGAGTATCTGTACAAATAACAAACCTCGCTAGTCGCAATACCGTCGCTTTAGTTCTGTATTTTATCGCCGACACTAAATAACTCGAAACAATTCGCATTAAAAAGTTTTCAACTAATATTGCGCCAGAGCAAGAAAATCGTTTATTTTTACGTCTTTCTAACTTCGTAACAAACCGTTTTTCTTCCAATCTGTTTTTATTGTCTTACTTATTTTTTAATAATTTTATAGACTTCTGTTTTATTGTTTGTGGAATTTGTTCGGAGAATCTTTTTACCCGTCTACGACGAATCTAAAAGGAGGGTAATGTGTATCACCGCTATATTTGTATGTATGTAATAGTATGTATTTGTTTCCTTGTATTTTCTCTGACATCCAAGGTCATCATCATCATCCGAGCGTATTCCCTTACCTAACCTTGGTGATATGACGGGGTCACTGGTTTTAGCGACTGCCGTCTGACCTACGCAAACTAAAGGGTAGATCAGAACCAATCTTTGGATAGGTTTGATGAGCAAACGCTAGATGGCGTTCGAGACTCACAGTTTATATACATGCCTTCCGAAACACGGGATCATCTTTATTTTCGGATAATCAGGTGATTGAAGCCTGCAATATCCTAACCAAACTGGAAATAACAGTTCATAAATTATGCTTCCCAGTGGGATTCGAACCCATGACCTCCGGATTACAAAGCGATCTCCTTGACCACTGGATCACGGAGGCAGTCAAAGACTTCCATGAAATCCATGGTATCTTAACGAATAAGAGACGGAAGAGAAAGCTGGTACATTCCAAGTTTTTTTCTTATTATGCCATACCAACGTCGATTTACATGATCTTTTAAAATGTTTGAAACCACAGATATCCAATCACAATCTAACTTAGAGCATTAGCCAACTCACGAAAAGGAGAGTGTAAATATATACAGTGTAACACCAAGCTAGAAGTTTGTACCTGCAGTAATTGCTTAAGTTCTAACGCGTGGTTTGGAAGTAGCTCGTTCCGGATTACTTTATCAACTGCTCAGGGTAATGGGAAATAAGCTTGCCACAAGGCTATTGAAGTTAATTTTTAACCCCGACGCAAAAAGAGGGGTATAATAAGTTTGACTCTAAACATATGTTTATGTGTCTGTCTGATGCACTGATTTTAATGTGCTTTTTTACGTGAAAGCAAGTTTTCTTCCGGTGTTTCTTAGATATTTATTTGTTTACCAATTTATGTAGCTACATATGTCGGATGAAAATCGATTCAACCGTTCCAAATTGTTCCTTGTTTCCTTTTTTAACCGTCTTCGAAAAAGGAAGTTTTCAATTTCTTGGTTAAATTAACTATGCGATATCCCTCTCATTTCCCGGCCGGACCCATGTGGAAAATCGACACAGACGAACTTCAACCTTATTACATTGACATAAAGTTTCAGTTTTTTAGGCAATTTTTGACCTTTGCCTAAATAGGTTAAAGGTCATCACTTTACAAATTAATCAATGCGAAAATCAGCTACTGGCAGACATATCATCTATTTCGAAATAGCTTTGATGGGTGACCACAAGCGGCACATAAAAATCTGCAGCTTCTCCGTTTAAAGCTCCCCGTCTGACAGGTGCTTTCATTTAGTTTCGTAGGCTTTATTTCGCGCCTAGGCTCTTCTTTCAACCCCCTTCCATATGAGGGAGGCATTGAAAAACTTCAGTGTCTCCCTTTTTGAGAGCTGGAGTAATTGTTTTCATTCGAGCCAGCCTACCTCTTCTAGGCTTATGCTGTCAGATGCCTTTAGGCAACTTGAAAAATCTGACACCATTGTAAGACATTCACACACAGGAACAAGTTTAACTGCCAGGCAAATAGAATAAAGTGACTTTAAAGCGTTCAGTCCTAATAAATTTTGAGTGTTGGGCACTCACACACACGAATAAGTTTAACTACCAGGCCAATTTAATAAAAAAAAACCGACTTTAAAGCGTTCGCCCCCCTATAACTTTCAACCGATTTCCTTATTAATCATAGTTAAGAACTAACCCGGAAGACATGGTTCTCTATTTTTTTAAATTTTAAAAATTAGTTGAAGAGCTACGATGCCACAGACAGATATAAACACTTTTTTTATATAAATATAAACACGTCAAACTTATAACACGCCTGTTTTTGCGCCGGGGTTGAAAAACATCACAACATCTAAGAAGGCATATTCTCTAACAAGCTAGGAGGCGCAGTGCCAGCGTAAGCCGCATTTGCCCTGCAGTGTCGGCACTAACCTTATTAAGGAGATAATCCTCTTATGAAGACTGCCTCCTTACTGACCCTAGTTCTTACCCGACTATGGCAGAGCTAAAATGAGGCTTATGTGTTTTGCCACTATATATGCATCTATATTCATCTATTACCTACCCCGCATGATACTATTGATAAACCCAGATAAAATTTGCATCTATGTAGCAATATACCTATTGATATGATAGCGCTCAATAAATGCTTTAAAAACGCTAAAAAATATCCATGATGTATTTATTTTATTTTTACGGTGGCATGAGCGAGCATGGTGTTACGAGAAGTGATAAAGGCACGTAACAGACAGTCAAGAAACAAAAAAAAAATTTTAGCATTGCCATACTAAAGTGTGCTGTCGTATGAGCAATTTGTATGGGAATGCCAAAAATTTTTTTGTTCTTTATTGTTATTTTAATTTTATTATACTATAGTGATCTGGTATAGCCCGTGGTTTGATTTATTACAGGTATGTTCCTTACTCGTTGTATATATTTCGATACACATATTAATTTCGCAGAAATACCAATGGATAAGTAGCCAAGATCCTATAATAACGCTTTATACTCGCTTTTCAAACTAAAACTTTAAAGTCTATTACCGAAATGTACGCACATTTTAATGAATAACTAGTCAAAGTAACCACACCAAAGAGACTATAAACATAAACATAACACTATTAGATAAGGGTCACCGCGACCGTAAAGATAAGCTCTAAGCCTAGTATACGTTTATTTATGGGTTAAAGCCGTGTTTACAAGAACAATATCATGGAATAGTTTCAATTTTTAAAGACACGGAAGATTAATCAGAAAAATGGAAATTAGTTTACCTTTTCAAAATGGCAGATGATGATAATAAATATGACGTTTTAGATTAAAAACGCACATTGTAAAATAAGATTGCCTTATAAACGATATTAACATGGCGGTTACAAGAATATACTTCTTACCTGGTTGGATTATTACCGGGACTCGGTCAGGTTCATGAAAGTCCAGTCGGATTTGGCTGCGTTGAAAATAGGTCCGTATTGCAATCTCTATTTTTTACCAAGGGATAAGTTTTTGAACATTACTAACGGAAAATATAACATTTTTTCAATGATTTGGCCCTTATATTATCGTAAGCAGACCAACAGTATGAACAAAGCCTTATAAACACGTAGCTATGTGTGGCGCACTATACACTCGTTTATTTGAGTGAGTACCACAGGTGCGTATAGATAAAGATTTTGAGGGTCTTTAGTGACAATATACCACGTGAATACCGCTGTTAGTGTCGCATAATAGTAATGATGTTTCATTCCAGTGCACGTTTAAATGAATTTAAGAAAGAACTGGGCTGAGAAACCATCACGTCAATGTGTTGGTTCACTCCAACACACGCAACCAGGCAAAAAGGGGGAGAGGTGCGGGGACGGGGAACAGGAACGCATATTGCGCTGGGACCCTAGAAGTTTTCGTTCTGCATGTAATATCTTAAATTAATTTTGTGCTTTTGGCCTAAAATAGGACTTCTCCATCTCAGTATTTTAAGAGGCAACTAAAGGCCTAAGCATAAAGATTTTGTACTACAACTGCATTCCCAAGGAGGGTAAACGTTAGGCGGGCAGCCAGTCATAAAAGTATCGTATAGTGAAGCCAAATAATTTAAGGCCATATATTCCAACTAGATAATGAGAGGCGGAGAATAACGTGGAATGACATGGAACGTAGACTTCATAGGTTTTTAATTGAAAAAGAAAGGTAAAAAGGAGCTCTGCGAATTTATCTATAAATATCAAGTGGCTTTAATTAAAGATTAAATGCAAAATATCAGTAGTTTAGTCATAGTCATGAAAAAATATTACTAAAAGGGGATGCTTTGGGACTTTTTTATGGAGTGAAGTTTGTTAGATCATGTAACTGAATGTGACTTTGACTAGATATGTCTTTTTTCAGATTTTAAAACACTATTTTCTATGTCTCAGATTGTTTTAAAATGTCAAAAAGTCAGCTTACCTAGCCAAAACTTTTTCGGCTATTTCTTTTCTACTGCGCAAGGTTTTGGCATCCTTGACTAACCAACGACTATTCATAATAATAGAGAAGATGCATAATGAGTAGATTTTGATAAATGTCTCTGATTTTGTAAGCATTTACGTAAAAAAGGCTGTTAAGGACAGTTATATTTTTTATTGATTCATCAATTTTAGTTTTTAGTTAATTGAAAAAGTCAATTTTAAAAGTAATAAAAAGTTAAAAAATTATATATTCATTGGATTTTCTTAAAAAAGTATAGGTAGCTACTTTTGTTATGACTCCAATCCTTTAAACGCAATATTTCACATAGCACCCGAACAAATATTCTAACATCACGCCTACAATTGCGACATAAGTGACGTCACTCCTGTCCGGTCTTTCTAAGGCGTTTCGAAACGCCGTCCACAGGCGGACGTGACTTTGTAACCTTTATATCTTAAAGAAATGTTTGGTTAGCAAGATAGTTGTTTTTTTTTAAGTACCTATTTTTAGGATATCTTTCCATAGTACAACGAAAGAAAAATTATGCATATTCCCTATTGGAGAAGGAAAAACGGGAAAGCGCACCGCGGCCACCGACGGAACACAACTGAAGATGCGACCGGGAACGCGCTAACATGAAGAAGATTTTATTATGTTCTGGTGGTAGATAATGCTCACGACAAGTAATTCAGCTACTAAATACTGATTAAACAGTAATTTTAACGCTATTTATTGAGGAGCTCGGTGGCCCGGCGGGAGTGCGCATAACTAGCGCTTTCGCAAGTAAAGCGACACTGGGCGTGGTCCCCACTTGGATGGGTGACCACTAGTGGCACAAATATTTCTTGGGCTCCTACGTGCTTCGCAGGGCACATGTAAACCGTTGGTCCCGGCTGTCATCATTGCATGGCGATCGTCAAGCTATGTCAGATGCCTTTAAGTAGCCTGAAAAATCTGACACCAGAGTTGGCGACTTACACACACGGAAAACGAAACAACACTTTAACTTACATCAACTCCCAATCAAAGGACGAAAAACAAAACAACGCTGTTTAAGTTTACTAAACCCCCCAAATAAAGCAACGTACAGTAGTGCCAAGAAGCAATCTGGCAATTCCTTTGAGGCCGCAGAATGCACCAGAACATGCAATCAACCGTTTAGTTCCGTCCGACAAAGCAATACCATGTTACATGATTCTATGAAGCTACTTCCTAATACTATGTGCGTTCATTCTAAGTTAAACATGACCAGATGTTTTTTTTATTTCAATTGCCTTCCGATAGCGTAATAAGGTTGATTATTGACTGTTGATTATTAGTAAAATGCGTGTGGCTATCTCTGAGTTTTATTGCAGACTGAAAATCTTTAAGATCGAACAATTGTTCTTGTCGTAATTTTTGCCCCCGAAAAAACAAGGGTGCTTTAAATTTGACGCTAATGTCTGTCTGTCTGTATAAATGTCTATATCACTCTCGTGCTTTCCATCTCTTGTAAACTTACATCCCAAATAAACAAACTCTTCCACTTGCTCCACTGTACACCCATTTACCACAATATCGCATTCTGGTCTGTATGGGGCATCGTACTCGTAGCTCTCGAAAGGGTGGACCGATTTCAATGCGGGTTTTTGACGTAAAAGCAAGTTCCCCTGCGGGGCGGCTCGTGAACTATCGAAAATTCGTAAGACGGATGGAGAGTAGACAGCCGGCGCGGCGCGGCGTAGGAGAGGATGTATCCCTGAAAATGCATGCCTGCGCGTGCTGTTTCGTTTAGGTGGCGTAGGGCGCTTGCGCGAATGTTTGTGTGTGTTTATGTTACAGCGTGCCACGCGCATCCATGGAAATGAAAAACTAACAATATTCAAGTTTTCACTTCTGCCGGCGCTCCCGGATTGCAACACGTCGTTTTTTTTTTATTTGCCAGGCAAATAAACTTTTTCATAAAATCCCTCGACTTTCAAGCGTTTACCCCCATAAGTTTTTTAACCCTTGAATCGATTCTCATCAAACATAGCTAATAACCTTTTCGACCAAGTCAGCTTTCAAGCTAGTAAATCGGCTCATTAGTTTAGGCGCTACGATGACACAGACAGACACACAGACAAAAAGATACACAGACACGTCTCTTTGTCATCAATAGTTAATAAAGGCCTTCGGCTATTGTAGATAGAAAGTCTTTATTTTCTTACGAGTTACATTTCCTTTATGTTTCTATAGCGATGTTTATCGGTTGACTACATATAAATGTAACACTATACCCAGTTGAAATCTATACATATACTGACTAATAATCGTTTTCTGTCACGCCACCTGCATTGAACGACCCCGGGGACTGTTGGAGCGTCGTCAATCTCCCCTGCAGGGGATTGGCTGACATTCGATAACGGAGCGCAGCGAGTGCGACAGTCGACGGCAAAAGACATCTAGTGTTTATAAACAGTTGCAACTTGCAGTAACTTAAGGCCCCGTATTCCGACAACAGCCCACTCGGATGAGGTGCGGGACGATTTGAGCGGTATCCCACAGACTTCTACATATTTCGTTTGACGGGGAACGGGAGGGGTAGAATGAATGCGGAATGACGCGGAATGTAGATTTTATCGGTTTTTTATTTTAAAAAAAAACGATAAGATATATTAAACAGAACTCTGCGAACATAATATTTAGTCGCTTTAATTGAGCACAAGAGTTAAATGTAAAATATCAATAGTTTATTAGTTCTGAATAAAATATTACAAAAATGTTACTTTGGGATGTTTTTATCGAGTGAAGTTTGTTAGATATATCCTATATCCTTAACTAAGACATCTTTTTTTTCTGATTGATCAAAACTATTTTATGTCTCAGATGGTTTTAAAAACTTGGACACTCGACATACCAAGCCTTAAATCAAGTCGTTCATTTTCCTTTCCATACCATCTTTTATTTTAGAATACATTCGACGCGTGTGAAGCAACCTTTAACTGGTAAAGCACCAGTTAAAGGTTGCTTCACACGCGTTAATATGGAAAAAGAAATCAAAATGGTTATAGGTTGCTAGCCGCATCGCCCATTCCCTCGATCGGTTTTTACGATCTGCGCAGGAAGAGAAGCTGCTGGTAAATACAAGTTTTTTCCGTTCACACCAGCATGAGAGAGCTTAGAAAAGTTAAAAACAAAGGCACTCGTGATACCATGATTCTACATAACCAGTCGGGTAAAACCAAAATACATCTTTGAAATCAACAACAACAACATCGATCTTATGAAGAGTTATTTCCACCCACGTCACGTTTCATGAAGGCCACTTACGCTATCATTTTATAAACTTGGAAGAGCACTTAAAACGTTTTAGTCGTAGCTAAAACTTAACATTGCGATATTAAAATTTGCCATTTGAAACTTGTTGTCGATTTTCTTTATATAATTTTTGACAAATTATAAATAGATTGCTGTAACCCGCGACTTCGTCAGCGAAGAAGTCAAAAATAGTTCTAATAGGATTTTTAATTAGTTTGTTACGTTATTATAACAAACCAATCCTTCATTTTCTAGAGCAAAAAGAGAACAAATTATCTATTTGTCTCAATTTTTTTTTTGTCTCTTAGTCAAAAATTACGAAGTTTCAGAGTAATATAAATTCGCAATCCCTAATGCACCCCAGAGGATGCTATTTTTAAAATCTAATTTCTCTTTTATTATTCTTTATTGATCACTAATTCAAAAATGTCATGTGTCTCGCTTCAAAAATGACGAAGATTCATATAAACCTGCAAACCCTATTTCACCCCTATAGGGATGTAATTTTCAAAATCTAATAGATGCATTATTTTCTTCTATTTATTAAAATAAATTATAAGTTTTATGTGTCTCACTTTAAAAATTACGAAGTTACTTACAAACTGGCAACCCTATTTCACCCCTTTAAGGAAGGAATTTTCAAAAATCCTCGTCTGTTAGTCACAATCTACTTTCCTGCCTTTCATCTACATTGGCTAAGAAGTTTTCGAGATTTCTTGATGAGTGAGTGAGTGAGTGATTTACGCTTTTATATATATATATAGAAGATAGATAGATAAGAGCAAATTACAGAGATTGCTAGCACCAAAATAAGTTTAAAAGTATACTATGGGATACTAACTCAACGAAACTATATATTTTTTAATATATACAGGCATATATTAACACCAACGATGCAGGACAATTCGAAAATTTGGCTGGCGATCAAATTCAGGACCTCCAGAGTTTCAGACTGGCGTGTAAACCACTACATCACGGAATTCGTCACGACAAATTTATAATTTTATTAGTATTCATCTGATGAACCTTTACTCCGAACGCAACAGGACCATATGTACGTAGCTACGTACGTGCATACGTGCTTCCGTGCAACAAACGTAATATTTTTTAGATAATGGTACGGAACCCTCTCGCACTTGGCCGGTTAGTATAGTTTTGATATCGCCTGGGGATGGCATCAACTGTAAAGTCTTGATAAGCACATTTCCAAAATATATGCATTTTGGCTCCCGAAATCGGGTATTCGTTTTGAAAAACGTATATCTTGTTTCCTTCTTTGATAAATAAATATATAGGGATAAATTACACTAATTGAGTTAGCCCCGAAGTAAATTCAAGACTTGTTGGGATACTAACTCAACGATATTATATTATATAACAAATACATATATAGATAAACATCCAAGACCCAGGACAGTTTGAAAAAGGCCATTTTCCAACTTGCCCTGACCGGGAATCGAACCCGGGACCTTTGGGTAGCGGACTAGTATGGTGACCACTACGCCACGGAGGTCGTCAATATAATAGTCCAGTAATAATGAATCCAAAGAAGGCTTTGTAGCGGGATTAATAGGGATATGGACCAAAAACATGGTGACTCATTAGAAGATTATTAAAAAGTATGGTAAACGCATTTTTTCTTTTCGCTAATAAGCAATTAATGATGAAGATGCAGCGCATTTAAATTTTGCGTGACGTCACGATCAGCTAAAATTTTAAATCAAAGGTGACGTAAATCACCCCCACTCCCGAGAGCGATGTATCGTTGTGAATTTTTACTTTTTTTAAATTATTTATTCAAAATGCACAAAAATAATATAGGTACGGTACGCCTCAGAAGTGGAATCCCAATTTCTCATTCTAATTGTATGAAAAATTGAGACTCCACTTTTGAGGCTTACCGTACATTGATACAATACCAAACCACGAAAACCTCGTAGGGTTTATCTGAGTTTCGGTAAGTCACTATGATATGGTGGTAAATAATATTGCTTTAACAATCTTACTACATTTTTAGGATTTTCTTTATACATGTTTTGTAGATCTGTGGGAAGTTCGTTCAAAAAATTAGGTATTAACTTGTCACTTTTCTCCCATACAAGTTACTACTTTGCTAAACGAAATAATATGGATCTATCAATATTTGGTAATCTAGACGGACTAAATAAAATTATACATCTTTTACCCAGCCCACATCCCTATTAGTCTATTTAGTTTCTATTTTGTATTCCTATATTTCCTCGTACGCTGCACTAAATTTTGAGAATTGAAAAACCACAATTGGATATTTGAATGTTTAATCCGGATCTCTGTTTGCATCTGCGGCGAATTCGCAGCTCATCTGCAAGTCTGATAGCTGTGAATTAATACAAGTGTTGCCTTCAGACTTTAGTTACGTCTAGTTACAGTATTTTTCATTTCAGCGTATTTCCAGTTGTGCGGCATTATTCATCATCATTTCAGCCTTCGACGAATCCGACTCGGCTGGGCAGCGTTCGGGAAGCTACGCAGTGTCTTCTCGTCCAAAATACCTCAGTGCCTCAAGACGAAAGTGTTTAATCAATGTGTGTTACCAGTAATGACTTATGGCTCTGAAACGTGGTCCCTCACTATTATGGGTCTCAAAGATTCAAAGATTCAAATGTTTTTATTCAGTAATTAGACCTTTACAGGCACTTTTACACGTCAATAAGTATAATATATGTTACGTGTAAAGTATATTAAAATTTAATTTATTTTTAAAGAAAAGCTACCGATACCAGCGCTTCGTAACGACCACTGCTGAGAAGAAACGCCGAAAGAAACTCATTTTCACAGTATTGGTCGCCTACTCGCCAGAAGGGCTTTGTCATATTATTATAATTGTCTTTTAATTAATAAATACTTATAATATAATACAATGTTGACACATTATAACATGTAATGCTTGCGAACCAGTAAACAAACATAAATTGCGTAATAAAAAATATTAAGTAGTCAAAAAAAAGCGAAGCCGAGCTGACCAGTCCCTCCCGGCAGCACCCGTTCACGAGTTGACGCACGGATCAGCCATCGTTAAACTCAACCATATTAGAGGGAATCCAACGACCCGACCGGCGACGCCACCACCGGATTGGACATTTAGTGAGCATGAAAAACCCGAACTCGCAGACCTTGTCAAGAGAAAATATTAATTATATGTTGGTCACTTATTGATCGCAGAGCATTTACATGTTTTTACAGTAGGCTTATTATGGTAACAGAAAATGCAGCTATTTATGTTTCATGTGTGGAGTGTAATGGAAAATGTTTAGGAAGTATCCACGCGTTTTTATCTCTTAAATAATCATTGATAGTATAGTACGCATTGTTCAATAAAACTTTTTTAACATGTGTTTTAAATTTTGCCATTGGTAGGTTAACGATCGCTTCGGGAAGTTTATTAAATAATGTTATACCTAGACCTAAGAGTGACTTTCTAGTTTTAGCAAGTCGAAATTTAGGCGTATGAAGCTGATTTTTGTTGCGAGTATTATAACTGTGAACATCACTATTTTTCTTGAAATTATTTAACCTAGATTTAACAAATAGAAGATTGTCGTAAATAAATTGAGATGTCACAGTAAGAATATTTATAGATTTAAATAACTCTCTTAAGGAATCGCGTGATTTTAGTCCGTAGATCGACCGAATTGCTCTCTTTTGTAGCACAGAGATAGCATGTATGTTAGCCGCTTTACCCCATAAGAGCAAGCCATATGACATTATGCTGTGAAAATAACTAAAGTATACTAGCCTAGCAGTTTCAACGTTAGTACACCGTCTGACCCTCCTCACAGCATATGCTGCCGAACTAAGTTTCTTGGCAGTGGCCTCAATATGTTTATCCCATTTTAAGTTCCAGTCTACAGTTATGCCTAAAAATTTGGTGTTGGGTACCCATTCTAGAACTTGACCATTAAGACTCAAAGGTATGTGAGTATTAGGTTTATTCAATAATGAAAAATTAATATTAATCTATAAGAAGACTCAGGGTCATTCAACGTGCTATGGAGAGGGCTATGCTCGCTGTTTCTCTACGTGATCGAATAAGAAATAAGAAAATTCGTAGGAGAACAAAAGCCACTGACATAGCCCAGCGGATTAGTTCGTTGAAGTGGCAGTGGGCGGGACACATAGCGCGACGAACCGATGGGGCAAAAAGGTTCTCGAATGGCGACCACGTACTGGCAAGCGAAGCGCAGGACACCCACCCACAAGGTGGTCTGACATCCTGAATAAGGTCGCTAAAAAGCGCTGGATGCAGGCCGCTCTAGATCGGTCATTTTGGAAATCGTTGGGAGAGGCCTATGTCCTGCTGTGGACGTTATACGACTGAAATAATGAATTATGATGATGATTTCAGCCGCATTACGTCCACTGCTGGACATATGCTTTTCCCAAGGATTTCCAAAATGACCGGTCTAGAACAACCTTGGTAAGGTCGTCTGACTACTTTGTGGGTGGGTGTCCTACATTCGTTTGCCAGTGGTCGCCATTCGAGAACGTTGTTGGCCCCATCGGCCATCGGTTCGTCGCGCTATGTGTCCCGACCACTGCCACTTCAACGAGCTAATCCGCTGGGCTATGTCAGTGATTTTAGTTTTCCTACGAAATTCCTCATTTCTGAATCGATCACATCGAGAAATACCGAGCATAGTCCTCTCTATAGGGCGTTGAGCGACGGTGAGCTTTCTTATGAGACCCATAGTAATGGACCACGTTTCAGAGATATAAGTCATTACCGGTAACACATCAGTTGTGCATCCACACCTAAATAGCTGGGAAGCCTGGTGTCCGCTTTCTAGAATTTTCTTCTTCACTTTATAAGTTCTTATACAACCTTGGTTCTAAGACAATAAATTGGCACGCATTTCAATCTTGAAATCGTCATTCCTCGGGTCTGCGACTCGGGGCCCGGAATAGGAGGCTATACATTTATTTCCCATGTAGCAACAGTTCCCAATTGTTGAGTTCAAACATAAAGAACCATAAACTAGTACAAATGTAAATAAAGGTTTGCGAGTTTTGATATCCAATCGCGCTAAATTGACTCAACTAATTGGAATTTGCAAAAATGGCTAAACGGATCCGAATACATAAAAAAGACCAAGTGAAAGCTCAACAGACCTCTCGAGATCTTTAGTCGCCTGCACCGGAGTTGCTCCTTTGCCGGCAACTATTGTTGGCGCATTTCAGGAGCCCATATAGTGGGCGGGAAGTTACTACTTGCTTACGTCAGTAATCATGATACTGGTTCATCAGTCCATCCCAACCTCATTCCATAACCCATAAATCTTTCCTTTTTCTTGCAGTAGATCCTTCTCCTGCTGAAACCTATTCAAGGGTACATTTTTTTTTGGTAAATACAAAAATGCGTTTGGCGGAAACGCCACGTTACATTAACTTTTTCGAAGGGCCTCTACATGTTTTATCTGTACCTTACGCAAGCCTCTCAAAAGACTGGAGTGAAAAGACCCGTGAATTCAAAAAGACGATCTTTGCATTCTTGAATTTTTTTTAATGCTATATGGCAGCAAACTAACAAGTTAGTCACCTGATGGTAAGTGATCCCCGCTCCCCATGGATAACTGCAACACCAGGGGTGTAACAGAAGCGTTGCCGGCCTTTCAGGATGATATAGACTCGTTTTTTGAAGGTTTCAATGTTGTATCGGTCCGGAAACACTGCTAAAGTAAGTTGATTCCACAGTTCTTTCGTACGTGGTAAAAAGTTCCTTTTAAAACTTATGGTGGTTGATTGCCAACTATCCAAGTGGTGTGGATAAAATATGAGGAAGTACCTACTTTATATTTCGGAAAAAGAACTCTACAAAAATGTTATAGGTACCTATACATACATACATAGTAGCATGATAAACTCTACTTGAGTGATAGTCGGTTAAAAACATGCTACAAAATATATTAACAGACTAAAATAAAAATAATACCACGCAGTTTAGAAAATGATCGCGTAAGAGCTCTCCAAACGACGTGATGTGGGTGGAAATAACTTCAGAAAAGATCGATGTTGCACTTACAATTTTATTTTTTGTACAATATATAAACACAGAAAAGAAAAATATAACAACGATATCCAAAGATGTAGGTCACATCTTTGAAAAGCTTACGTTTGTCGTCAACAATTAGAATAAAAACAATATTTGCGAAAATAACAATTTGGTACTTTCATAGGTATAAAGTAAATTATTTTGTACCGTTAAGAAAATAAAACGTCACAAAATAATGTCACTTGTCAAGATGTCACTTGACATTATCAATGTGGTTTTAGATTTATTATTGCAGAAAAACTGATATTAAGAGTCCCGTTACCCTGGACTGAACCAGACCTTCCTACACAAACGTACTCTAGCTTTTATTTTGAAACGGCATGACAGATTTTGGCGAAATTATATAATTTCAAATAAAATGCACATATTAAGGCATATAACTAGTTTTTACAGTCAAAATATGAACTAAAAATAGAACATAGTGTGTCATATGATATTTGACTATTAGTATGGAAAACTTCTACACCCTAAAATTTTCTTTCAAGTTCACTAGTTTCCGACAGTCAAATACTGTCGGAAACTAGTTATATGCCTAGGTATACGCAAATTCTTTAAAATTACAAAAAAACTGCCGAAATCTCACATGTCATTTCAAAATAAAAGCTAGACTACGTTTGTATGGAAAAGTCTAGGGTAAGAGAACTCTTAAGAGCGCTATTTGACTTTAAGAAACTATGACGTCACTAGTCTACACTTCATACAAATCCCATATAGAAAATGTTGGTTTTATGTTTAAAGAAAGAACTTTATTTTTTTTCCCATAAAAAATACAATAGTATTTCACTTACTGAGAAAACACATATTATTACTATTTATGTACAATGCGCGTGCGGTTATCATCAAAAATAACATAAGGGTAGGTAGCACAATAATTAATAATCGACGGCAGCAGCGCGTCGTCGAACAAACAATATCCATACTGACTGTCGTCACCAGGCGAACACGGATATAAAGCAATGCAGCGTACCAGGCAACTAGATGTGTCAATTTTATTTGATATTTCTTTATTATAGATATATTAGTAGTTGTAATTTTAGTAATTTGTTCTTCTATTTTTATTAAATTTTTAAGGTATATATTATTGCGTCAGTTTATGATATTTGTATATATTTATTTAGTTTTAAGGTTTTAGTTTCTTTTTAGATTATACATATTTTATTTTATTTTTTATTTAAGTAGTTTTAATATTTCATGTTATTGATGTTATTAGAGTTTTCTTGAATAAATACATAATTTTTCATACCGCACAGTATAAAATGAAAGTTTTATTTTATATAAGTGTAATAAAAATAGATTCATTCCAAGCAATCATCGTATATATAATATTTAAGTTTCTTTTGGAAGCTGGCGGTAGTTTTTGCTTCCTTTATTTCGTTTGGCAGTTTATTATATATTTGAATTCCTTCATGTTCGATGTTTTTTGTCCCATAATTTTTAGTTCTTGCAGAACGTAACATTAAGTGATTTGCATTCCTTAGTTTCATTTTTTGTTGTAGACCTTTACATTGGTTTTGACACTTTTGACGTTTAGAAAAAAATATCTGATTTGAGTTATTGGAAAATAGCGATTGTCAAGGCTACTTAAAAAGATCTAAAGATTTATTTTTGACTAGACACGTTGACAAAACATATTCTGGCTTATTATAAAACTAAATTTAGATACATATTTATTTTCATGTCTTTATCCCTGACGGAGTAGACAGAGCCCAGGGCGGTAAGACCCAAAGGCCACGTTTAGCACGATGGTGGGCGTTAACATGGAAAACGGAATCAAAATAGTGATGGGTTGGAAGCCGCATTGCCTATTAACATGATTCAAATCTCACCCATCACCTCGATCGGTTTTTACGATCTGCGCGGAAAGAGAAGCAGCTAGATCTTCTAAGCTTTTTTCCTTTGTTTTTGATTTGGCCTTGATTTCAACCATTTTTATACAAATTAAGGTGACATTAACGAAAGAGAAGGCGACATTTGCAAGAAGTCTTTTATTTTGTGCGAATAATAGTTTAAACTAAGGTAACAGTGTGGCTTCTGGCCTATACAACAGGACCACTCCATCTCTTGGATGTTTTTCTCTCTGTGGATCCTTTGAAATTACATAGTTTTTTTTTTGTATTTAGATAATTTTTAAAATGAATAAATATATATATAGGGACAAACTACAATGATTGAGCGAGTCCCAAAATAACTTTGAGACTTGTGTGATAGAATACTTACTCAACGATACCATATTTTATAACAAACACATATATAGATAAACATCCAGGACCCAGGAATATTTGAATAAGGCCATTTTACAACTTGCCCTGGGAACCAGGGATCGAACCCCGGAACCTCTGGGTGGCGGACTAGCATGGTGACCACTGCGCCACGGAGGTTGTCTAAATGGCAGTGACACGGGGTTTGAAAACTTTAAAAATTTTCAACAATTTCATAAAACATTTTTGTTACCCTTGTTAAGACACAACTTTTCTGTCTGACCAATTTTTTTTTTTCGATAAACTTGAACGGTTCGATGATCTCGCGAAATCTGCATCTCACGCAATCTCACAGAGCCACTAGTTCATATTGTATTTTTAGAAAAAAAACGGGTCCTCTTACTATTATATATTTAATCCGAGCGTTACCAAACTTGGTCAAAGTATTGCCGAGAAAAGCGTTGTCAAAGATAAACAACTTCACAGTTCAGGGTGAACTATTAATGATAGTTGTCCATTTCAGATAATATTACATGATTATTAAATCCACCTTAAAATGTGTTCAAAGTTTTAGACATGATTAAGTATTGAAATCGCACGCTCAAAATGCCAAGTGCCCTTAGTATGCCCTTGTTACCCCATCGTAGACAATGAAGGCACTAAGTGCCCTCAGTGATAGCTGAGGTGGGTAGAGACCTGTGATTGATGAAGTAGACTGAAACTGCAATAGATAGATAAATAAATATCTCTTTATTACACCAAAAGAAAAATGTAATACAAAGAATTAATTTTACATTAAATGAGTACAATAGGCGGTCTTATCGCTTTAAGCGATCTCTTCCAGACTCAAATATTAGTACAGCTCGCTATTTACTTTATGAGATATTGTGGGTAGGCATTAAATCTACAAAGTGAAGCAAGCTTCTTTGCCTTTTAGGGCTTAGACAGATGAGCAACAGTGTGCGAGCCACAGCTTGCAACCCTACAACAGTCAGCGAACAATATCGTAAAATATCGCGCGATGGTCGCGGACGGTTGAGGGACGGTTGACGGTCGCAGGACATGACGCTCGTCTATCAGACTCTTAAGATCACTGAACTCCAAGGCAAGTTATCACCCGATGTTTTTTGGCTGTATTTTTTATCTTCCGTTCCGCTTTTGAATTGTGTTTATTTGATATCTTAACCTTCTTTCATTTAAGTGCCAGAACTTTGATAGCTTCTTGCATTCCTAAATCATTATTCTTTTTGAGGGCTTCAGGAGACTAAGGCTCATTGATTTAGAAATGACAATGCGTATATGAGTATCCGGCCTTAGAGGAAGTGTTTGGTGTTGAATTTTGCACACATAACATATTATTTTAAGGAGGTATATTTTAAACCAATAAGTTTGTTTTAATAAGTATAGGAAAAAAGCCTGATATACAGATAAAGAAACATTTTCACGTCTTTTTTTCTAACGGAGTAGACAGAGTCCAGGACCTTTATGCCCCTAGGCCAGGCTTACCATGATAGTGGATGTTAAGATGAAAAAGAAATTAAAATAGTTATGGGTTGCTAACCGTATCGCCTCTGAACGCGATTCAAATCTCGCTCATTCCCTCGATCGGCTTTTACGATCCGTGCGGGAAGACAAGCAGCTTGTACATTCTATGTTTTTCCTTTCTCCCAGACCAACTTGGAAGAGTTCTGAAGTGTTAAAAGAAGTCTGGAGCGGTTAAATCGGTTGTTCTTGCCGGCAAGTGTCCAGAGCGAAAGATTAGACGATCATAGTTCCAGTTGTAACTCGAGCTTTCTTGAAGCATAGCGATATAGCGTAGCGATTCATGTCTAAATGTCGTTGTGTATTACTACAGTAGAACTGACGTTTACCATTTGCAATTATGACATCTGTCGGTAGTGTTTTGTTTTGATTAGATTTATTGTCACAAAATCCACAGCTTTTAAATAATTTACAAATTAATCTTAGTAAGTACAGCAATGACAGCCAATAACGGATTTAATTTCTTTAGTTTTTACTTTAATACAAAACGAACGTTATATTCAAATATTATTTTGCAGAGCAAAAATATTTAGGTACAAGAAAAGAGAGTAGTAAGTAATGACAACCAACAAACTTGACTTGACTGCCTATATCTAATAAGTGGAGAAAGGTGTGTATGTGTATGTGTATGAAGGTGTGTCTGTGTGTGTATGTGTGTAGATGATTATTTTACATAACTACAAGTTGTAACTGAGAGTACTAATAATAATAATAAATGTTTTATTCAATTTCTTAAAAATGATAATGTAAAAATTATAGTCACACATTATATGATGAATTACAAAAATAAATGGTGCCTGAGCTAGGATGAAAAACACCCTGTGTTTCAGGCGCTTAGAAACTACACTAAACATAGACAATAAACAATAAAAAAAGAAAAAAAAGAATGGTTTAAGAAATGGAAAAATAGAAAATGAGATAATAATAATTAAATAAATTTAGGTGTACTTATGATATAACTGCTAGTAATTCCTCTGTATCTTTATACGACATATTCAGGAGGGCTTCTAAGAGTATTTTCTTAATCAAACTTAGAGTGCAGGGATACAACTCTAGTTGATTATTAAGTCTATTGTAAAAGAGTGAACCAAGGGATAGGAAAAATCTAGAGGAGAAGACTACTTAATCTGGAGGAGAGTACTATATATAATGATGTGCTTGCCGGGTCATGAACTCATGACTTTTGCGCTACCGTGTAATGAACGCAAGTAAATCAGCTTTCGCCGTTGGTTGTAAAATCCTTTTAACTCTAAATATAACCCTTCTAACGTATAGGAAATGAGCACTGAGTGGAGAGCGCTCTCGATGAAACGTGCGGAGGGTCTAAATGACCCCGGTGCGTTGGCTGTAAGCTGAAGTTGGTTTGTATGAGAATGTTTATTTTGTACCTTTCAGTAACTGAATTAAAGACTGAAACATACTTAATTAGAAATGTGATTTTACTAAAGAAAGATTGAAATTGAAATGTATTTTCTGCAACAGAATTTTCTGAGCTTGTTATATATTTTCATGCTATTTAGACTAAGGACCTAATTACTGGTACTCAAGCTAAATAATTGGTTCAATCCCCGCTCACGTTCTATCTTTTCACCATTTCTTATTTATTTTGAAAACTTCAACTTGAATGCCCAAAACCCTATATAAATATTATGTGGCTTCCTCTACTTCAAATCGATTTTCAACTTGATTGTTACATGGGTTAAATCGGATACCTTAGGTATTATTTATAATATAAGGTAGTAGTGTTAAGTGACGCAAGCCTAAAGCATGTTGAAAAGAATTCCACCAAAAAATAAGTGTAAAAATGGCTTCCAAGTTCAAAATCCGACAAAAGAATTGAGATCCAAATGGCCCCCAAGTTCCTTAGAGAATCCTGAAATTGATTTATAAGAATCTTAACATTTGACCTATGTATATCGAACAATACGGTATAACGTAAAGATGACGACAAGTTCATTAGCCAGATATAAGTAGGCATGCTAAAACTAACCAAGTCAAATGTTCAGATTCTTATAAATAAATTTCAGGATTCTCTACTAAACTTGGCGGCCATTTAGATTTTTCCTTTGTTTACTCGTAATAGTCTACTTAGATGCCAAATATTAATGGGTCACTCATACGGTCATTTTATACTTTTAACCTGAGTTTTGGATGTTTATCTATACATCTATTTGTTATAAAATATAGTATCGTTGAGTAAGTATCCCATAACACAAGTCTCGAGCTTACTCTGGAGCTAGCTCAATCTGTGTTATGTGTCCGTATGCATTTGTTAATTCATTTAGTGATTAGGCCTTAGCACGCATTTTTACACGTCAATAAGTTTAGTATACATTACTTGTTATGTTTTAAGTGGCTTAAAAAGCTATTAAACTAATAGGATTTCTTGAAAATGAGCAAAGGAACTATAAGCACGCTTTAATGGCCTTTGGAAGGCGTGGGTTGAAATCAAAGTAGGTTTTAAAGCTAATTTTATTTTAAAAACCTTTATAGTTTTATGCAGTGTGATAATGATGAGTACTTAATACTTGATTTTTATCGCATTTTGGACGATAGAGGGATTCTGCTTAATCTGACAAAGGAGTGTATTACATAGGTTTAAAGAATTGGTTCCCATAAAAGATTGTAATTAATCCACTTACATGATAACAATTAAGGTATTTAGTTGTTTTTAACTTTTGCGCTAAAATAATATTTAAGTAAAATGACCTTCAATAAGAGATAAATTTATCCTACATTGAATTAAACATTTTAACTTTAAACAAGAAAGAAATCATCGTATTAAAATACATATTAGATAAACGTAATATGTATTATGATACTTAAAAAAAATCCTTTTGGTGACTTTCAAATACACTGCACTATCATGTATAATTGTTTGTCTTCGGATCTTTGAATTTAAAAAGCTTCTAAATAAGAAACAGTTTGGATTTAGGTTGGCATCGCAAGCGTTCTGTTGGATTGGTGTTATTGTTTATAACCTTAGAATAAAGTAGATTACACTTAAATAACAATAAAATTTATAACGTAAAAACTATTTACTTCATTATGATTTGTGCTAATATTGAAATTTAAAAAAAAAAATTAAGTTCACTGTCAAAGTTTGCAGCTACGAACCTTAAAATAGAATCAAAGGTCAAGCTGAATTATTCAAGGAAATCTTTATTATTTCTGTCACCAAAAATGCTAATTACACCGTCCAATATTAAATTATGTCACAAAAGTTTAAGCAGGACTCCTCAACATCAAAATTCTTTTAAAATTATTCCAAAGTAGGAAAGTTGAAAATCATTCCTTTCTAATAAATTAAAATGCCATTACAGAACTGCCTGCTTCCTTTTTACGCGTCACGGCGCAGGAATTCAATGGATTTTCGGCCTTATTAGCTAGCGCGTTTTTCCGTTCTTTAAAATGAGTATTACGGGCTTAGAAGTCTTGCAAATTGTATTAGCTTTAATGTGTTAATATAACATGATTGAATCCGGTAAAGCCATGGGTATAACAGAATTAAAAGAACAGGATTTTTGTAAATAGTCTGAAAGAATGAAACAATATACAGGGTTACTGGTAACGAAAGCAGCACCTCTTAACATTGGAATCAAAATTCTAAACTAATATAGATCTGAAAGAAAAAAATTATGAAATCTAAGAAAAAAAATTGGCTCTCCATAGAAACTCGACCAGGTGATCAGTGAATTTGTATAGGGGAGCAATTTTCTTTTTCTGCAATTTTTGTCTTTTTTCTTAAAGATCTTTAATGTTTTGGGGAGACTGATTCTGATGTTATGGTGCTCCCAAACTGCTGTTAAAAATGTTTACAAACATTTTCTAACATTATAAAAATGCATATTAACCTAAAAATAAAATACTATTATATCTTATAATTATTATAAAAATGAGTAATAAATACTTATAATAACAAAATTACAACGATAAGTTATTTTATTTGAATGTTAGAAAATATTTGTAAACATTTTTAATAGCAGTGTGGGAGCACCATTAAGGGGCTACCTGAATTTTTCGGGTGCAATTGCTGCCCCCATTTGAATTAAATCATTTAAAAGAAAGCGGAGACATCATTTATAATTTTGTCTTCACTAGACTCTAGATAATCCTTCAAACTATTAACTACTGTTTACAGTTAACAGTGACAACGTGAAGCTTTTCTACGCATAATTGCCAAAAACGGCCACTTTTGGCGTATGTGCTTAAAAAGCTTCACGTTCTCACTTTAAACTGTAAAAGTTAATAAAATAGTTTGAAGGATTATCTAGAGCCTGGTCAAGACAAAATTTAAAATGACGTCTCCGTTTCCTATCAAATGATTTATTTCATGGGGGCAGCACTGGACCCCCGAAAATTCAGGTATCCCCTTAAGAGGTTTTGCGTTAGTTACCAGCAACCCCAAGTATATTAATATAGTGTAATGTCTTGTTTCTGGGTCTTGCGACCCTGGGTTCTGTCTGCTTAAAGCTGCAATACCTAAAACGCTTTGTCCTTCTCATTAGGGATACAGACGAGATAGTGTATTAATGTGTGTATGTACAAAATTTGTAATCAGCTATCATAATTCCCTACTTTCCAACATAAAATAAGATACTTTTTTATAAACGTCAAAACAAGCATTTTCTATGGGATTTGTATGGAATACAATATGTAACAGAAATCTTGTTCAATTCTATTAGGAGCAACTCAGACCGTCAATATGAACCACTTTTCTTATGGAAAGAATGCTTGAAACTCGGAAAAAAATCAAATTTCATACAAAAATGTTCGGCCGGCTAGACAATTTGTATGAAAACATAGATTTTTTCTTCGAGTTTCAAGCATTGGTCCCTTAGGAAAAGTTGTTCATATTGACAGTCTGAGTTGCTCCTACAAGGATGGGACAGGGTTTTTGTTACATATTGTATAGAGTAATGTTGTCAAAGTTTCTTGGAGTCAAAAGACGCTCTCAATAGAAATTTTCTGCAATAATAAATCTAAAATCTGGTTGAATATGGATATGATTGTGACAAGTGACATTATTTTGTGATTTTAATGCTCTTATGAGTACCAAATAATTTATTTATGACCTAGGATAGTACCCGATTGATGAATTATTTTATTATCATGCACTTTATATACGTGATAACTGTGTGCCACAAAAGGCATTATTTGTTATTTTTCATTTCGTATCTAGTGTAGTGGTCACATAAGACATGTAGAAACGGTCACACGATCATAAAGATGTTTTGTTGTGTACCGAAGATTTTTTTTGCGAAGGCGAGGGCGTTAAGAGAGTTTAAAAAGATTGGAATGTTTGCGGAGTTGCAGAGCAATTTCGACTTGGTAAAATTTTGCGTGATAAATAAATGTAATTATGCAATATTAAATGGTTTATATTTACGCCGTGTTGTGTAAATGCGAGTTTATACTCTGTCATATCTTTAAATCGGCTTTTCTGGTCTAAATTTTCGCTGATAACAGCGGACACAGGTCGGGGAGACTAACGCTTAGATACTTCCTGAAAAATTGAATATATATAATTGTACATTCAAATATATACAAGGGTGAGGTTGCCCCTATTTACTCATATACTAAGGTACACATAAATTACAAGATACAACTGATCATATATCGTGTTACATTCATCAATTAAATAAATTATAAATATGTCATATTATTCGATAGAATGACGATTGTGGAAGATCTCTTTGTGAATGTAAATATATTATCTAAGATGGAGGCGCTGTTGCATGCATTTAAATGCAGCTGGAGATGCAATATCTTTTTTTTGCATGGTAATGGGCGTTGACGCGTCAATATTCGGGGGTCAGACAGCGCTAATAAAAGTAACGCGAGGCGAGAAGAGGGGGTGAGTATTTTCGCGTCGTTTGCCTGGCATAGGTGTTTTTCGAGTTTCAATCATGTGTGTGTAATTTTGTGTTATAAATTTCATTCACTGATTTGAGCTCGTTTCTTTGTGTCCGGGTGAATTACTGTGAAGTGACGGATCTAGATTTCTAGATTTCCTAAATATTTTATCTATACCTTTCTCACAAACCCCAAAATTCCACTGGAACGTTTGAAAAGTACTGAATAGGTAATTTATACTGGGTGCTGAGACTTGCATTCGGGCGCTCTGGGTCCTCCTTTTTCCTTTCACCTAGGTATCTTAGGTCAACCTGTAGGTTACAGAGGGTTAACCTTATCCTAATATATCCCTAGATTAGTTCTCATTTTGCATATCCTACACAAGTCACTTTACCCACACACACGTTTAACTTCTCACACAACTTATAAGCGTGGTGGCTAATAACAGACCCTAGGTTTACACTAGGTCTTATAATAGACTAGATTTAGGATAGACGATGGGTTGGGCAGCCTTTGGGAAACTCACAGACGTCTTGCGATCTAAGATGCCCCAAAGTTTGAAGACTCGATTGTTTGACCAGTGTGTACTTCCAGTAATGACTTATGCTTGTAAAACGTGGACCTTAACTGTCGGGACGGTAAACCAACTAAGAGTCGCCCAACGAGCCATGGAACGCTCAATGCTCGGTATTACCCTGCGCGATCGAATACGAAACAACATTATTCGTCGACGCACAAAAGTCACAGATATTGGTGAACGAATTGCACATTTGAAATTGCAATGGGCTGGTCATATCTGCCGCAGGGATGATGATCGATGGAGCCAGAGGGTTCTGTATTGGCGACCCCGCACAGGAAAACGAAGCGTAGGCAGACGCCAGCCAGATGGTCGGACGACATTAAAAAGACGGCAGGGCCGACCTGGACCAGAATCGCCGCAGCAAGATCTAAATGGAAATCCATAGAAGAGGTATATGTCCAGCAGTGGACGTAAACATGCTGAGAAGAAGAAGAAGAAGAAGGATAAGCGAGCAATTGCGATTGCGCTCATAGGTCGGTTTAGGTAGATTTGTGGTTAGGTTATCGGAATATAGTGAGGTTTTGCATACGGTTAAATTAATAAATCTGCTAAAAATAGATACGATAGAACGAACAGATAATATATATCTCGTAGAAATTACTTGAATTTCTATAGTTGGGTTAAATGTAGTACTATCATTGTTGTTGTCAATTAAGGGTCACATATGTTTCATTTTTTACCTCAGATCTATTTATTTGAAAGATATAGAATCCGATCAATTTATTCCTATGTATGATAGTCAATATCTAAAGGTTATAAGATTATGATATTTGATAGTTTTTATTGAGATTATAGAGATCTATGTTAACTAGTATATCAAACATCTATTCACCCGAGAAAGGTTATATAGAACTTTTGATCTAAATTAACGTTTCAAATATATTTTCTCTCAGGATCTTGACACGCCAACTATTGTGAGCATGTTAAACTAGAAAATAAGTAAAAAGAATAGAATTTACGTGGAAGTTCTGGTAATTACAGAGCAGATAGGGTTAGGATTCTTGTTAGTTTAGCCGGGTAGGATTGTTTTTCTTTTGTTTAGCTCAAGATCATTTAGATCTTGATTGATTTCCTACATTGTAATATTAGAGTCGCGAAAAGGTTAATAAGTGGTAAGAATTATCAAATTTCATCGGGAAATTTGGTTTTTCCGAGGCTATTAAGGGTTGGAGAAATTATGTCTGAGTGATCGAGAGGCCAAACAGACAATACTTTCGCCGGAGTGGACTTATTAACCAAAACTATATATTTTCCTTTGCATGCTAGTGCAAAAGTTGTCAAACCGTGACATTTTTATCCTAATGAGGAAATCTGCTGTCCATGACGATATAATTAATATCTTATTACTCGCAACACAGCAAACCTGATATATTGACTTTGTATCGCCAAGATGTATCGAGTTTACTCAAAAATAATGAGAGTCTTGTGAAAATACTACTATTATAAGAACTCTTCGCGATTTTATCGCGACTAATATACCTGTTTCGCGTAAGCGAATATATAAATTTACATTGGTATACCAAATATCCAAGACTCTCAACGCCTATTATCGTACTTTGTACGACAATACAACTTATAATTTAGCTATAGCAAACCTATTAACTAACTGGTTACGAATATAGATCGATCTACCTGATTTATCAGTGATGCATATATTTTCCTTCGCCTTACGAAGTCAATTATTTGAGTGACAACAGATACAAAAGATCAATTCTGTAATACAACTTATTTCAATACGTAATAAATAATATCTAGTATTGATATCCTCATTTTAAAGCTTCCAAATAATTCAGAGTAGAGCGAACTGCTTGGGATATCTGATAATGTACTATACATAAGGTTTTAAAAAAAATATTCTAGACGATCATTGCTCTTGTGCTTTGGAATAACTGTAGCAAGCCTTATAGTAGGTGCTTTACTATGTATATTATATACATAAGTAAGGATTCATCCACACTAGCATACGAAATACTTCAGGATCCGTCTACCAAATTATACAGAAATTTAAAACATAGTGCAATAATCGTACTTACCCAAGCAATTACCTAAAATGGGGCGTCGAATGTAACAAACGATAAACAAATTAAATATCAATTATATTAAAAGTTCCCTATAACATCGGTTTTCGGTAGATTACGTTGAAGGAATGTCCAGAATATTTCGACCTCTCGACCCTTGGTAATCGCTCTCAAATCCGACTATTCATAGAGAGGTCAATGTCTTTTGTTACACTGGTTGACCCATGTAAAGTAGGTACTTGTGCAAACAATTAAGGAAAGTTAAACACAGATCCCAAAGTGGAACTATGGCTATTCCTCATTTGATTTGATGGGCGGCGGATAGATAAGCGATGTAACATTCCATGTTTATATTGTGTGAAAATTGCTTTATGTTGCTCGCTTGGTTGGAAAGTCATTTCGAGCTGGTGAACCGGGGATGTTCGATTAGATGGACTTTAGTATTAGTTTGAGAAGATGCGACCGCTTAGTAATTATTTGTAGGCAAAGACATATAAAGGGAAGCAGACTAAACATTACTGCATAATATGAAGAATGCCGCGTAGCATGAATTTACACGTAAGCTACATCATTTTTGTTGTTTGTCTTTATTATTATTGGTAATATTTGAAACAAAAATAGTAAACTAATATTCTTTATGAATGTAAAAGAGTAGTTAAAATGCAAATACCCGCAAAAACTGTTTACAAATATATTATTTAGGGCAATCAAAAAATAAGCTACGAGTGAAAAAATGGAAACTAATTTTTTGAGCTGTTATTTAAATATTCGAGATGTTATTATGATCAGTTGAAAAACATATTGAGCAGATATTTAATTTAATGGCGGTTGATTAATTATTGCAACAGTTAAACATGGACAGTAATAAAAAATCAATAAGTCGGTTATTTTATCATACAATGTCAATTCTAAAATTAATTGAGCAGTCCAATAACTAAATGAGCGGTAAAAATGATGGAATGAGCGGTTCGATAAATAGTTCGGCAGATCAAAGCGAGCGGTGACACCTGTACTCAAATACCGTATGTTTCGAATTACTAATAAAAGTTCCTATTATTATGATACAACTTGTTTTATTTAATTCCTTCAGTCAAAGCAAAAGTAATTTAATTTTTCATTACTATTTAAGTACTGTTTTTTTATTATTTTTATTTTATTTTACCACCTCATTGTTTATAGAATTGCTTAGAATAAAATTTCGTACCGGCAAATTCCGATTTAATACTTGAACGCGGCATAAAAAAATTGCCGCGTTCGAGTATGTTATGTTTGGTCTGCTTTACTTTGTATGTCTGTGTTTGTAGGTCGTTTGATGGTCGCAGTTTAAGAATACGGATGTGGAATGGGAAAAACATATATTAATTTATTTAGTCCTTAATTAGATTATCCAAAAATAATGAACCCATATTTTTTCGTTCAGCAAAGAAGTAAAAATTCACAAAGTTATAGCGCATGTAAGTTTATGAGTGGGGCGGTTTACGTCACCTTCTAATGAAAAACATACCTGATCTTTACGTCATGCAAAATTTGAATACGCTGTATCTTCGCCATTATTTTTTAATCAGGGAAAAGAAAAATCGTACTTAATATTTTATAATATACTTAATCAAGCAAATAAAGATTGTTCACATCCCTATTCTTTTAATTCAAAGTTATTAGTACTACTGAAGTCCTGACAGCGAAGGCCAAACAAGATTAAAACTATCTATTAATCAAAGTACGAAAAGTAACGCAGTTCCACTTCGGAATGGGAATTTTAATTTTCGGAATAATTTGGCGGCGAAAATGTTAATTTTGTGGCAATTATATCCACGGAAAGGCTTAACACGAGGTGGATACGCCGTGACAGGTGCCGGCTGTCACGGTGGCAGGCTGTTTAGTTCCATTGTTAGACGAGAAACGGGTTTACTTTAAGTGAATAATCTAAACTAAATATAATACCTCTAAGGTATTCATAAAAAATATATATGTTCTCACTTTATACACATGAATACGGATATACTAAATTACAAATACTTGTTTATATTATGTTTCTACAATTACTTTTTACTAGTTGCGCCCCGCGGTGTTACCCGCAGAAAAAGTAGCCTATGTGTTAATCCAGGGTGTCAGCTTTCTGCATACCAAATTATATCAAAAGTGGTCCAGCCGTTTGCGCGTGAAGAAGTAACAAACTCACAAACTTTCGCCTTTATAATATTATAAGTGTGATTAATCTAATTATTAATGACCGTAATCACCTCTGAAAAATGACAAGAAAGGAAAATACACAACCATTATATTTATTTAGATGACATTTTTTCCAGTTGTTTTGGCTAACTACTAGCTGTTGCTTTGGCTGGCTACTAGGATAAAATGGTTATTCGACTGATTTAAAAATATCAATTTTATTTGAAACTAAAGACGAATTCTATAAATAACGTTAACGAGTTCTGAGGTAATTTAAAACAAGTCTTATTCCTAAGCAGTGAATGAGAATGACATAGGACCGTGGGAAATGAAGCAAGTGAGGGATGCCTTGCAGTGGGTTGATATGGGCTGTAATGAATAAAAATTATTAAAACAATTTTTTGAAAAGTTTAAAGTTCTCCTCGAAACGAACCAAACGAGAACATACTTGGTTGGGTTGCGTCGTTTCATTACAGAGTTGCTATGGCCACCTTCTGGGCACTTCATCAGATTAGCTCCATCATAATATTGCATTAATTGTCACGCAATATACTTATGCGTGCAAATTTCAGCTTAATAGGAAAACAGGAGTGGGTCTTTAAGTTGCAAGATTCGATAACAGACAGACAGACAACAGGACAGTTAAAACGAATCTTTATAATCGATCAAACTCTATGTGTTAGGATCTTTTTAACAACGAAATACAATGGAAACGCACAGATAAACAAGGTGGCGTGACTACGCGAACGGTTCCGGGGCACAAAACATGGTTCGGTCTCAATTACGTCGTAATTTTAATGCCTCCGCTAATTATAATGTTAGCCTTTTGATCACTCCCCCTGAACCGTGTTCTAAACTTTGATGGAGTTTTGGAGAAATTCACAACCAAAATTATAGGTTGGAGTTTATAGAAGTTCATTAAATTATTTTATTGGCTGAATGCAGAAAATTAAATTAGGAATTGCTTAGTTTCGCTAAATGTGACATCAGTATAAGTCACAAACACATTAGAAAGAAAATATATTTTTTTAAATTCCATTTTTTAGTACAGGCACAGAAGTACCAGTTCTCAGGTACAGAAGTTTTACTCAGAAAATAAATTCAAAGAAATATCTACCTAATGTGGTAAGCGCTATGGTTTAATTTAGCTCGCATCAGAACTCCTCACCTCTTCGTTTAGATACCTAGACATCCATTGCAAGCCAATTTCATTCTTATTACTCTGGAAAAACGATTCATCTAACTAAATTTTCCGCTTTCAAGTAGTCGCCGCGCGCATAGTAATAATGTAGGTATATTTTCGATACCTAAACGGGAAGTGACACAGGCCTGGTACAGGCTTTAATTGTGAGGCCTAAGTTCTTATCAAGACATGTAATAAGCCCAAACTCGACGGGGTTCCGTCGTTTCATTAAAGAGTTCCTATGGCCTGTAAATACGCTCCAGTTCCATCATCAAGAAGTGGATCGAATTTAACTTACAAGATTTGATAACAGATAGATACAACGGGACAGGTGCGACTGATAATAAGCTTGTGAAATATGAACATTTCAATTTTTTTAAATTATTTGACATCCTTACTCCAAAATAATAAAAAGAGCGTGTCAGTTAACGCTCGGAGTGGAATTCACATTACATAAGAACTTTACATTTTACTAGCCATTTAAATAATTCTCAACTTTATTCAATAGACAGTTTTTTTTAGAATTTTGCGATTCAACTGCAAAATAAAAATGAATATTACTCTGAAATTACGTAATTCAACAAAACCTCTACATTTGTAAAATAAAAACTGGAATAGATCCCTATCTGGAATAAGTCCGTCATTGTATTGTATTTTTTCTCCTAAATTGTTCCTTTTTTTATTTATGTATGTACAGTGAAGTTTTACAAACAAACAAACTTTATAACCTATTTATACACATAAACTGCAGCAATATCATACACACCTGGTTAAATTAACTACGAGCCAACACAGTACATTTATTATCTGGAAAACTTTTTATCGCGACGTGTGGTATGACGTGACATTTTTTGCCTTTTGGCGGAACAAAGCAACTTTTCATTTACTTGTAAATATATCTTTTATAGTAAAGGAACAAAATAAAATCACAATTATTAAAAACTTAATTAAACTAAAGAATAAAAAAACTATAAGTAAAGTCTAAAACTGTAGACCTCATGTGGCTGATATGAATTAAAAAAGAATATATCCACTCTATATGAAAATATTATGTACCCAATTCGCCACCGTCAGTAAGCAAGGTCCCCAGAAAGCCGGTTGCATTTTTACGTTGCATGGCCATGTTAACAATTTATAATACTTAGTAGTATTTATTATTCGTAGTAACTAGGTCTATCTGCCTGACGGTTAGCAAAATGTTAATTATTACCATATTTAAAATTAAACAATTTATTTCAAATGAGAGCACCACTTTACACCAATTAGGGCAGTAAAGTGGTAAGTTTAAAGTACTTACAAGCTTGAATGGAATGACATAACAGGCCCAGATGAATGCCTGGTGTCGCAATCGAATAAATTTGCAACAAAGAAATGTAAAAAAAATAATGTAACTAATGGTAAATTAAACCCAGCTTTCATTGTTTCATTTAAAACGTCGTAATGTATAGGCATTTTGTTTTAAATATTTTGAATGGCAACACGGAAATCGGGCCCAATTTAATTATGTATGTTAAAACCTTCCTCGTGTAAGCTCATTTATTGTATTGCGTTCTATTTAAAGGGAAATTCGGAAAAATGTTATTTTTAGAATTATGTACGGCGGAGCTTTGAGTAAAACATTTAATTTATCATTAATCAGAGACAGGAAGTCCATTGCTGAACATGGAAGCCTAAGTTCAGCTAAGACTTTCTGTGGCTGATATGAATATAAAGTATTTAAAAGATATGAATAAAAGTATTTCAGACATCTTTAGACACACGCCGCCATTCAAGAATCTTTAGCCCCCTCAGCCATAAGTTCTGTGGGCTATGTACCCCGCCCACTGCCATTTCAATGAGCTACTTGAGCTAAACATTTTTTTTATTTCCTATTGTTTTTCTACTTTAAAGCAAAAGAATTCTAGAACATAAACTTTGTCATTTCTTCGATCTCGAGTATAGACAGTTATTTTTATTATGGTGCCGTCTGCTAAGTCGAAAGTAAAATATTTCACGTTCTACTCGTACCGAATTGTGAAAAGTAAAGCGATTATTCTTGATTTTTTCTATTTCGCAAATGAGACTTTATGTCTAAGCTTTTATTTTGTCTATCTTGTTTTTTTCTGATGCAGCAATTTATATTTTTCGCTCTAACTGTAAAATTATTTTGGATTCTTATAATGATTGTTTAAATTAAGTGCTTCTTTTAATTATTATAATGAAAACTAAGTAGACAAAATGTTTTTTTTTTAATCAATTGTAGGTACTTAGTTGATATTAATTTTTAAACAACGTGCTTTTCTTAATAAATATTTCTTGTCTTTTTGTTCACTTCATTTATAATTACATATCACGTAACAGTTCTCCTAAAAGTTATTACCCGACTGCGCCAGGAGAAGGGGTTATATTTTTCGAGAGTATGTGTATGCATATGTATGTATAATTGTTTGGCACGCTCTGCGCCTGAACGGCGCAATGTGTTTTATTTAGCTTGAGAGGTGTTTTTAGATTTGTATTTACTGTAAGAGTAACACTGGGTATATAAAAAGGCAGTCGGGCGTTTAGTTTCTTTTTTTTAAGTCCTTTAACTCCATGTCACTATATGACCGACAAACGATAAAAATCTATCATGTCTGCAATGCTAGCAGTCAAAGTAAAAAGCAAATATTTCGTAAAACTTTCCCATTTCATGTATTTATATTGAAATACAAAAAATAGCGTTACTACTAATCCACCAAGCCATCTCAATAATTTGTCTACATGAATGTTTTATTTTAAGAGTAGATAAAAGTCTTGAAAACATCAAACAAAATATTCCTATTCAGCGAATTTTCCGGCAATATAATAGGATCCGCGACAACCATTACAAGATCAATAGCGCTATAAAGGCTGTAATTACTGTTCGGAAGTGGTCCAATAATTACCTGGTCAGGTTTTAAGGGCTTTTGTTGTAATATTGTTAGTGAATTTATACTCTAACTTTGTTTTGTGTGTGAAGTTACCGATACTGGTGTCAGATTTTTCAAGCTGTTTTAAAGTCTCTATTGAAGATGTTCTATGTTTTGACAACAATAACATTATGATGTCACTATACAGATTTTTGCTGCTTAAAGGCATCCGTTATAGAATGACAACGTTAGTACAGTCAGCTTAGCGTGCTAAAACATGGGGAAGCTAAAGAAAAAGTTTTAAAGTCAAATTCAATGATATTTTATGTCACTTATGGCTTTCACAACTGATGATAGAGATGGTGTCGGTGGTAGAAAGAAAAAAGACAATATTTATAATTAATTGGTATGGTAAAGGTTTTAAGTCTACAACAAAAGGGGTCACCCCGTCCTTGTCTCTTCCGACGTAGACAAAGTCTAATGTCATACATGTAAAAGCTAGCCGAAGATAAGACACAAATAAAAAGTTGACCGTAAGGTCTTGCCCTTGCCCCACACAGACCGATACAACACTGCCGTAGAAGCTGTATTTATCCTTCTCGCTCACACAGATATACTGTGTCCCCCTGGGCTTACCGTCTCAAGGTATAGTCATTGTAAGTCATCTTCTAGGGGATAAGAACTAAGCCAAAACGCTAATACTATCGGGTTTTATAAAGAAATCCAATAAAATAGCACAACTTCTGAAGCCCTACACAAATGGAAATAATTATCAATTCATAAGCATTGAAATCCACAAAAAAAAAGAAATAAAAGATAATTAGATATTGCCCCAGTGGGAGCAATTATAAGACTGATTCGAAATTAAATGTCGCTCACCTTTATTGTGGTGTGACGTAAACAAGGCACGCTAGAGGGAGCTACTTGCGCCTTAGATCAATTGACTATCCGTTAATTAACTTACTGACAAATAACTAAGTATATAGTATAAAGTATATAAAAATACCAATAAGATTAATATCATATCAAACACATCTAAAGGCCACTTTCTGCTCAAAGCAACTTCTGATGGAACGGAACAAAAGTCGTGGAGAGCTTGCCTAGAGACATGATTTATTTTTAGGGTTTCGTACCCATAGGGTAAAATCGGCTCCTATTACTAAGACTACGCTGTCCGTCTGTCTGTCTATCACCAGGAAACCTCATGAACCGTGATAGCTACAGTTGAATTTTTTACAGATGATATGTTTCTGTTGCCGCTAAAACAACAAATACTAAAAACAGATTATAAATATTTAAGTGGGGCTTCCATACAATAGACGTGATTGTTATAGTAGTACAAAACTACTTAGGTGGTTATTACGATTATTTTCTGTCATCTTTTGCAATCTGCGCGGGAAAAAAAGGAGAAAAGTAACAAGTAAATTCTACTTTTTGTAAAGTAACTAGAACATTCTGTTTTTTTCTTTCTTCTAGACATAGAATAAAGTAATATTGTAAAAGCAATTAAAGCAAAGCAAATCATTCTAGTCTATTGATATCGTAACTAGTACCAGTCATGGATCAATATCCGGAAATAGCAAGTAAACGACTGCATTCTTTGCTGATCAAATATTTATATCACTCACCAGGTGTACGGGGCAAGGGTTATTCACAACCTAGACATAGACAATGTAAGTGTTTTAATACACTTGTGGCAACCTCTACACCACTACGAGGAACTACAACAATGAGATTGAAGAGTCATGGCATAGTTCACAAGAAGCATACAAGATGGCGCCAGCAGTATCCTACATCTCGATCCCAAAATTCGCCCAATTTGTTTCATATATACCTACAACTTCTGATGATATACCGTCGGGGCCACGGTTCCCCGGGCCCAACACCAAGCCAGGCGGGAAGATCTTCCCTTTGTGGTGGTCGAGCATGACACCTCGGTCCCACTACACACTCATATCTAGTTAGAGAACCCCAAAAAAATCACTTAGAGCTCTTACAGATCGACGGTCTTCAACGGTTGCTGATAGGTGTCGCAGGCATACTTTATCATACATACCTATATCACGCGACTGTCGTAGACTTCCAGACATTGTGTTTATTTTACAAGCTTACACTTACCTTTAACTGTCACGTCTTGTCTAAATGAGCAGACAGAACATTTTGGTTCATACGGCTCAAAGCAAATAGAGCCTAAAGTTGCAAGACAGCAAAGACGCTTTTGGCGTAATGGTTGGTGAGAGGTGGATAAAGAAATCGAAATAGTAACGGTTGCAGGCCACATCGCCTATTACCATGATTTGCATGATCGCCTATCTCTTTCTATTGGCTTTTACGATCTACGAGGGAAGAGAAGCAGCTGGTTCATTCTTAGTTTTTTCTTTTCTCTCAGACCAACATGGGTGATATACAATATTTAACAAAAACCCTGTCCGATCCTTGTATGGGATTTTTCCTATGGGACCAATGCTTGAAACTCAAAGAAAAAAAATCGTCATTTTTATACAAATTTCCGGGCTGGCCTAAACACTTTTGTATGAAAATGACGATTTTTTTCGAATTTTTAACATTCCATGAAAAAAGTTGTTCATATTGACGGTCTGAGTTGCTCCCACAAGGATGGGACAGGGTTTTTGTTACATAATATTGTACAAAGTTCAATTTTAGAAAATACTTAGATTTAAAACAGAGTTGTGCTTATTTCACCTACATAAAATTAACCGTCTCTACACTGAAATAAATGGAAGAAGGGAAAAGAGAGAAGGGACGATATGTCACAATTTATGACGACCTCTTTTTACCGACTTCAAACAAAGGAGGAGGTTATCGATTCGTCGAAATCTTTTATATTTTTTTATATATGTTCACTGATTACTGGAAAACGCGTGGACCTGTATGGAAAATTATTGTGTTTGGTCGAAAGGGATTACTTTCCAAGTGGTCCGTAAGAAATTTTATTAAAATCGGTTGAATAGTTTGGAGTCGGAAAAAACGAATGGTATGTAAGGAGGTCAATGCCACGTCTCTGCCAAATCCAGTATGGCTTACGCCTATAATGTCCTTATTTACAATGGTCATGATATCGCATTATATTTTGACGACGGCTTTGTTCCTAGTGTCTATCTATATATTTTGTCGCATTATTGGACAATACCTTTTTTGAGATTATTACGTTAATTATGTAAATACAGATTCTGTGGTTTCGATTCTAATAGATACTTTACAGTAATGAAATATTTAAGTAACTACGTGAGTCACAAAATAAACTGTATTTGAGGACGAAGATTTGTATTCTGTTATTATGAATTATTCCTCTAGATATTGGTCGACCGCAAAATTTATATTTTATTGAAATTATACATGAGATTATGGAATGTTTGGGTTATGCGAAAACAATTATGTTTATAGCTTTCATAAGTTTCAAATTTAAAACAAGATAAGTGTAAAACGTAATGCTTATCAAGATCTTTCATTTGATACCTCACTTGATATCAAAACAAACACAATTTTTTTAATGTAACATTTGTTATATACGTTTTTCGCATACTAAATATAGCCTATGTCACACGGACAGTATTGACAAATTGATTGACATGTTATCTGTAAAAATTGGACAAGTGGTTTCTACGGTGGAACAGACATACATACCCACATACATAGACTGCGAAAATCACTAAGTACCCTTCCTCTTGGCTTTGCCGTAGTGGGTAAAAAGGTAAACAGTTTTGTTGCGAGTATTTCGTAATACAATTACTTGTAACAAAAGTATGGAAGAACTTTTGATGTTTTCAAATTTTAAAAAGACCTATTTTTTACAGATTCGTACGTGGTAAACAGAAAAATCGACGTGCCTCAGTTTGAACGACCGATCGGCAACCATACATTTCACATCGGACGAGAAGCTGTTCTTGGTTGCTCTGTTATTAACCTAGGAAAACACAAGGTGAGTATAATACATATGGGTACATAATAACATAATTATATACAGGTACAATTGAAGAAAAACTCTTCGAAACACGTCTCAGCTGGTACGGATACGTCATGAGAAGGCCTGAAAATCATATGACCATGACCAGACAAGTGTTGAAGATAGACATTGGTCTAAGAAAGCCAGGAAGACCCCTACAAACCTGGATGTCTACATAACAATGATATAAAGAAAGCTCAATTAAATGTTATGGCAACCCAAAACCGAAGATCTGGGCAAAAAATGACAAGGAGAGCCGACTCCGAATGAAATGGGATAAGGCTAGGGAAAGAGAGACAGAGAGAGAGAGAGAGAGTTACATAAATACAGTTCCGTGTTCAATACTCATTCTCACTTCTTTTGTACTATATAGACATACAGATAAACATTACTAGGCCATAAACAAGTGCAATAACGGTCCAAATGGTGCAAACGGTCAAAAAAACGGCTTGACTGTAAGGTTGGATTGGACATTGCTATCGTTTGCACATATCCGAACTTCGATAAGTGACCACGAATGGTATAAAATTATCTCAAGTTTTTCCAGGCTTTGAAAGGCACATTAAGGGCGCGTTCAGATGACACGCGCACGCCAAGCCCACGCCTAGCGCACGACAAGCTTGGTTTGAATTGTTTGCATGTAATTTTGAGTCCTATCACACATTAATAAAACTCAAATTGCATTTACTGAGGCCCAGTCGGGGCGAGCGCCGATCAAGGCGGAGGCAAGGCAGAAACAGAAGCAAGGCGGAGGCAAGGCGGAGGCAAGGCAGAAGCAGAAGCAAGGCGGAGTCAAGGTGAGCGCGTAGCGTTGGTGAAGCTTGCGCGTGTTCGGTTAAGCAGATTGAGTCGTATTGATGTGTGATAGGACTCAAATTATATGCAACAAATTTCAAAAGATTCAAAGAGCTAGGCGGGCGCTAGCCATGCGTTAGGTCTGGGCTAGGCGTGCGCGTGTCGTCTGAACACGCCCTCGAGTTGATCACAGTTTTCCTTATTAAGAAGAAACCAAGCTACGTCAGGCACTGTTGGCCACTTATGCACACAAATAACAAAATAAATAACCCAAAATATTGAAATTTCTTTAGGCTCAATTCACACTGCGGCGGTTGCCGGCGGCGACGCGCCGAGTCGCGCCGATTCGCTTGACTGCGCGCGACCCCGCCGGCAACGCCATAGTTTGAACATTATACGCTTGACATAAAGATCATTATGCTATTAAGATTTCGTCGCTTCGCTTCAATTCCGCCGCAGTGTGAATTGAGCCTTAGTTGTTCATTAACATTCAGATAAACATTAGGTCAAGGTGAATATTATAACATCATTTTGTCATATTATGCAACGTTTTAGAATTTAATAAATGAGCAAATTAGCGGCGCATTCTCAAAACTAGGCCATAAACAAGTGTAATTACGGTCCAAATAAGAAGTTCGATTAATCGGTGGGAAAAGTCATTAATAGCATTTGCGAATGTTAAAAAATCGCAAGCAAGTTCCTAATTTGGATAGGTGACCACAAATGGTATTAAAATATCTTAAGTTTTTCCATGCTTCGGAAGACACCTTGAGCCGTTGGTCACTGCCACCGTCATTAGCAAGTAATCAAGCTACGTTAGTGAGCTTGAAAGATCTGACGACACTGTTTGCCATTTACAAACATGAAATTCAAAATAAATAACTCAATGTATTAAAGTTTTCTTTGTTCCTCAAAAACGTACAGGTAAACATTACGTCAAGTTAACGGCGCGTACTCCCAACTAGGCCATAAACAAGCGTAATTACGGTCGAAATAAGAAGTTCAATAAATCGCTGGAAGAAATCATTAATAGAAGCGAATGTTAAACAATCTCAAGCATGGTCCGAATTTAGATAGGTTATATTTATATATACAACCTATTACCTATTATAAGCTCTAGATAATTTTATACCATTTGTGGTTTATACCACAAATGGTATAAAATTATCTAGAGCTTTTCCATGCTTAGGAAGACTCCTTAAGCTACGTCGGGCACTGTTGGCCACTTACACACACGAAAAACAAAATAAATAATTGAAAGTATTAAAATTTCCTTTGTTCCTCACAAACGTACAGGTGAACATTACGTCAAGCTAACGGCGCGTTCTCACAACTAGGCCATAAACAAGCGTAATTACGGTCCGAATTAATGCCGCATCCGCAGACGGCCAATTAAAGTTTTAACGCTCCTTGTTGCTCCTTGTTATTTGTTGGAACGAGTTTGCTATAGCGTTTATAGTTTACTGAAAATGTTACCTGCTGAAGTAGTAAATATATAGACCGCCTGATATAAACGTAGTAACATAAAACAATAACCCCTTTAAATATCAAGTAAAGCCAATGGGCAACGTATTTCTACTGCGCTAAGGATGTGCTGCACGCTACGTGTGGTATATTACTGACATCAACGGACATAACGCACATCTGTAGCGTAGCACGTCTGTAGCGTAGCACGTCTGCAGCGTAGCACATCTTTAGCGTAGCACGTCTGTAGCGTAGCACATCTACGGGCTACGGCGTAGCACATCTACGACTTAAGGCCATTTTTAGCATAATGTATATATTTCATATTATACGACAGCAGTAAGGCGGTCACACATTTTTTTAAAAATTGAGTTATATTTTCGATACCTTATATTAACGTCGCTTTTTTTGCTTACTTACATAATATTGACATCTTAACATTATCTGCGTTATAGAAGATAATTTTACCCCTAGTAATCCAAGAAGCTAATTTGACTTGATAAGATTTTTTTCTAAATCTCTTCTTTGTCTCCCATTATACTGCCATATATTCTACTCGTTTATGGTAGAATAATAAATGATCAAAACCTTATCGGCCAGATATATTGTAGTAAAGTGGCCCGTAATTTATATTTTCAATCCAAAGGATCCGCAACACCATTAAATAATGAATAAAATATTGTCAATATACGACACCTTCAATAATGGCAGAAATGGGTATTTATAATTCATAAAACGTTAGGTTATATGTATGGGTAAGTTTTAAAACCTCTATCTACGTTTCGAACCCTTGACACAAAATATTGAGAGCAAGGAAAAAAACTGAGATATTAATTATTTTGATAGAATGTTGAGGGTAGACTGTTAATCAAAATGACGTATCTTTTATTTTAAAACATAAATATGTTTTTTCACACTGCCTCCATGCTGCAGTGGTCAAGGCCTTGTGATCCGGAGGTTGTGGGTTCGAATCTCACTGGGAAGTATACTTAGTAAAAAAATGTTTCCAGTCAGGTTAGGATATTGAAGGCTTTAATCACCTGAATGTCCGAAAAGAAAGATGATTCCGTGTTTCGGAAGGTACGTATAAACTGTGGCTCCCGAACACCATCTAGAGTTTGCTCATACCTACCCAAGGATTGGTTCTGGCCTACCCTTTGGGTTGCGAAGGTCAGGCTGCAGTCGCTCTGTGTAAAAACCAGTAACCTCGTCAATTCACCTAGGTAAGAGAGCGGACCCTGGGCTCTGAAGCGTTACCGCTGAGGTTGAAACCGGGAATATGCTCGGATGACGATGATGATATATATATATGTATTTTCATAATTTTGCTTTTGGTAGAAAAAGTAGTTCCTATCGATGACAACACTTTTAAGCCAAGAGATCTAAAGATAGAAAGATAGATCTAAAGGTACAAAAGCCATAACGTATTGTAAAATTAGACAAGAAACGAAATATTTTTGTGTGACCTTAAAAGGGTTTTATTTGTACCTACTACACGAACTATCGGTAAAGCAGTACGACACCATCTTTCCAAGGTACGATAATTTACAATTAACACAGTGACCAATTAGTGAAATCCAATTTTTGTGTGACAAAGTTCGAGCCTAGCCGAAAATAGGTTATACCATGGGTTATACGCTTTTTATGAAAACTTGTCTTATTGTTAAATTGATCGCTATCTCCTTTGCTCTTGTGAGGGTGCCAGTTATAGTATTAAGTATCTGTCGCACTCGGCTAGAGCTGTCTTTTAATACAGTTAAAAAAAACAAGGTCTATGAATATCTTTATACGTGAAAACCTAGATCTTCATAAAAATATATTCACGTAGGTTATTCTCTTTTTCTTCTTAAAGTGAGACGTGAAGCTTTTTATAGCATTTTTGCTAAAAGTGGCCGTTTTAGCAAAAATGCTATAAAAAGCTTGACGTTCTAACTTAAAAACTTAAACAGTTGTTCATAAAATAGTTTAAAAGGTTGTCTAGGGTTTATCAAGGCAAATTTTCGTTTCCTTTCAAATGATTTATTTTATATTATATACATATTTCGAAAATCTAGGTAGCCTCTTAAGTGAAATAAAATGAAATTGAAATATTTGTTCTTTTCCTTCTCGAACTAAATTTGAGTGGTTAATTCGGGCGTCGCAGGCAATTTGAAACATTTTATGAAACTCGGTATTAAATCTGTAAATTAGACTTACATTTGTGGTTTTCTAATTTGTGGCCCGAGCCCAGTAAACTAGTAAAACAGACATCAAACTAGAAAAGCGCTCGTAATGTTAGAGCACGGTTAAAACCGGAAGTTTTATAGTTCAACTGGATATTACCGGGTACTCTGGGTTTACTTCACGTGGAACGGGGTGACGGAGATCAATACAGGTATTTTTTTTTACTTGGAAGTGGTGTTATCTTTATTAAACTTATATGCACATATTTATTGAAGTGTCAGTGTGAAAAAATAAAAAAACATTTTTTTCGGATCAGCCACCTTTGCATTGATACATACCTTTAATATATTTAGCCTAGCGTTGAAAAACCGAGAAGTATTCCAGATTTTTTCAAATTTATTTTCTTGGATGCTTTCTAGCGTGATCAAAAGCAGCTCTGGAGAGAGGAAAATGGGAGAGACCTATGTCCAGCAGTGGAACTGTTCAGGTTTATAAAAAAAAGTTTAAAAAAAGAGACTTGCGATTTCTACACAGCTCACAGAGCCACATGATTTATTTTTGGAACGAAGTTCCTTTTTGGACGGTACGGACTTGGCGAATGGAGACTACGCTAAAAAGTATAATTTTTACACGAACACGAATTAAAGTGAAAGGTTATTTTATAAAGACTACCTCGTCAGTAGCTCTGTTGAAAGAGCATACGCCTGAGATGGTCGATGTTACCGGTTCAAACCTAGCACACGCCAATATTCTTTAGTCATTTTATTATTTAATTTATTATTATTAATAAAAAAGTGTAAGATTTTTCCGTCACTTTTTTCCTTCACGAATTAATAATTTATTACGAAAGTAACTTTGTTTTAACCGAGTGTTCTTTTTAGTATGTGAGTGTGTAGCAAGAAAAAAAAACAAATTATCTATCTATACTTATTTGTGTGATGCGTCCATATATATTTCTATTTATTAATCCAAAAATCACTTTCATTCAATGAGAAATATGTCGCAAAACATTTGCGAGCAAACATTTCAAATCATTAAGATCAAACATCGCATATTTATAGCTTCGTTAACACACTTCATTTCCCGCGTTTGCACGAAAAATCTGCGCTAATCAGAAAAAACACGGCTATTTATACTTATTTAGCGCACTTTTCTAATTAAGGGGCCTGCGTTAATCTCAATTGTGGGATGTGGCTTAATAATGTATGCCATTACGGGATCGTGTGAGCTCATGAGGAATATTTGTACTGAGAGTGAGAAAGCTTTGACTAAAACTAATTTGGTTGTTTTTTTTTTATAATTATACACACCAAACGGTGACGTTATTATTTAATTCTCTTAAATTTAAAAGAAATACCAAATTTAACCAGCTATTCTATTGCACAGAATAAGTACTTATTCATCACGTAAGTGGTCTAAGGAAGCTTGGACTTAATTGCTCTTTACTAAGGCTGCCTTTGTATGTTATTTATTCCTTTTACACGTTTTTATTTAACTTGACAAAATTTATCTTGTATGTATGTATGTTTATTTAGATTAAAACTCGATACTCAACCAATCCTCAACCAATTGAGCTGAATTTTGCACAGTTGTGTAAGTGGGATGACAATACAATATTATGAAATCAATGAGCTATTCCGATGATGGAGCCGGGAGTTATTTGATAGTTTGGTTTTCAAAACAACATAACCTCATTAATTAGGACTCATTTGATTTGTCAAAGCATTTTATGATAAACAATGTCTAGAGTCTAATCATGGAGACGAAATATGATCAAATTAATGAAATGTAGAAGTAACAGAAAAAAAAAATGCTTTTTCTTCTACATATATGAGCCAGTTTCTTGTCAATGCCATTGTATGGAAATAGACGCATACAACGTCGACTTTAACCGACTTCAACAAACGAGGAGATTATCAACTCTTTGGAATCGTTAATGTTTTTCTTGTTATGCATGTTCACCGATTACTCGCAGACGCCTAGACCAATTTGGAAAATTGAAAAGGTATACATGTCAGAGGTCTCCCATTGAAATTTCGAAATTAGTTGTGTGGTAGTTTGGTGTAGAAATTGGATTTTAGTTTATAAAAATTATGCATAGATATTGGAGGGGTTTGCCATAATCTTCTCCATTTCACACAACAGTAAAATAATAGCCGGCCAAGTGCGAGTCCCTCGCGCACCAAGTGTTCCGTACCATTATCTATAAAAAAAATCACGTTTGTTGTATGGGAGCCCCACTCAAATATTCATTTTATTCTATTTTTAGTATTTGTTGTTATATCGGCAATAGAAATACATCATCTGTGAAAATTTTAAGTGTTTAGCTATCACAATTCATGAGGTACAGCCTGGTGACAGACAGATAGACGGACGGACGGACGCACAGCGGAGTCTTAGTAATAGGGTCCCGCTTTTACCCGGGTACGGAACCCTAAAAACACTTGTGTGTAGGTTTTTTCACGATGTTTCTCTCCACCAGAAGCAAAAGGTGGTTGTTGGAAATGACCGTATATTACACTGAGTAAAAAAAATGGTTGCTAGTTGCAAAAAAATGCTACACTTTACCAAAATCGAGTTGTTGCGACTATCAAAAATATATAAAGGCTCGTACTCGAGTAGCGTTTAAAAGTGCAGTGCGTGCACATTATCTTCGAGAACTGTCAGATAGAATACAAATAATATATTTGTAGTATACGTATATATATTATTTGTATTCTATATGTATATATATATATATATATAAATATATATATATATATATATATAAGGATAATAATAAAAGAATGGTATCTACTAACCAAATCGCAAGTAGCAAAACTGGTTTAGCTATTTCTTTTTCTCAGTGTTTAACAACACTGACGACTTTTGTCGCTTAGTGGTCATCATGCCAGGAGGTCCGGAGGTCCCGGGTTCGATCCCTGACTGGGGCTTGAACCCGGGACCTTCGAAACGATAGAAAATGATCTTTTTTGACCTGGGTCTTGGATGTTTATCTATATATGTATTTGTTATAAAATATGGTATCGTTAAGTTAGTATCCCATAACACAAGTCTCGAATTTCGCGGGGCTGTGTGTCCCGCCTACTACCACTTCAACGAGCTTATCCACTGGGCTATGTCGCTTTTGTTCTCCTACGAATTTCCTCATTTCTGATTCGATTCGATGTAGGAAAACCCCAAGCATACCCCTCTCCATAGCGCGTTGAATGACCTTAAAAGCCTGCTTAAGAGACCCATAGTAAAGGACCAGCGAGTTTCAGAGCCATAAGTCGCTCATCACTACACTAAACTAAAAATGTGTACTTTAAATGTTCTTTATCATCGACCGGAGAAGAAAAGAGAGAATATTCTCAGGCGCGTAGGGGACGTAACACGATCTTTTAGTCACCTGATATTACTTCGTCAGGAGCAGATGTAGAGGTCCTAATGTAGCCTGGAAGCCGAAGGGCCCAAGAAAGGGCCAAGGCTTCATAACTTATCAAACCTTTAGTTAAATGAAACATTATCAATATGAGGGTTACAATAGGGATGTTGACTGTGTGAAATATTATTTTATTTAGTCCGTCAACTAGATTATCCAAAAATAAAGGACCCATATTTTCTTTTAGCAAAATAGTCAAAATTCACAAAGATACAGCGCAAGTTTCGAAGTGGAGGTAATTTACGTCACCTTTAATTAAAAATCGTAGCTGGTCGTGACGTCACGCGAAATTTTAATTTGTCGTGTCTTCATCCATATACGCTAATCAGAGAAAATAAAAAATACGTATACTTACCTTACTTTTTCATAATTTACCTAATGAGCTAATAAAAATATTGTGTCTACATCCCTATTTTACAATATTCTTTTTTATTTACAACAAATATTTTAAGGGGTTATTTAGTCCATTATATTGAACAAATTTTCCCAATAAATGTATACCGAAACATGAATGTAGGTTCTCATACAAATCAAAGTAGTCACGGATATCGTTAATATGGAAAATGTTTTTTTTTAGTTCAATTTTTGAAATTTTATTGGGAAAAGTTGTCCAAAATTATGGACTGAATCATCCCTTAAAATATTTGTACTTAATTAAAAAGGACATTGTATAATAAAGTGATTATCATGAAAACCGACAAATCTGCCATTAAATTAATTGGCTTTTTTGGATTCGCCCCGACGCTCTCAATTTCATAAGTGACGGTATTAACTGCGTAATCGGTTTAAATGTGCGAATCGAAAGGATTCTGGTAATTAATGTGAGAGTTCTTCTTTTGCTGCTATATTTTGTTCTGTTTCGTCTAACAATATTTTAATAAATATCAGCATGACTCAGAGAGTGACGAAATGCAAGCCTAAGGCGCTGGACACATAGAAAAGACGTAAGACGCAAACGGGACATGGACAGGTCATAGACGGGGCGCCGTCGCGACTTTTGAAAACAAATAGAAGAGACGAGGCATGGACGTGACAAATACAAACAAATCCGTATATATGGCAACACTGGCGACGCACGAGTTCCCTCAACTGTTTCAAAATATTCTAACTGATGTTAAGTAATTGATATCCGTAGCACCATTTATGAATTGGGATATAAATAAATAATTAAGTACAGTCATAAAGTAGGAGGTCACAAAATAGTGTCACTTTTCATTGATTATATCCATTTTCAAAACTATTTTAGATTTATTAATGCAGAAAAACTGATATTACGAGCGAAACTCGACTCCCAAAAATAAATAACGTCACGCTTTTGTATTTCATACAAAATCCCGTTCAAAATGTTTGTTTTGACGTTAAGCAAAAGTGTATGATTTGACTTGTTGTTCATTTCATACAAAACCCCGAATTTGAGGCGTTAAGACCCAATAACTTTTAAACGACTCAACCGATTTTTAACAAATATGGCTTAAAACCACCGCAAAGGAAGTTGCTTTCACGTAAAAAAACCGCATTGAAATTGGTTTATCCGGTTCAGCGCTTCGATGACACAGATAGACCGACATACATTAGCGTCAAACTTAACGCACCCCTCTCTTTTGACGGGGGTTAGTAAAACACAAGTGCTACGCTGCAGTAGCTGCGGTGTCGAGGCCGCTTACGATGTCTAAATGTGTAAATTTTCTGTTTTCATTTCTTACCATCTTAAGAAAAAATACAAGATATTTGACGCTGTGATTTTAAGGACTTTACAAGAATGATTAACCACTGTTATTTTCGGAGCGTTTGTTGCCTTCAAAAGTCCAGAAAATTACCTAATATCAAAGCAATAAATTATTTTCAAACAACACACCGAAAACAATAATCTATTTGCTAAACTTTGTTATGCAAAAAGAACATGATTGGCTACCGTTTACTTGCAACTTGTAATAATAAAACAAAGTAACTGCCTACAATAGTCAGTAATCAGTGAATTACTGTATTTTAATTTATTGATTGTATTCATTGGAATCTCGTTCGCGCATTCTTAAGAGTGACAGCTGATAATCAGCTGTCACTCTTAGAGGGTAGCGTTTGGCTGAGCTGTTGTAGCCTTTTGTGCACTAAAATGTGTAGTTATGTATTTTATAATTATTATGTATATTGTGTGTTACAGAAAACAAATAAATTATTTATTTATCTATTTATAATCAAGATAATATTGACGTTCCTATTGCAATATCCCATCATCAGTCCATCCCAATCTCATTCCGTACCCCATAGACCTTTCCCTTTTTATTGCAATAGATCTTTTTCCAGCTGAATCCTATTCAAGGGTACACCTTTTATAGGTTTATTCAGGAATGGGTTTTGACGGGGGCGCCACATTACATCAACTTCTCCAAAGGGCCTCTACGTGTTGGATCCGTATCCCCACGAAAGCTTCTCAAAGGACCGGGGTGAAAAGACACGTGAATCTATAGGAGAAACAAGGTGAATAAAACATTTTTATGCCTAAAGTTTCGTGGCCTATGTAAATGTTCTATACGCCAACGAATTTCCCCATTCAAATTTCGTGTTAATATTTGAGTTCCAACCACTCACAGAGAAATTTATAATTGTATTTGAATGTTTATGTCGTTGCGGCTAAACTTTCCCGACGTCGTAGAGTCAACAAAACATAAACCGCGCTTAAACCGATATGATTCATTTGATAAGTTCATAACGTGATTTGAAAACTGTTAGTATGAGAGATATTTACAATGTTTACTCGACTGCGCAAGGAGGGTTATGTTTTTCGAGTCTGTGTTATGTGTGTTTCTTTTATTTTTTCATACATAACATGATTTGTAGGTAAATAAGTACATAAACTCTGCCAGAGTATGATTCCATCACAGACACACAAAGGGAAGCAGACCAAAGATTACATACTTAAAACGCGTGGCAATTTTCCACTCGTAGCTTATTTTTAAATGGCCTTGATTTATTTTAAACAGTTATTGCGGCTGTTTGTATTCTAAGTACTCTTTCACATTCATAAGTATAGTACTTTACTAGTTTTGTTTCTTATATTACTAATGAAAATACAGAAATACAACGAAACTTATGTAGCTTAAGTGTAAATTAATGCCACGCGGCATTCTTTGTATTACACAATAATGTTTATTCTGCTTTTCTTTATATGTCTGTGCATCCCACACTCATTCAAGGATCGTGTTGGTTCTGTAAAGCAGAACGGATTAATCTTGTCATAGATGTTAATAATTGCAATATTGTAAAATTCTATATTTCTATGGCATGCTCTGAAGTCTGAACAGCTTGATGGATTTTAACTTCAGAGGTGTCGTTATTTTCGTCTTAATTGTTAGAGTGGTCATTATCACTAACAATTAAGACGAATTACCACTGAATATATATATATATATATATATATATATGTATACATGTATATAAAATATATATACATATACATTTTAAATATTTTTTTTATATTTACAGAACAAAATGGCGACGTTTTTTTAAATATTTTTTTTGCAATTGTGAAAAGATTACCTTTTACTAATTTAATGATTTAAACGTAACACACGGTAATTAAAAAAAAACATATTGTTTGTAGCTACGGTATTCTATACGGTAGATTCCTATCTTCGGTATCGGATATTGCCAAAGATAATCGAGTTGTTGATCAAACGTTTTAACATTGTCATTAATGTATAATCGTATACAACGTGAAAGGTACATAACCGTAATAAATAGAACCGCGGGCTATACTAGATCACTATAGTATAATTAAAATTGAATAACAGACAAAACATAAAAAAAAACATTCTGCATTTCCATACAAAAGTGTGCAGCCGCACGGGCAAATTGTATGGGAAAGTCGAATTTTGTTTTTGTTTTTGGGTTGTTATTTAATTTTAATTATACTATAGTGATCTGTTATAGCCCGTGGTTCGATTTATTACGGATATGTCCCTTCCACATTTTATAGAAAACAACTTCACCCCAAACCATTCAACCAATTTTGAAAAAAATTGTATGGGACCACCTGACAAGACCCTTTCAAACTAAAAAGATTTTTCTAAATCGGTCCAACTATCTTCGAATGATTGGTGAACATATATAAAAAAATAAAAGATTGTGACCAATTGAAACCTCCTCCTTTTTTTATGTCGGTTAAAAACGTTTTTGCTAATTTCCGTTTATATATACATAATAATGTTTTCAAAAAGAAATAGTTTCAAAACCAATAACGTAACAACATATCGCCGAAGAATGTCCGCTATATCGATTCTCTGTAGGTTTGCGAGTTCCATCCATGAGGATATGCCTGTATGAATTTCTCCGGGTCCAGTGCTACCCCCATTTGAAATAAATTATTTGAATGAAAACAGAATTATCATTTAAAATTTTATTTTGATCAAGCCCTAGATAACCCTTTAAACTATTTTATGAACTACTGTTTGTTAACATGTAGTTTAAAGTGAAAACGTGAATCTTTTCCACGCACATTAGCTAAAAGTGGCCATTATTCGTAAATATGCGAAGCTTTACGTTCTCAGTTTAAACTGTAGACAGTAGTTCATAAAATAGTTTAAATGGTTATCTAGGGCTTGATCTAGACTAAATTTGAAATGATTTCTCCATCGGGTGGCAGCACTAGGCCCCGTAAAATGTATGTTGCCTTTTAACTCCGCCAGCCTAAAAAAGTAGACTGGCTTAAAAACCTACCTTAAAAGTGGCATGTTACTGCATTAGAATTAATGCAGTAACATGCCACGTCATCATGGTTGCCAAAGATCTAGTCAAAACGAACTCGTGTTATCTAATATGAACGAAAATGCAATCTATATGATGAACAAAAACAAATTTAAAATGTCCTATCTCCCAACAAACAACGTGGCACTTAACGCATCTAATTTTAGAGGGCTAATAAGAATCCTAAGCAAACATATAAAATAACCCTATACCCGCGGCCCTCGCGTCTGTTTGAGATGATAATCATTTCCGCGCGATATTAAGGGTTATATGACGTCATAAAGATATATTAGGCGTGGAAATATACTTTATTACATGATATTTACGTTTCATTAAAGTTACGGCGTGATCACGAAAATTAATTAAGAAAGAAGGGTTAACTACTTACTAGAATAATAAAACAGAATATCTACTAGAATATAATATTCAATAACCTATCATGTTGCTCCGACAGGAAAAAACATCTCAAGATCGTAAAAGCTGAAAAAATCAAACAGCAATGTTTTTTTTTTACAAAAAAAAGAGGACGTTATTTCTCCTAAGTTCATCATAGCTTCATAAAATTAAATGGGAGTCCCAACTCTCATGTTAATTTTAGGACCAACAACTTTAAACTTTCAATTTAACAAATGTATCAAAATCGGTTCACGATCCGCTATATGACAACAGCAGCATTTTGTACGGGATTTGCATGTACCTAATACTAAAGTGTGACGTAATATTTTATTTTTAGAATCAAATAGCGCTCTTAATATCAGTTTTTCTGCATTAATAAATCTAAAATCATGTTTAAAATGGATAAGATCAATGAAAAGTTACACTATTTTGTGACGTTTTATATTATGAACCAGTCACCTAACCAATTGAGGAAAATATCGCTAAGCATACCTATATAAAATAAAAACATGTAGCCGAATTTATAATTTAAATTTTTTTTAAAATCCTTAAAAACATCAAGAATCCCCGTGTTGCATATGCCACAAGAAATATGATAATCCTCGCTCGCGAAATTAACTTCTTAACTCACGACTGTCGCAGAGCCGGGTTTTAAAAGAAAACGAAAGGCTTCGACTAGAAATTTATTTAAAATTTAAAGAAAGGTCGTGGGCGGAAGGCCCGTCTGTTTGCACTTTTTCACTTTGTTCGCTAACGGTGGTACTTCCCGGGTGCGGACGGTGATAGCAGCTCCTGGTGGTCGGCAGCTCAGCGAGTAGGTATTCCGGGGGTAGGTCAGCGTAGCCCCGTGCGACGAAGAATCTACGACGGGCGGTAGCTCGGTGCGTGATGTCGATCGTGGGAGCAGAATGCCCCAAATCTTGAACCCTATAAATAATAGTACGGGTAAGGAATGCATCCCAGATCCCACTCTGATTGGCAACACTGATGGCTGGCGGCGATAAGCTATCGGAAGTACCAAATGTGTAGAAGGTGCAGTGTCAGTGGCAATCAGAGCGGTTTTGTTTTAGCAGACAGCGAGTTACAATGATTTGTGATTATGAGATGAAAAGCCCAAACATAAAGGATGAAAGTGATAAGTGACACAATATGATTATTATTTTTGTGAGATGCAAAATCAGCTTGGCAGGTATGATCAGATGCTTTCTTTCCATTGACAGCCAGTAAGAGATGAGTGATACATAGTGGTGAATTAGCTTGCAAAATACACACTTAATCTACACTTACAAACTACAGCTAAGCTACTGACTGATATCTGTTCAACACTTACCCAATTAGGGGTTTAAATCCACGTTTGTTTAGTTGTTTTTCGTGTGTGTAAGTGGCCAACACTGGTGTCCACGTATTTCACAAGTACGATGATTTCAATGAAACTTCTAATTAAATTAAGCAATGCTCATCGAGAGACTTAGGTATAGGTACTTTGAAGACGTTTATGACGTAAGTAACCAAACCCGACGCGGAGCGCGCAATACGTGCCGCTCGCTACGAGATGTTTTTATGATTGCCGACATTCAGGCTGGCTGAGGCTCGGGCCGCCTCGGGGAGCGCGGGCCGCGGGCGCCGGTCGCAGCGCGATCGCCTGATCGATGACGTAATGGATCATACGATGGGTGAGGACCAATGGGAGCCGATTGTGAGGACAATAGAACGCCAACTCGGTACAGTCAACAGAATGAAACTTGTACAATAATAAGTTAAGGTTTAATTTTAGTTTGGGATTTAGGTATGTATATTATTTTATTGTTATTTATAGTTTTAAGTTATTTTTAGGTTTAAGTTAAGTTATTATTTTGATATTTAGGTTTAATTATTTATTTATTTTTTATATAATTTTTAAGTAACGAGTACTTACGTTACATTACCCCCTCCGGTACCGAAAGGATTTTATCCCTCAGATAAAATCCGCAACAAATCACGCTTACGTATTTGTTTTCTCATACACTCTTCATCTTTTATTCTTTATTTTCATACATCACGCAAATAAACAACAACGATATTCGTTTGTAATAATAACGTCGCATCCTTACTATAGGAAGGGTATCGGTTTATGATTAAAACACGAATAACCTATACAAATACTCCTTGTTTTATTTATTTTTTGGTTTTAACGGTAATTGGGACAATTTATGCTTAAGTGTGTATTGTTTATTTATTTAATTAATATTTCCTATCGATTTTAAATCTTTAATATGCCAAGAACCTATGTTTTTTCCTTGCATATTTTCCAAAACATAGACAAGTGGTGATTTTTTTTCTATTATTTTACATTTCATATATTTTGGGGCCAGTTTCTTACTAAAATATTTATCCTTGTCACTTATAACATAGGTACGCTTCATGACAAAATTACCCACTTCAAATTCCGCCGGTTTACGGCGCAAATTATAATGTGCGGTATTTTTAACGTGAGCATGCCACAACTGCTTTTGAACTTCATCGAAAATGGCTGAAAGGCAACCTATATTTTCGGCGTAGATATCACGAGGTAAAAATAAAATTTCTTTACCCAAATCATTATCGACATAATGAGTACCACACGAAACAAGCTCACGTCCATAGACTAAAAAGGAGGGAGTATAACCCGTGGCCTCATTAACGGAATTGTTTATGGCAAACTGGACTTTGGGAATGAAAATGTCCCAAGTTCTATGATCATTTTCTACAAATGTGGAAATACAAGTGATGATAGTTTTATTATATCGCTCAACCATGTTCACTTGTGGCGTATATTTTGGAGTGAAAAATACATTCGGGACATTGTATTTTTTAAAGAACGCATCCGTTGCACCACTGATAAATTGACTTCCGTTATCCATCAGGACAGTCTGTGGCACGCCGTGAACTAAAAAAACTTGGTTTTCTAAGATTTTAATAATAACGTCCGCGGTAGGTCTTTTGATGGCTGATACGATACAATATTTCGAGAAACAACATGTTATAACTAATATGTAATTTTTTTGAGCACGACTGACTGGAAGTGGACCAACAAGGTCGATGGAAATCATCTGGAAGGGCCGTGAACATTGTTTAGGTCGACCCATCTCCCCAAACGTCTTGTGGTTCTGCTGCTTGTATTCTAAGCAAGTTGTGCATGAACTTATAAACTTCACCACATCAGTGTGCATTCCTGGCCAAAAATAGCGTAAAGCCAAACGACGATAGGTTTTAAAAATACCTAAATGACCTGCGATAGGTTCGCTGTGATTTTCAGCCAAGACCTGATGACGGAGTTCTTTCGGTACGACTTCTTTCCATGAGAACTCTGAAGTTAGCTCGTGTTTATTTTTAGTCAGTCTATATAATGTGCTGTTTTTAATGTGGAAATTTGGAAAATTTTGTGGTCTATTGAGTACACCATTGAAAATATCCCTATACCATTGATCGTTGGTACTCGTGAAGCTATTAGACGTAGAAATGGTACCAACAGGGACCGCTCTTGACAAGGCGTCAGGTATGACATTGTCCACACCACGACGATGTTTGATCTCAAAATCGAATGCTGACAAGCGCACACCCCAACGCGCCAGTCTACCAGTGGGGTTATTCAGGGAAAGGAACCACTTTAGTGCACTATGGTCTGTATAAACGGTGAAGCGCTTTCCGTTCTCCAAATAACACCTCCAGTGCTCAATCGCAGTCAATACAGCCAATGTTTCACGCTCTGTGATGCTGTAATTCTTTTCTGCCGCAGACAATGACTTGCTCATATAGGCTATAGGGTGTTCTTTACCATTAACCGTTTGGGTCAACATACCACCGACACCATAGTTCGAAGCATCAGTATGTACTTCGAAGGGCAGAGTGTAGTCTGGGCAAGAAAGAACAGGTGCTGAAATCAACGACTCCTTAAGCTTTTGGAAGGCAAACTCCGCTTCAGGTGTCCACCTAAAGAGTGGAGCGCCTTTCTTGCTAGATGTCAACTTATTGAGGGGACCGGCAACGGTGCTGAAATTAGGGACAAAACGACGATACCAAGTCGCAGTGCCGAGAAAGCGTTTAAGGTCCTTACGACAAGTAGGTGTCGGGTAGTTAAGGATTGCCTCGACTTTTTCTGGATCGGTACGTAACCCCTCATTATCAACAACGTAGCCCAAGTATTTCAGTTGGCTTCTAAAGAAATTGCACTTTTCTAAATTGACCGTAAGGTTTGCCTGTTTCAATTTTTCAAGAACTCGCAACAATAGGGAGACGTGGCTATTAAAATCTTGAGATACGACGATAATATCGTCAAGGTAACAGAAGACCTTTAAATCAAATTCTCTGAACAGAAGATCGACGAGACGCTGCTGCGTAGCAGGCGCATTGGTCAGCCCAAAGGCGGTACGTTTAAAACGTAGAGTTCCTCTGCCTGGTACGTAAAATGCAGTTTTGTTCCTGTCCTTTTCATCAATAGGGATTTGCCAAAATGCCTTGGTTAAGTCTATGCTAGACAAATAACGAGCATCCCTAAGATTGTCAAGGATTTCAGAAACGTATGGCAAACTGTAAGCGTCACGTTTAGTTACAGAGTTTAGTTTACGACTATCAAGACAAAAGCGAGGTTGGCCATTCTTCTTTGTAACAAGAAGAACAGGAGAAGACCATTCGCTTTCGCAAGCCTCAACGACGTCCAAGGACAACATTTCATCGACCTGTTCGATCAGGATGCGCTGCTTTTCTGGTGACATGCGATAGTAGCGTTGTCGAACAGGTTGTGCGTCGCCAGTGTCAATACTATGCGTTATAAGACTTGTCTCTCCTAATCCCTTTCGCTCAAAAGAAATATCCTTAAACTGTTCTATAACATTGTCTGCTAACTGACGCTCTGTTTCTGTTAAATTATTATAACCGTGTAAATGTTTGCCTGAATTTTCGAGCTCAAGTGTTGCCTTTTTGTCTTCCGTGAATTGTAAACTACTTAAATATTTACGACAAATTCCAAAATCTCTCCAAAAATCTACTCCTAATATAAGGTTGGAAGTGATAGATGGTATAACAAATGCTTTTATTATGTGCAATTGGTTATCAAACTTAATAGGTAAGGAAAAGTAACCGATACTTCGTAACACTTGACCACCCGCAGCTTGTACTGTTGTATTAGTGTCGTCATGCATGAAAAATCCATGTTTTAATAGATGTATATGTGTATTGTTACCAATTATTGTTATAGCAGATCCAGAATCTAAAAGACCAGCTATTTGAATATCATTAATATCGAGAGTGACATAAGGTCTATTATCGAGTGGTGGTTTTTTATGTAGAATTGTGTCAATCCTATAGGACCTAAAAAAGTTTGAAACGGTTTTAAGCCAACAATTCCAATCGGCTTTATCAAATTTATTGTTTTGGGGATTGGCACAATTCTCACTATTCAGTTTTTTGTACTTGCAGTAGTACGCTTAGCCTTTGAACAAGTCGGGCACTGTGGTGTTTTAACATCTTTTCGACCACAGACAAAACAAAATACCTCGTCTTTGTTAGCCGTACACTGACGTAAGTTATGAGTGTCTACGCGGCAGCGAGGACAAAAACGTTTCTTATCATTTCCTGTGTTTGTATCTATAGCATTTAAATTATCATATTTTGTATTTTTATTATTGTAGCTTTTATTGTTGTTGTTTTCATATTTTGTATTTTTACTATCGTAGCTGTTTTTGTAATTGTTTTTGTAAAATGTATTATTTGATTTAAGATTTTGATTATAAGTTTGCCTTTGATAGTAATTGTTTTGTTTGGTACCACCAGAATAGGCAAATTCCGGAGCTAAAGTGTCAGCTGAGGGTTTAACTGGCTCATGAAAGTGAGCAAGACGAGACTGGAAATTTTCATAATTTCGGCAAATCGTTTTTAAAGAGTCAATGTCTTTTATTTCTGAAACTGCTGCTAAAGTGCTCGTATAAGTTGGTCTTATATTATGAAGGACAATTTCTAATTTTTCCTCTTCCGTTAAGGGTTTTGACAAACGAGAGAACATACCTGTCATGATGGACAGATAAATTGTTATGTTCTCAGTCTCACCTTGAGTTCGTGAACGAATTTCAGAAATTAGCCTATAGTCATAATCTGCCGGTCCGAAATCTTTAATCAAAATAGAAACGAGTTCACTCCACTTTTTAACGTTAGCTTTGATGCCTCTATACCAATGGAGTGCATCTCCTACAAAAATTTCCGTACAATATGACAACAGCTTTGAGTCATCAATTTTTCTTGCATCACAAAATTCTGAAATACGCTGTATAAATGTGCGCACACATGATTTTCCGTCATATTTAATCTTAGTAATTTCGCTAGAAATCCCACGCTCACAAGTTACCTTGATATTTAAGGGGTTCGTAGCTTCCTGCTCGGTTGCTTGGAAATCAAGGGGATCAACGACACTATCCTTGATAGCGTCATATTTCCGGTAGTAATCCTTAAATTTAAGTATTGCAGAGTCTCTCATTGATTTAGACTGTGTATCAGTGGGCTGAATTCTTTTAAGGCGGTGATAAATATGATGTAACAAATTTTGAGTACGCAAAAGTGTATTTTTGTCTGGCAATTCGTCCGAATCTAAAACTGTTGAAATTTTGCTTATAACAGCGTTTACACCTAACAAATCACTATTTATATCATATGGGCTATTCAAGACGTCCTCTGATGGGAATAAAGCTGATAATTTTGAAATTTGTTTTCGCAGTTCCGTGACTGTACTAGCTGGCGTTTCACCTCTGACGCCTACTTCGTATTCCAACTCAGCCTTGTTTAGTGACAAAAGTTTTATGTGATAGGCCATGTTTTTTTAATAAAAGGAAAAAGAGTCAGAGAAAAAAATATAAGTAACGTGTGTTCCTTGAGTAAGTGTTGAACAAAATATTTCGGTATAATCTTGACTAAGCTACGAATACTAATCGATAAATAACCTGCTCTGTTACAAACCAGCGTTAAAAACTACAACGTCTTTGCAAATAAAAAAAAATGATTGTGAAAAAAAAATATAAATCAACACCATGAAGAAGGAAAAGAAATGAAAGCTGAAAAATGATTAAAAATTAATTAATTCACACTTGTACAATTTTATATCCTGCCGACTGTACTTTTAGTACGGAAGAATTTTAGTTTTAACAAATGCAATGGTCGCAGGGTTAAATTAAGTGCGAATTAGTTAGTTTCAATGAAAATGAAAGAAAAATAAAAAGGACGTTTCACAAAAATGAAAATAAAAACAAACACATGCACACAACTACTGCTAACAAAGTGAAAAAAAAACAGACCTTTAAAATAACCACGTTGGCGCCACTGTCGCTCGCTACGAGATGTTTTTATGATTGCCAACATTCAGGCTGGCTGAGGCTCGGGCCGCCTCGGGGAGCGCGGGCCGCGGGCGCCGGTCGCAGCGCGATCGCCTGATCGATGACGTAATGGATCATACGATGGGTGAGGACCAATGGGAGCCGATTGTGAGGACAATAGAACGCCAACTCGGTACAGTCAACAGAATGAAACTTGTACAATAATAAGTTAAGGTTTAATTTTAGTTTGGGATTTAGGTATGTATATTATTTTATTGTTATTTATAGTTTTAAGTTATTTTTAGGTTTAAGTTAAGTTATTATTTTGATATTTAGGTTTAATTATTTATTTATTTTTTATATAATTTTTAAGTAACGAGTACTTACGTTACACGACAGACAAGTGGCAGGATGCATTCGTGCTCAAGGAATCCTAAAAACTGGCTTGCCTGTAAATCATGAAAGTTTCTTGCTCATTTACATAGACATTCTGCATTACTGGCGCCGGGGACATCGCCACGTCCAACTTTCAGTGTTCACTTTAATTATTTTTATCTCGGTTTCTTTGACTAGGGAAGATTGTTGGATTATTTTAAAGACCAAAAGTTTCTTTATTCTCTTTTTTCTTTTTACCATAGGCAGAAAAAAGAGAATGAAGAAGAGACCCATACTGAACTGGGCTTCTATCGGCGTATCTCCTTAGCAGTGGTCGTTCCGAAACGCTAGTAGTTTATATCCTTGCACTGTATTAAGTTAAAAAAATGACTTAAGCCATTTTATGAAACATATACATTTTTTCTTTCAGCCTAAATATTTCTAACAAGAAATAAGACAAAAGTCGCTCACGTAATTAGAAGTGCTCAAGGAACCCTAAAAACTGGCTCGCCTGTAAATCATGAAAGTTTCTTGCTCATTTACATAGACATTCTGCATTACTGGCGTCGGGGGACATCGCCAGGTCCAACTTTCGGAGTTCACTTTAATTATTTTTGTCTCGGTTACTTTGACAAATAAAGATTATTTTATTACTTCTACAGATTCACTTTTAATATTATTGAAGTTAAATGAGAATCTTGTATTATGAATATTAAATGAGCAAGCAAAGTGAGCGAATTTCACAGATAAGAATCTACTTGAGCTGTGCGGCATTATTTATGACGTTATGACGACCTCTGTCGCCTTGTGGTCATCATGCCAGGCAGTCACACTGAAGGTACCGGGTTGGATCCCCGATCAGTTCATGATGGAAAATGATCTTTTTCAGATTGACCTATGGGTTTTAGATGTTTATCTATAATTATATGTTTTTGTAATAAAACATAGTCATCATCATCCGAGCGTATTCCCGGTTGCATCCTCAGCAGTAACGCTTCAGAGCCCGGGGTCCGCTACCTAACCAAGGAGATTTGACACGGTTACTGGTTTTTTACACAGAGCGACTGCCGTCTGACCTCCGCAACCCAAAGGGCAAACCAGGAACCAATCCTTGGATAGTTTGATGATCAAACGCTAGGTGGCGTTCGGGACCCACAGTTTTACGTGCCTTCTGAAACACGGAATCATCTTTCTTTTCGGATAATCAGGTGATTCAAGCCTGCAATATGCTATCCAGACTGGAAACAACTTTTAACAAAGTATGCTTCCTAGTGGGGATCGAACCCATGACCTCCGGGTCACAAAGCGAACGCCTTGACCACTGGACCACGGAGGCAGTCATTTGTAATAAAACATCGTTGAGTTAGTATCCCATAACACAAGTCTCAAACTTATTTTAGGGCTAGCTAGCCTGTGTGTTTTTTCCGGATATATTTATTTATTTATTTACTATTTTGGATAAAAATTATAAGTTTGTTATACCAAAGCTACTCGAGTCAGTATCACTTTTGCACGTAGAGTCTTTTTTTTTAGTTTTTATAAAAAAAAAACCATTTGTTTAGTTACAACGCGTTTCAAAAGTGGCACTTCTGGACACACACTGCAGTGAGCAGATGTCTGAAGAAAGCGAAAGAATATTGAATCAAAACTGAATATAGAAAATACATACAAAAGAATATATAAATACAACAACGGTAAATCTAATCTGAATAAATTGTACAGCCCCAGCAAATCGGTAAAACTTTGTCACTATTCTAGTAACATCTTCGTATAAGTTCTGTCTAGACTTGTGAAATATTCAGGCTAATTAAAGATCCGAGTGAACTACTCGTATTTGTTAATCCAGGCAAAGACGTCAGAAAGGATATTTTACTGGGAAACATTAACAAATTTGAATTTTCACGCGCGAATATAAAAATTAAATACTTAAATAGAATTTACAGAATCTTATTTGCTTTTCGCCTTTACTTATTTCTAAAATAAATGGCTTTAAGGAAATTAATAAATTATAAATAGACTAAGTAGTTTAAAGCTGTATTAATAATCTTGAATTCTATTTTCACCACATCGTTGACTATATAAAGGTAGCTTTTAGTAAAATGTTTGTTTTACTTGCTTTTTTAGGGTTCCGTACCCAAAGGGTAAAAACGGGACCCTAATACGAAGATTGCACTGTCCGTCTGTCTGTCTGCCACCAGGCTTTATCTCATGAACTGTGATAGCTAGACAGTTAAAATTTTCAGAAATGATGATTTATTTCTGTTGCCACTATAACAGCAAATACTAAAAATAGAATAAAATTAGTATTTAAGTGGGACTCAAAAACAACAAACGTGATTTTTTTTATAGATGCGGAACCCTTGGTGTGTGAATCTGACTCGCACTTGACCGGAAGGATTTACAATTACTTACGAGTACACTAAAATATTTTTTTCTATGCTCCTTTCTCGCAGACATTCAATGGCTACGAGAAAGAAGCTCGTGGCCCGGATGAAGTAAGCATTGTTAGCGCTTTTGCAAGTTAAGCAACCCGGAGCGTGGTCCGCACTTGGATAGATGACCACAAGTGGCAGAGATTTCTCGAGCTCCTTCCTCCGTGCTTCGGAAAGCACGTAAAGCCGTTTGGTCCTCGATATTATCAATGTACAGCAACCGTCAAGCTATATCAGATGCCTTTCGGCAGTTTAAAAATTCTGTCACCAGTTTCTGACACACACACGAGAAAAACAAACTTAGCATGTAAGCTAATCTTTATCTTATATGATTTTAGAGTTTTGCGGTCACAATGACTGTTTGTAATACGGGATTTCCGCAGTTAATATTTATATTAGCCAGATATTTGGACGACCCTTCTGCCGTTGAAACCAGTGATCGAGTTTTATTAAAAGTCTGTACGAACAACAAAAAACAATTCCCGAACAAACACCGTCAGTGTTGTAAGGACTTATGCAACGAACGACGAAGAAAGAAGGTAGACTGATATGGTTACCCTTGACAATCGAACATCCATCGCAGTGCTTCAGTCTGCCCGCGACCACGACGATAGAAGGATCGTTGAAATATCTGGCTAAAATGATTTTAATCGCGGTAATTAACCTTTTAGTTATTTCTTTTATAGGTTTTTTTTTCATAATTTTTAAGTTGCCTTAATATATTCTTATCTTTACAGAATTACAAGACAATCATAATAGGATAAAAAGCAAAATATAAACCTTTTCTGCGATCCGCACGGCAGGCGTCTTATCCATTTGACCATGAAATATGTTGGCATAAGCGGAAAGGAATCGCACAATAGAAGCCCATAACTCTCCCCATAATAAGGCTTGTAAACACCATCAGAGAATGACAAATATATCTGTTATCTCCTTTTATTTCTGTACATTTTATTGCTGCTTTGTTGAGCGAGTGAGTGATGGCCGCTTTGTGTACAACCTTCACGTCTCAGGAACGCTCTACGGATTCTGACAGGTATCATTAATTTTATACGCGGTTTGGTACAAGTGCTGATTTTAAGTGCTGCTTGAGGGTTAAATTAGGCGGTGTTCCTAAGAGAGGATGAGATATTTGCCGTTAGTATCTACAACGCGCAAAAAACAAAGGGAAGTTTGTTTTTTTTTTCTACTTTGTTTAAAAGAATCACTATTTACGGTACAGTTTATGATCGTGGTGTTATTGTGTGCAATTTTAACCGAAACTCTCCGGTATTCTTTTTACTAGAATTTTATAGAATAATAGAAAATAAAATATTGAAACTTCTTAACATAATCCCTCTTATATATTTTCTGTAAATTGATTCGTTTAGTAATGAACAATTTTTTTATGTTTAATATATATGAGAAACAAAATAAAAATATAACTGCTTGTCAACCCATGTCATATCCGGACGTCTGTCTGTTTATTTATTTACAAATCGTTATTTTTCTTCAATGCCGTGTGGTTTCCGGCCTTAGAATAGGACTTCTCCATCTTCTTCTTCTTAGCGAGTCGAAATGGCTTTTTCTTAAGATTGCAGACCAGTGTATGGCCACACTAACTTCTATGTCATTAGCCGAGTTTAAATTTAATGAACAAGAAGTTGGGTAGTTGGGGCATGACAGGAGGTGGGCCATGCTTTGAACAGCTCCACATTCATAAAGGTCGTTGTTTGAGAAACCTCATTTGACCCGATTCTCGTGGCATCTCCCAACACTAGCTCGGAGTCTGAGGCCTTCCAGACTGCCCAGGTGAGATCACCACGTGGGAGGTTCTTATCAGGTGAAAGCTTTGCTGGGAACTGGGGGTATTTATCTTTCCAACATATTTTTTTTATTTGGGGCTTCACTGAGTAGGGATGCTTGGCCGCCTCAAAAAACTATTCCGAATTTTCAAACGTGGGGGTGGTGATACCTGGCCGTAAAGTAGCTGATTTTTAGGGTTCTGTACCCAAAGTTTAAAAACGGGACCGTATTACTAAGACTCGATTGTCCATCCATCCGTCTGCTGTATTTCATGAACCGTGACAGATAGACAATTGAAATATTCACTGAAGACGTATTGCTGTTGCCGCTTTTTTTTTTATTGATAAAATGGTACGGAATACTTCTTGCTCGAGTCCGACTCTAACTTGAACTCCACACCATCTCTTTTTGTGAATGTCGTAAAATGCTACTAAAGGACTAAGCAAAACCATCACTTGCTGCAACTGCATTCCCAAGGAGGATTGACGGCCGATTGTAAAAAAAAATTGCACAAATGCATCCCAAAGAGGTTCGATATCGAGTAGGCTGATTGTAAGCGCAATTTGGCTATAGAAAATTGCTTAGATATATAAAATCATTGATTCGCTGCTATAATACACATACAAAAAAATATAAACAAATCAAACACAACAAGTAAATAAGCTTCTACCTACCTGTAGTACAATTTTTAACTTACAATTTGCGTTTTTTCTCATCCTTGGGTGACCACCAGTAGCGTTGCCTCCTTAGAAGCCGATTCCCATCGAGTTCCCTAAGGGGTTTCTAATATACACATTTATTACGAACAACAAATATATAACCTACGTACATCAGCGCACCGCGTATTTAAAATGTCCATTTACTATTTACTAACATAAGCCGTAAACTAGCAGCATGACTGGATTTCACACACCTACATATTCAAAAAACGAAAATTTTTCGCTGGTTATTCAAATACACTCACAATGAAAATTTTGTATAAACACGTTCCGAGACATATTATTACTTTCACTTAGTCAATAAAAATAAAAATATAAGAATTATATGACGGACATTCAAAGCTAATAAGGTAGGTATAGGTATTTAATTCGTTTCGTAATTTTATGGCTTTGAAACGTGATCTCTTACTATGGGTCTTATAAGAAGGCTCAAGGTCATTCAGCGCGCTATGGAGAGGGCTATATTCGGTGTTTCTCTGCGTGATCGAATCAGAGAAGAAAAGTCACTGTGATAGCCTAGCGGATTAGTTCGTTGAAGTGGCAGTGGGCGGGACACATAGCGCGACGAACTGATGGCCGATGGGGCAAAATGGTTCTCGAATGGCGATCACGTACTGGCCAGCGAAGCGTAGGACACCCACCCACAAGATGGTCAGACGGCCTGACCAAGGTCGCTGGAAAGCGCTGGATGCAGGCCACTCTTGATCGGTCTTTTTGGAAATTTTTAGGAGAGGATGAATGAATGATAGTTTTATGGCTGTACTAGTCCAAGTTATCACCCAACGCAACTGGTGACCACTGACATGCATATTAAGTATTTTTGGAGAAATAAAAGTGGGAAAGCGCAACGCGAGCTCTGAAATAACATAGCTGATGATGCAAATGGGAAGATGAAGAAAAAGAAATAACTTACTTAAGTTTCTTACTTAGGCTATTTTAAAAAGTTAGGAAGAACATTACTTCGGAAAAAAGGAAAGTTACAAATGTTAGTTTTAGTTCAAAATTTAAATATTATTTTAAATTATTGGACCATTCCGGTTCTGATGACAAGCGTTTGTTTGAAGAAAGCTTCGAGCTCGGATTATCCGCGATTAATAAATTTGTCTTCCGATCCCCGGATCTCACCCCACTCGTTTTTTCTTATGTTTTTTATTCATAAAACATCTAATTGTCGGTCGTTATCTTTGGTGTTTACTTCTTCAAGGTTGATTTAGAGTTAAGTAAAAAATGATGAAATTGTATTAAAGTTGCCATTCGCAACTACGGAACCCTAAACTGCGCGTAGCTCGACACCCGCTTGGCCAATTTATTTTATGGACGCTTGCAGATGTGATCATCGAAGTATAGTATTTAGTGTGATTTATCAAAATATATAGGTACTTCTGGATAAGTTATTATTACATTTATATTTTTAAGGTCGTATAAATACAACCAAGATTTTCATGGTGACAGGAAAAATATTTTTGCCCATCGGATAAGTTATTAAAAAATATTTTTTAACTACATATTTTTTCTTTTCTCATAAAATTAATAAATGTCGAATACATCGCATTTAAATTTCGCATAACGTCATAGCTAAATACGATTTTTACTTTACGGTGACGTCATAAGGTTCCACTCTGAACTTTGATGCTCTGTATCTTTGTGAATTTTTTCTTTTTCGATAAACTGAAAAATAAGGCTTCATTATTTTTGGATAATCTTAAAGACGGACTTATAAGGCTAATACTTTTCAGACTCTGTTATCACCCCTATTCTCTTGATTTATTTTTGAAGCTTAGAACTGATTATAATTTTTTTTATAGTTTCAGAAAGAAAAATCAAATAATTATAAGTAAAATCGTAATGATATCAATCGTTAATCTAATTTACATAAAACGTTATACCAATTTAGGTATTTAAATCGAAAGAATTATCTTTAATCGAATTTCATATTTCCAAGAAGCGAAAGAATTATGATCTTGCAGGGTTAGCCTGTTTTATTACAATCCTTTTTTTGTTGTTAAAATCAAATGTTCATCAATGTAGCAATCCAAGGTTTTCTTCTTCAGAATTTGCGAATTAAGCTGATGGCAAAAGCTTGTAGTAGTCTTCAAGAGACATGCATTACATACCTCTCCCCTCTTAAGTGTCGTATGCGGTTGCCCATCCAGAACAATTTAACTGCCGCTCTGCTTACCATTACCATCCCTTTTACAACCCCCTAAATACATCTTCATTGCCCACCCCTCCACATTCAAAATCCTTTATTCTCCATATCTTGAAGAGCCATTTGACAGACTCCATTAATTTGGCCCATAACACGGGAGCTGTGATAAAGTGTGCGGTGAAATGAAGTATTATGAGCATACGACGTTTAGTAACATGGTACCTTAATGGTATTCTTGAAACGAGGCACGTATTTTTCGTGTAAGCTATTAATACCATTGACAACCTCCGTGGCGTAGTAGTTAACACGCCAGTCCGCCATTTCGGGGGTTCTGGGTTTAATCACCGGCTAAGGCAAATTGCAAAATTGGCTTTTTTAAATTGTCCTGGGCCTTGGATGTTTATCTTTGTATGTATTTATTATAAAATATAGTATCGTTGAGTTAGTAAAAATATATACAAGTTTCAAGTTAATTTGCTCAATAAGTGTGATTTTGTCCTTAAGGATTTATTTATCGAAAATCTAAAAATCTATTCAAAAAAATAAAATGGCCCATTAGTTAGATTATAAAAAAAAAACTCTGATTGGCTTAACATGACAGAGAAACAGCGTATTTAAATTTTGCATGACGTCACGATCTGAATGAAACTATTTTTTAGACGGTGATAATCACAACAACCCTGAAACTTTAATACGCCATAGGTTTGTGAATTCTTACTACTTTGATCAACCGAGAAACATACTTGGGTCCATTATGTTTGGGTAATCCAACTGAAAGTAAAAATAAAGTTATATTTTTCGGACCCCGTCCATATCTCTATTATTGAACGAGTGAGCGTAATTCTTATACCTAGATCTATAGATATACATATCCTATAAATCTTTGAAAACCTGGCGTTTTAATGTTTGTTTGGAGAAAGGATGACTAATCATCCATCAGCCAATTATTTTGAGTAAGTTCAGTCCGTAACACTGAACTATTTCAATCTGATTGCACTCATATTAGATTTTGAGTTTTTCTGCATTTTTTTTTATCTAACACGCTTTTAAACGGTCATTAGCTAAAAAAGAACTATATAGGCTAAGACTGAAATCTGATTTCATGAAATCGGTAATGTTGAGAATCTTTAGAGAAGCCTTAGTACTGAAGTGGTTTTTTTTTACTGAAACAATGATAATGATAAAAGTGGTAACTAATTTTTTTCAGGTTTAAAGTCGTAACTCCAAATTGAGACACGTAACCGGAAATTTTCAAAATCCCCATCCATATTTGCAAATCCTCGCAAAGGGCTCGGCGCAATTTTCAAGTATTATATAACATTAGGGCCGGAAAGCGATTACTATTCGCCGGCCATTGTAACTTTTGGCTCACAATAAAACGCGCGTGACTGCGAATTTAAACGCTACTGTTTGGCACCAAATCAATTTGGCCCGAGCGTGATTCAAATTCCTCATTGCTCTTTTTCAGTTTACTTGAAATGTTTTGTTTGCGTTGAGAATTGTTTTCAGTATAATAAGCTTTTTTGACATATTTTCATATCAGTGACATGAAGACCACTGCAAATACGAATTCAAACGCAACTGTTTGGCAATTGGCATCAAATCAATTTAACCCCAGCGTGATTCAAATTCGTTATTGCTCTTTTTCAGTTTTGCTTGGAATGTTTTGTTTGCGTTTAGAATTGTTTTCATGATAATAAGAGATTTTTTCGACTTAATAACATATCAGTGACATAAAAACCGCTGCAAATTACGAATTTAAGCGCAACTGTTTGGCAACTGGTACCAAATCAATTTGGCTCGAGCGTGATTCAAATACTTAATTGCCCTTTTTCAGTTTTGCTTGGAATGTTTTGTTTGCGTTGAGAATTGTTTTCATGATAATTATAGTTTTTTTGACATACTATCATATCAGTAACATGAAGTCCACTGCAAATTACGAATTCCAACGCAACTGTTTGGCAATTGGAACTAAATTAATTCGGCCCGAGCGTGATTCAAGTTCAAAATGAGTGTTTCATTTGCGTTGAAAATGAGGAATTTCAAAAATATGTGACTCCTTGTGGCGACACAGTGACGTCAGGTCCTATCAACTGTTGTCATTTGACCATCAGTTGACAGGTATCCATAATGGTGAACGCACATTTATCCGAACTGTACGCGTCGAATCGATCGAAGTTTTTAAGACCTCGCATATCTATCCACACCGAGATAAACGACCGCGCCGAAAGAATCGAGCGCGCTGAAAAAATTGTTTCTATTTACTTTACTCCTGTCGCATTGTTATAACATGTGTTTTGTGATGAATCTTGACGAGATTTTTATTGTCAGTGCTATTAATTAATAATAGTTAGTTATATAAGTTAATAAGTTGCTCTTACGTATATACTTGTCATTGTCGAAATGCAGGCGATTTCTTCGACTAGATCGCGTCACCCGCGTCGAATTTATTGACGTCATCCGAATTCGTCTAAGATATATGTGTTTCTTTCAGATTCGGACGATTCAACGCGGTCAGGTGTGCGTGGTTTCATAGGATTTCATATAAAGAATTTATTATATAAATCTAAAATTTGTTTTATTATGCTTGTTCGACGCGTTCGGAGACTCAGATAAGTGTGCGTTCACCTGAACAGCTGCTTATTGGACCTGACTACAAGGTGCCGTTCTCAGGTGTCTCATAATTTTGAAAACTCCCATTGTTTTCATGGTAATGTGAGCTTCTTTGTTATATTATTATATCAGCTACATGAAGTCTACTTCTGGACACAGGCCTCTCCCAATTTCCTAAACGACAGATTGGAAGCGTTTTACTGCAACATTGCTCAGGTCGTCCAACCAGCTTGTAAGTCCTACGCTACGCTTGCCGGTATATGGCCGCCTTTTGAAAACCTTTCTGCCCCATTGGCTATCGGTTTTTCGTGTTATGTACCCCGCCCAACGCCACTTCAATGAGTCAACCCGCTGGGCCATGTCAGTAATCTCGTTTTCATACAAATTTTCTCAATTCTAATTCTATCACGAAAAAAAACATCAAGAAGCCCTTTCGATAGCGCGTTGGGCGACCAGAGCTGCAAAAATTAAGCCTTTCTGTAATATTCTGTATATTTACCATAATAAATTAATTGTTTATATATAAATAAGTAAAATAGAATAATTTACATATGTATTTACAAGTGAAAAGAAAAAGAGAAATACCTGCTACAAATTTAATTTAAAAAAATCGTGCCTAATAAATATAAAAAACAAAATAGCATATAGTATATTTTAGGTTTTAGACCACATAACGAACAATTTATCAGTTACCTTTAAGGGCAAAGCTGTATTATCATGAAAATCAAAATTAATTATTACTTCAAACAATATTTGTAACAGATAAAGGGTGCGCTCAACAAAAATTAATTTCAAGGATCCATTAATTTTCACAAACAAAGTACCCGTTACGGGTTTAAATTTGTTCACAATATGGTATTAATAATGATTAAATTAATTAGATAATGTAAAGAGGTATGAAATAGTTGCTTTAATTTAACATTTCAATGTTGTTGCGGTGTCCTAGTTGCTTGTATTTGGAATTTAAAATTCACTTCTGCCATTTTCTTTTGCAATATAAAATGTATGCATGTCTATATGTATAATTTATACAATATGTAACAAAAACCCTGTCCGATCCTTGATGGATCAACTCAGACCGTTAATATTTACAATTTTTTTTATGGAATTAATGCTTGAAACTCGCAGAAAAAATCAACATTTTCATACAAATTGCCTGGCCGGCCGATCGCTTTTTATGAAAATGTCGATTTTTTTTTCAAGTTTTAAGCATTCGTCCCATAGGAAGAGTTGTTGCTATTGATGGTCTAAGTTGCTCCTACAAGGATCGGACAAGGTTTTTGTTCATATTGTTGACATACATATATTTTATGTCAATGGTCATCTTAAGTTTAAATTTCGTTTTTCGTGTTTGTAAGTACCCACACTGGTGTCAGATTTTTCAAGCTGCCTCACTGCCATACAATGATGAGAGTCGGGTGGAACGGCTTATACGTGCCTTCCGAAGCACGGAAGAGCTCGAGAAATTTTTATGTCACTTGTGGTCAACCCATCGAATTGCGGACCACGCCCAGTGTCGCTTTACTTGTGAAAGCACTAGTAATCTTAAGCTCTCCGGCTGAGCTCTTCATCATGCTGAAGAGCAAAGTAAAACAGTAAAGTAAATCTGAAACCATTTAAACATTGTGTATGGATTTAAGACCGACCAATTGTCTAATATTAACCCTCGTTCAAACTCAAATTTTAAAGTTTTTTATGACTATGTGGATGTTTGATTCGCTTTTACGCTAAAACGGCTGTAAGGAATCATCTCAAATTTACCATGTAGTTTATTACCTGTTAACACGACGACCTCCGTGACGTAGTGGTCACCATGCTAGTCCGCCACCCAAAGGTCCCGGGTTCGATCCCCGGTCAGGGCAAGTTGGAAAATGGCCTTTTTCAAATTGTCTTGGGTCTTGGGTGTTTATCTATATATGTATTTGTTATAAAATATAGTATCGTTGAGTTAGTATCCCATAACACAAGTTTCGAACTTACTTTGGAGCTAGCTCAATCAGTGTAATTTGTCCCTAAACATTAAAAAAAAAAACACAGAGGTTACTTTTCATCCCTAAAAAATGTGAGGTTCCCTTGAAATTCTCAATTGCTTCTTGTGAATAAAAAATAGTCAGTAAGTATTAAAATTGAGCTTATAGTTTGAACTTGAATTTCGGTAAATCCATTTTCAATTTTGCGAGCAAGAAAATCGCGCAATATATTTTAGCATAAGTCTCAGATAACCTAATTATAACGTTTATTTGTTCTCAGAATTTGCAAGAAAGGTGAAAATGATAATTTTGTTTGGCAAACTAAATTACTGGGGCGTACTTGCAATTAGATTTTATGTTTGTGAAGAAAAATTGGGAACGGAATCTTATGAAGAAAATTTCGAAACGGAATCTAATTATGTTAAAAGGTTTCGGACTATTGGCTGTAGGAGATATTTTTGTTCAGCAATAAATTTAGTCTTTATTGGTATTATAATTTGTTTGAAATATGGTAATCGATTTCGTTCATTTAATTGGTTCGAATAAAAATAGGATTTTGTTGAAATACTTTCTTCTTAAGTTTATTGAAAGCGATTAATTACAGGTAATTACATCCAGTTTAATCAAATGAAATCGAATTTCACTGGCAAAACTGTTTAACTCATAAGTTGTATCTGTTGACATAATATAATTTAATTACTAACAATTTCTTAAATATTTCAACCATAATATTCTTGTCAAATCACTACTATTATATTAACTTGTAGTTCGCAACACCCTGCCAGGGTTCATGCACTTAATTACCTACTAATTATGAGCATGCAAGCGAAAAATAAAGTAATTCATGTGATTCTGCAAAACGCGTTGTCAAACAAGAACATAATTATGACCATCTTTAAAAGTAAATTTCATGGAATTTAATCAAACATAGTTTCCCGAATATTTCATATAAAATTGATCCTTTTTGCATACAGTAGCTTTAATTTCACATTTCATTTATTCACAATTTTGTAAACAATATACACGTTCATTGTCATGCACTTCACAATTAGTATTTTTCATTTATTATTAACAAAATTGCCTATTCAGGCATTGGGAATCGGATTCGATTTTAAATTTACGGAATACTAATAATAAATTACAATTCAACAATTCAATTCATTTCGTCTTCTCAAATTATTCACTTGTCACCACACATATAATAAATTATTATTTACTAGTAATTGTTACATTATAATTCACTCTAAATATAGGTACATAATTATAATTTTAATGAAATGTCATCACACCAGACGCAAACTTAATTCCTTAAATTTTTTATTAAGTTATTTTGTACAAAATAACTTAATAAAAAATAAGAAATGTGAACCAAGCTGTGAAGAATAAACAGTTCCGTTTGAAAGTTCCGAGGTGACGGGCGAGACAGTCTTTCATACTTGTTAGCAAAGTTTTAAAAATAATAGAGTTAAAAGATAAAAGGATGAGGACATTTATGAAGAAATTGTTTTGTTTTTTTTTATTACCAGCCAGTATACAAGACAATGCAAGTTAATTTTGTACTGTAAATTGTCAACTCTTTTGTTTGATGAGTAAATGTTCTATTCGACAAATAATAAGACATGAAGGGAATGGAGAAAACTGTCTATAGCGTAGAAATTCCGGCCTGAAAGAGGACCATCTCTTTTTATGAATGTTGCCAGAGACTTATGAGGCATTTCACATTTGGTTGGCGGTCTCGCTCGCACAATCAAACATTTTTAAAGATTATTAAAAAATGTGTCTTAATTGTAGAAAAGTGTTTCATTAACATTCAATATAATTATATGTTACGAGTAGACACTTTAGACATGTTTTTTTTAATTATTTATGTAGGATTTTTATACGGACACCATTTGTTATTATTTCTAAACGTTTACTTCCGTTGTCATGAATACCTCGGTCTCGTTCAAAAAATCTATGGTGCTCTCTCTCACGACGACGCCATTAGAAGCCGCACCCAAAATTGTGCTCTGCAGATTTTTTTTGAAATATACGAAGATAACGAAGAATTTGGGAGTTATCATTTAGACCCATCCCCACAGCCCTCGTCCGGGATATATTGGGTCTAAGTGGTACGACGAAGATCGCGTAATTTCAATTTTCAACGAATACGACGAACGCGCCGGCCGCCATAACCTCAATCACACGACGAGACGACGATTAAGATAAAACGATGGCAGAGGGCAACGACGACGGTAAGGCGTGCGGCAGCGGCAATATCATCGATGCCATTCCGAAATTCACTGGAGATGACGCCACGTACTCATCTGCAAAGTGGGCCCAGGACATTGATGACAATGCAGAAATCTTCGGCTGGAGCTCGCAGCAAAAATTAATCATCGCCCGAAGATGCCTAACGGGAACAGCAGAAGTGTAGCAGCTATGAGTTGGAGGCTCTAGCTGTAATTGAAGGACTGAAGAAATTTAGAAGATACCTCATTGGAATACATTTTAAAATCGTGACGGATTGTGAAGCATTTCAGAAGACATTATACAAGAAGGATGTTCCTGCTAAAGTTGCCAGATGGATTTTATATCTTCAAGACTTCAACTATACTATAGAACACAGCTGGTGAAAAGATGCAGCATGTGGATGCCCTAAGCTGACATGTTTGTTTTGTGAATGTTGAATTACACGCCAGGATTAAGAAGGCTCAAGAAGAAGATGACAGTTTGAAGACTGTGAAAGAGTTACTGAAAGAAAACAACTATGAAGACTATTTTTTGGAAAATGAGGTTCTGTACAAAGGCGTAGAAAAGAAGTTGGTTGTACCTGAGATGATGGACATGGAGATTGTGAAAAGGGCTCATGGAATTGGACACTTTGGAAAGAAGAAGATGAAAGACATTATTGAGCAGGAATATTACATCACCAAGTTGGATAGTAAGATTGAAAAAGTAATTTCCTCATGTGTTCCATGCCTACTTGCCAATAGAAAGTCTGGTAAGAAAGAAGGTCTCTTGAATCCTATTGATAAAGGAGAGTTGCCTTTGGATACTTTTCATTGTGACCATCTCGGACCTCTAGATGCAACGAAGAAGATGTACAATTACATTCTCACAGTAATTGATGGGTATACAAAATTCGTGTGGATTTATCCAGTAAAGACGGTGACTGCAAAAGAAACTGTTGAGAAATTGAAGCTACATCAGAAAGATTATGGAAACCCGAGAAGAATTATCACCGATCGAGGAACGGCCTTTACGGGGAATGAATTTCAAGAATACTGTCGTGAAGAAGAAATAGAACATGTCACAATAGCTACTGGAGTACCTCGGGGAAATGGTCAAGTGGAACGTCTGAATAGAGTCATCATTTCAGTTTTAACAAAGATGTGTTTAGAAGTACCAGGTCATTGGTACAAGTATGTCAGTAAAGTTCAAAGAGTAATCAACAGTACCCACCAAAGAGCAATCAATACAACACCTTTCGAACTTTTAACTGGAGTAAAATTAAAGATGAAAGAAGATATGAAGATACTAGAATTTTTGGAAGAGGAAAGTAGAATGAAATTCATACAGAAGAGAGAAGAGGCAAGAAAAGAGGCAAAATCACAGATTTTAAAGATTCAGGAGGAGAATAGAAAAACATATAACAAGAAACGTAAAGATGGAGAGAAGTACTTGTTAGGCGATCTCGTAGCTATCCAGAGAACCCAATTTGGAAATGCTTTAAAATTAAAACCAAAGTTTTATGGACCATATCGAGTTACTAAGGAGTTGGGAAGAGACAGATATGAGGTGGAGAAGGTAGACAGAGGTAAGGAAGGTCCCATAAGAACAACATCTGCTGTAGATTGTATGAAACGGTGGCCTTAGTTCAATTCTACCTTTGTCTGACTCAATTTATTTTGTTTTCATTATGTAGTTGTTTTATATAGTTGCAGACTTACTGTATGTGGTATTCAAACACTATTTTATTTTGTAAAATTTTGTATCTGAAAATGTCGGATAGTACTGTAGAATGTAACATTGTTGTTTTGTAGAGCATATTTTGTTAGTAACAATTTAATAAAGTGTTCTTTAAAGCTATTGAAAAATATAATAATTTATTGGTTACTTTGGGTGAATATTGTAACTTAATTGTTTTTTTATATTTTAACTTAAACACTCACTTTGATGTTGAGCGAGATCTGAATTGGTAACTATTGTTTGTAAGCCGTTTCACATACTCATGTTGTTTTAAGGTGTCAAGTAAGATAGGTAGTAACTTAAAAATTGTATAGTATTTTCAGTCTGAGGTCAGACTGCTTCACAGAATGGCCGAGCTGTAGGATTTTTATACGGACACCATTTGTTATTATTTCTAAACGTTTACTTCCGTTGTCATGAATACCTCGGTCTCGTTCAAAAAATCTATGGTGCTCTCTCTCACGACGACGCCATTAGAAGCCGCACCCAAAATTGTGCTCTGCAGATTTTTTTTGAAATATACGAAGATAACGAAGAATTTGGGAGTTATCATTTAGACCCATCCCCACATTTATGTGTGTGTGTATCGAGAATTAGGTCATCAAAAAATTAGAAGTTTGATGACCTAATTCTCGATGTAGTCAATGTCTACACAATATATAAACATGTCTAAAATATCCACAATATAATTATATTGAATGTTAATGAAACACTTTTCTACAAATGAGACACATTTTTTAATAATCTTTAAAAAATCTTGATTGTGTCAGCGAGACAGCCAACCAAATGTGAAATGCCTCTTAAACATAATAAGCGTACCAGGGCTTCACAGCATTACAGCCGAGGATGCAACTGGAAATAAACTGAGATGAGAGGGTTAAACATTATAGCACTAATCATTATCATGTTAATTCATAAAAAAGATATTTGCATGACATTCAATAATAATACAATGAAAAAGGAATAAAAACGGATAATAATAATAACGTCAAGTTCTCCAAAGGGCCTTCACGTATCGAATCTGAATCTTCACGCAAGCCTCTCAAAGTACTGGGGTAAAAAGACCCGTGTTTCACAAAGGAAACACATAATTATTACAAAATAATAAAAAAGTTACAATTTGCAACACACGTAACATAAATAAAATTACCATGGAGGCTAACCCAAAAGAACTCCCTGTGATTGTATGTGGAAATTTCTTAGATGAAGGCTAAGGTCTTTATTACAGCCTTACTAAAACTAAAGTAAAGGAGCTAAAATAACATTAAGGGGCTACCTGAATTTTCCAGGGGTCAGTGCCATTTGAAATAAATCATTTGAAAGGAATCGGAGACATCATTTAAACAGATATCAAGTGGGGGCATCACTGGACCCCGGAAAATTCAGGTATCCGCTTAAAGAGGTGTACAATGTACTCGTAACATACCTCTTAATATACGTTACATCATACAATCTAGAAAGTTTAACAAGTTTCTCGATAAAAATAAAAACTTTATATCATTCTTCCTCAATGGTGTTAAAAAGGCATTAAAAATAATTCCTCCAAAGTTGTTTAAAATTATTTCTAAAGCTTTCTCGACAACTAAGTCGCTCCGTTATCTCAAAAGTTTATTATGCACGAAATGTTTGGTCTCCAAGCAGCTCAGTCACTCTCGTTTACGTATTATTAAAATTCTGTCTTCAAAGTGAGTTACTTTGTAGACCAAGGATAGAATAGATTTAATAAAATACAATTCTTCTCTTTATACGCAAATTGTGAAGGCCGATTAGCCAGTGTGTTATAAGTTTAAATGAATGAATGGAAAACTCTTTATTGCACCAACACAAAAAAAAACATTAAAAAAATGTTTTACGATGGAAATTACATAGGTACAATGGGTGGTCTTATCGCTTAAAGCGATTTCTTCCAGACATCCGGCTAAGTTTGATGTGTCTGTGTGTTTACATATCTCTGTGTCTGTATGTGGCATCGTGGCGCCTAAAGGAATGGGCCAATTTTGATGCGTTTCTTGTTGTCTAAAAGCTGACCTGATCAAGATTAGGCTTTTAGCAATGTTGGATGGAAATTGGTCTTCAGTAGTTTAAGTTATGGGGTAAAGGGAAGGGAGAGGGGGGGAACTAAAGTATGCAAATATCCCTGAGTGGGGTATCAAATGATTGTTATCTTGTTAATTATTATACAATTCTATAATTTTACATCTTTTCCAGGTGGGATGGCTAAGAGCAGAAGACCAGACCGTCCTGACGATGCACGACCGCTCAGTGCTCGGGTCGCGATACTCCGTGACCCTGGACGCGCCCATGACCTGGCAGTTGCGGATCCGGCACCTGCGGGCCGAGGACCGCGGCTGCTACATGTGCCAGATCAACACGCAGCCCAATATGAAGTGGCAAATTGGCTGTATTGATGTATACGGTGAGGTCTTGAGTATTTATTAAATCAAATCTTTATTTGCTGTTTGTGATGTCTTTTCTTTACAAATTTACAAATACAGGTTTCTTAACTCTTATTACAAATTGCGGCCTGCTATAATAATAACTTAAGCAATTTTAGTTTTACAGTTTTAAACAATTATTAACTGTATAAAACATAAAACAACACGGAACCACCCAAACGACTCATTTGAAGAACATTCCAGAACGTAATGGCAATATATGGCCGCCGCGTCCACTCACCCGTTCGGGCCGCGGTTGACATCAACTGCGTGCCTCTTACCATGCAAACTGTGAAAACGGGAGACAAGCAACGACCGCCATACAGTTTGCGATAATTTAACCGACAGTCCTTATCTGAGACGAATTATAATATTTATCAACCCTCGGCGAACAGACTTTACAGCAAATATCTCGTAACAAATTAATAATGTTATTTTACCTAAGTATTTTATCTGCTACATTGAACGTTTTAGTATCAAACATTTTTTTAACGTTTCTTTACAACACTTACAATGCGACACAAATATGTTGAACAAAAATGGCGGACTTCAAAGCATTTTTGTACAATCAAAATTTTTTAAGCATACCGTACAAATTTCCGGCAAGTAAATTGAACCAAAATGGCAGTCGTCGGCGCATTATTTGCACCTGCGCTGATAACCTATATGCCGGGAATTTGTACAAAAATGCTTTGAAGTCCGCTATTTTTGTTCAACTTATTTGTGTCGCATTGTACTTCACTTAGTATCCATTGATCCATTTCGGCTTTTTCTTCCCCAACGATGTATGCTACATCGTTGGGGAAGAAAAAGAAGGAAGGGCAAGAAAAAGCCGAAAAATTAATCATATCGCTCGTTCAACGAAAGAGTAAAGGGCTTCACACACGGCAGCTATAATGTATATTAATGTACATTACATTAGTACAGTTAATATGGTACATTCATAGCTGTCGTGTGTGTGAAGCATTAAAGGCTGGTTTCACAGCTATGTAGGAGATTCCTACGGGTCGCCCGTACGGCCTCACGGAGCAGGAGTGCTATTTTTCATTTAAATCCAATCACCATAAAAACAATATTGTTTTATGCAGAAAACATCGAAAATTTGTCCATGGTTTTCTAAGAATTGCACCACTTATAAAAAGCAGAAACGGAACGGATTCTCTATGAAAGGTTTTTTTGACATATCTACGCCACAAATGTCAAAATTACGAGTGGTCGAAACTTTCCTTCGCAAACTATCATTTCAAAAATGCGCCCGTTTGGAAACGCACGCGTAAACCATTCGTGTTGTGACAAGTGATTTAAAAAATGCTACCTACCCTAGATCGCGCAAAATAACTTGGCGGCTCGGAAGTTAGCTGCAAGTGACAGCGGGGTAGCTGGCGCCCGGCGCACCGTCTCCCCCAATCCTGTTTTCGTCTACTGCGCAGCGATCCGCGCGAAGTTCAGAGCCGCCGAGTTATTTGACGCGTACTGTAACGCGCTTGAACAACGTTTTCCAGCGGATCGTTCCGTATGAAACACGCTCCGCTTAGAGCCCGTACAATCTGAAGTCTCGTTTCAGAGCTCTGCGGGCGCTTTTCATTCGGGTCGATCGCACACCTGTGACACTAGCCTAACTTCTAATATTATCAACAGGCAAATGATCAATATATAAAAGAAATGTGTGACAAAGAGTAAAAACATGTGACATTTTCAAAAAAAAAATTGGGGCTTGGTGACATAGTAATAGAAGATTTTTTTATGGCTATGAATATGTTAGTTCGACGATAACTTGAGTTATTTTGATCGGTGCTTTATGCAATTGATATACGTGTAGAAGTGGCCAATAGAATTTTTAAGTTTGAAAATTACAGAGAGGATCACGTTTTGACTAAAATGTAGAGTATGTTAAGCCTGGTAAAGTAAGGGCGCATAGATCAAGAATCTTGGCTCTACATGAGATCTGACCAATTTTTTCATAGATTTTGATTAAGGTGTAGTGTGTAGAACTTGTAAGTTTGGAGCGTGTAGTCTTTAGAGTTTGGCTTTATACGAGATCTGATAACTTTTTCACAGGGTAAGCTATGTAGACTCGTCTTGGCAACATTTTTACATGAAAATGTTTTTGGTGGGATATTATTTACTTACTAGCAAGGCAACCGACCATCACTCAGTTGCTTTTTTATGAAAATCAATTTTTTGCCTCGTTGTTACCTAATACCTGAGTTTCATTAAAAACGTTCGAGCCGTTTCCAACACAACAGCCGTCATGTATACAAGAATTGCCCGCTTAACTTAATAGGATTATCCATTCTGATCCGCCAAGAAGAATAGAATCCAAAGAAATAAAAACTTACATAGAAGATATTATGAGACAAGTGTTTTCAACCATTTCATTAGCATTTAAGTTTTTGCCGGTTTAACGTCACTGTTGCTGCCAGCGAAATCCTTAACTTCTTCCGCATAAAACTCGCCACTCATATTCCCCAACTTCCATCCTCGGATAAAGATAGTACAAAATTCTTTATTAAATTCTTAAACTTCCTGCCCGCAGAGACACACTGAAAATTCAATATTGAAATCCATACTTCAAAACTTGAGAAAAAAGTATAAACTCCGAACTAATTTGAACAGTTAGCGACAAAGTTGGCAGCAATTCCAATGGCTGACTTCTGAGGTGATTTATTTTTCCAACGAAAATACTTTTTCACCGGCCACCAGAGATATTTCATTGATATTGAGTTCTGCTATAAATTAGACGTGCTTTGAAATATTTTAGGGGTTGATAAAATCAACTGAAATACGTATCTGTTGATATAACTGTATCAACCCCCAAAATATTTGAAAGCGCGTCGAATTTATACCATTAAGTTTTAAAAGGTATCTCGTATACAGCGAACGTTCGTATATTTTATAGCTAACAAGTTCTCTGTATTATACTATTCTGTAGAAGAGTAACTTCAAATACTACCAGTTCTGTGAGAATATTAGACCTACTCCTCCAATTTGGATGTATGTTGCAACAACTTGTGTAAAATAAGTCCTAGAGTGTTTCTCATATTTTATTGAAATTCCTCGATTAATAACGTTACAGCAAAGTTTCCTCCTTTGCAAATCAAGGAACTTTTGTGCCAATTTTCGTCAAAATCTGTTGAAACAACCTGTCGAGAACAGACACCGGACAAAAGCATTTTTTGCCAATTTTGAAAATGAGACGCTTCGCTCGCTCGGCATCAAAATCTGTAGAAAATACGAGCGAGAACAGACACACGGACAAAAGCATTTTGCCAATCGCTTCGCTTGCTCGGTCTATTATCACTATGCAGAACGACCTCGCAAAATTTTGCCCACGGCACTTGGATAAGTAGCATAAAAGCATTTCTCGAGCATCTTCGTGCTTCGAAAGGCTTGTAAACCGTAAGCCCTGGCTTTTTACTGCATGGCAGTTGTCAAGCTATGTCAAATGCCTTTAGGCAATTTGAAAAATCTTACACCACTATTGGCCACACTCTCAAAAACAATCGAAACAGTAGGTCTCCATATAGTTTGATTTAAAGAGTTAAAAGTGAACGGGTGCTAGCTTTGTAAAGTGTTATTCTTAACGCTTATTTAGACAGCTTCTTGCCTGTTGCATACCATTTTATTGAAGCAATAAATGATTTGTATTGCTTACATTTCGTTTAGACTTTGCAACTTATTTAGTGCCACAGGTATGGCTTCAAAGAAGCGGAGTATCATTTATGCGTACTACTACTACCAACCAAACTTTACATCCATGCACACGTCAATGTGTGTGTATCCCTCAACACACTTGACAAGGCAAGAACAGTGAGAGGTGCGGGGACGGGGAACGGGGACGCATATTTTGCGGGACCCTAAGAGTTTCCGTTTTGTATGTTGTGTTTATATTTATTCTGTGCTATGTATCTCACCTCCTCACTTTAATTGTTTATAACAAGCAAGAAATTTGCACTGTTTAAATTGGCCTTTATATTTAGCATCGTTTAAAGAAATCGTTCGTTGTGAGAGTTTTCTTTTAAAATATTCACTGTCGAATTCACCTGTACAAAGTTACTAATTCGACTTGCTCTCTAATTTACTTAAGTTCTTTGCGACTTATCTGCTGTTTCTCCAATAGCTTAATGTTTGTTTACACGTTTCTGCATTTCTGTTTGTTATTCGGATATTGAAGTAAGATGAAATGAAAATTCGTTATGTCATGTATATGGCAAAGAAATTTTTTTGAGTGCTAGATAAGAAATTATTCTATTAAGTAGGTAGTTCGTTAGTTAGATCATCCAAAAAGAATGACTCATATATTTCAGTTATTCTTTTTATCTCTACTGCCGCACTGCTGGGTAAAGGTGTCCCCATCTCCCTCCAAATATCTCGATCGTGTGCTACTTCCAACCATTTTCTCTCAAACCATCGCAAGTCGTCATACCAACGCTACTGGGGCCTACCTCTCTTCCTTTGACCATCCTCGGGAGTTGACTTTGTCAACTAAGCCCACCTTTCAGGTCGCATTCGGAAAACGTGACCAACCTAGTATCACTTAAATTTATCGGTTTTGTGTCCGACATTAGCAATGCCAGTTTTTGAGCGAAGGGTTGTGAAAAATATTTGTAAAAATTTACAAATATAAAGTGCATCGAATTTCCGACTATACCGTAAAAATCGAAAGAGACCTGGAAACCATACGAAATTTAAAATTTTATTATCATTATTGCTGGTTCATTTTGTCTGGCTGGCTAGTTGGTAGTCAACATAATTGGAACAGGTTATTATTAAAAAAATATATTTTTAATTCGAGCTTTTAACTAAAACAATGATAGTTTCAAGTGCTCCTCGAGATGAATTAAATGAGCCCAAACTTGATGGGATGCGTCGTTTTATTACAGAGTTCTTACTGCCACCTTCGGCTCCATCATCAAAAAGATCTGACTCCATGTTATGATAATATTGCATTGTCAAGGAATATACGTATGCGTGCAAAATTTCAGGTCAATCAGAACAGGGAAATGGGTCAATTTAACTTGCAAGATCAGACAACGAGACAGGTGTAAATAAATAAAAGCTTGTAAAAAGCCGACAAGTTTCGATCGGTTTAGATAATCATCATTAGGGTGATGATTAGGAATATGACCGATTCGCTGATCAGAATTTATCTCGCGTTAATTATGACATAGGTTTGTAACTCTTTTGTGAATTTTAAAATTTGCATGCAACAGTGCCTCCAGACATAATCAGCGACGACACGTCAGCGGACGTGTCTGCCCAGGAGTTGGACAACGTGACGCTGCTCTGCAAAGCCAGTGGACACCCCCCTCCCAAGATCACGTGGAGGAGGGAGGACCATGAGCCTATGTTGCTGAAGAAAGCTGGAGGACGAGACTTTTATAAAGGTAAGTTTTGAACATTAATTTTTCAAATTGTCCTGGGTCTTGGATGTTTACCTATATATATAAGCATTTGTTATAAAGTATAGTATCGTTGAGTTAGTATCCCATAACACAAGTCTCGAACTTACTTTGGGGCTAATCGGTGTAATTTGTCCCTATTACATATTATACATATTTATTTACTGCTGTGTAAGCAGTATAAGTTACATTATCAATTATAAAGAGTCCAGGGCCGCGAGCCCAAAGGCCGCTTTTAGCGTGATGGTGGGCGTTAAATTTGAAAAGGGAATGATTGATGGGGTTCTAGAGAGTCTAGCCCATCTTCTCGATCGGCTTTTACGATCTGCGCGGAACGAGAAACAGCTGGAACATTATTGCTGGGCAAGGGTTCAGTATCTTCATCCTATGTTAATCATAACTTCTTAACTAACATTATAAATGTGAAAGTGAGATATACAAAATATTTGTTCGTTACCACTTCGAGCTTCAACCACTGAACCTATTTAGATGAGATTTAGTATGAATATAGTTTGAGACACAGGGAAGGACAAAGGATTGGTTTTATCCCGAGATTCCCACGGGGAGCGAAGCCCGCGGGCACAGATAGTTTACACTGCACTTACTGTTTGTAAGATATTTTTTCTACTCCTGTACTGTTATTTGTCTTTTAAATGGTCCCGAACACTAATATAAGAACATAGATTATATTAGGTTGGGGGAAAAGTCTTTTCTCATATAGTATGTATGAACTTGTAATAAAACCACTTTGGCTATATACTATTTGCATCATTCATTATGAGCTGTTACCACTAGGTAGGACCATCAATTCAGAACTTTTCTGCGAACAACTGATAAGATTAAATCAAAAAGCGGCCGGAATTAATTTGAGAAGAATAAATTGAGAGAAAGCGGCCGGAATTAATCAACAGAAGGGGTGTGGTTTTTCATCATGATAACGCTAGACCTCACACATCTTTAACCACTCAGCAAAAATTAAGAGAGTTTATCTGGGAGGTGTTAATGCATCCGCCTGTATAGTCCTGACCTGGCACCTTCAGATTTCCACCTGTTTCGGTCTCTTCAGAATTCTTTAGGCAGTGTCAGGTTAACATCACGAGAGGACTGCCAAAACTACTTGACGCAGTTTTTTGATCAGAAGCCCCAAAATTTCTATAGCAATGGGATCATGTCCCTACCTATAAGATGGCAAAAAGTTATCGAACAAAATGATACCTACATACTTTAGTTAAATGTAAATAAACTATATTAAAAAATGTTCTGAATTTTCATATAAAATGCGAAAAGACTTTCCCCAACCTATTATGATTTCCTCAATGGTTCACATAAGTACCTAAAATAACAAAACAAAAGAAATCACATGTCAAACTGAACAAAGGAATGGCGGTCAATGTTTCTTTTGACTTCAAAAATCGTGGGTAGATGAAAAATATAAGTTTTTCTTTGATCGGCTTTGTATAAGTACCCAACTCAAAGTATTCGAACAAGACGTCTCATCAATTTTTATTTAAAGGAGACTGTTAGAATTTTTGTAATGTGTAGTCACAATATAATCTATAACCTAATAGGAAATATTAACAAACATACCCAAAATAAGTCATGCAATAAGTTTATTTGCCAGGAAACTTTTAAAAACCTCATGACTTTTAAGAACGCCATCTAGTGATGCAGAACTGACATGTTCCATCGATTTTCAGTGATTGTTATCCCTCATGCCATTCCATAATCCATTATTATGTCCATCATCCATTATATGCAAGACAAGCAAAAAAAAAACCCCGACTCTCAAGCGTTAACCCCAAATAACTTCTAAACGACTGAACCAATTTTCATCAAACATAGTTAAGAACCACCGCAAGAAAACTCGCTTTCACGTAATAAAAACCGCATCGAAATCAGTTTATCCGTTTGAGAGCTATGATCCACAGACAGACATTAGCGTTAAACTTATAACACCTCTCTTTTTTGTAGGGGGTTTAAAAAAATAATAAAAAATATTTATCAGTTTGAGTAAGACAACTTATTTTGTTTGTTTTTATGTAATAACTGCTGTAGGTTTTTAGGACCTCCGGAGTGGTGGGTTTTCCACTACGCCACAGAGGTTAGTTCTATGCTACTTGTGGTGTTATTAATTCTGTGTTGTAAATAAGACCCAGCGATAAGTCTTTGATTTTTGTTAAGTAAAATCCCAAAAAAATATAATACAGTCAAAACATATAAACCAATTATTTAAAATGCAAATAGGTTCTTGAATGGCGACTACGTACTGGCAAGCGAAGAATAAGACAAGTTGGTCAGATAACCTGACCAAGGTCGCTGGAAAGCACTGGATGCAGGCCGCTCTAGATCAGTCATTTTAAAATCCTTGGGAGAGGCCTATGTCACAAAATTAATTTAAGTTTTACATCACGGAATCTCCTAAGGTCCCGCGCAATATGCGTCCCCGTCCCCCGTCCTCGCACCTCTCCCCCATTCTAATCTTGTCGAGGTGTGGAGCGGCTGCAGGTGAACACGCACACATTGCTATGTGCACGGATGTACAGTTTCGTTTGTAGTAGTGTAGGCATAAATGATACTCTGCTTCTATCACAGATCTATCTACATCTGTGGCTTCTATGAAGAGCCTATGTCCAGCAGTGGACATTACGTCCACAGCTGGACATAGGCTCTTCATATGAAATGATGATGATGAACCATCAATTTAAAAAGATAATAATGTTTCCTTTTGTTTACAGTGGAGAATTACGTGGGCAGTACCTTGCAGCTGGTGCGGGTGGACCGAAGGCAGATGGGGGCCTTTCTCTGTATAGCATCCAATGACGTCCCACCTGCGGTCAGCAAGAGAATCACGCTTAGTGTCAATTGTAAGTATACTTTAATATAATATTTCTGCTCCTGTACTGTCTTTTAAATAGTCACTAACACAATTATAAGAACATTGATAATAAGACTTCAAGTCTATACTCTATTCCCCATAACAGCACATGTGTCGTAATTTCGTCAAAAAGACACGCCAAGACCTAGGGTTTTAACTTGATCAAGACTAACTTAAGAAAAAAATAAGTACAACTAACAACAAACAATTGAATTTATACAGTTTGTATTAAAAATAAAACTTTCTGAGTTCTTTACTGCCAACGTAAGAAAAACGTTTTAAACATAGTCACTTGAAAGTAAAAGTCAATTAAAAAAATAAAGTTTGAAATAGCCTAGTATTTGCCAAATATTTTCAATAATTTCTTTGAATAATTATTTATGTATTGTGTTAAGTAAATATAATCGTAGATAAAGTATTGCATGCAGTGTTGTATAAGTAAATCAATAAATGCTCGATGTCGTCTTCGTAAAATGTTCGGTAAAGCTCGCATCGTAACCTACGCCATTCGCATTTTTTGAACCTTCTTATACAACTGTTGCATATCAAATTATTTCATACTACTTACATAACCAGCTAGTTTCTAACAAGTCAAACATTAGTATTAAATACAAACAAATATCGCGCTTAATATCTAAGCGCACGGTAGTGCGCAGGCCAAGTTCCAGCAACAGGCCGCGCGCATGCCGTGCACTATTTAAACGAACCGTTTTGACCCACTTTTGACCCCCTGTAGCTCAGTGCCTATTGCAAGTACAGAGATAAAATAGTACCTACGTTATTATATACTAGTACTAAAGCAGCATAGATATAGCTTCAGTAGATCCTGAAATATAACCCTGTGAAAAAAGCTAATTTTGACACTGACTGACTCACTCACTGACCGGTAATCAAAACCTCTAGACCACTTCCAATTTTCCTGGCTTTCTTAAATTTGGCACGCAGGTCGTGTTTTATATGTAGATTAACAAAAAATTAAGAAATTAAGGAAATCGGTCAATCGTTAGTTGGCTCAATCGAATATCGAATTTTTAATAAAAATATTTATGAACCAGTGATACAATTAGAATACGATGAGGAGGGGGGGGGGGGGAGGAGGAGAGGGGGGAGAGGGTATAAAAAAAATAGGTACGATTTCTTGAAAAAAAGTATTGTAATCCCACCCAAAACATACGTGTTAAAAAGGGGGCCAAATTCCTATCGGCTAATTGTTCGCCTGAAAAAGGGTTGAAATCTAATCCAATGCCAAATTTAGATGCACTTTAAAATCGATCATAATCATCTTCATGAACAGCCTGATCCACTGGTAAACATTTGTCATTCCCAAAACTCGTCACCACACACAGTCCTACGCCTTTCGCATCCAGCGACTACCACCTTATTCACGTCAGCGGTCCATCTGGCCGAAATCACTTTACAATACACACAACTTAAAATATGGTATAGTAGTGAAAATACATAGATACTTGGTTAAAAATATCTAAAATTATAATACTTCTAAACTTGAACTTGGCAGGTTAATTTATTTAAATAAATAGGTTAATTTAATTTAATTACTAACCTTTCACAACATGAGTAGATTTCAGAAAAAAGCGAGCAATCATCGATTTTCGCCGAATACTTTTATGGAAATTTAATCATAATTCGAAAAGAGAATGACTAATCTTGCTCTAATATTATTTGTACTTCAGAAAAAATCCTGTAACTTAATAATATTGATTCCAAAAATAATTATGCGTCTAATTTAGGTCCTTCTAAATTAGGTAATGCTATTTAAGGTTACCTTAGTGCAAAGCGTTGTTCAGCCTTTGACGGATGTATTCTAGTTCAACGCTAAATCTATACATCAGGCTTCTGAGAACCCATACAGACCTCTAAATATTTCAATATGAGGTCTCGAGATCCTCACTTACGTGGCACTCAATGACAGGGAAGAGTCAATTATACGGTAGGACGGCTTACAAGGGCGAGATCAATTCGCTTTATCACAGCTTTGGTGGATGCCTCAAGAGAGAAGAGAGAAGCGTATGAAAGTCCCTACTGCACACTAATCGGATTACGTAACGTAAGTACGTAAACGACTCGCTTCGGGACAAGCTCACAAATATGGACATGTGGGTAAAAAATATATTATTTTATTTATTCCGCATTATCCAAAAATAAAGAACCCATATTCTTCGTTCAGCAAAGTAGAACAAATTCACGAATGATACAGCGCTTCGAAGTTTTGGAGTGGGGCGATTTATGTCACCTTTGGTTAAAAATCGTTGCTGGTCGTGACGTCACGCGAAATTTAAATGCGTTGTATTGTCGTCATAATTTGCTAATCAGAAAAAAGAAAGAAACATGTATACCATAATTTTTAATAATCTATGTAATGAGCAAAAAAAGTTTTAGTCACATCCGTATTGCGATGCCAGCGGTGCGCTTACAGCTTGTAGTCCACGCGCTGAGGGCTCTCCGTCGCTGCGCTTGCCATCTAGGTGACATCTAGGAGACGCCGCGCTTATGGTACCTCATCCGCTCACTACGAGCGGATAAGGTACCATAAGCGCGGCGTCTCCTAGATGTCACCAACGGTCGCTGGTCGGTAACATAACGTGCCGGTGCTGCTGATTACGTGCTTACGTGACGTTGACACCGAGGCGAAAGGTGATACGGCGATAATCCGTTTACGAGTTGATACGTGGCATCGTTGTTGTTCTCAAAATTTAGAAAACTAAAAAGAAAAATACATCGTCTATTAAAATATTATTCGCTCAATTTCTTGTACCTTGAACCACTAGGTTAGGCACACGTCGATAGGTAAGAGGAGTAATCGTTTAATTGTATTGCCAGTAGAGATGAGCTTCGTTTGGCTTAACCGATTTCCAACTTGGTTTGAATAAATTTCTATATGTGCAATATGTGTAATAAATAATGCTTATATATGAAATGTATTTCTTTGACATCTATGTATTTCATGATGATATTTAACCTTCTACCTATATTCAAGGAAAGTACTTTTACATTTAAGTTTCTGTCATATTTTCCTTGTTTCTAAAAACTAAAGATATCAGTCTGTCATATCAGTCTGGAATGCTCTCGCTGTTGAAATTCGGACTGCTAAGACTAAAACAATCTTTAAAAATCGCCTTTATAAATATTACCTGACGATATAATCAGTTCTGTTCAGTGTTACTTTATGTATTTATGTAAATATTTTTATGTATGTATTATTTATGCTTATGTATATATATTTATTATGTATTATATATGTGTGTTTATGTATTTAGGTATATATTCATATGTAAGTAGGTAAAATAGAATTAGTACTGCGCGCACCTTGTTTCAAATAAATTTTTCCTCCACCCAAAGGTTGGCTGGAAGAGATTGCATTTATAGCGATAAGTCCGCCTTTGTGCCTATATCATTTCTTGTTGTTTTGTAATTTTTGTGTGTCTATTATAGTGCAATAACGTTGATTTGTATTGTATTGTATAACAGACAACAAATACATATACCAAAAATCTTCCATTTGAATGTTTTTTCGCTACGACCCTGACGAACCTCTTTAGCTTCCCCTGCACTCTTCACTCTTTTTACACATGCCTGCCAGTTTTGTAGGTATATTTCAATTCTAACAACATTACAAACATCAATGAATTTGTTCAACAACACAAGAAAATCGAATTAAAGTCGAGATCTTTACATCCAGAGAATTTCACGGCTTATCGCCACAATCTTGGATTAACTCGGTTTATCTAGAATGCTCATATTAACTACTGCGAACTATTTATCTTAAATAGAGGTAGAAAACAATAACTTCAAGCTTCACCAGCAATATTGCTTTTATAGGTACAATTAAATTCTAAAAAAAAGCAACATCAATGAATTTGTTCACAAATACAAAACCAAACGCATCAAAGTTGGAATCTTTGCATCCAGCGAATTTCACGGGTCATCGCCGCCACTCTGGATCAACACATATGTCGGGAATGCTAATACTAACCGCTGCGGACTATATAGAAAATAATAGCAGAAATCTAAATATTCTGTTGATTTAGAATAACTTTACACTTTTACAGGTAAATGTTAATTCTAAAAAGCAGCAAACATCAATGAATATATTTCTAAATACATGAACAACGCATCGAAGTCGAATCTTCGCATCCAGCGAATTTCATGGCTCATCGGCACCACTCTGGATCAACTCCGTTTATCAGGACTGCTCACACTAACCGCTGCGGAATCGGCCAATTTTACCCCCAATCCCAGATTTACGTTCAACGTTCCATTTTAATGCATTTAGACTTCATCCAATAATCGTGATTTCTCGGCTGTGAAAGATTTTCAATTGGATCTGAGGTGGCAATTCATTTCTCTTCTTTTTTGCGTCGAAAGTCAATCTTATAATATGAACTTGAAATTGAAAAATGAAGACCAAGGATAGAAAATCATGGAAGGAAAAAGCCCTATTTACCTCTTTTCTTCTTTCCTTGCCTTTTCCGTATTCTGGGTCAGCTTTGTATGTCAAGTTTCTCCTTCCTCCGTACTAACCCTCAGTTGTGCCTTTTCCTGTGGGACATAAAAGCTTTTAAAAAAAAATACTAGGTAGAAGTAATCTTTCACAGAATCGAGGCAACAGAACTATGCAATTTCTGCATGTCATCAAACTCAAACAATCCCATTTCATTGTTATCTGCCTATCTCGTTTTCTCTTTTCAGCCTTGTTCAATCAAAAAATATTTAATCAATATCTCTTCCAATTACGACCTCCGTGGCGTAGTGGTCACCATGCTAATCTGCCAACCAGAGGTCCCGGGTTCGATCCCCGGTCAGGGCAAGTTGGAAAATGGCCTTTTTCAGATTGTCCTGGGTCTTGGATGTTTATCTATTTAAGTATTTATTATAAAATATAGTATCGTTGAGTTAGTATCCCATAACACAAGTGTCGAACTTACTTTGGGGCTAGCTCAATCAATGTGATTTGTCCGTATATATTTATTTATTTATTTATTATTACCTCTTTTCTCCATTCTGTTTTAAGAAACTTTCCTTTAATAATAATGAAGGAACAGCGCATTTAAATTTCAATTGAAGTCATGATCAGGTAGGATTTTTGTACCAATGGTTCGTAAATCACCCCCTCTCTGAAACTTCGAAACACTGTATGTTTTGTGAATTTTTACTACTTTGCTTTTACTACAAATGAAAAACTATAGGTCCTTTATTTTTGACCTATCGACGGACTAAAAAAGTATGGTATCTATACGTATTTTTCCTTTGACTGATTAGCAAATAATAACGAAGATCCAGTGCATTTAAATTTCAATTAAAGTCATGATCAGCTAGGATTTTTAACCAAAGGTGACGTAAATCACCACCACCCTGAAACTTCAAAACGCTGTATGTTTGTGAATTTTTACTACTTTACTTTTACTACAAATGAAAAACTATGGGTCCTTTATTTTTGAATAACCTATTGACGGACTAAATAAAATAATATATTATTTAGCCAGTCCACATCCCTATTGTGACTAAACGTGTTTACGGGCATTTAGACTACAATGAATCTTTATAGTAACTTAACCGTTTTAAAGTTTGGAGAGGCTGTAATTTTCAGAATACTTGGTGACTTATAAGTAGTAGTGAAGATTAATGGGCGTGTTAAACAAAGTGGCTGATATATGTGGCTAATGTACTCGCTGATATTGCTGGAAAGACGTGTTTTATGACCGAAGTTACTTTAAAGTAATTTATTTTTTTGGTGAAAATAAGCTAAAACGGTATGAAAAATGGTAGGCTGAATGTGTTTTAGTCATTAATAACTTTCCTAGTTACAGGCAGGTATTTAACGTCAAGCTTAAAAATGACCTCCCTTCCACTTATACTGAGACCACCGACACTGTTGAGACTCTAATCTAACAACTAGTCATGCGATCTATCTGGTAACTGTCAGTATCGCCTAATGTATGATTTGACATGTCTGCTCTATCCTATCACGCCTCCTTGTCATTTTAATAAAGGCACAAATTGGTCAACCAATATGGCCGTTTGGTATTTTGATAATACCACCTTGTTTGTTTTGAGAAGAAACACCTATTTTGCTCGTGAGCGTAAATCGAGGAGTAGGGGCGAGCACTTTTAATTTAGACGATCTAAATTAAGACGGGTCTTAATAAATTAATTTTCTTATCTCTTGGGGTACCTTCTTTAATTCTAGTATAAATAGGTACTATGTGCAATTAAATTACATAAACGTTCCGAAGTGATAATAAGGCAATAGTCAAAATGTGAAGCAAAATCTCAAGTCAAAGTCAAAATTTCTTTCATGCTGGTCCGGGAGAAAAGCAAAAATATAGAATATACCAGCACTTCTCTTCCCACGTATCGTTAAAGCCGATCGAGGAAATGTGCAAGAGTATCAATCATGTTAGAAGCAACGCGTCTTGCAACCCTTCACTATTTTCATTCTATTTTACCATCACAATAAACGTGGCTTTTGAGTTTAATGACTCTAGGCTTTGCCTACCCCGTTAGAGTTATAAACGTGATAATTTATATGTATTGGCATATCATAACTTCTGCTTTATTTCTAGTTCCACCCACAGTGATAGTGCCAAACCAATTGCTGGGTGCTCCTCTGGTGACAGATGTAATCCTGGAGTGTACGGTGGAGGCATTTCCAAACACTATCAACTATTGGCTGAAGAACCGCGGAGAGATGCTGTTGGACGGGTAATATGCATAAATTCATAAATATGTTGAACAATAATGTTGCATAAAGTCACAATGCCTAGTTGGTTGTGCACTTATGATACTGAGGAATGTTTGATTCGAAATCCACTCGCTGAGAAATGACTTGAACTAGACTTTGACTAGAACTAGGTCACTTTAGTCGTTCAAAAGAAAACGTTTTGTCTATTCGCTAAAGTGTCCATGTCTTCTGGCTGCTTACTCTTTTTAACAACAGTTCAAATACGACAAGCGGCTATAAATTCATTATTATTATCATCATCATCATCATCATATTAGCCACAGGAAGTCTATTACTGGACATAAGCCTCTCCCAAGGATATCCAAAACGACCGATCGGAAGCGGCCTACATTCAGCGCTTTCCTGCAACCTTGCTCAGGTCGCCTGACCGTCTAGCAGGTGGGTATTCTACGCTGCGCTTGCCGGCGCGTGGCCGCCATTCGAGAACCTTTCTCGGCCATCGGTTCTTTGCGCTATGTGCCCCGCCCACTGGCACTTCAATGAGCTAATCTAAATAATTTGCAGGCCAAAGTACATAATAAGTGAGGAACGATCTTCCTACAAGGTGTCTATGAAGCTGACCATCAAGCATTTCTCCAGAAGTGACATCGGGACTTACAACTGTGTTAGTACCAACTCGCTGGGGAAAAGCGAGGGGACGCTCCGACTCTATGGTATGAATTCCTGACATCTATCCATTCGTTTTCCTTATACGTATTATACAAAAAATATTCCCACAAAGAAAACTTAACTAGGCTTAAAATTTGCACAAGAGATGGCTTAACTCTTAGACAGTTCGTGAAAAATAAAACTTTATTTAACGGATTATAGATGGCTTAAAACCTACGAGCTTCTCGACCTGAATACAAAATTCTGATAAAATACTAGCAGTTTCATAAAACTTTAGATAGAGTAGATTTCTATTCTCTGTTTGGATGAAATTCAAGATTCAAGTAACGAAAACTTTATTGATGCATTCCGATGAGATTATTTATCTTTTTTAAGAAACTGTTTTCAATTAAATACATTTCTGAGTAAAACACATACACATACATACATACATACATAATATCACGCCTATTTCCCACAGGGGTAGGCAGAGACTATGGACCTCCACTTGCTACGATCCTGACAAACCTATTTCGCTTCATCTATACTCATCAATCTCTTCATACATGCCCTTCGGTTACGGGTACTTTTTACCTCTCCTTTTTTCAGAACGTCTGCAATCTGGTCGCAGAATGTTCGCCGAGGCCGACCCTTCCCTACTGTTCCTTTCACATTTGCAAACACATACACATTAAATGATTAGCAGCCCTGAAATCCAACTGGACTGATTTTCAGAAATCATTTTTATACAAAAAATGATTTCCTGTTAACAGTAGCGCTATATATTCAATGGAATTTTTGTAACGTTTTGAATGAGAATTCCTTCAAAGGTATCTTTTCTTTCAGAAATAAAGGTGTACCCAAGCCTGCAGTCAGTCGCCGAGGTGAACGTTGGCGGTAAGTAATCCCACAATCACGGATTATGGGTCAAGTTAATTAAAAAATAAGCCAGTATGGGCCCCGGGAAAATGCGTGTGCTACCATGACGGAATTTGATACGAAGTACGGTCGATCTGGTTTTATGATAGTTTCTGATTAACAGAACACTTCTTCTCGTCTGTAATTATTACTAGTGGCCATTATTTGGTACAAATAAGTAAAGAAACAGCTTTTATTCTGCCAAAATAAATTTTATATCTTCGCTGTATTATATATTTTTGAAATATCCTAAATACTGCAATTGGGTTATGTAAAGAGGGGAAAAGTCTTTTCGCATTTTATATGAAAATTCAAAACATTTTTTAATAAAGTTTATTTACATTTAACTAAAGTATGTAGGTACCATTTTGTTCGATAACTTTTTGCCATCTTATAGGTAGGGACATGATCCCATTGCTATAGACATTTTGGGGCTTCTGATCAAAAAACTGCGTCAAGTAGTTTTGGCAGTCCTCTCGTGATGTTAACCTGACACTGCCTAAAGAATTCTGAAGAGACCGAAACAGGTGGAAATCTGAAGGTGCCAGGTCAGGACTATACGGCGGATGTATTAACACCTCCCAGCCAAACTCTCTTAATTTTTACTAAGTGGTTAAAGATGTGTGAGGTCTAGCATTATCATGATGAAAAACCACACCCCTTCTGTTGATTAATTCCGGCCGCTTTCTCTCAACTTCTTGCTTTAATCTTTTATCAGTTGTTCGCAGTAGAGTTCTGAATCAATGGTCCTGCCTGGTGGTTACAGCTCATAATGAATAATACCCTTCCAATCCCACCACATACACAGCATCACCTTGTTGCGAGTTAACTCGGGTTTCGCCACAGTCTGTGAAGCCTGACCGGCCTTTGACCATGACTTTTTCGCACTTTCTTGTCGTACGTGATCCACTTTTCATCACCAGTTATGAATTTCTTCAAAAATGGTTCGGTCTCATTACGTCGTAATAAAGAATCACAAATGAGTACACGGTTCATTAGGTTTCTTTCAGAGAGCTCGTGAGGTACCCAAATATCGAGCTTTTTTGTGAACCCATTTTTTTTTTCAAATGCGCCAAAACTGTTTTGTGGTCAATTCCCAGTTCTTCAGCTACGTCGTAACACTTTTTCAAAAATAGCATCCATTTTATCCGTAACAGGGCGACCAGAGCGACGTGCATCTTTAACATCAAAATTTCCGGATTGAAAACGCTTAAACCAAATTTGTGCTACTCTCACAGACACTGCACTAGGTCCATAAACATCGCATTTTTTTTCCGCGGCTTGCGTTGCATTTTTACCTTTCTGGTAGTAAAATTTTAAAATGTATCTAACTTCTTCATTAGATTCACTCATCTTGACGGTAAGAAAAACAAATGAAAATCACGAATTTTCCTAATTTGAATTTGGAATCATCTTCTTTAAAATTTAAACTTTTAAATGATACCAAAACCAGCCAGGTACAAGTAGTATAGCCAAATTGGTTTTATTATAAGTTCATACATACTATATGCGAGAAGACTTTTTCCCCAACCTAATAAAAGTAATGTAGGTACCTTTAATCAAAAATACAGTCAAAAAACCGTAATTTAAAAGTATATTCATTAATTTTTTAAGCATTATGCCGGTAGTGACGACACCATACAATCGATGTTTAAATTTAAAAAAAAAATGGCATCAGTCAACTATTAACTCTTGTTTAAAATACCGTCTTTATGTTGGTTTTAGACAAGTTTGTTGTATTGGTAAATAATATTGATAGTACAGTACAGTACTGAAAGCGGAAAATCCAACTTTACTCAACGAATCTTTATCGTGACATCACTTCCTCAAACCAGCTTGAACTTACTAGAAAATGAAGTATCCAAATAAGTAAGACCTTATTTTAAAATCGATATCGATAAAGCTTCTCTAACAGGCTATTTCTTAGAAATGATTTGCGAATTAGATGTTTTTTTAATTACTTGACAAGTGAATTCCACAAAATTTTTAGACGTAGTCGTAATTTGGTCACATCCTGGTCACGGCACCAAAATTTAATATTACTTGCAGTGTTATTACTACATTGAATCTGAGATAATACTGCTAAATCATCGAATAAGATTTTTTAATTTTGTAATGAAAAGATAATATTTTTACAATTCTTACAGGTCTGACTGAAGGAGCAGTAAAACAGAAACCCGACTTCAGTGATGCTAACTGTATACATTTAAGAACTTCCTATTCTATTCTAATATTATTTTCTATCTATCTTACATTTTCATAAATGTGAATGTGAAGTGAATATAGATTTTGACTGATATAGTTTTAGAATAGATGCTGTAATATAGAATCAACTATGTGTGTATAATATTATAAATAGGCCAAAGTTACAAGTAAATAATAAGTTTACTAACATCGATTTAGTCATTAAAACCGATCGATTGCTAAAATGTGAAACATGTTAATAGACGGCTAACACATCAGTTTTTGTTTTGTATAAAATGATAATTAGACAAATACCGGCCGCATACTAGTTATAATATATTTTCTTTCAGAATATTTATAACGCCCGCTGGAAGACACTCTACCCAGATGTTCTATTCAAGACACCATATACTATCAAAAATTAATGTTTGAATTCTGATAGTACTAGTATGCAGATTCCTAACAAGATTTTCCTTCACCGGAAACAAACCGGAAACAGCCGATTGTTGAAAATTACTGTACATTAATTTAAACTCAGACGTACAAGTTGCACCTAGTGAGCATCGAACTCGTTCCTTACAGACACATAGCTAGTGCATAAACGGATTGATCACCAGTTTCCTCAACTTTTCAGTCCCTATTCGTATCAGGAACTATTAAGATTTTACTTATTTTATCTAATTTGTAAAATAATAAGCGATATACGGCAACTTTTTCATTTGATTTAAAATTAAAGTAATTTAATTTAACAAATACTGAAAATTGGTTTCATTCAATTGTTAATTTAGTCAATTGCCCTTTTATGCTCAAATTGCATTAAAGTATCTATTTGTTTTTGTTTTCTATTACATTGCTAACGAAATTTGCTCAAATGCCTCTAAAATGTAAATATTTCTCTATTAACTGTTAACTTATGTAAATAATTACACTTTGATGTATGTAATTGTGCTAAATTTAAAGCCGTTTATTGACATGTGCTTGTTAGATAAAGGCTATTAGATTAACTAGTTTATATTTTGATTGTTGTGATAATTATCTCAATAAATTATTGAATTATTTATGTTTGTTTATGATTTATTTGTATGGAAGATCTCCTCAGTTTAATGTATGTTGATTGCGAGTGATTAACTGAACTTCGAAATACAAACGTTCAAAGCAATATGGTTTAAAATTTTTCTGAAATAATGAATCCATCCCAAAACCATTTATGTCAGTAGGTAAGTATGAAAATGATAAGCTATTTATAGCAGCTAAAAGAAAAATCAGGAGAAGGTTGAAAACCGAAAAGAAAATACAGAAGTAAATATAAAAGTGTTTTACAACAGTTTGAGTAATGCGAGTATTTTGTAACATAATAAAACCATTTAAAACACTTTTTTTTTTTAAGTTACAAATAATTTGACTTTGACTATAAATATATTACTAATATAATACTATAAATATATTACGAAGTAAGTGCTTAGGTATGTTAATTTTATTTATTTATATAAATGAGACTACTTTTACATTTTTGTAAATAAATATTTAAATTTTAACATTGAAATGTTAGTGACATTATATGAATATTATACGAATATGGGTGTATACCTGCAAATAAAGATTATTAGTATTATTATTATGTTGGTACGCTTTTCAGCCACAAGTCCGTGGGGACCCGGTCCTTTGAGGCGTTCATGGGGCCAAAGCCAACATGAAGAATCCTTTTAGTATATTTTTATCTAAAAAGTGAGATGGCTGCATCTATGGAGGTCTATCTCATAATGTACCATTGAGATGCACTAACGGTCAGTCCTCCACAACTGCCGAACTATTGCCAGGGAGGGATTTGCTTGGTTTGGGCTTTATGGATGGGATGTTAGTGTAGCGGATAACTGGGTTATGGAGTTGAGATACGGACATCTACCTAAAACTCACAACAATTTTAGCTTGGTAGATGGTGACTCGCTGCTCGTTGGCTACACTGCCTGTGGGCATCTAAACTAGTCACGAAAATGCGGCCAGGGTGCAACACAATGTGAGCAGCTGAGGGTGTCGAGAGGTACGGCTCCGGTTTCACCATCACAGGGCTTACCCCCGAGAGCGGGTTTCCCTGTTATTACGCCATTACGTGCAATACACTTCCATCTGGAGCGTATGTTCTGCTCTTGCGACTCCACTCTGGCCGGCCAGTTAAGGCAAGACAGAGGCGGGCTGTGTGTAACTGTGTGTATGTGTGTGTGTAAGCCCATGTGTGTATGGTCCCCCTGGGGGTAGGGTACGTGGTGTCGCCACTCACCATTAGCTCGCCACAAACTGCCCTGCGTTGACTGACTGCACTGGGAATTCAGTGGGCGATGGGATCGTCACGTCCCGACGCCTTTTTATTATTATTATTATTTATTTTCATTTTTAATATCTCAGCACGATCTGGTATCATAACTACACCATTTACGGGTGTAAACCAAGTAAATGATATAATTTTATCGAGGTTGTACGTCTGTCTGTCCGTTTGAAGAAATTTTCTAACGATGCGGCATGTGTTGAGTATAGCGGTTCTTTTCATTGGTATATAAATGGTTTCAGATTAAGCATTTTGAGACTATGGTGGAGATGATTTAAGATAATTCCAGTGGTTGAAAGGACAATAGGGACAATGTAAACTTTTTCCTGCCTCCAGATCTGGTGACTTCATCCTGTAAATCGGTGTATTTATGTATTTTTTCAGCTATGGTCTTTTTTATATTATGGGTATTGGGTACGGCGATGTCAATAAGGTAAGTAGTTTTATTTATTTTGTCTTTATTATTATAATTAAGGGGATACCTGAATTTTCCGGGGTCCAGTACTGCCGCCATTTGAAATAAATCATTTGATAGGAAACGGAGACATCATTTAAAATTTTGTCTTGACCAGGAACAAGATAATCCTTCAACCTATTTTATGAACTACAGTTTACAGTTTAAAGTGAGAACGTGAAGCTTTTCTACGCACAATTACGAAAAACGGCCATATGGCATATTTGCGTAGAAAAGCTTCACGTTCTCACTTTAAACTGTAAATAGTAGTTCATGAAATAGTTTGAAGGGTTATCTAGTGCCTAGTCAAGACAAAATTTTAAATAATGTCTCCATTTCCTATCAAATGATTTATTTTAGGAAAAATGTGTGTGTGTGTGTGTTAATGTGTGCGTGTGTGTGTGTGTGTGTGTGTGTGTGTGTGTGTGTGTGTGTGTATCGAGACTTAAGTCATGAAAACTTTTAAAGTTTTGATGACCTGATTCTCGATGTAGTTTGTTTACATATTTTACAAACATGTCTAAAATATCCACAATATAAATGAATGTTGATTATTTGATTGAATATTGAATGTTAATGAAACATTATCATTCAATATTCAAACAAATGATACACATTTTTAATAAGCTTTAAAAATGTCTGATTGTGCGAGCGCGACAGCCATCCAAATGTGAAATGCCTCTTAGTAATAAATGAAATCTTAAAATCGTAGCTTCTCTTTAGTTGGAAAGCATTGAAATTGTGCACACGGAAAAAATATTTCGACAACTTTATTACTTTCAAATGTTAAAAAGGAGGAGTCTTTGGTGGTCTGGTAAGAAAACGCATTGCTAACGCTTTCGCAAGTTAAACAACTCCGGGCGTGGACCGCTTTTGTATGGGGAATCACAAGTGGCATTAAAATTTATCGAGCTCCTCCGTACTTCATTTTGAGGCACTTTATGCCGTTGGTACCAGATGTCATCACTGTACGACAGTCATCAACTATGCCTTAGGATTAAAGAATTTGACACCAGTGTTGGCAACACACACTAAAAACAAACAATTATAAAAGAGTTTATATAAACGAATTTCATAGAATTAAATTAACCCGGGCACTGAAGGCAACTCAAACATTCAAAATTATGAATAAATATGAAACTACAAGTTTTGGGTTGAATTAAACGGCGAAAAATTTAATTTGGAATTTGAGAATTGTTCGCAAATGTAATGAGGACTTTTCACATTGTCGCTATAATCACTATGTCGCTTGCATGGTAATAAAAAAAAATATCTGTAAGGGCTCAGACAGACGAGCGACAGAGTACAGTAACAGGTCGCGATCCTGGTAGGCGACGGTTGACAACCTTATGCTGACTGTCGCCGACATATATCAACTGTCGCATGTGGTCGTAAACTGTCGAGCAGACTGTGATGTTTGGCAAAATTTAAAGCTATTACGTGATCACATATCGGTGGCGCACAGCTCCTGTGCTCCGCACCTCAGTCCCTCGCTCCGTGCTCTGTGCGACACGTGACCATAAAAGCCGCGCAGCGGCGGCCTAGAGTCATCTTTTCCGGCGAATTAGGAAATGCTATCAGAGGCAACCCATGTATGTCAAATAAAAAAAAAAGCCTACAGTAATTCATTAGCTAGATGGCTTCGAGTACGATTGCTCCCGTAGTCTACTGAAAGTCAAAAATTTTTATTCAATGTAGGATAACTTTATCTCTTATTGAAGGTAATTTTTAAATATTATTTAATTGCAAAAGCAAAAAACTACTAGCGTTTCGGAACGATCACTGCTGGAAAGATTACGCCGAAAGAAACCCAGTTCAGTATTGGTCCCTACCCAGCCTGACGGGCTATGTTTCATTTACAATACAAATGTTCACTTAAGCTAAGTATACCTACATTATATTATACATCTAAATAATACAATTAAAATTTGCAGACAACTATTTCCAAGATTTTTTTTCATTTTTTTTTTTCTCTTTATTAGGGTAAACAAACAAAAACACAATAAATACAGTTATTCAATATTAGTGAGTTGTAAAATAATTGTGTTTTCAACACCGTTTACCACAGACTACTCTAAAAAATCAATAAAATAAAATTATTTAAAAAATTTTGATCAGATAAAACGTCATTTACATGATAGTAAGCATTTTTTAATAAATGATTTTTAACGGCAATCTTATACTTAGATAATGTTTAGCTTCAGTGGATAGCTTGAGCGGTGCCCCGCACCATCAAGTCAAAGCAGCTAGGATGATATCGGTTTTCGGTACTCCGCGCCCATTCCAGGATCCATAATAGGTTAGCGTATAAACCTTTGTACGCGAATATGTATATACATATGTATTAAAGAAATACTTGCAATAAATCATATCTAAATACATCGCGGGTATCATTCATACGCCAACCCTATAAGGCCCATATAGATGGGGCAAGTTTCTTGCCAGTTGCATACTCTTTTATTGAAGCATTAATGATTTGTATGGTTGACGTTTCATTTTTAGACCATGCAAGTTATTCCACGGCTTCACTAAAATGGTATGTAACAAACAAAAAACTTGCACGGTCTAAATGGACCATTAAATGCGCTGTAGATATCTTTGTCCGTATTTGTAAGTTTAAAAAAAGCAAACATACACGTAAGTACAATGTTTTTTTTTTTATAATTTACCTTATAAGTCAAAAATATGTTTTCAATCCACATTCGTATTGTATTTTATTATATTTTATTTGTTTGGAAGATTATCGACTACAACAACAGTATAGCATTACTATTTGAAAAACATGAAGTCATTTATAAATCTCCACTTATCACCTCAACGACGACCTCCGTGGCGTAATGGTCAATACGCTAGTTCGCTAATCCGGAGGTTCTGGGTTCGATCCCCAGCCAGAGCAAGTTGGAAAATGGCCTTTTTCAAATTGTCCTTGGTCTTGGGTAATCTATATGTGTATCTATTTATACAATATGGGATCGTTGAGTTAGTATCCCACAACACTAGTTTAAACTTACTTTGGGACTAGCTCAATCAGTGTGATTTGTTCGTATATATTTTATTTTTAACAGTTACATAAACTATATAGGAACCGACATGTTAGTGACAATCTAAAAACTTATTAATGCGTAAACAAACACTACATATTATGTACTATAACAGTACAATGCTGCAGTTAGACAGGTGAACGGTTAAGCTGAGAAAAAAAATCCTGATTAATGATAATGTATATAACGGTTAAAGCGAAAAGCACTAATCCTGGTCAGGAAATGATTTATTAATGAAGGCTTTTTTTAATGACACTTTCGTTAAACCTAGGATGTCCATATCTGCATCAGAAGAAAACCTATTATAATAATTATTGCAAACTCTAAATAAGAAAGAGGGTCCACAGGGTAGGCGTAAGCGTGGCAGCCTCAAATAAACTTGGGGCTGTACCGTCATCTCGGAAGCTAAGCAGCTTGGATTATCCTGGAGCGAAATCAAGAGCGCAGCGGTTGACAGATCGAATTGGCGACGGGTTGTGTCTGCCCTTTGCCCCGACAGGGGGACATAGGAAATGAAGAGAATTAAGAAAGGATTTTTTCGATAATGATTAGCTGCTACGTATTGTGTGGACAAGTCTTTTATTTTTAACTAACTCTAACCAAAGCTTTACAACGCAGTAAAAGAGCAGTAAAGAATTATCTTAGCAGATACAGTTACTGCGGTCCGTCCACTTTTATAACCACATCATGGGTGAAAGGATTAGAACGATGTATGGCTCTGGAAACCTATTTTTGAACACGGGAGTCAAATAAAGAACTAACTATTCTGAAGAACTAACTGGGTAATCATACTTTTAAATACGTATATATGCGCTATGCAAAAAATAAAACACAGATTTTTCCGTTACCTTGTTTAAATAGTATTTGGTAAGTGAGGATGTTTGATTTTTTAGATAATGCAAAAAAAAACTGACTTCCCAATTAATACCGGGTAAACTAAATAACAAGACTTACAAATAAATAACCGGCCAAGTGCGAGCCGGACGCGCGCGGGAAGGGTTCCGTACCATTTTTTATAACTAAACACGTTTGTTGTATGGGAGCCCCACTGAAATATTTTTTTTATTCTGTTTTTAGTATTTTTTGTGTATTTTCTGTAGTTGAATTTTTTACAGATGATGCAGTAAAAATGCATCATCTGTAAAAAATCAACTGTTTAGCTATCACGGTTCATGAGATACAGCCTGGTGACAGACATACAGTACGGACGGATGGATGGACAACGGAGTCTTAGTAATAGGGTCCCGCTTTTACCCTTAAAAAGAATCATCACAATCGGTTCGCAATTGGCAAAGATATCACATAGCATACAAACAAAAAAAAAATCATAAATTCGAATTTTTGCAGTTGTGGTAAAAAACTTACAGTATATAACATGATGTCAAATTTTTAAAATCTTTTCTTTAAGCATTTCCATACAACGTGGCAACGCTGCTAGCCATCTGGGCACGTTGCCGCAGGGTAAAAAATTACCGGGCCTTTTTTGTTTGTAAATATTAGTGTGTAATGTAATGAGTATAAGATTTATTTTTAATATAGTTTCACAAAAATTAAATGTATACAATACAAAAAATATATATATATATTTCCAATTTTTCTACGTCAATCAACGGATTTTGAATTGGAACTCAATTCGGAATTCAAATACGGTGCGTCAAAATATGACTGACAGGTCAATCCTGGTGCACACCAGAAGCCAATTCCAAATCTCGATGTTTGGATGAGCCAGTCGGAGTTTTAGAATAGACGTACATAATAATGCTGCAAATATTTCAATACTATCATCCATTCTGCCCTGGGAGGAAATAAAAAAACTAAGAATGTACCAGCTGCTTCTCTTTCCGCGCAGATCGTAAAAGCCGATCGAGGATTCCCTCGATCGGCGAGATTTGAATCATGTTAAAAGGCGATGCGGAGAGCAAGTCCCTAATTTTTTTTTATTACTTTTTCCAGCTTAACGCCCACCATCACGCTAAGCGTGGCCTTCGAGTCTTGAGGCCGTGGGCTCTGTTTGCCTAGAACTGCTAGACCCAAAACGCTCTGTCTATTCCAGTAGGGATATAGTGTGATGGAACCCTTACTTAAGTATATAATATACACAGTAAGACACCGCGGCCTCTACGGTTATTCCAATTCACAGGAGTTATGATCGTCTATAATATTTTAAAAAACTTAGGTATAGTACATAATAAGATACCCCTCTAGCTGTTCACTCTACTCTGAATTATTTTAAAAGTTTAAAATGAGGATATCGATACTAGATATTATTTACTACGTAATTTAATTCCTTATTGAAATAAGTCGTATTACAGAATTGTCCTTTCGTATCTGTTATGGTTTATATCATTCAAATAATTGACTTCGTAAAGCGAAGGAAAATATACGCAATCCCTGATAAACAAGGATCTATATTGTTAACCAGTTAGGTGATAGGTTTGCCATAGCTAAATTATGTTGTATTGTCGTACAAAGTACGATAATAGGCGTTAAAGAGTCTTGGATATTTGGTTAACCAATGTAATTTTATAAATTCGCTTACGCGAAACAGTTACATTGGTCGCGATAACAATGAAGAAGAGCTCTTTTAATAATAATATTTTCACAAGACTCTAATTATTTTCGAGTAAACTCGATAAATCTTGGCGATACAAAGTCAATATATCTGGTTTGCTGTATTGCGAGGAATGAGATATTATATCGTCATGGACAGCAGATTTCCTCTTTAGGATAAAGATGTCACGGTTTGACACCCTTTGCACTAACATGCAAAGAATAATATATAGTTTTTGTTAATAAGTCCACTCCGGCGAAAGTATGTCTGATTAATATTTTTGTTACTAAGACATAATTTTTCCAACCCTTAATAGCCTCGGAAAAACCAAATTTCCCGATGAAATTTGATAATTCTTACCACTTATTAACCTTTTCGCGACTCTAATATTACAATGTAGGAAAGCAATCAAGATCTAAATGATCTTGAGCCAAACAAAAGAGAACAATCCTACCCGGCTAACCTAACAAGAATCCTAATCCTATCCGCTCTGTAATTACCAGAGCTTTCACGTAAATTCTATTCTTTTTACTTAATTTCTAGTTTAACATGCTCGCAATGCTCGCGTTTCAAGATCCTGAGACCAAATATATTTGAAACGTTAATTTAGATCAAAAGTTCTATATAACCTTTCTCGGGTGAATAGATTTTTGATATACTAGTTACCATAGATCTCTATAATCTCAATAAACTATCAAATATCATAATTTGATAACCTTTAAATATACACTATCATACATAGGACTAAATTGATGGAATCCTATATCCTTCAATTACATTGATCTAAGGTAACAAATAAAACATATGTGACTCTTAATTGACAACAACAATGATAATACTACATTTAATCCAACAATAGAAATTCAAGTAATTTCTACGAGATATATATTATCTGTTCGTTCTATCGTATCTATCTTTAGCAGATTTATTAATTTAACCGTATGCAAAACCTCACTATATTCCGATTACCTAACCACGAATCTACCTAAACCAAACTATGAGCAATCGCAACTGCTAGCCTATCCTAAATCTAGTTTATTATAAGACCTAGTGTGAACCTAGGGTCTGTTATTAGCCACCACAGTTGTGTGAGAAGTTAAACGAGTATCTGTAAAGCGACTTGTGTAGGATATGCAAAATGAGAACTAATCTAGGGATATATTAGGATAAGGTTAACCCTCTTTAACCTACAGGTTAACCTAGGATACCTAGGTGAAAGGAAAAAGGAGGACCCAGAGCGCCCTAATGCCCGTCTCAGCACCCAGTATAAATTACCTATTCAGTACTTTTCAAACGCTCCCGCTGAATTTTGGGGTTTGTGAGAAAGGTATAAATAAAATATTTAGGAAGTCTAAAAGTCTAAACCCGTCACAGTAATTTACCCGGACACAAAGCATCAAGCCCAAATCGGTGAATGAAATTTATAACACAAAATTACACACACTCGATTTTAAACTCGATACACTCTATCCCAAGCAAACGACGCGAAAAGACTCACCCCCTCTTCTCGCCTGCGTTACTTTTATTAGCTCCGTCTGACCCCCGAATCTTGACGCGTCAACGCCCACAACATGCAGAAAAAAAGATATAATTTATCACCCCGGTGCATCACGCTTGCATGCATCAACGCATCCATCCATGATAACTTAATATATATACATTCACATAGAGATCTTCCACAATCGTCATTCTATCGAATAATATGACAATATTTATAATTTATTTAATTGGCGAATGTAACACGATATATGATCAGTTGTATCTTGTAATTTATGTGTACCTTAGTATATGAGTGAATAGGAGGCAACCTCACCCTTGTATATATTTGAATGTACAATTATAAATATGTCTGTGTATAGAATTCAATTCTCAGGAAGTATCTCGCAACAAAAAATCTTAGGTACACAATAAAACATCTTTATGATCGTGTGACCGTTTCTACATGTCTTATTATATGTGACCACTACAATAGACGTGATAGTATGTATGTGTATATGACAATATAGTTAGGGTCGTTGATGTAGCTACTCAAGGCGGTGTCCTGCGACGACCTGTGCGGAAACTTGCGCTGCTGCTTGCCTCATAATATTTGGTGTTCACACCGCCGGGGCCATGCTGGCAATCAGCAGCCTAGATTCCAACCTTTTTTAACCATTTACTATAATACCTTTTTATACTCAAATGTAACCTTCTTAAAAAGCTAAAAAACAAATAAATGTTAGTTGTTACTTCAATGTAATAAAACGACTGATAAGTCATTTAACTACATTGAATAATAATCATTTTTAACCGATTTTCAAAAAGGAGGAGGTCCTCAATTCGTCGCGATCTTTGTATTTTTTATGTATGTTCACCGATTATTCGAAGACGACTCGACTGATTTGAATTTTTTTAAAGGGTATATTGTCAGATGGTCCCATAGAATTTTTACTGAAATCGGTTGAGTAGTTTGGAAGTAAAGTCGGTTTTTAGGTTTGAAAAATTATATAATTTATTTATGAGTTGACGTCAGGCAACCGACAAATCGACTAGAACCAAATTGTATTAATGGTACCGGTTTTTTCATATCCTTTTCGTACGGTTTCCAATTTTCTTGAATGACTATTGTCATACTTTTTATACAAATTAATGAAAACAAATATTTTTAGTAAAAAGCTTTTAATTAAATTCTCTGAAAAGAAAGAAATGACTTAATATTTAATCAAACCCATCAATTCATTACCTCGTACAATTTACATGTATAATACGAGTATAATAGCCTGACGCGAGCTAAAGATGAGAACAGCAGCAAAAAAGTAGGTTTCTTATTACATTTGATTAAGTTTTTAGAAACATACGTTATTATGTTTTGTTTTACCTCTTATTTTATAAAGTAACCCACGTAAACTCAACAACCTTATTGTATTTACAAACTTGAATACAGAGAAAAAACATTTATTATAGTTTTAAGAGGTACCTCAATAACAAACTTGCCGTAGCAACTCCGTGTAAACACGTACAGTGAAACTTGGCTTTTTATTGCATTCCCCGTCACAAGAGGGCCTTAATTTAATATGACCTGCTCGATTTGTTTACAAAGGAAAAATTTATTCATGAAATTTGTTTTCCGAGGGTGGACCCTCGGATGGAAATAAACTTTCTACGCGTAAGTTACTTTGACCTCGGCCCTTTATTTCGTTCAACAATATTCTTCATATTTTCTTAGATTCGTTTTTGTAACTATTGGAATTGAAAGCCCTACCATTTTGTCTTCTGGAATTCAATATCACTTTAAGATTAAACTTAAAAATCTTGTACAAAAATGGAAGAATGTTAGTACTACTATTATTTAGAATAAAGGTTACGCAAAAAATAAAAAGAAATGGCTTTACAAGGCGCAGTAAAGTAATGTTTTTAGAGCGATGGCGCGTATTTTGAATCCATAGCAAAACAAAGGATTCTACTGTTGAATCCTGTGTTAAGCAAGAGAGGTTGCAAACGTTATTTTGGATTTTATATACTGAGACAACATTATGTTTTTTTTTTCAGCCCTTGTGCCAAAAACGCAAATTACTTTTCAATTATTACAAAATTAACAAGAGATCTAGTCCTTCTTTTTATTTTATGACAAAAAAGTAGGCACATCTATCAAAAGAGCATTTAATAAGTATTTTGTTTTGTTTATTTTATGTGTATACTAACACTAATTTTTTTGTGAAGTGTTGTAGTAATGAAGCTTATTAGAAACAAGATAAGCAGTATGTAGACTAAGAAAATGATAGCGCAATTTTTACACAACATGCATGAAATTCATATTAAAAAGGATTTTTCACAACACTGTTATAAGTTAGACTTACGCTTTTCATGTGGTAGGAGTTGAAATGTTTTTACTTCAGCAAAATTTTATGCAAAATGTGTTTTGTACGTGAAAAGTTTGTTGTTACTCAAAAGTAAAATCCAAACAATTTTCATGGAATATGTTCTCGGACGAATTTCCGAATATTTTGCTACGGTCAAGGATTAATTAATAATTAAACTGAAAATTTCAATTTAAGAAACTGAGCTTTTCACTACACATAAGTTTAATATATATTTACTTACTATTATAACATTGATAGACTAGTGTCTTTTTTATTTTTATTTTATCAAACTTTATTGTTTCAAAGTGCAAATATACTTTTGACAAATGGAGGACTTAATGCTAAGAGTTGTTCTTGCCTGTTGTTTTGGCGTTTTGGTCTTGCTTTCGGTCCAAAATGCTCTGTCACTCATTAGAATAAATTATATATTATTTTAGTATTTATTCCTTCTGCGAGGGAGACCACAGACGAGATATGACGACGTCATAACCAAGGAAAGGAAAATATATTTATACGAAACAAATAACAATAATAATAATGAACTTATCCCAATCAGGATATAACGTTGTGGTATGTATGTAGTTCAATATCTTAAAGTTTAAAAACTCTTAAAATTTATTTGTAGAATCTAAAAAAAATACAATAAAATGAGTTCCATGCCTTTCTCAAACGTGGAAATTAGAAGTGATTGACTGAATTAACAGAAGAAGTGGACAAAACTACGCTGAGAAGAAGAAGTTACAATAATGGAAATAAGAATAAAATTAAGATCATTTCTGACTTGTTCTCTAAAATGCAAATGGTTGAAGCTGATCTGTCTCATGTTTGCATAAAATAAAGATAAACATATTCAACAACTTACCTAAAATAATTCAAATCAATTGAAAGATGATTCTTTTTGTTTAAATCTGTAACAGCCCTTACATTTTAATGACAAAAGATGTTAAAGAATAATACAGTTGTAAATAAATTTATGACCTTTGTTGCTTATAGGAATACAGATAAAAGAGACTTTGTGTTTGTAGTTTGCAAAGATGGCATTAGATTTCCCTGCGTTTTAACGAGGTTTTCACGTTTCAGTTTTGAGATACAAAAATTTTAATTTATTAACCCCCGAAAAGAGGGGTGTCTAAGTTTGACGCTAATGTTTGTGTGTCTGAGTGTATGTAGCATCGCAGGGCTCGAATAAAACGATTTCTTCGCGGTTTTTTTCACGGGAGAGCAAGATCCCTTGCGGTGGTTCCTAGCTATGTTTAGTAAATTCTTAGAATGAGGACTCACGACCTCCGTGGCGTAGTGGTCACCATGCTAGTCCGCCACCCGGTTCCGGGTTCGATCCCCAGTCAGGACAAGTTGGAAAATGGCCTTTTTCAAATTGTCTTCGGTCTTGGATGTTTATCTATATATGTATTTGTTATAAAATATGGTATCTCTGAGTTAGTACCCCATAACACAAGTCTCGAACTAACTTTGGGACTAGCTCAATTTAAGTAATTTTTCCTATATATTTATTATTTATTTATTATGTTTGATGAAAATCGGTTGAACCGTTTAAAATATATTGTAGTTTAACTCTTTAAAGTCGATTTTATAATTTTACTGGTAAATAAGAGAGTGCGCTACGGATATCAGTTGGAATATGTAGTTCCGTCACTCATCACCAGATGGCTTTTTTGAAATCCGGGCCTGCCATTTGCCTGGCAAATAATCTTGTATAACCCTTTGATTGCGATCTCGTTTTAAGGTCAAATGACAGAAATGTTGATACGCTAGCATTGAACTATACACTATGTAACAAAAACCCTGTCCGATCCTTGTAGGAGCAACTCAGAAAGTCAATATGAACAATTTGACCAAAGCTTGAAACTCGAAAAAAATCGACATTTTCATGCAAAAGTGTTCGGCCGGCTCGGTAATTTTTATGAAATGATTTTTTTTCGAGTTTAAAACCTTGGTCCTATGGGAAAAGCTGTTCATATTGACGGTCTGAGTTGCTTCTACAAGGATTGGATAGGATTTTTGTTAAATATTGTATAAACAAGCTCAATAATTCAGGAACAATACTTGCAGAAGGAATAGAAAGGAAGGTTTAGAGCAAGATTGTCAGACGACTTCAATAGTTACGACAGGGACTGGAGAAAATTTTGGAAGGAAAGAGCTCTTGCCCAGCAATGGGACAAAAATATCTCATTAAAAAAAAATACGTGCGGCCGTGTAACAAAACCATTCCTAGAAAACGTTGCATCGTTTGCGCTAAATAATACACGTCGTATAAATTGAAGCGCTATTCACGCCAGCCATACAACTTAGAGCGCGGTGTCGACTGCACCCAGCTGGGAGTTGGGACCACTACTATGAAGCTGCGGACTTTACACTGCAGAGAAATAATGCTTCGTAAACGATAATCGTTTTTCACCGGTGCTAAATTTTGAATGTAGCAAAAAACCTTATTTAACTTTGATAATTTATAAAATATGTAACAAAAACCTGTCCGATCTTTGTAGGAGTAACTCAGACCGTCAATATGAATAACTTTTTCTATGGGAGTAATGCTTAAAAGTCGAAAAAAAATCGACATTTCATACAAAAGTGTTCGGCCGGCCTGGCCGAACACTTTTGTATGAAATGTACTTTTTTATTCTTCGAGTTCAGCGGTCGATTTTTTCTTCGAGTTTCAAGCATTCGTCCCATAGGAAAGGTTGTTCATATTGACGATCTGAGTTGCTCCTACAAGGATCAGACAGGGTTTTTGTTATATATTGTATATAGGTACTTACACTAGATCAATGGTTGCCCCGTTATTATATAAATAAATAAAACATGTTTCCGCGTTAAAATTATTCAGTTCTGGAAGAACTGAATAATTTTAACGCGGAAAAATTATTCAGTTCTTCTCTCTCTCTCTCTCTACCTCACATTTACACAACAAAATTGGTGATTTTTGTTAACCTCTTCCTTGGTCCAGTGGTGAAGGCGTTCGTCTTGAGACCCGGAGGTCATGGGTTCGGATCCCACTAGGAAGCATACTTTGTGATAAGATGTTTCCGGTCTTGTTAGGATATTGCTTAGTTAGTCTTGAATCACCTGATTATCTGAAAAGAAAGATGATTTTGTGCTTCGGAAGGCACGTATAAACTGTGGGTCCCGAACGCCATGTAGCGTTAGGTCATCAAATTATCCAAGGATTGGTTCTGGTTTACCCTTTGGGTTTTGGAGGTCAGTCGCTCTGTGTAAAAACCAGTTACCTTGTCAAATCTCCTTGGTTAGGTAGCGGACTCTGGGCTCTTAAGCGTTATTGCTGATGATTGGTGTTTTTTTCAAAACCTAATAAAGATATCACCTATCTAAGACAAACCAAATACTTACAACCTCAAATTTCGCGACTTTGCGTCGTTTTGACTCTGAGTTCCATTGGCCAGCTTCTGGATCCATCATCAGATCAAATGAAAAAAAATTGATAAGTTTTCATTACGTCATCAAAGAACTTTTTTGTCTCTGGATTTTAGCAGAGAAAACTAATACACAAACATTGTTTTAAGTAACGAGTCGTATTCAAGTATGACATCGAGATTCTAAAACCATTAGTAGGAACGCAATAACGCTCCAGCCTTCAGTTTGCAGGACGTAGACTTTAAATGAAATATGTTATCATATTAGCTACAATGTCAAATTGACTGCACAAGATTTAAGTGCACACTGTAATTTTATTTACGACTATTATAAGATATTGCGACATTTACCTACATGGTAATAAAGCAATGTGTGCTCCTTCGCAAGCATCTTCATTGTGCGTAGTTTATCAACAAATAGGTACAAAAATAATATACTACATAATAAATAGATTTTTAGTTTTTTCTCCGTTCAATTATTCTCTTTGGCGTCCAAGATGTTAAAAAACAAGTCTTGAAGTAAATATATTGGGTTAAAAATCCTATATAGGAAAGATATAGGCCGGCTGAAGACATTTGAAGAAATGCTTTATAATAATTAGGTAAGTCACTATTATGTTATGATCGCATCACGGACAAAGAAGTGGAGAACCCTGGCACGGGCTCACGCCTAAAAGGTATGATGTAGCGCGATGCTATCCTGGCAGGGTCGCCATATGATGTAGCGCGCGGGGTGTATTAAATCAAACACACTCGGAGTAGGTTCGTAGGTAACTGCCCTTTATTGTTGGTTTTCCTCGGCTTATATACAAAATTTTCACAGCGTAGACTTTCGTCACTTGACATTGAACTTATAAGATAATAATTAAAAAAAATCTTTATCTTCTATCTATCTTTCATCTAGGTCAAGTGACGTTACACTACGTAGATGTACGTAGAGTTATAAGATAATAAAATAATGTTATTTATTTATCGAGGTCGTGTAACGTCATACTACGTGTACACTACAAAGGATTCTCCGACACATTATGTAAACTACTTAATAGTACAGTAAAACAATTTTCATTTTCATTTTCATCATTTTCATTCATTCATTTTCATTTAGCATTATAGTGGTTAGATAGACCAACTCATTATGGGAGAGTATTGTTGTATAACTGTCCTAAAAAGTTAAGTAATATTTTTCGTATATGTAATTTAGTAAAAATGGTGTCACATGTATCAAGCTCCCTAAAAACATCTGATATACCTACCTATTTACTTCCACTGGTTCATTGAGCCCTCATTTGAGAAATAAAAATGATTGTACCATAGTTTAACCGACTATAAATATCTCGAAGTGTGAAACTTTGCCGATAGTTGTCCATTGTTGTCCCGTATTGAACTTCTTTAATCTTGTAGAAGTTTGCCGTCTTCGTTCAAGATTATAGCGGTATTATAGTTAGTAGTTACTACTTATTGTGGGAGAGTATTATTGTTCAACTATCTTAGAAGAAGGGTATTGTTTTTAGAATGTATTTTACAATCATCTTCAGCCTGCAACATGCAGTTCGTCGATAAAGTTATTAAAAAATATGCAAAAGCACACGAGTATCGGTTGCTTCATCATGTGAACGTTGAGGCAATCTAGCTCCTCGACGACACGGATACAGTGAGAAGACTTAAACGAACTAAACCGATCGAACTAGTGTAGTGTAGTGACAATAAAAAAATAATACTTAGTGCGGTCATAGTGCAATAATTAAAGACACACGAACAAAGTGTCTTCCCCTTAATAGAGACAGTAAGAAAAGTGCCGATGGACACATTCTTATACTATTGCTTATAAAACTAGGTAATTGTAAAATTACTAATTAGTCTTAGATTAATAGGCTAGATTGTAAATAATATTAGCGTACTTATTCAACAGTATGTAGGTATGTTAAGAAAGTGAAAAAAAAAACTTCAGCCTGCTATCTTGTACTGCTAGAAATAAGTGTTTTCCAAGTAATTTGTGATTAAAAATTTCACATCACTAAATGCGGTAATTGATGATTACTTAGTAGTGTGGACTTAAAGGGTCATAGCGTTGAACTCGTGGTAATTTTTTTAATTTTCGGGCGGCTTAAAACAAGACGCAATAAAAATAACAATTGATTTGCATGTCTACAACGCTGAGTGTACGTAAGAATTTGAAGCTTTTCTACGCACATTTGCGATAGCGTTGCATAACTATCGATAGTTTGATTATCGATAGTTGACCTTAAAAAACAGTCACAATATCAATAGGACCATTGATAGTATTGAATAACCGATACTATCGATACTATCGATAGTATCGATACTATTGAATTTAGATACTATCAATACTATCAATAGTTTTATCTTATATCAATAATATTGCAAACTATTGACAATCGATACTATCGATAGTATCGGTTATTCGATACTATCGATAGTCCTATCGATATTGTGACTGTTTTTCAAGGCCACGATAGTATCGATAGACTATCGATATTTTATACTATTGCTTTCAACACTAATTTGCGAAAAACGGCCACTTTTGGATAACGTGCGTAGAAAAGCTTCACGTTCTCACTTTAAACAGTAAACAGTAGTTCATGAAATAGTTTGAAGGGATCGAACCCGGGTCCTCCAGTGTGACAGTCTGGCATGATGACCACTAGGCCACAGGGGTCGTCATGACTGTTGTCATTAGATGACATCTAGGGAATATGCATGAAAAAATTATGTATGAAAAACGAACGATATTTCTATCTCACTCGCCAAAACGCTATTTTCTATGGCAAATGTATGGATGATGTGTACTTTGACGTCACCAGTCCATATCGGACTTCTCTTTCTAATTGAAACTTTAAGGTATTACATGTTCATCGCTGATCAAGATATTTTATAAATTCTTTTATATTTGTTTATTGTTAGTAAGGATTTTACTAAGCAAACAAAAAAAAAACGTGTATATGAAACAGCAGATGTTTTTCAGGCAGTTCTAAAAATTTTACAACAGTGGTAATAACACACCTGATAAGAAGAAGAAATGTGTTTGATTTATATCATTGTAACACTGTACAATGCTGATGTTCTTAACACAGAGCTCGAGACAGTGAATGTCCACGAGAATGATATATAAAGCTGGTCTCACCTGTGACTGCAAGATATTGGCCGCTAAGCCTGACGGGCTGCAGACTAAGTCGTCTTGGCAGGAACTAGAAATGTGTCAAAATAAGCTTCTATGCACTAAAATAGAATTTCGTAATAACTTTGCTGAAAAGAGTAGAAAATTCGTTTTTGCTTTCTTTTACTCGCATTTTAACCGACTTTCAAAAAGGAGGAGGTTCTAGAATAGTTTTGTCAATTCCCTCAATCTGCTACAAAGCAACTTGTACATGACACATTTTTTACACTACCCGACTACGTCAAAATTAAGAGGAAGGGTAATGATTTTAGCAGTCTATATATGTATGCATGTATGTGGGTATTTATGTCTGTTCCACCGTAGCATCTGAACCGCTTGTTCAATTTTCACAAATGATATGTCACTCGATTCGTCACTGTTGTCCGGATGACATAGACTTTTTGTACGCAAAAAATGTATATTCCAAATGTTACATACAAAAAAGTAAACAATATTTTTTTTTTGTTTCGAATGGGGCGGCAAACAAATAAGCGGGTCACCTGATGGTAAGTGATTACCGCTGCCCATGGACAACTGCAACACTAGGGGTGTAACAGAAGCGTGGCCGGCGTTTCAGGAAAACATAGACTCGTTTTTTGAAGGTTTCAATTTCTTGTCGGTCCGGGAACACTGCTGCAGGAAGTTGATTCCACAGTTCGGTCGTACGTGGTAAAAGGTTCCTTTTAAAACGTACGGTGGTTGATTGCCAACTATCCAAGTGGTGTGAATGAAATTTTTATTTATAGCGGGTGGTTAGCACATTTCAAAAAATATATACATTGTTAGCCGTATATGCCTTCCGTAGTTGGGTATTCGTTTTTATAAGCGTATATCCCAGACCGTCACAAAAGGCATTAAAATTTATCATAGGATATTGCAATATCTAAAAAATAATAATTTAATTAGATTATTTTTAGTTTCGTAAAAGAGGTGAAGGTTGTCAGTGGGGAAATTTCTGTCTAATTACATATACAATTAATGTCTAATTACAATTAATGTTTTTCAATTTCCTTTTTTCAAAGATTGCAATGGAATATTTAACTATTCTAATTCATCTTAGTTTACTCTATAGACCACATTGTACACTTTCATTGATCCTACAGCTTTTTTTTTTTTTTTTACAATTTATTGGTTTAGGCATTTGTCCTCAATCTCACCTGATGGAAAGCGACGATGAAGACTAGGATGAAGCATGCCTATCCAAAAGATACCCATTCAATCTAAATGTATAAGCTTAATGACAAGGTTGACATTTAACCCTTACTATTTAGGGCTTGTGGCATTTCGTTGAAGACATCAATTCATATTGGATGAGATCTTAAGTGGCTCTTATTGATATTGATTTATTTTGACATTTGAAAATTAACTACAAACATTGAAGCTAGTCTGTTCTCTAAAATGTATTTTTTTCTTGAGGAAGAGAGATAAATGGTTTGTATTTCTACCTAAAAAGTAACATAAAAAGGAATTGCGTTAAGTACTGTAGTGTCCAGTATGTTGAATTAAAGCTCTTTTTTAGGGTTTCGTAGTAAACAAGGAACCCTTATACTTTCGCCATGTCTGTCTGTCCGTCCGTCCGTCCATCCGTCCATCTGTTCGTCTGTCCGTCCGTCCATCCGTCTGTCTGTCCGTCTGACTGTTCGTCCGCGCGGTTTTACTCAGCGACTATCAGTACTAGAAAGCTAAGATTTGACATGAATATATTAATTTGGCGGAAAAAGTGGTAAAATAAAATAATGGAAAAAAATTTTTTTTTTTGGGTCGCTCCCATTTAAGTAACCAGTCATGTTGGGTATCGTTAAATAGCTCTTTTCAAAATATTATGAGGTTGTGAACACTCATTTTCGATTTAGAGATTTGTTTCTGTAGCATAAATTCAATAAAAAATTAGTTTTTAGACGTTTTTAGTTGCATGAACTCAAAGTGGGCATTCGTAAGTACGAAACCCTAAAATGCGTGTGGCCCGACACGCACTTTGCCAATTATTTAATTGAGAGAGTAGTTAAAATATAAAAGTTGGTTGTAAAAGCTTAAAAGCTAAATGACGACCTCCGTGGCGTAGTGGTCACCATGATAGTCCGGCACCCAGAGGTCCCGGGTTCGATCCCCGTTCAGGGCTAGTTGGAAAATGGCCTTTTTTAAATTGCCCTGGGTCTTGGATGTTTATCTATATATGTATTTGTTATAAAATGTAGTATCGTTGAGTTAGTATCCCATAACACAAGTCTCGAACTTACTTTGGGGCTAGATCAATCAGTGTGATTTGTGTGAAAAAAAAAGCGGAGCTGCGTGAAAGTACGAGTACGAAAGAGCGAAAGTATACAAGTGCGAAGAATGGTGACACGGAGCGCGAAAAAAGAGAATGCTAAGAAACGTGGCGTGTAAAACCGGTTGTCTTTACAAACACAATGGCGATAAAAGTCAATTCGTGTAACCAAAAGCTTCCTATTGGAAAGTTTCCTACCGAAAGATGAAATCTGACCTCTGTCCAAAACAAATGTTCACACACAAATATTTATTCTACGAATATCATAATATCGCCCTGTCCTAAGTATACATACGATTTCGGCAACTCAAAACATATGGGTCGGAACAGAAAGTAATAATATAGATATAAATAGATTTGTTTTACCGCATTTGTTAGAAACTTCTATTTTCTTATTATGTTTTTTTAACTACCAACCTCTTAGCTTCCAACTTACCCACTTACTTGCTAAAAAGAAAACGTTACAGAAGTTTTAACAATTAGAAAAAATGAATTGATATAAAAAATATTTAATCTTAGAAAAATCTAAAATTAAAGCTTTTAAATTTAAACGGCAAAGCTAAACCCCAAATGGTATCCACGTGGAATGTTGCTGAAAGTACAAGCTACATTTTAGCGTATTTGTTATTGTCTTCACCATACGCGGAGCTACCCATTCGTTCAGCGAAAGAAAAAGGCCATATTCATAAAAAAAATAAAGATTTAAATAGATGGATAAATGGTTTATTCGTTTTCTGTTACACAAAATATACATAATATTTATAAGGTACATAATTACACATTTTAATACTTACAGCTGAGCATGCATATGTGTGGCACAGAACACAAAAGAGCTACAGCTCAGCTAAACGCTACCCGTTAGGAATAACAGCTGATTTTCGACTGGCGCCCTTTAGAACGCGTGAACGAGAATCCAATAAAGACTAATATCATATCACATAATAATAAAATTTTAGATTTAAAGCGATAAACTATAATATTTTGAATTTCGACATCTGATCTGATTTCTGTCGTCACTGCAAAAAACAAACAAACCAACAGAAAAGAGGAAACAAAAAATATTTTATAGCAAATCGGAAATAAGAACGATAAATAACAAGTCAGCCGTTTATTTTCGCGCGATAAATTTAATTATCGCAATATTCTGATACAGACGTCGGATTCTGTTATGAGCTGGGGAGAGATTCGGCATCGAGGTAAGGAAAAAACATTAATTAAAAATCTTAAATAATTCAGCCAAGCAGCTTTTTTTATTTTGTTTTATTCTTCTAATTAAAAAAGCAGCCAAACTCAAATGGGAGTGGGCTTGGCATGTGTGTAGGATGCACCCAGATAAGTGGGCCAAGATTGTCACAGAATGGGTGCCGGTAGGCTGGCATCGCAAGACAGGTCGCCCAAGGACAAGGTGGAGTGATGATCTGGCCCTTTTTGACAAGACTTGGAAACCATCGCAGAAGATAGAGATCAGTGGCGTACGTAGTGTGTATACGTAGTACGCGTAGGGGAGGCCTTTGCCGCAGTGGGACAGTATAGGTTTATAAAAAAATTAAAAAGAATCTGCTAAGAAAAATTAAAAAAAAATATTCTGTGCTTGTAAAGGAGCGATTTTCAACCACTTAAAAATTTTACACACTATCCTATCAAGGCCCGATGGCAAAGCAATAGTTTACCTAAACGTGTTTATTTTTTTACCACAGTATTTTTTTTACACGGTAACAAATAGATAAATTTATATAAACCATTTTATTGCTAATATGTTGACGGAACCTAATACTATAAGACGTATTAAGCGTAATAGTGGTCGTAAAGATGGAAATAACCGCCAAATGCGAGTTGGACTCGCGCACGAAGGGTTCCGTACCATTATTTGTAAAAAAACACGTTTTTTGTATCGGCGACCCACTTAAATATTTATTTTAGTCTGTTTTCAGCTTTCTCTGCGCGGCAAGAAACACGAACGTATGGAAAAATGTTGGTACCTGTAGATATTTTTAATTGGATTAACATATAAATAAATAAATAAATAAGGGGAGCTCCACACTCGAAGTGGTAGACCAGTATACGAGTATCTACCTGGGTCAATTGATCCAGGCAGGTAGTTCCAGCTTCGAGAAAGAGGTCTTTCGACGAATCCGACTCGGCTGGGCAGCGTTCGGGAAGCTACGCAGTGTCTTCTCGTCCAAAATACCTCAGTGCCTCAAGACGAAAGTGTATAATCAATGTGTGTTACCAGTGATGTCTTATGGCTCTGAAACGTGGTCCCTTACTATGGGTCTCATAAGAAGGCTCCAGGTCGTTCAGCGCGCTATGGAGAGGGAGGGCTATGCTCGGTGTTTCCCTACGTGATCGAATCAGAAATGATGAAATTCGTAGGAGAACAAAAGGCACTGACAGAGCCCAGCGGATTAGTTCGTTGAAGTGGCAGTGGGCAGGACACATAGCGCGACGGTTCTCGAATGGCGACCGCGACCTGGCAAGCGAAGCGTAGGACACCCACCCACAAGGTGGTCTGACGACCTGAATAAGGTCGCTGGAAAACACTGGATGCAGGCCGCTCTAAATTGGTAATTTTGGATATCGTTGGGAGAGGCCTATGACTTGCAGTGGACGTTATGCGGCTGAAATGATGATGATTATGATAAATATATAAATATATAGGGACAAATAACACTGATTGAGCTAGCCCCAAAGTAAATTCGAGACTTCTGTTATGGGATACTAACTCAACGATACTATTTTTTATAACAAATACATATATAGATAAACATCCAAGACCCAGAACAATTCGAAAAAGACCATTTTCTAACTTGCCCTTACCGGGGATCAAACCCAGGACCTCTGGGTTGCGGACTAGCATGGTGACCACTACGCCACGGAGGTCGTCATATACATATATCTTATACATACATATGTATAAGTACATAAGTTTCAGATATATACTATTACGTCTTTATATGTGCTTCACGAGGTAGACAGAGCTTTATCATCAACATTTCAGCTGGATAACGTCCACTGCAGGACATAGGCCTCTCCCAAGGATATCCAAAATAACCATTCTAGAGCAGCCTGCATCCAGCACTTTCCAGCGACCTTGTTCAGGTCGTCAGACCACCTTGTGGGTGGGTGTCCTACGCTTCGCTTGCCAGTACGTGGTCGCCATTCGAGGATCTTTTTGCCCCATCGGCCATCGGTTCGTCGCCCTATGTGTCCCGCCCACTGCCACTTCAACGGAATAAATCGTCAAACCTTTCGGACCGGGGCTCCAATGGCAACATAAAAGCATTTATCGGTAGTGGTCATGCTGAAACCTTTAATTTAGGTGGTGTCGTGCCTGTCCAAACTAAAATACAGGACGTAAGGAATTAATTTAGGCGGTTTTGAAAATGGATACATTTTAAAAAGCAAAAGCGATACTTTAAAGCATAGCATACTCTCATTGAGCTACCAAACCGCCTTGTCCAGAAATTCAGTATCGGAACTTAAAAGCGTTTATCGGTCGCCGTCACTAAACTCAGCTGAAAGCCTTCAGGTAGTAATGAGTCATGACTGGCCAAAGCGGTCGTGTGTAATGAATTACGGCGGCTTGAAAATGGATACAAAAATTTAATAACTTATCGGTTTTCTAGCTTTTGAGTTTTAAGAGCAGCATCATAAGCATGGCACTGGTGACAGCGTTTATCGAGCGCTATCATTTATCGCTACCTCGCTCGCTAATTATATTAAGTGTATCGTCGTTGTGTGATATATATTTTATCTGGGTTTGTCCACGATGTCATGTTGATTCCTTCTTCCATGCAACTTGACACTATTTGATTCTCTTTTTCGGTTCCGTACCTAAAGGGTAATAACGGGACCCTATTACTAAGACTTCGCTGTCCGTTTGTCCGTCCACCTGTCCGTCTGTCTGTCCATCCGTCTGCCTGTCCTTCTGTCTGTCCGTCTGTCTCTCTGTCACCAGGCTGTATCTCATGAACCGTGATAGCTAGGTAGTTAAAAATTATACAGATGATTTATTACTAAAACAAGAATAAAAAAAATATTTCAGTGGGGCTCCCATACAAAAAACGTGATTTTTAATTAATAAGTGTACGAAGTCCTTCGTGCGCGATTCCGACTCGCACTTGGCCAGTTATTTCATTTTCACGCTCACCATCACGCTAAAAGTGTCATTCTTGCAGCGCAAGGCTCTGTCTCCCCCGTTAGGGATAAGGAGTCGATAGTTTATCTGTATTTAGTATATTCAACGGTTGTTGTTAAAATAATTTTGTGAATTGTTAGCAGAATTTAATATATTAATTTATTTAATAAGAAGACAATTTATTTCAATAATGGACGCAGCTGGACCATGCTTTTTGCCTTCTAAAAATTCTCAAGAAATATCTTTTAAATCTCTGAAAGAATATATACGGACAAATAACACAGATTAAGCTAGCCCCAAAGTAAATTGTAACCTTGTGTTTTGGGACACTAACTAAACGATACTACATTAAAAAAAAAACTCCCATATAGATCAATCAAATCGAATCATTCAATCAAATAAATACAGCTATAAACAAACATTTTACTAGAAAAATATCAGCCAAAGTTAAATATAAAAAATTTCGGAGCAGAGCATGTAAAGGACAGGTCAATAGTCGTTTCACAGTCCACAAACGGTCAAAAGTACATAAAAGGAAAAAATAACAAGCCGATAGCAGTTTGCACGGAATAACCATAATGTTTTGGTTAGTCGCGGCTGGAATTTAGTAGTAAAGCTAAAAAGGATTTTAACCGTCTATTGTTAGAAATTTAATTTATTAAAAAACTAAAATAATTTGGATAAAAATAATCTTTCGGTAAGCATGTTAAGTTAAACAATTTTAAAGATTAGTGATTAAAGTAGAATGTGCCATGCCGTCTAAATTAGCTTTCATCGGCATCATTTGTAGAAGTCCACTGTTACAGTGTTTTTAATTAAGTTAAATAAATAAAACGTAATAAAATTTTAACATGAACATATTTTAATTTGCAACAAATGCAATAGCAAATGTTTTAGGCAACTAAAACTTTCAAAAAAAGAGTAATTATGAGAAAATATACCTACTTGTTCTTTTTATATATACGGACAAATCACACAGATTGAGCTAGCCTCAAAGTAAGTTCGAGACTTGTGTTATGGGATAATAACTCAACGATACTATATTTTTTAACAAATACATATTTAGATAAACATCCAAGACCCAGAACAATTTGAAAAAGGCCATTTTCCCCACCCCTACCTACAAGAAGACTGAGGATGTGTTAGTGGTGCACTTAACTTAGAAGTAACTACCACTCATACTTAATCAATATTTATTTTTAAAATCATATTTTTCACATGTGGTGGACTTCACCATCTAGTGATGAGTGGCGTTAATACATATTGAATTTGATATTCGTAGCGCCATCTTTTACTTGCAAGGTAAAACATATCTAAAAATCATCACAAGGGATCTTGCTTACACGTAAAACACCCGCATCGAAATCGATCCATCCGTTCGGAAAATTCAGTACCTAATTAGACTTTTAAAAGCAGAAAAGTGCCTGTAATAGTCTAATAACTGAATAAGCATTTGAATCTTTGAATAGAGAGCTACGATGCCACAGGCAGACACATAGACAGACAAACCAACTTTAGCCACAAAATAGGTACTAGTACTCACACGTACAGAAGTCTTACTCAGAAAAGAAATTCTAAGAAATATCTACTTAATGTGGTTAGCGCTATGGTTTAATTTAGCTCGCGTCAGAACTCCTCACTTCTTCGTTTAGATACCTACACATCCATTACAAGCCAATACATATTATTACTCTGGACAAACGATTCATGTAACTGAACTTTCGCGCGCATAGTGTAGGTATATTTTCGATACCTAAACGGGGAGTGACACAGTCTGTGTCACTCCCCGTTTAGGTATCGAAAATATAAATAAATAGTTTGACGCTAAAGTTGGTCTGTGTGACACAGACCAACTTTAGCGTCAAACTTATAACAACACTCTTTTTGTCGGGGGTTAAAAAAGTTAGTAATGCGGGACATGCAGGACGCATTAGACGATTTGCGGTACTATTTTATATTGCAATACGGGATTACAATTGTCATTACGGGACCGTCCCATTTGCTACCTTAGTCCACCTTATCTTTCACATTCAAAATATTTTTTTATTTCCTCTTTTCCGTTTATTCGTTTCTTTTTTTAAATAGCTATGTATAAAATGCAGGAAAACGCTGCCTACTCTTACAACAAAGGCTTTTCTAAATCTCCGCTCGGGGGACACGGGAACAATGTCTCTCTATGATCGTTATCGGCTTTCTCACCTTTGTGCGATGAAACCGTTTTATCTCTTAAGAGACAGTAAATAAAGACAAGGGTACAGCACGTCTATTTCCATTACAGAGGAGACGGGGCTAGGCCTGAGTCTTATGGCGAATGGCCTAACCCCGTCTCCTCCGTAACCTAGTCTGTGAAGACTAAATTACGAAGTGGTGATCATGTAAGTGTTAAATTATTATGTGTCTATATTAGTAATGACTAGCTTTTGATACTATCACGAGTATAGGTACATGTTACTGGCCAAACCTGATTTCAGGCCTAACTTGTCATAGTCGAGTCAGGATAGACTAATTTAGCCCAGGACAATTTAGTTTAGCCTAAATACTTTAGGCTTTACGCAGAATTTCATATTTTTTGGGTCCCGTACCCAAAAGAGCAAAGGGTTCCATAAAAACGGGACCCTATTACTAAGACTCCGCTGTCCGTCTGTCATCAGCCTGTATCTTATAAACCGTGTTAGCTAGACAGTTGAAATTTTCACAGATGGTATATTTCTTTTGCCGCTATAGCAAAAAAATAAATAAAAAATAGTATAAAATAATTATTTACCCATACAATTAACGTGATTTTTTGCCGTTTTTTGCTCGGTATTAATAACAACAACAGGTAAACGCTTGAAATATTCACAGAATATTAAATTGTATATTCATTTTCAAAATAAATGATTAAATTAAAATAAATATTGAAGGGGGCTTCTATACAAAAAACGTATTTTTTTTAGATAATAGTACGGAATTCTTAGTGCGTGAGTCCAACTCGCACTGGGCAGGTTTTATTTCATCCATCACCTTAGTACCCTAACATCCTGAACCATATAAAACCACCGGTCTTGTCATGCTTTCCTTACAATTTAAGGTGATTCGCGCATCGCAAATAACCCTTGTCACTTGTCGCCACTTTTCCCACCGTGTTAATGCAAATTTTCACATCTTGGTATATACAATGTCCTTTTTAGTTAAGTACAAATATTTTAGGGGGTGATTCAGTCCATCATTTTGAACAAATTTTCCCAGTAAATGTTTATCGAAATACGCATTTTTTTTTGCATTTTTCGTACTAACTATATCACGTGAATACTCCGATTTGTACGAGCACCTAAAATTTTTTTTTCGTTTTTCCGTATATATTTATTGGGAAAAGTTGTTCAAAACGATGGACTGAATCGCCCCTTAAAATTTTTGTACTTAATTAAAAAGGACATTGTATATCTCTTCTGTAAAATAGAAGAGAATATAAAATAAATAAAAGAATATAAAAGACAATATAATATGCAGGGTTTCTTTTTAAATACCAGCAATATTTTTAGAGCAGGTTAAATCCATGATACCTTAACTACTTTCCGTTAACAAAATTATCGAAAAATGAAAAAATAAATTCGCCTTTCCATACAAATCAGCCAAATGGATTTTGTATGAAAGGTCGACGTTTAATAACTTTTTTTATAGTCATTAAGAAGACACAGTAATTATATGTAGATTTTGATATATTAAACTATATTATAGAATATATGTGTAGTGTAGTAGTGTTTTATGTACTTAAATTAAAAGTAACCTTAACTACATATTTATCTTTAGAGCAGTTATGTCTAAATTGTATATTTTAAAATATAACCTCCCATATCATATCCTAATTAAAACATGTTGGATATCACACTTCTAAATAGAGGTAGTAGTGAAAAATAACGCATGCTTTCAGTCAGGAAGATTCGAAGCCACGGTAGCACAATTGGTAATGCACACGCGGGTTCGAATCCCACTCGTGACGAAATTTCTCATCACATGTTTTAATTTGGATAATAATCCGAGCATTGTAATGCTGTAAAAAAATCTTATATCATACTTTGCGAATGTTGTACATGTCATTGGCTGATAGAATAATTAACTATGGAATAAATAGTTACGGCAGAACATACAAGACGCATATGGAAAATATTTACAAATTACAATTAAGCTTATTTAACACTATTACCAAGAATAAAATAAAAAATTATATAAGCTTGACGACGCAGACTTATTTAAGCATTGTAAAGTCGGTAATGTATATGACAAAGTAATAATGGACATTGTGTGTCAAAACCTACAACAAATATTATTTTTTTAACTTACTACTATATGCACTGGGTTTCGTAATTTTACAGACCTGCTTAGATATATCTAAGGATATATCCTACCTTCAGATAACAACGGCAGGTGGCAAAGAATGTAGGAATATTTCCTGCCATCTACTTTAAATGAATACTCTAACAATATTATTGATATATTTACTTCAAAAATAGTACCATATGTTAATTAATGCTTAAAAACTATATAATTATTAACTGTATAAAATTGTAACAAGCATTGCTTAAAATTTAATGCATTTAAAAAACTATGAATTAAATAAATAAATTAAAAAATAACTCATAGTTTTTTTTGAATCATATCATAATTTCTCACGTGCCTACATTCCTCTCTATCCACCGGTTGCCTGAGGGAGATCGCTTTTAGCGATAAGACCGCCCAAAAATAAATAATATAAGTAGGTACTACTTATATTATTTATTTTTCTATTTTAAAACATATTGAAAGTTTTTGTATTGGTGAATGAATGAATGAATGAATGAATGAAAAACTCTTTGTTGCACCAATACAAAAAAAATATATAGCAAAAACAAAAGATTTTCATTCATTCAATTAAAACCATAAATTCAACTTATAACTTAATCAAAATAATAGAAATGAAACTAAAAAAAATCCGAAATGATACCAAAGCAAATAATTTATTTCACACATTGTAGCAAAAACCAATTTTATCTTTTCTACTCCAAATTGCAAAATTCGTAGTGGCACGGTAATGATCCTCTTTTTTCCCAACAAAAGCGATCCAAGGGGAAATACGGATACGAATTGAAAACAATTACGGAGTTGCAAGTTCGTAATAACGGCCGCTTACTTTTGTCAAGGAAATACTTTTGAGATTCTTTTTGGAAACGGCCCATTGTTGCTTGTGCTGTTTCTTTTTAGTATTTCATCATCATCCTCATCAAATCAGTCGCAGGAAGTCCACTGCTGGACATAGGCCTCCCCCAAGGATTTCCAGAACGACTGATCGGAAGCCTGGAACCTGAATATCAGTCTGACCACCAAGCAATTGGTGTCTTATGCTGCGCTTGCGGGTACATAGTCTGTCCTATCGGCCATCGGTTCTTCGTTAGGTATGTGCCCCCGCTCACTGATACTTGAATGAGCTATCCACTTGGCTATATCAGAGACCTTCGTTCTTCAACGAATTTCTTCATTTTTGATTTAATTGCGTAGAGAAACACTGAACATCCTCTACATAGCCCGTTGAGCGAGCTTGAGCCTTCTTTTGAGAATCATAGGGACCACGTTTCAGTTTTCGTATGTGTTAGAGGCCAACACTGTTCAAATTTTCTGGGCTACCCAGAAGCACCTCATATAGCTTGACAACTGGCGATGAAAACGAAATGGGAAAAACGAAAGAGACAATAATTTTTTATGCTAATGCGGACCACGCCTGTCCTAAAATTAGATTGAGTATGGGATAACACTCAACGATACTATATTTTATAACAAATATACATATAGGTAAATACCCAAAACACAGGAAAATTTCAAAAATTGCATAAAAAGTGTGTATCATTTTGGATACATCAGGGTTTGTTTTCATTATGTTGATTTGAAGTTTTACTGTATAGCAAAAAATAAGGCTACATTAATGTTCCATCAAATAATAATTAACATATATAATTGTTCTTGTGTTGCTAGTAATTTGTTAAGTTTCGTTTTCAGCTAGAAATAAGTAAACCATAAAGACCGGCTTTGTAGGCCAGCTGGAGTATCACTCACAATTAAAATTCCAACCAACAGCGGATCAAAAGAAAATTGGTGCTGAAACCTAAACTGACTATATCTACGAGTATCCTTAAAATTTAAAACACAAAAACTATAGTTACTCATTTTTTTTTTTTCAAAATAATGCATAAATCTTTTCAGAAACCTCCAAACATTTGTTAGACATAATAAGTACAAAACCCATGTAATTTTGACTTGGGCGATGCGATCGATTTTATCCCCACCACCACTTGGCACGGAACTAATGGTAAAATTCAAAACTCAAATGTTTATTCAGTAATTAGACCTTTACAGGCACTTTTACACGTCAGTAGCCATACCAATTTACGTTACGTGTAAAGTATATATTAAAATTCAATTTATTTTTAAAGAAAAGCTACGTCGAAAGAAACTCATTTTCACAGTTTTGGTCGCCTACTCGCCAGAAGAGCTTTTTCCAGTACCAGTACTATTTTTTATGTGTCATAACAAATATTGATTATAACTTTACTTTTTCTTACAAATGGAAAGAAAAACAACATTTTCCTTGAAGAGATAAGTAGATATAATGTGTAGGTTGATCTATTTTGGTAATATTGACTGTTGTTGGATTGAATATTGATACACTTACCAACTTTGAGTCAGGATTCAGGTCAACTAGGTGGCATTTGACAAACCATTCGTAAATAAATTATAGCTTTCAAATATTGTTAGTAGTTAGTATTCCATATATACACAAGTCTCGAACTTTGGGTTTAGCTCAATCTGATTTGTCCATATACAACGTATAACGGAAACGGGGTATCACCCGAAAGGGAATAACATACTAATAATTGTGAACAACTTTTACTATGAGACCATCCCTGAAATGGTAAAAAGATCTGCTGCCCCATACATTTTGGCACGGTGGGTATTTAATTTTGTATGAAGGTGAAGACTTTTTTTAAAGATTTCGGGGATAGTCCCATAGTAATAGTTGTTCACATGGATTAGTATGTTTACTCCCTCGGGTTGATAACCCTTTTCCGTTACACGTTGTATAAACAGGCTGTCTTTTTACCTACCAGCCATATTTTTGGAGGAAATTCTGTCTATGATGCTGAATTAGTTTCCATAAAAAGTTATTAAAAATCGATAAAAATTATTCTCTTATACAAAATCCATTTTGCCAAGCGTTGATTTGGATGGGGAATCGAAAATTTATTTTCGTTTTTCGTTAATAGCTTTTATGGAAAGTGTTTCAGTGTCATAGACAGGACTTACTCCTAATTTTGGTAGGTGGGTAAAAAGTCATCCTGTAAATAAATAATAGTATAGGGACAAATAACACTGATTGAGCTCGCCCTAAGGTAAGTTCGAGATTTTGTAATGGGATACTAACTCAACGATACTATATTTTACTAGCTTTTTTTTGCCCACGGCTTCGCTCGCGTAGGGGTGTAATTTATCAAAATCCTTTCTTAGGGGATGCCTACGTCATAGTAGCTTTATGCATGCAAAGTCTCAGCCCGATCGGTTTAAAATTGACAAAGTTTCATACAAAGTTTCATCCCCTATTTTATCCCCTTGGGGGTAGAATTGATCAAAATCCTTTCTTAGCGGATGCCTACGTCATAACATCTACCTGCATGCTAAATTTCAGCCCGATCCGTCCAGTGGTTTGGGCTGTGCGTTGATAGATCACATGTCAGTCAGTCAGTCACCTTTGAGTTATATATATTTAGATAACAAATAAATATAAAGATAAACATCCAAGACCCAATAAAATTTGAAAAAACCCAATTTCTAACTTGCCCTTACCGGGGATCGAACCCGGGACCGGGACTTTCTTAAAGTCATAAATTATAAATGTTCTTACATTATTGTTCGTGACTATTTAAAGACTGATAACAGTACATAAATAGAAAAAAGAATATTTTTAAAAGCAACAGCTGTCTTTTTTGATTAAAACTAACGTGAGACTCAGACATTATTAATAAAGCACGGGTTCCTCACGTAGAGAGTCAGCTACTGGCCGACATATTTCGACCTCATCCGGAGGTCTTCATCAGGGCGAAACACACGGGCATCATCACCAGCAGCCGACGATGAAGAAGATGATATTGAGGCTCCCAGTACATTCGCGGGAGTCGTCGACGCAGAAAACCAGCACTCCCCACCACTGTCGCTACGAGCGAAACGAGCGATCGCTCGCGCTGCCCGCGCAACCCATCACTAACATCAGTGTGTCGTGCAGTGGCTTTGTGCACGAGCGCGTCACATTCGCTCTGATGAAGACCTCTGGATGAGGTCGAAACATGTCAGCCAGTAGCTGACTCTCTACGTGAGGAACCCGTGCTTTATTAATAATGTCTGAGTCTCACGTTAGTTTTAATCAAAAAAGACAGCTGTTGCTTTTTAAAATATTCTTTTTTCTATTTATGTACTGTTATCAGTTTTTATTAATAATAACAGCTACTTCTTAGTGTAAACAACAAGCAAAACTGCTAGATAAACAAAAACATGTTTGTTACTGTCGGCATAATTGTACAGTTGGTGCATGAATCCCGAATCAGCTGCTGACGAACTCGATTGATTCCATGTTCGTGCCGAGAATGGAAATCAGCCAAGTTGTCAATATAACAAACATTGTGTCGAGTTAATATGAATTCAAATAATTATAAAAAAATATTTTTTTGATTGTATTTGTCTCACTATTAATGGATTAGTTTGTGAGCGATGATAATCATGTTCATCCCACCAAAACTAATTGCAAAAGAGATATGTTATATTTTAAAAATCGACTTTGCCCCCAAGCTACACAACCAATTTGTATTAAATTTCTATAGGGCCTATCAAGGAGGTGTGCCTTTTAAAACAAAAAAGAATCAGTCCAGGCGTTTTTGAACAATCGGTGAACATACTTTAGTAGTTCGCCGCGAACTTAGACCTCGCGATTATTATTCTAACACAATTCAATTCCCTAACTAACACCTAGATGGCGCTATCCAAATTTACAACGCGCTATGGTTTCGTTTGCTTCATAATCGCCGATATTTTTATTAATATTTCATAAACTACTGAGCCGATTTTGATGCCCAACGAACTTGAAAATTCTATTAATATTTCCTACATGTCTACTAAATTTCATCAAAATCGGACCTTTGGTTCGGCAGTTATCGCGGTACAAACATACATACATACAATGTGTTCTCGCCCCAACTCGATTTAGAGAAAAAAAAATAAGGAAAAGCTCGCGACGAATTAATAACCTTCTCCTTTTTGGAAGTCGGTTAAAAAAATATCCACATACCGCGATACAATTTTGCTTTTTACGGACTGATTTGGATTTTTACGGACTCCCTCAATCGTCACCTACTGCATGTTATAAACAAATCAGAAATCTTATTTACCTACGTCGAACAAATCTCTAACCCGCGTATACAACGTAAAATGTTGAGTAAAAGAGTTCAAAGCGGAATTCATCAACAAGTGAAACTATATTAAAGTTGGTAAAGAGGGGGCGCTGATGGAAATGTGTGCAAGAGGACGAGGCACTGCGGCCTCGTGTCTTTTAAGACGGGAATCTTTTACACCGATGTTCTTCGTACACTACTTACTTTCTTTACAACTTATTTTAGTATACTGAAGGCCTTTCCCAATAGAGAGAATAAGCCCATAATCACTATGCTGGGTATTATTGATGTAAGTGCCATAGATAAGGTCTTTGCAAAGAAAACGCTGCTGCCCGTTCTTGTTACATATAATAAACAAAATTAAATGTAAGTCAGCACTAACGTAAAATATTTCCAAGAAGGGTTGACATCAAACAGGAGCTAGTTTTAAATTCATCAACTAGTGAAACTATATTATATTAAAGTTGGTAAAGAGGGGGCGCTGATGGAAATGTGTGCAAAAGGACGAGACACCGCGGCCTCGTATCTTTTAAGATGGGATTCATTTACACCGATGTTCTTCGTACACTTCTACTCTTTTTACAAGTTATTTCAGTCTACTACCTTACCCAATAGAGGGAGGATTTGCCCCTAATCACTATGCTGGGCAGGCGGGATAGTAATCGATGTAGATGGCAATAAGGTCTTTACATAGAAGATGCTGCTGCCCGTTCTCTGTACACATTCATTAACATGTACCTAACGTAAAATATTTCCTAGAAGGGTTGACATCAAACAGGTGCAAGTTGGAAATTCATCAACTAGTGATATTAAAGAGGGGGCGCTGATGTATGTTTAATGTACTTGTACTTATAATGTAGCTGTTTGACGTTCCCATTAAATATAATAAAATAAAACTCAGACGCAATAAAAAAAGGTTTTAGTTCAAGTAATATTAAAACATAACAAAAAAAATCAAGGTTTTTTTCTTTCGTTTTCTCCTTATATTATCCTTATATTGTAGTAGTCACATAAGACATGTAGAAACGGTCACACGATCATAAAGATGTTTTGTTGTGTACCGAAGATTTTTTTTTTGCGAAAATGAGGGCGTTATGAGAGTTTGTAAAAAAAGATTGGAATGTTTGCGGAGCTGCAGAGCTATTTTGACTTGGTAGAATTTTGCGTGATAAATAAATGTAATTATGCAATATTACATGGTTTATATTTACGCCGTGTTGTGTAAATGCGAGTTTATACTCTGTCATGTCTTTATACTGGCTTTTCTGGTCTAAATTTACCTACATATATTGTAAGATAATAAAAATATTCTAATCGATATTAATTTCCCATTTATTCAATAAAAAAAAAAATGTTTTCTTATTGGTCACCACGCTCAAAAAGTTTCACTTGAATTAATGTTAAAGAAAAAACTTTAATTAATATTAAAGAAAGAAAAAAAAACTGCATTAATAAAAAATAAATAAATAATTATATTGCATAAGTTGATAAAAAAAGCTATGCAATTACTATATCCTTACCGCGGCAGTCTCCGAGTGCCACACGTCCTTTTTTAGATATTTTATAAACACCTAACTTAAGAATCAAAATAAATAAATTAATGTAATCAATAACAGTAAAATGACAACTTAACTGTGTCGAAATGAAAAAAAAAGTCAATAAAAAGATAATAATCATAATCTTGGTAAATCTTAATAATTGGCGTAAATTACTAAAATTTAAAAAAAAATGTGCAATTATGTTTCAAAAGTTTTAGAAAAGTTAGCAAGTGATTATATATTAAATGCATTGTATAATGTCTGCAGATGTATAAAAATATAGGTAGCGCTTCGGTGTAACCGACAGCGGGCGTTGAATTCCGCAGAATCTCGCTCGACTACACTCGGAAACTCATGAAAACGGTTCCGAACTTGTAAAAACTTGTAAGTAGTGTTAGCGGAAATAAAAGGACATTGGGCGATTCCAGTGAGGCGTCTTAAAAGGCTGTTTGAGGAATACAACTCTTATACGTTGCTCGTATGATGACATAAGATGTTTAGAATTTCGTTCTGTTAGTGGTGAGAAACGTTTTATTTCATTCGTCTTTACTTTATCTTATCAATGTTTAAACATGTTGAGGTTTTAGGTGTAGGGAATGTGTTTTTTAAATTGTGTAAGTACCTATATGAGTGTACTGTCTGATCCCCCGGTGGTATATGGTAATTTTTTATCAATCCCAGGAGAACCTCACTTTTTTTCCGGGATAAAAAGTATCATTTATGCCATTCATCATCATTTTAAGAACGCATTTAGGTTTAAATAAAATGGGTCTGGTACAGCCTGGTGACAGACAGACCGACAGCGAAGTTTTAGTAATAGGGTCCCGTTTTCACCTTTTTGGTACGGAACCCTAAAAACTACGTGATTAGATAACTCATCGAAAGCGCGTGTTTTTCATGTGTCTAAAGACTACGTCACTAAAAATATACTGGCCTTTAGATGGACCATAGAATTTTTTTTAGTTGTCTACTTATTTATTCAAAACTATACTATTTTTTTCTATTTTATAACCTTATTTTATATTCACAATAAAACACTATTTTTCTTTGTATGTCGTTTTCTTGTATGTTGAATCATCAAAATAGTTGTAGCGGACCCCGGGCTCTGAAGCGTTACTGCTGAGGATGCAACCGGGAATACGCTCGGATGATGATGATGATGAATCATCAAAATAGTAGGTACATTTTTGAGTATACAATATTATTTTGTCACACTTCTCTCTAAGAAAAATATCAGACGAAAATGTTAATATTTGAATTGTGGCCATTTATTTTTCTTGCGAGCAATATTTTTGAAACATTTTATATTTCCACACATTTTTATCTAACTTAACAAGCATTTCTTTGCTACTTTGTTTGACTTCATTGCTGGTTCATTTAAACTTTCTCCACTTATTCTATATTTAAGTATCACAAAATTTTAGTCCGATTTATCTTTACAATAAAATAATTTTTCTAAACTAAAAACCTACTTTACCCGAAACTAAACGACCTATTTTTATAAAACTTGTAAAGGACCATCTCAAAAGTATTCCCTTTCAAACCAAAAAAAAAAGAATTTTCCATATCGGTCTAGGCATCTTCGAGTAATCGATGGACATACATAAAAAGAAAATATAAAAGATTACAACAAATTGATAACCTCTTCCTTTGAAATCGGTTAAAGACAGGAATTTAAATATTCCATTTTCCCAAGTCTATTCTGGCATATGTCATTCACTTCGGAATTTAACAGATAGAAAGAAAAAAATGGTTGCGTATTCTTCTTCGAACTGAATTAACCCTAAAATAGAAATATGAACGGTCTCTGAGTCTTATTGCCTGAAGCTCTTTTTACTTTGTAAGGAATAAAAATAGGTTATATTGTAACTATAAGACTTTAAACATTTCAAAGAAGTAAATCTATACAGTCAGAAAACAAACAAACATCAAGTACATCTCAATTTCATCATAATATCATTGTAAATAGTGCAGTAGACACAAAACACGGCCAGACTCTCCAATGCTACACATTTATCTCGAAAAGAGCTCTCGAAAGTGTTTTACAAATTCTCTCGCTAGATTTTCGAGAAAATTGAAACACAAATCGCTTTAAGAAAATTTCGAACGCAAAATGAGTACTTTAAAATAAATTACCTGTCTTTATCAAAACGTATTAGAAGATTAGGATTGAAATCGAGAATCTTTAGGAGATTTACCTAAGCATCTAAATAATAACCATTAAAAAGTATATTGCACGATATGAACAATGTGTGCACGATTTTCCAGACTGATCGTAAGGCAGTTCGCTTACTAGACTTAAACTTATAATTCCCTTATATGGAACTAGTTTCATGACCGTTTCCTTCACTTCTCAAGCCATACGGCTTTGGAATGTATTACCCGAGGACATCAGATCAAAAATGCATGATTTACTTTTTAAAGGAATAATCAATTAGCAGAATTCATAGTTTCTTACTATTTTTCATGTATGTGTAAAATGTATGTAAGTATATATATAATATTATGTGTTAAATTTAACATATAATATTATAAATATACTTACATACATTTTACACAAAATATCATAAGAACAATAAATACATATTTATATGTATTTATTGTTCTTATGATATTTTTAAGAAATTATGATATCTAGCTTATACTGTGTTTATATCTTTTATCTGTTATTTAGCCGCCAACTTTCTTATGTGCTTTTTTTCCTAAAGGTTAAAATGCTTTAGCATTAAGTTCATCTGTTTAAGCTTTTAGTTCAATAAAGTTTATAAATAAATAAATAAAAGGCAATGATCATTCTTACCAAGAAACCATTACTATATACATAGTACCTACGTGCACTACGTCGCTAATTTCGCCGCAACGGCCACTGACTGCAACCGAGCCACGTGAGACCAACCTATGTATGCCGCAAGCTTGGCAGAAGCACAACCGCAGCACAGAAAAAGTACTAGTACTCACATACAGAAGACTTACTCAGCAAAAAAAAATCAAAGAAATATCTACTCAATGTGGCAAGAGATATGGTTAAAATTAGCTCGCGTCTGAACTTAGCACCTATGTTTAGATACCCAAAACTCCATTGCCTGCCAATTTTATTCTTATTACTCTGGACAAAGAACTCAAAATAGATACCTACACTAAACCTATTCAGTGAGCCGTGGATATAGTACTGAATTTCCCACTCCGGCGGTCGTCGCGCGTAGGTATATTTTCGATGTAACGGGGAGCGACACAGTCTTGACCGCAGCTTCAGCGACTAAACGACCACGACTGGTTGTCGTTGTGGCCATCTAGTGTGCGAAGTGCCTTAGGAATGACAATCAACTTAATCATTTCGCAGTGTTGCTTGTAAAAAATGTACTGAAATTATTTGGCAAATAATATTTTTTTTCTTTGTTTTTATGAAAATATTTTTTTAAAATATTTGTGGGGACAAATAACACAAATTGAGCTAGCCCCAAAGTAAGTTCGAGACTTGTGTTATGGGATACTAACTCAACGATACTATATTTTATAATAAATACATATATAGATAAACATCCAAGACCCAAGACAATTTGAAAAAGGCCATTATCCAACTTGCCCTGACCGGGGATCGAACCCGGGACCTCTGGGTGGTGGACTAGCATGGTGACCACTACGCCACGGAGGTCGTCAAGACCTGTGAACAAACCTACAGCAACAAGAAAAAGAAGTGTTACTAATAGATCACGGTGACATATGGGTAAGTTTGCGTGTGAGTATCTAATGGATACTCGTACCATTTTGCTAAAATTTCTTATTTTGTTGTAAAAGTTAGGTTGTCTGACCTTGATTTACTTTGGAACTTTTTTTTTATTAAAAATAAAAGTTTATTGAACTCAGTAAACTAAAGGTAGATAAGACCAACTTGCACTGAAACGTTCCCCCATGACCCCCTCAAGACATGAACGTTCTCGTCAAAGTTGTGTAAGGTTTATAAATAGTTGGCGCAGGACCGCTCGCCGTGTCAATTTATGGCCTTCGACTAATGGTAAAGATTTTGCAATACCTTTTAACATAAATCGTTGTAAAGTCAAATCCAAAAAAAATAATTTAATATGAGTTTCCGAAAATGCATTTAAGTACGCACGCTATTTCAAACATGTCAAAAGATGGACTTACGGCCTAAGCGATGGACTAAGCGATTAGGGCCAGCGCACATATAGCAAAGCGCAGCGCAGAGAATTATCGACATTGTCCTCTTTGAAATAATATCGAAAATCAATTAACGCAATACTTATGCACATATGGCGATTTTCGACTAGGCTATTAGTATTTTGTCAATTGATTTCGGATATTATTTCAAAGAAGACAATGTCGATAATAGTTTGACACTGAAAAATGCTCTGCGCTGTGCTTTGCCATGCGCCGGCTCTCGCTCGATTCTAACGCGTGACGGCTGCTCTGTTTTCAACGCGAGCATAGTTTGAAAAGCTTAGTGTTTCATCCAGGGCAATGCTAGAAAAAGAGGCAAACCAAAAAGAGAGAGATAGCGCCTTAGGGCACAGTTTGCACTGTATTGAATGCAATTAGTATTATTATTAACTATCCATTGAACAAATATTAACTATTCATGGGGTATAGAAATTTCATGAAACTTGCTCCAGGATATACGTTTTTGTCAGAAAACCTTACCAGTTTGTGAAATGAATGTCGTTTATTTAATTTTTTTATTACAATTGCGAGGTTTCTATCGAAATATTTTTTTTTTTTATTTTTACAATTTATGAATACTTTATGAACGGTCGAAGTTCAGATAAAATTTGTGCAAAAAAAGCAGATTTTTGGAGGCGTATACTAAACTTGTTTTTCCAAATATTCATTTTTTATTTCGATAGAAACCTAGAAATAATACACAAGATATCTGATAGCTCAAAAGTTTTCAAGATCACTTACAACGCCATAATTACGTACGAGCGTTTGTATGAAAAGTAAGACAGGAAGGCTGCTCTTAAGGCAATACAGGAGATAAGTGGCGGCCTCATTTTAAATTAATTGTTTAATCGTTAACATTTTGATAATTAAGATTATACTAAGCTTCTGGAATTAGATACACCTTAAATATTCTTTTATGAACTACCGTTGAATGTTGTTTGAACGATTTTAATCGGCCCTTTTTGATTCGTGTTAATTTTTTACAAACCACTGGCTTGTAAACACCCTTCCTCTTTATACCATTGATAAATCTCAAATCAATGGACTTCTGTATCAGTCATCCGGGTAGAATCTTTACATCGCCAAAACTTTTGAAGTATTAAATTTTAATACAAAATCAATATTGTAAATCAAAAGACGAAATTCTTGTAATTTATCAAGCGGCTGGTTTTGCTTTGTATGTTAATGAATCATTTGCTTTTTCATCTCAGTAAATAATTACTTACTGACACATTTTTTTAAGGTGATACGAGATCTCATGGTGGCGTCTGTCCCCTTCTAATAAAAAAATAGAGCTCCTTCTCTCTTAGGTGTTTATTTTTCTTTCATCTTTAAATGTATTTATCATAAAATATAGTATCATTGAGTTAGTATCCCATAACACAAGTTTAAGCTTATTTTGGGGCTAGCCGAATCTGTGTCATTTATCTCTATTTATAAACTTAACATTCCTACGCCTAATTGCCTATTAGGCGTAGGAATGTTAGTATTTCGCACTTGTACCTGATAACACCATTGTATTACCATATTCTAAGGAATAAATGACATCTATATATTTATAAATATTTATTTTTTTATTTTATTATTTATTTATGCCGTAAATTGGCTAAAGTTAGGTAAGTTTACATAGATACGAAAAAAGAAATAAATTATGTTTACATTAATATCCTTTTTTTCGAGTCTTTTTTACCCACCTCTTTGTTGACCTAGAAAACAATACAAACAGTCTTTGGATAAATCGAAATAAAGAAACTAAAAAATAAAAAAAATATTGGATGATTCAGTTGCATCCGCTATCTCCAAATTTAAGCTGTGACTGCCACATGGATTAAAAAAGATCGAAGATATTCGATCAAAATTCGGTGCCCTTTACGTGACGGCGCCCAGTGCGATCGTATCCCTCGTACCGCCCTAGGTCGGCCGCTGGTAACAGGAGGCCTATGATGTTTCAACTTTCGAAGAGATAAGGATGGTAAAAAAAAAACAAATAACTAAACGGCATAATACAAGTTATTATAATATTCTAACAATGCAATATGCAAAAATCGTTGCGTTTTTGTTTTTATAAATTCTTTATTTGTTAGAAAATGCAATATATTTTGCGCAAGAGACTTTTTTTATACTTAGCTATGCAAACTCAAAACTTTTAATTTACAAAAGAATAATAATTCGCAAAACACTCTAAGATCTGGATAAATGTTAGAATACCCGAGTATAAATAATATTTAATGGAAGGGAAGATACACTAGATAAACTATCTCTATAGTTTTTTTTTTATTAAATAGTGAATCGGTGACTACATCGCCTTCTACCAAAGGCGATGTAGTCACCGTTGTTTTAAACAAAGCCACAGACAAACAATATATATCAGATGTGGAAACCAGTTTCGAAAATAGTTTTTTTTTTTATAACTTCTTAGATCCATTTCGGAAAAAGCTTCATAAAAGCATTGAGGAAAATGTAAAGACTCACATGCTATTTCGGTGTCACGGACAGCGGATTAAGGCAAAAAAGAAAAAAAAATGATAGGTACCTAATTTGATTGGCAGACTTGACAACCTACGTAAAATGAATGTAATATGAATGCTACAGCGTTATTATTTTATGCGTTTTACTTCCACTGTTTGTATGTATTAGTATTTTTGTGGATCTAATAAGGCAACTGAATTTTTAAAGTAATTGTCTTGAAGAGCAAGGTATCTTTTCTGGTCTCATAATAAAAAATTGTACAATTTTCAATAATTTTCATCGAGTAGATGTCATTCAAAAATGTCTTACTATATTTTATATTTTATGGGATTTTTTATATAAAGCTAAACTTCTGTACTGTCTATATTTTGTATTTATCAGTCCGTTTTCTTTCCCTTACCCACTCGTAACTTTTTATTGCAACCTTTTTGCTCGTGACAATGGTGATAACGCAGCGTTCATGTAATTTTACATGGTGCTAGCGAAATGTTTTGCTGTTTTCCTAATCATCCTTTATTGTAAAAAAAAATCTCGCGAAATAGATAGGTAGGTATGATTTCTTCATTTTATTGCATTTCTGGTTGGATCCTCAGCTGTTCTGTTCTGTAATGACAATGGTCATCCAAGGATGCCTACCTTGCGCAGCTGGGAAGAAACGGCAGAAATCTATAGTTTTACGATCTCTGCCTGACGTCAACACACTTTAGGATTGTAAAGATAAGTAGGTATGTACATTAATAAAATGAATGACATTAATTTTTTGTAACTATATTTACTCAACATATTTATAAATTGATAGTATGTTTTAAGATTTATAGCTTGATATTAAAAAAATAGCCTATTCAATAACAATGATCTTTAAAAAAACATTCTTGAAAAATATGTATGAATTTTATATGGAAAAATAAGAATTTTATTACAATAGACGTACCCTCTATTCTTTACCATTATTTTTGCAAAACTTAAAAAATTGCTCTCTTTACCTTCACATTTAAAAAAACATAGAAAAATGCCTCGCTCCAACGAAGCTTATAAACTGGCGAGCATTTTGAAAATGACGTTGGAAAAATCGACGTAATCATAGTAGAAAATCAAACGCCTGCTAAGTTATTTACTCCCCAAGCTCCGAGATTTATAAGGCAAACTCGGCATGAACACACTTTCTTTGTGTCACACTGTATTCTAGGGCTTAAAAATTTGGTCCAAGTTCTAAACGATGATAGTATTACTACGGCATGATAAATAAGACAATAGTGAAGGGAAAGGAATAAGGAAAGAGAAAGGTATGAAAAATCGAGAAGATGAAGAATTTTGTGATCAAATAAAACTTACATGTTAAATAAAATAGATAGACACCGAAAGTTCTCCACTTTTTAGAATCTGGCTCTTAAATTAAAAAAAAAAGGTGAGAAGCAAGTATTTGACACGTCATTTTGAAATAAACATCTATTTGACCAAAGTTCAATAGGATAAAAGGCTCTATGCATTTAAGGGCATGCCTGAATTTTCCGGGGTCCAGTGCTGTCCCCATTTGAAATAAATCATTTGAAAGGAAACGGAGATATCATTTAAAATACTACTGATTACAGTTTAAAGTGAGAACCTGAAGCTTTTCCCCGCACATTAGCGAAAAACGGCCACTTTGGCTAATGTGCGGAGAAAAGCTTCACGTTCTCACTTTTAACTGAAAACATTAGTTTATATAAAAATAGTTTGAAGGGTAATCTAGGGTCTGATCAAGACAAAACTTTAAATTATATCTTTGTTTCATTTCAAATGATTTATTTCAGATGGCACGGGACTAAGGTTCAGGTAGCCCCTTAATTAGAAATCCATGAAAATTCCTGTTTAGACAATTTAAAAAAAACAATAACAGATCCTGCGCCAATACTGTCTTATTTGTTAACTTCATCTTTCAGATTATTATATAAGCGAAGTTTCCTGGAATAAGTTTAATTTCAGCAATAATTTTATTTATTTTTTGGGGTTTTAAGGGTATTTTATTATTACTAATAGAAACATTACTTTTTTCTATATACCTTTATATATCTAAAAGGATATTGCACAAATTTTTTTTAAGTCTTTCAAATCGCTTCCGCCTATGAACTGCGGCCCAAGGTAGCCCGGGAATAGTTTAAATTGCTTTTTCAGACACAACGTCTATTCGCTGCAAACTACTAACAATAGTTGCTTCACGATAATAGTCCTAGATCAAGTTTGAGCGTATTTTGTCTTACGCCAATAGGAGGGGTCATTATGTAGTAAAATGCAATTTTAGTTTTGTTTCAAAGATTCAAAGATTCAATGTTTATTCAGTAATTAGACCTTTACAGGAACTATACTTCAATTAGTATCATTTACGTTACGTGTAAAGTACAATATATTAAAGTAAAATTTATTTGCTACCGATACCAGCGCTTCGTAACGACTACTGCTGAGAAGAAACGCCGAAAGAAACTCTTTTTCACAGTATTGGTCGATTACTCGCCAGAGAGGCTTTGTCATATTATTATTATTGGCTTTTAATTAATAAATACTTATAAAATAAAACAATGTTGACACATTACAACTTGTAATGTTTGCGAAAAAGTAAACAAACATAAATTGCGTAATATAAACAAAAAAAATATTAAGTAGTCAAAAAAGCGAAGCCGAGCTGACCAGTCCCTCCGGGCAGCACCCGTTCACGTTGTAGGTACTTTATAAGTTGGTTACTGATTTTATATACATTGCTGGTTTTTCAATGACAGAGTTTTGACCGATCGTTGCAAACCAGGCAATGTATATAACAGGGTACTTTTCTAAATGCTCGGTTATTATGCATAATGACAAGCTAATTTAAGTGAAGTAATAAATTAGAATTTCCTTATTTATCACATTGGTTAGACATTGTGATTAGTGTCATATGGTTTTTGGGCAATCTGATGATATACCGATACATTGCACAAGGTGCATGCGGTCTTCTACACCAATTGATGTAATGAACGATTTCTTACAGTTGATTTGTCTGAGGTTTTTCGGCTAAGTGAGGAAAGCGCTAAATTTGGCTACCCCGAAATATCTACAGGTTATGTAGTATAACCATAACATACTACATGACCTGGGCGGTCATCATGACTCTTTAAGAACAAGTTTGCTGTTAGCGGGTATTCTGCCCCATAGGTGATAAGCATTACAATAATGACCGGACGGTTCGATTAATTTTAATAGTTCACAGTACCGGGTGAAATAGAGTAAAAATGTACGAAATCACAAATTGCATATTATAAACAACCGATGCTGAGATCTTTAAAAATGATATTTTCTTATTCAAATACTTTTTGGTTTCAATTTTGAAAGTGGACTGGTTTTTTTAACGTTGCAAATTATTTATTTATTAATATTATGAAACTTTATTGTTCCAAAGTACAAATATACTTTTAACTAATGGCGGACTTAATGTTAAGAACATTTATACAATTATAGGTAGGTATTGACAGCTTGCCTCAACTGGGCAAGTTGTGTGGCTCAATTTACTTTGCGGCAGAGTTGCAGCGATTCGACGAAATTGTACATAGCCTAATAGTAATGAACTTTTTCTACTCATGTACTGTTCTGGGTGTCTTTTAAATGGTTAGAACAGTATTATAAGAACTTTTAAATGGTTATGGTTAAAAAAGATACTCTTATAGACCTACATGTTTTTTCTTTAGATCTATGCAAGATAGTGCCTATCTAGATGTACTTAGGTTAAGACGAAGTGGTAGCTCAAGTGGCGCACTCATTAGAAATAAATTGATTAAAACTAAATATGGTGATAATAAAAAAAATGATTTGTATAAATGTCTAGAAAGACCTTTAAACTATTTTATGAATAACCTTTGAAAGTAATATTGGTAGTCCGTCTAGCTTTAAAACTGTTTTTCGCAAAAAGTGGCCACTTTTGGCGAAAAACAGTTTTAAAACTAGACGGACTATTAGTAATATTTCAAAGGTTATTTATAAAATAGTTTAAAGGTCTTTCGAGACATTTATACAAATCAAATTTTTAATTATCACCATATTTAGTTTTAAACAATTTATTTCAAATGAGGGCGCCACTTTAGCTACCACTTCGTCTTAAGGTTTTGGTCGATCAAAACTAACTTAGCAAAAAAAAGCACAACTACCAACTTAACAAACAACTGAATTCATACAGTTCAAATAAAAAAACTAAACTTTCCGAAATAAATTCTTTACTGTCAATATAAGACAAACTTTTTTTTAATATATCCATTATAGGAAGTAAACGTCATATTAAAAAATAAAGTTTACCACAGGTACCTAGTATCTGCCTAACATAAACATTTTCATATTTTTCTTTGTTTATTTTTATATTTTGTTAAGTAGATATAGTCGTAGAAAAGTATTGTATGCAACATTGCATAAGTAGGTCAAAAAAAGCTCAATGGCGTCTCTTTAAGGCTCACATCATAACCTGCGCCCTTCGCATTTTTTAATCCGTCTTATACAACCGTTGTATAAAATACTATTATGTCAATCACATAATGTTCAAATTATGGCATTGCCGGCGGCAACGCGCCGCGTCGCGACGATTCGCTAGACTTCGGAACGACTCCGCGCGTCGCCGCCGGTACATTATAGTTTAAAAAATATTCAGAAAGTTTTTTAAACGCGAAAATGTGACTCGGGCTTTTAAAATGATTTGGTTAAGAAATTCTTGAATTATCTTCTCTGTCATCACAGTGTGAAATGATAAAAATGAGCGCAAGCCTTGACATAGGATGCCTCAAAGGAACCTTTGTACAATGTGGCTCTATATAATTACGAAAATGTATTTTATAATTTTAGATTATATTAGAGAAAAATGTTAAAAAGTTCTTTGACTAGCGAAAATTTTAACTTGAAAATGCTTACCGATAATTATATCAGTAAGCATTTTCAAGTTAAAATTTTTGCTTTATTATCTTTAATAATTCACTATATTTATACAAATATTTTTCCTTTCTTCACAATAAAAAGCCCAATAGTTAGGTACTTGAATTAGTGAAGATATTAAGAAAAAGTGAATAAGGAAGAATAATTTCACAATAACAACAAAAGCTAGAACTGTGAAAATATCACACGAATGCATTTGAAATCTTACAATGTATGAAATTGTGAATGCAATTCCTTTTTCATGGTAAATCTTATTATGACGTCACTTCTATTTCATAAACTTTTCTATTCTTACAAAATCACTCGCTTTAAAACGCTCACTGGTACAATGCAATCTTAAAATGGGAACTTTAATCGAAACTGTGATTTTCTATTCGATTGGAAAAATGAAAGAGTGAATGCTATGAGTTAAAGCTGTAAAGTGATTTTAAATTTGTCGATATTTTATCAATTATATACCTGTATAAAATAAAAAGTATTTTAAAATTGTCATTAATTTACTAATGATGATTTTATCATAATTTGAATAGTGCTTTGATGTCACGTAATAAATAGTCAACGAATACTATTTGATATAAAAATATAGTACCTAATGCTTACAGAAGTGAAAAAACCAGATTATTAAAGACCCATGACACACGGTGCGAATTAATACAAATTATTTTGCAATAAGCATGCTTATCATATCTAGCAAGTAAAAGGTACTGCATTACAATTGTAGGCATTTTTGTACATAATTTAGAAAAAGAAACAAGCTAGCTGAAGTTCTTTTTACAGCACAGGACGCGGAATTATATATATTTGTAATCAACAACCTTGTCAAAAAGTTTTTTAATCTTCTAAATAAAAAATACCCAAAGCACTTTAAAAACCATACTAAACTAAAGTACCCACTACATACGGTAAGAAATAATACTAGTTTTGTAAAAAGTGAGCCTGTTTTATTAACCTACTCCCAAAAAGGAGAGGTAATCAATTTGTCGCGACCTTTTTAGGGTTCCGTAGCAAACAAGGAACTCTTATAGTTTCGCCATGTCTGTCTGTCTGTCTGTCCGTCCGCGGTTTTACTCAGCGACTATAAGTACTAGAAAGCTGTAATTTGGTATAGGTATGTATATTAATTATGCGAAAAAAGTGGTAAAGTAAAACATTGAAAAAAAATTTTTTAGGCTAGCTCCCTTACAAATAATGTCAAAAGTCAATTCTATTTTGTTGACTAACCAATCATGTGGGGTATCGTTGAATAGGTCTTTTAAAAATATTATGAGTTTTTGAACATCGTTTGTCGAATTTTAAATTTTTGATGACCTAATTCTCGATACACACGCACATAAACAATAAAAAAACATGTCCACAATATCTAACATATGTATAATTATATTGACAGTTAATGAAACACTTTTCTTCAAATGAGTCACATTTTTAATAATCTTTAAAAATGTTTGATTGTGCGAGCGAGACAGCCAACCAAATGTGAAAAGCCTCTTAAAGTACCCTTTAAGAGGCTTTTCGGCAGGCAGATATGTTGTTTTTGAATGAAGGCGGTTTTTAGTTTTGAAAATTTACTTACAAACCATAAACATAATGCCCAAAATACTTTAAAACCAGGTAACTAAAAGTGCCTGCTACACACGATGAGACATAATATAGTTTTGTTAGATACAGTCTTGTTCTATCTACAAACAATAAAGATACCTAAAGTACATTAACCCTTTCACCGCGAGACTTTATATCAGTTGCCGTGCCCCCAGCGCGAGGGGTATGAAATCAAAACCAAAAAGGGATGTCGATACTTAAGTAATGTGCAATATGAGCGGTTTTTTTTTTGTCGAAAATATCCGACGCTCGCGGAATGGGCAAAACAATGTTTGTCGGATAAATTCGACGTTCATGGTGAAAGGGTTACACGTAATACCAGCCAACTAAAGAAGCCATTATTTTTGTAAGCAAAAAGCCAATTTATCTATAAACTATAAAAATAGTAATACCCAAAGTACGTCATAAACCAGACAAATAAACTGTCCGAAAATTTCGGACAGCTGCTGCTACCACCGAGCACACCTATCAGAAATTTCGATCCGGTGATTTCGAATTTAGTATGTAGCTCGCCGTCAGCGTAGACGGAACTGAGATTATCTGGGTTCACTGAGGATGATAGAAAATGTAAATTTAGCCAATCTATTTAATAATTAAACAATACAAGTGATACACAAAAGCTACTAGCTTTTTGGAACGATCATGTTGGTCAGATCACGCGAAAGAAACCCAGTTCAGTATTGGTCACTACCCAACCTGAGTGGGTATGTTACAATTGCAATATGGATTTACTTATTAAGCTTTACATTATATTAAGCCAGAACCAATGAGCTAAAAATATTTTCCAGTCATCATGCCTATTATGCGTGTGGGCGTGGTCTAGTAAAATGTGTCCCCCCCCCAACTAAAGTACCCACTACACACGGTGGGAAATAATACTTTATGTTAGAAACGAGCTTGTTTTATCTATACTATATAAAGGTAGTAATAATACCCAAAGTACTTAAAGAACCAGCCAACTAAGGTAGCTACTTTTTTTGTAAGAAACGAGCTTCCTTTTTTCTTCAAAATAAAAAGATAGTTTTACCCAAACTACTTCAAAAACCAGCCAACTAAAGTACCCACCACACACGGTGCGAAATAATATAGTTTTGTGAGAAGCGGGCGCGGTCGCCAGCTCTTTTGAACCGGCAAAGAAAATAAACATCTGTAGTTTACAAACATTAAGTTCCGACTGCACACATAGATGGCAACCCGTACTATGGGTTTCTCACTTTGAAAGTTGACTTAAGAATATAAATGTAAGTAAGATTATCTTTTTCATTCTTTCGGATGTGTTGTAAGTCAAAAATCTCGAGTGACACATTTTCAACACAGATAGTTAACCTCAGTAGAATTTTTGTCGTAGTATTATATGTTAGTAGTCAAAGTGGAATGAGACATCGAGTTAGGGCTCTAATATATGAGTGACAGTAGGTATACCCAAAATAGTTCTTGACAGTTCGTGACAGGAGTGACAGGTGAAGCTGGAATACTGTTAGTCATCTGAGGAGCTCAGTGGCCCAGTGGAAGTGCGCATTACTAGCGCTTTCACAAGTAAAGCGACACCGGGCGTGGTCCACATCTGAACGGGTGACCGCAGTGGCATAAAATTTTCTCGAGCTCCTCCATGCTTCGGAAGGCACGTAAAAGCCTTTGTTTCCGGCTGTCATCATTATATGGCAGTCTTCAAGCTATGTCAGATGCCTTTAGGCAGCCTGAAAAATCTGACACCAGTATTGGCCACTTACAGACATGAAAAATAAACAACACATAGATAGTTAACCTAAGTTGCATTTTTGTCGTAGTAATAAGTTAGTAGTCAAAGCAAAATGGGACATCGAGTTAGGGCTCTAACAGACGGGCGACAGTACAGTTCTTGACAGTTTGTGACAGGAGTGACAGTCCACGACGTTCTTGACAGTTTGTGACTGGAGTGACAGTCCACGACGTTCTTGGCAGTTTGTGACTGTAGTGACAGTCCACGACGTTCTTGACAGTTCGTGACAGGCGTCGCGGCCATACTACATACTAGACACTCACATCCAAATTAAAAGTAGCTTATTATGTTCAAGACTACCTATAGATAGGAAAAGCTAAAAGATTAATACTTTTCCTAAAAGCCTAGCTTTTTTCGCCCCAGAGTTAAAAACAAGGGTCACAAGACCAAATAAACAAAAATGTACTCAAATTAGTATTTTTAATAACTAATCAGTTTATACTAAGACTAGGCGTACAATATGGTTCACCTATAGAATATTGCTAAAGGCTAACTTAAGTCTGATATTATCCCAATAAGCGGTAAACAACTCTCTGCTCTATAAACAGATTAGCTCCGAGCAGAAGTTGTTCGGAGCTGGTTAAAATAACTCGAGTTTGGCCAAAACACCGAGCAATTTTGGATGCTGAAATTTTAACTAATTTTAATGAGGTACACCCACCTGAACGTGATTATTCTGAAGTTAGAAGAAATAACAAATTACTTGAAGTTACATGTTTATTGAAGTTACATACTACATGTTTTGTGCAAGTTAAGTCGATTTTTAGCTTTTTCTGTAAATACATTTCGCAAAAAAGAAAAGTCTAGTCTAATTTAATTATAAATATGTTATCAACAATGAATGATGTAAGAAAATTTGTCAAAGCGTTTTGTGAAAAAAGTTCAATATTCTGCAGTCATATAAAATTTATTTTAATAAAGGTACATGTATGTGGGATGGAGGCACGCAAATCAAAGAGGAGCTCCTTGAAAATCCTTTATTGCGTAGAACAAATTCTTTTTAATTTAATCTCAATAAGCGTGCGGTGCGTTGTATGCATCATGTAAAAGAGAGAGAATACCATGTCAAAATCATACATTATTTCCTTTTTCCCTTCACTCATACTTCAATACATTCAAAATTTGCGTTTATAAAACAAAAATATCAATCCCAAATGAACATACTGATCACATCTTTGTGGGAAGACTCAGCCTAGATCTAGAATTTTGACCCAAAATCAGTAAAGAGGTGGCCTTGTAGTAAGGCACATTCATATGGTGTCTTCTGTTAATTTGGTCGTTTTGCCCACTGGTCGTGGCCGTGGCCATTATGTGCGCTAGATGCTTAAATCTAGCAAGAAATATAAAATAATATTACGAAATTTCTTCACAATGAACTAAAAAAAATTCATTCTCGAGTCAATAATTGAAATTCTAAATATTTTTAAAGGGTATTTCACATCTGTCATCACGGAATGAAACATTCGCATGCGGCACTTTTCCTGTCAGAACTTTCAGAACTTTTAAACACAGCAATTTTCTTTTTAATATAATAAATGTATTTATTTCCTCCAAAAAAAAAGTTACAATTTTATACAAAGAATATGCACGAAGAAAAAACTTAATCAATCAATAAATGTGTTTGCGGAGGACTGGTGCCCTGTCGCTCATAACTGTCATTTACGACGGGGAACGCCGCAGAATCGGCTATGCTGATCCTTTCCGTTAGCAAATGACGGATCTGAGCGGCAAAAAGGATAGCAGCAGAGGAAAGTACTCTTTCGTCCTGCCAAAAGAGTCCCAACCCTAAAAGTCCTAAACTGTAATACTCAAATACAAATAAATGCACAAAGATTAAAATGGTAAGGGCTTCGTTTCTTTCTGTGTCACTCGAAAGAAAATGTCCCCTGAATCTTGTCCGGGGCACACCTGCCGCTTTTTACAGGGGAAACCGGGGCGACGAACTATTCCCTCCGCTTTACCGCGCAAAGTTGCCCGTTATTGAAAAAGTGGAGCGCTATTGAACAAGTTTGTGGCAAAATTGAACGTGAAAACGTAATAAAACCAATTAGATTTCGAATGCATGCCAATTACCTAGATTGGTGCAAGTTCATTTCTGGTGAATTTTAAGTAACTTTTGATATTTAGTTACATACTAAGAAAAACATGAGGGGAGAGCTTTTTTGAGGACCTCTGTGGTCCGGCGGGAGTGCGCATTGCTAGCGTTATTGTATGTAAAGCGATACCGGGCGTGGTCCGCACTAGGATGGGTGACTAGTGACGTAAAAAAATTACTCAAGCTCCTCCGTCCTTCGGAAGGCACCTATAAGCCATTGGTCCTGGCTGGCATTATTTTATGGCAGTCGTCAAGCTATGTCAGATGCCTTCAGGTAGCCTGAAAAATCTGACACCAGCGTTGGCCACTTTTAATACACGAAAAATAAAATAAAGGTCTCCTCAGGGCACAAGCGGCATTTTATTTATCATATCCTTTGGCATTTAAAATAGAATAGAATAATTTATTTGCATGATTTAATATATAAATATTTCAAGATTAAATGGCCCCTATTGCAGCGCCCGTCAGGGTCCTTAATTAGTTCAAATTTATATTTAACACCTCATATATGTACAACCAAGTTGGCCATGCGAAAAACCAGTCCTTAGATCGTCATCAGCGGCTTTAAGCGTCTGAAACTGTAACTTTTTGTCATAGCAAAGCAAGTTTACACATGGAACTGTGTATTTTCAAAAGGAAAATTGTTGGGGATGAGTGGTATACGCGGAATAAGTACTGTTTCACTGGCATCACACACAGTGAGCATCTCAGCTTCAGTTAAATTTCGCTTCAAAACATTGACTTTAAGTGTCTCAGCAGACTATGCCGAAGTCAGTAGCGGCTAAAGTTCAGTGTCTAAAGTTCGGTGGGGATGACACACTAAATAAGCTGAAGTTCAGCCGCTGAAGTTCGGTAGAAACTCTGGACAGTAGTGATGTGCCGATATGAGAATTTACTCTGCGTCTTTGGCGCGTCTGCGGTGTACGGGAACGGGAGCGGGAGAGGGAACGGGAGTGGAAGCGGGAGCGGGAGCGGGTACGGGTCCGAAGTTCCGATTCAGGCAAACGCTTCGAAAGTTCAGCATTATGTGTTTCTAGTAATGCAAATAACATTGCAGGCATGCTTTGGCTGAAATTCTGCCGCTGTACTTCGGCCTACTGTGCTGAGACACTAAGTCGGGTTCCGTTACACAGTTTCGGCGGAGTCGAATTTCGCATCAGCATTATTGGCCCTCCGACATTAAGATTTATTTTGGGAGCCGAGAGTCCATTTGCTGCAAGAGAATTAAGAAACTCAACTGGATAATTGGTGGCATCGTCCTGATCAATAACACTATCCAAGAAAGTATAAACCACTTCATTATCAATAATTTGCGTCATAAGTTCTTCATTAATTGATGTGTATTGTTCATTTTTTGGTGTCAATATGGCGCGTTTACATAACCAAGAATTTTCCTGGTGTGTTATGCTCTGAAGGTCCGCAAATACTGAACTTATAAGTTCTTCTTCGGACGAAACAACTTCGCCAAGTATTACGGGAAGACTCTCCTGACCATTCTCTTCAAGAAAGAGACCTTCCCCAACTTTGAATAATATTCTTGAAAACTCTTGGGCATGTGAACTAATACCGCCAAGCTGGGCTCTCATATTAATTGTCAATCTAAACTTTTGTATTTGAAGCTACAGATAAGACTGTTTTAATGAGGAGTTAATCACATCTGCACTAAAGCCCCGACATAAAACTGGAAGGGTTTGACGAAAATCTTCCGACAAATGTCTCGCAACGTTCTATCTACAGCTTCCACTGCCTTTTTGTTGGCCATTGTGCATTCATCCCAAACGATTAGACAACAAATGAGAGGTTTAGCCAGTTGAGGCAAGTCGATATCAAAAATCAGGCCCAAACTGATACCGCCTTCACCACATGGAGTTACTCCCAGCTTATGTTATTATATTATGCTAAACAACTTTAACCTGATATCTTAGATTTCCACATCAGATGATAATCGATTTAGTAAACAAATATTTATGCAAATAAATTTAATTTAGTTCTGCATCAGGTGTTCCAAATCTTAGATTTTTAGGGTTCCGTACCCAAAGGGTAAAAACGGGACTCTATTACTAAGACCGTCCGTCTGTTTGTCTGTCTGTCCGTCTGTCGCCAGGCTGTATCTCATGAACCAAAATAGCTAGACAGGTGAAATTTTTATAGATGTTTTTTTGTTGCCGTTGAACAAAACATACTTAATATATTGATGGTGGGCTCCTATACTAGAAACGTGATTTTTCATAGATTATAGTACGGAACGTCCGACTCGCGCTTGGCCAGTTTTATTATACCTCAACAAAAAGTTCTCACCAGACTTAACAACTTTTGTGAAGGCGGCATTTTAATATTTCTTATAGTTTAGCTGGACCATTATAGTTCTGCATCATGTGTTCCATTTTCCAAAATCAATTATAGCCTATATGTTGCCCAGGCTTCACAGCTATATAACAAAAAAAGTTTCATTCGAATCCGTCCAGTATTTCGTGTAGCGTGTACAAACAGACAGACATTTTTTTTTATTTTCTTACTCTATTAATATATTATGTCTCCATCGCATTTTTTTTCTCTTTTATTATAGTATATAGATAGATTATGACATAACAATGTTTTCTCAGTCCACTTATATAATATGAATATCAGTGTAATTGTAAGTTGACGTCTTTGGTGAAAATGCTGCAGCGCAGTTTGTAGTCGCTTCTTCTGCACTTGCGCTGAAGCGGCACTAAACTTAGCTTTTAGTAAATGATCTGACACCAACAACTACGTATTATGAATTCGAAAAAAAAAATTGACTATTATCAAGTGACACAAATATCCAAAGATAAATAAATAATTGTGACTGTCGATAGGTTCGTTTTAAAGAACAAAATTAACGGTTAGACAAGGTTGATTACTTTGTTTTATACTACTAAGCAGAAACTTTTAGTAATTTATAAATTTATTAAAACAACATTGACTTGGGGTTACAAACACGAATCTAAAGCCCAAGTCGCTATAAAGGGAAAAAATGTAAAACACAATTCCATTAATGTATACCAAATACTTTGTAATACACAAACGGACCAGAAAAATCTACTCCGCAGTAAAAACAAATACGAATTCCATGTTTTTCTTTCCAGGACGAAATTGTAAAACCTTTCTCTTTCTTGGTCACCTTTTTTCCTATTTTTTGTCTCTTTCTGTAGATGCTCCAATACGTTTCGATTACTGAGCTAACCGTGCGTTTAAAAGTCCGTGAATTCCGTGATTAATCTATGTCTAACATTATTTTATTTTAAAATCATTTGACTTCGCGTCGCGGCACTCGGGCCAATTTATTGAATATTCTTTTGCACCGTGATTGATGAATAGGGAAAAGTTTTGAACGAACATTCGATATTGTGAAAGCACTTAATTTTCGTACAGTTGAAGTTTTTTTTTGTTTTCTTTTTTTTTGTAGGTTTACTTACCTAGAGTTTTTTTTTGTTTATCTGAGAGAAAAGAAAAAACCTGTAATGTTAATGATTAAATAATTATAAGACTTCACTAAATATGGGCTTTGGGTCTGAAATAAAGAATCAATCAAATAAATCAAACATTTATTCAGTAATAAAACTTTTGTAAACACTTTTACACATTAGTAAGTTTAATTACATACATCATTAATGGTAATGTTTATTTATATTATGTTTTTTTTTTTACGAACTATTATACCAAGCTACACATTGATTTTGATAAAACTACGTGAAAAGTACGCCCTAATAAACAAAAAAAAAATCAATTTTTCAAATTGGTCCAGGCATCCTCGAGTAATAGGGAAAGATAACTAACTACTTAAGTTTCCTTCTAAAGCAACGCAAGCAAAAGTAGTTTTTTTTAACCGACTTCAAAGCAGGAGGAAGCTAACAATTCGAATATATATGTTTTTAAGGGTTCCGTACCAAAAGGGTAAAATGGGTATTACTGACTCCGCTATCCGTCTGTCCGTCCGTTCGTCTCTGTATCTCATGATAGCTAGACAGACTGTTGAAATTTTCACAGATGATGTATTTCTGTTGCCGCTATAACAACAAATACTCAAAACAGAGTTAAATACATATTTAAGTGGGGCTCCCAAAAAACAAACGTGGTTTTTAATAGATAATGGTACAAGCATGCGCGTGACCTTCGTGCGCGAACAAAACTCATACTTGACTGGTTATTTTTAATGTGTGCTCGATTACTTGAATACGTCCCAACTAATTTAGAAAATTATTTTTTTGTTTGAAAGGGTATATTTACTTGTCAGGGGAGTTCAATAATAATTTTATCGAAATCAATGGTAAAATTTAGTGTTGAATGAAATATTTTAGTATATTTTACTGTCTGGCTACATAAAATGTTGATTATACATAAGTCAGAACACTTTCTAAAAACAAAACCATCCATAGATCAAGAAAAAAAAAACAATATTATTTAATATGCACACAGATACTTGGACTTGGACAGACGTCAAACTTTTAACACTTCTCTGTTGGGTCCGGGGTAAATAAATAGAAGCTCAGTTATAGTCCATTTAGTTAGTTATTTAAAAGAATGTTAACAATCTTGACATGTCTTTTTATTAAAATATACACTTTATAAATCAATAATTTTGCAAATTATACAAAAATATGTAATTTATAATTTATAAAATAATTAATTTGCAAAGGTATTAATTTATAAAGTGTATATTTCAATAAAGAGACATGTCAAGATTGTTTACATGATTTTAAATACCTAACCAAATACACTATAGTAACCTGTGATTTGTAAATGAAATCATGGCTTAGGAGTGCCTAAAAGATCGGATCGATCAACATTGGCTGCAGTAGCCAATGTTAAATTGAACCGAGCTCCAAATTAGTGGTCGGATATTGAAGAATTGAGTCAGCTTTAATCCCACGTGCTTTGTTGGAAGATACTATTGAATAGTCAGCTTTTTATACAAGATTTTTCTTCGTTCATTATAGTGTATTGCTTTATTGAGGTGATCGAATAGATAAGAAGGGAAGTTTTCAGAAAGTAATAAGGAGGGAAAAATATTTTTGAAAACGCTTGAATTATTATTATATTAGGAATAAAATTCCTTTTTACTATTAAAAATATCAGACCTTTCTGTTCAGTCAATTTAAAATGTAAAAAATAATTAATTAAAATCACGTGAAATGAATGTATTTTGGGCTCGTTGTCGCCATTTCTTTTGCCTGGACTTTCTGACGTATAACTGTATATTAGCGTTATCCATTCAGGGACTAACTCTTAATTACTCGAAGTACCGGCACACTCAGATTTAGATTGAAAAACTTCAGCCTAGAAAGATTTTCGTAACAAATATAACAAACAAACCCACCATTAAATCAGCGAGCTTCTTGAAAGATCGATGCAAGTCACAAAAGAAAAATTAGATCAAAATACATACTATGTAATCTGTGGATTACTTTATAATTAGAAACACGGACAAACTGCAGCCAACAATGGAATCGAGTCGAGCTTCTAAATTTGTGGTCGGATTATTGACTAATTAACCCATTTCGACGACCATCTCTCACGTGCCACTTTGGTTTGAAAACAAAACAAACGTACACAAAAATTTTCAGGATGTTATTATGACATCTTTCAAAACATTTCTTTTTGAAGTGACCGCTGTTTGATTCAACTCTTCTTCTTTTGCCATACCTTGACCCGCTATTTGGGGTCGGCCTTCCTCGTACCGCGGCGCCAGGACGCTTGGTCCCGGGTTGTCTGGAGATCCAGTTGTACCCGCTTGGTATCCCTATTTACGGTGGTCCACGACGTGGAAAGTGGTCTCCCTTTGAGTTTCTTCTTGCTGAGAATGCCTAAAGCTCTTTGAACACAATGGTCTTTGTCTCATCTCATCACATGTCCAAACCACCTCATAAGACTCTCTGTAATCTTTTCTGTTATGGGTGCTACCTTGAACGAGCCCCTTATGTACTATCTATCAACTGTTATCATCGATCCGGGATTTTAACTGATCTACTTTAGGCAGTATGATTTAACTATGTATAGAAAATTGGATCACGAATCACGACCCATTCCCACCGAGCTGAGCTATAATGTTCGATTGATTGGCGAGCTAAGTTGGGCTTGAAACCTCGATAAAAAGAGACTTGGTCTACAATTTTTTGCTCTATTTATTTCATATCTAGATAAAATGCTACTTTATTTTTTAAGTATGGAAAAATATCTAGTATTTTATAATATAGATAGTAGTTCTGTTGTAAAATGTATTATGTAAATTTTAAGCCAGATAGTGAAAAAAATAAAAGTAACATAAATTTGTTGTTTTTTTTATTGCAATTTAAATAAAAAGCCATCTAAGTGGCAAATTCATTTTCAATCCATGCAGCCATTTTGATTTGAAACCAAAACAAACATCCATAATACTTTCGCATTTATATCAGGACGTCTCTCAAAAGATTCCTTTAATTTGAAATGACCGTAGAGTCAACTGAGCATTGTTAATTGAATCACGAATCAAGGCCTATTGCGACTGAGCTGAGCTTCAATGGTCGATTGATTGGCGGGCTAATTGGGCTTGAAACCTCGATAAAAAGAGACCTTTTATCTAGTTCTTGATTTGTTCTGTTATTTTGTTAGGCATTTTTCAGTGCTCAACTGGAAGATGCTAATTATTTCTTCCATGTTGGTCTAAAAGATAAGATAAGACTTAGAATGTACCAGCTGCTTACTGAAAAAGAGACTTGATCTTCAATTTTATGACTTATTTATTTTATATCTACTTCTTATTTTATTGATAAATGCTACTTTATTTTTTATTAAAAAAACCTGCTAATTAATAATACGAGTATGCACAGTAGTTATGTTGTGAAATATAGTTTGTAAAATGTAAGCCAGAAAGAGAAAAAAAAAAACGAAAAGTTTATACAAAGAATATTTTTTGTAGTTTGAATGATAAGCGATCTATAAATAGAATATTTAATTTCTTTAGAGACTAGACTTCAAAACTTTGGCATTAGAGTAGTAGAACATCTCTCAGATTTCTTTTATTTGAAGTGACATTTCATTCTGGTCGAAGACAAGAGACAAAAGTTAAATCGATATAAATAACCGAATAAAAGATCGAGAAAATCAGCGAAAATTTAAATAATATTAAAAGCGATGCTTCTAGAAACCCATCACTGTAATGATTTTAGATTGCACGCCACGAACACGCAAGTTCATTTTGAGTATTTTTTTATTTTTTATTTTTTAAGATAACTTTGAATAAAGGGAATATTTAACTGACAGCCTTGCACAGTCCCAGTCTTTACGTTTCACAGAGTTTATCTACAATAACCTTTACTAGATAATTTTTCAAATAAACACATAATATTCAACCGTAAAAACTAATGAAAAGTTTACCTGGACGACATATTTTTTCCAGTAATTTTTATCAACAACCAAACTACTAAACCGATATCGAAAAAAAAATTTATAGGACCAATCTGAGACTAGAAACTTATAAACAAGAAAATAAATGGTCCACGTTACGGAGTAGAATCACATTACGTTGTCACTTATTAGTCTGTAATAGTATGGTAACAAACATTAATTCAACCGGTTATCTTCATCATTTTAGGGTTCTTTACCCAAATGATAAAAACGGGCCCCTATTACTAAAACTCCACTGACCATCTCTCTGTCTGTCACCATGCTGTATCTCATGAACCGTAATAGCTAGAAAGTTGAAATTATCACAGATGCTATATTTCTGCTGCCGCTATTATAACAAAACTAAAAATAGAATAAAATAAATATTTAAGGGGGGCGCCCATTCACTAAACGGTGTGACAAAAGGTAGCTTTTTTATGATATTCATTGTATGGTTTTCCTGATACAAGGTGGCGCGGCTTGCAAGCACACTCTGTGGCCGGACCACTTTTAATGCTAAATATTCCTAATATTTTGAGGTACTATTTTTTTCTTTATAGGCAAAAGAAAGTATTGTTAAGGTAGCCACTATTTAGTGTAATGGCGTCTTGGTACTGAATAGTGGCGCGGCCAGGAAGTACCACACCAATAAACGTTATTTTATATAGAAAATGGTACGGAACCCTTCATGCACGAGTCCGACTCGCACTTGGCCGGTATTTTTTAGGTTGATTGAAATAGTTAGCCAAAAAGTTAGTTTACATATAAACATAAAACCAGCTTACGGAATCGATAGCCAAATCGGCTTCGGTAGCAGTTTTAAATTTAAACGGGATTATCCCGACGGATTACAAACTGCAGCGATGGAAATTGTTCCGTTGGTTTACTGCCCGTGGGTAAATGTAATAAATATCATTCCTACATATTAAATCCATCCCTCATTCATGAATTCATCTTACTCGAAAATGACAAATTGCAGCTATAAAATATACTTTACATCTCATTTAAGTATTCAATAAAACTGGCCAAGTGCGTGTCGGGCCACGCGCAGTGGGTCCGGAGTTGCGAATGCTGACTTTGCGTTCACGATTCACATTCTTTAGTTTAGCGACTTAAAACGTCTTTAAAACTAATTTTATTAAATAAGTTTAATTTCAAAGTCAAAAATCATTTATTTGTCTTTGGATATTTGTATCACGTAATAATTTTCATTTTTTTTCTTTCGATTTTTTAACAGGGTTAGATCATACAAGTTGGTTGACTATGCTTTTAAGATTGTAAACACTTACCTCTAATAGTTTTCTTTTTATTCAATACTACTGCCGTGAATTTAAAAAATGTTGCAAAGATATAATCTAATCACGCATAAATTATTGGTTTTATAACAGCATTACAATGCTCGGATTATTATCCAAATTAAAACATGTGATAAAAAATTTCCCCATGAGTTTTTTCTTATCTGTTGAAATTTTTCATCACATGTTTTAATTTGGATAATCACGCATAACTTTACAAGGTAAGCTAAAAAAACGTCATGATACGATTTGCAACAAATGAGTGGACATTTTACGAATTTATTAGAAGTTGGTGCTCTTAAAAAAACGATTTGGGCAATAATACTTGCACAACACGAGACAGAATGGATGCACGTTTAACGGACATAAAATTTGTTTTTTTTTTTTTATTAAGATATGCTTATGAAACTAACGAACTCTTATCAGACAGTAATATCTATTCCTTCTTCCACATTACCTATCGTTAAAAATTCTCTCAATAGTTTTATTTTAGTAGACAAGACAGATGAACAAAGTCGAGAATTTTTACCATTTGTACAGAATCTCAAACATGCGTTTTATCCATCCCACAACAAAGAGGATTTAATACTCTTAGGAGGTTTGTTACTAGATTTTGCGGGTTTGGTTGAGATAAACCCGCAAGCGACGTGGAATGGGATTACGATACTAAATATTAAGTGAAATCTATGCAGGTATAAATAATTTATACTAAAACATGATGTGCGCGACAAGAGACAGGTAGTTACATACTCATGTATTTATCCTTATTCAATTCAAATATATCCTTATTATCATAGGATATTTGTAATATCTCATAATAATCGTCACTTTGTTCTGTTGCACAATTGTTGACGTCAAAACATTACTTAGAGCAAAGTATACTGCCGCCTCCGAAGCGCTAGTGCAGAAGAAGCGGTAACAAGTTTTCCCCTTACCTCTTAGAGGGATAGACAGACTTTAGATGCATCATTAACTCCCGACAAAAAAGAGGAGTATTTAAGGTTGAAATGAAAATGAAATATTTTAACAAATTTTTTAATATGAACACCATTTTATTTAATTTTCATTCGAAGCGTTGGTTTATGCAAAATTTCAACTGGCCTAAATACAAACAGATAGAAAGCCCTTAAAACTTTACTCAATAGAGAAGATGCATTTTCTTTTTCATTGTGCTCTGGAAAGAGTTCCTAAAAATAGGCACATTCAAGACAAAACTACCTTGCTTACCCAAAATCTCTTTAAGATATAAAGGTTTTAAAGTCACGTCCGCCATTGGGCGGCGTCTCGGAGCGCCTTAGAAAAGCCGGACAGGAGTGACGTCACTTATGTCGCATTTGTAGGCGTGATGTAAGAACATTTGTACGGTTGCTATGTCAAATATTACGTTTACAGGATTGTTTAAAAATAATATGGTAATATTATTTTTTAACTTTTTATTAATTCTAAAATTACTTTTCAATTAACCTAAAACCAAAGTTAATGTATCGATAAAAAAATATACATACA